>OW386558.1:3651839-4974487 GCA_936435175.1 Glyphotaelius pellucidus
ACGATAAGGTATGAAGGATGGGTAGGAATCTGGGGGTCAGTGAGTCCAGGAGTGACAGACGCCTGAATCTATCCCTCCAGTGGTGGTGTAAGGCGATGGGTAAAGAGAAGACATGCTGAAGAGCTCAAAACCTCCATCAATCCGGCCTGCCAAGTAGTTGGAAGGCAGACGCATCCGTCGTCAAGACTCACCTGAACCCGAACCTGAACCCCTGCTAAGTCACCAAGGAAGCGAATCACTTGGGATGACCCATGGCAGAGGTTTTGATTATCCGATAAATGGTTCCCGGGGCGGCGGTACTCGTATCCGCCTCCCAAAATCTCTTATTGATTGCTTATTTATTCCACTGTCAACATTTTGTCACGAAGTTTTGACCAATCAACATTTTAATTATATATACCTAAATGAAAACAAATAACTTTGTATACACCACTATTTAATTAAAAATATCGACATGTTTTAAAAACTATGTTTTTTTTGTCAGGATAATAAGTTAATTAAATAGTGGTGTACACAAAGTTATTTGTTTTCATTTATTAAAAATGATGCCACAAAGTGAATTTGCGAAGTTTGAAGAATTTTTATTTATATTTTTCAAATAGCTTTAATGCAAAATGAGTGTGACAAATTGTGTGCAATATAACAAATTTTGATGAGTAAAACCATCTCTCCTAGTTTAATAAGATTTACCTAGTCTGGTTTACAAAATACAATACGGGAGAAGTTTCTCAACAAGAGATTGTGCGATGAAGGTATAGGTCTCGCAAGTTAAATTGGTTTCATCACAGTACTTAGTTGTACACAGTACTCACAAAGATGCAAAACTTTCATACAGCGTGTTTCGTAACAATGAATGATTGTTGAAGTCGGTTGTATAAAACTTATTTTGTTTTACAACGTTGTTTTTGAAATACTTAAGGTTATTATAATTTTTCCTAACCCTTAACTATGGACGTGAAATAAAAATCACACTCCCATGGACGTCGGGTCACACAGACTCTATCATAAAATTCTTCTAATTTTCACACCTGGACCAATCTGACTTTTGCAAGGAGTTTATATATGTATAAAGTTTTTATAAATAAAAGATCGAGTAAATAAAAATAATCAATTAAATGTGTTAATATTCAAGATTGAATTCAAATGGGTATTAAAAAATAAAGACAAAGGTATTGCTGAATGCTGTAAATGACAAACTTCCATTGACAATGAGCTTTTAACACTGAAATTACGGTAATTGGAAATTTTACCTAATTGTTTTTCGGGGAATAATAATTATTTTGACCAGAAATATTTATATTTATGATACGTCAAATAATAGTCTGTATACTCCAGTTGCCTTAGACGTCAAATCATACAAGTCATTAATGCTTTAAAATTGTCCACCGGTTTTTAAAAAATTCATAAAATAATTAATGCCTATTATATAATTGTACGAAATGCTTTGTATGACGTCCGCTTAGTTTGACGTGTTTGTCATTTTACTTCGATGTCATTATAAACGGATTCCACTGTTGGTATATACATAGATATCAAAGGCATAATTGTACAATCAACAAAAAGTTCGTGTCACAGAAAAACACAAGCAAAAAAAATGCTGGAAATAATCTTTAAATTTTTCCATCTTGCAAAATGTTTTTTGATCTTTGCATCATCCATGACATTTGGACAAAGTAATTTGAAAAGAGCAATAATTGGTCTGTTTAGCGGGGTTTCAGAATAAAACCTCCACCAGATAATGTGATCGTGCTATATTTATGATTTTAGTTAATTTTTGCGATCTAAATGTTTTCAGGTTCGGACCCGGTGGAGCCAAGGTGACTTATTTACCAAGTTCGTCAGACAACTACTACAGAACTGCTACCAAAAAACAGGAAGACTATAAGGTAAACATTTATTTATTTATTTCTATTCTTGAATTTACAAATGATTACATTGGTTTACATAGATAATAAATTTAGTAATAAGAAATAAAATGTTTATGATCCCTAACTGTATTTAAATAGGTTAGTAGTTTTATTTTGTGAACACCTCACTAGGCGAGCCTGTGCTGAAGTATTCCCATGTTTGGGATTACTATTGATTGCTTTTCTGTCGACATAAGTAGAAACACCGTGTCCTCCTTAATATTGTCAAGAAGGGCACTGTGGGTCGACCCGCAGTACCATACACATAAATTAAAGATAAGTTGCAGTTAGAATCTATACACTGTTGTTCTTAGCATCTAGATTATGAGTAAGAAAAAAAATTGTCTTGATAAAAGAGTACGTATGTTTTTCTTTGGACCACACGCTAATGTTATAAATATAAATGAAATTGTGGTAATATTTTCCGTCCGAATCAAAGTGAGGTACGAGTTATCGGTATATTAAATGTTTTTGTTTTGTATAGGCCTTGGTTTTAATTGATAATTAAAAAGGATAGGATGTTCTGGAAAAGAAAAAGTGTGGGTGGTGGGTAGGAAACTAGAGGTCAGTGTATCAGTGTATCTAGGGGTGATAGACGCATGAATCCATCCCTCCAAGTCCGGTGTAAGGCTAAGGATCGAGAAAGTCGGACTGGAGAGTTTAAAAGGCCTCCCTCAACTAGTCCCACCATCCGGCCCGCCACGCAGCAGGCATCCGCCGCCAAACCGAGCAAATCTCACCCCATGAACTTGACCATCCCTGCTAAGTCACCAAACGTAGCGAACCACTTGAGGTGACCTGTGGCAGTGGTATTGGTTATCCAATAAATTTAAATTTGTTTCAATACAAGCAATTTTTAAGCTTTCATTCTTTCATTTGCAAACACAGTTCAGATAATAATAGCGCAGGAGGAAATACGTAAGATAAATAATTTAAAATATGATTTTCCATGAGAAATCTGTTCTTTTTCTTTCAAAAGTATAGAAAATCAAGCCAATACGTGGGATGTTTACTGACCATCTGGCTCGTAAAACAAAACATTCAGAAGAGTTATTTTCGTAGTGGAATTTTTATTTCATATCGCTAGGATGCATTTGACATATTTATTTTCCGATGGCGTTTTTAAAGGTTTATTGAAGCTGGTAATGTATTTATTTTTTCAAATCCTTTATTAGAAATGTTTACTGAAATAGCGTAGCATGGAGTATGGAAATAACTTGAATAAGTATATAACCATAATACGGAGTCAAAAAGTAATGCTTTCTATTTTTTTATACTTAAATAAAGATAGTTAAGTGAAAATTTTGAATTTGGTGCTATTACTCAAACCTTCTTCTACAATCTGCTGCAGTAGTAACTTATTGCGCCAACAGGTAGCTGCACTGCAGTCGTTTGCAAAATGGCCGACATTGATTTTCGTATTAGACAACGTTCTGTGATTGATTCTTGACTGTAAAGGGTGAAACACCCATTCACAAAAGACTGAAATGTACTGATGTCAGCACTTCTAGCTGATGGGTTTGTCACTGTAACAAAGCTGAAGGACAAACTCCGCTGGCCTTCGAAAAGTGAAGCGTTAGGCCGTTGATTGCAGTGGGCGAGTTGGTGACATCATTCGTGGTGACCCCTTATAACTACATATGTCGCATTTTCTTCCTCAGTAAATGTGATGTGATGACGATTACTCGACAGCTGATTATTAAAAAAAATTGGTGCAAGAAACAAGAACAACAATAGCCTCACAACACTTGCAGCGCTTAGTTTCTGGAAAAATTGTGACCGGAGATGAAATATGGGTTCATTTTTATGAACCTGAATCAAAGAGGCAGTCAATGGAATGGCATCACACAAACTCACCAAGGACAAAAAAAATTAAAAACTGTGTGATTGGCGGGGAAAGTTATGGCGATGGTATTCTGGATATGATCGTACTTTTTACAACACCGTGATGATACATGCCCATGTTAAAAAATGGACCAAAGCTGTGGAAATGGAAGGAGAAATATATATTGAAAAGTAACAAATTAATCGTCAATATTGTGGATTTACACCCATGTCAATACGCTTTTTTATTTCTTGACAATTAAAGGAGAAAAAAATAGGAGGCGCTACTTTTTGACTGACCTTAGCGTAATAAGTGAAAAACTTCTAATGAGGGAAATAATTTTACCAAGTCAGTCGTCTTCAATTTATCATTAAACAAATACAAATTATTTTGTTACTGAAGCAGTTTAGTTATGTACATAAATATTGCACATTTTTTGCTTTACATGTTCAAAAATGTCTTCAGGGGCGTTTTTAAATAACTAAATTAATTATCGTGATTAATTCTTAGGCATTGCATTTTCTTTTTTTTTAAGTTTCCGGTGGCGTTACAACACGCAATATCAAGGCAGATGTCGCTGTGTAAAATAATTTTACGCAATAAAAGCATTTTAAAAAGATAAGTTTTTAGATTTTCATGGCCAAAAGTATTTTCGTTATTTGTTTTTGGGGTGTTATGCCGTGTTGCGCTACCTCCTTCTTAAGCCAACGTTTCGGACAGCTTTACAATTACACATCTGCCCTGATGATGGACACTGTAACGCTTTCCGAAACGTTGGCTAAAGAAGGAGGTAGCGCAACACGGCATAACACCCCTAAAACAAATAACGAAAAAAAAAGCATTTAAAAAAATGTATACCCTCAAAAACTTAATCTAACAGAGTGAGAATTTTGCTCCTTTAAACTCAACTCATGAAAAATATCATTTTTTTAGGGGTTTGCAACCCTTCGTTTCATAGAAAATTCCTGACACCAAAAGCTTGCATGTAAATTTAGAATTCGCGTTTTACGTATACGGCATTTCTAGAACATTTCAATGGAAAATTATTATTATTATTTTTTTTTTTTTTTATTTAAACGCCCATAGGGCTTTTACATACAGTGCAGTACATGTTTTTGGAAAAATATAAGAAATAACATAATATAATATAAACATAATATAAATATAAGAAACAAAATAAAGATAACATAAGATATAAGATATGCAAAATACAGATAACACCAAATATAATAGTTGACACAAAGCAGGTAACATAGAATATATGGTAAGTAAATTAATGTGAGATTGTTATTTTAATTATAGAGGGAAATACGATAGGATTGTCAATATTTATGTTTGTAATTAGCAAACTATTTTAAAGTATTTATTACGTGTTTATCGAAACATAGCTACCATAATATTTCGATTAAGGTGCTATATAGTGCATGATATTAATAGATTTATTTTAATTGTTCTAATACACTGAGTTTAAATTTTGACATCGATTGATGACGATAAACGTCTATAGAGGAATATTTATTTCCGAGTATATGAAGTCTTTGCAGAGGAGAGTTAACAAAATAATTACTAGCAGAATTAGTTACAAGGTAAATCGCATTAGAGCGAGTATTGCTAATTTTGCTGGAAGTTTTGTGGTATTCTACGGGAATTATCATACGAAATCCATTATATTGAGCTTTGAACCTTTGGATAAAATTCTTGTTTAATTTAAATATCTCCAAGAACGCAGCGAAAATCCTTGAAGTTTTAAAACCTCAAATTGAGGCATTGAATCACTGAAGGTGCAAGGAAAGCTTTTCAGATTTATGTATAATGTGTCAAAAAAGCTTTGAAGCAGATTTTATTAAAGCTTTTGTAAGCTTTATCCAGAAGACGCTAATAAATAAATTAGTTTATCTTTTTTCTACATCAAAGTGTACCTACATATTATCTAATTTTTCTTTCGAAAGATTTACAAGGCGGACTTTTTAGAAGACTGGGAAAGTTTTATAAGCTTAACGGAAATAGCGATCCCCTCTCATGACTTACTTCGGGTATGAAAAATACTTGAGCCGGAAAAATTTGTGCAAGTAAGCAGTATTCTTGAAATATTGTCTTTCGTTATTTTCGGAATCTTGTATGTGAAAGAACAACCAATAAATATCCAAAATTAGTGTTAGCAAACTGCAAGAACCAAACCGTGTACTAAAATATAACAATGACTATTTTAATGATATTATTAGTTAGTGGCAGAGTTGGCAAAGCATCAGATGCCACCAAGGCGTCAGGGGTTTAATTCATTTGTTAATAATTACGGTTAATTATGGGGAGAATCTCGTACAGGATGTAAAGTGACGTACTTGATTTACTTTTACCTGTGATTCCTGGCATTGTTTGGAGAAAAAACGTAAAATTAAATGTTAGTCTCCGGTGACCTTTATGATTTTTTCTTCATTTATTGTTTAAACGATCACATATTGTCACTGGTCGCTCAGCCGAGTAGCCCCTATTTTCTCAGCTAATTGAAACTGCCCAATACCTAATGATTTTCAAATGTTTTTAATTGAAAAAAATACTTCTAAATTGTCGCCGACGACCAAAATTCAATTCAGATCCAAATAATGACAGAAATCACTTGTTACCGTAAGTCAAGTCGTCCTTTAATACCCTGTTTGATAATAATATTATACTGGCCCTGCGGGTGGCTATTGGTTCGGCTTCGCCCAGTTAGTGTTTGTGACCACTTTGTAAATCTAATAGGAACTGGCTCCAAAAATAGCTTGTTCCTCAGATCCACTGTCATACAGTGATAGTCACCGGGACAAAGTAACCGAGATACGCAATGACGAAACACTTAATATATAGCCGCTCGATATATAGCAACTGAGTATTACCTTCGATCTTTCCAATTCGGAGGGATACTGCTAGTTCACAACATCGTAATACTTATAACTGCATGGGGTACGTCCACACCAACCTGCCGACGGAAGAAGCGACATCTTGTGGCGAATTTTTGAATTTAAAACCGAATAACAACGGTGGCTTTGTTTGAAATTCCACGTACAAAAATGTTATTTTTGGCGTGACGCGTACGGCGTGGCATCAACATGCACTCGAAACTGGGTTCTTAAATTCAACAACGCAGATGCAAGGGTATTAATACTGTTTGTGATGAATTTATACATGAATCGATATTAGAATTTTCCTGATAAAGGCCAAATGAGCGAAAATAAACAAATCATGTATTTTAAAATTTGATAAACAAATTGGATCAACAAATATTCCTCCATTAGATCAACGATGGACAAATATTCCTCCATCAGATTTTGACGGCCTCCGTGGTCCCTCTAAGGGGAGTAAGACTCTCGACTCACAATCCGAAGGTCGCGGGTTCGAACTCGGCGTGCGCAAATAAATTTTTATGATTAATTTGTGTTATTTCACAATTTATTCATTTAAAATAATATATAGTATATTTGCGGCACGTTCCATAGTGGAAGATACTATCAGTATCGCCCTGGTGTAAGACCACCATTCAGAATTGAAACGTTGCTTGAAATGGATTTAGCCGTGTCTAGTGACCAGGTCTGAATAGCCAGGTACTTCCCCACTTTCATTTTCCCTATCTCCTTCCCCTCCCCACTACCTTCAGCCTCACAACCTCAATCCCCATCCCCCATGGGGATGCCATAGTCTCACTGGCCCCAGACGGTAGCAGTTGGGACTCTTGTGAGGTATTTCATGTAAAAAAAAAATATATATAGATAACAGTTGCACTGGTTGCACTGCTAGCAAATCATAATTTATTGTCATCTGCAGGAAATCGTAATTTAAAAACACAATTCTTTCAAAAATCTATGTTTTTCTCTCAGCGGAAATTGCCTGACCGTTGTAGGTAGAGTTCCATATCCATGTAGAGAAATAGTATTCCAAATGATTTGTAATGAAAGCGGTTTTAAATAATTTTAATGCAGGTATTTTTTTTTTAAATCTTTAGATGGAACCAAACATTTAAATTGCTTTACTAGTATTGATATCAATGTGATTGCTAAATGACAGTTTGGTATCAAAGATTATTCTGAGATATCTTATTTCTTCTACGATTGTTCAGTGCGGATTACATTATTGGATAGGGTGTTTTATTCTTATTTCAGTCGACTTCAAGAATATTCATTTCGTAGAACTGTAATTTCATCCTCCAAGAGAGTCTCTTTGAACTGTTCATACAATTTAAAATTTAGTATTTTATCGTCTACGAGAAATTTTCAACCGGTTTTCTCATAATAATATATGATGATACGTTAAAGTCTAGGATCTATCTGAAGATAATAATTCAATTTCGCACCTTAAAATATATGTTCCTTTTCAAATTGAATATTCCTTACATCTTTCTAGGATGATACAAACCCCTTCGTAGCAATGTATCCTTAGCAAAGCTGAGATTCTAGACAGGAGCACGTTTTGTCTGTTAAAAATAATCTCGTCACATACTTTCCACGTCAGAAACACGATTTGAATAATGTATAATCGGAATTTTACATAGCAAAAATGTTAAAAACATAGATTTTATAGCGCATGAAAAATTTTCCGAATTAGACAAAAGTTTAAAATATTTTTTTTTGTTGTAAGACAATTTTTCTTTCATTAACTCCACAAAGGAGGCCTTGAGGAAAAAAAATTCTCTCAGAGACTATGTCTATCTTTGGGGATGCTGTGTGGAGGGTCTATTAATAATAATAATAATGGTCTTTATTCCAGAATGTGGGGAGATGAGCGCAATCCCACACATTCCATATATAGTATAAGTACATTTGTTCTTATATGAATAAATAAAAAAATTAAAATAAATAACAGTAAAAAAGAGAAGCATCATAAGATAATAATTAAGGGAAATTAAAGGAAAGGCTAGGAAAGAAAATTCTGGGAAGGAATAAGGCATGAGTGCTGTGAAGTAATCTGGGCTCAATGCCTCCAGGAGTTACGGACATTTGAATCCATCCCTGCCACTGCGGTGCAAGCCAATGAATAAAGAGAATCCAGCTGGAGGAGACTAGGTTAGGTCTCCTTCAACCAGACTCTGCCAATCCGGCCCACCACGCAGTGTGCAATGAAGCAATCAAACAAAATGAATCGGAAAAACCCATCCTGCTTGCAAGTAGTTTTTGACCAGGATAGGCAGTTGGAAAATAAATTGACATTTAAAAAAAATTCTTACCACAGACTTCGTTTTTTACCAAGTTTTCGCTAAGAACGGCTTTAAACGATGTTGGTTGGAATGGCCTAAGCCATATCACATATAAAAAAACTGCTTCATTAGTGCACATTACAGGCTAAATATTCTGGAATTGCTATTATCTATTGCTAGAACAACAGAATATGGTATTTATTTTGTTAGTAAAGTAGAAATAATTAATGGAGGTACCAATAGATGGCAGTGGTCGCAACATCCATGATTTGTACCGAAAGGCACTGCTTTTTTCGACACTAATACAAACGTCCGCAAAAATTTGAATGAGCTTTACGCATTTAGGTGCATTTTTGGGTCGAATGAAGATCATGTTTGAAAATGATTTGTGCATCATTTTAAATGCTTCGTTACTGCCTCTGTAAACTCAAAATTATTGTAGTGCAGTCGTTGCGGCGCGATGATTCTTCAATAATACTTCGCGCGTATTTTTTAAATTATATATTGATTTCTTGCAATAATTGTACAAATTAAATATTAATTTAAATTTTCAGCGAATGCGGTAGGTAGACAGTGCTATGCGAAAATATGGACGGCACGCATCTGCGCACGCGCACCGGTCATACTCAATTTTTAGTCTTTTTTCTCTGCTTTGGTAATCGATGTCAGTACCTACCGACGTTCCTACCTCTTTAATTTCCTCATTTTATTTATATTTGAAATATTTTTTAAAAGTTGAATAACATCATTTTCGTTTCAATGTGCAAGACGTTGAAAATAACCTTTTTGTTTTGGAAGCCGATAATATTTTTTTAATCCGGATTCTTGGAACATATCGTGGGTAGGCATCTAAATTTGGGATAAAATAATCCCAAGGAAAAAGGGCTATGTTTCCACTAAAGAGTATTGCTTTGCAATGTTGCCCATGTCGTTATTTTATCAAAAAAATATCAATTTTTTTAAAGGACACAATTTTTTTTATGTTGATAATAATATTTAACATTTTACAATTTGGTTAAATAATGTTGATCTCACTGGGTGGCTTTCCCGTGCTGATGACCCCATTTTACCGAGATTGTGATGTAGGTAACCTTACCACTAAAAGAAACTTTTTTCATCGATTGCCCTGCCGTGTTCACTTGAATATTTACAGAAAATGATAATAAATTATTTATTCTGAAGTTTCACATTGAAAACAATGGCAGTGTGTTGCATACAAATAAACAAATGAAATTTACTTGAGCACGCCGAGATTTTGATCGCTATAGGTAAGGCTTGAGACAGGACCTCACCTCACATTCTTTAACCAAAATTTTACGTTCAATTTTTTTGGCTCATGCCAATATTTTCAGGCTTAATAAAACGTTTTCTACGGGGCAGACAAATATATAAACATATTTTTGATTTTCTTTTATATAGTGACTTTCTTTGCCTGCAGGGTAAGACATTCCTAACAGTCGAGTTATTCGCCACTCGACTAAACTACTAGCCTAGTCTGAACAAGCCTACGAGTAGAATGGTGGAAACGAACCAATAAGCAAACTTATGTGTGAATGAGAGAAGGCATTTTTCCATGCATTCGGCGCGCAAATATTGATTTTTATTTGTGGCAAGGAGTAATACCTAAATATTTTAAAAATAAATGGTTTAAGCCAACAGGTACTTTATTTTTATGAATGGTAGATTATGAAACCAAAAATATCAAAATTATAAATTCCCTTTTTTGTATTATACCAGAAGGATAGTAATGTCAGAGAATTTAGACACACCCTGCTGGCAACGGAGGGGCTAAATAATTTTCACAAATCTAATAATCTATTTTTTGTTCCAGGTATTCCACAACATCCCCGCGTCGTCCCTCCTCCTGTCTAACTACGATCCCTTCTACAGTCCTCTACTGTCCCGATTGGACTCGGTCTTCCAGAGACTCGGGTTAGGGGGCGCTCAAGCCACCGCCCCCGAGAGATGCAGGGAGAAGTTGGTCTGCTTGATGTACGCCTCCCCTGCGAAGTACGCGCCGTACAGCAATCTGGTATCAGCACAGTTAAGCAGGTATGTAAATTAAAACTAGTAATAATCAAACAATTAGATGTTTTGTATCACAAAACTTAAATACACTAAACATACAATTATGGACATACCATCCATAGTTGAATACGATGCTTTATTTTTGTTTTCCAATGATGGACACCTAACCTAACCATGCAACTAATATTAAAATTAATTTTACCGCCCTCTCAAAACATTTATAAATTGATATCGTAACGAATGGAAATGATCATTGCAATTATGATGGTTAGTGTGACAAACAGATGAAGTCTAACAGGGTGCACTCACCTCTATTATTGATTTCAACAAAAAATGCAAATGTATCACCGTATATATATATATAACACATGAATTATAAAAAACAGGAAAAAATTAATTTGATCTGAAATTGTTAGACTTAGAATAAAATTATATCACTGATTAAACTCAGTAATTAAGAATTGTCACTGGCTAAAAACGTTACTTTTCACTGTTTAAATTTGTCTGTCCTTAATTGCGTGTACAGGTCTACCAAAAATTCATCTACCCCATATATTTCTTCATTTAATGGTGTCGCAAAAACAAATACCATTTTAGAAACGCGATGAAATTAACTTTTTTTTTGTGTAAGATTATTCATTGATTATAAATTATTTTTATAACTATATAATTAGATTTGATTGAAATATTCTTTCATATTTAATAATTGCAATATTTTATTTCTAAAATGCTAAGAATGTAAACATTTTTAATCAAAACTTCGAAATATTTCAGAAAATTCATAGAACACAGTCCTTTTGATTAAAGAATTTGTAAGAAAACTGTTCCTTCACTTTTAGTCTCGTTCATAGAATTAAAAACTATTACAAATTATAATCAAAATACCACGAGGATGACCAAAAAAACTGACAACTTCGGATTTATTGTAGCGTAAAATAAATGTTGTTTTATTATTTATTATTTTAACTTTATGAGTAAAACCTCAAACTGTAATATTTAATTAAATGAAGACATTATGAGCGAAACTCAATCGAAAATCTGGAAACAGAAAAATCAGAAAAAGATATTGGCACCTCTGGGACTCGAACCCAGAGTTTTTAACAAAAGGTTTTACTCATAAAGTTAAAATAATAAATAATAATATTCATCCCAGACTTGCAGAAGAGTCAATAGATGTCGCACATTAAATAAAATGGATAATAATTTATCCAGACACCATCTAGATTGCATTTAGTTCGAGTTGAATCTTGCAATCATTCATAAAGATGGCAGCCAATAAAAATATGCGTTAAGAAAAATGAAGATAATATGGGTGGTTCTTAGTCGAAGTATGGTACAGTTAAAAGTGACCGAATTGGATATCGACACCTTAGCTCAGTGGATAAGAGCGCCCAACCCGGAAAGTAGGGAGGTCCTGGGTTCGAGTCCCAGAGGTGCCAATATCTTTTTCTGATTTTTCTGTTTCCAGATTTTCGATTGAGTTTCGCTCATAATGTCTTCATTTAATTAAATGTTGTTTTCTTGCATTGTAGTTGCCCAAGGCCCATGTTATTAAAAAACATCACTTTCATGGAAGCGTTGTTGAATTCCCGCGGTTAACCTTTTCGTCCCGGAACGAAAAAAATCACACATGACCCGAAGGGGGGTCACTCGGGGACCCCAATTTGTTTGGCATATTAAATGGTGTTAATGACATATTTTTTTGTAATTTGTTATGATAATAATTAGAGTGAAGTATAATCATCGTATTTCAGTAGTCATTTTCAGAATCGTTTCATAAATAAAGTCATAATTAATATTCTAATGAATTTAGACCATAACGTGTATTTTTCCATAGAAAACAGAGAAGGCGGGCCGATAACCGACTTAACACCTTGTTTCCGAATCTCGACTGGCGATTGGCGTTCACCGGAAACGACTCAGACCGAATGATCTTTGACCGGCAAGCGAACATTATAGCATTGTAAAAAGAGCAAACGAGATGCGCAGTGTAAACGAACGCGATCTAGTCCTTTCCACTAACAACTTAGAAATTACTTGCTATCGCTTAGAATTATCCCGATACATTCAGCAGATAAGGACGGGGTACGCCCGAACAGAGGGGAAGGGGGGCGGGTGGCAAAGATTTTTCGCCGGAATTTGTTATAAACTATTTAATTTTAAGAAAAGTAGTAATGCGATATTAATTTTTTTAATGCAAATCGATAACCAAATAGTTTTTCTAAGATTACTCAAATTATTGAGTACGTGGTTTAAAAAACAACATAGATACAGCGTAAAACTCTCGTTAGTGTAGGTGCGTTCCCCCGGTTCGGTAAGGAAGCGTTAAAGCCGATTAAAAAATTATGCGTCAGATATAACCTAGCTTTTTCCGATAACATGTAACTAAATTCCCAGCATGACCTTATTGGATTAAAAATGACAAAGAATAATATTAAATATCTTGACTTAAACTTATATTTTTTTTTTTTTTTACAGTTAATACCGCACAAGAGTCCCAACTGCTCCCGTCTGGAGCCAGTGAGACTATGGCATCCCCAATTGTGGTATGTTGTGAGGCTGAAGGTAGTGGGGAGGGGAAGGAGATAGGGAAGAGGAAGGTGGGAAGTACCTGGCTATTCAGATCTGGTCACTAAACACGGCTAAAGCCATTTCAAGCAACGTTTCAATTCTGAATGGTGGTTTTACACCAGGGCGATACTGATAGTATCTTCCACTCTGGAACGTGCCGCAAATATACTATATATTATTTTAAATGAATAAATTGTGAAATAACACAAATTAATCAAATAAAATTTATTTGCGCACGCCGGGTTCGAACCCGCGACCTTCGGATTGTGAGTCGAGAGTCAAATATATATTAGTGATTTGGTCATTAGAATCAAAATTATGAATAAAAAAATGATTTGAATCACACATATTACAAATCAAAACAGTCATTCAGCCGGGTACTTTGGTAGACTGGCACGCGCATGGCGCATGTGCCAGTCTACCAAAATGCAGTATAGCCAGTTTTTTGCAGCACGAATAAAGACTTTTTTGTAAGCAATAATTCCAAAAATTAAATTGTGTATGATTTTAGGTTTTCACGGCCAAAGTATTTTTGTTATTTATTTTTGAGGTGTTATGCCGTGTTGCGCTCCCTTCTTATTTAGCCAACGTTTCGGACAACGTTACGGTGTCCTAAACGTTGGCTAAAGAAGGAGGCAGCCCAACACGGCATAACACCCCAAAAATAAATTATAAAGTTTTTGTTCAATGTGTAACAAAAACACCGCTCAACGGTTGGGAAGTGTTTTTTTTATTTAGTAAGACTGTAAATATTTTTAGTAAATCTTTCCAACAATTTCGAACCGCGGAATATCTAAATAATATAACTTTAAATTTAGTTTTGATGTGTTCCACATCAGGTCCTGCCGTAGCCAATCAGGCTATAGTGTCTCCAATTGAAGGAATGTTGTGAAACTAAAGGGAGTAGGGAGAGAAAGAAGATGGGAAAGAGGATGGTTAAGGCGGTATATACTTCTAATCATTTTTGTTTGCGCTTAACTCACATTTTAATCATTTCCCGCGAATTCTATAACTCTTTTACTCCAACCGATACCTGGGGATGTAATTTCTTTCTTTAAAATTAATAAAAACAATACCTTACCATTAATGTATTTTACGTACAACTATTTTAAAACTTTATAACCAGTTTTTCATTTACAAAGTTAGCGGCTAGTACCAGATTTTATTTTTCTAGACAATGAATTACTAACTTCGGGAGGTATTCATTTAGAAACATCTTTATCTCTCAACCCCTTCTTCAGAATTAATTCAAATGAACGCGGCGGAAAGGTCAAATCTCTAGGCCCGTTACGGCGAATTTGACCGTACGTTCATCTAATACGCCGTGCCGCGGGCACGTTTACACGCTTTCTTCACTTACGTCACATATTTGTCTTCTTCTTCTTTTCTTTGATAGGGCAAATTCGACAATAAGTCCATCCAATACACGGGTCGCGAGTCGCAATTTGCATACACGGCTTCTTTACTTACGTCGTTAAGATTCTGAATTTATTTTAGGGTATATTGTCGTCTTAAGTAGTATATATATATGGTTTTTTAATCTTGTCATTTCACCTAGATATACAATGCATGCCATTTTAAGCAATCACATTTCACTTCTGAAAGGTGGTTTTCATCGAGGCGCTAATGAGTCGGTATATTTATAATTACTAACACCGCTGTGTACAGTAAAAAATTATTATTTCATCGGAATTTTTATTTCAATAAACGAATACAGAAAATCTGGATTTAAACTGGATAACATTGTAGGTATTTATATTAAATCTTTCACAGAAAGAATTTTAATATGAAACATGAAAATTTTCCGCTACCTATTCAAAGATATTATGAGAAGGGTATGAGATATTTTTAATTTTACAGTCAGTCTATTTACAGAACTTTTTTATGAATAAAAGTTTTTTTATTGGTTTGAGACTGTTAACTTTGTTTCACAAGTCACGAACTTTGTGCAATGCATTAATTATAAGTATAACAATGTGAGCAAATTGAATTTGAAAAAAATCTTCTTTCAATTTCTTTTACTTCATTTGAAAGATAACAAAACACTAATATTTAATCACAAAGCAATTTTGTTTGTAAAAAAAAGTTTGCAAGAAAAACCATTGAAAGGTGAGCTCATCTCATCCAGAAGTTCTTAGCTAACGCAATTGTTGTAAGCCAATATTTTCAATTGTTAATGTAACTATGGAGTTTAGAAACATCCATGGTGCTGTTGAAAATGAAAAAAAGACGCCGCGTAGTTTGTCACCTTCAAATTGAAGCAAGAAAAGGGATGGATTTCGGTAAAAAGAATTACAGCTTTTATTGAGATTTTGAAAAAAATATTTATCTTCGGCTACTTGTCATTTTTTGATAATTATTCCAAAGAAGCTGCAAAAAGAAAAAAAAATACGCGTTTATGGTGCATTCTGGAATTTTCTATTATCTACACCATTTTTTTCTATTAGTTTACGTGGGAAAGTTATCGCACCATAAAAATAATTTCGCAGTTTACACAGTCCTCCTCAGGCTTTCCTGTTCTGAGGTGGCCGGTAATTTTTGTGTTTATTTTCTTAGACTAAGAATTAATTATTGAGGGTGTTTTAAGGCTTTGGGATTGAGACGGATAACAGGGCACTTATTTGTTTTTTTGTTGATGATCTTCTTTTATTTTGAACAAATTCCATTTGGCCGTTGGTCTTCATTTATGTGTCTGAGACCAATTTGTTCAATCCGGCTCGAAGGACCATGGGTTTTGTACGGTGGATCCTTCTTTAGAGTTCAAACACCGTTGATTTTATGTGGAGTCATCTATTGACGTGATAACGTCTTATAAATCGATGAACGCCGGCTACACGCACGAAAATGCATGACTCATTGTCACATTCCGCCTGAGCCGAACGTGCAAACATTATGGCATGTGACGCATCTATTTCTCTTCCACTCCATCGTTATTACATGACGTTATCACCTAAAATTATCGTCCGTAAACCGACTTTACAGACAACCAATTTTTTTACAGACTTTTTTAGACAATTGACAATTGAATCTCAACAACAACGGTAACGGTAATAAGTTAAGTTACAGCCCGGCCCCCCAGCTCCGATTTTACTAGAAAACCCTAGGTGTAAGATCTTTTACAATAGAAAGAAGAAAGATTGTAACAAAGACGGCCATTTTATAGCAAAAAAACGACTATGATAAACTTGCCAGTAACAATGATTGTCGATATAGCAGGAAATATTGGTAAAGGAGGCCTCTGACGGCACAGTTTTAAACTGAGATCTCTGATGAATAATTAAACCAGTTGAGTATAATAATCAGACATTAAATGTCACTCATTGTCTGATACACAGAAGTTTTAACAGTTGTCTTAACATTATTTTCAAAATATTTGTTATTTGATTGTTACTCTTCTCTCAACCATGTTTGTACTTTAGTTTTAAATAATAATACAATAATTTCGGTTTGGTATGAGAATCACATGGTTGAATATTTATAATTTAATATTTATTTTTAATTTATCCGAACTGAATAACCATGATATTTATTCTTGTTATCTTGGTTGAGTATTTATGTTGGGCAGCTGAGTATTAAAATATGTCTTTTAAATCTAAATAAGAAAATAATACAAAAAATAATGTTCTTGTACTTTAAAAATAATGCATTGCACTCGTCTGTTGGGGTTCTAATCGGAATCTACAGAATTTTCAAAATATTCCTTTTTAACATGATTAAAATAAATTCATAAACATCAACGGGCTCCATCAAAGCCAGAGTTAATTAAGCCTCTCAAAAACTGCGCTTAATATATAGTGCCGGCAGATACTTTAAAATTACACAACTGCTAACTCTGTACAAATCACAAGTGCGCCCCATGGTTGAATTTGGCAGCCACCCCTGGTCTGGAACCCCAAAATATCCGAAAAATACCCTCGACTCTGCAGAAATGTTTTATATCCGTTTGATAGATTCTTCTAATTTCACAAACGGATTGCAATCTTTGGAGCACAGGCTTCGGGAATGCTATCCTTGTTCTACCGGTATTTCAATGAAAGATGCTCTCAGGAACTAGCATCATTGATCCCTTCGGCACCGGTGCGAAGTCGGGAAATACGCCAAACGCGTGCCCAACATACGTACACGGTTGACATTTGTTACAGGATTAAATCTCTTCAAGACCAATGTTCATTCTTTCCTCTCATCAAAAAGTCACTCCACACAGCATCTCGATGACATAGGCCCTGAAGGAAATTATTTTCCTTCTGTGTGGAGCTAATGTAAAAAAGGAATAAGTAAATAAACATCCAAATAATTTTTCAGTTCTCTGAATTTTCAATTTAGGAGGCGGGAATGGGTACCGCCGCCCCGGTAACCTTTATTGGATAACCAACACCTCTGCCATAGGTCACCCCAAGTGGTTCGCTACGTTTGGTGATTTAGCAGGGGTGCCCGGGTTCATGGGGTCAGGTTTGTCTAGGTCTTCGAGGCGGATTCCAGGACACACTGAACCCCAGATTCCTTCCCACCCCTTAAACCCTTTTCCTTCCCAGTACACTCCTTCCCTTCCTTTCCTAAAAAAACCCTCCACACAGCATCCTCAAAGATGACATAGGCCCTGAGGGAAATTATTTTCCTCAAAAATATATATTCTTATTTTTCCTAAAAAAAAAAATTATTATTTTCTCGAGTACTTATGCCATTAATTTTTTCTTTCAGCTCGTTTTTCTTTTATTTTAAAAGTTGATGTAAAATATGATGAATTTTTCAATTTAATAATATAACGAAATGGGCTGAGAACCGAGCGTATGTTGCGATGGAATAACAAATTATTAGAATTGAAATCTTTTTTACAAAGTTGGTTTTAATAAATTTACTTTTATATTTAACATTTCTCTAAATCTAACATAGTTTTACTCTTGAAATGTTTTACAGCAAATATTGAAACTTATTTACTTACAAGGTTGAAACAAAGTCGAAAAATAAAGAATAACAACATCTAAGCTAACAAAATACTCTCCTTAAAAAAACAATAAATATAACAACATCAAAGATAACAAAACTCTCTCCGTAAAAAACAATAAAAATAACTTTAAGAGGAACGTACGCGCAGCCCATTTTGGCCGGTTTCATACAAATCTTAATTCCGGATTTGAGATCAAAATACCCAACCAAAATGAAAAATAATTTTTGTAATCAAAATTTGATCAAATATCTAGTACGGATATGAGCTTTATTTATTTTTGCTTTAAATTATAAGATATAGGCCATTAAAGATTTTAGTGTTTCATGATTTTAGAGGCAACTTGGGCAATTATTTGTGAGTAAATAAAAAACAATAAGAAATTAATTTTACTATATTTATCGTTGAAATATAATGAAATATAAAATTAAAAAATAAAATTTAAAAAAAGAGTGTTTAATTTTTTTATTTTATTTTTCATTATATTTTTATGATAAATATAGCAAAATAATTTTTTTATGGTTTTTCATTTACTCACAAATAATTGCCCAAACTACCTCTAAAATCATGGAACATTAAAATCTGTAATGGCCTATATCTTATTATTTAATACAAAAATAAATAAAGTAGCTCACATCCGTACTAGATATTTGATATACCTTTTGATTGCAAAAATAAATTTTCAGCTTGGTTGGGTATTTTGATCTTAAATCCCGAATTAAGATTTGTATGAAACCGGCCGAATTGGGCCGCGCATACGTTCCTCTTAATAGAGAACAAAACTCTCTCCGTAAACAAACAATAAATATGAGGGAACGGACTCCGGGTGTCGATAGAGACGGAGGGAGAAACAAAAGGCATCCGATTTGGTTGCGAGTCCAGCCGTTTATTGAAGCTAGAGCTACGTAGCTGAGGTCGGTGCGATATAACAGGAAGTATGTCGAAGTGCCGTAGAGTGAGGTGTTGCGGGTGCTCGCAGACGATGGCGATGGTCAAGGTCAGGACGCTGCGGTGGAGCACCAGGGTGTTGCTTGACGCCGTGGCGGCGGAGATGACCTGGTCGTCCAGGCCGTTGCTCGACGCTGTGAGCTGCGGAGATGCAGGTAGTCCTTGTGAGGCAGAGTGAGTTCAGTCTCGGCGAAACGCGATGGGCTTCAATAGCCACTGAGATGAGGCGCTATTTCCCGTACAGAAGATGCTATGGATCTTGTAGATACAGGAGCCAAGCGGTGGTTGCAGCTGCTAGGGCCTGGAGAGCCGATGTATGGTGATGACCTCGAAGGAAGCTACCCTGGAGGAAAGTACAGATGCACCGGGCACTCGATAGAAGCGATTGTAAAAGCGACCGTCGGATAGTGACAGACTAATTTGGAGTTAGGTACTAAGTGACTTAGCCTTAGGTTTCACTTTTGAACCGAACGGACACGCGAAAGCGAACAGTTTGAGACAAAACTCGAGACAAGGCCTCTGAAGATGGACAGTGAGATCTGTCCGACACGTCAAGAGATAAAAAAAAGTCCTTTTAAGGACTACGTTACGCGGGTAAACCGAGAAAATTGTTCTACATATATAAATTTATATATATATATATATATACATTGGCAACAAATGTTATAATATTTCATAGTATATGAAAGAGTAAAGCAGCGAATGCAGTTAAAACAACAGGCACACCTCAACTTAATTTCAATCGTCCAGTTGATTACTCAGGCAACTTTGATAAATCTATATTTGAGTTGAATATGCAGTTATAAACACAAGTGTAACCTCCATCTGGTCCAATACTCAGATTACTCATAAGCACCACCAAATCAATTATGTAGCTGATGCTGAAACATCTAGTGATGATTTCTGGATTAATAATAGGAAATTTCAAAATATAGTAGGTACTAATGTACGTTATGCTTCCCGGTTTTATTTATTGGCACATTTAATACGTAAAACGAAGACACATTTATTTATTTATTTATTTATTTCTATTCTTGTACATACACTTTACAAATAATTACATAGTTTACATAGATAATAGGTTAGTAATAAGAAAAAAACATGTTAAAGATCCGTAACTGTATGTACATTTAAATAATATTTGATTTATAGTGAGCATTCGAATATTGCTTTCCTCATTATCTCAAAACTTAGTTTATGGAGTTGTCTGACTAACCAATTGGACTATCGATTTATGCATAAAATTTCAAGTTGTTATTTCGCACATCAAAAAATGTTTAGTGAAATCCAAAGTCAACGTCCCTTAAAAATTGCAGGATGTATAGATTTCTTATTTTCAACATCGAAGCCATCAATCAGGGGCGTAAATCTCGCAAGCCGCGATTGGACCATTACTCTTGGGGAACTTGGTTAATTCGTCGACAAACAAAAATATATTTATTTTGCTTGGCGAGGGGAGAGTTAGGGATATTTTCGACTTGTTTAGTTATTATTTATATTATCCAACTCTTAACAATGTAAGTAATGGGTTGAATTTTAAATGAACAGAGTTATTTATCTTGGAATTATACGCGTAGCAAAAATGGATTTCCTCGTTGATCGCTTTTCTCTAGAAGCCTAAATTTATTGCAATAAGCATATGAAAAATAATTTTAAAAAAAAAACAGTTGGTATCGAAGTACTTTAACATTTCAACCGAAGATTTTTTTCATAAACAGTGTAAATAGCAATACATTGCAAAAGCAATAAAATTTTTTTTTTTAAAAATGGTTAGGAAATTTGACCTGAAAAGTATGCAAATCGGACTCGATTTACTCGAAACAAAAGCTCAAATAAAAAAAAGTTTTTTTTATTTATTTCAAAAAATACGGCACAACATGTGCCATTAACATAAATATATTTATAACTAACTAACTAACCATCACGCCGTTTCCCCGCAGGGGTAGACAGAGAGGACGGACTCGATCTTGGCAATCTCAATCCTGGCATCTTGTCAAACTCGATCTTGGCACACACTCCTTGCCTCGTTCACATTCATACATCGCCTCATACATGCTCTTCTATTATTCTGACTCTTGAGATCGCCCGACTTAAGTATCTGATTCACTTGGTCGTGCCATGTCTTCCTCGGGCGTCCCCGACTTCGTCTACCATTCACATTTGCGTTCATTTCACATTATATTTATATACGTATTATAACAAAACGAAAGTAACAATTTTAATATACAGTTAAATATAAATACAAAAGGTGAAAAAAGGAGTTGAGCAGGGTATAAAAAGTAAGATGGCTAAATGAATGTATAAAGTAAAAGCATGAACTATAAAATATAAAGTTTAATGAAAAAGTTAAAAATTGAAATAAAACGTTAAAACGCAGGAAATAATATAGTAAAAAGTAAATAGGCATAAATATCTTAAAAACTTATAAAAAATTATAAATATTAAAAAAAAAGTATAACAAGTAAAGAGTAAGAAATGCTCTTAGGAGCCAAAAATTGAAGACAATATAAAATTTACAAAATATAAATGGTAGGTATTACAGATTATGACAAGTTACCTGTGATATGTGTCTAATCCATAGATATTAGAGGGCGTACTGGTAGAACATATTATGTTATCCTGCATTGTTTGTAGATTCACTGCTATGTGATGGAGATTTACGGTTTGCCACTTGTTTACGAGTTTCCGGGCACTCGGTTTAGTAAACTAACAAATGCTTTATTTTTATTAATGATAATTTTTCAAGCAATGCTACATAATACTTACTTACTTGAACGACACAGTGAACAATAGTAAAATAAAGATTTCTTGAATCTTAACTTTTGAACGAAAACTAATCGTTTTATTTTATTTTATTATTTTTTTTTTTTTGGTAGGAAGCAGTAACTTTGTGGTTTGACATTCTAAATAAAAATAACACAATAATTTGGTTTATAATCACGATTTTTTTTCCACTACCGACCGGTTTCGCTTTACATAAGCATCATCAGGGCCTATAGTAATTAAACTGAAAATTTTCAAAAATCTGGGCGTATAGAAATTAAACTAAAAACAGAAAACAGAAATTAAACTGAAAACAGTATTATTTCTATATGCCCTGATGATGCTTAGCGAAACCGGTCGGTAGTGGAAAAATAAATCGTGGTTATAAACAAAATTATTGTGTTATTTCAATTTTTAATATCCACAACCTACTGTTTGTGTTCATTTCGTTGAAAAAATCATGGTTTTCCGAGCATCGTAATTTTTAGTGTTTTTTAAAATTCCCACAACAATGTTAAACACCCTGAGATGAGACAGTTAGAAAAAAGAAAAAATATTTTTGATAAAAAATTCATTAAAATCTTGTCATAAAATCAATGGTCCTGAAGAACAATGTTGGATCTGCTAAAATTTGAAAATTCTTTTTTAGCTTATACGGTTGACATTTGTCACATGAGAACAGGTAATTTTTTTTACTCGTTTTTGAGTTCAACAGCTCGGCTATGGAACGATTTGCCGGCTTCTGTGTTTCCTCCCTCCCACAACATGAGTCTCCTCAAGACCAATGTTCATTCCTTCCTCTCCTCAAGACCAATGTTCATTCCTTCCTCTCCTCAAGACCAATGTTCATTCCTTCCTCTCCTCAAAAAGTCCCTCCGCAACATCTCAGATGACATAGGCCCCGAGGGAAATTATTTTCCTCAGGGCCTCCTGTGTGGAGTTAATGTAAAAAAAAAATTACTTTTGACACGACGCGACGGTTTAAAAATCTGTATCTTCAGAATATTTAATGAAATTAAATTAAATGAAAAATTAAGCAAAATATCAAAATAGCACTATCTTGTATTCTTGATCTCAAAAACAGTAAAAATGCAGAAGAAGCCAAACTTTAAACAGCTCTACTGCAAAACTACAAAATCGCGTATCCGACAGTGTTTTTCGGGGCCGTCGAAATAATTTATGTGTGTCTTCTATTTACATAGTAAATATCTGTGGTGCGGATTTGATTTTTTAACAAACAAAGAGTTTTATTCAGAGATTTATGAAATTTCAAACATCTGACATTAAAAAAGGAAGGTCACTTTAAAGTCCATTTTTGAGGAACTTTGTGTAAAGTCTTGACTTTTCTTAGCTATGTTTTGCCGTAGGTACCTATTTTTAATTGTCTAGGTTTTATGAAATCGGTTGAGAAGAACTTTGATTAATTTTCATATTTGTCTGCCACATGCCGAAATTTCAACAATCACGTACACAAAAAACAATTAATAACAACGTCCAAAAGCAGAAATCTCAAAGGAAGTTTCATAATACCGGAATCTCTTATATCTTTTAATATTTTTGCTGTGGATTAATGAAAAAATCCTGTTCAGAGCACCGTAATCCACCCTTGCAAAAGAAAAATCTTCCAGCAATAGATAAAAGCCTCGCAAAGCGATTATTTTTTTCTACCAAAACCAATATAGAGTTGTTTTCAAGAGTAAACATTTGAATCAAGGACTGTCAATGGCACAGGATCTTCACAATAAAGTGATTATAATTCACATTGAGATAGGTCGGTTCACTTTCGTGAGAAAATATTTTCACATTATTTGGGAAAAGGTATTTTGATGCTGCCGTATTATAAATGACAATAAACAAAAGATTTTTTTCTTTTATCTTGAGACATTTTTAAAAATCATGACTATTGAATGGAAAAGTTTAAAATTACAGTTAGGTAGGTTTAAGTAAGTGTAAGAAAACATTTCAATATACAATATGCAATGTACCTACATTATTAAAAAAAAGATTTCTTTTTCAAATGTAAAATATATACATACATACAATAAATTTAAGAATATAAATATATTTATTATATAGGGGTAAAAACTAACTTTTTTTTCATACAGAAAATACATATGATGCAACCTTAAAAAGCTTTGACTGTGCAAAGAGGAGGAATTTCTGTAAAAATACGTTTTCATATTTATTTACTTTGAATTTCACGCGTAGCTGGGATTTTTTCATTATTTTTTTTCTTTTTTTTTTAAATTTTTTTTTTTATTAACATTCAAACCTGCTTAACAACTTGTGTAATTTGTCAGCAGGTTACATAAAGAACAACATTTTATGCAAAAACATGGAACGTTTTCAAACGGTGTATAATGTTGATAAAATAAAAATTAGATAAATTGTTTGAATAACAGAAAAGAATAAATGTAAATAGCAGTAAAAGCCTTATAGTAGCAGGTACAAATGAATATAATCAACAAGTTAATAAATAATTAACGTTATTTTTTTTATTCACAAATAACTTCAAAATTAGAAGCAAAATCAAAAAAATAAAATACAAAAAAAAATACTCCACCACGCAAGATAAACTGGAAAAAGAACAATACACGGATGAAATAAGTCGAAGGAAAGCTATGTAGTTTGTTTAATGAAATTTTTGTTTCTCTTCTTCGGAAGGACTTGTTAACATTTAATGAATGATGTGCTAAATACGTCAACAAAATTCTTATAGTCATTACCCAAATTTTGTACACGGCGAACGTGAGTATTCAATTGTGATTCTGTGTTAGAGTTGTCACAATGGAATGGTAGTTATTGCCTCGATGTTGGTTGCGAAGTATATGGAAAGGAATCAAATATAAGTACAGGGCTGTCAATTATTGAATTTATGATTTTATGTAAACTTAATAGGTCATCAACTATTCTACTTTAGGATAATTTTAATACTTTAAATTGACATAGTCGATAATCATAGTTGACGCTATTCTTTGTAATACCCTTTCTGAAATTAATAAATCATAAGAATTTATATTCAATTCTTTCTATGACAAGCTTAAATATGTAGGAGCCCACACTGTCGAGTTGTACTCGGTATTGTGATGATGAATAAGCGATGCACAATGATAATTATTGTACCTCTTCTATCTATTTTAATATTCGTGAGAAATTATAACTTAACACAGAATTCATTATTTGAGGTGGGCTAAAAACTGGCAAATTATGAATAAATAGTAGCCAATCAGCGCCTTGATCTTTTAATGAATGATCTTTTAATGAAATCTGAAAATGTATTAACCTTTTGATTATTGATTGAAATTAAACCAAATATTGACATACTTTTCTGGACTACAGGGAACTCAACGAGCTCCGAAAGCCAACATCCGACAACCCGGAAATCCTGCGCTTCTTCCGGTACATGAAGGCTGCGAAGGACGGCCAGGAAGGAGGCAGCTGCAGCAGAACCTACCCCAACTGTCCAGGACTTACGCCGGATACAGGAAGCGCGGCCATGATAACAACTTACAACGATATTAACAAGCTTGTAGCAGCAAGGAAACTCTAGGAAATACAATATCCTGTAAAGGATTAACATTGAAATAGCTAACAGCGATTTTACTTCATCCTATTCTCTCATTTTGTTTCATGTTTTCGAGAATATAAAATTATTTTTTTTGTGATTTCAATTTATTTTAAATCCACCCGGAAGGAACTGAAGGAAACAGTTTCCATCAGGGCGCACATCATCTTCGGGAAGGTTGTGTGAAGGTTCTCTGGATGGAAAGAAAGGGGAGGAAGTTCTGGGAAAAAAAGGTAAAATCAACCCCTCCCACTGTGGTGCAAGAGTAAAGATCGGGAGATTCCGATTGGAGAGGTCAAAATGTCTCCCTCAACCGAGCTATCCCATCCAACTCCGATGCAAGACCTAGACGAACCTTTCCTTATGAACCAGGGCTTCCTTTCAAGTCACAAGACATAGCGAATGTCTTGGGGTGACCTGGTTGTCAAACAAATGGTTTCCTTGGTGGCGGTACTCAAATGACACTAATCTGTCTTCAATTATAATAACCGTTTAGATTAGAGATGGCTTAAGGTGCAGTATTTTTTTCCTTCAGTTCGAATTAAAAGTAAAATTTCAATGAACAATAAAACCAATATTTATTTTTGTCAGCAACCTTATTATGCGGTTTTTGTTGAAATGTGTAAATTATGGATTTCCAAATTCAGAAATCAAAGATCTTGAAATTTTGTAGACATTTTAATAAGACAAAACAAATTCTCAGGTCAAAAATCACAACTCCTTGTCCATCAGATATTCGTTAACTAAATTTGTATGCAGCATAAAATAAATTGACGAATACGTTTTTCAATTGTTAATCTTATATTTGCTTATTTATAGACCCGATGAACTATAAAAAAGACGTAAAAATTAGTTACATTTTTTTTAAATGTTGCAGAAACCTTTACGTCTCATGGCAAATTAAATTTTATTTTTATTTTTTATTTATTTGTTTATCTTAAAAGTGGTACATTTTATAATATAACTGATTTTCCATTAAAAACATTTGCTTGTGGATGGAAAAAGAGTTTACAGTCAACAGTCACGTGTTTCATTAGTACAGTTAAAACAAACACATCGTAATCAAGAACTTTTAACTAAAAGACATCCATGTATTCCGTAAAAGTAAAAACAAGTATAATTTATAGTGTTACATTCATGTGGAAATAAGAGAAGCAGTCTTTCCGTTCATGATTTCTTTAAAATGATTTTTGAAAGAGTTCGATAATTGTATTTTGTCATTGATGATTCTGATTCCTATTGGTAGGTTGTTAAAGAAGTATTTTCCTCGGTATGTAAAATGATGTTGGGCAAAAGAAGTGTTTAGTTTCGGGCATACAAATACATGTTTGAGTCTGGTTCGACTTTGAGTTATGAATAAGTGTTTTTCTTTTTTTTTTACAATTTGTAAGATTGAATTTTTCATAAATAGGTTTTTGAATGTTGGGACTTTAAAATCTTCAAATATGTGTTCAGTAGGGAAGTCTGGAGTTTTTTTGAATAATTTTTACAGTGAGTTTTTGAACAATTTCTATGGGGGTCAGACTAGTTGTGTAAGCTGCTCCACAACTGATAACGGCAAACTGAAGAATAGACTGTACTAATGCTGCTAATACTACTTTCTTAGATATGCTAACTCAACTCCCGGAAATAAATTTAACCTCAGGGTCTTTGTCATTTTAAGGAAATCTGTGTGGAGTCTTTTTGAGGAAATGATGGAGTCGACCACGATCTTAGACCCTTAGATCTAAGACTGAGGAAACACAGATGCCTGAAAATTATTCCGCAGCCTCTATTAAGTAAAAACACAGCCTTATTAAGAAAAAAATCATTCAAATTAGACGAAATCAATTTTCTTAGGGCCACAAGACGCCTCCGCAGCTTAAATATAAATATAGACGGAGGGTTTTTAAGCAATAACAAATTCACAGTAAAGCTGTAAGCTTACTAGACTATTTTTGGCTTCTTCTAAATTGGAAACAAAAACCACAGAAAAAATATATACAGTCTTTCAAATAAGAGTAGAAACATAGAAGAGCGCCACTGTTCAAATGGCAATACTAAAAATATAATCATGGTGGTAATCTAAAGCTGTGTAATTTATTAAAAATTAAAAAGGCCTAAAAGTGAAAAAAAAATTTCATTTCATTTTCAATGCAATTTAGATACCCACTGATGTCAAAATTAGAATTGCATATAGCAATATTATTATTAAACCTTCACAAAGAAAAGAAAAATAACGATATAAATACACTTTAAAAATTGCTCACATTTATTTAATTTTAGCTTAAGTACCTAGCGTTACCCGGACATTAGATCGTGTCTCTAATTTAACGTCTGAATATATTTAACTCAATCAGATCTAAAAGTAGTGTAACTAAACTCACCATTAATGATTCTTCTTTTCTACCTACTGTTGAATTCAAATTTATGTTAAATTAAATGAAAGCCAATCACTTTGTAAAACACAATTTAATCAAATTCATGTCAGTGCTTCTTCGATTTTAATATTTTTTTAAGAACAAAAATTGTTTTTTTTTTTTTTAATGTGTATAAAGTGTTCTGTATTTTCAGTGTCATTGTACTTCAAAAGAATATTTGACAGGTGTATTGGTCTTTTTCGTTATTTGTTTTTGGTAAGTTATGCCAGTTGCGCTATCTCCTTCTTTAGCCAACGTTTTGGACAGCGTTACAGTGTCCATCATCAGGTCAAATGTGTAGTTGTGTAATAACAGATAACGAAAATACTTTAGGCCGTGAAAATTTCCAAACTTATCTGAGGTATATTGGTGTTTCCAGCCCACAAATTTTGTAGTTCCATTTTTTAAATTTTCTACTCTTATTTGACAATAT
Organism: Glyphotaelius pellucidus; assembly: GCA_936435175.1. Taxonomy (NCBI): domain Eukaryota; kingdom Metazoa; phylum Arthropoda; class Insecta; order Trichoptera; family Limnephilidae; genus Glyphotaelius; species Glyphotaelius pellucidus. The sequence goes on from OW386558.1 coordinate 3,680,385, forward strand.
GTCACGGATGATGAGTAAAAAGAAATTTTTCAAATCGAATCTGTTCTGAATATACCGATGATGGGAAGAATTTCCATTGCAATACAAGAAGGTACTGCGTGTTGTTATTCTATGTGTAGGTACTACTCCTACATTTATTCTGTTATATCTACTGTTACACATAATGTAATCAAATGATAAATTCCATGTAAAATGCATTTAGGCGTTGATTTTGTGGATTCAAATATCATTAGTTAATTTACATCTTGAATAGTTAGTTATAATGTATATTATGCAGGAGTCACTTTGCAAATATGTTTTTATTTGTTTATTTATAAATATCACAAGAAACAATGGTGGATACACTTTGTGTATTCTATAACAAGATGAGATTTTATCTCTTGTAAAATCTGAATAAAATAAAACCGTTGGTATTTTTTTATCCAAAGAAAAATGAGCAAATATAAACAGATTTTGATATGACCTTAAATGTTGGAAAGAACCGTTAATTAATTTTCCGAGTTTCATTATATTTAAGGCCTTATTTTTTTTGTTTTAATGTAGGTAATTTATTTCTTAAATGTAATCTAGGTAATTTATTTCTTTCTTATTATAATAGATGGGATTTGGTTGTCATGGGTTTTTTAATATCATTTTATTTATTTACTTTAGGCATAATCAAATAATTCATGTTTTTTTATTAACTAATTTTTCATTAAATGACAATTTCTTATTATGAAACAAATATTACGATTTTAAATTTATCTTTAAGCTGATGGATCATTTTTTTTATTTCTCTGGGTTGTTGAAAAAATATTTTTAAATAATTTAATATGTACATAAAGTAATTGGTAATCATTACATTAAATTTTATTTTTACATAATTTAATTTTGCGTATAACTATAGTGAAATATATTTGAATAAAACAAGGTAATGAAATTAATATTAAATGTACATATCATTGTTTATTTCGATTCTTTATTAAAAAAAAAAAACATTTTTATGTAATTCGAAAAATTAACAAATATTTACCTTGTGCGTGAGATATAAGATTAAATAATTTATTTTTTTAAGTGTTTGTATGTAATTTATTCCAGGATGTAATTAATTTTATTTATTCATGGTGTGTAAAATGTTTAATTTATTAACAAAATAAACTTTGTATTATTTGACGAGCGAAATATTTTGTTTTGATTTTTAATTTATTTTCATCTTTTTCTGTTGAAAATTTATTTGTACAGATCGAAGAAATAAAAAAAAAAACAAAAAACTGTTTTAGCTTTGTAAATTTCGGTGATAATTTTTAGTGTTTAATTTTTAAGGTTTCAGTTGAATAAAAGGCACTCCGATTCAAAATCAGTATTCAACAATTTTACTATATAAATTTCTATAACATAATATAATATAAATTTCACTATCTTTTGACGCTCCATGGAATATGATTCACAACGGCTCAGTCCCTGGGTTCTAAAACACACCTTAGTTCGCTGGTTCTTAGTTAAGTTGTTGGGTGAAAGAGGAAGTTTAAAGAATCCCATCGTAATTACAACAATGTTAACAAAAAGAACTAACACAATGAAAAACAAAACATTACTGTCGAGGACAAAGGGACACGACCGGTTGGGTTAAATATCTTTTTTATCGTCTAATGATTAATTCCTGTAACCAATACCAGAGGTACGGCCAAGCACCGAACCAGTTTATGCAAAATCATATTTATCTTTAAATTCCATGGAGGGCTATATCAGATATTTATTGAATTCAACAATCAAAAGAAACAAATTTCATCAAATGAAAATCGCAGAAAGTGTGAATGATAGTTTACAAAATTAGCAGCTCCACGACTTGTAAATAAAACTATATTTTTAACCTTTGAATTCCTGTAATGATTACAATTAAAAAATGTCTGTGTGATGGGATCTTTAGCTTCAACTTAAAGAGTTGCGAATTCGAAATCCTTGGGGTGAAAATATTCACATTAATTTATTTGGTTTAATGAACATACACACAAACTACAGTACGGTCTATTTGTGCCTAGTTCCTGAATGAAAGTTAATTCTAGAAGATCTCCAGTGAGAGATCAGCATTCAAAATCAAACCATTTTCTAAATATGGACCAGGTTTTAATCTACAGAAGCTTTTTACAAAACCTTAGAAATAAAAAATAAATCATTTATTAAATCTGTACATTTCTAAGATGATTAATTTACTCTTAAAACTAGGTTAGTTCGTACTTCGAAAGGCAAAAATAAATAAACACAACGAAATGCGATGCAATTTTATGATAAACAACTTCTGAGAATTATTTCAATGGATGTTGATAGCCATTATAATTAATTATTTCTCTTCGTCCAAGTCAACATCGTTTCTCAGAAGCGAAAAAAGAGGATAAAAAATATTGCTCTTTGACAGTGGTAAGTAGGTACTAGGTACCTGTTGGTATTATTTCATATGTGTAAGTAATTCGCCTGTTTGGGAATATTTCTGTCCTTGTCCTACATTCCTACCCACCTACATATGTCCATACCTATTTACTTCCTTCTACCTACTTGTTGAAATTGCAAACCAGTGCAGTAATAACTTTCAACAAGCGAGCAGTGTTTTCCATGATTAACGTTGTAATCTGGAATGCAAGTGAAAATTACCTGTTTATGTAAAGACGTCAAAATATAATACGTATAATAAATATAATAAATTAATATTTATAATTTCATTACGCCAGAGCTTACCATTATATACAGCCTAAATTACTCGCATATAATGTAGCTTTCTATTGGTGAAAGAATTTTTAAAATCGGTTTATTGGTCTATGCGTGAAAGGGTAACAAACAAACATACGCAGTTTCGCATTTATAATATTAGTATAGATTCCAAAAATAAAAATAAAATATTAGACTTGTAGAACAGTCAAAATTTATCACACATTAAAATAAAATGGATGCATTTATTATCACGACACAATCTGGATTGCATTTAGTTTGTAGTAATGTTGGTGATTGATAGTCTAAGTGTGATTTAATCAAATATGACAGAAGGGGAGCCAGATCAAGAGAAAGATCAACTCATTGAATCATCAGATTGTCCTCAGATTGATCTCAGTGTGTCCTAGTCATCCGCCTCCAAAACCTGGACCAATACCCATGAACCCGGGCACCCCTGCTAAATCACCAAACGTAGCGAACCACTTGAGGTGACCTATGGCAGAGGTGTTGTTTATCCAATAAAGGTTCCGGGGCGGCGGTACCCATTCCCGCCTCCCAAATTGCAAAAATACTGCGATGAAATAAGGATTATTACAAAGTAAATTATAAATTTTTTTTCAAGCTTCGCAAATCCACTTTGTGCTGTCATTATTAATTTAATGAAAACAAATAACTTTGGGTACACCAAAATTGTGTACATTGGTGTTTACAAAGTTATTTGTTTTCATTCAATTATAATTTTTTTATTAAAACAACTATTCTCTTTTTATTACTTTTGTAAGTTATTACCATAAAGGTAACATATAATTGAAGAAGAATACAACACTTATAATCCCAACGAAAATATGAAAGAGAACAAGGTACAGAAAAATATAAAGATGACGGTCGCAACAGGAACTCGTACCCAAAAGGAATAAATAATTATTCGTTCCGGAAAGACGAGAGGTCCTGGGTTCGAGTCCTAGTTGCGACCGTTAACTTTTTATTTTTCTGTGCCTTGTTTAGATTATAAGCGTTATCTTCTTCTTCGATGTTACAAAGTAAATTATTTTATTTCACTCAAATGATGCCGCAAAGTGAATGTACAATTGCTGAAGTGGGACCTGATTATTTTATTAAATTAACGGGGTATTTCACCATCATAGATTATCCGTACGATAACGTACATTTTCGATTAATTAAGCAAGAATTATTTATTTAAAAAGTCTAAAGGTGTATTTCACCACCCTCCTCGTATATTATCCATACGATAAAAAAAACTTTTTCGCATGATTAATGCGTTTATTTATTTAAAGATTTGAAGGGGTATTTCACCAACCTCTTCATAGATTATCCATACGATAACGAACATTTTTCATGAAATACACGATTTAATTATTTAAAAATTCTGAGTTTACTATTCGGTACTTAAAACTACAAATAGTACCCATATACAAAATATGTTAGCCGAGTTTTTTTCCTGATGCGGGTTTTATTTGTTTGCTTATCAATATTTCTTATCGTTTGGATATATAGAGGAAGAAAAAATACACCTAAGTTACAGCTAGACATAGATCTGTTGAGTAACTTCGATTATCTCGGTTCAATTATTTATTGCTAACGGTTGTGGATTCGAAGGCGTAAAATGATCAACTGATATCACAAAAAAATGCATTGTTAAATCGTTGATAAGACAAGCTAACGTAAGGCCTATTGTATCATTGAGATATTGACAGAAGATCCTGCTTATTGAACACAAATAGAATCTAATAGGATACAAGTAAAAGCTATTATCTGGATAAGCAAGTTTGAGCTGGGATATTGCGTAAGAAATAATAGGTTAGCAAATATGAAAGACGAGGTTTAAATACGCGAAAATCCCTCTTTAGGAAATCTGGTTTTAGCAAAAAAACAATCTAAAGTTCGGTTGAGTGGCCGGCTTTTCTTATCTGGCTTTCCCTCTTAATCCTGGTTCCAAGATCCAAGAAAAGATACTTATCATTGTAAAATATATATATAATAATATTTATTGACGAGATCAAGTAGTTTCGTTGTAGGAGGGAGGAAATACAATGGTCATAGCCGAGATGTTGAACACAATAACGAGTCGTATTAACGTACCGCAAAATATGGATATAATTTTGACGAACTGTGACAATCTTTTTGGTACAAGACGGTACAATACGATATTGACCAAATCAGTCATCTATGGTTTGTTATCAATATTTTCTAGCACGGTCCTCTATAACAGATATTCCGACCCCTGATTAGTAAATTTTATTGCGGCCCCCATAGTATCAGATAAGTTTCGGTTAACTTTACCATGTTCACACATTTTTAATAACATCGTTTGACAGCGCAAAATAACTTGCTTTAGAAAACGTATTGAACTAACGAAGCTCGTAGAAATGTTAGAAGTCATACATGCCGTTTTTCCGACCTTTGAAAAACGAAAATAGTTGAAATATTAATAAAGATCTCACTATTTAAATAACGCGGACTGCCGATGCATATTTTTAGATTGCTAATTCACTAACATATTATTTACTTAATTTATTGGCATTTGACGTTACAGCGTTTCGAATGTTTATTCCCTGTATATAATAATTCGGCTGTAAACCGTGAAACCGTACTAGAGATATCGATATTATAATCATCGGAAGTTACGCCTGTCGATTCGATATTGTAAAGTTATCGATTTCACTGTGCTAGTGCTCCAGAGGGGTTCGAGTATTTTCTGAATAAACTATATCATTGAAAGTTCATCTTATTCATCGTTAACATGTTCGTTTACGTAAATAATAAAACAATTGTTAATGTGTCAAAGTAAATATTCTAACAAAATATTGGATTATGGAAACAAGCCAAACTTTTTCAATTGCGCGGCGAGGAATTCCGCCCCATCGTAAAAATAAATACTCATTCTAAACCCCTATTCACGCCTATTTTGTCGGAAGGTTAAAATTTTCCATTTTCCAATAAATTGCAAATAAATAGAATATTTCTGATCGCATCCAAAAACATTACATTGTTTTTGAAAGGTGAGCAAATACGTTTGAAATTTTGTAATTCGAAATCAGATTTTTTTTTTTCCAATTATTTCTGATTTTCGTTTCAAGGGTGTTCTAGGTTATCATTAGAATCACAGAGAAAAGAGAGGTGAATTTGAATATTAATTTTATTTAAATATTTAAATTGCAGTATTATATGGAAAATTGGAGTCGAGTTCAGGCATAAAAGAGATGTTGAATGGACGGAAGGCAATTTTGGATCAAGCTTGACAGAAGAGAGGATATTTATTTAGAGAGGGACAACCAAAAATATATTATCTAAAGTTCCCACATCTAGACCACAGAATGCACAATCTGGGGAGTCAAGGACGTGAATTTTGAAAGGGTGAAAAAGAACGGAACGAAGTGAGGAAATTTATTTTTTGAAAAGATGGGGGAAGGGTTGAAACCATGGTATTGATGGGATTGTCCATTGTTTTGAGGCGTAGCAGAATCCCTTGTATATATTGCGGGATCTATCTTTGATGATAAAAAATATCAGATAAAGGAATATGGTTGAGGAAGGTAACAAAAGGGTTGGACGCTACTTAATTTGCCAAGGAAACCGCAATATTTACCAACTTTGCCAACACATTCAGGAATCCAAAACAGCGAAGGTGAATGGTTTTACCTTGTTCAGATTTTGAGCACTATGTATGGGCCACAGGAATGATGAGAATAAAAGTTTTTTGGAGCAGGTTGAGGAAGAGTTGGCGGGGACTGTAAAGTCAAAGGCGAGTAAATTTTTTTGGGGAAGAGGGACAAAACTTCATTTTTTTTTAATTGAAGTTAGAATGACAGATTCACTGTCTGAAATCTCTACATGTTCACCATCTAGAGGGTCAGGACTGTCTGACGGGGGATCTGGAGCTTTGTAGGAGGAAAATCCTCTTCCATTGATCACAAAATTACAAACGAAAAACAAATGGCAGTTAGTACAGAAAGTGACAGAAGTAAATAAGGTTATAAACATCTGAAAATCAGCGGCGAAAAGCAACTCCTGTAAGATCAGTGGGAAGAGAATCCTCAAGGCACAACACACTACACTTTTTTCGGCCAAAAAACAAAAAAAAAATTTGAATAAGATTATGTTTTGAAGGAGCAAAACAAAACAATTGATGACACCCAAATGTTATTGTTGCGACCTAAAATTTAATTTTTTAAATAAATAAATTTTTGAAATGGAAATATTTTGAATGTTTTGTTGAACAAATGAATGATTTAAATACAAAGTTTAAATCATATTTCTAACCACGAAATTAAGGGAGATACAACAATTTCTGTTGAGACCTATATGAGTTGTTCCGACAACCAAACAAATTAGCCTGAGGGATTAAGCAGATTCACCAAGAATAAAATATTTATACTACACGTGCACGTTGTTTGTGCAAGTTGTTTGTGCAAGTTGTTTGCAAGTTGTTTGTGAATATTGGATTCACTTATTGACAAATCGCTGAAAGAGAGACTCCCACTGATTTGTTCCCTCCGCCCTTGTGAGCAACTCCATGTACATATGTATTGAGTTCCTGTCAGCATCACAACATACTGATGATGATCTTTCACTATTCCTTTCAAATTTATTGACCCCAGGCATAATAAAGAGTATAGGTAAATATTGCATAAACGCGACCGCAGTCCACAGAATAAATTAAATGAACAAAGTTTGTAAGAACCGTTTGCTTTATGGTTTATTATTGTGCCTGGGAACTTTCTCATTTCGTCGTTGCGGAGAGAGGTCTGTGAGTCATATAGGATGTAGAATTATGTTGCGTCTATACTCAACTGTTGATAAATATTATATAAAAACATTACTCATGTTGATATTTTAATGTATGTAAGCTTTCTCAAAACTTATCGCGTTTGATTATTCAGTGATTTGAATTTTTATCGTAATAACAATTATTTATAACTCCCCTGAGGTGACGTTAAATAAGATCGGGTTGTTGGTTGTGTCGAATATTTTAATAAGTATTTTTACACGTGGTTTTGAATTATGTAGAGGATTTTTGTTTTTCATGTCAAGGAGTGGTTGTCCAGAAATCTGTTTAAGACGACACAATACCCTAATATATTATCAGAATTTTAACTACGTGAGTACAGAAGGAGTGTACACAAAAACGCGATCTACTGTCGAATTTACCCTTGCAAATACTTAAAAAATAATATGTGAATCTTAACAACGTAAGTGGTGAAGAAAGCGTGTACACAAATTGCCCGGCATATTGGACGGACTTAGTCTAATTCTTTCCCCGGAGTTTATTTTAATTAATTCTGACAAATACATTAATGAAATTTTAGATTTCTCCAAACAAATCCCCTCAAATGTTATTAATGTATTGTCTAGAAAAATAAAATCTGGTGCTTACTTCTATGTTTAAAGTCGAAAAACATTTTACAACATTTTCAAACCGTTTTACTTAAAATATTTCAATGGTAAGGTACTGTTTTTATTAATCTTTAATATAAATAACTTACGTCCGATGTTATCGTTTTGGAAAAAAAGGTAATATATGTTAGAATTCATTGGTATTAATTAAAATGTGGGTCTTAAGCAAACCCCCATTGTTAGAGTATTGTGCCGCCTAAATAAGTAAGGTACGCCTTCCCATTTGGATGTAAGCAACAATTACTTTGTTCGTTTAGTATAGACAAATGCAATGCTCATGGAAGTTCTGTGAACTTTTTACCGTTTCATGTCGCCGGCGTCACGTAATATGCCCGGGTTATTCCGGGACAAGTCAGTGATGGTGCTGTTGGGACATTAGATGGGATTGGTCAGACTGCTTTAGTATTAATAATGTTTTATGTATTTTATATCATTGATCACTATTATTTGGAGGTATCATGATTTGCATTTCGATCGGAAATAGGCACCTACAAACCTACAATTGTGTATTGGAGATTGGCTGTTTTGTAGATTGGGGTGTTTGATTTTAAAGTCTTTGGACTAAACCCTTAGGCTAATTTGTTTGCTCTTCGGAACAATTCATATAGGTCATATTGAAATCGTTAAATCTCCCTTACTATCTACCACAGTAAGAAATATGACGTAAGCGGTGTTAAAAAGAAAAAAAACCTTGGGGTAAAAAGTTTCGAATCGCAATTTGAAAACTTCCTTCCCCTCCCTATTACTTTCAATCTCACAACATACTCCAATTTGGGGATGCTATAGTCTCACTGGCTCCAGACGGGACTTGTGCCGTATTAACTTAAAAAATATAACGTTGATTTCGAAAGCTCAGAATATTATACGTAAAATAAACCCCTAAACAATTTAATGGACCTCAATTTATTACTTTATTGGAGACCGTCGATTTATTACGCCATTGCGTACTGGGCGGATTTCCGTCTCAAAAATATTAAATATATTCATGCTTCAATAAAAACTATTTAATAAATCAAATGTCTTGCCAAAATGAAAGAAAATTATTTGAAATCTGATGTTGTTTGTTATTTTTTTGCACAAATTTTGTGAAATAACATTCGAATATGTATTATGACTTAATGGTTTATAACCATTTCGGAATAGTTATTTGAAAATGGAAAAAAAACTGAAATAATGGTGAACCGCATATAGTTGGTATTTAAATTTCTTATCGTAGAATTGATCACAACATTATACTCTCTCTTCATGGTCAATACCACTGAACCAATTTTTATTTTCAGGTTAGCTAGAAGCTAATACCGCAATATATTCAGTAAGAATCAAATAATCGTTTTGTTGAAAAATAACAATAATAATCAATTTATTTTGTAATAGAGAGTCCAAAAAAATATACGGCCCTCAAAAACTCAGAAATGATTTCGGGTACGATCAAGGGAGTTACATGGTGTGGTAGATCTCTATCCCCCTTCCAGGATGAGGGGTCCCGTTTTTACCTACAAGGTTTGTTTTGAACAGTTTTCCGGACAGTTCTAGAAGGTTCGATAAAACTCTAGAAAGTTTTGGAAGGAATGGCAGATTATGTCGGTGAGTCTTAAAGTTTCGAGAACGTTCTGGATGGTTTGCTAACTCTTGAAGGAACTTTCCACTCTCGAATTTTGTCCTGAGCGAAGCCGGGTACCCCAGCTGGTAGTAAAATAAGAGTAAAATATTTTTACTAGGTAGTAATTTTAATGCATAACCTTATCATATTTGCATACTAAATAAACAAAGAAACGTTAAATAGATTTTTTTTAAAACACAAAAAGTATTTTATTTTTATTTTTATTAGTATCTATAGCAAAATTTGTACATAATGTATTTATAAATTGTATTATATTCAGGTATTAAAAAGTTTTTTTTTTCAGTCCTCCTCACTAGGGTTCCCTGTTCTGAGGCGGCCTGTAGTTTTTCCACATTTGTATTTAGTATCCAGTTGTCTTTACACGGTCTTCAGTATGTTTGATAGTTCATTTTCACTTTGTTCTCTCAACCATATTTTTACTTTTGTTTTAAATTTATTTATTTCTGTTATTTTTTTTTGTTTGAGTTGATAGAGCGGTGTTTAGTTTTGTCGCATTGAATTTCATATTTCTTTGTCCAAAAGATGTTTTCAAACTGGCTGTAGCTAGAATATTTTGGTTTATTGCCCTGGTTGGTATCTATGTTGGACAGTGGAGTATTCTGAAATGTTTTTTTAAATTTTAAATAAAATATTTTTTGCATAAAGTTTGTATGTTGTAGACTTGAATGCTTCGAAACAATTGCATAATTGATCTGTTTTCATTTCTGTGATCCATTTTCATACCGTTAGTTTGTATAATTGATCTGTTTTCATTTCTGCGATCCATTTTCATAGCGGTAGTTTTTTGATTAATGTTTGAAGAAAAAAATTGTCTAGTTTTTCAAATAACATATTATAATGTCGATTAACTTCTCTAAATAGCATACGAAATAACCCTTGCACAACTAAATTTCTCAAAATTGACTAATTTTACCTTTCTTCTCATTTGATGCTACTTAAAAAATGTGTTGTGTTCTCTTTTATCGTTCGGTTAAAAATGGATATGCGACAAACAGTAATTAAAAAGAAATGATAAAACGTTTCTTTGATTTTTTCATAATATTCTCCACCTGCCTTGACGTAATACATATAATAAGGCTTTCGATAGATCTAAATGATGAATGACAAATGCTTACAATTCAAGGCAGGAAAGAATCCTGTGTAGTACGGTCGATCGACAAAACCCTACATCAATACGATATTGATCAAATCCTTCATTTATGGTCAGTCAACAATATTTGCGAGCATGGTCCACGATTGTTGCAGATATTCCGACCGACTATTGGTACATTAATAGTAAATGCGGACTGCCAATGCATACTTAGCATATCAATTCAACATTACCAATTTATTAATATTTTAACTTTTTTGTAATTGCCTGGCGTTTGACATTATTTCATAGTGTCGATTCACAGAAAATACCTTGTTGTGTTAGCGTTGTCGGCGTATATCGATTTTTTATTTATTCCTTGTCAATATCGGTTCGGCAGAGACCGTGCTACATCGAGATTGAATCGGGACATCGATGTTAAATCATCGGAAGTTATCGATCAAATATTGTAATGTTATCGATTTCACCATTCTAGAGCTGCTGATGCAGAAAAAACAAGGCCAGTTATTATTTGAACAAAGACTTAGGAAGAAGACTGTACTCAATAAAACATTGACATCCATAATATTATTTTATTGCTAATAAATTCAGAAATGTGTATGAGTGAAATTACGTATAATATGAACGCGTTCAATTACAACACGAGGAGTGGCTGAATCAGTCAAGTTTACGTCAGGTGGTAATATAATGTAACTCTGAATCCGGTATCGATGGTGACACTATGCTTTCAGACTTGTGGGGAAAGGATTAAAAATTATGTTATAAAACTGATATTACTCTACGTTTTCGGTTTTTTTTATGGTGGTTCATCACTTAAAACAAACACACATAACGGGAATTTTATAATGTTTCAATAGGTATGTAGGCAACCTAGGCAACTTCAGTTAGGTGTAGATAATCTAGGCAACTCCAGAAACTGTGTGAGGAGAGGATGGAACTGCCGAACAGTCAGCACAAGACAGGGACGGGTTGAGGAGCCTTGTCGATGCAATGGGTCCCCGACCCGAACAGATGAATGATGATGATGATAATTTTTGGAAAATTTGTATAAAGCCGTTTTTGTGAAAAATTACCCCAAGAGCGCTGTGTAAGACCAACGTAAATATCTGATGAAACGACCTATTTGTTTGAATGAGGCTGGAGACTAAGGAAAAAAATCAATCAGGGCCTGTGTCATCTTTGGGGATGCTGGGTAGAAGGTCATTGTTAGGGAAAGGAAGTTCTGGGAAGGAAAAAGGTATGAGGGGTGTATCTATCCATTTCTGTCCATCATGTTTTTATCCCCTGGCCTCTGCCATATGTTGTCTAAGGGTCTTCGGTTTTGCAATAAAAATGAATGGAATATTTCTGAATGTATCCGAAAACGTTAATCTGTTTTTGAAAGGTAATAAAATACTCGATCAAATTTTATAATAAAAAGTAAACATAAAATTTGAATAATATGAAAAATTTTGCATGCATAAAGAAGTTTTAAAACTGGCTCACCTTACTTAACTAAAATTTCTGATATCTAAAAAAATAACAAACACACTTTAATTAGGTACATATATTATAAACATAATCGTCAACTACCTTTGGTATTGTTTCATGTAAAAATAATTTTAAAAAAATTCTTGATGTTTCATCAAATTGCGATCTTAAACTTTGGTTTCGTACAGGTGTACATTTTACTTCTTCTAAGGTTAACTTTTAGAATTGAATATTAGGTGTGGTGTCTTATCCGTCTAACACCGTTAAGATCATATTTGTCACCATGACTAAAAGGGAGAATCAACGGTATTTATGATAATTTTTTTCCGAAAAACGAACAATTCAGCCTGAGGAGTTACTATGAATTCTTGATTTTAAGAAACCCGCCGAAACTTCTAATCCTACAGTATATAATCTTTCTTTCTTCTTCCTTGCAGTTCCAATTCATTGCCTAGGTATGCTTTTGGGGTCGGCTCTCCTCGTTCTCAGGCTATATAGTTATCGCTTTCACCCAGGCCGTTTCTCTGCAATATTTTAGAGCATTGAGTTATCCAGGAGTTCTTTGGTCTTCCTGTGGATGACTGGCGATGCTCCGTAGATATTGCCTGCTTCACTGTGTGGTCTCCGTCTTATGTGACCATACCATAATACCATAATGCTATAATACTAATAATACCATAATACCATTGAATATTATAATATCATAATACCATAATACCATAGTACCATAATACCATAATATCGTAATACCTTAATACCGTTATACCATAATACCATAATACCATAGTACCATAATACCACAATACCATAATACCATAATACCATAATACCATAATATCATAACACCATAATACCATAATACCCTAATACCATAATACCATAACACCATAATACCATAATTCCATAATACCATAATACCACAATATCATAATACCATAATACCGTAATACCATAATACCATAATACCATAATATCATAACACCATAATACCATAATACCCTAATACCATAATACCATTATACCATAATACCATAACACCATAATACCGTAATACCATAATACCATAATACCACAATACCATCATACCATAATACCGTAATACCATAATATCATAATACCATAATACCATAATACCAAAAAACCATAATACCATAAAATAACTTTCTTTCTTATTTTTCAGAATCTTCTTCTACTTCCCCTTGCTACACCAAGTTTAAGTCCCACAAACAAAGTAATAACGTGACCAAACGCGTTTATTGTCTCCTAGTGCTGATAAAGCATGGTCACCGTGCCATCAATTCTTAGATAACAATTTGTAGTAGAATTGTAAACACTAGCTGAACTATTTCTTCCTTCCTGAATAACTTAAGTTCCAACTTGCTACACGCAAAACAAGTATTACATTACTTCGTATTTCAAAGACGTAGATACGATTTTACGTTGAAAACTACACGCCAATTACGACGTTCTGCCGTGCGATCAAGCAGTTTATGAATGAATGGATTTTCCGTTGCTCATTCATAACCACTTTATTGCAAAACATTTCGCGAATAATTTATTAGGCAATTTTCTTCCTAAATATAAAAATGAAAAAATTTATACCCGTTATTATTATTTATGTATCACAGAATTATTTACGTCATTATGTGCATATTATTAAAAAATCATACTTTTTTCAAGAATATTTTACAAGAAAATCTATCGAGATTGAAAGCAATATCTTGTAACAGTGTAAATAAAATAAACTTTTTAAGAATTTTTTTTTTGCCTATTTTATTTTTTAAATAAAATGTATTTTATATGTTTTAGGCCAATAAAACAAGGTTCATGTGTTAAAATCATTAAAAAAAATTGTAGACCTTTTTTGAAATTTTAAAAACAAGTTTTCATTTACCTAATTTTTTTTTACATTAACTTCACACAGGAGGCCCTAAGGAAAGTAATTTCCCTGCTTGTTTTCCTCAGGGTAAAGGTCTTCTTGAGGAGAGCTAAGAACGAACATTGGTCTTGAAGATACCTATTTGTAGGAAGGAAGAAATACAGAGGCTGCAAATCGTTCCACAGCTGAGTTGAAGAAGCGACCCGTTCTCGTGCGAATAATGTCACCGTGTACAAACGTTGGGCAAGCGTTTGGCGTGTTTCCCGACTATGCACCAGTGCCGAAGGGATCAATGACGCTAGTTCCATCTTCCAGCATCTTCCAGCATCTTCCATTGAAATACATAGTAGCATTCCCACCCGACGCCTGTGCTCCAAAGATTGCAATCCGTCTGTAAAGATGGGAGAATCTATCAAACGGACCGCCCGTTTTTGCAGAGTCGACGGTATTTTTCAGGTATTTTGGAGCTCCAAACCAGAAGTGGCTGCCAAATTCAGCCGTGGGGCGCACTTGTGACAGGATCAAAAGTCGTGTACTATTAAAGTATCTGCGGGCCCTGTACAGTACGCCCAGTTTTTGAGAGGCTAACTTTACTCTGGCTTTGATGAAACACGCATAGTTGTAACAATTTTTTTTTCATTTGATGCTTAATTAAAAAAATCGAATTGTGTTCTTGTTTACCTTTCGAAAATGGAAATGCAATAAATTGAACTAAATTTATCTACGTAACGCAGATTTTTCATTGCATGTTTACTGTAATTTGGAATGCAATAAAAACACAAATATTTTTATTAAATGTTTAGGTTGATTTATATAAACTGGGTAAGATAAAATGACTGGCTTTCATTTCAAATCTCCTGATTTGAATCTGTGCAGGATTAACAAGCACTAGAGGTGCCACATACCGAAATCATAAATAAAGTGTGTATAAAAGGGTGCACACACCTTGTTACAAATACTTTTCTGCAACAGATGGTATTAAGCATGGTAAACAATTGAGTGTAAATATCTGGATTGTCACTGAATAACATTGTACCATATACTTATTTCATAAATGGACTAGGATTGTATCAGGAGTCAAGGACGATTTTTGAAAGTGTATAAAAAGACAATTGCGCCAGGATAGAGCTGTGTGGTCCCTTGCTCGTTTCTAGAGACCTGAAATTGGTTATAAGGCGAGTTCTTTGGATTACTACTTTTGTTAACAAAACAAGGGGGTTGTTCGTACGGTAAATTTGAGGTTATACTCTGAATAATACACTATGTGGAATCACTGGTATATTGGTTTACTGCATATAAAAGTTCAGATGAACTTGAAATGATGCTGGCTGAAAGGCTTTTAGAAATGGAATGATTGAATTTTCGCAAGGAATAAATAACAATAGTTTCGAAATTGGCATGTCCGCTTCTAGTAAAAGCACGGAAAAATGATACAAAGCAAATTTCTTCTAGAATTTTAAGATAAAATGCGACACAGACATTCAATTAAAAGTAAAAGAGTCCATAGACGGAAAATCATGATAAATTTTTATAAAAAAATAAAAATAATGTCTTTATTCCAGGATGTGGGGAGGATAGTGCAATCCAACAAGTCCCATACAATTATACATATTTACACAACAGATTTTTAAAATAAAAAACTAAGTATATAGAAAATGAAAAACATTAAATTAAATAAATTAAAAAATAATTAAATGATCAATTCCACGTAGGGCGTGGTCTGGGGTGAGCTCGGGCCCAGCGCTCACTCAGGAGTGGGGTTTGAGGCTGGAACGCTGCGGTCACCACTGTATTGTCGGATTATAAAATGAAGTAAAATATTTCCAAATAGGGCGATACAACACTCAACAAGATCTGTGTAGCGTTCATTCTTCCTTGATAACCACTGATGGAAAAAATGGCATAAAAATTGTTGAGTTAACTACCCAACATTTTTGTTGTTGTCTCTTTGACAAACACTTTCGGCAAGGAGTCCATTCCACCATCCGAGATCGGTTTGTCACCGATGACCCAACGCACCACCGATGCAATACGGCACCAGCAGCGTGGGGATTATACAACACATCGCACCCGGAGTCTGTCTCATATATAAGCCATGGCTCGCAGAGTGGTACATCAGTTGTTATTTTGGAGAGAGTTTGTAGAGAGTGAGAGTGAAAGGGATCAGCGTCGAGACTCAACCGGGTTTATTCGTAAAACGAGGGTGAGTCATTTCTCTTGCTTTCTTTTTTAATGCTACAATTATGCATGTCATAAAAAAAATGTTAAAAAAACATGATATAAAAAGGACAGTAGGTACTTTTTAATTAAAAAAATAATTATTATGCGACATACTACCACTGTTAGAAGTCAGCGCGTCGATGGCAACCCCAAATAATGTTATTTTTATGTAGCTGAAGAAAAAGAAGTTATATGGAGGAGTGCGAAAAGCATAACAAATCAAATCAAATTTGATATTGCGTCGTACATTTTGAGTGGATATTGCGTCCAAAAAAATATGTTTCTATTAATTTTCTCGTTCATGAAAAAAAATTTAAAAAAATCACTATTTGTTAGCCGGCACTTTAATATATACCTACCTTCTTAATAATAAACTAAACATTTCGTATAACACTTCAAAAAATTCATTATACAATATGTTTATAAAAATCAATCTCAATAATTTCATTTTCAAACTTTTGAGCATTCAAACTTAATAATAAACTTAGTTTTTACCACTTTTATTGTTTACAAAACCAACATGTTTCGTGAGCTCAGCTCACTTCTTCAGGATTTACTAAGTATTGAATTATTTAGTATTGTATTGAAGTATTGTATTTGTTAATAAACCCTGAAGAAGTGAGATTAGCTCACGAAACATGTTGGTTTTGAAAACAAAATTTATTATTAATTTTGAATTAAAATGGTGCCCCAAAAAGGGTTTGCTGTGTTTGAAAAAGTTTCTTCATGCAGATGGGTATCATAATATACAACCGGAAACGGAAAGCACAAACAAATTTTCAGACAGACCAAATGAGTTAAAACAGAATTTTGCTACGATTGTCCGTGTCATTACAGGGAAGATCTTTTATGTAGTACCTAAGCATGGCTTGTCATTTCAAAAAATCTTTACTGTCCAATAAAATGGCCACCGATATAACCGGAAACGAAACGCACAAATAGATTTATAGATAGACAGATAGATGAGTAAATACAGGATTTCGTTACACTCAATTAAACCACTTCCGTAGAGGGAAGATCTTTTTGGTAGTACCTAAACATTGCTTGTCAATTCATGAAATATAATTTCATTGTTTAGTTATTTGTTAGGTATAATTTATTACCGAAGTGATACTGAAAGTTCACCTAAAGTAATGTGTAACTAAGCTCAACATTATTATCAATAACAACCACAAACTAGATCAGAACTAACTAACTCAGAACTAAGATCCATAAGGTTTTATAAAGCGATTCGATAATAAGTTAAAATACTATTTAAGTATTTCATCAAAATTAACTTATTATCCTGACGAAGAAAACATAGTTTTCGAAACATTGTTAATTAAATACTGGTGTACACAAAGTTATTTGTTTTCATTAAATTACTATTTAAGTGTTTGAATGTTTTGTAGGTTAAATAGAAATCGACGGTCCGGAAGAACAAAGCCAAGAACAAGTGTGATTAAGTTTTTATTATTTTTGTTATTGTTTTTAGGGTGTTATGCAGTGTTTCGCTACCTCCTTCTTTAACCAACGTTTCGGACAGCGTTACAGTGTCCATCATCATAACGTAACGCTGTCACTGAACGTAATCATAACGTAACTAACTGTAACGCTGTCCGAAACGTTGGCCAAAGAAGGAGGTAGCGAAACACGGCATAACACCCCAAAAACAATAACAAAAATACTTTTTGGCCGTGAAAACCTAAAAACATACCCGAAGTTTTTATTAGTTTTGAATTAGAGCTGTTTAAAATTTCGTTTTCGAATTTTTACTGTTTCTGAGGTCAAAAAAAGTAGTGTTGTCTAACGTTGATATTTAGCATTTCATTCAAAATTCCTACAATTCAAGACAACCAAATGATTTTAAAATTTTAGCAGAAAAAATTATTTCATTAATCATTGAATAAACTTCCGGGCATAAATAGTTTTTAAAGGTTTTTGTAGTAAATAACGTAGGTGACTACCAACCTATAAACTATGTAATTTGACGACCGGGGTGGTCTAGGAGTAAGGCTCTTGACTCGTATCGCGGCGTGGGCGAATTTGTGTTATTTCACAATTAATTAATTTAAAATAATGTATAGTGTATTTGCGGCGCGTTCCAGAGTGGAAGATACTCTCAGTATTGCCCTGGTGTAAGACCACCATTCAGAATTGAAACGTTGCTTGGAATGACTTTAGCTTTGATTGTTGAACAGATCTGAATAGCCAGGTACTTCCCCATTTTTTTCCCTTTTTCACTTACCCGACTGGATGCCATAGTTTCACTGGCTCCAGACGGGAGCAGCTGTGACTCTTTTGAGGTATTAACATCAAAAATTTAAAAAATTACGTCGAATAATTAAATAATACTAAGTATATTACGTGTTTATTAAAAAAAATTATCTCCAGTAATCCTCGTAAATAAAGAAAAACGTTTTTATATGATTGATAAAAAAGCAGTTTTATGTCGAAACGATTACGCAAGAAGGGAATTAATTCCTGTGTTTTTCAGTAAAGTCAAATTCGCTAATATAGAGACATTTTTTGTTAAAAAATATTAATCATTTGCAATATCAATCATCTAAACTGTTTTTATATTTCACCAGACATATTAACTTGTCAAAGTTGAACAAATTATTAACACTAATCTGTTAGCTTTTGAGAAGAAGAAAGTTGTTGTTGGTCTGTCTTACCAACAATTCTTCGTATTCTGCTTTCACTGCATCCTTTCGTATATTTCTGTATGAACCATTTCATAACTATGCTAATTTTTATGACACTCACTGCCTCGACTGAGAATTATGACATTTTATTACGTTATTCTTTCTACTTTCTGTACATAACAGTTTTGTTAAAAACATGTCATCTCTAACTAAATCACGTAGACATGTTGTCACGGAAAATCGCTAACACGGGATAGTTTCAATCATTGCTAACATATTAAGTGATAATGTTACGCCGATTAATTTAAATGATTTTTAATGTGTTTATTATGAATTTATTTATTGTTGTTATTCGCCCATAGGGACTTTTACATAGATCATAAAATAATATTTAAGTTATCGATGATAACACATAATATATAGAATTTGTACCAAAAATTAAAAAAGTGAAAAATTTTAAGTATATAAAAGTATTTTTTGAAAAATATTCGTAAAACCGTGAAATATATTTAAAAAAATATAATAATTGACAATAACGTAGAGCCAAATAGAATATAAAACATTACAATAACACATCACATCGTTAAATTTATTATACTCACGTTACAATAATTTGTAGGATTCCACACAGTATTGGTTTAAATTGCATTTTAGATTATAAAGGGAATCAGCGAATATATCTACAATATCACCAAACTTGTTGCCTAAATCATGCATCCTATTGGTAAGTGAGTGTGATTGATAATTGGTTGTGTAGGTGTTGCAAAAGAATGTTATATTTTGTCTAGTATCCTTTTCGGTACATGGAGTTTAACGGTAGCAACGATGGCAGGGCTGTCAATTAGGTTGTTCATGATTCTGTAAAATAAAATGGGGTCTGAAATGATTCTTCTGTCAGACAGCGTAATTAAATTAAGTCGATTCGTCAAACTTAAATAATCATTGTTTTCTATTTGAATTTTGATGTTGAAATTTAAGTACCTAAGAAATTTATGTTGAACCCGTTCTATTTTGTTTGAGTGTACTTTACAGAAAGGGGACCAAATAGATAAATTATATTCCACTTGACTTCTAACTAATGAAATGTAGTGTTTTCATGCAATCCAAGACTTAAAATCCGTTAGGGTTCTACAAAAGAAGCCAAGAAACTTTAAAGCCTTATTAGTTATATCATCTGTATGTGTTGTGAATGTAAAATTTGAATCAAATATAACCCCCAAGTCGCAAATTTTTGATACTTGTGTTAATTTAAATTATTTAAATTATATTCATGTAAGATATCTATGAGAATGAGTTCTGGAAAATCGTATTACTAGACATTTCTCAATGTTCAAAAATAATGTATTTTATTTGCACTATTTAAAAAATTCATCTAAATTAGCTTGTAAAATTAGGCAATCAAATATATTTCGTATTCTTTTAAACAATTTTAGATCATCTTCAAAACGTAGGAATTGTACATCTTTAAATATCTTTACAATGTAATTAATGAATATTAAGAAGAACTAGTGTTCGCCCAATGGTCGAAATTCGACCGTAATTGTAATGTTTTTTTATGTATTTTTTATTCATAATTTGATTTAATATTACATTGAGTGCGTATTGAGCGGTATTTTTATGGTTATGTTTGACATTTGGCATTCAGTAAGACCATAGACAAATTGACCATAGACTTTAACAATAAGCAATAGAGTAAAGATGCGTGTGTGTGTGTCAAATACATGGTAGTGTGTGTAATGTTTTTTTAATTGATTTAATGTATTTTTATGCATAATTTTAAAAAAATATTAGCATTCTGCACTCCTCCTCTATATAAACTATAAGTGTGCGAAATTTCATACTCCTCCGTCCGCGCAATTTTTGTAAAAAGGGGTACAAAGTTTTGGCTTCACGTATTAATATATTGATGATTGATTGATGATTGATGATGATATTGGGCCGAGGGGGCCCTTGCAGGACACCACTTGTGGCCTCGAATACATAGGATTCTATTATATTAATCCTGACACTAAGCACTCTATTATTGAGGTAACTGATAATCCATGAATGATGATTTTATTTTTTTTCCACGGTACATATTATGAATTATTAAATTAGTTTTTTACATTTTATTGTTAAAAAACATAAGAAAATATTGGAAATAAAAAAAATAAGAATAACATTTAATCGTGGCAGTTGGTCGTATTGGAGAGTATATAACGAATAAGTGATAGATACAATTACATACGAATTGTATTGAAAAAGTAAATTAGACTTAGATCGAATTAAATGATTGACAAGAAAAAAAAAAACTATGTTTTATGGAAATCGATAGAAATATGCTGATGCAGCAAAATCTCTAGAACTATGAGCTTTGGCCTAAAAAAAACTAGATTTTCTTCATCTGGTCGAAGATACCATCTTTAGCTGCGGAATTTAAAAATATTCTTTCAAAGTGTTATTCACTTTCAATAGTTTAAGTTTAAAGGGCTGCAACTTTCATATCATAATCATTTTGGAATCAGGTTTTCAGTATTAATAATTATCGCATTTGGAAAAATACCTCCATTATGTACGAAACATTTTCGAAAAACATTTCGTTTGATTTAAAAACAGTTCTTGGAGTAATTGAGTAAATTTTTACGTTCAAATAACCCCTTTTTCGTGCTGAATTAAAATTCACCGCATTTGAATTCTGGGAATTAATTTAAAAAATTGTAAAATTATTCGGGAATGTTGAAGGTCTTTTTCAAAATGTTGTGATTTTCCTTTCACTACTCAGGCATAAAACAAACAACAGTACCTAGGATTTATGAAAATAATAAAAGTAATTATTTAAATCTAGGCCCTTAATTTTATTGATTAATTTGTGATTTCATGACTTTACCATTAAACAGTATTTTAGATGCATTTGCGACAGGTTCCCTAAGAGATACTCTAAGTATCGTCCTCGTGGAATTGAAACGTTGCTTAAAATGGTTTTAGCCGTGTTTGGTGATTAGATCTGAATGGCCAGGTACTTTATCATTTTTTTCCTATCCCCACTTAACTTAAGCCTCACAATACACCCCTATTGGGGATGTCTCACTGACTCCATACGGTTAGGAGCAGTTGGAATTCTTAAAAAAAAAAATATTTAAAAAATTCAAGAGTTTTAATGCCTTACAAATGGTAGACGTCATATCAAAATTATGTTAGTATTCGGTTTCAAAAAATGATTATGAATATTGAATTATCTAAGACGGCATATCAAAATTATGTTAGTATTCGGTTTCATAAAATGATTATGAATATTGAATTATCTAAGACCATCCTCAAATAAAAAGCATTTGGGTATCAAGGTGAGCAATACTTGTCTACTTGATGAATTACGCCAATACGAGAAGCTTGCCCGTTTGGAAGATGGAAACAAAAAGAGATGGATCGCCAGCGTAAGTCTGAAAGACTATCAAATTGCTGACAGATAAATCTAAAGCTTCAAGATGTGGTTGAAATCGTTGCAGAGATAAAGTGGAAATGAACTTGCCTTGTCACGAAAAGAAACGATGATGGATTATCAAGAATTTGGCTGGCGGACGTTGAACCAAGCAATTCTTCAGATGAAATGGTCTGACGACCGTTTCACATATGGGTCCAGACGGTACACAATAGGCTCTGCATCTCCAATGAAAAATAAATACCAACCTTTTTTCTGTATTGAAATAAATAATAAATCATCGAAGAAGATGAAGACAATAATAATCTACACGAAAATATGAAAGAGACCGAGACACAGAAAAATAGAAAAAGATAATTGTTGCAACTGGGAATCGAACCCAGAATCTCTCGTTTGATGTCTAATGTGGTTCTGGGTTCGAGTCCCAGTTGCATCCATTAACTTTTTCTATTTTTCGGTGTCTTGTTCTCTTTCAAATTTTCGTTTAGATTTTTATTGTTATCTTCTTCTTCAGTGGTAAATAACATTGATGGGAATAACCCTCAAAAGTGATAAAGAGAGTTTTTCTTATAAAATTTTTTTATAATAAATTCACAATTTAAAAAATGAATTAACTATCAAACCATTTTGCTGCGTGTAGACTGCTTTATATTTATTCACTCTACTTCATTGTCTTACAAAAATTGTCTTTTTACTTAAAAAAAAAAATTTTGGTTGTCTGTAAAGTCGGTTTACGGACGATAATTTTACGCGATAACGTCACGAGCCGAACGCTTAAACCGAACGCTTAGGCCAATCATGCCTCTCTATCGCTTGTTCCGCGTTCTTGCTGAACGCTTAGGCCGAACGCTTGTTCCGCGCCCTCGTTTGTACGCCCGGCTCAGGCGGAACGTGACAGGGTGACATCGTGACAATGAGTCATACTTTTTCGTGAATGCGGCCGGAGTTCATCGATTTAAAAGACGTTATCACGTCAAAAAGTATTCGACCGACTTGGTTATTCATATGGGTTGTGATTTCTTCCTGAAGTATCCAAAACATCTTATGCCATCGGCTTATGATCTTCTCTCACTTCTTCGTACCCACATATACTTCAAATAAGAAATAAAATCGATAAAAAAATCTGGAAAAATTGATCGTCCAGTTGAAAAGTCAGGCATCTCCAAATATTAACTTTTGAGATAATGCGGAAAGCAATATTCAAAAACTCACCATAAATCAAGTATTATTTACATTTACTTTGATTTACATATCAAATTTGCTATAAAATAACATTTGACATTTTGAAAAAATGACTAGTGTCCCGGAAAACATCAACATTTTGTTTAATTTACTATAAGTTTTTGTGCATTATAATTGATTTGAGGATGATAATGTGTAATCAGATAGAGGGTACACTTTTACCTACAACTGCATTCTAAACTCAAAATTTTTTTTTTGGCTGGCTGGTCTAAATGTTAACAAGTACCTCCCTATTACATATAACTCACACTACACAAAAAATGGCATTCTATCAACCGATTTTGATTCTTTTGGCGAGCCAGGAAGTAAAAAAATCGAAAATTCTTAATCGAAAAAACTGGTTGTCACCCGTAGTGTTAGAGCATTTCAAGAGATGGTGCTTGTTCGGTTTTTAGACCGAACATTGACGAGTACAGCCGAAACATAAGTAGCTCGGAGCGGGCGGGCATATTCTCATTCGCTAAGTTAAGAACTATTCCAGTAGGCTTAGAAGTCGGTCGATTGTGACTGAAGAATATTCATTATTTCTATTTAATAAACTTGTATTCGTTAACGAACCACAAGCATTCTTTGGAAACACCTAACTACACAAAGAAGTTATCACAATCGCAAGGATTTAAAGGACATCATCCGTATAAATGAAATTTATTTGGTAAACTTTGATAATTACAAATCAAAATTTTATATGCCCTTAAAGAATAATTTACAAGTAAGCAATTTTCGAAAAAAGAAAGAATATGTTCTTGGTACGCCTACCTTCTATGATCGTAAAACTCTACGTGAGGTATAAGGTTAATCAATTATTATAGGTGGAAAAACAACAGAAGGCTAATGTGTCTAGGAACACGCAACGCTATCTTGATGGAAGATTAGGCCTCCAAGCAGTCCGGTCTCCCGTGAATAAAGGAAAGATTAACGTAAAGGCTGCCAGTTTTCACGTCGTAACAGTAAATTCAAGTGTTAGGGTACACGCAACTAAATTCTTCAGGAGTTCCACCATCGATCGATACAACGCGATATCAATACGATATTACACATAAATTTAGTTAATTATCAATACTTGCGAGTATGATTGTTAACAAATATTCCGACTTAGGATTGATAAATTTTAGCGCGGCCTCCATACTATCAGATAGTTTCGGTTAACTGTCAATAAACACGTTTGTTACGAGAAATTACTGGCTTATTTAATAAACGGATTGAACTAACGAAGCTCTTAGAAATGAAAGAAGTTTTATATGCTATCCATCCATAAATAATGCATCTAAGACGCAATCAATTTATGCGTTTCTATCTTTGAGAAACGAACATGGTTGAAATGTGACTCATGACTTCTTTAACTAACTAACTTTTAATTGGCGTCAAAAAGTAAATGAGAACTGCCAATTCATATTAAGGTAAGTATTTCAACTCAACATTGCCAATTTTTTTATATTTTTACGTGTTTGATTGGCGTTTGACGATTGAGATCTGCTAGGGTATATCGATTTCTTATTTCCATCCTGTCAATGTCAGTTCGGTTGTCAACGGTGAAACCGTGCTCGGCATACCGATAAAAATCGTTGAAAGTTACGACTTATCATTAAAGTTATCAATTTCTATGTGTTCGACCTCCTGAAGCCACATACATACGTGTAGCAGCGCAAATACTACGCCTAAGGTGTCTGAGGCGTTTGTAAATAGTGTAAAAATTTTAGGCGTTTGTGTCTGTACGTTTATAAATAGTGTAACAATTTTATAAAGATATACGATGCTACTTTAACGGTATGTTGATATGTATGATTGATTTATAAATAGTGTAACAATTTTATTAAGATATACGATGCTACTTTAACGGTATGTTGAATATGTCCATAGTCAATTCGTTTGTCATCCACGTCCACAATAATAGTCGTTATCAAAACAAACCACTGACAAGAAGAGCTTTTATCAAAGAAGTATCAAATAAGTTGATCGAGCCTTGGTTACGGCATCGCCGTGAAACACCAACTTTGAGGCGATGCCTAAAACGGAACATCTATGCGATTTTAGGCGATATTTTGCCTATTGTACCAGCCGATCCAGGAATACAAACCAGGAAGCTATGCAACTTCTATTGTTACAAAAAAAAACGTGTGACTAGATTTATCTGCACCTCTTGCAAATTTCACATGTGCATGGAACATTGGGGAAGTTTGTGCTTAGAATGCCCCGAATGATCTCAAAAATTGTTTTTTAATGCGTTGATCTCAAAGAAACCTTCGTACAATTAATATAATGTAGTATTATTTATTTTTATTCTAATAGCTTAAAATGCTCTTTACACTAGGGTGTGTATGTTTATGAACATTGTAACAGTAAATATAGTTTATGAATCTAAGGTTAATGGCTTGTGAAGAATAAAAACGTTTTCTTGTTTCTAATAAACATATTTTTTAATTTTAATGAAAAAGAAATAAATTTTTTCTACTTCATATTTTATAGCAGTATTCTTCTCTAAACACGTTAAATTTAATGAAACAAAACGTATTTGCCTATCAGCTCATTAAACCGTATCATATCACCGCATTTCTTGGAGAAAACTCCACGTAATTAAAAATTAAATAAACAATCCCTGAAGCGCAAATTACATCCGAAGTAATTAAATACGATATTTCTTAGAACTGAACAAATAAATAAAAATTCTAAATTTTATTATTTAATATTTTGTAATAGGTTGATACATTTATGAGCAGGCGTGTTATTGTTAAATTTTCTTATCGTTTGATCAAACTAGACATTATTTATTCGTTAAGTCATGTTTCAGAAATATTTTAGTGTTCCTTCGACTTCAATTTATGCTCAAAATCCAGCATTATTTTTCACTTTGGTGACCAAAACGCGATAAGAAAATCACTGCGAGCGTGATAGCAAAAACGCAAAGGCCTTATCGGTTGATACTTGAAAAAAGTTTATTACTTACATGTGTTAATATTTTAAATCTTTTATTAAGCCCTTCAAGCCTCAGAAAGTCTAGCCTCAAATATCATATTCCATTAGGGCCTTTGAAATTCAAATCTGACCGGTGCGTCCATACATTGCACAAGTATTTTTATCATTTATTTTATAATGAGAAGATATGTGATTTGTTCGTCATTGGAAAGAAATAAAGTTATTCTTCTCAGCTATAGTAAAATATTTACACTTGAATATTATTTTTTTTTTATTTAACTTTTAAGAGTAAAAACTCAAATTGTAATATTTAATTAAATGAAGACACTATGAGTGAAATTCAATCGAAAATCTGGAAACTGGATTTAGTTCGAGTTTGAATCTTGCAATCAAATCAAAATACATAAAAATGGCAGTCAATAAAATATGCGTTAAGAAAGATAAGATAATATAAAAGTGACCAAATTGGATATCGACACCTTAGCTCAGTGGTCAGAGCACTCGCCCGGAAAGAGAGAGGTCCTGGGTTCGAGTCCCAGAGGTGACAATATCTTTTTCTGATTTTTCTGTTTTCAGAGTTTCAATTGAGTTTTGCTCATAGTGTCTTAATTTAATTAAATGTTTACACTTGATTCAATGAATAAAATCCAAAGAAGTTGTCAGTTTTGTCGTTGACGGTTGAGAGTTAAATTATTTGTATTTTTTATTGCATAAACAATAAGAAAAGGGAATTTGTTTTCCAAATAAAGATTTATTTTTAAATTATATCCTTCTTCAAAATGATTTGTTAATTTTTTTTTGGTAATATTTTTGGGTTTGATTCTGAAATTTCATTATTTAGAAACATTCGTTTTTTTAAATCTGCAAGATAATATTATTCAGTTTCTAAAATGATATTTCTTTTGACGAAAACTTCAAAAATAAGATCGGAAGCTTTCCAAAATTTCCAAATTACCAAAAAATATTTTAAACCTGATGGCTTAAGGGTGTAACATTGCAATACGCAATTTCGTGATACTAAAATGTTGAAATTATATCTCTGTTTATTTTGACAACATATTCGATTAACCACTCGGGTCACGTAGTGTTATATCTGTCACCAAATGACACATTCTTAAAACTCGTTATCTTTCCGTTTCTATTTTCTATTATGGTCAGACATAAAACAATAAAAACAGATTTAAAAAGAAAGAACAGCAAGCTTTCTTTTCACATTTAAAAGTTTACCATTAACGCTTTAGTATTATCTGAAACTATTCTATTAAACAAATTAAACGTCGAACAGTTCACCCGGTCAATGTCAAATCAACATTTACGTACTATTACATATCGGTCTAATTAAATGCTTTTTTTTTGTCGGGTAAAGTGATACATACAGTTAAATTGGTAAATTATAAACAAAAATAAACATCGCTGAGCGTTTTAAAAACTTAGCTATGCATGCATCCAAAATTTGATGTTTTATTTCATTGTTTGCTGTCCGTTTGAAACATTTAAATCTGAGAGATTATTTTTTATCCACTTTTAACAACAGTATTTCATTTCGGAATAAAAATACTTGGACAGATTGGTGCTATGCCTGGAAGGTGAAGATTGTCGTATGTTAGCCAAACTACGATCAAAGGGCGCCAGAAAAAAACAAAAATCTGTTTAATTTTGAATTTAGACAAATTTAAATAAATTTAGAACACAAATTTTGCTGAATATGATAACAACTGAGAGATCCGGTCATAACATTATTTCTGTCAATTGGCATCATTACTGAACATGACATCGAAGAAATTACAAATAAGCTGTCAGGGGTAATTGGCTGGTAGATGGATACATCGGTGTTAACCTTGTAGCAAATTGGCTGGTAGATGGATACATCGGTGTTAACCTTGTAGCAAATTGGCTGGTAGATGGATACATCGGTGTTAACCTTGTAGCAAATTGGCTGGTAGATGGATACATCGGTGTTAACCTTGTAGCAAATTGGCTGGTAGATGGATACATCGGTGTTAACCTTGTAGCAAATTTTCAACTTACTTCATAGTAAGGTTATAAATAAATGATTTTATTTTATTTGATTTACGAACAAATGGTCCATTAACAACATAACAATACACGAATAAGAATCAGAGATGACAGTGAAAGAAGAGTACATATAAATGAAGAGCATTGACAATATATAATATAAAAGTACATTTAGAAGATACCTACAAGTCAAAGCTTGAAGATGGATTTAAAAGACTTTAAAAATTACAAATTAAAAAATACAGTGGGTACAGAGGGCAATTTAAAATTACTGTCAAAAGTCATTTAGGCTTATACAAAAAAATTCAATCCTTTGATTTGCGTTGACAAGTCTCGACATTCTGGATAAAAGAGAATGATTACCATAATTAGTAGAATGTTGATTGAGGAACAGCAATTCATTATTTCGGAGTCTACGGGAAGGGATGTTAAACTGGAT
The DNA here is from genome assembly GCA_936435175.1 of Glyphotaelius pellucidus. Taxonomy (NCBI): domain Eukaryota; kingdom Metazoa; phylum Arthropoda; class Insecta; order Trichoptera; family Limnephilidae; genus Glyphotaelius; species Glyphotaelius pellucidus. The sequence goes on from OW386558.1 coordinate 3,709,411, forward strand.
GAGTTGTAACAAAGCAGGTGTGTATGTAATACTCTTGATAATTTTGAATATGCAAATTAGATCAGAGTCCTCTCTACGTTTTTTCTAAAGAAGAAATGTTTAAAGTTTGTTCAGTTTCATCATACGAGTCAGTATCATGATGTACCTACCTACGTATCCCTATCTACAAAGTTTGGAGATTAGAGATCTAACGTATGTCGAAATGTAAAAAAAAAACTTGCTGTACCTATTTTTATGTAGCATGGATAATGTCAGATTCATTCAAATAGTTGAGCAATTTTGCAACAATTTGGGAGGCGGGAATGCGGTACCGCTGCCCCGGGAACCATTTATTGGATAATCAACAGCTCTTAGGTCACTCCAAGTCGTTCACTACGTTTGGTGACTTAGCGGGTGTGCCCGGATCCATGGTTTGTCTGGATCCGGCGGCGGATGACCTGGACACACTGAACCCTAGATTCCTACCCACCCCTCTTATCTTTTTCCTCCCCAGAACTTCTGCTCCTTCCTTCCTTAAAAAGACCCTCCACACAGCATCCCAAATGATGACATAGTCCCTGAAGGAAATGCGTGGAGCTAATGTAAAAAAAGAGCAATACATTTAGACAAGAGCCTTTCCTAGTGGAAGAGGGGTAAAGCTCTTAACTCGAAATCGGAAGGTCGGGGATCAAATCCCGGCGTGCGCAAATAAATTTTATTAGATTTATTTGTGTTCTTTCACAAATAGTTCATTTAAAAATATTATGTATTTGCAGCGTGTAAGATACTCTCACTATTGCCGTGGTGTAAGACCACGATTCAGAATTGAAACGTTGCTTGAAATGGTTTTAGCCGTATTTGGTGACCAGATCTGAATATTAAGGTACTTCCCTAGCTTCTTATTCCCCATCTTCCTTTTCCAACTGCCTTCAACCTCACAACATACCTCAATCGGGGATGCCGTAGTCTCACTGGCTCCAGATTGAAGCACCTGGGACCCTTGTGAGGTGTGCAAAAAAAAAGGTTTATTTGTTTTATCGTGGTGAAGTGTACGCGAATCTTCCAGAAATAAAAACATTGAATGTTTGAAACGTGAAAGAAAATATTATTCAGGTAGGTGTTAATTCAATTACGAAGAAAAGAAACAATATTTTATTATTTCTAGAATCTTAACAATGAAGGATTTTCCCGTAATCTTGCAGGAAGGAGGTTTTATCAAATTAAAATCCTGCAGCTTTAATGAAAACTAAATTAATGAAAGTGTTGCAAAGAAACTCTAAGCCCAGCTTTATTCTTCATAAGCCTCATGAAAATAATCCCCTGGATTTCTGCCCTGCGGGAGGAAATGCATTTGAAGGAAAAGAGTCTTTGCATTTAATGAAAAAGTGTTTTTCTTAGTGAAACATAACAAACAATGTTACTGTTAATTAGTTTTCTGGAAAAAAGCTAAGTCCTAAGAGTTGATTTTTTTTACAAAAATAGTGCCTAATAAATTATTATTTTTATTGAACAGTGAGATGCAAAAACATTTCTCCATAAGGGTAGGCCAATATCTTTGGGGTAGGCTAATATCTATGGGGTAGGCCAATATCTATGGGGTAGGCCAATATCTCTGGGGTAGGCCAATATTTCTGGGGTAGGCCAATATCTCTGGGGTAGACCAATATCTCTGGAGTAGGCCAATATCTCTGGGGTAGGCCAATATCTCTGAGGTAGGCCAATATCTTTGGAGTAGGCCAATATCTTTGAGGTAGGCCAATATCTCTGGGATAGGCCAATATCTTTGGGGTAGGCCAATATCTTTGGGGTAGGCCAATATCTTTGGGGTAGGCCAATATCTCTGAGATAGGCCAATACTTGTGGGGTAGGCCAATATCTTTGGGGTAGGCCAATATCTATGGGGTAGGCCAATATATTTGGGGTAGGCCAATATCTATAGGGTAGGCCAATATCTTTGGGGTAGGCCAATATCTTTGGGGTAGGCATAAATGACGAACCGCCACAAAACGTATGTTTCATTCACATTCGTTCTGAATCTTCATTTCACTGTATGACTTCTTTCAATTCTAAGAGCTTCAATAGTCCAATCCGGTGGTTTTGTAAAACGATCAATTTTTTTCGAAAATATGTGCATATTTTTCAATTTGGGAGGCGGGAATGGGTACCGCCGCCCCGGGAACCTTTATTGGATAACCAACACCTCTGCCATAGGTCACCCCAAGTGGTTCGCTACGTTTGGTGATTTAGCAGAGGTGCCCGGGTTCATGGGGTGAAGTTTGTCTAGGTCTTGGAGGCGGATGACCAGGACACACTGAACCCCAGATTCCTACCCACCCCTTAAACCTTTTTCCTTCCCAGAACTCTCCTTCCCTTTCTTTCCTTAAAAAAACCTCCACATAGCATCCCCAAAGATGACATAGGCCCTGGGGAAATTATTTTCCTCATCGCCTCCTGTGTGGAGCTCATGTAAAAAAAAAAAAAAAAATATTGACAATTAACTTATCTGATAATATGGAGGCCGTGCTAAAGTTTATCTATCGTCAATCGCAATTTCTGTTTACAATCGTTGACCGTACTCGCTATTGATAGACGATGGATTTAGTCAATTTCGAATTGATATAGGGTTTTATCGGTCAATGCTACTTAAAATTAGATTTTCATTATCTGCTCTTTCATGAAATGAAACAAATTCCCATAAACATAATTCCTTCAATAAATTCCCATAAACACACTACTGGAATGAATTACTGATACAATATTACATTTATACGCCTTTCTTGAAAGAATTGAGTTTTTATACGTAACAAAAACTATTTATTCATATTCATATACTGTATGTACTATTATATTAAAATTTCCCCAAAATAATTAAACCGGCGCCATATATGAAAGAGCACACTATGAATTCTTTGAAGTTTACCCTTAAGTAGTGGAATTATGTTTACTACAAAAATATTGAAATATAAGGAGATATGCTATGATGTCCGCCCGACTGTCCCTGGAACTACTACCTAACGGGAATACATAGTTTGAGTACGGAATTCAGTTGATTTTTCGAAGATGTGTATTGGTTAACAATATAGTTTGAATACGGAAAAAAAAATTGTTCATTTTTTTAAGGTGTGCAGTAGTATTGGTTAAAAATATAGGCGACACCAGGAAACACAGCCACCCAGTAAAAACTGCCGATAGTTCATCTCTTTATTTTGATGTTTTTACGTTTAATGGGTAAATGTTTCATAAAATAAATATGATGATGGCCTCCGCGGTCGAGGGGTTAGGCTCCTGACTTGTAAGCCGCAGGTCGTAAACAGGGATCGAATCCCGGCGTGCGCAAATATATTTATTTATTTAAATAATTTGTGTTATTTCACAACTAATTACTTTAAAAAAATAAGTAGTATATTTGTGGCAGAGTACTCTCAGTGTCTTTCTGGTGTAAGACCACCATTAAGAATTGAAACGTTGCTTGAAATGGTTTTAGACGTGTTTTCTGACCAAATTTGGATAGCCAGGTACTTCACCACCTTCTTCTTCCCACCCCTTCTCCACCTCTTTCCCCACCCCATTACCTTCAGCCTCAAAACATAACCCAATTTGGGAATGGCATAGTCCCACTGGCTCCAGGCGGGAGCAATTGGGACTCTCGTGTGGTACTCACACAAAAAATTTCGTTCTCGTTCTTTGTGTTTTTTACATGAGCTCCACACAGGAGGCCCTGAGAAAAATAATTTCCCTCAGGACCTATGTCATCTTTGGGGATGCTGTGTGGAGGGTTTTTTGAGGAAAGGGAGGGGATGAAAGTTCTGGGAAGGAAAATGGTTTAAGAGTTGGGTAGGAATCTGGGGTTCAGTGTGTCCTGGTCATCCGCCTAGACAAACCTCCCCCCATGAACCCGGGCACCCCTGCTAAATCACCAAACGCAGCAAACCACTTGGGGTAACCTATGGCAGAGGTGTTGATTGTGTAATAAAGGTTCCCGGGGCTGCGGTACCCATTCCCGCCTCCCAAATTGAACGTTCTACTTACATTAGCCGTCAAATTATGAACAAAAAGTGTTTGTCTCACACAAAAAATTCCGTTCCATTTCTACTAACATTAGCCATCAAATTATAAACAAAAAATTCTAATGCGCTATTAAATATTGCAATGGTTTGCCTCTAGGACGGTGTACAGACGTAGATACGTATTCAAAATTCTTAAAATCATGATGAAAATACAAATTAAACAGCCTCCACGCGACGTCATAATTTTTTTTTGTTATAATGGTGACCGAAGCAAAAAATCTAGAATAATATAAATTAAATTAATTTAAACTTTTACTGGACATATACTAAACATTGCAATATTGAGTCAATAAAACTTTAAACATAAGAAAATAGTTTTTATGCTTTTTTGTTATTGTGGATTACGTTTAAAACATATCGTCTTGGTACTCACTAAGAACAAACAATAGGTTTACACTATCTATCCCTAAATTCTCCAAATACTCACCCATTCCACTGTCCTTATCATGAATCGTCTTTTGTAATTGCCTGTTATTTGCATTCTCACCCTACCTGTTTGAAACCATTGAAGAAAGTGTCTCTTTCTGTATTTTATCCGTTTTTTGTTAGTACCACAGTTATTTTACACCGGTCATGAAGGCATCTTCTGGTGCCTCCAATTCACAACAAATTATTACTTAATACTATTAAAATTTTAACCCGCGCAACAAAGTCTTACTATTGGAATTAAGTAAACCGATTAATGAATGGGATGGTTTGAATTTTTGGTGCGGTATCTCCTGAATTGGTAATGAAATCGGAAAAGACAAGGCCAGACGCATACGGCGTATCGTGTTTCAGGGAATAACAAGCTTTTGTTCAAAATGCTTAAATTAATATCTGAACTGATAAAATAACGTGGCAACGATAATTACGATAAAAATTTTAACAAGCTTTATCACATTTCTCGATTAAGCGTTGAGAATTTAACTCGCCACGTCATAAAATCCATTAATATTGGTTACCAGAATTCTACAAGAAAAAATTCTAATTGAAGTTCACGCAAATTTGGACCACCAGTATCTTTTAATTTTTTAATAATCTGAAAGAACATCTCACAAATTTCTAACTTTAAACTGCTTGTGATATCTGTAAATAAGTATTTATTTTGTAGGTATTGGTCTCCAATTTTTTTTTTTGACTTGATAACATCTTATAAATCGATGAACGCCGGCTGCACTTACGAAAAAGCATGACTCATTGTCACGTTGTTACGTTCCGCCTGAGCCGAGAGTGCAAGGGAGAGCGCGGAACAAGCGTTCGGCTTGTGAAATATCTATCTCTCTTCCACTTCATCGTTATCATATGACTTTATCACGTAAAATTATCGTCCATAAACCGACTTTACAGACAACCAATTTTTTTTTTACATAAAATTTTTCCAATTTCAGATTTCAATTTATTGACAGAATATGTTTTTTTAAGGGACACCTAAACTGTTGAATGGTTTAGCCAACGAGTGTGACAAAGCCTTCTGAAGATCAAAGATTAATCAAGCTTAAAATAAATTTAACTTTAATGTCTCAGTAAAAAAAATATTTTAAAAAAATTGATGAACAATTCGAAGCAATTGTTTAAATAAGGTCACATGCAGATTTATAAATTATACTAAAAATTTTCGCTTACAAAATCTTTTGTCCATTTAACACTGTTTTTGTATAATTTAAATATGCAAGAAATTATCAACTAAAAACAAACTGTTAATTTCAAAAGTTTGAGAATACTTGAGAATTGTCTACCTATTTGGTTTCATGTTGGTTTCACCACTGTCGTCATGATGGAGTAAGTATGAACGCAATTCAACAAAAAGCCTTGTCTTTCCACGCACATAAATAAAATAAAACTGGTTATGTTCATTACCCTTTTACTCCGTGCTCACGTTTTACCGGGTAGAATACTTCTTTCGCTAGTTCAGGTACGGCTAAAGATAACGGAATTGATTCATAAACTCGAAACGTTTGCTGCGTTCTGTCGCTTAAAACTAGAAAAACTAACGCAGACTCATACAAATTCAATAAACTCTTGCAATTTTATCGGTTTTTGACTGTCAATTCATTGTCCAGTGTTGCAAGTTGTGAAAATCGAAGAGAAAAGTGTAAAAAGCGGTTGACTGAAGGAGCGAGAAAAAACGTGGACAGTGATGTTGTGGTACGTCAGTTTGACAAGCCAAGTGTCAAAAAAGAGATTTTTTTGTAGAAGCGATCCAATATCCAACCTTGGATAAAAGATACTCCTCTTCCGGTGAGTTTATATTGGCTTTGTTAATAACTTTTTATTGAGTTTGAATGATCCATTGTTACGAGTTCAGTTCTCTGAGAATTATTTTGCCAAAAACTAATAAGATTTTATTGATTAAATGTTTGCAACAAACAGTTGAATCATAGAACTTAATTATTTTGTTAAATTATATTGTCATTGTTTTGGCATTGACTAACATTAATAAATATAAATGATGGAATCATTCTTTTATACCTACACCTCGGAATTTATTTTGTATTGGCTACAAAACGTTCAGTGATTCTTGGGTTCATTTTATTGTTGAAACTACTTTTTTAACCCTGTTTTCTGGTAATAAAAGTGGTTACTCTTCCAGTATGATTATCGATTTGCAAAAGCAAATTTTATAAGAAAGTTAGAATAAAATTCACGACGGATGCGAATTTCGATTGCTATGCAACTGGCAAAGCAAAGCCAAAATTAAAGTAATATAAATTATATGTTTGGTACGTTTCCACGACAGTAAATTCACAGACAGTTCCCCCCCCCCCCCCCCGGCATGCTTATAACCAATATGCAGTCGGTTTAGGGAAAATACGTTACACCTGATTACACAAAAAATAACTTAGTGACCCCGAAGGGAAGTGCAGAGAGAATGTACCGCCGAATAAAAAGTGTAAAACATATTTTCATTCAAGTGCATCAAAAATAATCTACTTGTGTATACACCAGCTCATAAATTCAAAAAATCAACACTGCGTATAAATTCCTTTGATTTTATTATTAGGGGTATTTACGAAGTCGATTTTATGTTTGAAATTGGTAAATAATAAACACATTTTTTTTAAATTTTATAGTTAGGGGGTATTTCACCATCCTCCTCATAGCTTATCCATACACATAAGGAATATAAAAAAATAAACAAATAAATACTAGCAACTGGTAAAAAACTCGGCTTACTTATCCTGTGTGTAGCCATTATTCGTAGGTTCTAGTGCCCAATAGTAAAATCAGACTTTTTAAATAAATAAATCCTGTATAATTAATCTTAAATGTAGTCCGTATGAAATCGTATGTAATCGTATATGTACCGTATGAAATCTGTGAGGAGGATGGTGAAATACCCCCATAGTATTATTTATTGGGCCAATTGTCGGCGGATCGATTGTCGGGTCATTGGTTGGTACTAGGTACGTAGGAGCTCTGATACAAACTCAAGAGATTTTTTTTATTAATTCATCTGTATTAATTACATTACTTTGATGATGTTCTGTGCCTGTCTCTCTAGGAACTCCTGTGCTGAGAGCAGCCGAAGTTTATAACATAAAGAGGATAAGGCTTTAAACTGATGGTAGTAGGAATAAGATCGATATTGCGAAAAACCACTGTACGAATTTAAATGAGTAAGGAGATTGAATATATTAATGTAGATCTTAGCCCCTCAGACTAATTTGTTCGCATTTTGAAACTCATTTAGATCTCTTAAAAATCGTTGTCTCCATTACTACCGTGCTTAGAAATATGATCTAAACGGTGTTAGATCGAAAAAAGTACCACGATTTATATTCAAGTCTTAGTTGATCAAAGTACTTGTTTTATTTAAATGGACACCTTCATAAAAGTTTTCGATTAATAAAATATTTTTTTATTTATTTACACGTATATGGCACAACATGTGCCGTTAACATAATTCACAAAACGTATAAATAGTATAATAGCAGTATATAAACAAGTACAACAACAAGTACAGAAGTATGAAACTTTCTGAATTTTTTATTAATTAATTTTACATGAAACGACAAAACAGTAAGTTGACAACAATGTTTATAATACTTTTGCATAATAAAACGAATTTGTGTGTTTTTTTTCATTATAATTAATTTTAATTAGAAAATTTTATGTTTATTTCGAAATACAAAATTTGGGCGCGTTTTTTATCACCTTTCAAAAACAGTTTTGAGTTTTCGGATGGGTTCAGAAAGATCCTTTTTATTTGGATTTTATTGCAGAGCGGAAATGTTTTGACCGTCCAACAAAATAGGCCCGAGGCCTGAGGGTTTTTAAACGTAATTAAAATGGAAAATAAAAGATTCCGTAGATGGTTTGCGCAAGCACGAATTGTGAGAAAAAGTCGGTGGATGAACAAAAGAGCTCATAAATGCAGTTGAAGTAGGGAGCGAATGCCTTTACAAAGCTGTTTTTCACTTTGAAAAAAAAATTTCGGACAATACAATTTTTTTCGCATTAATTACTCGTAGCAGATGATATATGAAATATAATGTTTAAAAAAAAATTAGAAGAAAGAACTAGGTGAAGGGCCGTAAAATTCTGCCTAATAACCAATTGTTTGCAACTTTTGCAGATGCTATTATTTGAATTTCGACATTTTACGAAAACGGTAATAGATTGCGTAAAATTAACATATCAAAAGTTTGGTTTGAAAAAAAAGAAGAAAAAAACTTGAAAACTTTATCCTGACAAAGAAACCATTGGTTTTGAAACATGTTGATAATTTTGATTAAATAAGTGGTGTTTTACAAAGCTTATTGTTTTTATTTAATTTAACTAAGAATAAATCTAAAAATCTACGTTAGCCGATCTTTAGAGATGAAAAAGCCACAAAATACTAAACCTACAAAATTTTTGTTTTGTTTAGTTTCAAGTTCTGCAAGCGAAAATTTTCGTACATATTTCATCATTTTCCTGACCTTTGTCGCACACTTTGACCCATTTTGGTCAGCTATGTTGGATTTCGTGAAACATTCGCGGACTCGATAATTTATGCTTGTCTACACTATACAGAAAAAAATCCTTAAAGAGTGTCCGATTTGATTACAGCGGGATATAGAGATTTAAACGCTAATTAATTACAGCTATTACGTGCTTTGCTTAAGCACGGAGAAATTAAATTAAATGAAAAAACACTTGCAACAAATAAGATTATAGAAATGCAGATTTTTTCACGTTCAAAAATGTTAAATGACCTACAATCATGAGCCAATTTTTTATTAGTACGTAATTTGGTGTTGACTATGATGGTTGACTTAGATGGGATTTCCCATATAGTACTGCAATATTTGACCACCGTCGGTTATAATCATGACCATTCCGTTCTAGTTTTTTTTTTATATTTCTACCTATATAATATGCTCTTAACATGCCGTTGTACTGTTCTTCTAGTGCAAAAGAACCAAAAGCAGCACAAAAACGAAAAAAACAATCAGTTGAAATTGTTATATTAAAGAAATCAAATACATTCTAAACTACATTTTAGAAACTTCCTAAATTGTTAATTACAATTATGGTGACTACTTTAACTTTGCTAGATTGTGTAAGGGTTTTTGTTTATATAAAATAAGGAATGATAAATGTAAATTATTAATAATTTATTAGAATATTATTTTTTGTAAATATTTCAGTATAAAGATGATAAAAGAAATAGTGTCAAATTTAAAATTGTTGTGATTTTAGACAGCATATATGTTAAACAGCAGGTTTTGGGATAAATTAAATTTAAAATAGATTTTAACCTTTTAATATGGTTTTCGTTTGAATAAACCATCATTATCGTTCAATAACATCCGCGGTTGTACATGAAAACAAAATATTTCCTAGGTACCGAATAAAATTATATTTGGTCCACAAAAACAACAATCAATAATGCACTGCCATAATTAAACCGATTAAACATACCAATAAGTGATTAGGTACCTTCAGAAAGAACGGTACCTAGAATCCAGGTAGGTACCTACTACCCGCCTGGCCATATCGTTTTGGTATGCGCACTGACTCACGTAGGCACCTCGATCCCTCAATATACACTACCTCAACAGTACAGTAGGCTGGTAGAATAGCAAGCAGTTAGCAAGCAGAAATCTTGTCTCTGTGCTACATAGATTGTTTTGTTTTAGTAAGTCAGTTTAAAGGCCAATTGTGATGTACCGTATAGCTTAAATCCTTTGAAAATGGGATTGGGTTATGTTTTCGTTAGCCGTAATCTGGCTACTAATAAAAACCGAAATTTTGAAAGCCAAAATTTCGAAAACTGATATCTCGAATGGCCAACATCCCGGATGTTTGAATTCTGAATGGCTACTTCATGGCCAACATTCTGAAAGTTGAATAAAGCACCTAGCTCATTCTGTTGTTGTGAAAATTAACAATGTAATGTGGTATAACTTATGTAATAGGTATCTGCATCTATAATATCAAATTTACTTACAAAGCATGAAGTACGAACATGCCAAGAAAAACCAACAATTTACATGGAAGGACTAAGTAATTCAATAAACTAATACTAGATAGCGCAAAAAGTCATCGTCATCACCCAATCAGAAGATTCTGTCATTTTTGCAAATGGCTTCTTATGTTATAGCGACTTCGATATTTGTAAATTAAACAAAAGCAGAATACACGTTGAAAAACCATCGATTAAGCATGTCAAAAACGCGGAATAAGTATGTCAATGTTTGTGACAAATAATCTGGCGGTGATTTTGGCTAAATGTGAATTTTACCGTCGATTTCCTGGTCATATAGTATCAACTGGACAAACACTGCGGCGATTAATAGTCTGCCTCGAGGAGACCGGCTTAACACAGGACAATACCGGCTCAACAAGATGTGTCGCCGGCCCCGAGGAAGCCGTTTGGCTGCGAGTATCGCCACTGTACCTGCAGATGTCCAAGAGTGTTAGAAACTTTTTTTAGGTAGGAAGGAAAATTAGGATGGTAAAAAACTCACTGTAGTTGATGTAGCTGGCTGGTTTGATATGCACATACGAATTCACATAAAATGTTCCAAACTTTACAGATGGTAATATAAGTTATTTGAAGTCTTTGCATACACATGTAAATACAATGTTTATTTGCCGAAGGTTATTTTTGCACTTTGAAAGTATGAACTTCATAAAACACTGCGGATTGTTCGAAGGTTTAAACTGCACTGAAGGTAGTGGGAGGGAGGTGGGTAGGAATTTCAAAAGGACAATAATAATTCCTAACAAAGAGAACCCTCAAACATCAACCAGACAACGGGCCACGCAATTGGGCATCAATAGGCGGTGTTTACAGCATAATTTAGTAAAATCTTTCCATACAATGTGCGAACAGTGTACGAGGCAGCCAATCAAGTGGATCACAGCCAATCTTCCAAAACCTCGAAGAAGATGAGGAACAAGTTACCTGGAGCACAGAAAATCAACGTTTAATGGACAATAACCATTACACCCTCCCAAAGCCACTGTTAAGTAAAGTTGATTGAAAGGTGACTGAACATCAAACAAGGAATGGTGAATTTATCGTCAGAAGCTTTACAAAACCAGTCCAAATATACATCTGCTCTGGCGGTATTACGTTCGCGAGTAAACGGAAAAAGTAAATGTCCAAACAGAGCGAAATATTTTCATTTACAAACAAAGTTACTGCCTTTCTTAGAAAACTAACCTGGCGTAGTAACAAAGAAAAATAAAAGTTATAAAACTAAAAACAAAGACCAACCAAGAGCTATTAATTTTCCTGTAACCTGCCTGTATAAAGTTTTAATGTGGAAAGTCCATCATAAATGAATTAAGATTTGAATTAATAAAAACGCATTGCCATTTGAAAAGGAGGTTTTAAAATTGTGTCATGAAACAAAACTTTTTTGGACTTGCAACTTTTGAATATTAAATATGTGTCTCAATGAAGCTGTGACAATCTAATTCCTTTGAATATTTTAATTCTGATCAAAACGAAATCCCGTTTGGACTTAAAATTTTAATTCTTGAAAGCAATCCCCAAGGACTTAATTCAAATTTAAGAAATGGCTCAGATATTAAGAAATTTATTCTCGTACCCTCCGATTGTTTACGTGATACGAATATTATTAACTCTTCAACAAGCTGTAACTAACTTTCCTGTTAGTTGAAAAAACAAGTTGGAGTATAGGCGTATTGATACTCAACTCAAGAATGATGTAGATAATAATGTATGAAGGAGCACTCGAAATTTGCTGATATTTTTAGACAATTTTATTTGAACTAGATAGATTGGATTTAGATACGTAATGGTAGGTTTATCATTTCTTCAATACCAATAAATTTATGACACAACTTCCTAGAAGGGTGGCACTTAAGGATGTTGAATCTAAGGTTAGAGCTTAGCTGTTTTTGTTACTGTTTTTTCTTCGAAAATTAATTTTGGCATCGGTTTGATTTATTAAAATTATCCATTCAGTCTTAAATATAAACAATACGGTTTTATCAAAAGCAAAAATCTTCAGCCTTGATTGTATAAAAAAAAACACTCGACTCTGTGCAGAAACGGGCGGTCCGTTTGATAGATTCTCCCAACTTCACAAACGGATTACAATCTTTAAAGCACAGGCGTCAGGTGGGAATGCTGTCCTTGTTTTACCGGTGTTACAATGGAAGATGCTCCGAAGAACTAGCGTCGCTAACTCGCCAAATACGCGCCCAACATATTTTGACACTTGTCACATGAGAACGGGTAATTTTTACTACTTGTTCTTGAGTTTAACAGCTCGGTTATGGAACGACTTGCCAGTTTCTATGTTTCCTCCCTCCTACAACAAGGATCTCTTCAAGACCCGTATTCACTCCTTCCTCTCCTCAGCAAGATCCTCCACACAGGATCTTCAAAGATGACATAGATTCTGAGGGAAATTATTTTCCTCAGGGCTTCCTGTGTGGAGTTACTGTAAAAAAACAATCAAAAATCTATTTAAAAGTTATCCTAAAATAGGTACTTTTTTATTTTGTCTCTCTTCAAGTTAATGACAGTAAAACAAAAATAATAGAAGACGTTTGGTACTTTTTCAAATTAAGAGCAGAACGCTGTAATAGTTCAACTGAGGCGTAAATTACAGTAGTCAAGAAACATAAATCTTTCATGAATTTCCTCTAGAAACGATCGTAATTCAATTCCAGTACAGAAATGAAAATAAACCAACATTTTCAACTTGGAAGCATTATAGATGAAACAATCCTACAGCTTTAATAAATAGCTGTGGAGGATACACAAATAGATCCCTATCTTCAGTTTCCATAATCTATTTTCTTTCCAATAATTGACAACATAACAGCGTCTTTGACATTCGAGGTTAGAAAATAAATATAGTGCTGCGACAAAAACTATTCGTGGGGTTTCCTCAGTAATAAGATTCATCCTTCAATAATTTTTAATATTTCCTTTCCTGGCACTATAATTAGAAGAAAAAGTGATATATATTCTACTTCTAAAGACAAATTTTTAAAATTTTAATTTATTTGAGATTAACCTTGTTTTGTGATTACCTTTTGACTCTTTATTGGTTCTGCGCTCGGCTCAGGAAAACGCCATTTATGTTGGACAGGGTTTTGACTTCACTTTACATTTTAACGTGATTTATTTTAGGGGTGTTATGACGTGTTGCGGTATCTTCTTCTTTAGACAACGCTTTGAACAGCGTTACAGTGTCCATAATCAGGGCAGATGTTCGTTAGTAGTAAATGCGGATGATAAGGCAGGCCGGTTCCATGCCAACTCAGAGTCAACTCAACTCATCGCCTCTTTGAAAAGGCATTAAAAGCTATGGTGATTTAGCAGGGGTGAGGTTTGTTTAGGTCTTGGCAGCGAATTTGTTTGCCCACTGACTGAGAGACTGGTTGAAGATAACCTAATTTAGACCCCTCCAGATGGACTCTTCCGACCCATCGGCTTGCATCGCAGTGGGAGAGATGGATTTACACGTCCGTCACTCCTGGACACACTGACGCCCAGATTCCTTCCCAGAACTTCCTCTCCTTTCTTTCCCTAAAAAGGACCCTCGATGAAAACATGACAAAGGCCTTCAGAGAAACGATTTTCTTCAGGGCCTCCTTTCTGGAGCTAATATAAAAAAAAAAACGATAAAATTCGTTTTTAGATTTTGACGGCCAAATGTATTTTTATTATTTGTTTTTGGGGTGTTGTGCCGTGTTGCGTTACCTCCTTCTTCAGCCGTCTGACCTGATGATGAACACTGTGACGCTGTTCAAAACGTTGGCTAAAAAATGAGCAACACGGCATAACACCCCAAAAATAAATAATAAAAATACATTTGGCCGTAAAATTATTTATTTCACCTTGCCATACGTTGTTTCTTCTATATTTTTTCTTCATTTTGCTGCTCTATCGCTCGTATTGTTGTCAACCAGCGAAACGTGAGAAGACTAATGACTTCATTCTCTCGAGTTCTGAAAAGATGATTTATTTATGAAGCGACGTTGCACAGCATCAAATATAATACATTTTCACCGACACGGGTGCGAGGATTGGATGCACGTATCTGGTATTAAAATGACTTGCTGATATTTCTAACATTTGTCAGACTACATTAATAATAATATATGTACTATTCATTAGTCATCAACTGTTCGACTCGGATTTGTTGCTTCTTAACTCAGTTTACTTAGGAAACATACAGGGTGTCCGAGAGTAAAGTGCATTAACTTCAGGAGGTGACTCTACATGATAGTAAAAGTAAAAAAGATAAATAACTTTTTTCGAAATTCCAACTGTTATGTGTATTAAAAAGATAAAATTAGTCCGGCGTGTGCGGCCAGCATTATTATACTCCGCTGTTACGGTGCGGGCCAACCGCAACCATGCAACGTTGCCACAATCGCGCCCGGCAAGCTAACAGCAACTTTATCAGATAAGTTTTACCTTGAATTAAAGATTTTTAGTAGGTATGTCTTTTTGTATGGAAAAAAAGTTGAAATTTCTGAAAAGTTATTGATCTTTTTTACTCCTATAGTAAAAAAGCATAATTTAGAATCACCTTTCAAAATTAATGCACTTTACCCCCGGACACCCTGTATACAAAATCCAAATAAAAAGAATATTCTGAACAAATGAGAAAACTAAAAACTGCTTTCAAAAGTTGATTAGTTTTCAAAAAGTGTTGAAAATGACTCATTTTACATTTTTTCTAACTAAAACTACTGATAACGGTAAAAAAAAAAACAAAACACACACTTATTTTATTGCACAAATGTTTTCGTTAGTTAACTTTTTTGTCGTTTCATGTAAAAAAAAATAGTAAAGAATTCACAAAGTTTCATAATTTTTTCTCAAATTGCTTTCGGAAACTTAAGTTTCATAAATGTGTTCAAATGAATTATTTCGTGGTTTTCTTTTGAATGTAAGGAGTGGTGTTTTTTCTTTTTAACACGGCTTAGATCGTACTTCTCACCATTGTAGTAAGAGAGACAACGATTTCAATGAGAGCTTTATGAGTTGTTCCGAAAAGTGAACAAATTAGACCGAGGGTTAATACTCGGGAATATTGGTTGATTGATAATATTTTTTTTATTTAAATGAAAAAAAAATCACTTTGTAAAACACCAATTCTAATCAAATTTGTCTACACGTTTCAAAACCAATGGTTTCTTCATCAGGATAAGATTAATATTAATAAAAATTAACATTAATAAAACAAGTACAACCAAATAAAAAATGTAGAAAAAAATGAAGGGAATGGTGATTAATTACTTTAAATTGTCATTAAAACAATTATATACAATTAAATATTAAAAATTTTATAGTTAGTAAAAATTGCATTAATAAACATTGAAAAATAAACATAACATAATTAAGATGTCTTAATAACAAAAACAAATTATTATAAATGTAAATATTAATATGAAAATAAATTTAAAAGATGGTTATTTTAAAAAATTATTTGATTTTTAATAATTTTCAATTGATTAATAAATCTTCTTCTAATTTCTAAATTTTCTACTTTATCTAATTGTTGACCTGATGTATTTTGTGTGTAAATTTTTAAAGCCTGTATTTTTATCAAAAGAATAATCTGTTTCCAAAATGTGGTCGGCAAATTCAGAGTAATAATTATTATACACCTTAGATGCTCCTTTACTCTTATGATAAATTTTTTAGAAGTCTGTAAAAAAAATAAAAAATAAAATGTTTCAGTCGTTACAAATTAATTACAAGATTTCTTAAAAAAATCACCCCTGTCTTTGTTTTTAACACATCATTATTCAATTTGATATTTGTATAAAAAGCAGGTTAGATATTTATCTGGCATGTTTTTAACAATGATTAAATTTGAAATATTTTTTTTTCAAAATACATATTTTTCTCCAAACATAAGATTAAAGAAACTTTTTTTGAACTTTTTTGTTTAACATATTGTTTTTAAATCGTGCAGATAATTTTGATTAAATAAACGGTGCTTTAAAAAGAACTTTGTTTTCATTTAATTAAAAATGAAGCCACAAAATGAATTTGCAAAGTTTTTAAAAGAAAATTTACTTTGTTGTTGTATAAAATAATTAAACTTTTCTTGTGAGCTCTTTAGAGTGTTGCCGTAGACTTGTATTTAATAATTAAAATGAAGATTCATACCATGCATCACGGTGGTTGGATTGGCATCAGTATGATGAAGAAATAAAATTAAGTTTTAATAAATTGACACTGTGGCGTAGGAGTAAGAGCTATGATTCGTTTCTTTGATTAATTTGTACATTAATGTGGCAGAGCTGTAAGCTTTTTAGCTCAGAAGGTCTAGCACGGTTGATCGATAAAACCCTATATCAATATGATATTGACCAAATCCGTCATCTAGGTTCAGTTAATAATATTTGCGATCACGATCAACGTTTGGTAAGAAATATTCTAACCGACGCATCGCGACGAGTGATAAATTTTAGCCTGGACTCAATGGCATCAGAAAAGTTTTGTTAACTGTCAATATATGCGTTTATTTGGATAATTTCGTTCGTTGTGCAAAGTGACTGGCATATTATTATTAATGAACGGAGTTCAACTAACAAAATTCATTTTATTAAAGAATTAAAAGAAAGAATTGAATTATTTAATTCTAAGAATCGTAGACGTGATTCGTAGACTTAAATAATTCAACTAAGATGCGACCAATTTACTCTATTCTAACTTTGAGAAAGTAAAGTGGTTAAAGTACGACTAAATAAAAGATTTACTCACAAACTTCCATATCAAATAGTATAATAGTCTTTTAATTAAAAATTACCAATGTGTAATTACCATAGAAAATATCTTCCGTGGTGCAAGCGTATATCGATTTATTATTTATTCCCTGTGAATATTGGTTCGGCTGTCAACTATGTAACCATTCAAGGGACATCGATATAAAATCATCGTAAGTTACGCCATTGTCCGATATTGTAAAGATGTCGATTTCACCGTGATAAAGCTCCTGGGCATAGATGACACAGATTGAAATCCCTCAGTAAATATAAAAATATTTTTACTAACTTAGGTAGACATATTATTTCACATTGGTTATTCCAGACTGAACGAAACCCTATGTCCTCCGTAGTTGAGAGGTGTGGCTCTCGACAAGGAGGTCGCTTTGGATTGATTACGTTTTATTTAATTAATTTGTGTTGTTTCACAAGTTTTTTCATTAAAAATAAGATAAAGATAGATTAAACCCCACCGACAATCGAAATGGTAGAGCGAAAAGAAGAAATGTTTCCTATTTTTCTCTTTGAATTCCACAGTAGCGGTTTCCGCCCACTGATCTTAAAAGTTTGTCGACATCTGGCTTTGAAAATCAGCGTCCGCCGAGTCATTTGAGGCATACGAATTGCTTTGAATCCAAATGATTACTTCAACTATGCGGGCAAAGTTGAAATGAGAAGGAATTCCATTTTCCGATCGAACAACCTATTGATCTACATACAAAATACTAAAGATTATATAACTTCGCAGGATACCGCAAACATTTTGTGGGAATAAATAGTTCCTTCCTTAACTTTCCAAGTACAAGAGAGAGACAAGGAGATACACTTCTAACATAATACAACTCTTAGGTAACATATTCCGATCTTCATTCGTTAATCCAACAAATCTAATATAACGACCACATGCTTTATTAATCCAAGTACACCAAATACAAATAAAATATGTTTTAAAATAAAGCAACCTAAACTCGTGCCTATCCTTAGTTTATCGGTTATCCAGAAATTTCCCTTTTGAAGTTCTGTAAATCACCCCATTTTTTACTTTTGTATTCGTAATCACTTCCCACTATCCAGCTTTGTTCGAGCATTATTCTAATATTTTTAATGTTAAAGAAGGTTCGGAAACAACATTTTTTACTTAAGATTTTGTAACCTCAGTCGGATATGGTTCAATCTATTTTTTTTTTCAATAACGACTTTTGAATTCAAAACTATTTCTTTGCTTATTTCTGTAACTAAAATAAATTTCAGAACCATTTGTATGATTGTATTTTCTTATATTTTGTGTGAAGAAGTTCTAATCTTGAGCTCCATTTATTTTACAAGGTTCTACAACATCACTTTGAACCATTTACAATCTCCATTTGGTTAGTATCTGACAGTTGATCGTTGTTACAAGGCGCATTTTACCTTACAACTTCGCCTTACCATATCCTTAAGTAGCGTCTTTTAAAAGAAACCATTTAAATAAACTGTTGAAGTTCTTCTTACCTTACTTTTCGGCATCTCTTTCACTTTCTGGCCCTCAAAATTCTTAAAATTAGTGATGCCTTACAGAATTTAACTTCCTTGAGATTCGTGTTTCAAACGACGGTGTCAGTAGATGGTTCAAGATATGTGGAAGTCATTCGCAATTATTTAGTAAAACAATCTTACAAATTACCTACAATTCTTTCATCACTGGCCAAAAAGGTTTTGGTGCCACAAAAGAATTCTGAATTACAATTGAAAAAGTACGCGATTTCTTTCCTTGATCGAACTTTAAATTGAATTCGCGTACAGCCGAGAAGTTAAAGTATATACTATTCCTAAAGAATGATAAAGATTATACAAGACTTACCTCCTAGAATTTTCAGTAATTTTCATATCGAGCCCTATATATCGCAAATCCGTAGAAAAAGGTCGCAAGTCAAAATTTTCTGTTTTATAACATTTTAAAGTAAAGTTAATGTATCATTGAAGAAGAAGATAACACTTATAATCTAAATGAAAATCTGAAAGAAAACAAGACACAGAAAAATAGAAAAAGACAATGGTCGCAACTGGGACAAATATGACGGTTTGACAGAAGGTGGCAATAGCGAAATTGGAAAACGCACCGTCCCGGTAAGACGAGAGGTCTGGGTTCGAGTCCCAGTTGCGACCATTGTTTTTTTCTGTTTTTCTGTGTCTTGTTTTCTTTCATATTTTCATTTAGATTATAAGTGTTATCTTCTTCTTCAATGATATATTACGTTGATAATAACCTTCAAAAGTTATAAAAAGAGAGTTTTTCTCATAAAAAATTAAAGTTAATGTGATTATCTATACCCCACGAAACCGTGTATGTATTAAATCACTCCATCTCCGCCAGATGTCTCTAGTGTCTCTTTTTAACGAGACCAATTGATTCATCACTCGTCATTTGTTTTCGCTCTCCTCTAAAATGAACTTTTTTGATTGAATACTTTTCAACGTGATGTGCCATGTATAAGCATTTAAAATCAAATAAATAATAAAGCCTGAAGCGTTTTTGCACAATACGCCCATAAAGGAAAGGAGAAAAGGACTTACTGTGCTGGTACTTTCTTCTATCTTGGCTGGCCTTATTATGCTCTTATATGACTGTATTAGTCGCGGTATGCGGGATTCGGTTTGCGGTTTGGAGTATGCGGAATGCGGTATTATGATAAGAGATGTTTATGCGGCGAGGGTCGGTTAATGACTGATGTGGGTAATATAAATATGATTGGTCTAAAGAGAAGAGTAGGAAGGATATGTGACAATACTAACTACAAGCACAAGGTCTATGATGTGTAGATGTATGTATGTAGATGTAGCTGTGTATTGTGTAAATGCCCAACCAAAGCCTTTAACTAATATTCAACACGTTTATGGACCCAAATCAATTTATTCCAAATTTAAGTAAGTTTTTTAGAATAGATTTCACTAGATATAGAATGCTATTTTTATAAAACTTAATGAAATTACTTTAAAAAAAGCATTTTTTTGTCGTGACTTTATTATTTCATTACATTGTTAAATAATAATATTTGGCTGGTTTTAAAAATCAGTTCAAGGCGCTTTTTGTTTATTGTTGCTTATATTTTTCTTGTGACCTTCATGCTATGTTTCCCAAAAAAATTAATGGTTTCAATATTTTCTATGTTAACCCGCGTTGCAAAGCTTTTACCGGTAGTGATACTTTACAAACTTTGTGATTGATAAGTTCCTGCAATGAATAATGTGAGGAGTGAAAGTTTAAAAGAATTATACTAGAAGAGAATGGATTCCATAATTAGATGTGGGTCTCATTGTTAATTTAAAATCTCTAATTTTTACCCTAACTGGGCTAAAAACAAGCTAATTAACAATGAAAAACTGCGCTAATTATTTAACTGCTCTTTTTTAAAAATTATTTATGTTGAGTCGGATCATGTCAAAAGCTGGAATAATTCGTCAATTTAAGAGGGTTCTTGGGATGAGGTTTGTCTAAGTCTTGGAGGCGGATGACCGGAACACACAGAACCCCAGATTCCTACTCATCCCATAAACTCTTTTCCTTCCCAGAATTCTCCTTTCCTTCTTTTCCCTCCACCCTCCTTAAAAAAAACCCTCCACACAGCATCCTCAAAGATGACATAGGCCCTGAGGGAAATTATTTTCCTCAGGACCTCCTGTGTGGAGCTCACATAAAAAAAAAATATATATATATAAAAGTGAAATAGTCAGAGCAAAAGCTTGTACGGAAGTCATCAACGTTCGTCATCTTCCTTCTCTCACGCCACTCCTTTGCCAACGAAAAAGACAAAAGTTACCCATTAGAACGACGGTTACACGACAACCCAAATAAGTGGCATTTCAACACCCGATTGAAAAGTCATTAAAAATTATAATTTTTTTTTTTTTAATGGCCCATAACCTAACGTAACCTATTTAACCATTTTCTTTTTCATCACTTTTAATGACTTTTCAAAGAAGGTATGACGTTGCTGTTGTTGAGTTGTCAGAATGACGAACGACACGTACGATTTCTCATTGGGACCGGTATATTAAGACAGTGCATGAATGTGATTGAAACAAGGAGTGTGTGTTGGACAAAGTTGTGTGGTGGCAAAAAATCCCTATCTACCTCTAAATGGGAAAGGCGTGATGGTTAGCTAGTTACAGTCATTATTCTATTATCGAAATGAAGTCATTTTTATATCAAAAAGGATATTCTAGTGTATGGTATTTCAACTATTTGTGGTTAAAAAACCTATTTGCAAACTCACTACATATTACAAACGTACGTCAAAGATGAAACATTTTATGCGCAAACAAGTCACGTCAAACATCAATACATAACCTCAATTCCATTAGAAATACAAACCTTTTACAGGTAAATCATTAGAATACGTTGTGACTGAAAGCATTGTAACAGTTTTTTCAGTTTGTCAATCAATCAGTTTCGTTAAATTTATGTAAAAATTGGGGAACGCTTTTTCAACATTTCCGAAAGGGGTGAGAAAAAAACTAATGGGATTTCTGATTAGGATTACAACATCTAAATATAAAAAGTGGTTTAGGTCTTGTTTCAAATTAGATGTGTTTTATCTTTAACCAGCTTTTACCCATGGCTTCGCTCGCGTGGTATTAGGGCAAACAATTTACAAACAAATTTGCCACGCAAATTAATTGTTTTTCTTAAATGAAATCTAACCTTCGTCGCTTTCTATCCCTGTGCAAAAAATCCTTCAATTATCCCTGTGCAAAAAAATACGTCTATTGGTCACTCCGTTGCTACATAGAATGATAAACAAACAAAATTTCGCGTTTACATTTTAATGCTATACGTAAGGATGGAATTTTCGAACATAAAAGAGCTATTTTTTCTAAATAGGTTTTTATCAAATGGTCTGTTCTTTGAAAGTCAGGGAGGTAGGTTTTTAAGAAACAATAATTTTTATCTGACCAATTGCAAATGAGTGATTCCATCAATTCAGCTGTAAGTTCTGGGGTTAAGAAATTTATTCGGATTTAATCCGGTATTTTTTACAAGATCAACGAAGCATTTGGTTCTCTCAATGTCTTTTCCATCATTAGATATTCCATAAAAAAATATATAGTCACACTGATCTACATCAATACAATTATTGTTTTCTATTGAGCATTTAGACTCTTTAAATTTTTTTTTATAACTAATAAATTAAAACGCTTTTGATGTCAACCCCTTAGTGACCGTACAGTGGTTATGTTTTAAGGTAGCACAAGGTTCTGCATCAATGTATATCTTATTAAATTCACTGGAGGATCTATTTGATAACCTCTTCTGTTTAAAATGCAGACCACACCACCCTTATCAAATCAGTCCTGCCAGAAGGAACCAGTTGACTTAGGGACTAATCCAGGGTTGCATTAATTTGTGAAGGGCCTAAATCAGGCAGGACAGGGTTGATAATATATAGACAGTGGTCGGCAAACTCATTAGTCAATAGACCTAAATAACAGCGTACACGATTTATTTCTATTGAGAGCCAATTTCTATAAAGAAACCCCTTTTTTGGAAGTCGGTTGAAACTAGGTGAACTGAAAAAAATAATATTATTCAAAAAAATTATATTTAATTTTGAAAATTGTATTTTTTTATAAATTAATAGCTGGTACCCGGCGTGCGTTGCCATGCCATTCAAAGAAATAAATAAATTCTCTCTGCATGTCCTTTCCCGTGCGTCACCGTTCACCTCCCATATTCTCCACCTACCCCCTCCCTCGTCACCTCTCCCACCAACCCCACTCCCCCGTTCCCCTCCCCCTCCTATCTTTTCTCCCTGCCACTAAAATATACGAAATTTTATTTCACACATTTTCATTAATTCAAATTTCATTACGTCAGTGCTTACCATTTTATATAGCCTTAAACCTTTGCAGGCGCGCGCACAACAGATCACCAAAGTTTCATCGCAATCGGATGAACGATATGGCAGCGCATAAAATATGAACAAACAAACAAAAAAAAAAGATTTTTATATATAAGATATTTTTAATTACAAATCGAAAACTTTGTATACAATTGAAACGATAATGAAAAAAAAAAATTTACAATTTATTAAAATACAAAAACTTTGAAATTGAAATACGCAAACTACGCACTCGCGAATACATATATTATAAATATTTTGTGACAGCTGGCCTAACTCTTTAGGTTTATTTAAACAAATTTAATACAACTAATTTTAATGAAAATACAACAGTTTTGACATTTAGTTATCAAATATTAATTTTGTAGCCTTAATCCGTTATTTTTTGTTTTTCCGAGATATTTGAAAATTTCCACAAAATATACTGAAAGTCCATAACTCATTTTTGTAATAAATTTAATTATATTATGATTGAATTAAGTAATGGTGAAATTCAGTCAGAATGAATATTAATGAAAAATTCTGTATTTAATTCCAATTTTTCCTCATTATTTCACAACAACATGAAAATGAGAAAATAATATAATTTGGCACGAGAATACATGAAAATTGATGATTTTCCGTTTACATAAATACCTTACTTAATATTTATTTTATCACGACACAGAAAACTTTACAACAGTTTTTTTTAATGTAAAAACCGTGCCAATAACAGATTTCACCTTATTAAATAACTAACTGGTTCATGGCGTGCTTTGCTACGCCATTCAAAGAAATAAATTGACTCTCCCTTCTTATCCTCTCCCGTGCGTCCCGTTCCCTTCCACCTTCCCCGCCTTCCCCCTCCCTCGTCTCTTCCCTCTCCACGAACCCCACCTTCCCCCTACCTTTTCTCACTCCTGCAAAAATATATGAAATACCCACATTTTCATTTATTCAAATTTCATAACGCCGTAGACTACCGTTATATATATATATCCTATGTTACTCGCTGATAATGAAGCTTTCTATTGTGAAAGAAATTTTTAAATCGGTGCAGTAGATTCGGAGCATATTCAATGCAAACAAACAAACAATCAAATCAAATCTTTCGTCTTTAATAAATGTTCTTTATACTTTATGTCCATATTAAATCTTCCCAACAGGAAAAACTAAACCCTTCAACACACTTTTCCACAAATGAGCATCTAGTCAATCCACGCAATGCAACTGCACAGTATAAGAATAATAAATACAAAACAACTCAAGAACAACATATCAACCTACTAGAGACCAAATGGGAAAATAATTCACCGACTCCAGATATTTTCATATCAGAGGGTTCGGCTCGATAGAACTCCTAACTAGACCGATAAATCCTACTGATTCCTCAATATTATTATTACAGTAGAGATTAACGCTAACAAAAGTTCTGACCATCGTTTGAACACCTTACAAAATTATTTAATAAATAATCAAAATTTCCTCTGTTCTGATAACGATGATTCCAGGTAGATCGGGTTAAAACGAAGAGTTATGTTTGAAGGAGTAAGTTTTGTGGGTGTTTAATAAAGCCAATAAAGCATTTGGAGTTCACGTAAAATACTTAGGGCAAACATCATAAAATCAATGTGGGGCCATTATGTTTCAGCAGTTTGAACCCTTGCAAGGGGTTCGAAAACTTGAAGAAGTATTTTTGTTTGCTGTTGTATTTAGTATTACTAATGTAACTGTATTAAAAAATGTTAATAAAAAATCAATTACTTTAGTGAATTTCAACGTTGCAATACGCGATGGTTAGATAAAGTCCATCTACTCACGGAGCAACTTTAAAAAAATCGAGAGCAGTTCACACGCGGTAGAAACGCGAAACTTCACCAAAGCAATATCAACCAATAGGAGCCTTTAAAATTGAGATCATTATCAAAGCGGCCAATGAGCGCAGCTTGACGCTTTGTAGCTACTGTAAGAAAGTAAGGTTTCATTCTGTCTCATTTTGTCGCAGGCTAAATCCTATAGATGTATTTGTTTGTCTCTTTTTGGCGCCATTTTCGTTTCATCCGAGTTTCAAATCACAACGGTGCTTAAGAAGTTTCACTTCAAAAACCAGTTGGCAACTCAAGTCAAAGATAGCAATTTCAATGGCGGTTCGCGAAGTAACTTCTCAAAGACCAGTTGCCAACGGCGACGCAACCAGTCTTTTGCAACTTGCCGTGCTGGTCGTTCAGTTGCCAGGTTGCCAGTTTGACATACTCGTAGTTGCGCCTCACGACATGTCAGTTTTAGAGTAATTTGCGATATGTCCGAGCAGAAAAATATCGATTTTGTGCTGGAGGTTCATAAATGATTATGTATTTTATATATTTATGTTGATAATTGATAAATGATTAGGTTGATGATAAATAAATTTGACTGAGATCATTCGGGTTTATCATCTGTTTTAGAACTATTACAAAACTATCCAGTTCTCATTCATTCGGCAGAATTATTGGATTAGACTATTCACGTGGATAAATAATAGATTTACCCTTCTACACCGTACAAAGTGAGCGTACTCGTGTGGTTACAGCCTGTTCAGTGTTCGTGCTTTGAATAAGCTCTTTACAATCTATTCATACGTGCCTGCCGTTTCAAAGAGATTTCCAAACGAAATATAATCCCTTGGGATAATTTGTTCGCTTTTTGAAACAACTCGTAAAGGTCTCATAGAAATTGTTGTATCTCCTATAATATCTAGCGACAGCGCATTTTAAAACTTTTTTTTCGTTTGCTTGAGATTTTAAGAAGATCATTTTTTAAATTTTTTGGCGACATTAAAAAATCATACCTTCAAATTTTAACATGGTGACATAAAAAATTATTATAGTACTATATAGCCAATAAGTTACGCTGTATTTTACCGTTTATCTCATATTTGTAGAATTTATAAAAAAAATATTACAAAAAACTTTAAGTGTATAACCGTGCAAATCCTGCGTGTTTTTTACATTGAAACTACCGTGAGAGGTACTTATTTTATATAGGTTGACATAGAATATTTTCGATTTCTGTATATTGTCTGTGGTAAACTTGATAAAAGATGCATATCTACGGAAAAAAAAGGACTTAAATTTCACGGTAAACAGCTGATCCGAAATTATAAAGATGGAAATTTATTTTTAACATCGTTCTAAAATAGTCAACGAAGTTCGGATATGCGACATCTTCGTTTTAAGTCAAAAATAACAAACGTCGAAGCTACAAATTTTTTTAAAAAAATTTGCCGAATCAAGGAGATAATTGCCTTTTTTATCCAAAAAGCAATAGGAGACATTTGAAATGGCGCCAATATAAGTCAAAAATCGCTCCAGTGGGTAGTGAGAAATATGAAATATGGAATGTTAGAAATAGAAAAAACAACGCTTTATATTCATATCTTTAAATTAACCACAAAAAATAAACTGTATAACATTGTGAAACCAAAGTTTCGGATGGCAATTTGAAAAAGATATTTAAAATTTTGCATATTTTTAAAGAAACTTTTTTCTTATATGAAACAACAAAAAGTGAGTAAACAATAACGTTTATAATACATTTGTCTAATAAAATCATGTACTTAAGTGTTTTAATTTTTTTTTCGCATTCAGTAATTTCAGTTTCTAGTTTGCATTCAAATGTTTATACACATGTATATTTCAATTTTTAAAATTTCAAACAAAAATTGTTTTTAGTTTTTCGATATGTTCATAAATATTCCATTTATTTGGATTCTATTTTACAACGGAAATATTTTAACCATCTGACAAAATATGGCAAAGACCTTAGAATCTTTAAAAATATCTACCAATTGATATTGCACTAAGTCAAATATTAGTACAAAAATATATAGCACAAACTGTAATAAACTGTATTCGAGTTGACAAAGGTTGGTGTTCTATGGAAATATATTAATTGATTTTCATGACTGGATTTGAGCAACCACAGATCCAGTGATAACGATATATTTTTCTTCAGTAAAAGTTCAGAGGTAAAATAAATCCACTTGTTTGTTATTCTTTGTGTGTTGAGCACAGCGTGGACAAAAAGAAAACGAGGATGGCGTTTTTTCCATACAAACGTGTTTCAAATTTCTTTGCTGAATTTCGGTGAAAATTTTTTGTTTTGTTCTTTAAATTTCAACCACTGGCATTTTTTTTAACAAATTGTAGGAGTTAGGACCATTGAATTTTTTTTTTCCTATGTGGGTACTGCATAAGAGCCACAACTGCTCCCGTTTGGAGTCAATGAGACTATGGCGTCCCCAAATGGGGTATGTTATGCGGCTGAAAATAGTGGGGAAGGAAGGAGATGAGGAAGAGGAAGAGGAAGAGGAAAGTAGAAAATTACTTGGCTTTTCAGATCTGGTTAAAGCCATTTTAAGCAACGTTTCAATTCTTAATGGAGGTCTTACACTAGGGCGATACTGAGAGTATCTTCCACTCTGGAACGAACCGTAAAGATACTGTATAACATTTAAAAAAGATTAATTGTGAAATAACACTAATTAATCAAAAAAAAAATTATTTGCGCATGGTGGGATTCGATCCCGTGACATTCGGATTACGAGTCAAGAGCCTTACCCTTCGACATGGCGGCCGTCATGGTTTTTTATGGTTTTTTATAATGAAATTTATTATCGAATGTTGAATACTAGATTACCATTCGGAATCGAAACGGCTCCCGGCTTTCCCTTACCTCACCCGCATGAACCCAGGCACCCATACTAAGACACCAAACATAGTGAACTACTTTGGGTGACCTATGGCAGGGGTGCTGGTTATCCATTAAATAGTTCCCGGGGCGGCGGTACCCATACCTACCTCCTAAATTATGAATTGTCAATGTATATATGGATATTGGACACGAGAAAAAATAGTTAGCAGTCTACAATGTTAACAGGCATGGAACTGGTAAAGATAGGCTGGGTGTAGACTGAGAAATGAGTTCTGTGTAAAGCGTGTACACAAATATATGCGCGCAATCCGGCGT
This sequence comes from Glyphotaelius pellucidus, assembly GCA_936435175.1. Taxonomy (NCBI): domain Eukaryota; kingdom Metazoa; phylum Arthropoda; class Insecta; order Trichoptera; family Limnephilidae; genus Glyphotaelius; species Glyphotaelius pellucidus. The sequence goes on from OW386558.1 coordinate 3,737,510, forward strand.
ATTGGACAAACCTACGGTCGAATTAGCCCTAACAGGCTTGGAAATTTGATCTTTCCGCCGGGTTTATTTTAATTGATTCTGAAGAACGCGTTCCTAATATTTCAGATTTTTCTTAACAATTCCCCCCGAAAGTTATCAATTCATCGTCTAGAAAAATAAAATCTGGTGCTTATTGCTAAATTTTAAGATAAAAAAACGGGTTATAAAGTTTTCAATCCGTGCTACGTAAAATAAATTTAAAGCAAGGTACCATTTTTATTAACCTTAAATGTACATAACTTATATCCCCGGTATCGGTTTGAAAAAAAAGTTATTTTATTTACAAATTCTTCAAAATTAATTAAAATGTGAGGCTCGAGCAAATTCCCATTATTAAGGTATTGTTTCGCCTTAAAACTATGAAGATGCAGAATGACCGCAAGGAAGTTAAAATTAGATTAAGATACGGACGCTTAGATGGTTCGGATATGTATGTGTAGGTGTAGCTGATGAACGAAGAAAGAAAATAAAATGACGCTGAAGTTAATGGTAGAATAAGTTGGAGATGCCGGAGGAAGAATTAAATACTTGTGTCGGGTCTTATCAAGAATCAGAATAAAAACTAACTAACTAACTAACCATCACGCCGTTTCCCCGCAGGGGTAGGCAGAGAGGACGGACCGCCAAACAACTCGGTCCTGACACACACTCTTTGCTTCAATCAGAAAAACAGAAGAGTATATATACGAGACGTTATTATATTTACGAATGTAAATGAAGCAAACAGAATTTCATTTCTTTTTTATTATTTATTAGTTTTATTTTAGTAAATTGTACATTTAAGTTTACAAATTCCTAATTAATTATATCATATCATATTGCAAACTATATCTTTTCTTGTTTTATGTAGCTCCTACAATACATTTTAAACTTTCCAATTGGTGCGGCCTTTAAAGTTTCTGGTAGAGTGTTGTATAACTTCATCTCTTTGTGTAGTAAACTGTTCTGCGTACTCGTTTTGTGCTTTTTTTGTAGTCTGATTACCTTGTAAGTCCTTGTGTTGTGTCTGTGAATGTCCTTGTTGTATGTTATTTTGTTTGAGAAGTATTTTGGTAACATGTTGTTCACTATTTTATGGATAAATATCATCATGTGCAGGGATCTGTTTCACGGTTAGCCAATTTAGTTCCTTTAACATTTCATTTACTTTTGAGAATCTATTTCGCCGAAGTATTATTCCCATTGCCCTGTTTTGGAGAATTTGAAACTTATTTTGTTCTCGTTCGTTACTCTGTTCGTTCGTTCTCTGGTGACTGGAAACTAATTTAATTTTGATTTACAGATTCTTTAACAATCTTTTAAGTGATCATCGCGATGCTGTCGTCAGCGCGATGGCTTCTATTGGCGCTCGCCGCATCGTTGTTTACTATGCAGAGCCACGGGCAGGGCAGCATCAGGCTACCAGATCAACCCTCTGCCCTTCCGCCTAGTGGAGGCGGGCCCGAAACTCAGGGCAGAAATGGGGTAAGTGATATTAACCTTTTCGTTGCCAACAGGAGACCTTCAATTTTAATTCATTAGTAAGGTTTTCAGACATACGGTCGATTATAAATTGTATAAAACTTACAACACGTTTTAAGTAAGGCCGTAAATGTGTAAGCCATAAGAACAATTTCCAATAAAATTTATGAATAATTGAAAAATTATTGACTTTTAAAAGCTAAGAGTAACAAAATCAAAGGTGACGCAAAATATTAAAAAAGAAAAATAAATATTCTAAATGTACGATGCTTTACGGACTGTGCTAAAATTTCTAAGCTTTTAAATGATAAGTCAATTACACAACTTCACTTTTTCAAACACAGCAAACTTATTTTGTGGCACCATTTTAATTCAAAAGTAATAAATACCACTTTTATTCTTAATTATTTTTATTTATTTATTTTTTTATTATTAATTTTGCGCACAACTTTACCTTACGTTAATGTGAAATCCTTCATGTCTTAAAATCCAATCTCCATATTTCCAATCAATCCCAGTTAATTACAATCCCAATCACCAATAATAACCAGAACTTCAATAATTTACATCCTTTCAATATTTTTGTTTTCAGGATCGCGAAGGCAGAAATCTTCTTGACTGGATAGGTCTTGGCACCGGGCCCGATCAGGATCCCTACCTAAGCAGGACTAATCAAGGTTGCCTATCAGGAGACCTGGCTGATTGCTTCAAATCGCAGGCCCTTAGTTCATTTAGCGAGTTCTTCTCGAAGGAGTCATACAGGTAAATTAAAACCCAATAACCAATCCCTGCTAGTCGAAAGATTGTGTCAACTAGCTGGGATTACTTAATGAAATCTTTTGTAATGATCTGCGATCGCAACGTTAAGAGGTATGTGAGAAACGAATAAATGATTTAATTAAAAAAGGTACGAACGATGTATGAAGTAAGAACGAGTAAATAATGAAAGTAAGTAAGTAAAATCATGGTGTTTGAAAGATAGAGTTTGAAAACAGTATGCAGTATAGTTGAGAATATTGAATACTTGGAGGAGGTGGGTGTTATCTAGGAAGAATGTTTAGATGGGAAGGCTTGCAGAGGTATTGAAAGAAGGGTTAATGCAGGAAACTCCGTTAATGAAGGACTGAACGCCGTTGGCGCTAACAAAAGCTGTCCAGAGAAACTAAGCTAGCAGTCCACATTAGAGTGCTGGTAACTACACTGATGTATGGCACTGTGTGATGGAACTGGCAGAGGAAGGAAGAAAGTAGACTGAATACTGTAGAAATGATACATATAAAAATGATCCCTTAGGCGTATGTGAGTAAAATTAAGAAAGAGACCCTCAGATGGTTTGGGCATGTAGAGCAAATAAACGAAAAAAGGAGTAAGGAGTGTAAGGAGAATATATGTGCAAATGTGAACGGTAGATGAAGTCGGGGAAACCCGAGTAAGACATGGCACGATTAAGTGAATCAGATACCTGAATCGAGCTGTCGAGTCAGAATAATAGAAGAGTATATATGAGACGATGTATGAATGTGAATAAGGTAAAAAATGTGTGACAAGACCGAGTTGATTGGCGGTTCGTCCTCTCTGCCTAAAACCTGCGGAGAAACGTTACAAGCAAATGTTATAATAAGTTGTGTAAGTTGACTTACCCACATAATTGGCATCATTATTTAAGAAATAAATCCGATTGGCTTTCTGAAATGAATTACCAAACATTTAAGACACAATAAGTATGTAAAATATTTTGAAAACCTTCTTTAAGTTTTATTTATTTTTATTACTTTTGGTGAGTAAAAGTTGATTGTATTATTAACCCAAAAATCTTTATTTAGTTAACTCTCCTCCAAATTTATTTCATCTCTTGAATGTCTCAAATTTTCCAGCCTCACAGAATCAGCCAGGATTATCAGGATGCCAGAGTCGCAGCTGAGGTCCCTGATACAGGAGCCTTATGAATTCTCAGGGGATGCTCGCGGGGAGGACAGCGAATGGGACGCCCTTGTGAAGTTTGCCAGCAGGAAGTTGGAAAGGTGAGCGTGATTTACTTTGCATGAGCTCTATTATTTGTAACTTTGGTTGAAAGCAACGGAAAAGTTATGGATTTATTGACTTGTGGATTCACGGTATTAGTGGATCTTACAAACGATTTCTTTTCCACAATGTTATCTGTTCAAACAGTCAAAAGAAGAACGCAATACGCAATTTTTTTCATTATATTGTCGTTACATGATTTTCGTTTTCTGTATTTTTTTATTTATTTTTTTTTTACATAAGCTCCAAATTGGAAAGATAAGGAAATAAATCCTTCATCTTAGGGAATGCTGTGTTAGGAGTTTATTAAGGAAAGAAAGAAGAGGAAGTTCTCGGAAGGATATAGGTATGAGGTATAAATCCATCCTTTCAACTGCGTTGCAAGGCAAGGGTCGAGGGATTTTGGCTGGAGAGGTCAAAAGACCTCAACCAGTCTTTCTCGATCCAGCCCGCCTCACAGACACATCGGCCGGCAAGACATTGACAAACCTCACTTCAGGAACCCGGGCACCCTTGCTAATTCACCAAACGTAGCGACCTCTTGGGGTGACTTATGATAGAGGTGATGGTTATCCAATAAATGATTCGCCTCTCAAAATCCACACCTTATGAATAGGCGATCTTGGGAATTAACTTTTTTTTTGAGTACCGCATAAATATCCCCAATTGTGATTGTTGTGAAGCTGATAGTAGTGGGGACGGGAAGGAGATGGGGAGGAGGATGGTGGAGAAGTACCTGACTATTCAGATCTGGTCACCAAACACGGCTAAAGCCATTTCAAGCAACGTTTCAATTCTGAACGGTGGTTTTACATGAGCGATACTGAGAGTATCTTCCACACTGGAACGTGCCGCAAATATACAATACATTATTTTTAATTAATTAATTGTGAAATAACACAAATCATTCAAACAAAATTTATTAGCCACGCCGCGATTAGATCCTGCGACCTTCGGATTGCGAGTCAAGAGCCTTACCGCTAGGCTACGCCGGCCGTCTGCAAAATTCACCGATAATACTATTTCATAAAAAAAGATAAGGTTAACGTCATCCTACGGACCCAACTTTTGATTGGTCTTGGCGCTATTTTCACCCTCATTATAATCCGCCCCTGTTTGTAAACTTGCTAATGACGAACGATAGTATATTACGTGTTTGTTGTTATTCCCAGTTCTGATAAAACGCTCCTTTTATTGTGTAGTATTTGTCCGTCTTTAATGAATAAAAGATCTTATTATAGATCAAAGACTGGAAGAAAAACAATTGATTTGCAATGAAATGTACGAAACATAGGATGAAAACAAAATATTTCAAAGTCTTTCATCAAAGGAAAAAAACAGTAAATTGCCAAGTAAGTGGGTATTTTTATAATTCCCGCGATTACGCACGGCAACGGGGTGTAAAAAGCACTAAACGTACGTGGGTTGTTCTTCTTTTTAACATAAATAAAGTTGTCTCCACCGTTTAGTGGAGAAAAATTCAACAGATTTACCAATATTAATATTTTATAATTACTCTAAAATCTACTGTACTAAAGACGTAACGACTGTGTGCGTTTTAAAAAAATATGTATTTATATTTTTGTAGTAAAAATTACATTACAGAGTTGTAACTCCTCGTGATAGAAGTTTAGTTCATACAAATCACAGTTGTCTTCTGCCACCTCGACTTAGTATATTCTATAATGTTACAAAAAAATGATATGACGACATGAAATACAAAACTATTTTTAAATTCTAAATTGTATAACCTTTCAAGAAACAGCGATCATTATTTTTAATGATGTTTAATAATATATTTAAAAAATCTCAAAAACTGCTCTCCTACAAATTTTATGTCGTACGTTAATACTATCACGTGGGTTGTCATTTGAAATATGTATACACGCAGCTCGTGTTTGTCACCCCCAATAGGCATTTGAGGCCTTTTTCCCACCTTGCTATAATTTCCTCTCTGAAATCCAGAGAGAATTCATTACTTATAGTAAAAATGTGACAGAGTGGTGGAAATGCGACAGAGTGCTTAAAGTTTTGTAGGTTTAAAAGAAGAACAACCGACGTTCTTTTTCACAAAAATGCTGCGGCTCTTTCATGTAGACTATTTAATAGTGAGACAAACGACGCGATAAATAATGTTCATGCGTCTGTTTTCTTCAAATGAAAAAACTAATCATTTTCTTGCGTCTCCCTCACTCTTATTAAAGAAATGAGATGCCGCCAGTCGTTGCGTCGGCTTGCCGTTGCCGGGTGAATTGTGAAAACAACCATTGACAGCTTAAAAATCTGGCAAGTTAAAGAAGAGGTGAGCAGTAATTAGGAGCACGGCCATCCGGAAAGCGCTAAATGAGGGTTAAAGTTTAGGTTACTCCATAATCTTTTGTTTCTTGACGTGATAACGTCTTACAAATCGATGAACGCCGGCTGCACTCACGAAAAAGCATGACTCATTGTCACGTTCCGCCTGAGCTGAGCGTGCAAGCAACAGCGCGAAACAAGAGTTCGGCTTAAGCGTTCGGCTTGTGACGCATCTATCTCTCTTCCACTCCATCGTTATTATATGACGTTATCACGTAAAATTATCGTCCGTAAACTGACTACAGACAACCAGTTTTTTTCTACTTCATTGTTTTAACATTATTTAAATAAATTATGCAATAAATGGGTGAAAAGCTTTATAAAGAAAAATAAACACATTAAATATTTGATGGCGGTGGCTTGGCTGGAGGTGAAGTATTTTAGTAAAGTCTATTAATAAAGTTCCAGCCAATAGCTGTCACTTCGTAGAAGGTAATAGCATTAAATTTCTCACCAAGCTCGACAGCATACAAACTAAACCAACGGCTAATTTTAAAGGCGATATTTATAGTTTAATTTAGTTTAACCCCTGAAGCCAAGTTTACCTTGTTATTCAAGTTAAGCTAACGAAGGAACTTCATGACTGACCAGGGTTAGACTGACTCTTTAAATTTACGTGGGTAACGCCTAATCGATATTTTAATTTTCTTCTCGATTACTTTGTCACATAGTTCAAATCTACGTAGATGTATCAATATTTGATTTCAGCCTCTTATAATATTGACGGTAGTAATTCACGGATTCGATAACAAACGTTTTCCAAAATTAATAATGCCATGTCTCCGGATTGTCCTTTTTTTAATGTTAAGGTTTTTGTCCTTTGAAACTTTCTGATATTGTCGCTTAAAGAAATTAAAATGACTTTTTTAGTCAAATTTATCATCTGTAGTATTTGCAATATTTTTTTTACATTGTCTCCACACAGGAGATCCTGAGAAAATGGCTTCAGGGTTTATGTCATATTGGGAAAACTGTGTGAAGGGGCTTATAAGAAAGGAAGGAGAGAAATTTCTGGGACGGAAAAGGTAGAAATCTGTGGTTAAGTGAGTCCAGGAGTGACGCACGTACGAATCCATCCCTCCCAGTGCGATGCAAGGCAATGTTCCGAGAGAAATGGCTGGAGAAGTCAAAGGGACTATCTCCTGATCCGACCTGCCAATCTGCTGGTGGGCAGAGGCATCCGCCACCAAGAATAAATCTAACCCCATGAATCTGGGCACCCCTGCTAAGTTACCAAACACAGCGAACCACTTGGAGTGACCTATGGCAGAGATGTCGGTTATCCAATTAATGGTTTTTGGTTTTTGGGGCGGCGGTACCAATACCCGCCTCCCAAATTAATCTAGTATAAAGACCTAAATTACAAGCACTTTCAAGAAAAGTTTTTTTTGAGCGTCATTTTAAGAATATTAACACCACCCACTATTTTGTACGTTATCTTAACGTAGGAGGCCCTCGGAAAAATAATTTCCCTCCAGAGCTTTGCAGAGAGAGAGAACAGAGCATGATTGTCATCTTTGAGAAAGCTATGTGGGGGTATTTTGAGAAGATTGGAGGTTATCCACCACATACCCGCCCCGGTATAAGTAACAGAGAGTTATTACTTCAGAGCTCTAACAAGGACTCTAATTTTTTTTATAGAACGACTCTACATTTATAATTTATTAAAAAATAGACCCCCATAATCCCTGCGTACGTTGTTAATAAGCAGTAGCAAGTGTTCACGCTATACAGGTGTTAATAGGACTAAGTAAATAAAAACATAACTTACCTCTTATACTCGAAGGAACAGGGTGAAAAATAAAAAAAACGAAAAGTAGGTGGTTTGCATTCCCTGCTTCTTTTTTGGGTATTTTGAAGAGAGGAAGGAGTGAACATGGGTGTTGAAGAGATATTTCGTAGGAGGGAAGAAGCAAAGAATCATTCAAAATTGGTGAAGTATTCCACAGCCAAGCTGAGTATGACACGTTCCGATGTGTCATGGTGCATTTGGTGTATTTCCCGACTTGCTGGTAAAAGAATAACCATATCTTACCTGTTGAGGCATTATGTGTAAAATTCAATATAAGAAAAAGATTCATGTCTAGCACGGAACGAAATCAGGAAATTTTATTTGCCGGGTGGGTGATACTTTGGGCTATTTTCTTGATGGAGAATTTTACGGTACATATTCACATCTTTTCACGAATAATATCTCCCTTAACCTTTTCAAATTGGGTAATGCGTGACATAAAAAAGTCGTCAACCTTGACACCGGAAGTAGGGGAAGGAATATCCATGATAGAAAGCCGTCATATACCGAATAAAGTGAAAATACATGTATGGCACAGTCAAAAACTACGGTAAATTCACATTCGGCTCGCTGAAAAAGGACAATTTATCACAAATTCATTTCCGAGGTAGGGAAATGTCACATTTGGGGGTATTTTTCAATTTTTCGGCAGGAAACGGAGTGGTTACATAAAACATGAACATCGAAAAATTATGAAAGAATAATTTTTTTTACATGAGCTCCACACAGGATGCCTTGAGGAAAATAATTTTCCTCAGGGCTTATGTCATCTTTGGGGATGCTGTGTGGAGGGTTTTTTTTTTTTGAGAAAAGGAAGAGTTCTGGGAAAGAAAAGGGTTTAAGGGGTGGGTAGGAATCAGGGGTTCAGCGTGTCCTGGTCATCCACCTCCAAGACCTAGAAAACCTTATACCTTGAACCCGGGCACCCCTGCTAAATTAATTAAATTATTGGCAAATTTGGGAGGCGGGTATTGGTATCGCCGCACCAGGGATCATTTATTGGATAACCGACACCTCTGCCATAGTTCACCACAAGTGGTTGGCTACGTTTGACGACTTAGCAGGGATGCTCCTATTCATGGGGTGAGGTTTGTCCGGGTCATGGCGGCGGTCTGCCCACCAGCTGCACGGTAGGCCGGATCGGGAGAAAATGGCTGAGGGAGTGAGTCCCTTTGAATTCTCCAGCCGTACTCTCTCGGAACTTCGTCTTGCACCGCTGTGAGAGGGATGGATTCATACGTCTGTCACTGGACGGACTGACCCCCTGATTCCGAACCACTCCTAATACCCTTTTCCTACCCAGAACGTCCTCCTTCCTTTTCTAAAAAGACCCCTCCACAAAGCTTTCCCAAAGATGAAATAGACCCGCAGAGGAATTATTTTCCTCGGGTGTGTGGAGCTAATTAAAAAAAAATATATATATAAATATATCAAAACACCCATTTTGATTTTCATTGTTCGTAGTTACCTGTACGGAAGTAATACAAACAGATGGTCTGCAAGAGGCTCACCACAATATCTTAATATATTTATTTCTTCTGTCCGTGTGTTTGTCACTGAACTTCTCCTAAACGGCTGGACCGATTTTGATGAAATTTTTTGTGTGTGTTCAAGGGGATTTGAGAATGGTTTAGATTCACAATTTAGTCCACCGGAAAATGTTCTTTTAATTGATTTTTTATTTCTAAGGAGTTGTTAATTTTGGAATGTTTTACATTGGATCCGGCAGACTGCGCTACCATCGCAGTATCGAATATTCAATATTATTCTGTGTTGAGATGGTAATTTACCTAGTGGATAACTGCCACTATGTAAATTGCCATCTCAACACAGGTGTTTCTCACCTAGTGAGATGGGAAATGTGTCATTAATGTAACCGATGTAATATTAAAATGATACAGAATAAATAAATAAAAAAAAATCTATTTTAATTTTAGTTTGTCCCGACAGTTGTGTACAGGACAACGTCTGTCGGGTCCGCTATAAATAAATAAAATAAATTGTGGAACATTCCAGAACACTCTCGAATGTTGTCCTAAGCCGGGTGACCCAGCTAGTATTATAATAAAAACAAATATAAAACTATTTTCCACTTTAATTTTATTGACCGTAACCGGTTTCAGCTCACTTAGTGGTTAGGTTAGGTTGTCCAATCAATGGCTTGAATAACCGTTTCTAACACATTGAAATATTTTTTTACAATTTTATAAATATTTTTGTAATACGATTATGGAATGCAAAATGTAAATAAAATATTTACGTGTTTTATCTTGCTCCAGAATTCCGGATATGAGTTTCATCTGGATGACTTGAAACAAAGCAAAGCTTATTTGACATTTTGTCTCTTGACAAATATTATGCATTTGATGTGCATTGTTGCAAGGAGCAATATGAAATTTATTATTCCTTTCGATGTAGAAAGTACACAAAATGCACAAAAATCCGATAGTTTTTAAGATTCAAAGAACATGTGCAATTGAAGAAAAAAATTATATTTTGAAACTAGCGGGTTCCCGGCATGCGTTGCAACGCCACAAAAAGAAAGAAATTGTTTCTCCCTGCGTCTCATTTCCCATGCGTCCCCTTTCCCGCCCCTATTCCCACTCCGTCGTCCCCTTTTCCTCCCGCGTCTCCCTATTCAGCAAACTTCTCCCTCCTTCGTTCCCTTCCCCCATCCAGAATTCCCATTCCTCCTTCCCTCCTTGCCGGTAAACTACATGAAATACACACAAACAACTCACCAAAGTTTCACCACAATCGGATGAATTGCATAAGAAATAATTTCAGAACGCCAGAGCTCATCATTATATATAGAAACCTCCGCAATGGGTTGAATGGTTTAGGAAGGCAAAAGGGACCAACAAAGAAACATTAATTTTTATATACTTAGATAGCAATCGAGTGGGCGGTGAGCCAGCGAATATTATATTTGAGAAGCGGATGTTGTGCTTATAAGTTTAAAAATCTAAAAAAAAAAAAAAAATTGAATAATTTAACTTTAGCCATGTCATCTTTGGGGGTGCTGTGTAGACGGTCTTTTTAGGGAGAGAAAGAAGAGGAAGTTCTGGAAAAGAAAAAGGTTGGATGGGATCGTAAGAATCTGGGGGTCAATGAGTTCAGGAGTGACGGACGTGTGAATCCATCTCTCCCACTGTAGTGCAAGGCGATGGGTCGAGAGAGTCCGTCTGTAGAGATCTAAGTAAAGTCTCCCTCAGCCAGTATCTTTCAATCCGTCCCGCCATGCAGCAGGTTGATAATTTACCTAGATAAATAAAAAGAAAATACTTGCCTTTAAGTCACTTTATTGAAATAATTTTTTAGTCTACTGGTTTCTGTACCTCCGTACCATCATCAGGACTGTAATAAAAATACTATCAAATACAGAAGTACAAATACCCATATATACGTATTGTTAAGAAATAAAGATACATAAAATGCTGGCGTCCCACAGGGATCGGTTCTGTCCCCGACTTTGTTTTTGTTGCACATCAACGACCTTTTGTCATGTGCACCAATTCATTGTTACGCGGATGACAGTACAGTCCATGACAGCTTTTCGTTTGACAAGACCCCAAAAGGCACACAAACTCCAACGGCTCGGAGGGCTTTGAAGCAAAGAATGGATGGTTACCTCGAGAGTGTTTTCTCTTGGGGTAAGAATAACCTCGTCGAATTCAATGTTTCAAAGACCCAATCATGTCTGATTACGTCTAAAAGGGATCGAAATGAAAATCTAGTCTCCTTCAACGGAAGCAATCTTCCGAACAGACCTTCCATTGATACGCTTGGTGTAACTATAAGTGACCAGCTCAGGTATGGGGGCTCTATCGAAGCCAGAGTAAAGTTAGCTTCTCAAAAACTGGGCGTACTATACAGGGCCCGCAGATACTTTAATAGTACACAACTGCTTACCCTGTACAAATCGCAAGTACGCCCCACGGTTGAATTTGGCAGCCACCTCTGGTATGGAGCTCCAAAATACTTGAAAAATACCCTCGACTCCGTGCAGAAACGAGCGGTCCGTTTGATAGATTCTCCCATCTTAACGAACGGGTTGCAATCTTTAGAGCACAGGCGTCGGGTGGGAATGCTATCCATGTTCTACCGGTATTTCAATGGAAGATGCTCTGAGGAACTAGCGTCATTGATCCCTTCGGCACCGGTGCATAGTCGGGAGACACGCCAAACGCGCGCCCAACATATGTACACGGTTGACATATGTCACATGAGAACGGGTCGTTTTTTCGACTCGTTCTTGAGTTCAACAGCTCGGCTATGGAACGATTTGCCGGCATCTGTGTTTCCTCCCTCCTACAACATGGGTCTCTTCAAGACCAATGTTCATTCCTTCCTCTCCTCAAAAAAACCCTCCACACAGCATCCCAGATGACATAGGCCCTGAGGGGAATTATTTTCCTCAAGGCCTCCTGTGTGGAGTTAATGTAAAAAAAAAAAAAAACATTATACTAGAGTGGAACAGTGAGTCAGTTGTTGGAGGGAAGTGGGGGAGGGGAGTGTGGGGTAAGTGAAGTAACAGGTACCATGCTTAAAATATGGCTGAAAGTTAAATTTAATTGATTATTTTTCAAATGAACAAAATGGACATTTGACGACTTTGTCACATTTCTGCAAAACTACTGGGTCTAAATCCATATCTTTTCTAAATCTGCTGCACATTTATTACGCAACGCAGATTATTAGATTTACTCTAGAAGTAAGGATTTTCCTTAAATTACGATTTCGGATCTTCCTTACTTTATTCATAGTGAAATTCTTGAAGCGAATGAAGACAGGCGAATCGTTGAACCTCAGTCGCTCGCTTGAGCGTTAGTATGAACTTAACAGAAACAATACGTCTCCGACCAATTAATTCATTTAATCAAGTCGTCTGACAACAGGACGCGTTTCTCAAATTTACATTATTTAAACATCCTGGAGCATACTGTTTCCAGATGGTTCAGAATGATAGGGATAAATTATTTGAAAAACCGTATTTTGACAATTTTCTGATAAATTTAATCAGATTTCAAAAACCACACACCACCACATAAATTGGTTTAAATACGTGACTGCAATCGTCTTACTGGGATAAGGATAATACATTGTGAAATTCTGCATTAAAATACAAACTGGCGTACTCTCGAGGCGATTCTATCATTGTTGCCACGATGTATACGGCTTTTCACTTAGGCAACTTATGTGCAAGGTTCTGCGGTGCCTCTACGATGTGCGAGGGTGCATTTTCAAAATAACTTAGCCACCGAATAGCCAGTTTCTGAGGAATGGCATGAAATTCAACCAACGATAGTTGCCTCCAGACGGGCCACACAACACATGCGAGTCGCTCCTAACTACCTCACCTGACACCATTTTTTTTAAAACTTAAAATGTTCAAGAGAAATATGTTATAAAATGATAGAAATTCGAAATGCCATGGCTTACGACTTTATTTATTTACAGTGGTCCTTCATAAATATCTTCCAATGTATATTTATTTCTACCCGTTTCAACAGAATATTTCATCAGGACTGCTAGCGAGATTTTAATTAGGTATGTTTGATCCCACTCACTCATCTCGAAAACACTCTGCAATATCCTTCAGTCTGCGATCTCAATTAGAAGTTGTTGAATTACTTTGCTGTGCTATGGATACGTATGTCGGTAGAAACGCAAAGCAAGATAAATAGAGTGCAAGATAGTTTTTTGAAGTTAGTAAAACCGCGCTTAATTTTATTTCTCTTTCCTTTTCCGAGCGGGGCTCACTCGTTTAAATATTAGCAAGGTTTTTTTTAAATTGTCAATGTGCTTACATTTTTAAGATTAAGTCGTATTAAACTGATTGATATCAGTTTGTCAACGTGTTATTTTTACATTTATTTAAAAAAATTGAAACATGTAGGTATATAAAATATACACACTATTACATTATGCTTACAAACAAACCTACATTTATTTTTACATACATTTAAAAAACATATTGTTAATAACATTTATTAAAAAATAAAGATCAGAGAAAATAAGAGAAAGAAAGAAAAATAATTGTAATGGAAAAAACATGAAAGCAAAAAGAAGAAAAAAAATATTAACGCAAAAAGTTCTCTCACTTAATCATTTTTTTGCATACATTTTCTTTTGAAAATCAATTCACAGTTATTTATTGAATTGGGTAACATGTTGTAAATTATTAGAACAAGGTGATCTTAAGTTCTTTGAACGTATTTATTTAGGTATCTGGGAAATACAAGGCAGTCAATTCAGATTGAGATGTATGCTGACCCGCAATTTTAAACCACAACGTAAAGCACGAACAGATAACAAATTTACAGAGTTGTCCAGTAACGATTTTGGTACGTCATGTCTTTTTTGTATTTAGCTTTGTTTAGTTATATTTTCACCAAGGAATATATTGTACATTTTGCACTGCAATAAGACTTCTTTTTTTATTTCCCCATGTAGTTATTCCATATCTTATTTGGTATTCCACCGATGACAGAACTATTCTAAGGGTATAATTTTGTGGAACAATAAACTTCAGTCTACAAAGTTTGCTCACTATAGCTGTAAGCCGTGTACAAACTTTTTGTAAATATACGCATATACCATTTAAAATTACAATCAAGCTTTCATGTACGTATTTTGAAATGAGTTTAATATTTTTAGAAGGTCATGGTTGTATTACAGAATTGTGGATGAAATTAAAATCATGAAACACAATTTTTGGGGTTATGATGATATTAGCATGAGGAGATCTGATGTGCAAAACCTTCGTTTTTTTATCATTGATTATTAAAACTACATCATGTGACCATTTTTTGAAGACTGACAAAGTCAATTTGCAGTAAAGTATTTGCCATTCGTGCAAAATATCTCTCATGGCGAGCATAAAGAGCACGAAATCCTGACAGTAATAATTAATTGTTGGCAAATTACTTTCGGGCAGTTCTGTAAATGGTAGTCCTCGCGTAGTATTGATTATTCCGATTTGAAAGCTGGCAACTCTGATGCGAACTCTGGTGGGATAAAAATGTACTATCTAACACGACTACCACCTTGAACCGAACATGCAAAGAAGTTTAGTGATTGCATTATTATGTAATGAAACAATATTTTTATGATAATTATTTGACGAAAAACATTCTGACTGCCCTGCAATTATAAAAGTTCATACAACATCATCGATTGCTTAGAACGCCCGACATAAAAAGCATATTTAATTATTAGAATCAATAGTTTCTAATCAAGTTCGTAAATGCTAATTTTCGTGATCTTTTTCTTAACATTAGCTCCACACAGGAGGCCATGAGGAAAAAAAATCCCTCAGGGCCTATTTCATTATTGGGGTTGCTGTCTGGAGGGTCTTTTTAGGAAAGAAAGGAAAATAAGTTCTGGGAAGGAAAGAGGTGTGAGGTGTGGATATTAATCTGAGGGTTGGTGTGTCCAGGAGTAACGGACGTATGAAATGAACCCTCCTTCTGCGGTGCAAGGCGATGTTCCGAGAGAGTCGTGCTGGAGAAAAAAGGTCTCTCTCGACCAGTCTCTCCCGATTCGGCCTACCACGCACTTGGTGGCCAGACGCATCAGCCGCCAAGGTCCGAATCTGGAACCCACCCCATGAAACCGGGCACCCCTGCTAAGTCACTAAACACGGCGAACGGCTAGGAGTGACCGATAGCACAAGTGTAGGTTATCCAATAAATGGTTCCCGGGGTGGCGTTACCCATACCGGCCTCCCAAATTAAATCTGATCTGTTCAATATAACAAAATTCAGTCTTTGAATCACTAGCTCAAAGCAATCATAAGTCGGAGATATTATGTGAAACAATTTTTTTTTAACAAAGAGTTTTTGGTTTTTTTAATGTGAGACCGAATTCGATTAGTTCAAAATATTGTATTTTTGTTATTTGGCTCTCTGGAAATGTAACATACCTAACGCCGCTAGTTTTACACTTGAAAATTTTATTTTCCTTGTATCGTCATCGATAACTCACGCCTCCGGAACAACTACGTTCTCTCTGACATTTTGAAAAAAATGGAAATTTTTGCCCCAAAATTCTTAAATTTTTTTCTTTTCATAACTTTAAATAAAGCTACATAAAATATGTCCTATGTAGTTTTATAGACAGTTACGCAACAAATATATATTTAAAATGCATTTTTATTTTTTAAACAACGTGTTGAGTGTTACTTTTTAAAGCACAGACTTTCTATTTGTTTTTAAATAATCTGGTGATTAAGCAGGGGTGCCCGGGTTCATGGGGCGAGGTTTGTCTTGGAGGCAGATGACCAGGACACACTTAACCCCAGATTCCTACCCACCCTTTAAACGCTTTTCATTCCCAGAACTCTACTTCCCTTCCTTTCCTTAAGAAACCCTCCACACAGCATTTTCAAAGATGACATAGGCCCTGAGGATTTTTTTCCCTCGGGGCCTCTTGTGTGGAGCTCATGTAAAAAAAAAACTTTTTTGCATAACCAACACCTCTGCCACAAGTCACCCAAAGTGGTTCGTTACATTTGGTGACTTAGCAGGGCCGACCGGGTTCATTGGATGAGGTTCATCACTCTTGGACACACTGACCCCAGATTCTTTCCCATCCCATATATCTTTTTCGTTCCCAGATCTTCCTCGCCTTCTTTGCCTTAAAAAACCACCATACAGTTTTCCCAAAGATGACCGAAGTCTCTGAGGGAAAATTTTTTCCTCGGGGCATCCAGTGTGGAGCTAATGTTAAAAAATTTCCCCTTTTCAGAAATTTCGAGAGTTACCTAATCATTCGGGATTCAATCTTTAGAACCAAAAAATCTAAGTTCCATGTGGCAGATACATCGTTGTTGTTCCAAGGGAACGAAGAACATGTTGAATCAGCACAAAATTTTCATCACTATAAAATGTTGACGTGTGGCGTGTCATTTCTTTAACTTTTCAGAAAACAAAAAACAGCGGTGTTCGTACAGGTTCACAATCATAATCCCCATGGCATAAACCATTACCACATGACAACATGAATCACAACAGAAATAAGTAAAAAAAATCTTTATATGGCAATCGTGGCGAAGAAATAGTTAAAACGAGTGTGCTTTAGACCACACGAGTGAAGTAAAACTTCTTTATGCTTCGTTCGCCTCGCCCGATCACATTTTTCGTAACGCTCTCGTCACGCATTCACCAGTTCACTCCCCAAGTCAAGGGTGCGTAAAGAAGTTTTACATAAAAAAAACGCGTGTGGTGTGCTTTAGACCACATGACTGAAGTAAAACTTCTATGAGAGGAAGAGAATGATACAGTGTGATAAAGATTATATGCCTGCACTATGTCTTAGATATACGAAACGTAACTGGCTATGAGAGAAAAAGAGAAAGAAAATGTGTGCTCGCACCTATCTCTCTTGCCCCTACAGTTATATACGAAACGTAAGTCTCTCTCTTTCTATCTTCACTAACTTATATCTCCCTCTCAACTTCCGTTCGCCTCGCCCGATCACACTTCTCGTAACGCTCTCGTCACGCATTCACCAGCTTACTCCGCAAGTCAAGCGTGCGTAAAGAAGTTTTACTTCAAAAATGCAGATTTAGTTTTTGAGCTTGCTTTAGTTCGTCAACAAAAATTGTGTAATCCTCATTGAAACTCTAACAGGAAGAATGAGGTAGTACTTAGTAACAGGTAGAATGATTACGGTGTTGGAGGAACTAGAATTTGCACTTTATTCAATCGATATTTCATCCTCAGCCACTACTTTGAATGACACTTGGAAAGTGAGAAAACGACATTTTATCGTTACCCCCCGCGTTTAACGGCTCATCGATACACTAGGGATGAAATGTCCACTTTGTAAGAAGATATCGAACTATCTTAAAGGTTGAGCAATCCACATAGAAATAATACGTGTGTTGATATTAAGAGGATTGCTACATTGTTAAGAATTGCATGAATTGTGATTAATTGATTATTAGAGTTTCCCTCTCTAATCTATT
Organism: Glyphotaelius pellucidus; assembly: GCA_936435175.1. Lineage (NCBI taxonomy): Eukaryota > Metazoa > Arthropoda > Insecta > Trichoptera > Limnephilidae > Glyphotaelius > Glyphotaelius pellucidus. The sequence continues at coordinate 3,755,152 of OW386558.1, forward strand.
TACTTCAATCCCTAATTAATTTTAACATACCTTTAAGACGTACATACACGCCATGTAGCACTATTCTAAGCACTTAATTACAAAACAAGTGCATCAACTAGTTCACCAATCAACCGTGCTATTAACACATTCAATACTATTTTCCTAAACTCTAACATCGACGTTTTCTCAGATTCTCTGTCCAAATTTAAAAGAAGCGTCATTTTAATGATACTAGTGGTCGCCCAATGGTCGAAATTTGACCATAATTGTAATGTTTTTTTTATGTATTTTTTATGCATATTTAAAAAATAATAGCATTTTGCACTCCTTCTCTATATAAACTATAGGTGTGCGAAATTTCATAGTTCTCCGTCAGCGCAATTTTTGTAAAGAGGGGTACAAAGTTTTTGCTTCACGTATTAATATACTGATGATGATATTAATATACTGATAAATTGTTTCACGCGCATACCTAAATCAATACTAAATATTATACATTCCACAAAGAAACATATCATAGGGTATTATTTTTAATATCTGTAAATTATTACATCATTGTAATCAGTATTCAACCTTTAGTTAATAACTTCTTCAAATTATAATAATAAATAATCCATACTAATATTATAAATGCGAAACTACTCGAGTTTGTTTATGACCTTTTCACGCATAACACAATATAAAGACTTTAATAATTCTTTCACCAATATAAAGCTAAATTACATGCGCAGACTACAGGTTGTATATGATGGTAAGCTCTGGCGTTATGAAATTATAAATATTCATATATTATATTTGTAATACGTTTTCTGTCGCTAACAAAAGCGAGTTTTTGCTAACGTCAGAAAAAAATCTTTTCCATGAAAACAATGTTGATATATTTTTGGGCTCTATGCCGGTAGGTACTCAGTCTACTGGTCAGCTACTACTGCAGAAAATTCAAATATAGAATTCGTTTTTTTTTTTGGACAAGCTTGGAATAAATGTCAGATGAGAGTTCCTATATTAAAAATATAATTCGTAACGATTATAAAGACTGAATGATAAATAGAGTATTTTTTTATTATATTAACGAACTTCCAAATATTTAAAAAAAACTAAACATCCGAAATGTTTGTAAGCGCATAAATTCCGAACGAATGAACAAAATTGGATAAGTAATTCTTTTTTTCTTTGAGCTATAGCATTATGAAATTTAGGTGGTAGGCAAGATGTTTGAAAACTGAATGTAAGGGAATGAATATATGGAATGCGGAAGTGGATGGGGGTGGGGGTGGGGGGGGGGGGAGCTTATTGATAAGTGCAAGCGCTACAGTAATTTCCCGTAATACCATACGAGCGAAGCCGCGGGGAAAAGCTAGTTAATAATAAATAAGTTCAGAGTAATTCCAAATCAGATTTGTTCTTAAAAAATTCAATAAAAAATCACACATTTAAAGAGAGTAAAAAAGATAGTTATCTCTTATGTTTTTCTTAACAAAATAAATGTTTTGGAGTGAACTTTAGAGGTGATACTTTTGAGCCAGATCGGGTGCGTCCGATACGGTTCAGCAATATAATAATTTCCATTGTGTCTGTAAGTTAGTGTCTTGTCGTAAAATACGAACTTCCTATAATAACATGGTAACAATCGTAATATCAGAGGTTCAAATATTTCTTCTGCCCATGCTGAGACTCGTGTGACGTTATGATTTTCTGTATTCTTGGGCATTATTATCTATGTAACAATTTATGGACTTTTGTTTTGAAAAGTTTTATATTCCGTGTATATTTGTTACTTATTTTATTTATTTACATATCTGTTTTATCCATTTTTTTACTTATTTTTCTGATACCGGTTTTCACATAAGTGTCATTCACTAACAAACTTAAAAGTAAATGCAATAAAATAAATTTATGCAAGTACAGAAATGATTAGATTTTATTAGGTGGAGGTTGTGGGAGGGGTGATTTTGGGGGAGAAGGGAAAATGGTCAAAGTAGTCAACATAACATGGGAACATTGTCAATAATGTTGATTATGAAAAAAAAAGATTATGTGATCACGAAACTGGTTGCAGATAAATAAAAAAATAAAAAATGTAGATGAAAAATAAAATTCTTCAATACAAAATGTTATAATTTTCTACCTACTTACAAAGAAGCAAGTTCACTTGTGTTTATTTCCGTTTTCTCTTACGTGTAACCATTTAATTGAGCGTAACGAAGTATGGTTTTAACTCGACCATTTGGCTTTTCATCTGTCTGTATATTTTTTGACGTGAAATGTCTTAGAAATCGATGAACGCCGGCTGCACTCGCGAAAAAGCATGACTCATTGCCACTTTCAGCCTGAGCCGAGCGTGCAAGCGAGAGCGCGGAACAAGCGTTCGGCCTAAGCGTTCGGCTTGTGGCGCATCTATCTCTCTTCCACTTCATCGTGATTAAATGACGTTATCACGTAAAATTATCCTCCGTAAACCGACTTTACAGACAACCAATTTTTTATTAAGTTCCGGTTCCGATTTCAAAATGCTGGACTTTTTAATGGTGAAGTTAAGTTTATTTTACCAAATGTAAAATCGTCGTGTTTATTAATTAACTGTACCTAATAACGCATCTTATGAAATCAGAAGAAAATTTTTGTTTTCGATAAAAAATAAGAAATAAATAGAAATATATTTGCGACGTGAGGTCTACTGTTCACAGAACTGTAGATTGGTAGGTTTTAGACTATTAATCACAGTAAGCCGTGTTGGCACCTAGAGAATCTAACTAAATCTCGGTTTCCATTCACGAACCCGATCACCCACACACCCGAATAACTTTACTCTGCATGTCATTGAAACCCCTAAGGAAGTTATTTAGTGGCAATTCATTGAGACTTAAGTAGGTTTTGTTGGATAAATTGGAGGTTTTCACGTTGTAATCCCTATTTTCAGGTTCCTGAAATCTTCAGCCTTTGAAATCGACATAGACAATGGTATCAGTGAGGAGGGAAGATACTCGCCGAGGTTTATCAATGAAATAGCAGAAGAAATTGACGTGCTGGAAGACAAAAAGGCCCCGCTTTTCAGTAAGTAAAACCTTTGTATACATTTTTTTATTATTTCCAACTAACATTAATCAACTTATTAATAATTAATGATGGATAACAAAAAGTTGGTAAAAGAAAAGATGTTGAAGGTAGCAGATTGAGAGCTGAATGACGATATGAAATTCACAAGAAATGACAAAAAAATTGTATACCAATATATGATAAATGAAAACAAAATTGTAACCGGCTCCAATATTCGCGATCTAGGTATGACTCTCCATGGTAAGTTACAATATCAATGTCATATCAATCAAATAACAAATAAAGCAGCTAAAATGCTTGGTTTCATCGTAAGAAATACAAAAGAATTCACAAACATTGTAATTATCAAACAACTATACTTTGCATATGTACGAAGCCATCTAGAGTTTGCGTCAACTGTGTGGTCTCCATTTTATGCATTACATATAAACAAAATTAAATCGATTCAGAAAAAAATCATAAAATATATTTCTTATAAATCGCACAGTCGATTTAATAATTATCTTGATGCAACAATATTTTCCAAAATTGATACATTGAGTGTACGTAGACAATTATTAGACGCAATGTTTGTATATAAAATTGTAAACAACATTACTGAGTTACATTCTCAGGACATCCAAGGACAGGAATTCTGTGAATTGATTTCAAAGTACCTACACGGCACACACGTTCATGTAATATTTTTAAAGAAAAACGTTGTAATACAAATTCAAATAAAAATGCTTGCCTTATAAGACTGTGTTCAACGTATAATAACATTCTCTCTGAAATTGATATCTTCAATTGTACCGAAAATAAATATAAAAAATGTATTAATGTGTTCAAAACTGCATAAATTTAATGGTATATTGTGGAACGACTTATATTATGTACTACCTGTTAATTTTATAGATACATAATATAATATCACGACGATGAAATCTAAAATTGGTTTTTCAGATAGGTATATCAAACATGTATAAATTAATCAAGTTGTAAACTGTTGATTTCCCTAAAATAAAATAAATAAATAATATAATATCTTGGACATTACTTTCAAACATGTTTTAACTTTTGCACTTCTTATATATAACCATTAATTTAGGATTTTTTTTAAATACTCTTAGCTTCACAAATCACACACTGATAATATTCCGTGGTTTTTAGGAATCTGCTGTGTTATTTTACATTATGTTATGTAATATCTATAGTCATGGTGTTTGTTCAGCCATGGTCTGTCTAAAGTCATGGTGTTTGAAAGAGAGAGTACGAAAACAGTGTGCAATACTGATGTAAATGAAGAATACTTGGAACAGGTGGATGAGTTTGTGTATCTAGGTAGTGGTTTCATGCCAAATGTGAATAAAGTCAACTCAACACCTCCTTAAAAAGTCATTAAAAGCTATGAAAAAAATAATTTTAAATTAGCCGATAACCCTAACCTAACGTTACCTTATTATCCAGTTTTTTATATATTTTTTTTTATCACTCTAAATGACTTATCTGAGATGGTTCTGAGTTGGTTTCATTCCGAGTTGTCCGTTCACCCTAGGTAGTATGTTTACAAGAGATGGGAAGGCTGATAGAGATATTGAAAGAAGGGTAAATGCAGGTAACTCCATTATTGGAGGACTGAATGCCGTTGGCGCTAATAAAAAAAACTGTCGAAAGAAGCAAAGATAGCAGTCAACAATGGAGTGCTGGTACCTATCCTGATGTACGTCAATGAGGCATGGAACTGCCAGAGGAAGAATGAAAATATACTGAATGCTGTTGAAATGAGATCGCTGAAGCGTACGTTTGGTAAAACCATGTATTATCGTGAGAAATGTGGAGAACCGTATAGAATGCAAGGCTGATGTAACTGTAGAGTAAATGAATGAAGAAAGGAGTGTAAGAAAAATATGTGGCGCAAATTTGAATGGTAAAAAAGTCGGAGACGCCCGAGAAAGTCATGGCACTGCAGAAAGTGAATCACATACTTGAGTCGGGCCATACCGAGAGTCAGAATAATAGAAAACTATGAACGAGACGGTGTATGAATGTTAATGAGGTATGTGCGAAGACCGAGTTGTTTGGTGGTTCGTCCTTTCTGCCTACGTCTGCAGGAAACGGCTAATGATTAGTTTGTTAGTAATGTAATGTTTTTTGAATTATGACTGAATATGGTTTCGGGATCGAATCCGGTGTGGCAAATAAATTTTATTTGATTAATTTGTGTTATTTCACAATCAATTCATTAAAAATAATATAAAGTATATTTGCGGCACGTTCCAGAGCGGAAGATACTCTCAGTATCGTCCTGATGTTAAGAATTGAAAAGTTGCTTGAAATGGCTTTAGCCGTGTTTGGTGACCAGATCTTAAAAGCCAGGTACCTCCCCACCTTCCTAATCCCCATATCCTACTTCTCTCTATTACCTTCAGCCTCACAACACACCCCGATTGGAGATACCATAGTCTCCCTGGCTCCAAGCGGGAGCAGTTGGGACTCTTTTGCGGTATTCATAAAATAATAAACAAATAAAATACAACAGTTAAATTATTAATATCAAATATAATAATTTTTTTAACCAAAATGGAAACACGGATAAAATCAATCGAGAAGTATTCCGAGGTGATGTCATTAGTTTGGAAAGCACTGAGATTATCAATATTTGCTATATTATTTTGATCTCAGACTTGATGCTCCTTGATCCTGGCTCAAGGGTTAATCATTGTAACCAATTCATCATACTTCAGAATAATCTCAAGAGGGTTTCAGTGATCCACTGATGTTGAGGACAAGGAGGTTCTTAAGTTCAATAAAGAAGAGGTTCTCAAAAGATTTCATTCTAAATAAATGCTTACGTACATCTTACTCATTGTAGGTACATCTATTTTAAATTTTCAACTTAGTTGCGCCATCTCTCGGGCCTATTGCATTCCCAATTGGGGTACGTCGTTAGGCTGAATGTAGTGGGGGGAAACGAAGGTGAAGAAGTACCTGGCTATTCAGGTCACCATTATGTTCACCAAACATGGCGAAATTCACATCAAGCAAGTTTCTGAATGGTGGTCTTACACTAGGGCGATAATGTGAGTATTTACCACTCTGGAACGTGCCGCAAATATACTTTATGTTATTTTAAATGAATTATTTGTGAAATAACACTAATTAATCAAATAAAATTTATTTTTACACGCCGGAATTTAATTCCGCAACCTTCGGATTGCGAGTTAAGAGTTTACTCGACCACGCAGGCCGTTATTTGAGGATTGAACCTTTTTTCCCAGGGCTGGCTCTTAAACTTAAACTTCGAAATGTCTTTTGAAGTTTTAAAAAAATGTGCGTGTGTATGCGTGGGTGCAAGTTAATAGAATGCATCGCCATCGACAACGGAAAGTAGGATAATTTTCACTCCGAAATTCCATTTCAACCATTCATTCAAGAAAAAAATGAAATAGTAAGTGAATAATTTAATAATAAACAGAAAAGGTGCATAGCACAAATTCTAAGATTTATCAACCTTAAACTGAATATTCCAATTCAAAATATTAACTATGTCTTTTTGATGAAACAACTGAACTTAATTACGCTGATAGGCGGATCATCTCTGACCTGGTACTATTAAATAAAACTATCAATAATTACATTGACAACCCTGAAATTCTCGCCAAAATAAAATTTTATGTACCGACCAGAAACACGAGGCAAAGTGTACCTTTTTCTGTGACAATTTTAAAACTAACTATGTAACTCATACACCTATAAACACACCACATCATTTTGGCAATAAATTTGGGAATATTGTAGATATGTTTAAAGATTCCGTGTTAGTTTTAAAACGAAATCCTTATAATCACTTTACCGAGATGTATGATTTTACGACTCCGTAGCGAATTCACGTTTTTATTTTTATATTTCTAGGTTTCTTTGTACATATTTCGCTTTCCTTACTACATTCTATTAATTTTAATTTGGCTTAATTTAAGAATAAATCATTTTATATTGTACCTTACACAACTGTTTTGCTTGCTTACTTATCTTGCAAAAGCTCACTAGGGCGTAAATAAATATATATAAGTAGCTAGAATATACGAAAAATTGCATGAAGCTTTAAATAAATTGGCCAATAAAAGGGTTGAATTTCTTTTCATTAGGATAAACAAGATTTTGTAAAGACGAGCCAATGAGGCAAGAAGAAGGAAGACGTAAAAAAAGGAGGAAAAAAATTATAACGCTCAATTCCTTTATTCCTGCCCAATATTGGCTTGTAATGTTGCCATGTATACATGTCGATTAAACTCCAACGTCCTTCCTATCCTCAGAGCACGTGTTCCAAGTCCTAACAAATCAGTGTCCCTTGATCTCACCGCGACAGGAATGCTCCTGGCTACAATCATCGTTTGAGGATAAACAAGATTTTGTAGAACTTATATTAAATTATTTAATGTGTTTTCAAATTGTGAACAACTGTATTATTATTTCGATTTATGATATTGACAATTCCTAGTGGGATTCCATTTTAATATTGTATTGTCAGTTTTCTGGTTATTTGAAAATTTATTAAATAATACAAAGCAAGTATTTATTCAGTGGCTTGGATAATTCAATTTATGGGTTCAATTCAATTATATATTCAATAATACAATTCAATTCAATTATATTCAACTATAATTCAATTTATGGTTTCATATAAAATATTTATAGAATGATTGATTATTTAAAATATTTGTGGTTTTATGTTTTCGCCTATTTCCAAGTCTCCCAGAATAGCAAATAATTAACTTTTAATTGTTGTGTTCCTTGAAAACAGGTTAATCTAGCGTAAGGAAATTTGCAGGCTGTGTTTTTGTTTGGAATTTCTAGGTTATTTATTTTTATTTATTTGCGAACTCAACATAAAATCAATACATTGCAAAAACGGTAAAAAAATTATGTAAAACTTACATTTACAGTTAAAGTAATACATTTAGTTGAAACATAAGTGCTATTTTATTGCAGGAAATGTGGAATATATCCACATTTTCTGCAAGGCAGATAATTGACATAGTGAGTCTTCACAGTGGCATCACCATTGGTAGGTTAGTTCTGCACCTGGAAGAATCAAAAGCCTGTGTTAGCGACCTCACGTGAAATTATCCGGGACAAAGAATCCTATTTCAGCCGGAATATCTGGTACCGATATAAAACCATAAGAAGCTTATAAGTTATAAGCCATCAGTAGTAATGCGACATCTCTTCTGGAACTAAGGCTGCAGATACCCAGCATATCCATGATCTTTCCAAACAGTGTTACAAGATGTACATAACCTCTATTGAGGACACTGTTTTTAAATCCAAAAACCTTTGAAAATTTCTTTGGAAAAAAAAACAAGGAAAACACAGACTACCCGCCAATAATGCAAATGAATGGAATCAGTGCAAACAATACACAGGACATTGTAAACCTTTTTTCGGACTTCTTCAAAAATGTATATGATGAAGAAACCCCAGATGATAAAATACCCGAGTACATATTTAATAAGACGACACACTTAACAAATTGCCAAATCACACAAAAGTGCTGCGAACAGAAATTACTTTCCTTAGACACTGACAAATCCGCTGGCCCAGACAACATTCCACCAATATTCCTCAAAAAATGCTATAATACATTATCTAAACCACTCACATTACTATTCAACCGTCTCTTGTCCCTTGGACATTTTCCAGACCGCTGGAAATCTAGCTTCATTACACCGATCTACAAAAAAGGAGATGACACTGACATAACTAACTATCGCTCCATTTGTATACAATCAGTACTGCCTAAGCTTTTTGAATCACTCGTCCTTGATGAAATCTATCCCAAATTAATAAAATTATTAAACCAAAAACAACACGGGTTTATCAAAGGAAGATCTACCGCAACTAACTTAATGGTAATTCAAAACTTCATAATACAATCTTTTGCAGAAAATAAACAAGTCGACTGCATATATATAGACTTTTCGAAAGCATTCGACCAAGTATCCCATAAACTACTAATCCGAAAACTATTTGCTTTAGGAATAAGAGATAACATGCTAAAATGGTTTAGTAGCTATTTGTTAAATCGTAAACTGTTCGTTAAAATAAAATAAATTGGGAAATGAGAACAGTTTGTTTACGAAAACAGTGTGCTTTATAAATACCAAATATGTAAGAATGAAATTAAATTATTTCTTGCATTTTAATTCCAGAAAGAAACAAGTTGAAGAAGCTCTTCATCCCAATGCTGCTGATCCTGAAGCTGTTCAAGCTGAAACTTCTGCTCTTCCTCCCCCTCATTCTTGGACTGGCTAGCTTCAAGAAACTGCTCGGATTCCTGGCAATCGTCATTCCAGGTATGAACTTCTTAAAAACCAGATTTTTAACGGGGAGTTTTTAAGTCTGAATGTGAGATGACATTTCGGAAACGGAGTGAAAAATTCTTTGATGAGTTCTGGTCAAATATCGGTATTAAAACAACTTCTTACGTACTTCTTTTCTGTTTACTAGATAATATATCTCACATATATAACATGATAATATCGTCAGAAATTTTCCCAGAATAGCTAGGCTAACTAAAAACAAAACTTCTCTTTTGGAAAGAATTGCTAAAAAAATGTATGCATACGAATGTAAACTGATTTTATTATTTCTACACGAATTGATTACACACCATATGTATAAAAACAGCTCAAAAAATTTTTCAAAGAAAGACCTTTATACTCTTTTAAAAATGTAAACTCTGACCTTGCCTTTCAAACAGTTTATTTATATATAAAGGTTAAAGTATCGGTTACAAGAAATCTCAGACGCGGCGTTCAATCCACATATTTATGAGAGGGACTAAAATGCAATCCACCAATTAGATTTTTTTTTCCAAGCAAGCTCAGAAATTTCTATTAAAAATTTTTCGGGTACGTCCTACTAATACATCGCAAATTTGAAAAAATAATTCACATGAAATAAAAACTTTGCTGCAGAACCGAATACAAAATAATAACAGATGTTTTTTCAAAATAATAACATCGTTTATAAGAAATTTTGAGTAATGTGGCTTACGGTAAAAAATCTAATTTTTTTTAATTTTTCAGATGATTAGAAAGGTGGAAATCGTGACAAGATTTTCACGCTCTTTTTTTCTCCCTTTCAACAGGGTTGAAACATGCATAAACAACATAGTAAAAAAAAATGTGAATTCTTAAAATATAAATAAACTAGCTTTTCCCCGCGGCTTCGCTCGCATGGTATTACGGGAAATTACTGTAGCGCTTGCACTTATCAATTATCTCCCCCCCCCCACCCCACCCCCATCCCCTCCCGCATTCCATATATTCATTCCCTTACATTCAGTTTTCAAACATCTCGCCTACCACCTAAATTTCATAATGCTATAGCTCAAAGAAAAAAAGAATTACTTATCCAATTTTGTTCATTCGTTCGGAATTTATGCGCTTACAAATATTTCGGATGTTCATTTTTATTTAAATATTTGGAAGTTCGTTAATATAATAAAAAAATACTATTTTTATCATTCAGTCTTTATAATCATTACGAATTATATTTTCAATATAGGAACTCTCATCTGACATTTATTCCAAGCTTGTCCAAAAAAAAGTGTACTGGTCAGCAGTAGTAGCTGACCAGTAGACTGAGTACCTACCAGCATAGAGCCCAAAAATATATCAACATTGTTTCCATGGAAAAGATTTTTTCTGACGTTAGCAAAAACTCGCTTTTGTTAGCGACAGAAAACGTATAACAAATATAATATATTAATATTTATAATTTCATAACGCCAGAGCTTACCATCATATACAACCTTTAGTCTGCGCATATAATTTAGCTTTATATTGGTGAAAGAATTATTAAAGTCTTTATATTGTGTTATGCGTGAAAAGGTCATAAACAAACTCGAGCAGTTTCGCATTTATAATATTAGTATGGATAGTATGGATGATAACATGTCATAAATGGCCATGACAGACTACATATGTGTAACCAAAAATCCTGTAATATTATTAAAATATTACTGGTCAGACGATTTTTCGTTAGAAAATTAGACTGCAGTGTTAAAAATTCCATAACTACTTCACATGTTAATGCATTATGTTATTACTTTTGATGAAATCACCACTAAAATATAATAAGTGCAATAATTTTAATAACAAATTCTCAACAAAAAAGATGTATTTGTTGAGAATGCTCTTGCTTAATGTTTTTTAAAAAAACTTAAAATTGACGGAGATACAACATTTTATTTGAACCCGTTTGAAACAGTTTTTATGTTGAATTATCCTTCAGCAAAACTTTCAACCCATTTTTCTCTAAAGTACTTTTCTCAACCTGGTTGACAGCGTATTAAAAAAAATATACATCTGATTTGCATGCACCAAGTCTTAAACTCTTTGAAAATCCGGTTTCTCTGATTTTTTTATAAAGGGCCCCCTTTTTCATTTTTATGAACTATGAAAATTTTGCATAAAAACCGGAAATAAAATTTGCTGGTCCGCCATTTTTTCGTTTATTTTCATTTCAAATGTTCCTACGTGATGCCATTATATTTTATGTCTAGTTTCTGATTATATTTTTATTTATTTTTTCTGATGAATCGTACGGCTAAATTGCTGTCAATCACCGAACAGCGATTTCGTCTGAGTGTCCTGTTGAGAGCGGCGTACACCGCAAATTATACTTTAGATTCGTGTATATATTGCTATGAGTTTTAATTTTAAAAAATTCCATTCACCGTTTACTTGAAAATAATTACGAAAAATATATCCTTTACCGCCCGCGCACGGTCCCCCTTATAAAAATAACAAAGTATGTAAAAGTTTTCGTGAGCATATTTTAGTACGTTTTGTTTCATTATGGAGCAAGAAAAATAAGTCTTAATATAACATATTATTTTAATTTTTTTTTTATTTAATAAAGTCAAATCATTTTACTCTTCGTCAAAAAGTCACATAATTTCTAAAATTGTTGTGATTAGACACAACAAGCCAATCTATTCTTTACTTCATCAAATACAAGCAAGCACACCTCCTAAAACCATTGTAATCATAGAATAATTGTTAAATTGTTTTGTTTTTCATCTTTTTCTGACTGTAACCAATTATCATTTATTATTTTTTTTATATTGTGAAAAATTTTAAAGTTAAAAATATCTATAGCACAAATTTAAAAATTTTAATATTACGATTGTTTTTCCACCTTGAGTAGATAAGTTAACACTATCATTTACAAGGATTGTTTTGTTTCCAGGATTAATTGGTTACTTCAAACTCTGCAAGCCTAACATTCAGTCTCCTTTATCCGGCTTCGGAGGCTTTGGTGGAGGAGGTCACGAATACTACAATGGACCACAGTACTCCCCCGCTGGATTAGGAGTCCAGAATTACGGAGGTCAATACGGGGGTCAATATGCTCAGTCTTCCCACCACTACAGACCTCAGGAGAGCTTCTATGGCAGGGAGCAGGGAGGACAATCACACTCCGGAGGGATAGCTTTTAGAGACGAGGGTCCACATGACCCCCAAGACTTGGCCTATCAGGGCTGGCAGTACAGGAATTCTAAATCTTTAAAAGAGGGCGAGGAAAAGAATAAGGCGTAGGTAGTGAATTAATTTAAAATGTGCGTTACTAAAATACTCAACTTCGTGCGTGTGTACAATCACTACGAAGAATAAATTATTTTGATGGAAATAATTTAATTTCAGTGACTTTATAGCTATTTATATTACATGACCTTTCTTTGACATAATATACTGGACGCTCCTATCAAATTTGTCCTTAACAAATAAAATAAGTTTGCCTTCCGGCATAGCCTAGCAGCCTAATCCACATAAATTCGATAAGTTCTTTTGAAAAAGGATTTAAAAAGAGACTAAAAGATTTGCAATGAAACTTTTCAAGTCGCTGAGGAACAGATAGCAAAGAAGAGATAGCTGAACTTTCATGAATTCCGTGCTTAAGTGTTGAAATAATTGCATTGACAATTTTACTGTAGTTCTAGAATCTTGATTGAGTCTAATCTCTCAGTAATGCTACTACTACACTCGTATCAGAGGGACAGTTTTTAAGAATTATTAAATATATCGTTATGTCTTGTAATGGTATTATGACGTATTTATTTAAACATGACAATATATTGACTTGCCAAACAATTTGACTTTCTTACAAAAAAAAAATTAAAAAAGCTTTTTCCATTTATCCTTTCATGATTTACATAAATTTGTGGAAGACATGTAATTATATAACCCAATTATTGACAACTATTTTACATTAAGTTTATTATATATATATTTTAAAATAGCCATGTTTGATACACGTGTACTTAGAAATAAAATTGTTTAAGTGAGTAAAAAAATAATAAATATTTATTGTAAATAATTGATGTAAATAAATTTATAATATTAAAAAGCGTCTACTCATTATTATCTTCTTAATATATAGCAAAGATTTTGATATCCATTTCACCTAGTCGATTTCATATTCGAAATAAATAATAATACGTCGTATCTAAAGATGTTACAACCAACCAACATGTCACAGTGTATGAATTGCTGTACACAGTGTAAGACCTCTGAACATAGAACATGTTAAAATCAATAACTAGCTTATATTGCAATCTGTGAATTAAAATGTAAAATAAATATATTATTGTATAAAATGGTTCGGCGCTTGGCTTAACCTCTGTTGTTTGTTCAAGTAATTCAATTCAATTCAATTCAATTTATTCACTTTAAAAACATAACAAAATTAAAATTTCAAATCGTTTTTAAAATAGAGAAAATATTAAGATTAAAGCATATTTAAGCAATTTAAATAATATAAACAATTCAAACAAATTATACAATATAAACATCAATGAACAATTTAAAAATCAATGAAGCACAATCAGACTAACAGCAATAAAGCTTGCTGTCTAAATTGTGCTTCATTGATGCTAAACATGTCGATATTCAAAGTGATTCTATTTAACAACAAGACTGCTCTCCCGACTGGCACAACCATTGGCAAGTTAGTTCTGCATTGGGAGATAAAACAGTCTATGCTGTCGGTGACGGAGATAACCATCGGGAACATAGAAACTAATGCTCTCCATAATAGCCGAGTGTTCGAACCGTCCACGAATCAGTCTGAAGAAATGTGTTATAATGAGCACATCCCTTCTGACCCGTTGACGGTTCATACCAAGCATGCCCAAGAGAAAGTCGGTAGGGTAGAGCCACTGGAGCCATACTCCCTCAGGTAAAGAAGAACTCTCAGAAATTTCTTCTGAACCTTCTCCAACATGAGGGAATACTTCACTTGGTGCGGGCTCCAAACCACCGAACCACTCTCAAGCCTACTTCTAGCCAAAGCATTGTAATTAATTGTAAGATGGTTAAATAGATATCTTATCCAGCCGGTCATGCCGTTTTGATAGTCGTGTGTTTTGTTTTGATTGGGTTGGTTCCTTTTTGTTTGCATTATTATAAATGCGATGGGCTTCTTTAATCTTCCTCCTTCTTAGACCCCAGGGTCCGTAGGGACCGATCTGTTGATCGACCGATCGAGTCATATTCCATACAGAGTCAAAAGAAAACTGTAAAATTTTAAATGTTTTTATTAATATTATAGTTGATTTGGAGGATATTGGCAGATTATCTATGGTTACTTAACTTGGATTCTGTGTTACCTACGTAACCTATGTTTTGTTTCTTATATTTTACTAGCAGACCCGGCCACACGTTGCTTGTGGCTAACGAAACACAACGCCATTACGAAACCTTTATAATCAACACATCTGTTAATTTGCAAACATAACAAATCGACACTCCCCGCTTACCAGCCCGCTGCCCGCTGCCCGCTGCCTGAATTGAATCTTTGAATTTCTCGCCTTTTTTCTACTGTGATATGCATGTGTTATACATATGAACCTTTCTCTTGAATCACTTTATGTATTGATGAAAACTGCATGAAAATCCGTTGCGTAGTTTAAAAGATCTAAGCGTACAAACAGCGGGAGCGACTTCATTTTATACTATGTAAAAATGTTACCTGTGTTTTTTCAACTCTTTATTTACGTTGAAATTTAAAAAAAATCTTCTGTGTTGCATTTAAAAACCCTTTGGGCTTTTAAATAAATAAATTTAAAAACAAAAACTAAATTAACCTCACGCGTAATATATTTTTGCCTATACTGGGTCTTAACTGGGAGTTATCACGGAAACAGTTTCCACGGAAAAGGGTTAATTCTGATGTCTGCCAGAGATATACGTCATCATTCGACCAAAGACCCTTCTCGCAGCTTATTCGCTTTATGCGATGTTTTATTCATCCTCAGTATTGTGTTTTTTGTAATCTTCTGCTGCTCAGTGGCTTAACAATGAACCCAGCAATGAAAAGGAAGATATAGCTTGATTCAGCTTGAAATGTGTAGGTATAGGGAAACTGATATTGGAAAACCGTCTGAGGGCGATGGTCTTAGAATATGGGATTCTCAGACTTCATTCAATGCACAACACGTGCAGACTCCACGTGTCGTGCATTGCACAACACGGGAAATCTGCTGGAAACTGAGTTCCTTTCTTATTTTTAACACCATCTTCTATTAACACAAGTTCGATAGGGCAACAAAAACCCTCGAATAATCAGCTGTATCCAATGTCGTTAATTTTGTAGTAGTCTGACGGCCGGCGTAGTCCAGCAGTAAGGCTCTTGACTTGCAATCCCAAGGTCGCGGGATCGAATCCCGGCGTGGCAAATAAATTTTCATAAAATTTAATGCAAACTCGTTGATGTACGGTTGATGCCATTTTCAAAGTTGTAAAAAATCGAAAACACACAAAAGGTATATTTTCTCAGTACAGCGTAACTATTACAAGTGTCAAGAAATTAGTCTGAAACTTATAAGAAACTAGTTAAGTTTACTAAAATAGATGTGGTTACCTAACAACAAAAATCCTACTGGGTGACTGACAGCGCCACATGCTAGCCGGTCCTAAAACTTGTTGATCAAATAATATTAGACAATAAATTGAACGTTAGATGATAGCGATATTACACGGTTTACTTCTGCATTTCAATTTGGATGAAGCAAACATATTGAATCTTGTATATATAACAGTGAATGATTCAATGTCATCGTCATTCAAAGCGGTTGAACGTTTAAACATTAGTTTGAACTGACGACTCATTCGAGCTACATCCGTGCGCGCCGAAGCCAGGCAAAAAGTTGCTTTGGTCAAAATGGTTTACAAAAAGGAGCATAAGTCTCTGTTCTTGGAATATTTCAAGAAGTATCCTATTATTGGCTCTGCAATATTAAAGCAAATCGTTTCATTTAATAAACTCTATAATTATTTTGAAGACATTCTCAGTAACTTAAATTGAATACATTACTTCTTCAGGTTAAGTGTATACAGCATTCCCTTTCACTTCTGCGGCTTTAAACGGTTTAACCAAATTGATTCAGTTTTGTATTATCTGGTCCTTTGCACTAACAACTTAGAAATTACTTGCGTTCGCTTATAATTTTCCCGATACGTTCAGCAGATAGGGACGGGGTAACGCCCGAACAGAGGGGTAGGGGGGCGGGCGGGACAGATTAAGATTAAGAAATTATTTAATTTTAAGAAAATAAGTAATGCGATATTCATTTTTTTAATGCAGATCGATAACCAAATAGTTTTTCTAGGATAACTCAAATTATTGAATATGTGGTTTAAAAAACAACTTAGATACAGCGTAAAACTCTCGTTAGTGTAAGTGCCACCCCCCGGTCCTGGGGAAGTGGAATCGCCAATACATATTTATAAAGAAGTTATGGTCTTCGCTTCTTTAATTTAACGTATACTTCTAACAAGCATCACGCATTTTTTTCGTTACTATCAATGCGTTACATCTGTAACAGCACCGATTGTCCAAACTGAATCAACATCGAAACTGGAAACGGAAAATAAAATAAACTCTTCAATTCATCACATTAACAGGCCACCTTTGTTTTACCTGACCCATTATAACAACTAATAAAATAATAATACAATACGTTCTCAACAGAAAGGTCAAGATAAAATTGAATATATCCGTTTCAATAAGCACGGAAATAAAATATCAAAGGGATAAGGATTCTTAATTGAACTGTAAAAAAGCTTTGTTGCCCTGAAGCTCTGTTGGTAATTTGAAGATTTATTAGAAATTATTTTTTGTTTGTTTGTTGACTGAGAAGAGAAGTAAGATATTTTTATGCAACTAAAAATAAGCTTCGGAAAACGAAACCTGTAAAATGTGGTCTGTAAAATTTTATTAAAACAATGCAACGGATTTTTCAAATTTATTCTATAACAATTTCAGAAAAGGGTGGGTTGTGCAGTACTAATTAATTAACAACAAGTTAAAAGAAAGTAATTTATATAATAAATCATTTGGGTGAAATTTTTTTTTTTTAGGCAGAGCACAAATTTTCGTTTTTATAAAAGTCAAAGGAACCGCTTCCGAAAATGGCCGGTTCGTTTGGAAAATTATATCGGGCAATCAGTACAGGAATATCGTGGTAAGTTGGGTTCATAAGTAAGATATCTTTTCAATTTTTATATTTCACTTTGGAAAACAACATGTTTGGCGGACATTTAATTTCCTAATTTTGATATTTGAAGTTAGGAAAAATTTTCGTGTTGAAAATTTTGAATCCTGGAAAATTTTGAAATTCAGAATTTTTGTTTTTTCAAATATCTTGAAATTCGGATAATTTGCCAAATAACAGGTCGAAATTTTTTAAAAGACATTTGTCTACTTGACCCTATGTAACGTTTGGATATTTACCATTTTTTTACTATTTCTAAAAAAAGGAAATTATTACTCAGAAGATTGCTCTAAATGTAGGAAGTAATTGCTCAAGAAAATCAGTAATAAAATGGTTGGGAACTTGTAAAAAGTTGTTGAAACCGAGATATTCCGAGTTTCGTTAATTTTATTTTTGGTATGTTTGAGAACTTCATCAGTTCTTTTTGAAAATAATAGAGGGTGCCACTTCCGCTTAAAACAGTCTCAACCACTCAGACCCAAGCTTGTTTTTACTATAATATAACATTACCAGACGTAGGAGGCGTACCTGACTTATTATACTGCATAGTCATTAAAATGATAATACTATGTTTGATAATCTTATGTTTGAGCATAATAATAACACATACAATCAATATAAAACCGCCAGTTAAAAACCCGCATTGCAAGTTTTAGCTGTAAAGCCCTGCGAGCGGCTTTTGGTTCGGCTTCGCGCAGTAAGTGTTGGTGATCATTTTATAAATCAAATAGGAACTGGTTCCGAAAATAGCCCGTTCCTCGAATCCATTGTCATCCAGCGTAGCTAGCCACCGGGACAAAGTATCCGAGACAAGCAATGACGTCATATGTAATATACAGCCGCTTGATACAACTATGTATTACCGTCAATCTTTCCATATCCGGAGTGATACTATATATAAACTCGTAGCAGTTATACCTAAAAGGGACACGTCCCCATCCGATCTCTTGACAAAAGTGGTAACATCTTTTGACGAATTCTTGAATTCGAAACCGAATTACAACGGTAGCTTTGTTTGAAATTCCACGTACACAGATGTTATTTATGACGCGGCGCATATGGCGTGGTGTCAGACACGCACTCGAAGCCGGATTCTGAAATTCAACCACGCAGACGAAATTCTAATAATACTATTCGATATATTTCAAAATGCATTTTTTGATATAGAATTTTAACAAAGAGCCAATATTGTGAATAAAAAGAATGGGTAATAGATCTGGTAACGGAAAATTTCTGAAATATTTCTAAAGATATGATAACTTTGTCAATATTATTCAGGTGACAAACGCTCGCCCAACATATAAACGTACACGGTTGACATTTGTCACACGTTCGTTTTTTCGACTCGTTCTTGAGTTCAACTAGCTCGGTTATGGAACGATTTGCCGGCTTCTGTGTTTCCTCCCTCCTACAACATGGGTCTCTTCAAGACCAATGTTCATTCCTTCCTCTCCTCAAAAAGACCTCCACACAGCATCCCAGATAACATAGGCCCTGAGGGAAATTATTTTCCTCAGGGCCTCCTGTGTGGAGTTATTGTAAAAAAAGGTGACGTTTTCTTTTGTACAAAATACTTTTATGGAAAAACTGTTGGCTTCAGAGAGAATCGTTATTGCCTTTGGAGTACCTGCCGTTTTTTGCTTGACATTTAAACACGTAGAACAAATAACAGTTTTGAGAATTGAATAAAAAATGTACACGAAGTGATTCAATGAGTGTAAAAATTGGCGTTGAAATTGGCGTTGGCGTAGCAAGTGGGTATAATGTCTGCAGAAGCATCGCTATCATTGAAAACGAACCATTTCTCTTATTTGTGATTTTGAAACATTAACACAATCCAAAATTTTGTTTCAAAATCAATGTAGAATTTTCTTCATTTTGTGTTAACTGTTGAAGGTTAATATTTCTACAAATATAATCTTTATATATAAATATAAAAATCAAAACATGTTTATGGATTAGTGATTAGTGCATTGCTTGTATTAAGCGTATGAAATGTTTGAAACTTTCAAAATACCTTCTCCCGCGAAGGTTTTTGGATTATTTCTATATAAGTGTATAAGATACCGTGAACCCACCTAGAGCAGCGATATATTTTCTTTGAAATTGTTTATGACACGGCCTGGAACTTTTTCGCGCCGCTCGGCTGTCAAAATGGCGGCTGTCAAGTCTTGCGTCGCGGGCGATGAAATGATCGTAAAACGTATGAATTCATCGAATAAACGCAAGTAATATTGTTCTTATGTATAGTTTAGTATTCAAGGAATGTTTCAGTAAAGATTACATAAAATTAACCTGCAAAATATTACGTAAAAGTCAAAACATCGCGAAATTTTTTCGTATTTTCCGTGGCATTTGAAAAGTAGTAAAAAGTTTAAATTCATTGAATAAACGCAAGTAATATTGTTCTTATGTATAGTTTAGTATTCAAGGAATGTGTTTCAGTAAATAAGATAGCATAAAATTAACCTGCAAAATATTACGTTAAAGTTGACGTTTTTTCGTTTTTTCCTGGCATTTGAGGGGTAACTAGAAGATACATGTTTTATAAACACGCTCAAATAAAAATTTTAGATTTCAGATAGCTGTAAGAAAAGCTAAAAATTACGCAAATTGATGCCTTTCGCCACGAGGGTCTCGGAAGATTAGTTTCTACGGCGGCCATTTTGAAAGAAAATAAAAATAAAAATCTGATTCTTGTATTTTAGTATATAATGAATAAACATACTGAATTTAAAAACAATTCATTTTTTTCTTTCCTTTTAAATAAGCCTCTGAAAAATGGTCAAAATTCAGGCGGTTACATGTATCGCCCCCCTTAAATACCAGCATATTTATTTTTATTTTTAAAGTTAGTTCTAACAGCTTAAATAATTCAAATAAGTTAAAAAAAAATTAAAGACCCACCATAACGTCAGTGATTTTTTGATTCATTATTTCCATGTGACTACTACATGCACACGGAAAAAAGTGAAGTGACTTTAACCTTAACAATACGTCTGTTTAATAAAAAAGCATTTTTAGTTACTTCTACAGATAAGAAAAAATCAATCGGCGAGTGACAAATCAACCGTAAAAACACCTTTGAAAAAATAAAAAAAAATAAAATAATCTGAAAGAGCCTTTCTTTTGTTTACGAAATCAGTATTTCATTTTGCTGTACACTCACAAACAGAGAATCTATTAAATTCAAAAATTTTTGATACCAAAACTAAAATAAAGTTTTTCGGTGCGGTAATGCCAACCTAACAGGGCGTATTTAAAGGAAAGTGTATTTTATTCTTTTTAATAATTATTTTATTAATTCTACGTATAAATATATATAACTCAACTTACGAATTCAAAATCGACGTTTATTGACCAAAATGAATAAATTTATTTTTAAGCCATAATAATTTATTCGAAATTTATTCATTGAAAATAATTTTAATAACCCTTAAACGAAAAATGGGAAACAGAGAAACCATTTTACTAGATGCGCCCGAATTTTTTTCTGATTTTTGTTTGATTATGTGATTATACATACGTCAAATGGTGAATTGTCTTTTGTTGAATACAGCTCTAATGTTTATCAAAACAAAACCAAAAATGAAGATTTCATTTTAATATCGACATTCAATTAAGAACTATTTTACAACCATGTCGTGTGAAACTATTGTCAACCAAAGAGGGCTTTCACGCCACCTCCACGTGTAAGTCAAAGATTCCATTGTAAAAATGTAAGTGCAGGAAAATGTGAATAAAGTAACTTGATTACTTGTAGTAGCGAATGCAGAAAATTAAAGAGCCCTGCGTACCTAGCATGGTGGGTCGGTATAACCCTATATCAATGCGATATTTCCCAAATTCGTCAATTATGGTCAGTTAGCAATATTTGCGGTCACGGTCAACAATAATTGGTAAGAGAAATTCCAACCGTTGATTGACAAATTTTAGCCCGGATACCATAGTACCAGATATGTTTCGGTTTGCAGTCAATGTATGCATTTATTGGAATTATGTCGTTCGTTAATCAAAATTACTAGCTTATTTAATGAACGGATTAAGCTAACGAAGATTTTTGTATTAAAAGAAGTCATATACGCGATCCGCAGACTTTGTAATACAACTATTCCGTTCGAATTTTGATAAACTAAAGTGGCTGAAATATGACGAAAGAAATGATTAACTAATTTACTCCCGTGTAGTGTCAAAAAGTAAATGCGGACTGCCAATGCATGTTTAGGTTAGTATTACAATTCAACATTGTCAAATTATTCATATTTTTATGTATTTGACTGGCGTTTGACGTTTCTGAAAGTGAATTTATGGACAGATCCGCCAGTGTTGCCAGCGAATATCGAGTTCTAATTTATTTCCCACCAATATCCGTTTGGCTGTCAGCAGTGAAACTCTGCTAGGGATATCTATATAAAATCGTCGCAAGTTACTTCTAACGATCCGATATTGTGAAGTTATCGATTTCACCATGCTAGAGCCCCTGGATGCAACGCAGTCGCTCGCGCAAATTTGTCAAAGAAACAAAGCTAGAAGTGAACAAGGAAATAGAGTTTTGGTGGAAAACGTAATTTGTGAAAATGATACAGAAAATATCAAAGGGATGACAAAAGATGACGCTGTTCACATATTTTCCACTAGTGTTTCAATACTAATGAATTAATAATAGAGAAGTCACTCTCAAAAGTGGCATTTATTGGAAATGATATGAAGAATTTGTGTTAACAATCGCAGCACATACATTTTGTAAGGAAAAGTGGGAAACATTAAAAGAAACAACGAAATAAAATCGGTTAGATGGTCAAGCTATCCGAAGCGACCGGTATCAACCAGATGTTGAAGGGTTCAAACCCCTGGCTAGTTAAGCCCTCAAGCATCGCATGATGGTAGATTAATGATGATATTTATGATATTTAAGACAAAGTGATGATGTATTTAAACTATTATAGTAGATTTATTGAATCGAATATTTGTACCTAGAGAAATTTGGCTTATTTTCAGATCATTGTAATTTTTTCGCGTGTACCTAACTAACGATCGAACAAATTTAAAAAAAATATAAGATGCACTTCAGAGGAGACCAAATTTCATCCTTTTTAGTATGAAAATGCAAGCAAATACTTAAATTAAACTTGTCTGTAATACTTTAATACCTAACTCTGAGATTTTTTTTTTTTAGTTTTCTTTATTCATTAAAATGTTTGTTACATGAATTTTATGAATTTTCGACCACCATGCTAGGCACATGCCCGTGTTGTGGTGGTCGTTACAGGAGCTCTACACGGATGGCTTTGAGGAAATTAATTTACCAAAGGGCTGTGTCATCTTAAAGGGTGCTGTGTGGAGGATCTTTTAAAGGAAAGAAGAAAGAAAAGGGTTTGACGGGCGGTTAGGAATCTGGGGACAGTGTGTCCAGGAGTGACAAACGTATGAATCCATCCCTACAACTGCGGTGTAAGGGAATTAGTCCAACAGGAGAGATCAAAAGGCCACCAGTCTCTCCTGATTTATCCTGCCATGCCGATAGGAAGACGCATCCGTCGCCAAGTCCCGGACAAACCTCACCCCGTGAAACCGGGCACCCCTGCTAAGTCGAGTAGCGAACCACATGGGGTGACCTATGGCAGAGGTTAGTTATCCAATAAGTGGTACCCGGGTCGGCGGTACCCATAACCGCCTTCCAAATTATGCGAAAAAACACACATTTTGTGATCGAATGAACCAAAGTTTATTTTTTGAAAACTTTATTTTACAATCATAAAACTCAAACTTTTTAATGGTTGGTAAAATGTTGCATTAAAAATTATTGCATTTGCCAAATTTGAATTTGTCATCCAAATTTAAAGGACCACTAGTTGTTAGCAAAACCAAGAAACACCATTTGTTATTCGACAACCTCATTACCGTAGGCACTATAAACCGGTTTTTAAGAGTGACCCTTAAGCTTTTACATCATTTGAAAGGTTGGCAACGAACAATCACTGCAGTATTTTCAAAACTTTGAAAGCTTTGTCGCTTGGTGATGGAGGGTGAGGTGGACAAGGGCAAAAATTAATTAATTTTTCAACAATAAAGTAGAGTATACAATAATATAGAATAATTATTCAAGAAATATATTTTTATAAAATTTCTCATATTTTCCGATTTTTGTATTTGCATTTCGTGTATTTTGCGACGATTCGAAATACATTTAATACCTTTTAAAATGGTTGTTTATTTATGAAACTAACCAATTAGTTGATGTATATTTATATTACAAACTGGAGTGATGTAAATTTTTTAAAAAACCAATTTCAATTGTAAGCCAATTTTTTATTACAATCACTTTAGAAGCTTGAATTAAACATTATCACAACATTGTTATTAAATCGATTAATAAATGAAAAACTAAAACTCATTTCAGAAAATAAGTATTCATTAAAAACTTTATAAGTATGCTTTGTGGAACTTTATGAGTATTAAATTGGAGACTTTAAGAAGTATAAAAAAATTCTTGGGCTAGATAAATTTCTAAGTAAAATAAGTTATATTTTACAGATACGGACATCAGAAACTTGGCTAGCAGTGGCTTAGTACCTTGTTGTTCTTTAGGGCAAATAGCCTATCGTTGACGGTCAGTAGGTTGTGCTGTGTGGAACTGGTTTTACAATTTCTCCGCCCATATTGTAAGGCAAGTATCTCACTGACCAACATCTGGGATTTCTTGATAAACAAAATGTAATGTTTATCATTATAAAATGGGAGGGACCAGAGTCAAGATCAAAGGTCACTATCTGGTTTTAAATCAAAAATAAAACTTTATTATGTGTTGGAAAAAAATACTTTTTTGGTTATGTGATACCTTCCAGTTCAAGAACATCGAGGCAGTAGGAAATGGTTTAGCCATGTAGAGCGGATGGAATCCGATGATAGGTCAGAAACGGCCGGGTGGTTTAAAAACAATTATTACGTACGTCATAGATATTTCATTGAGGGTGATTTTCTTTAGTTTAATCGTTTACTCAAAACGTGAGGTAAAAATGATAATTATCGGGCAGTGTTCAAGTGATTTATTTGATAATTTTAAACGCTAGCGTTTGCACGGTTGAAATTTAAGAACCTGATTTTGAGTACATCTCTAACGCCGTGCCTTTTGCGAAACCATCTTCGTACGTAAAGTTTGTTACAAAGCTACTGTTGTGCCGCCCGCCGCACGCAGGACCTAGCGAGACCGGGTTTTTAACTGCTAGTTGGTATGATTGTATACAAACTTCATGAAAACGCAATATCTCCTGTTTTTTTTTTTATGTGAATACCCCGCAAGAGTACTTAGAGTATCTTAAGGGCGATATTTAGAGTATCTTCCACTTTGGAACGTGCCGCAAATACACTAAATATATTTTTTTTATGAATTAATTGTAAAAAAACACAAATTAATTAACAAATTAATAAATCAAATTTATTTGCGCAGGCCGGGAATCGATCCCGCAACTTTCCGAAGATATTTATGTTCATGGGATGTTGTTTGTCCAATTCTCGATGAGAGATGTGTCGGTATAATAGCTGCTTGGCGGGCCGGAACGAGAGGGGACCGGATGAGGAAAGAGACCCTTTGATTTCTTCTGGTCTCCTTTCAAACTTTCTTGTCCCAACGCCTTGCACCGCAGTGGTAGGAATGGATTCATACGTTACTTCGAACACACTAAACACCCAGACCCCTACTTATCCCTCATAGTTTTTTTCTTGTCAGAACATCCTCCCCTTACTAAAAAAAGATACTCCACAAGAGTCTACGTCATCTTGTATAATATGCTTAACGTTAATATGGAGCGGAAATTTAGGAAAATAAAATATCAGGTTAGGAGAAGCAGCAAGCAGCATTTTGATTCATACTGAGGGGGTATTTCACCATCAACCTGATAGCTTTTTAGAAAACTTGGTCATTTTATCCGATGTAAAGCCACTATTTATAGGTTCTATTACCAAATAATAAACTCCAATTTAATAAATAAACCGTTAATCGAAAATATTCGTTTTTATATGGATAAACTTTGAAAAGGAAAAATACACGCTGAGAATAAAAACTTCTCTACCATTATGAGTATTTTGATAGAACGTGTAGTATACAAGACCTACTTTGAAAAGAAATCTAAGATTTTTTGCAGATGTTTTAAAGTACTGTTTTAAAGAAAAAAACATAAGAAATAGAGTTTTTTGAGACTTAATAACATAAAGTCAGTTCATTTTAGTATCTTAGGATTAATAACACAAAGTCAGTACATTTTAGTATTTTAGTACCTTTGGAAGATATGAATATTTTTTGAATAATTTGAATTAATCTAACAAGTTTAATGAAAACATTATGAAAACAAATAACTTTGTGTACACCACTATTTAATTAACAATATCAACATGTTTCGGAAACTATCTTTTCTTCATGGGTTACAATTATGGGTATACATGGGTTACAATTATGGGTATAGAAATTTTAGTAATTAGAAAAAGTGTCAATAGTTAATTAAATATTATAAATAACCAAACTTTTTTTTAAAAATAGCCATCTTTTAAATTTATTTTCGTATTAATACTTATTTTAAGTAATTAATCACCTCTCCTTTCTAATATTTTGTCTATTTTCTAATTAGTCTATACTTGTTTGTCTTTTGTTATTTTATACTAACTTATTATCCTGACGAAGAAAACATAGTTTTCGAAACATGTTGATATTGTTAATTAAATAGTGGTGTACACAAAGTTATTTATTGTCATTTAATTAAGTAATGATGCCACAAAGTGAATTTGCGAATTTTGATGAAATAATCTAACAAGGTTTATTATTTTGCAATGTAAATTTTTTATACCTAATAAAGTTATGCAAATAGGGTTATCAAAAGCCAGATTTATCAAACTATGATTTCGAGAATAAAAAAACGTGTTTAGGTGACATCAAAAAAAGACCACGTTGACTTCAGTATAAACACGTTATTGGGATTCTTTCTTCTTTGATAGTGTATGGACAAATACCGTTCCCTCGTGGACAAGGAAGTAAACAACAGGATACCGACAGGTGCATAGGAATTTCCAAGGTAGGCAGACGGTCAAGAATACCAAAGGATTAAAAGAAGCATCATTAACCTACTTATAAGTCAGGTATGTTCTTAGGTTTTCCCGACCAAAAGTATTTTTGTTATTTATTTTTGGAGTGTTATGCCGTGTTTCGCTACCTCCTTCTTTAGCCGACGTTTCGGACAGCGTTACAGTGTCCATCATCAGGGCAGATGAGCAAATGATATTGGTGAAAGTGTTTACTATGTATTCGAAGCGATACCGTGCTGCCAGCTCCATTTCTTTACGAGTTGGTCTTAGAAAAAATTCAGCATGGTTTTTTGCCGTTTTTTGGTGTAGCCGTCAATTACTGGATACCAAGAACTATTGAGCTTAGCTCCGTCGTCTCTATTAATGTTAATGGTGTTTTTATGGATTTCAATTGCCTCCGTAATTACGCGTGCTCTGTAAGTTTTGGGTCTTCCCAGGACTTCAGGAACAAATCCAAAGTAATGGCCGGTTTCGATTAAGTGCTCGGCGATTGCAGATTTGTCAAGGTAGCCAAGTTTTACAAGCACGAAAGTGTTCCGAAATCCTTTTGGAGATCGTCCTCTCTGTCTGGCCTACGTAGACCTTGTCACATCCGGAACAGCTGAGTTTATACTACGAAACGTTGGCTAAAGAAGGAGGTAGCGAAACACGGCATAACACCCCAAAAATAAATAACATGTCATCTTTGGGGATGCTGTGTGGAGAGTTTTTTTTAAGGAAAAGAAGGAGAGGATAGTTCTGGGAAGGAAAGGGTTTAAAGGGTGGGTAGGAATCTGGGGTTCAGTGTGTTCTGGTCATCCGCCTCCAAGACCTAGATAAACCTTACCCCATGAACCCGGCACCCCTGCTAAATCACAAAACGTAGTGAACCCCTTGGGGTGACCTATGGCAGAGGTGTTGGTTATACAATAAAGTTTAAATTGAATATTTCTCTTTATATCAAACCACACTTTTTCATATTTATTGTTGTTTGGAAAGCAATTACAAAAATTGCCCTCCTCAAAACCATTGGATTCCTTACACAAACTATGGTAAGGAATCCATCGTATTACGATGTCTAAAAGTATTTTTATATGTCGTGTGAAGTGTGTGTGTATTTGGGACTGTTTAATGAATTCTGTATTTTTATATATGAGTTTATTATTTTAATTAAATGAAGAAAATATTAACGATGCGGTCACATCTAGGACACGAACTCAGTACCTACACCTTGTCGAGACGGAGCTCTACCAACTAAGCTAATGTATATATTATGTGTAAGGTCATATTTAACGGTAAGTACGATACCGTTGAATACATAAGGAGATTTAGGAGACACGGTTAGTACCATACAATTTTCTTAATGCTAAAAGTTTTATTTGCACTATGGCGAACAGCCTTAAAATTAGCAAAACAAATTTTACCGTCTGGCATCACCACTATCTACCACGACCTACCGACAGGCCGAGTGCACGAAATTTGCAAGCTCATTCTGCTGCTTACTCCCCGGCCTTCCGGGTGTTATCAATCCCCTCCAGTGTACTGCGACTTATCTTAATTTGTGCAAAGTTATTGTAAATAAACAGAGACTGAGTAAATCCGAATTATTATTCACAAACATCTCCATACACACGATTGCGGCTACGGCAATTAAAAAGGGCTAGCTGTCAATCTGAGGAGGTTAACATACAGCTCACCATAACAAACACCCTTTTCTAAACCATATATAATTTATTTTCTGAATTTTCTGGATGTGTAGTGAAATAGTTTTTTGAAAATCTTGTTTTATGTTACCTGTAAGTCATTTAATTATGATTCACGTGCATTCTCTCAGCTCTCAACCAAATAATTTAATTGTAAATGTATGAGACTATAATATGTACCGTTTTTCAAAATTATTTGCCAGCAGATACGACAACCGGCTATAGATTTTATTTTTAATATCTTGTAAATGCCGTTTAAATGTTTCGTGATTATCAATACAGCCCAAGACATTTTTCCAGTAACAGGATTTGCAAGGCATTCTTTTCAATTTGTAAGGGTACGTGTGGAGGAATAATTTTACGAGTTGAGCTTAAATTGATGTAGCCTTGAATGAACAGCTATTCCAAAGATATTTATTTCTAAGTAAGAAGGAAAGACTTTTACAAAGTCAAACAATTATGTTCTCATTCATTAACATCATAACATTTCATTAAAATCTCAGAGAAAAATGAAGATGTTTAAGTTTTAATTAAATATTCAACAATTTTGACGTACTAGTTTTACGCCAAGTATAAGTTAAAACACTACTAAACTACGTATTTGACCAAAAAAACAAATTTCAAATTTCGACACAAAATGTCACTAACAGACCATTTAAAAAAGCGAACAAAGGAAACATAAAAAACTCCGACGGTAAATACATGCTCTGGACAAGAGTAGACACTATAAATATCATGCTATAAAAGCATTCAATAGTCTTACACTTGGAAATATAAAATTGAGGAAAACAAAAATAAATTCGGGAACAAAATTACAAAATGGATTAAAGAACAAAAAAGACAAAATTACCGAAATTTCATAACACGAAAAGAATAAAACATATGAAAATAATAACAAGCAACACACAAAAATACACATCACTCACAAACACACAACACATAATATTTGCTGATGTCACCAACATTATATTTTTTCTTATTAAAATTTGTATAAGAACATTTTTTTTTCTTGAATTATAAATTGGGGCCCTCAGCACGGCTAAGCCACCCAGTGAGGCCAACATTACTGGAATATACTTTGAAATGTAAAATATTGCATCAAAATAAATTAATACATTTTATTGAAAACATAATTTTGTTTTAACTAGTTTGAATATATTTTAAAGGTTATATCCACGATTACGGTAGCGTGACGACATAAAAAGGTGATAAACATACCACAATAATGTTGCAGCTATTTCAAAAGATGAGATCCACAATGAACGTAGGTCTTTTTCCTCCAAAGGAAAAAAGGAAACAAAAAATGCTGCAGCTCTTTCTTAACTCGCTTCAACACTAAAATGAGACAAACGACGTATGTCCGCACCCCCCCCCCCTCCCCTCCCAGGAAACATAAATCAATATCATACATCTCCCTCACACGTAAAAAAAATGAAACACAATTCCTGTCACCGTAGTTGAGCCGTAAAAAGATAAATTTGTTTCCTCCAAAGGAAAAAAGTAGTACTTTCGAGGAAACATTCACACGTATGTATTTTGTGTGTTTAATATTTTGTCTTCCATTATTTAATGCATGAGAAAGAGCTGCAGCATTATATTGATAAGGAACTATTTATGGAGTATGAGAAACTAAGAGAGAAGTATGTCTCTGGCCTTTTTTTGCCGTCACGGTACCGTACATGTGGGAAGTCATAATAATAGCGCTAATTGCAAAATTTAAACATTGATGTAGTAGATAAACAAAAATGAAAATAAAATAATAAAGTGATTTCTTCATTAGAACGTTATCTAATTATATAATTACGATGTTTACATATAAAGATTGTATAAATCATTATAAATAAATTCTTTGATTAATCATTAATAAGTCTTTGTTTTTGATAAAGAGCTTCAACAAGCGTTCAATTACTGCAAAGAATCCTCCCACAAAGAAAAAAAAGTTCAAACTAATACGGCTTCCATAAAAGAATTGCGAATTTCTCAGTAATAAATACTTTCCTTCGTAATCAGATATATCGTTCGCTGTATTCCAAGATTCTATTTTATGTTTTATCTGACGGCCACCGTGGTCAAGAGGTAAGGCTTTGGACAAACAATCTGAAATTCTGGGTTCAAATCTCGGCGTGGGCAAATAAGTTTGATTTGAATAATTTGTGATATTTCACATTTAATTAATTACAAATGATAATAAATAGTGTATTTGCGGCACGTTCCGGGTGAAAGATAGTCTCAGTATAGTCCTGGTGTAAGCCGTGATTTTCCCTCCATTTCTTTTTTTCGAATCTCCAC
Organism: Glyphotaelius pellucidus; assembly: GCA_936435175.1. Taxonomy (NCBI): domain Eukaryota; kingdom Metazoa; phylum Arthropoda; class Insecta; order Trichoptera; family Limnephilidae; genus Glyphotaelius; species Glyphotaelius pellucidus. The sequence goes on from OW386558.1 coordinate 3,785,776, forward strand.
TCCTTTCTCTCCCCATCTCATTCCTCTCCCCACTGCCTTCAGCCTCAGAAAATCACCCCAATTGGTGATGCCATAGTCTCACTGCCTCCAGACGGGAGCAGTTTGGGAATCTTGTGCATTTTTAAAAATATATATGTTACTGGCAGGGTTATCCGACATCGCTCAGGACAACATATGAGAGGGTTCTGGAATGTTCCACAATGATATGACAATATGATAATGACATACTCCGCCAATCCATCAAAACTTTCTAGAGCTCTTTGGAACCTTCTAGATCTTTCCGGAAGACTGTTCTAGAAATATAAAGAGGGTGAAACTTCCAGCCTTTATATCTTCAAAAGCACGCCCTTTAGGTAAAAACAGGAAACGTCACCCTGGAGGGGAGATAGAGATCTACTACACCATATAACTCCTTTTATCGTACCGGGACTCGTTTTTGACTTTTGCGAGCCGCACGTTTTTTTGCACTTTCTTTTAAAATAATTATTGATTATATACATTACTTTAAAGCTGACCCAAATTTTTTTAACGAGATTAAAGACAAAAGGAAAACATTTTGCGTAGTTGAAAGTTTTTTTAACGAATGTATTATTAAAGGAAATTAATTTTAAATTGATAAAGATTTTCTACGACTTTCCCCGAAAAAGATATTTACTTTCTACGTGTAGGCATTTAATATTAGATTTATGAAACCGTGGGATGATTAAAAAAAATAATAAACTTTCGTATCTTTCATAACCTTTGTATATTTCCTTGTAATACTTCTAAGCGTTCAGTAGAAACACTTTCTAGGATAAATTGGCAACAAAAAAGATGAATAATAACGTTATTATAGAAAACAATCACTTTGTGCTTTGACATCCATACTAATATTATAAATGCGAAACTGCTCCAGTTTGCTTGCTACGCTTTCACGCATTAACCAATAAAAAAACTTTAAAAATTCTTTCATCAATAGAAAGCTAAATTATATGCAAAGACTATAGACTGTATATGATGGTAAGCTCTGGCGTTAAGAAATTATAAATGTTAATATATTACATTTGTTATACGTTTTCTTTCTTTCGCTAACAAAAGCGAGTTTTTGCTAACATCAGAAAAATCATGGAAATTATGTTGATATATTTGTGGGCTCTATGCTGGTACGTGGCCCCCTACCTACTGGTCGGCTGCTGCTCCAGAAAATTTAAATATAAGAATATGTTTTGTTTTTTTTTTGGACAAGCTTTTGTTTTGGAATAAATGTCAGATGAGAGTTCATACACTAAAAATATAATTCGTAACGATTATAAAGACTAAATAATAAATAGTGTAATTTTTTATTATATTTACAAATTTCCTAATATTTATATTAAAAAAAAACATCCGAAATGTTTGTAAGCGCATAAATTCCGAACGAATGAACAAAATTGGATAATTCTTTTTTTCTTTGAGCTATAGCATTATGAAATTTAGTCGGCAGGCGAGATGTTTGAAAACTGGATGTAAGGGAATGAATGTATGGAATGCGGGAGGGGTTGTGGTGGGGGAAGGGGGATAATTGATAAGTGCAAGCGCTACAGTAATTTCCCGTAATACCTTGCGAGCGAAGCCGCGGGGAAAAGCTAGTATTTAATAAAAATAGAACGCTTATTCTGCAAGACTTCGAGGTCTTATTAATTTATTTACCGATGGGATTCGCTTTGCTCGAGGATTATCAGGATATTCATTAATACTAAACAAGAAAAACACAGTATGCGTTTGTTTATAAATACAGAAGGAGACATTTTCTATTTTTCAGTTAATATATTTTTACTTTTTACTCTTTCGATATATTTTTATAACCCATTAGTCTGAATAATTTTCCGTCGGTTTTTCCCATTTCCTTAGTACAGATGTAAATGTTTCCTAACTGTTTGGTATATTTTTATAGTGTTGTCTCCCTCTGTATTTATATATAAGCTCACACTACGTTTTTTCAATCCTTTTTTATACCGCACAAGAGTCCCAACTGCTCCCGTCTGGAGCAAATGAGACTGTGGCATCCCCAATTGTGGTATGTTGTGAGGCTGAAGGTAGTGGGGAGGAGATGTAGATGGGGAAGAGGAAGGTGGGGAAGTATCTGGCTATTCAGATCTGGGCACCAAACACAGCAATACCATTTCAAGCAACGTTTCAATTCTGAATAGTGGTCTTATAACAGGGCGATAATAGGAGTATCTTCCACTCTAGAACTTGCCACATTTGTGAAATAACTCAAATTCATCAAATAAAATTTATTTTCCATGCCTGGATTCGATCCTGTGACCTTCGGATTGCGAGCTAAAAGCTTTACCGCTAGAACACGCCGGCCGTCATTTCTTGTTAACATTAATTCAGCTTTAAAATATAAATTCAACTTTTAGAGGGATATCACATAATCAACTAATTATTAGTAGTTATAAAAAATTAATGAAATTTCGGAAAAAACTGCTAAATATTTCATTTAAATAACTGTAATGGATACAACTACAGCATTGAGAGTCAATTTCATAGAAAAATGATTGACATATTTTCCAATGAAATGGATACTCTTCAACTCATCACCCACATTATATACCTCCGCGTTGAAACTGTGCTACGGGAAATCGAGAGCAGTTTTCTAGTGTCATTATCCGTTCCACATATGATCGCAGCAATGTACTGCCTACCACGGACGTATCAATAATACAGGGACTGATATCTTCAGCACAGGAACGAGGCGTTATGCTACCTGTTCCAGCATGTCATGGTCATCTTCAGACTGGTTAATATGGCACACCTGTAACGGCAGACGTGTTAATTCTATATAGGCACATGAGCACTGCCTGCTCTTTTTTGCCTCACGCAACAATATTTAAATTTATGAAAAAATCAATCTATATTATCGAAAATACGCGTGAAGTACCAATTCCTAATTGTACCCACAAACGAAGTTTGAAAAATGTCGTAGGTACATCAGTACACGTCATATTCACTGCATTCTACACAACAAATGCACAAACATTTTCAATGCGTGATCAAGGGTCGATTAGTTTGTATTAGCGTCGCTAAAGTCAATGCCTTTTGTACACAAATAATAAATTCATTTGGCATTGTTGACATATTTTTTTATGTGAATACCGCACAAGAATCCCAACTGCTCCCGTCAAGAACCAGTGAGACTACGGCATCCCCAAATTGCGGTATGTTGTGAGGTTGAAGACAGTGGGGAGGGAAAGAGATGAGATGGGAAAAGGAAGGTGGGGAAATTCCAGGCTATTCAGATCTGATCACCAACCACGTATAAAGCCATTTGAAGCATCGTTTTAATTCTGAATGGTGGTCTTATATCGGGGAGACACTAAAAGAATCTTTCACTCTGGAACGTGCCGCTAATGTTCCGTGTATTATTTTTTCCGTGTATGATTTATTGTGAAAAAATACAAATTAATCAATTAAAATAATGACCGGTCAGTGGTTGAGCATCATTGGCATCGCGTTTGGTTCTCACCCGGACGTTGCGTGTTCGATTCTTCGGCTGGCGAAATCCTTCATCACGACTCAAGCAACATTTTCCGCTTACTGTGGTGGTAGTAGGAGATTTTCAAACTTTGTTGAGTTATTCGTAATCCTGAAATGTTTTTTATTCTTCATCAAAGTAATAAAAATAAATAAATAATAATATTTGAGCATGCCGGGGTTCGACGCTAACTGCGAGTAAAAAGCCTTACCCCTCGACCACGGAGGCTTTCTTTCATAGTGCACAAAATAGGGCACAAAATATGGATATCTAACGTCTGACGATATCTAAAGTATCCAGTAATCGGTTTATAATATTAATAAATAAGGCGATGATTTAGATATTAACGTTTAGTTACTAACACAGGCTTAGACAATTTCAATCAACATCGGCTACCACCAACTCTTAGCGGTAACTTGTGCACAGGGGTGAATTTTTATTTAATGCCAAAACTGTATACACGTCAGTGCGTAACGGTGATGACCGTTCTGCGTCACAGATGATCACAATTTGAACAAAAAGGGGACCGTCCAAATGTCAAAAATATGCTGTTCGTTGGTTTGGTTAACATATCGTTAATGTCATTTAATTTTAAACACTCCAATTTTGTTTAGAATTGGCGTTAATTATGCTTTCAAAGCTCCCATCAATAAGAAGCAAAATGAGTTTCCGATTTCGAGCTTCTGCAGTTTCAGGCGTCAATTAAATATTTAAGCCTCATAAGGTCTGGCGCAGACGATCGATAAACCATATATCGATACGATGTTGACTAAGTCCGTCATCTATGGTTAGTTATCAATATTTTTGAGCACGTTTAACAATAATTGATAAGAGATATACCGGCGGACGATTGAATAATTTTAGCGCGGCATCCATAATATCAGATAGGTTTCGGATAAATTTCAATATATTCATAAATTTGTATGCAAGATTACTTGTTTAACGGAGATCAACTAACGAAGTTTTTAAATATTGAAAGTGGACGCAACTAGTTTATTCTGTTCGATCTTTGCAAAATGAAAGTGATTGAAATATTACTAAAGACCTCATTTACAAATTGTGGTGGATTTGCACCGGGGGTGGTGTAGGATTCCCGTGGTCGAGGGTTTCCACAGATTTTATATGGGTGGTGATCAATAAGAATTCGTTTCTTCTTACCAAGTTTTAATGTATAAGCAAGCCTAGTAAACAATGTAGTATCAAAGGAGATTTCACGCGAAGAGACACAATGGAAAAATTACATCCCTTATATAGTCATACATGCTGTCTCTTTCATGCATACGATCTCTTACATAATGATATTATCATCGTACATACAACAATCACCACACTAATTAACTCCCGTTTAGCATCAAAAAGTAAATGCGGACTGACAATGTATATTTATGTTAGTGTTTCATTCAAACATGCAGATTTATTAATATTTTTATATAATTGTTTGGCGTTTGATGTTCCGTAACGTCAATACTTGGAATTCACCTACGTTGTTGCCATCCTACGTCGATTTTTTTTTATTCCCTGTCAATATCAGTTAGGCTGTCAATATGTCTGCTGTTTCAATTGTCCGTTTTCAAATTGGACTGATTTGTCAAGAACCGTGATTGTTTCAATCCCAGATTGGATTTCTCTGTTGGGTTTAACTGATTTTGCTCTACTACCAACTGCGAAAATTTCACGTTTCAGTTGTGATTCGTCTACATTGAAAAGCTCTGCTTTATTATACTGCGATGGGGCAGTAGAATAGTTCAGATGGAACAAATTCATTAAAACAGAAAGAGAAACCTTACTCCCATTTGTATGAGTCATTCATTCGATTTGGTAATTGTGAAATGATGGCAAAGTCAATCAATTGATTGATTGATTTGGCATTCTTACAAAGCGGACAAAGTCAAAAACACAAACAAACAATTTTACAATAAAAAAAAGAATGTCTTGTTATACGGAATTGTATTTTTCTGCCAATAAGACTATTCGGAAGATGACCCAAGAGAAGAGAATGGTAGAGGGAGATGCTGTATCATTATGCATTCCGTGTTTGGTATCATAGGTATCTCTATGAAAATTCAGAAGCATAACTTACATTCAGATAAGACTTGATAAAAGAGAGCATATTTATTTAGAGAGGAACAACCAAAAAGTACGTGATATAAAATTCCTACTTCCAGACCATGTACAATCTGGCGAGTCAATGACGTGAATTTTAAAAAGGTGACAAGAACGGAACAATGTCCAATTCTCATTTGAATAAGTGAGGAAGTTTCTTTGTGTGGAAAATAGGGGAATTATTGAAACCACGGTACTTTGTATTGAGGTTTAGCAGGCTCGCTCAAATCAACTAGCGTTGTGCCAATACTCTGCTCCCTCCCATTCAACATCTCATCTATTCTTAATCTGAACTTGACTCCAATCTTCCACGAAATTTTAATAGAATTAACACGTCAATTGACCTTTCTTCTCTCCATAAATAATAAAGAAGATCTAGAACACCCTTGAAGAGTGAAAGCCAGAAGCATTTGAAGAAAAAACATTTAAAAATTTACACACAGCGCGTTCCGGTTAAGACTACGTTAAAAAAAATAAAAATATGATTATTTCATACCCCAGTACTTGAAAGCGAAGCCTGTTGAAGCAAAACAACCTAGATTCCAAAGCCTTATTCGTAAATACCGGACGCGTTATCCATTTGTGCACGCAAGCAATTTTTATGTTTCAGATACTTTGGGAGGATGTTGAATTGTTAGGTTAGGTTATTTTAGGTTAGTTTAGGATATATTAAAAATAAAATGTGATTTTATTCTCGTGCGTGTGCAAAGAAAAATTGACTAAAACTTTTAAAGCATTAGTACTTCCTTCAACACTCTCTTTTGACTTGAAATACAATGCACATCGTTGCCAACTATTGGTTTATATTCGTGGTCACCTGAAGCACGCATTGAAAATGCTGAGATTAATTCACAGAATATAAAATCATTTAGAAACCCCTAATCTATTGTTACTTAAGACAATTCATTGGTCAGAAGTAAATTGGAAAATGGTAGTGTTATAGAGTAGGTATATATGAAACAGGGCTTATATATATATACAAGGCATCCGGGGATAAAGAGTACGAACTTCGGAAGGTGATTCTGCATGATGGTGGAAGTAAAAAGGGTAAATTACTTTTTATCGAAATTCAAGAAATTTTTTTTCTATACAAACAATTAAACTTTTAAACCCAAAATTTTCCTGAAAACGTTGTAATTTTGAAAAATTTATTTATCTGTTTTACTTCTATTATCATGTAGAATCACCTCCCGTAGTTTGTGCACTTTCCGCCGGACACCTTGTATAAAATATTTGCATATTATGCACTAATATGCAAATGACTTTCAACCGAATTTTGCAGTGAATATACATATTTTCAACAACCGAATGAATAGGACACTTTGTAAAGCACCCAAATAATGTATGTTTTAAGGTTTTCACGGCCAAAAAGTATTTTTGTTATTGTTTTTGGGGTGTTATGCCGTGTTTCGCTATCTCCTTCTTTAGCCAACGTTTCGGACAGCGTTACAGTGTCCATCATCAGGGCAGATGAGATCACCACTCATCTGCCCTGATGATGGACACTGTAACGCTGTCCGAAACGTTGGCTAAAGAAGGAGATAGCGAAACACGGCATAACACCCCAAAAACAATAACAAAAAAAACACCCAAATAATGCTTTTTTATAAACATCATAATATTACAAACTGTTTTTCCCTTTTCCGCTAGTGACAACAAGTACCTACGTTGATGGAAATAAAACATGTTTTATGTCGTTGAACAACATTTTTAATTTTAAACTTATTTGTTTGCTAATGGTATCTGTGGGTTTGAATTCGTTAATTGGTTTTTTAAAATGGTGTTTATTAAACGGTCAATACCTTCGAAAGAATAAATGCAACATGCTCGCATGCTGCGATTTATTCTCAAAACTCAAAAATGAATTTGAAAAAATTCTCTCGAACAGATTTTTAGTCTTTGACAAATTCAGATGAAAACCAGCATAAGCAAGAGAACCCGTACTCCAGCTCTGTATGGCGTTGACTGGTATCATGTTGACTGGGCCGTACTAGTGTGGTTACGGTTGATACACATTCAGTAACAAGAATGAATTGGAGTGTGAAGAGGTGGAAGCATCTATTTCTTCAGATTAAGTCACACCTTTCACTAACAATGCCAATATTTTGCTGCAGAAAAATAATAAAAATTTACATATCTTGGTTTTATAATGTATAAGTCAAGGTCTTTTAACATTTTATTTATTTATTTATATTAAACCCTCAGGCCTCGTAAATGCTATGTTAGAAGATCAGAATATTTCAGCTCTGCAATAAACTCTAAATAATAGGAATATTTCTGAACATATCCGAAAACAAAATACTGTTTTTGAATGGTAATGAATTATTTCAAATTTTATTGTAAGAAATAAATATATTTTAAATGGAAAAAGAAAATTTTTTAAATGATTCAGTCCTCATATTGTTGCAATTAAAAATATTTTTCCGGTTTCGGCATTCGGTAAAGGCATGGAAAATCCACCACAATAATGAGCTCCATGATATCTACCAAGCCACCAGACTCTCTACCCATTTAATGTACCAAAGACTAAGATGGGCCGGACATGTGCACCAAATGCCAAGCACACGAGTACCGAAGAAGGTTCTAATAGGACAGCCGGAAGGTAAACGAAAGGCGGACATACCTAGGCTGAGATAGGAGGATGATGTCAGGAAGGATGCAAAAGAACTACTCCATGTTGCAGATCGGAAGACGACGGCGAGGAAAGAGCGGTGGAGGCTCATCTTGAAAGAGGCCAAGGCTCAAAATGGGCTGTAGTGTGACCGGACAACTCGAAATGAAACCAACTCAGAACCATCTCAGATAAGTCATTTAGAGAGATAAAAAAATATATAAAAATTGGTTAAATAGGTTACGTTAGGTAAGGGTTATCGGCTAATTTAAAATTATTTTTATCATAGTTTTTAATGATTTTTCAAGGAGGTGTTGAGTTGACTTTATTCTCGGTCGGCATGGAACCGGGCTGTAGCGCTATTTGAAGTAGAAGAAAAACAATTTTTGATCAAATTTTTATATGAAAGGTAATTAAGCTCAATGCATCAAAACTGTCTCACAATATCATTAACAACTTAAAAAATTAAGAGTCTAGTCGGAAATATGTCGTCTCTCTGAGAGTTTTAATAATTTTAATTCTTTTATCAAGTGGTTGTTGCTTTCTTCAAGAGTGCACATTGCTGTACACTTCAACATTGTGGGTAGATTACACTGCGTCCCAATGGTATAAGCTAAAAGTCGCGTACAATAATATTTACCGCCAACTATTCCGTCTACCAAGTTGCCGCAGCGCTACGGAAATGTTCCCAGAGGGACTCTTTCAGAGCACTTCTTCGCCAGACCACTCCAATCGAGGAATGCCATCATCACTACCATGGTTGCCTAGATGGAGTCACCCTGATGGCCCTCTGGAGACGGAGATGGTCAAATATCTTTCATTAACAGCTTTTTGGATGAATTCTTGAATATCTTTATTTATTTATTAATCTTTGGGAAATCTTCCTAATTTTTTTACATTATACCAAAAATAAGACCGATTGTAAATTTCTTCCTGGAATTGAAAAAAAAAACTTAAATGAAAGTAGGCGAGATAGATTGTAAACGGTGACCGGAAGGCTCTCAACACGTCCTTTAAAAAAAGATATAAAAGTGATGACAAAAAAGTAGGTCAAACGGGTTATGTTAGGTTGGATTGTGGAATGAATATTAAATATTATTTCTGTATAATTTGTTGTTATCTCCTTTTCTGTTATGTATGTTTTGATATTTTATCTAATTTGCTTTTGCATTGTGTAATATATTGCATAGCACTACCGCCGCGTACATTCTGGAATGAATTATTGTTATTGGATTTAGGAATACTTACATGACTTTTATACGAACTTATGTGGGGAAAATGCAAAATATCCTATATTATTTGGTATTTAATCTATTGGTAAATTTCTTTGTTACGTTTTGGATCTTATTCAAGACAGTGGCTGTTTTAATGGTTCAGTAAAGATTCGTTTTCCAATGTAAGTTCGTCGTGTTCATTAATTGTAGGTTGGGTTAGGTTAGGTAAGATTTATTAATTGAGTAGGATGGGTAAGGTAAGGTAAGATTTATTAATTAACTAGGTTGGATTAGGTTAGATAAGGAAAGGTTAGGTTAGCTTTATTGTAGGTTCACATTTAACCGTACGCTTTCAGAGGAAATTTCAGTTTGGATTTAAAAACATAGAAATTTAGATACTTTTTTGGGAGCGAAGTCTACTGTTCACAAAACTATTACTTTTTTTATACATATTTATATAATTTGTGTGGCACGGTTGGATGCAAGGATGCAAGGGAATCCATGTTGCAGATTGGAAGACGACGGCCGAGGACAGAGAGCGGTGGAGGCTTATCCTGAAGGAGGCCAAGGCTCGAAATGGGCTGTAGCACCATTGAAGAAGAAGAAGTGTGGTGCGGTTGTTGTTAAAAATCAGGGGAAAATATTTTATTCAATTACCTACAACCATTCCTCCCTTTTAACCGACAATGTGCACAGCTGTTTTGTTACCCCTCTTGGAAGTAATGACCACACATTAGGCGTCCATGCGGGTTTCTAATTTTTTTTCTCGGAAATGGAATGTTAGAAATGTTAGGTACTAGCAATTGATCATTAATATGCACTAATTAAAACCCACAAAGCCGTAATGAAAATTCCGTTAAAAATCCCTGTTATCATGCCAATTAAACAACTTATTCTAAAAATGTACTCCTTTACATCCATAAAAACAAAACACAAAAACAACTCACACATGTATTAGAAATTCTAGTGAGATCTAGTGGGTCAAACACATCTTCAACAAGAAACTACAAAAACAACATTTGGTCAAAAAACCTTATTTTACTGTAGTACTAAACTCTACAAAAATATTCCACTCTCACTCAAAAACCACAATAGCGTTATAACATTTAGATCTCAAATAAAAAGCTCGGAACAAAATATAAGCAGATCAGAAATAGAAAATATACTGACATAAGCAGAGCAAAAAAAGAAAATATAGAATGAAACCTAAACCAAACACAATTTAATTTACTTGATGTAATTTGAGCGGAAAAGGCACTATATAATACTCGTAAAATATTTGAAATTACTTCACATTACTCATATAATTACATATAGAGTGGAAGATACTAATAGTATCGCCCTGGTGTAAGACCACCATTCAGAATTGAAACGTTGCTTGAAATGGCTTTAGCCGTGTTTAGTGACCAGATCTGAATAGCCAGGTACTTCCCCACCTTCCTCTTCCCTATCTCCTTCCCCACTACCTTCAGCCTCACAACATACCCCGATTGGGGATGCCATAGTCTCACTGGCTCCAGACGGGAGCAGTTGGGACTCTGTGCGGTATTTCATGTAAGAAAAAAAATATATAATTAATTTTTAAATCTAATTGAATTCGTCAGCACGGGAGATTCCAGTAAGGATATCATTATCTTTATTAAGAAATGGAAGATTAAAAAACGGTTTTTTTTCTGAAGGAAGCTTAACTGCTTATTTATTTATTAACGCGCTTTTTGGGGGCTTTTACTTATGATTAATAAGAAATATACACTATTTATTGTACAAAATTTAATTGCCTCAGCAACAATATTTTCTTTCTTCAAAATAGGCAAATTTACTTTGTGGCGTCATCATTAATTTAATGAAAAACAATTACTTTGTGTAACAACCACTATTTAATTAACAATATCAACATGTTTCGAAAACTATGTTTTCTTCGTCAGGGTAATAAGTTAAAATTATCCTGACGAAGAAAACATAGTTTTCGAAACATGTTGATATTGTTAATTAAATAGTGGTTGTTACACAAAGTAATTGTTTTTCATTAAAAAAAAAAAAAAAAAAAAAAAACAATATTTTCTATTTGTTTAAAGGTAAATTGAAGATGTCCACTGATTTAGTATAATTATTTCCCTCCATTAGTATTCTGGGTGAATGGGAATACATATGGTTGTTAGTTTCAGAATTTTTGCATTGAAATAAATCCTTACTTCTGGTATTACTGTGATATCCGGAAGCTTATCAGTTCCAGCAATACTGGACTATCAACTAAATTATTTAAAATTTTATATAAAAATACCAAGTCAGTGAAAATTTTTCTGTCTGATAATTTGAGCATAGTGTTATAGTTCAACATAATTGCTGGAATACCCTTTTTGAAATTCTTTCAACAGCTTGTAGATGAGTAGTATTGAGTACATGAGTGGATTCCAGACGGGAGAATTGTACTTAAGCTGACTTCTGACATAAGCAAAATAAAACAGTTTTATAAACTTTTTATTGTTAAAATCTAGTTAGCCTTGTTATAAATCCCTTTTAAGCCCTTATTACAGATTTCTGTTATGTGGTTAACAAATGAAAGTTTGATTGAATAGTGATGCCTAGCTCCTTAATGTGTATTAATGTCTCAAGAGCGTTGTTATCAATATTGTATAGATCACTGAATTTTTTAATCGAGAAAATCTAACTATTCGACATTTGAAGATATTTAAGTTTAGTCTATTTTTATTACACCAAATTAACAATTTGTTGGTATTATCTTGAAAAATTTTGCAGTCGTAAATATTTTGAAAAATGCTGAAAAATTTGAGGTCATCAGCAAAAAGTAAGATAGATACATCATGAAATATTTTTGTAAGATCATTAATAAATAAGATAAATAAGATTGGGCCAAGGTGTGAACCTTATGGAACTCTACTTATTGCATAATTTTTTTCTGTTAGGGAGGATTTTATTCTAACAATTTGTTATCTTCTAGTATGATAGCTTTCAAACCAGGCTAATATATTGCCACGTTTTTACTAATTTCCAATTGAGAATTTTATGGGAAACTGTATCAAAGTCTACTTATTTCTTTTCTTTAAAAGCATTGGTTATAAAATTTTCATAAATAATTAATTTGGATATAGTACTTACACTTACAAGGAAAATGTATTTTTCTGTATTGTGACATTGTTTTATAAAAAGATAATGTCAAGTACTTCAACTTGGCATAAATTCAAACTGATAAGGTGATATTACAGGTTTTATTTGTGTAAAAAGTTTGACATGTATTAGGTTTTCAATCAGTTTCGGTCTGGTGGATTGAATGCATTTTGGTCTGTAATAACAAACATCACTTTTATTGCTCTTTTTGAAAACTGGAGTCAAATAATTAATTTTCCACCTATTGGGAAAAATTCCACTGGATAAAGATAAATTAAAAAGTTTGCTTAACGGAAGAGCAATTACTTTGATTCATTCTTTAATAAATATTGTAGGGATATTGTCCGATCCCGCAGATTTGTGGATATCTAAGGATTTACCTTTACGTCATCTCAGTTCTCGTTTGTTCAATAGACCATTAGAAAATTTTACAGGAAGAAAAGGTTTTCTTTCATTATTTCAATGAAACATTATGAAAGATGCTTAAGATAAAGCTATTTTCGTAAAGGTAAAGGTCTCCTTAATTTAAATAACTCTTAGTTAAGTGATTAAATATACTTTTTATACTCTATTTTTAATTTTAAAGTGGAGATTGAACAAAAACTATAATGGTCTGTTGAACAAACAAGAACTGAGGCGACGTTTAGTAATTACGTAAGACTTATGGTGGTACACTGTGAAAAATCAATTGTTATTTTAATTTTAATTTTAATTTTTAATTTTAAATACATAAACGGCTCTACTGCCTTTTATAAATAAACATACAATAGAGTACAAAAGTAAGAAAAACAATATCATTACATAATAGTAGTTTTAAACTTAAAAAATAACATACAATTATTTTGTGTATCACAACAAAAAATAACAAGAAATAAAAATGAGAAATATCATCATTTCATTTCAACATGTCCATATTGCGTATATAAAGTTACATTATGGAAAAAATAAAAAAAATAAAACTTAAAAACTGAAACCTAAAAATAACATACAATTATTTTGTGTATCACAACAAAAAAAGAACAATGAGAAATATCATCATTTCATTTCAACATGTCCGTATTGCGTATATAAAGTTACATTATGGAAAAATAATTTTTGAGTGCATATTTATATTGCGCTAATTTTAAGAAATAAATGTCGCCGATGTTAGCATATTCATTTCCCAAAATGTGTAATCGACTGATTGGTGAGTAATAATGTGATAATGTATGTGTGTTATTATAGTAGAACGGTAGAGTCAGTCTATTGTTAGCGCGACCAGGGCAATGAAATCGTATTAGTTCTATTAAATCAGGGGTATCCAAGACCGAGTGAATTATTTTGTATAATATTAATAGATTACAGATTTTTCTGCGATCTGATAAATTTACGAGATTAGTCCAGTTTAATAACAAATTATAGTCAACGGATTCTCTTGGAATACCTAATGGTGTAGGTATGAAATTAATTTTGTACAGAAACTGTATTATTTTACATTTTCACCGCCAAATGTTTTTTTTTGTGTAATGCAGTGTTGCGCTGCTTCCTTCTTTTGCCAACGTTTTGGACAGCTTTACATTGTCATCATCAAGGCAAATGCGTAGTTGAAAGTGGTGAAAGGTGTGCTTGTTGTACGTAGAAACAACACCGTGTTGTCAGTTCCATTCCTCCAGGAGTTGGTATTCCAAAATATTTCAAAATGGTTTTCTACGTCTATCTTTGGTGTAGCCGTCAATTACCGGGTACCGAGAACTATTGAGCTAAGTCCATCTATTAACATTAATTGGATTTTTGTGAATTTCAATTACCTCTGTAATCTGGCGTGCTCCATGAGTTTTGGGTCTTCACAGGATTTCAGGAACAAATCCAAAGTAACGGCCTGTTTCGATTAAATGCTCGATGATTACCGATTTGTCAGGATGGCCGAGTTTACATGCTCGAAAGTGTTCTGATATCCTTTTGGAAATCGTCCGCTCTGTCTGGCCTACATAAACTTTGTCTCATCCGGAACAACTGACTTTAAACACTTCATATGTGCAAACAATCTGACCAAAATTTTTGTTATCGTTCCAAAGCCAGTCTTGATGCTTTCTTTTCTTAATAATCTCGCAATTCTGTCTGTCGTATTGTGAACGTAAGACCTTTCGACTCTTGTTCATGTTTTTAATTAACACTTTTTTAAATTTTGAGTTATTTCATTCTAAATTGGACAAAAGTCCGTTAAATAAATACAACTTCGATGAAAACAAATTGAGGAAGCTTAGTTTTTCTTTTACGCAATACAAAATGCCCCAGTAGATGTAATCTGAAGGATCTAATTTAACGACAATAGACCTTAGCCTTCGGTGTATTGTGTGGCACTGAATGGCTAACAAAGTGGCAAGGTCCATTATTTCAATTATTTTCTGACGCACGCAACGTGCCAGAAATGAGTTATGCATTATGTTCCGCGACAATTTTTCTCCAAAAATACCAGATGGCCAAAAAATCTTTTAACATTACAGTACCTACCTTGATCGTAGATATATAATAACATGTGTACTCCGATCAATAGCTCGAGGGTATGTATTTATACACTTGGTGACGCAAGATCAGTTTGTGCACACTTCATGTTGCTCTGTTAGTAACCGAGTGGATAAATACTTCGGGTTCCAGAGTGTGTAATCGAAAATGGTTAGTTGTTCGTAATTCGGTAGTAGTTGTAATCTTTTCATAAAACAGCAAAATAAATTTAAAAAATGTTAATTTTTAATAAAAAACGATAAGTTTTTTCAAATCACCCCCGCACAAATTCACGGAGCGATTTCAATGCTGCTATCTCGACATCTCTACATATCATAAATTAAAGTCGCTACAAACCTACTGTACGGATTTTCGTGCGGTTTTCACCAAAAGATAACGTGATTCATGAAAAAGGTTTGGGTATTTAATTTGTCAAGGTTAAGTGTAAATTAGTTGAAATGTATAATAAAGGGAATTTATTTATTGAAAGAATAGTTATAACATAATATAAATATTATAATTATATTTTTTGGTAGAAAGCAGTAACTTTGTGGTTTGACGTATTATAAATTGAAATAATACAATAATTTTGTATGTAACCACGATTTATTTAACTTTTCCACTACCGACCGGTTTCGCTTTACATAAGCATCATCAGGGTATAAAAGTTAAACTGCAGTTTACTTTTTATACCCTGATGATGCTTACGTAAAGCGAAACCGATCGGTAGTGGAAAAATAAAGTGAATTGTGGTTACAAACAAAATTATTGTGTTATTTCAATTATAATTATAAATCAACAAACAAGTCCTGCTAAGCCAATTGCATTGGCTTGTCAACAGGTGTTTATAATTTAATTAAATGAAGACACTATGAGCGAAACTCAATCGAAAATCTGGAAACAGAAAAATCAGAAAAAGATATTGGCACCTCTGGGACTCGAACCCAGGACAACTTTCCGGGCGAGTGCTCTGTCCACTGAGCTAATGTGTCGATATCCAATTCGGTCACTTTTAACTGTACTTCGACTAGAAACCACCCATATTATCTTCATTTTCTTAACGCATATTTTATTGTAAAGTGTCATTTTCTTAACGCTTATAATTTAGTTACATATACATTTTAAAAGTTATAATTTACATCTTTTATCTACAGGTTCACATTTTTTCATACATTTTTCCACACATATCAATAAATTTTTTTTTTCCGGTAACCAATTTTACACCATATATTTAACCTTTTTCATAGAATTATGTTTCTTTAAAGTGTCAGGTAATAAATTAAATATCTTGGGTATGTTGTACTCAAACGTTCTCTGTCCGTACTTATTATTTAATTTCGAAACTATTTACCCGTCGTTGCGCGTGAATCTAATGCTGTATTTATTTTCTAATTTTTCTATATGCTGCGGGGTAAATAATATGCTAAATTACACTTTTGTGCCTTGACAGGTAAGATTTTGGCACTCTAAAACAGCAACGGTGTATTATGTCTCTGAGATAGGCTCTGAGGGGAATTATTTTTCTCAGAGCCTCCTGTGTGGAGGTAATGTAAAAAAATACAGTGAATCTGCCGTACTAAATTCGTTCAAAAAAGGGATGTTTGATCCTTCTTCTCCAATCAAATCTAACTCACCGTCAATGCAGCACTTCAATTTCCACCAATTAATTTCTACTCCTTTCATTCCCGTGGCCCATATATTTAATCAGTGATCTACTAATCCCGAGAGTTTACTTAATTTTGACTATCAAACAGTAAAAATATTTCTGTTCATTCTGGAGGAGTAGAAAGAACCGTTGAATTTATGAAGGTACCAGCTGCCAACTCCTTTATTGAAAAAATCTACTTTTCATAAAATTCTAAATTTAAGATTTACATTCCATCTGTCCATCGCAGAAATTCTGTCTTCACTTTTAACTCTCCAGCATTTCGGTAAGCCTATAAAATTCAGGACACTAAATAAGACCCCTCCTAAGGCAACACTTGAAAAAAAATTGTAATTTGCCTTTTAAATAAAATGAAAACATAACTTTGCCCTCCCTTTCTCCGTAATTTTAAATGGTAGCCTAGTACATTCTTGATACCCGGAAGCATTGAAAAAGATGGATCAGACAATTTATAAATTATTTTTCTAAAGACATGTTTTCATGAAAGGTTTTGTGAAAGAAAACTGATTTCATGGTAATTAAACAGATTTTTGAACACAATTTATTGCAAACTTCTCGTAAAACTCTCTGACCAGTCAAATAATTAATTTCCGCTTTCATAACACGTTGAATGAAATATTATTTATTACCCACAAGAAAACATTCAAAACACGCATTTTACAGCAAACATTAACATCACAAAAATGTTTGCGTGTCAAATAAAAACTTATTGAGCAAATTAAAAGGTTTAATATAAAAGGGTTTGTGTATAATATAACAGTATTACTACAGTGGTATTAATCCCTTCATTTTATGTGAATAGGGTGTTGATTATTATAACCTACTGTCTTCTTATATGAAAGAAACAGTTAGTACTGTGAAAGACGTGTGTTATTTTCGACCACAAAATTACTTGAAAAATAATTAATTTTAGCAAAGTAACGTCATGTTTATAAGGAATCAAGACTCCCCGCTAATAAAAACCATAAAATGAGTACTGAGATATTTTAAACGTGAGAGCTATTTGAAATTTTACACAACACATATAGCAACGAAGACAGAATAAAAACATGTGATGAATGTTATGTTATAGGTGATGACCAATCCATGGAAAGTCAAGTTTGACAAGTTTGAAATATTTGTGTTTCTTGTTTATTTATGACAGGACAGACATGCACTAAAACCAAACCTCTGTTCCATGTTGTAAAGCTGCTGTTATTAGTAGAGATAAAATGGATAGATGTTTTGCTGGATACCGGATACCGAATATCCGGCAAACCTTGAAGAAGCCGGATATCCGGCCGCCAAATATCTGGCCAAACGTAGCCGAAAACGCATACTCAGTTTGGACCGTTATTTAAACGCTTGAAGTTTTTTTAAAACTGATAAATACTTTTGAAATATTTAATAACGGATTTTTATCGGATGGCCCGTCAGCCCATTTATCATACCTTTTGTATAAGAATAATGTTAATTCATTGTTTATACTTACTTATATTTTTGTGAAACTTTAATCATTTGACGCGGTCCTTGGTATGCAGTGCACTTCAAAAGCTGTTGCATTTACCTATGTCGGATTCACCGAGTTTCCGATTTTTATTTCATTACTTTTCGTAAATCACGTTAGTAGGTAACGTAGTTCTGTTAACGATACCTATATTCTTTTATTTTTAAGAATCATATAAAAACAAAACATCCCTATGAATTCTCTTTGTTGTGTGAATTAATTAAAGTACCTCTAACTAAAGATTATGAATAGCATTTTTTTTCAAATCTGGTCTCTGGCCGGATACTCGTTTACTATCCGGTATCCAGCCGGATTTAAAATGAAAGCTTGATAGGCCGGATACCGGATAGTTAGTTATTAGTGTGTGTGTTATTATTTAAATGAATACCTCAAAGAGTCCCAACTGCTTAAAAATCGTCGCCTAGGATCGTTTTTGTCCAACAGACCATTAGAAAATTTTACAGGAGGAGAAGGTTTTCTTTCATTATTTCAATGAAACATTATGATAGGTGTTTAAGATAAAGCTGTTTCCGTAAAGGTAAAGGTCTCATTAGTTTAAATAATTCTTAGTTGAATGATTAACTATCATTTTTTATACTTTATTTTTAATTCTAAAGTGGAGATTGAACAAAAACTAAAATGGTCTGTTGGACAAATAAAGAACTGAAGCGACAAAATGTCTGGAGCCAATGTGCCCGTGGCATACACAATTGGCGTGTAGTTAGTCTGAAAGTGGCGGTGAGGGAAAGGATATAGGGAAAAATGGTTGAGGAATATCTGGGTAGTCAGATATTATGTTTAAAAGTCTATCCCTCTCCTCTCTTCTGGTAACCCATTCTAACAAATTCCAAGTATTTTAATCAGCGGGAACACATGCAACAAGCAAATTCTGCAACAAGCAAACTCATCATGTGTTTACACGCTTATTTCAGAAGAATTCTCCGCTATCTGGTTGTGTTCTTTGCCCTGTTATTGCGGCCTGATTTCTCTTGCCTTCTCGACTAGAAAATTGTAAGGACATTTCCGAATGAAGGACAAACACAAATTGCTTGCAGGCTTTGTCTCGGCATCTTTTTATGCAACCCAAAGGTCGCGACCCTTTTTGTCGACCGCAAAAATGCTTTTGTAAAGGCTGAGATAAATAATTATTTCTCGTCAATGTAGGGTGGTCTTTTTCTTTGTACAGAATGGCGTGTGGCGTCTTTTTCAAATAACAAGCTTTATTTACTTTTTGACAGGGTCTGTCAACTCTTTTTAAAATCACACACAAAACATTATTATTTATGTGAATGGACTATGAACATTATTTGAACTAGTTTAAATGCATGTAAGGAGAATATTCGAAGAGAATAATGGGGGAAGGTGGGGACGCTCGAAGAAGACATTTCCATAAAGAAATAAAATACTCAAGTCAGGTCTTGTCAAGATTCAGAATACAGTACGAGACGATTTATGAATGCGATTGTAACAAGAAATGTGTTCAAAGATATATTTTGTGTGACATTTTATCTCCTCTACCTACCCATACAGAGAAACGGTGAGATGCTTATCCAGGGGTAGTTTTACGTCTTTATTTAAAAAAATTAAAAATAATAAATAACAACCATTTCCATCAAGACGTTTTGCGAGAAGCTGGTAGGTTTAGGTATCCAAGTAACAAAATTGAATATTGCTACGTATTTGAACTTAAATCCTTTGTAACAATACCTATGAAACAATTAATCGCCACAGAAGGAATTTTTTTTTGTATTTCTTATGCATTAACTAACATTAGAAATATTTCTAGACATTTCGTTTTGAAAATTTTGAAATTTTTTTTTCTGCTACCGCTTTTGAATCCGTGTTATTCACTAGCAAGCTTAAACTATTTTTTTGCCTTGGTATGCTGTACTAGCGTTCAAATTTTTTTTTTATTTCTTGGCATTAACTACGCAACAAATTTATACACATTTTATTTTTAAAAGTTTTATTTTCTGTGTACATTTGCCACATAATTTTAATTATTTTTATATTGTTTTCTGCCATCGGTTTCGACACATTCGTGTCACGAAGGCAAATAATTTAGTTTTATGTTTGCTAGTGAACGACACGGATGTGTCAAAACCGGTAGCAGAATAGTAACAAATGTAACAAATTAACTAACCATCACGCCGTTTCTCCGTAGGGGTAGGCAGAGAGAACGGACGGCAAACAACTCGATCTTGGCACGCACTCCTTGCCTCATTCACATTCATACATCGTCTCATACATGCTCTTCTATTATTCTGACCCTTGACATCGCCCGACTCAAGTATCTGATTCACTTGGTCTTGCCATGTCTTCCTCGGGCGTCCCCGACTTTGTCTACCATTCACATTTGCGTCGTATATTCTCCTTACACTCCTTTCCCCATTCATTCGCTCTACGTGCCCATACCATCTGAGTGTCCCTTTTCGTTACGCTTACATCAGCCTTGCATTCTTTGCAGATCTCCACATTTCTCAGATGTATATAGAAAATAAAAATTTTCAAAACAAAATGACATTTTTTTTTTTTTTTCCCAATTAGCAAAAGTCTAATATTTTCTGTTCATTACCGACGGTTCAAAGAAATTACTGTATTTTTGCAAATACCAGGTTAGTGAACCACTGACCCCTGTCTCTGAGAAAGGTTTTAGTACAGCTGGACACGTAGGACACACATAGCTCGGCACACTGAACACTCGGTACGTTGGAGAAGTACACTGAAGAAAAACTAGTAGAAGTGTGCTGTGGGCGTTTACGTTTGACCGAAGTCAGATCTACTTTTATTTAAAGACAGAATATACCACGGTGAGTGCAAAATTTTTATATGGAAATGTCAAGCGTGGAATTTTCCATTTGATTAGTCAATCATCTTCAAATACTAAATTTTGTAATAATGAGGAAAGCAATTTTCAAATGTTTGCCATAAATCAAATATAATTTACAAGTGTTTGTGTTTTACATATTAAATATGCTATAAAATAATACAGGGAGGCATAACGGTCCGGTACATTAGTATGATATTTTGAAATATAATACTGGTGACCCAGAAATCTCCAGATTTGTTTAATTTACAACAAGTTTTTCTGCATTATAATTTATTTGGTGGTGTTCACTGGTAATCTGAGTATTGTACCAGGTAGAGGGTACACTTTTACAAACAACTACAGACTCAACTCAAATTTCGATTTTTCGAAGGATTCTGACTTATAACCGGACGATCGATATGTTCATTACAATGAGTGCATCACCACCGTTGTCAGTCAGGTTTTTTTTTAATGATCTCTACACAGAAAATAATTTCCCTCAGGGCCTACGTCATCTTTGGGGATGCTGTGTGGAGGTTTTTTTAAGGAAAAGAAGGAGAGGAGAGTTCTGGGATGGAAAAGGGTTTAAGGGGTGGGTAGGAATATGGGATTCAGTGTGTCCTGGTCATCCACCTCCAAGACCTAGACAAACCTCACCCCATGAACTCGGGCATAAATCACCAAACGTAGCGAACAACTTGGGTTGTTGCCATCGTTCCAAAATAAAAATAAAATCAAAATGAAGAATGATACGTAAAAAGTACTTAATTTGTGTCTACGTGACGATGTTGTACGCCACATAAAAAATGAAATTTGAGTTGGAGTATATTATTTCATAATGCAAATTCTTCCTACTTCTGGCGAAAAGTTAGAAGATTTCTTGTTTTTTTTCTTAAATTTAATTTAATAATATTGTTATTAAGTTTTGCTAAAACCATTTTTTTAATATTGTGCCAGCTGTTTCGGCTTACAAGGCAAATTTCAAAATTTTTAAATTAGGTAACAAAAACAGTCTGACGACTAGGAGTCAATAGCAGTGGTGATTCGTGGACCATCTCAATAGTAAAATAAAATTTAAAAAAAAACTCAAAAAAATCCCCCCAGTTTGATAAAAAAATTATTTCGCAAGAACGTCACTGAAACCTGTAAATAATATTAACTCCTTTAGTCAAAACATCTCATACAACTTACTGTTAATCTTAGAAAAAAAAAAATTGATTCACGCAAAACTCTAATCCTAACAAATATAGTGTCTATCGTATCTTATCGTCGCTGCGCACCTGGGCAGCTGCTAGCAATAGCAGACATCAGTTTCCTTTCAAACCAGTGTGGTAAAGAGATCAGTCAGATATCACTTCTATGGATTTTATGATCAGTGAGGTTAACGGAAATGGCAGCAAAATGACCAGCAGACTTTTAATAAAATTATTGACATCACGTTTAGAAGATTTAATTGGGGGATCATTATTTTTTATGCGTTTAGTAAATTTGTTTCCAGTTGGGTCAGATTGAATTTATTCCAAATAACTGGATTTTAAAATCCGTATCCTTAGTTGGTAGTTATCATATTATGATTATAATAAATTGCCACTATATTATCATCTCCACCTACTTTTAAAACATTTATATTATTATTTTTTTTTATAAGGAAGTGAATACAGGCATCAAGGGATTTATACGTTTTAATTGATGTAGGTATGCGGTTGGAAATTTTTTCTTTAAGCAAGGTTATTTATATTTTTTATTTGTTTATTATCTAAAAAAAATAGGAAAATAGACATACACACTTTACAAGCTAAAATCATAATACATAAAAGAATTGCAAGTTTAAAATGATAAACCATTTTAATGCCAGCCTCATGAAATGCTTTAAATTGTTAAAATTGAACAACTACCACCAGAGTCAACCCCATGATTTGGTACAAATTTCATATGACAGAACGGACGTGGCAAGAGATATGGTGTTGCTTTTGATAGTTTTATCAATGGCCTCAAAGTTTTCACTGGGTGACTTACCCGTGCTGAGGCTCCCATTTTATAAAACAATTTTTTTTATACATATCAAATTTTGGTAAGAAAAAAATATTGTGTTCGTAACTGTAAGAAACATAAAATTATGATAACTTCAAACTAAAGATAAAAGTAATATTTAAGTGAAAATTAAAGTAAAATTAAAAAAATAAAATTAAATAAAAATATCGGCATATTATGTGTTGTGTGTTTGTGAGTGATGTGTGTTTTATATTGTTTTTGTGTGTTGCGTGTTATTCTTTACATTTGTTTTATTCTTTCATGTAAATGAAATTTCTGTAATATTGTCTTTTTTGTTCTTTAATCCATTTTTTTATTTTGTGTCTGAATTTATTTTTGTTATCCTAAATTATATTTTCAAGTGTAAGACTGTTGAATGCTTTTATAGCATGATAATTATAGACTTTTTGTCCAAAGCTTGTATTTACCGTCGGAGTTTTTATGTTTTCTTTATACGCTTGTCTAAGTGGTCTGTTAGTGATATTTTGTGTTTGTTGAAATTTGTTTTTTTGGTCAAATATGTAGTTTAGTAGAGTATTAACGTATATTTGGCGAATATCTAGTATGTCAAAATTGTTGAATATTTGTTCTGTATCGGTCAGTCTATGTTTTTACCTAACCTTTTAGTCTAAGTATTACCTTTAAAATCGTTTTCGATTGCTGCATTTGTTGCTCCTTCCCAAACAATTATTCTATATTCTATTATTGATTGACAAAGTGCAAAATATATTATTTTCATTTGTTTTATTTTATATATGTTTCTTATGTTTAGAAAAATGTGTATTGTTTTGAGGAGTTTATTTGTGATTTGTTTGATATGGTGTGTCCATCTAAGATGTTGGTCAATTATGGCTCCTAGATAATTTATTTGTTCTGCTTTTTCTAGAGGGGGGCAATCCCAGATGTTTGTGTTTATGCATTCATGTATTTTTATGGAATATGTGTTGTTTTTTGGCTCTCCCGTGCTATTTATACTGTACGTTGTGAATTTTGTTTTTCTATTGCATGTACGTTAATTATTGCTTGTGTACAGTGTTAGGCAATAGAATGACTAAATCACGCTGATCACGACAGTTGATCCTCCGACAATTGACCCCCCAAAATGATATTTTCTACAAAATAATATTTTTTGTGCATTATTTACCAATTTCAAACCTAAAATTGACTTCAAAAATACCCTCTAGTAGCTTGGTATGAATATCAAACGAATTTATACACAGCTTGGATTTTTTCGTACTTATGCGCCGGTATACTTATTAAATTGAGAATCAAATTTTTCCTTCATGCATTTGAATGAAAATATGTTATTCGGCGGTACATCCCTTTGGCGTCACTTAGTTATTTTTTGTATAATTAGGTGTAGCGTATTTTCGCTAAACTGACTGCACATAATAATAATAATAATATTTGGATGATTTAAATAGCGTCGTTTTTGTAAAAAATCACCTCAAGGGCGCTGTACAAACTTACAATATATTTCTAAAATCTAGAAAAACTACAAACTAGGCAAAAAATTAAAAACAACTTATGGCTAAAAATTGCATCCACCGGTTCATAAGAAAATATTTGTACAATGTCTCGACCAATGAACGCGATACTTCCCAAAAACGTATACAGGACCATACTTATCTGGAAGGTCGCTTGAAATTAACACTATTTATTGTCTGTTAAGAAATTTAGATAGAGTTCGCACGCAGAGGACATTGTATATTTCGCTGTGTATATTATATAACTACATTGTATATACACATTGTATGTAAGTACGCCGGGGGCCAATCTTTGGCAGATCAACTGTCATGGAACCGACTAAATCTAAAGTAACATTATTTTTAGAGGATGACAATAAATTTTGAAAATATATATACCTAATGGAATAGCAGATGATGAACAAGGGTGGTAGGGTTTGTTTTTTCTACGACTCACAAACAATTGTAGCATCGAGTATATTAACGTACCAAACTCCAGTGTTAAGATGTTAAGTACGCGAATTCAAATAAGTCCTAGTGATGTTATTAAAAAAATAATTGTAAATGCAGACAGCATAAACGTAATTCAATTTCATAAATAGTTTCACCCAAGCCTTAGGGCTTGCTCGTGTTGTTTGTAACTGTCAAGAAGCGGTTAAACTTCATTCCAACATCGTTGTAGTAATACTGCTCTCTAGAACTTTAAATTAATATATACAACATCATATTATGATGTATTCTGGCCGCAGTTCGGCCAAACTTGCAAAACTTGAAACACGTAAACAAAATATGCATCAACAAAAGACATTGAGTTTAAAGGACAAAGTGCTCAAATAAGTTCTAGTTAGTGCATGCCGCGTTTAGTGTTTTAAGGGGGTATTCTAGTCTAGAAGCATGAATTGTAGGTGTTTTTTAAGTTGCAATAAAAAAAAAACGAATATTTTTGTAGCCATTATTTTACCAAATATTTAATAAACATTAAACAATTCACGAAAAAAAAATCATGCGAAAAAATTTAATAATTTAAAAATTACAGGGTGTTAAAGTGGGGGGTCTCAAAAATATGACGCGCCCTGGTTGGCACGATTGCAACCCTCCTAGTAATCGGAAAAAAAAAACAAATTTATTTTTAATACAAACAAATGCTGCTATGGCGTGAACTTCGGATAAGTCTTAAATTTTTTTTTCGCAAAATGTTGGCTGTCTGAAAAGTTAAGACATTTTTTACCGGTTTTTTTGACTTCCCGAATTTTTTTAGAATAGGTAGTAAATATTAAAATTTTGTTGTATTTCTAGTTTATGCGATAAAGTAATGTAAATAGAAGGCTCACACCAAATTTCAAGTAAATTGGTTTAGAAGAACTTGAGATACCGTGTCAACCGCCTCGAAAAAAGTGGTTTTGAGAAAAAAGTGTTTCAAATTTTGTTCTTTTTAGATTTTGGTTAGATTATGTCTAAACCGCGAAATTAAAATGGTTATAACTTTAAAAATAACGAGAATTTCGAAAAGTCCTTTTAAGGAAATATTTTTGAATATTTAAACTTTGGAAATATGGAGAATATTTTTTTTCTGGACTAGAATACCCCCTTAAGTTGATAGTAATCTGTGTTGGTAAATTGATATTGAAAACTTCGTAGACTCTTATCCAACAGCCATTCAAAGTTAAGTACATTTCGATCGTCCAATTGACCTCCAAATACTCCAAAGTTTTGAGATGTTGAAGAAAACCATATTCAAATGCTCTCCTTGAATTAAATGATATTTACACTTGTATTTTACATATAAAATATGATTTAAAATAATACCGGGAGGCATGACGATCCAGTACTTTAGTAAAACGTTTTGAAATATCCTACTAATGACCCAGATTTTATGAATATTTGGTTTAATTCATTGCGTTGAATTTAATTTTCGCAGACCCAGTCACGTCTCATTACGTCTAAAAGGGATCGAAATTAAAATTTAGTATCCTTCAACGGAAGCAATCTTCCGAAATGCTTGGTGTAACTATAATTGACCAGCCAGGTACGGGGGCTTCATCGAAGCCAGAGTTAAATTAGCCTCCCAAAAACTAAGATTCTATGCAGGGCCCTCAGATACTTTAATATTACACAACTGCTAATCCTGTACAAATCTGGAGCTCCAAAAACTCTCGACCTGAAAAACTCTCGACTCCATGCAGAAACAGGCGGTCCGTTTGATATATTCTCCTATCTAAATAACGGTTTGCAATCTTTAGAACACAGGCGTCGGGTGGGAATGCTTTCTTTGTTCTACCGGTATTTCAACGGAAGATGTTCTGAGAAACAAGCGTCATTAATCCCTTCAGCACCGGTGCATAGTCGGGAAACACGTCTAACGCTTGCCCAACATGGTTGACATTTGTCAAATGAGAACGGGTCGCTTCTTCGACTCGTTCTTGAGTTCAACAGGTCGGCTGTGGAAAGATTTGCGGCCTTCCTGCAACATGGATCTCTTCAAGACCAATATTCATTCCATCTTATCCCCCCAAAAGACTCTCCACCCAGCATCTCAGATGACATAGGCCCTGAGGGAAAATATTTTCCACAGGGCTTCCTCTTTGGAAAACATCAAAATTTTGGTTAATTCATAACACATCTTTCTGCATTATAATTGAGGTAAATTTTCTTGGGTAGTCTGTGTATTGAACCAGATAGAGGGTGCACTTTTACGTAGAAATGCATACTTAACTCAAATTTCGATTTTTCGGAGATGTCTGACTAATCAACTGGACGTTCAATTTATATTACTATTTTGTTTTTTTTTTTTTTTTGTTACTCCAGTAACATGGGTGCCACATTCTAACCTGCTCCAGCAGGTTAGAATGTGGCACCCACATTTGGGGTATATTGTGCGGATGAAGGTAGTGGAGAGGGAGAGGAGAAGGAGAAGTGAGGGAAATTACCTGGCCATTATCCACAAACAAAACCTGCGATTTCAATCCATCCGTTGAATGCAATGCACAAATCACGTGCCCATCTATGAGCTTAGAAGTGAATGCCAAACTCAACAGTACTTATGTACCTTAATCCGTAGTACTTGACAGTCGTGCACTTTAGATATGCCGAGTTTTCAAGAGGATTTGGCTCCGGTGAACCCTCGACCCTCTTGAATAATATGTTAAATCCCTTCCAGTTCCACTAAGTTTATTGGAGTAATTGGAGGACTTCGAACCAATATAATTATTAGAATAGATTGCTGTAACTAGCTACACGTGAAGATGCACGTGAAACACTTAGATACAATAACACTAACTTACTAAATTAATTCTTCAACGATGCAAATTGATGACCGGTAGTAATAATATGTAATTATGATAATAGGGTATCAATTTATTACCTACATCATTGGGTCTTGAGATAATTTATTACGAGATTCATAAATGTATTAAACTTAACACAAACCTGATGATGGTTCAGGTGCAAACCGTAAGTAGGTGGCTATGTACTACATTATAAAAAAATAAAATGATGCTTTAAAACATTTTATAATTATTTTATTTATTTTATCCACAATAAAAAGCTACTTTCAAGATAACAGATGAGTCGACACTATCACCAAAGATTCAAAGAAAGATTTTTTTCTTCCTTTTCCTTTTTTTTTTAATTTGAAATTTTTGTTAAAGTAAAAATGCAAAATAAAGTACTTTTTTACAATCCTCTTAAGTAATAGGAGATTAGTTATTAGTTAAGGGATTAGGGTAGCGAGGCGGACTGTAGTATTGATATTACATTATGTTTTCCTCATCTTCATGTTTGTCGATTTCCGCATCATCATGTTTGCTGACAAGTTGTGTTAGTGTCACGTCATAATTTTTTATTTATTCTTCATCTTTATTTTACTTAGCTATATTTTGATGTCGTTTTTATCAATTGAGTAATCAAGCAAGTTTTATATCAAGAATGACTTTAGGTTTTTAACTTAAGCTATGATTTAAGTGTAACAATCATGCCCTCCAAGGTTATAATAAACAATATATTATATTCGTTGTCAACATCCATGATAAATTGTATAAATAAGTAATCATTAAAATTTTTATAAAAACAACTCTTTTTATAACTTTTGAAGGTGATGTTTCACAAAAACGGCGCTATACAAATCATCCAAATACTATTATTATTAATGTAGTGCATCGAGAAATAATAAATTTAATATATTTATGGGAAAAAAATTAGTCGAAGATAATGTAGTTAATTCTAAAATTTGAAAATATGAGAACGACAATTATGTCGGTTTGATGGAAGGTGGCAATTGCTGAACTGTTAATAATAATAATAATAATAAAGTTTTATTCCAGGATGTGGGGAGGATAGTGCAATCCCACACGTCCCATATGATTGTACATATTTATATAATATATTTTATAACATATTTTAAAACAACAGATTTTTTTTTTTAAACATAGAATAGGAAAAAAAACAAAATTAAAATAAATGTATATATATAAAAATTAAATTTAAAAAAATAAATAAGTAATCAATTCTATTCTTCAAGCTCGGGCCCAGCGCTCACTCAGGAGTGGGGTTTGGTGCTGGAACGCTGCGGTCACCACTGCATTGTCGGAAGCCATTAGCCGCATCCTGGCTCCAGTGACCCGATGTCTCTTTAGACCGGCGAATCCGTGCAGTCCTAGTTCAGAAATTGTCGATGCACTGCTATATCTTCTGAATCCAAATATAATTCTAATATAATTGTTAAAAGCGCACGTCCCGGTTAGATGAGAGGTTCTGGGTTCGTGTCACAGTTTCGACCTTTATCTTTATCTATTATTCTGTGTCTTCTTCTCTTCCATATTTTCGTTTAGATTATTAGTGCTATCTTCTTCTTCAATAGTCATTAAACCATTGGTAAAATACCCTTTTTTATATGAATTGTTAGAATTTACACTACTTCTACTCTCTGGCTTTGGCCAAGAATAGGAAACAATGTTTATTCTTTTTTTAATTTTTTTTTTTTTTTTTTTATTTCCAACAAAAACATACTTAACAAATACAGATAAAATTGGCAATTTAAATAGGTAATCCCGCGAAGCTGCCACATGGCTGCTTGTCAGGTTCTACCTCAATATACATCCATTACCATTTGAAATAAATAAAAAACATATTTATAAAATTTAAAATTGTAAAGAAGAAAGCAAATAGAGACAATCAAATCCTAATGAACAGGTTGGTGCAACCTACTTTACAGTTAATGAAAATAAATAAAGTAAAAAAAAAAACAATATTTTATGTTTACAAAGGCATACAACATTTAACAGATTTTGTATCTATCATTCAAGAAAAAGGTAATATATTCTTAATAATTAGAAACCATGACATCATCAATCTTTCTTTTTCATCTTTGAACATTTTTTTACAGATATACTGATTTTTCACTCATAATCCACATCTTCACAATTTTTATATTTATACTCTCATTTTCCTCAATAACAAATCTATTTTTGATTTTATTAAAAATCACCGGTACACAGTACTCCAGTGTTCGGCTTCCATACTTATTTGATATTTTAGGTATATTTAGGCCTTTTTTTCTGTGAGTCGTGTGCTGTGACTATGTACCAGTGGTTTTTTATAAGTACTATCTCCCCAGTTATCCTTAATGGTAAGTAACCAGAATATACCTTTTATTGGGAGTAGGTCATCAGCACAATATAAAAGCTGCACATTGTGTCTTTGTCTATATAAATTAGGTGATACAATATGTTTTATGATAGAGGTTTGCAAATTTTGTACATGCTTAATATAAGTCATGCTTGTATTTCCCTAGCTTCGAATTCCATATCTTATATCGTCAAGAAAAAAAAATAGCCTTTATGTGCTCTTTGCTCATAACAAAAAAATGTATAAAGCTGAAATAAGTTTGATCTAGAATTATCGCTAACTAAAATATTTCAATTTCACGAGGTTAGAGCCCACGTTTTGCATTTTTTTAGTACAATAATTATCTCGTACAAACGACAATATACTTCCTGACAATAAAGTTGCGATCTGTTCAAATGCACTTAAAAATAATTTTGAAATATGCGATTGTTCCTACGGATACCGTCTTTATTACAACAGATTTTGTTGGACCCACATAAATATAAGAAAATTTTTAAACACTTCCAAAATCTTGATAACTTCCAAGCATTGGGGCATTTTTGGATTCTACATGATGGAATACGTACGCACGCCCGCTCAAAATAATGAACGTTATATATTGTATGCCTATACCTACCTTATATTGTAAGTTAATTCATTAATATCAACGTATGTTCATCAAACTGGGCACACAGGCCGTAAAGAATTTGTAACGAAAAAAAAAACAAATCAATTATGGAGCGAAATTATTGCCTAAAAACTTGTTCCGCATTATGAGGGGATTTTTGAATCGGGGGAGCGACATTGAACACCGCGGATATCAGAATAATTCTCACTACCTCTCAGACGGCCTCCGTGGTCCCGAGGCAAGACTCTCGACTCACAATCCGAAGGTCGCGGGTTCGAAGCCGGCGTGCGCAAATAAATTTTATTTGATTAATTTGTGTTATTTCATCATTATTTATTCATTTAAAAATAATATATAGTATATTTGCGGCACGTTCCAGAGTGGAAGATACTATCAGTATCGCCCTGGTGTAAGACCACCATTCAGAATTGAAACGTTGCTTGAAATGGCTTTAGCCGTGTTTAGTGACCAGATCTGAATAGCCAGGTACTTCCCCACCTTCCTCTTCCCTATCTCCTTCCCGTCCCCACTACCTTCAGCCTCACAGCATACCTCGATTGGGCATGCCATAGTCTCACTGGCTCCAGACGGGAGCAGTTGGGACTCTTGTGCGGTATTAACTGTAAAAAAAAAAAAAAAAGAAATTACTGGATGATGATTTTTCTGGACAACAGTTAGGTTAGGTAGGTTTGCTGACAATTCGAAATTTGGTATCAAATAAGTTAGTTTCTAGTTACATTGAAAATTATCGAGGGTTGAAATGTGAAACAGTTTTTTTTAAGATATTTTCAGAAGAAAAAATATATATTTTCACTGTACGTTTCATCAATTTATAAATTTTTGTAAAATCGGTGTCTTTTGATTTTCTATGTATTTAATAACATACTTATTGAATTTGTTTATTAAACTATCGGAATCAATGTTTAAAAAATGTATAGTATTTGGGGAGTAAAACAAAACGTGGCCATTTAAGTCACGTATGTGAATGCTTACAAACGATTTTAACAAAAAGTTTTTTAGTTTTAAAGTCTAAAATTGATCAAACTTACGTTTTTCGGAGCAATTAATAACGATTGAGTTATTATTCTTTAAGATTAGGCAGATAGGGTGAGCTACCGCCCAAGTTTTAGTAGAAGATTGTCTTGTTGAATAAATATATATTTTTTTACATTAACTCCACACAGGAGGCCCTGAGGAAAATAATTTCACTCAGGGCCTATGTCATCTTTGAAGATGCTGTGTGGACTGTGTTTTTGAGGAGAGGAAGGAGTGGACATGGGTCTTGAAGAGACTCATGTTGTAGGAGGGAGGATACACAGAGGCCGGCAAATCGTTCCACAGCCGAGCTGTTGAACTGAAGAACTAGTCGTAGAAACGACCCGTTTAGTTTTTACCCCACGTAGTTCTCATGTGAATGTCAACCATGTACAAATGTTGGGCGCGTGTTTGGCGTGTTTCCTGACTATGCACCGGTGCCGAGGGGATCAATGACGCTAGTTCCTCGGAGCATCTTGCATTGTAATACCGATAGAACAAGGACAGCATTCCCACCTGACGCCTGTGCTCTAAAGATTGCAATCCGCGTGTTAAGTTAGGAGCATCTACCAAACGAACCGCCCGTTTCTGCACATAGTCGAGGGTTTTATTCAGGTATATTGGGGCTCCAGACCAGAGGCGGTGGTCAAATATGATTCTTTTGTCATTTATTTCTGGGGCATTCGTGGTGTATGTATTTTTATATTCACTTGGTGTGCATACATTTTGTACACTGGAGCGCTTTTTGCCACAATATGGCACTATTTAAAATACCTCGGATTGCTTTGCTGCCAATTTTGGCAAACTTTCCCTAATTTTTGTATGATAAAGTAGAAGTTTACGATTTTATAACATTTTCTTTTAAATCCTAAGAATATTTGATAATTGACAAAAGATGGGTAAAATTATTGGCTATACAGAAGTATAATCAGATTGTTTGTCTTAAGGGGGTATTCTAGTCTTAAGGGGGTATTCTAGTCTTAAGGGGGTATTCTAGTCTTAAGGGAGTGTTCTAGTCTTAAGGGGGTATTCTAGTCTAGAGGCATGAATTGTCGGTGTTTTTTTCAGGTGCAACAAAAAAAAACCAATCATATTTTTACCAATTTCTATTTTGTGAAATATTTGAAAAATATTAAAAAATCCATTAAAAAAAAGTCAAACTAAAAAATTAAAAATTCAGAAAGTAACAGGGTGTTGAAGGGTGGGGTCTCAAAAATGGCGCGCCCTGGTTGACACGATTTCAACCCTCCCAGTTATCTAAAAAAAATAATAATAATGTTCATATCCAAACAAATGCGGCTATGGCCCGAACTAAGGAAAAGTAAAAAAAAAGTTGTTTCGCAAAATGGCGGCTGTTTGAAATAAAAAAGACGTTTTTGTACCAGTTTTATTTACTTTCCAAATTTTTTAAAATTAGTTAAAATGAAAATTTTGTTATAATTCTAGTTCCCGCCATAGAGGAATGTAGAGAAGGCTTCCACCAATTTTCAAGTAAATTGGTTAAGTAGAACTTGAGATATCGTGTCAACCGAAAAAATTGGTTTGGAGAAAAATGGGTTTAAAATTTTGTTCTACCTAGATTTTGGTTAGATTTCGTCTAAACCGCGATATTAAAATGGTTTTAACTTTTAAAATAATGCGAATTTCGAAAAATCCTTTTGAAGAGATATTTTTGAATAGTTAAACTTTGGAAATATGAAGAAAAAAATGTTGTTTTTTTTTCTAGACTAGAATACCTCCTTAAGTTGATACTAATCTGTGTTGGTAAGTTGATATTGAAACCTTCGTAATAAAATTCGGAGATATGATTTTTTTTACGTCGGTGGAAAATATTCAAAATGATTTCCAAAAAATCTCGAGCAGTCGGAGAGAAAATTTTTAAATTGCGCTGTCGCTCCAGTGGTTATGGAGTGTATGGAAAGCACTAACTTCTCCACATTCTGGAATAAAGGCATTATTATTTTTATTAACTCGACCGCTTTGCAGCGGTTAAATGGTTTCATTGCTTTTTTATTGTGAAATTATCGTCTTACTTTGGATTTTCTTTTTCGCGTTATTACGATAATATGGTGCCTACCAGTCTGAAAAAAGTGAGAAAACCATTATTCTCATTGAGATAGATATCTTAGGGCAAATTTTATAAATCCTTATTTGATAATAAAAAAGACATGGTTAAAATAAGATATGGTTTATAATTAAGAAGGTTGGTATATAAGTAAATCTTATGAATCCATTCCTTCCACTGCGGTCCAAGGCGATGAGTCGAGAGAGTCCGGCTGGAGAGGTTAAAAAATCTCCCTTTACCAGTCTCTCTCGATCCAGCCCATCACCCAGTAGGTGGGCAGACGCATTCGCCGACAAGATCTAGACAAACCTCACCCTAAGAACTCATTACATTATGCAAAATACCATGGAGTCCCCCCTCCACTTTAGAAAAATCTTTAAAAAAAAATTACTGAATCAAAGATAATAACAAAATATGTATGAAGATCGCAAGTATTCTAAAATAATTTATTCAATTCGGTTGTTCACTTAACACGTTAAAATGACCAACGTAGCCGTCTGATTTAGGTAAATGAGAAAGTTGTGAACCAATTTGTATTCTATCTTTTAGCCTTTCTTGCCCGGTGCCCGGTTTCATGGGGCGAGGTTTGTCTAGGTGTTAGAGGCGGATGACCAAGACACATTGAACCCCAGATTCCTACCCACCCCTTAAACCCTTTTCCTTCCCAGAACTCTCCTCTCCTTCCTTTCCTTATAAAAACCCTCCACACAGCATCCCAAAGATGACATAGGCCCTGAGGGAAATTATTTTCCTCAGGGCCTCCTGTGTGGAGCTCACGTAAAAATAATTTTTTTTTTCTTGATTGTCATTTACTTTTGCAAATCAAGCTATTTTGATTCTATTTTTGCTATTATTTGCATTACAATGTTAATATTAATATTTTAATAATTTTCATTACAATGTTATTACAATGTACATCAACTTTAATGTGTAAAAAAATTTTGGCGTCATGCCTGTTTTATGTACTTAAATAAAATAAAATTAAAAAAATTTCAACAATCAAATTAAGAACTTCCTATAGATGCACCACCGTTCTATAAAAAATATTTACATGTTTCAAAACCAAAGGGTTTCTTCATCTTCGGGACATAATATAAGAATTTACTTCTATTCTTATTGACACTGGTAAAAAAACCATTAGTTTTGAAAAACAATGATATTTTCCTTTAAATAGTGATGTACGAAGTTAGTTATTTTATTTGGTTCCATGATAACTCAGAAGTAACTCAACTCAACACCTCTTTGAAAATATATGAAAAGCTACGAAAAATAAATTAAAACAGACCATAAACAAGCTTAACGTAATCTACTTATTTTTAATATATTTTTTATTATTAAGAAATATTTTTTATTTTATTATTAAGAAGGTGTTGAGTTGAGTTGATTCTGAGTTGTCCGGTCACCATTTTATTATTAAAATAGCGCCTCGCAGTGATTTTTCTACCATTGGAAAAGTATTAATTTTGCCATATTAAGTTAATAAATGAGAAAATAAAACATTTATCTCTTCCTTGTGTTTAATGCAAACACCTTTTTTCTTGTAAAATAAAAACCCTATGGGGGTTAATGCAACAAGAAAATTATTGCATAGGTCACATTATTCCAAAGTGTCCACGTGCAGCATAAAATCAACTTCCCACAGTATCAATTGCAGTAGAATGTCACCACTGGATCTCGAATGGGTATCCTACATATCAACTGCACTGAACGATCCGATGCACTCTAGTTCAGTGCGTATAAAAGCGCATTTTGCACTTAGATCATATGCATTTCAGTAGCGACCGTCGCATTGCAAGGGTTACGCGCTTCAATTAAAACTGGAACCTCAACAGAAAACTAGTAACCACACGTCAAAATAAACTAAAAATCATTAATTTTAAATCATCATTTAATTTACCTTGAATCCGGAACAGTTTTTTAAGTGTGATATTTTGTGTTTTTTAAGTTATTAGCAAGTGTTTTTTTGGATTTAAAATGAAGGCTGTTTTTTGTGCTGCTTTTCTTTGTTTGGTGGTAGCTGGTTGTCATGGTAACCAGGAGAAGTCGGAGAAAGAGTCACCCTTGCATTTTGACAATTCGGTGAGAAAATAACAAATTTAAATTTTATTTTATTTTAACTATACATAATGCAAAACTGTCACGTCAATGATCCATTTTTTAAAATCCCGTCTCATGTCATGACATTGTTTTCATAATTTTCGGACAATTTTTATAGCGTTATTTAGATTTTCAAGATCACCTCGAAGACGCTCAAAGTTATTTTTTCAACAAGTCGATTATTTCGTAAATTATTTTGTTGATTTGTTGAATAAAATGCTTGTTGAATTTTGCCTCATTGACATCTGAAATGCAGCGATGTGTTCATTAAAGTTTGTTTATAAACAAACACTTTGCAAAACTTTAAAAATGTTGACACAATCCAAGTGAAATAGAAACATCATACAACTATTAAATACGAGGACGTCTTCGAAAAGGCTGTTCTTGTTTACTTTTTATTATCTATCTAACAATAAGTATTAGTTTTGAAATAATTCATAATTTTTTTTTCATTCTGATTCAGATCAAACTTCTAAGTCAATAATTTCGACTTAATTATTAAGTCAACTATATTATTTTATAACGAACAATACGTTTCTTTTTAACATAGAACAAGAAATATACTTCTATGAAATCCTTGGTGTTTATTTTGTCACCGAAAGGTAACGAATATGCAAGGAAACTACAAACAATCAACAAAAATTTATTTCAACATGGTACAAATAGCAGTCTTTTTTTGCAACAACCATTTGCCGACAAGTTGTCCTAATTTTATTCTCTATTGCTTTTGTATCATTTAGGTCTGAAGGGTTGAAAGAAGTTACCCGGTAATTTGATCGATACAATTTAGTTACCCCTCAGGGTTGTCATCAAAACAACATGTTGTATAAACAAACCTTTCCGAACCGAAATATTTTTTTCACTTTGACTATGAAAAATATGAGTTAATATATAATAATAATTTATAATATATAATAAGTACCTACCACTGGAAGGTAATTATTATCAAGTAATTTTATTTTAAATTTAAATAAATTATTTCTTCAAAATTCGCAAATTCACTTTGTGGCGTCATTATTAATTGAATGACAACAAATAACATTGTGTAAACCACTATTTTATTAACAATATCAACATGTTTCGAAAACTATGTTTTCTTCGTCAGGATAATAAGTTAATAAAAAATATCAAAAGACAAACAAGAATAGACAAATTAAAACATAGACAAAATATTAGAAAGGAGAGGTGATAAATTATTTAAAATATCATAATAAACCATTATATGTATAAAATAAAATACAAAAATTAATTGAGAAATTCTCTTCGTCTAAAATATATAATAATTTATGTAAGCCTACCAACTTATTCGATTAACGAAATGACATTTCGTCGCCTTAGTTCTTAATTGTCCAAACGATCATTAAAAAATGTTACAGGATAAGGTTTTCTTTCATTATTTCAATGAAACATAATGATAGGTGTTTAAGATAAAGCTATTTCCGTGAATGTAAAGGTCTCATTAGTTAAAATAATTCTTAGTAAAGTGATCAACTATCATTTTTTATTCTTTATTTTTAATTTGAAAGTAGAGATTGAACAAAAACTAAAATGGTCATTTGGACAATTAAGAACTAAGGCGACGATTTTGAGAACATTGTGTAAGGGTTAAGTTATATAGACACTTTCTCAGAAACTCGCCACGATTAATTATTTATCCTATTATCTAAAATACCTCCATTATCACGATGATGGAAAAATATTAAGGCTTCATAAACAATATTTATATTATCAAAATAAAGTTTTATTTTATTTTTAAAATAAGATAATACTAACAAATCTTAACA
Source organism: Glyphotaelius pellucidus (assembly GCA_936435175.1). NCBI lineage: Eukaryota > Metazoa > Arthropoda > Insecta > Trichoptera > Limnephilidae > Glyphotaelius > Glyphotaelius pellucidus. Next base: position 3,823,478 of record OW386558.1, read on the forward strand.
AAAGAAGTAAAACAATGTTCTTAAAGAATTTATTTGTAACCAAGATATAGTGCCTCGAATAAATATACCTATTCAATTTAATTTATATGGGACACTATTCCACTTTTTCTCAAGTCTAAATGAATTTTCAATTTTACAGGAATAAATTTTGGATGTTATACAAGGTATTCACCAATCCTCCAAACGAAAACATACATTTTCGATTAATCAAACAATTTAAAATTTTATTATTCGGTACTTGACCCATGAATAGTGGCAATGTATAAGATAAGTAAGATGAGGTTTTTACATGGTGGGAGTAATTATTTATTTATTTATTAATATTCGTTATCGTATAGAAAAGTTATCAGGAGGAAAGTGAAATGCCTCTTAAATTTAAAACATAATTAAATTATATGTTTTTCTTGTATCTTTTTCTGATTCACGATTTGTTTAGATTTCTTAGTATTATCTTCTTCTTCAGCGATACATTTCATTGATCGGTAGGTATAACCTTCAAAAGTTAAGCCAATAAAATAATTGTTTTCATCTCATGAATTTAATATTCACTTAACTTTCACATTAATTTGTTTGGTGTGAGTTAGTTTCTTCTATTTTTTTTAGTAAACAAGAACGAACTGTAATTATTGAAGAATCCGAAACAGTTAAATTCTATTTGTAATTGCCATTTGAACTTAGTTAATTTTAGCTAATTGAGAAAACTTTTATTTGTAGAGGCAACTTCCAAATTTCTTACTTTTATGTCATTAGGCAAGTAGGTACTTTATAAATTTAATGCAAAGTTGTGTTATTTATTTTTTCATTGCTTGTTAATCGTAAAATAAAAAAATTGTTATTTCTCAATTTTTTTTAACGTTAACTTCGGATGAAAAAGCTCTGAGGAAAAAAAAAACGTCATTTTTAGGGATGCCCTATGGAGGGCTTCTTTGTGCAGAGAAATGATTGAACATGGATCTCGAAGAGAACTTTTTCTTCGTTAAATGCTGACGTTTTGATAATAAAGGTGTAAAGAGGGTTACACTCCGTCTATTCTAAATAATGCTATCTCAATAAATTTCTAGTGCTAAAATGATTTGTCTTTTTTTATTATATTATGACTTCCTAATTTAAAACTGCGCTCGTGATTTCTTTGTAATTCTTTACCGTGTTAAAATTATAAGTAACTTCATGATTAATTTTCGTAAAATATATTATCGTCAAAACGTACCTACACTCCGCCTCTAACGACAAGCTTTGCTTAAAACACGCACCAGTTCTCTATACACTACGCACATCATCCGGTAATTACTGAATATACATTATATATAACACAAGTAAGAAATTACAAAGAGACGTAACGTCAGTAATTTGTCTCTTCACTGTAACCAATGTACTGTTTTTTTAAGTGAAACTTCCTTAGCCACGTTAGCGATTCGGAATTCGAATAAAACGGAAATGACGTTTACAGCACCTGCGAAGCTATACTCCTATCAAGGCTCCTATTGGTAGAGATGGAACTATAGAGATGGTAATGATAGAGATGAATGGATGGAGAAACGGAAACGACGCGGGGTCTGGGTCTGCGCTCATTGGCCTGCTCACTGCGCTTTGATTATGACCTCACTTTTCGAGGCTCCTTGGTTCTTCTTTAGGTCTGCGCTCATTGGCTGCTTTGATTATGACCTCACTTTACAAGGCTCCTTGATTCTTCTCTAGGTCTGCGCTCATTGGCTGCTTTGATTATGACCTCACTTTACAAGGCTCCTTGGTTGAGATTGTTTTGGTTAAGTTTCGCTTCTGCCATGTGTTAACTGCACTCGAATTTTTTTTCTGTAAAATAAAATAAATAAATAATTATAAATATTGTAAATGATGCAAATTATATTTTCTACTTATTTTATATGGTCAGACTTACATATTTTTATACAGTATCTACGTAGTAAAGGATCTACGACGCTGTGTTTTCAGTTCAAATTTTATGCTTTCTCTGCAAAATATGTTTTCCAAATGTATTCCGACAAATTGCCTTTAATGTGCTGTACTAACATACTTATCAGAAACTTCCAAGCATGCTGCTCTGAATACCTATTATATGCGCGACTAATGATGGTAATCAAAAACAAATCAAATGTAATTGAATTAATAAATGGGTAAATGTCAGAAACTGCAACTAGAAAACTTGTTTATTTTTATTAATAATCTAGTTGGTTGAATTTCAGAATTTTCTTTAATATAATATCATGTTAAAACTTAATCCGTGGGCACATCAAAAGATTTTTTATTTATTTTTTGTTTTTGTTTTTGTCTTACTTTTTTTTATGCATAGGGTGGATCGATGAAAAAAAAATCTTCAGATAAGGCTGGGATCTGTTATGTTATACGATGCTGCTAGCTGCTAGGCACGACATGAAGGACGATCAGACGGGCAGTCACAAGCATGATTGAGCATGCTCATATGTGCACCTCACAGTCACATGCACTGATTGAGCGTGCTCATATGTGCACCAGTAATGTCGACAATTGTGTGCCCCCCTCCCAAACAATACATATTCGTACGGCCCGCCACCAAAACTAATTACCGACCGGTGGTGTAGGGCATTATCGAGGCCCAAGCTAGACCTCCTGTGACGTGCCACTAATGTCTCCAGTCGAGAAGTTGTGAGAGCCCCAGCGAATGCAGCGTACTTATACAGTTATTATGCATAATTTGATAGTCCATACCTCCTGGAATGCTAAGTTGTTTGTACCAAACAACTAGGTGCTGCCCGGGGCGGCAGTACAGTATGATTTAATGTCACACAGCAAAGCAAATGTATTGGCTTAGTACAGCACGGCAATGTGATATTTTCAACATGATTAATAATTGTAATTGAATAATTTAATTTAGCAAAGTCACTCCAAGGGTGCCACGAAACAGGCAAATAATTTTTCTCGATTCAAAATAACAATGAAAGACTTAGTTTTAACAAGGCGCTATTTTTCGTAATACGATTTTATTTGTTTCGGAACTAATGGATCCTTTATCAAAATATACTCACTAAAAATAAAAATGACAATGGTTTAATTAAGTACAGACATAAACAATACAACCGTCAAAATAAGGAATGGGAGGGAGGGGGTAACTAATAAGGTGTTAATGAAAAAGCAAATTTAGGAGATGGCTGTAGGTGAAAGGATTTGGTAAAATAAAATTGAATTCATCATTAACAAATAATCTCATTACTAAAATTTTAAAACTATCTGATTTCGCGTTCCTGGTGAAAGTACGCAAAATTTCCAAACCCATATTTATATCAAACTAGTAGTCGCCCGATGGTCGAAATTCGACCATTATTAATTTAATGTGTAATGTTTTTTTCAATTGATTTAATGAAAACAAACAACTTTGTGTACACCACTATTTAATTAACAATATCAACATGTTTTTAGGTTTTCACGGCCAAAAAGTATTTTTGTTATTGTTTTTGGGGTGTTATGCCGTGTTTCGCTACCTTCTTCTTTAGCCAACGTTTCGGACAGCGTTACAGTGTCCATCATCAGGGCAGATGAGTCATCTGCCCTGATGATGGACACTGTAACGCTGTCCGAAACGTTGGCTAAAGAAGGAGGTAGCGAAACACGGCATAACACCCCAAAAACAATAACAACAAAAATATCAACATGTTTCTAAAACTAGGTATGTTTTCTTCGTCAGGATAGTTTTCGAAACATGTTGATATTGTTAATTAAATAGTGGTGTACACAAAGTTATTTGTTTTCATTAAATTAAATAATGATGCCACAAAGTGAATTTACGAATTTTGAAGAAATTTTTTTAATTGATTTAATATATTTTTTATGCATAATAAAAAAAATGTTAGCATTCTGCACTGTTTCTCTATATAAACTATAAGTGTGCGAAATTTCATACTCCTCCGTCCGCACAATTTTCGTGAAAAGGGGTACAAAGTTTTCGCTTCACGTATTAATATACTGATGATGATGATGTATGTCATTCCTATGATACATCAAGGATTTGGAATTTTTGCGTGCAAATTATACTATATTCAATTAGTTAATTGACATGATCTTTTTGATATAAAAAAGGGTTCGGAGGTGTTAGATACAAATTCCAGGAGTATACAAAAATTATGACTTCTTCAAATACAGATTAATGACACCATTTTGATTCATAATTTATAACTCCGACAGAAGAATTGTTTCAAAGCATTCAAGTCTACAACATACAAAAACTTTATGCAAAATATATTTTATTTAAAATAAAAAAAAAAACATATCAGAATACTCCACTGTCCAACATAGATACACAACCAGGGCAATAAACCAAAATATTCTAGCTACAGCCAGTTTGAAAACATCTTTTGGACAAAGAAATATGAAATTTAATGCGACAAAACTATACAACGCTCTACCAACTCAAACAAAAAAAATAACAGAAATAAATAAATTTAAAACAAAAGTAAAAATATGGTTGAGAGAACAAAGTGAAAATGAACTATCAAACATACTGAAGACCATGTAAAGACAACTGGATACTAAATACAAATCTGGAAAAACTACAGGCCGCCTCAGAACAGGGAACCCTAGTGAGGAGGACTGTGGAAAAAAAAACTTTATAATACCTTGATATAATACAATTTATAAATACATTATGTACAAATTTTGCTTTAGATACTAATAAAAAATAAAAAAAAAGTTTTATTAAAATTCTGCGATTATTTCAGTTTTGTGAAGCAACTGACCTTCAAAGATATAATAACAGAACCTGAAAACAACCTCTAGAGAACTTGAAAATTAATTTTGAAATTTGATAAATTGTTCATATTCAGTGAAACAGCGTGTCTAAAGTTTTATCCAGTTTTATTGTTTCACAATTCTTTCATAATCATGTTTCATAATCAATGCTTATTTATGAGGGTTTTCTTAAAACGTAATTAGATAACTGGCAGTTAAAAACTTGCTCCCCAGATTTTTGGTGCTAGGCCCTGCGGGTGGCTTTTGGCTTGGCTTCGCACAGTTTGAGTGTAGGTGACCAATTTATAAACCGGATAGGAACTGGTTCCAAAAATAGCCGGATCCTTGGATGCACTGTTGTCGAGTGTCACCGGGGCAAAGAAGCCGCGACAGGCAATGACGTCATATGTAATATATAGATAGCTACGTGATATTATTGTTTGCCGTCAATCTTTCCACATCCGGAGAGATACTCAAAATTTATAAATCCGTAGTACTTATACCTGTCAGGGAAACGTCCTCATGCGATCTGCTAACGTAAATGGCGCCATCTTTTGACGAATTATTGAATTAGAAACCATAAAGCACAAACCAAGCATAAGACGCGGCGTCAGATTTGCTTTCTTATCCGGATTCTTATATTTCAACCGAATAGGCGTTAACGTAATAATAAAGTCCAATATTGAAATTTTAGATAATATTTTAACTAAGAAAATATTTTAATAGTGAAATAAATACACAATTATTATCAACTTCTATTTACTGACAACAAGCCCTTTCAATTTTTCTCATTATCATCTTCATCTATTCTTCTCCGACTTCTTCTTTCTAGAGTTGTAGTAACTCTGATTTTCTTTATTATATTTTGATTCTCAACACTGTGAACATTTATTAAATGGTCGCACCTGCGCGAAATGATGCACACCCGTCCATCGGCCCTCAGCTGTCAGAAGCTAGAAATTTACGAATCATTCCGTACCGACCGCTAGCTGCGACTTGTTCATAGTTTCCTATTTTATCTTTAAACTCGTATTTCAACCTTCTGTTTTTTTATCACATGTGTGTAACATATTACCGAATAAAACTTTTTCGTTTTGAACGTAACCAATCTTTTATTTCAATACAAACCATACACCTAAATGAATTCTCGTGCCCATGCACGCTTTACAGATAAGGTGGAACACAACCCTTATAATTTTTGATTGCTCAAAACTCACATTGTAATCATTTCCGGCGAATTCAAAACTATAAGAACAAACCCCTGAGGATGTGAGTTCTTTATATTTAAAATTAATAAAAACAATACCTTACCATAAATTTGTTTTACGTACAACTATTTTAAAACTTTATAGCCAGTTTTTCAACTATAAAGTTAGCGGTAAGCACCAGATTTAATTTTTCTAGACGATGAATTAATAATTTCGGGGGGTATTCATTTATCAGGGAGGAATCATCTTAAATATTTGTAACACGTTCTGCAGAATCAATTAAGATGAACGCGGCGGAAAGGTCTAATCTCCAGCCCCGCTAGGGTGAATTCGACCGTGCTTTCGTCTAATACGCCGTATCGCGGGCGTATATTTGTTTACACGCTTTCTCCACTTACGTCGTTAAGATTCCCACATTATTTGTCTTCTTTTCTTTGATAGGGCAAATTCGACAGTAGGTCCGTCCAATACGCGGGTCGCGAGTCGCAATTTCTATACACGGCTTCTTTACTTACGCGTCGTTAAGATTCTAAATACATTTTAGGGTAGATTGTCGTCTTAACATAATTGAAATGGCTTTAGTCACATTTGATGATTAAATTCAAATAGGTGGGTTCATCTCAACTTTCGTCCATTTCTCACAACCCTCAGTATTAAAACGTGGCATAATCCACATAAAAAAAAACTCACACATAGTTTTTACCTATCGTTATTAAATGCACTTATTATAAGGTAATATGTTTTTATGCACATAATTATATTATGAAAGCGCTACCCGTGACTAAATACAACTCTCGTGTTCATTAGGCGACGTGGGAAAATGTTTTATTTCAATAATTAGAGTATTCCCTATTATAAGGAAAATTTCTTTGTCAATTGATTGAGTGAATCCAGTAACAAAGTACGTACTTGAGATTATAAACTTATTACTTTCTTCTGTATTTTAGTTCAAACTTTTTATTTATTGGCGTGATAACGTCTTATAAATCGATGAACGCCGGCTGCATTCACAAAAAAGCATGAATCATTGTCACATTGTCACGATGTCAAGTGGTCACGTTGTCACGTTGTAACGTTCCGCCTGAGTCGAGCGTGCAAGCAAGAGCGCGGAACTAGCGTTCGGCTTGTGACGCATCATCTATCTCTCTTCCACTCCATCATAATATGACGTTATCACTTAAAATTACCGTCCGTAAACCGACTTTACAGACAACCAAATTTTTTGACGTGATAACGTCTTATAAATCGAAGAACACCGATGAAAATCGATGAATCGTGCATGCACGACTCAAAAAGCATGACTCATTGTCACGTTCCGCCTGAGCTGAGCGTGCAAGCGAGAGGGCGGAACAAGCAATAGAGAGGCACGATCGGCCTAAGCGTTTGGCTTATGATGCATCAATGCAATTTTTCACGTTTGTTATCACGTAAAATTATCGTCCGTAAACCGACTTTACAGGAAACAAATTTTTTTTAAATTTATTTTCGCTGTAAAGTTTTTAAAGTTTTTAAAATTTTACATTTATATAAAGAACACTTTTTTTAGCACATGCACTAGCTTACGAAAGAAAAGATATATTTAAAAAAAAATTTAAAAAAAAACTGTTTTTAGCGTGGACTACGCCACACTAAATTCTACTTATAATATTCTACTACTATCAATTAATTTTTTGCATGCCGTCAAATAAAAACCATTCTTCAGAATAACTTTTTTTAAACATTCTTAATATTTCGTTTCGTTCCCAAAATACCATTGTGCGTGTAATGAAAAATTTCGGTCCCAATGTAACGTAATTCTCACAACTCTGCAATCAGTGATTATCATAAATTAAGTGTAAAACGTGTTTTGCATCGCCCAGTAGCAAAGTCAATGACCTTTCCGCATCACCGCATATATCCCTTGCAATGTCATGGACACAGAAACAACCGCAATCATTATCATCATTACGTGTAATTACGGTATACACTAGACCCTGTGTACTACACAAGTGCACATGCGATCAGTTCGAATAATTAACATTTTCGTCCCGGAACGAAAAAAATCACACATGACCCGAAGGGGGGTCACTCGGGGACCCCAATTTGTTTTGTATATTAAAGGGTGTTAATGACATATTTTTTTGTAATTTGTTATGATAATAATTAGAGGGAAGTATAATCATCGTATTTCAGTAGTCATTTTTAAAATCGTTTCATAAATAAAGTCATAATTAATATTCTAATGAATTTAGACCATAATGTGTATTTTTCCATAGAAAACAGAGAAGGCGGGCCGATAGCCAACGTAACATCTTGTTTCCGAATCTCGACTGGCGATTGGCGTTCACCGGAAACGACTCAGACCGAATGATCTTTGACCGGCAAGCGAACATTATAGCATTGTAAAAAGAGCAAACGAGATGCGCAGTGTAAACGAACGCGATCTAGTCCTTTCCACTAACAACTTAGAAATTACTTGCTATCGCTTAGAATTATCCCGATACATTCAGCGGATAGGGACGGGGTACGCCCGAACAAAGGCACAGATTATTCGCCGGAATTTGTTATAAACTATTTAATTTTAAGAAAAGTAGTAATGCGATATTAATTTTTTTAATGCAAATCGATAACCAAATAGTTTTTCTAAGATTACTCAAATTATTGAGTACTTAATTTTAAAAACAACGTAGATACAGCGTAAAACTCTCGTTAGTGTAGGTGCGTTCCCCCGGTCCGGTAAGGAAGTGTTAACCTTCAGCTCATATTTTTATGCCGACAAAAAGTAATAAATTAATACGATAATATATTTAGCAATGAGTGCTAAGTATTTATGTTGTTTAACGTTATTAACATTACCATATTAGATCGAACGTGTTATGCAAACTAGATGAAACATGGCAAACTCTACTAATCATGCATTATTATCGAAGACAAAATATTTTATATTTGAACAGCACGTCACAAAAATAACAATTTCACAACTTTCAACGTGAGATGATTCATACTTCCAAAATAGAAATTATTTTGTTTTACACAGTATTACACACAAAACTCGTAATATTGTGAAAAAAACTGTTTATTTATTTATTTAAGGAACAGAAACATTCTTTGTAATGTAATAAACATGAGAGGATATAAAAAAACAGACCAATTATTAATGTTCACAGATAGGTATTTAGAAACAAGACTAACTAAATGTTAACTAGAATATTTAAGAAAAATTAAGAAAAATTAAGAAAAGAAAACAGAACTTAACAGCAATTAAAAAAAAGATTAATAGTACAAATCTGAATTCAACAAATGATAAACCAATACACAACAATTAAAAAAAGTGTGATTATAACTCAAATAGACTGCAAAATAGGTATTTGGTTTGGAAACGATAAGGGGAGGAGCGGGATAAGGGAAAGTTGCCACGCAAATAATATAAAAATATTAGATACAATATTAGATAGATGCAATTTAATAGTCATGAATGTGTGTTATTCGCACCTAGAATGTTATACAGTGAAGTTCTGTAGCGACAGTAACTAGCAGTAAATAAGTCAGCACTTGTGTCTGTATTTGCAAATTTGTTGTTATAGTAGTTACATGTCCTTTGCATAAATTCATTTTGATTGGAATTGGCGTTGCACCTATCAATATAGAAAAGGGTATTCTGTCTACTATATCGAATCGACGGGTGGAAATTTATTTTTTTTAGCAAATCCGGGCAGTCAACTATGAAAAGAATGCCCAAAAAGAGGGATTCTTTCACCTAAAAAAGTGGTCGGAACCACATCACCGGAAAACCTGCTACCTGAATACCTTTGGACTTGCCAACGATTCGTCGCTTGCTTTTGCTGAACTTACTTCCAAGATGCCAGTCTCTCCTTCTCTTGTGCGGGCTTCATCAACCCGTACAGACCATATTAATATTAGTCTCATAGAAATCGTTGGGTCTCTCTTCGTATCATACTGAGAATCTCAGTACGGAGAAATATGATCTTAATCATAGGTTCTCACCGTAGGCGATAACGCCCCTCTGTGGGCGTTTCAGAGATTTAGGGGGGCGGTAGAAGGCCCAGAGAAAATTATGAAGCGTTGAGAAGGCACAGTGAGGGCGTGGATACGAAAAAAAATAACGTACGAACGTGTATTATCATTTTGAGAATTGACACTATAGGTATCATGAATACAAAAAGCAAACCGGTACCAAACCCCCCCCCCCCGTGTTATGGCAAATAATATAATCGTGACAATTGCTTTTCGTGACAAATGGTAAGTTAAAACAATTGAGGGCGCTAGAAAAAATATTCATAAAGTGGGCGGTGGGCCAAAAAAAGGTACGGGCAAAATAGGTAAAATATGATCTAAACGGTATTGGAAAGAAAAAACAACACGCTATTTATTCAAAAAAATAACCTAAAAATAATTAAGTACACTTTCATGAAAAAAAGTTTCCGACCGCAAAATGAAAAAAAAATTATGTGAATTATTGTAAACTTTGATATGAATACTTTGTGAATTTTTTAGGAATAATTTTTATATGTTATGACAAAAAAGTGAGGTGACAGGAAATTTTTAAATTCATTTTTCTAATAAAATATGTTTGTGTTTTTATTCTTCTTTCATTATCAGTAATTTTAGTTAGAAAAAACGTACGGTGAGCCATATTTAAAACTGAAAAGTTTGCAATAGGTGCCTACCAAGTCAATGAAACATTTTTCACCTAACCTTTACCAATTCTTTTCTATATTCTTAGAGTAAACAAGACAATCAACCATCAGTAATCTGTTCTTAATAAACAATGCTTCTTACTCAAGCCTAATAAAAACAATAACCCATTACAATAAATTAAATAATTCAATTTTTTATGAGAAAAACTCTCTTAATAACTTTTGAAGGTTATTCCCATCAACGTAATATATCATTGAAGAAGAAGATAACACTTATAATCTAAATGAAAATATGAAAGAAAACAAGACACAGAAAAACAGAAAAAAACACAATGGTCGCAACTGGGACTCGAACCCAGACCTCTCGTCTTACCGGGACGGCGCGTTTTCCAATTTCGCTATTGCCACCTTCTGTCAAACCGTCATATTTGTCAATCTCATATTTCAAATATTTAGAATCATTAATATTATCTTCAACTAGTTCTTTTTCCATATTATAGGCAACTACTCTTTTTATTGGAAACAATCATTCAACATTTACATACATTTATAATACATTTATCCGAGACGCTATTCAGGTTACAAACCAATTCTTTGAATGATTGTTTCCAATAAAAAGAGTAGTTGCCTATAATACGGAAAAAGAACTAGTTGAAAATAATATTAATGATTCTAAATATTTGAAATATGAGATTGACAAATATGACGGTTTGACAGAAGGTGGCAATAGCGAAATTGGAAAACGCGCCGTCCCGGTAAGACGAGAGGTCTGGGTTCGAGTCCCAGTTGCGACCATTGTGTTTTTTTCTGTTTTTCTGTGTCTTGTTTTCTTTCATATTTTCATTTAGATTATAAGTGTTATCTTCTTCTTCAATGATGTATTACGTTGATGGGAATAACCTTCAAAAGTTATTAAAAGAGAGTTTTTCTCATAAAAAATTGAATATTCATTTAGACTTTCATAAAGTCAATAGTTCCATATGAATAAATTCGGATACATTTATCCGAGACGCTATTCAGGTTACAAACCAATTCTTTGAATGATTGTTTCCAATAAAAAGAGTAGTTGCCTATAATATGGAAAAAGAACTAGTTGAAGATAATATTAATGATTCTAAATATTTGAAATATGAGATTGACAAATATGACGGTTTGACAGAAGGTGGCAATAGCGAAATTGGAAAACGCGCCGTCCCGGTAAGACGAGAGGTCTGGGTTCGAGTCCCAGTTGCGACCATTGTGTTTTTTTCTGTTTTTCTGTGTCTTGTTTTCTTTCATATTTTCATTTAGATTATAAGTGTTATCTTCTTCTTCAATTAAATAATTATTTACATAGTGCTAAGTGATTTTCTAAAAATGACTTACTTGCAATTTCCCAGGTGAATCAGGAGAGAAACCAGTTTGAAGATTCTTTGGTGCGAAAGATGAACACCAAGTGTTCACAAAACGACATCAGCTCATGTGTGATGCTAAAACTGGTCACGTACATGAACCGCATGCTGAAGAAGACGGCCATCCAGGTTGGGGATGATGTGGAAATTACTGCTAACAGGTACGTCAATTATTATGTTCAACTAGCTTGTGAAAAATCACCGTAATATGTGTAATTTAGAGTAACTATTTATGTATTAAATGTACCTTTGTGTGGTATGTGTGTAATGTGATTTGTAACCACTGTACAGAAATACGTCACATACAAGTAAGGAAGAAATAGGACTTACTGCGAGATTCTGCGGCATTCTCTTTTGTCGAGCAGGTTTATATATTACAATCATTTATTGTGTATTGTTCTTTCGATGAGAATCAATCGATGACTGGCAATGCAGTTCATGAGGTACATTCAGGATCAGGGTAGTAATATGGTTAGGAATGTGCCACATTATCTTCGAAGTATAGAGGTCCATGAATGTAAGTGTATTGTGTAGATGGCAAAACCACATCGTTTAATATTATGATTGTAGGATTTGCGAAGTTGAAAGTGTTTTTTAAAAAACATATTTGCTTTCAAAAGAAGAAATTTACTTTTCCATTTTTTCTTTTACATGAGCTCCACACAGAAGGCCCTGAGGAAAATAATCTCCCTCAGGCCCTACGTCATCTTTGGGGATCCTGTGAGGAAGGTTTTTTTTAATGAAAGGAAGTGGAGGAGAATTCTGGAAAGGAAAAGGGTTTAAGGGGTGGGTAGGAATCTGGGGTTCGGTGTGTCCTGGTCATCCGCCTCCAAGACAAAGCTCACCCCATGAACCTGGGCACCGCTGCTAAATCACCAAACTTAGCGAACCACTTGGGGTGACCTATGGCAGAGGTGTTGATTATCCAATAAAGATTACCGGGGCGGCGGTACCCATTCCCGCCTCCCAAATGTTAGTCATCTAGAGATAAGACGCGTCATACGAATAATAATCAAACAAAAGATGTAGCACCGCTAATCAAAAGGATAGTAATTCAAAGAACTTGTATTTATGAAATTTTTGTGATATTTTGATAGTGTGCAAGAATGTTTACATCATTGCTTGAAACAGGCGGTCCGTTTGATAGATTCCCTTGTCTTACTGTAATCTTAGAGCACAGGTGTCGGATGAGAACCCTGTATTTGTTCTACCCGTACATCAATGAAAGATATTCATAGGAACTAGGATCATTGGTCCTTCCGCCATCGGTGCGTAGTCGGAAAATACGTCAAAGGCACGCCCAACATTTGACATTTGTCACAAGAGACCGATTGTTTCTAGGAACGACTCTTTAGTGAGATCAACAGCGATTGCTTGGATTGTTTCCTCCGTTGTACAGCATGGGTCTTTCCAAGACCTATGCTCACTCCTTCCTCTCCCCAAAAAGACTTTCCGCACATCATCCCCAATGTTGACACAAGGGAAATAATGAAGAAAATAATTTTCCTAAGTTTGATTGAATTTAATTGTAAGAGTTAAATTTTTTTTTATAAAATACTTACCAATAAGCAGGATTTTACCACTGATACAATATACATTTTACTAATTTTAAGATATCTTAATATCATGTAATAGCGTATATTTAGCATAAATTTTGAATGCACCAATAATACGATTTTTATGTAGGTGCTTTTATAAATCATCTTTCTGAAACATTAGATTCGTGTTTTTATGCTGTTAATTAACTATGATTTCAAGATCGATTCAGACTAAACGAGCATAGAGCTCAAAGAAGAGTGTAACCAGTAATTCCTTTTTACCATTTACAAAAACAAAAACCAACGCACAAGAACAAGAATAACAAGAACTAGATGCAGATGCACTAGGGATGTTTAGATCAGGCGAATGAATTCTCTTTGCTCATTCTTTCAGTCAGTGGTAGTGTTCATTACACCAGGTCCATAAATATGAGAGATATTGTGACTTCAATTGCTGCATTTATCATAGGTCAATTATCGAAAACTAAAGAAAAACGTTGGTGGGTGACGAATTTAATTAAAAGAACCACACGATGTTATGTAGGAGATGCTATGATAGATATGCAACAAGTAAAAAGTGGTCAATACACACTTTTGCAGAATGGCACCAGAGGATTTGACCATTTACTGTCTTTAACTTTCTCAGGACTACATGTACTTACATTTGCAATTTTTCGTCAAACATCTACTTTGTGTGATTTATTTTGTAATTTCCGTAAGTTGGAACTCACTTACATCTGTAAAGTAGCTAGGCTTCCTTCATTGGTAAAAATTTTTAATTATTCCAATCAAAAAATTAGTACAAACACAAGTTCCAATTAGTACAAACACAAGAACATAAGAACAGTACTTTCAGGAGACCGTCCCGAGAAGCAGTCGCGTCCGAACACTAGAGGCATTTACTTCAAACGAACGAGCATTTTTACGAAATTTCGGCAAATACAGAGCCCCAGAAGAATGCTCGTTAACTGTTAACAGCAAAATAATTTGCAGAAACAGACTAGAATGAGCATTTGCTAGTTTGGATTTCCACCTTAGTGAGGTTTCCATTGAACACGAAAAACAATTAAATATGTAAATTGAAAATTTTTTAACAATAAAAAAATGCAGTTTTTTTGTGGGCTACTGAACAAAAGAGATTTCAAATTAAATGGAAATGTCTCCTTAAAAATATCAATTTTATCTTCATTTTCGTAACCTGGGTGTCGGAAAAAAAATAAGAGATTCTCTGGAACGTCAAAACAAAATTACGCCTTAGTTTGAAGAAACAATGAAATGAAAACCTAATTTCGTCGTTGATTAGAATTTTCAGAAACTCAATCACTCTGTCAACAATAGATTTTCGGTTAAAATGTTTTACGAAAAAAATAGTTGAGCCTTCATAAATAAAAAGTTTGCCCGCTAAGAAACATTACATTAAAATAAAAAATTAAATTAAATTAAATATCTACAGATTAAGTATTTAATTAAATGAAGATCTGGAAACAAGAAAAATAAGAAAAAGATATTTGCCTTTCTGGGATTCAAACAGGTCACGTCACGTCAACCCTCAGATTCCTACCCACTGCTGATTTTTCTTTCCAGAACTTCCTCTCCTTAGTTTCCCTAAAAAGACCCTCCACACATCATCTCCAAAAATGACATTTACCGGAAGATTGTTTTTTCTGGATATTTATTTAGTTTGGTGCCGAATCCATACACCACTAGCATACTTCGTAGAAACACGAAACAGAAATTCTTGAAATTAACCCCATTACTTTAATAAATATTAAGGGAGCTCCAATTAGAAATTCAAAATAAAAATTGGGAACCAATATAAGAGTAAAACCTCAAATTGTAATATTTAATTAAATGAAGACATTATGAGCGAAACTCAATCGAAAATCTGGAAACAGAAAATCAGAAAAAGATATTTATACCTCTGGGACTCGAAGAGATGTAAATATCTTTTTCTGATTTTTCTGTTTCCAGATTTTCGATTGAGTTTCGCTCATAATGTCTTTATTTAACTAAATATTACAATTTGAGGTTTTACTCATAAAAGTTAAAAAATAAATAATAATATTAATCCTAGACTTGCAGAAAAGTCAATAGATGTCGCACATTAAATAAAATGGATAAAAATTTATCCAGACACCATCTAGATTGCATTTAGTTCGAGTTGAATCTTGCAATCATACATAAAGATGGCAGCCAATAAAAATATGCGTTAAGAAAAATGAAGATAATATGGGTGGTTCTTAGTCGAAGTATGGTACAGTTAAAGGTGACCGAATTGGATATCGACACCTTAGTTGAGTGGATAAGAGCACCCGCCCGGAAAGAAGGGAGTTCCTGGGTTCGTGTCCCAGCATCTTCAAAGATGACATAGGCCCTTAGGGAAATTATTTTCGTCAGGGCCTCCTGTGTGGAGTTAATGTAATAAAAGGTTAAGATTAACGTAAGCTAACCTCTGGCATTCAAAATATCATTCTTTGTCTTAACTTAATAACTTGTATTTTCAAAAACAATAGAATAAATTCATAAAACGTTCATCATTCTTTATCAATATAAAATTTCATCAAAATTTGTAGTCGTTTTCGTTTAATCTCCTATTGAAATTCATGCTCCATGAAAAATTCAATGGCTCTTTAGCAAATAGCTCGGGTCGTAAAATTGGGGTAAATAAATTAGGGATAAAGGAAAATCTTATTGGAGAAAGAACCGTCTCAGTTTAAAGGATCTTTAAACGCTCCATAGACATTTAAGTAAATATGAGACTCACTTTAAAAAATCACGTAAATCTCTGATATAATAATGCAGTAGCGAGCCTTTGAAAAGAGGAAATATTAAATGAAAGATTATGAAACTGGAGACAGACAAAAGGAGGCAAGGCACGTTTATCAACGTTGAGAGATTAATATAATGCGAGTTGAGCCATTACCAATGCAAAATTAAATTACAGAGAAAATTATAATGGTTTACATGCAAAGAAGCAAACTTTTTGTAAAAGAAATATAAAAAAAAATATTTCAGTGTTTAAGTGTCATTTTTGCGCTAATAGGCCTTCCAAATTCCGACCGTTTAACGTTGACTCTCCACAAATATTTAACTCTTTATAATGGTCATTCGATACTCCACCCCCCGACAGTTGATCCCTAGTTGGTCATTGATAGTTGGTCCCCGAGACTTGACCCCTCCGGACAATAGTCCCCCGGATAATATTCTACCGGACATTTGATCACCTTTGGACACAGAGGATATATTGGCCTTGTAACGCATTAACACAGCGCCCTTGAGGTGATTTTTCACAAAAACGGCGCTATGTAAATCATCCAAATATTATTTTATTATTATTATAACAAAAGTTTGAAAATTTTTATCTCTAGGGGTCTTCAGTAAAAATCCGCTCAACAAACATTTTTTTACCTACCATGTGATGATATGCTTATGTGTGTAGTCGACTTAGGTAAAATACGAAAAGTAAAGCAGTAGAATCTGTTTATTATAACTCCGCCTATATTGACCAACCGCTTAATATGACGTAATTACACAGCGAGTTTTGGTTTTCATATAAAATTATTTAACACAAAGTCGGATATAATATAATGACTTCGCTTATAGTAACATGCCGCTTATAATGACCCATTTTTAATAAATTATGTCCCGATTTCGTGGAAAATTATGTCGGTTATAGTGACCGACATGATTCATACACCTTCGGCAGTGTTCGGGAGGGTCATGTGACGTTAATATGGTGTGTTTCTCTCGTCACGAGTCTTAAAATGCTCTTTTATCACGGCACGAGTCTTAATATGCTGTGCTTCTCTCTATTAAAATAACTAACTAATCGTCACGCCCTTTCCCCGCAAGGGTAGGCAGAGAGGACGGACCGCCAAACAACTCGATCTTGGCACACACTCCTTGCTTTGTTCACATTCATACATCGTCTCATACATGCTCTTCTGTTATTCTGACTCTTGACGTCGCCCGACTCAAGTATCTGATTCACTTGGTCGTGCCATGTCTTCCTCGGGCGTCCCCAACTTCGTCTACCATTCACATTTGCGTCATATATTCTCCTTACTCTCCTTTCCTCATTCATTCGCTCGAATTATAATAAGTATTATAATTCGAGCGAATACTCCAGTTTTTGTTAAAATATATGTATGTACTATTAAAATAAGTACATACATATATCCTAACAAAAACAAGAGGTTTTTTATTTTCTACAAAATGCTTTATATGACATTCGCTTAGTAAGACGTGTTTGTAATTTCCCTTCGATGTCATTATAAACGGATTCCTCTGTAGGTCAGTGACTGTGTTCGCATCGCGTTAGGGTCCCACCCAGTCGTTTGGGTGGCTTGGTATATTTATGCAGTCGTCGCATGTTCCCTGGCTGTCTAAGTCCTCCATCACGAAAAAGCAACATTTTCCGCTAAGTGTGAAATTGAATGTGTATTTGTCTAAAACTATATATATTTAGGGAGGAAGTAAAATAGAGATAATTCTTTGAAAATAAAAAACCTCCTGTTTTTGTTAGGATATATGTATGTACTTATTTTAATAGAGAGAAGCACAGCATATTAAGACTCGTGACGTGAGAAAAGAGCATTTTAAGACTCGTGACGAGAGAAACACACCATATTAACGTCACGTGACCCTCCCGAACACTGCCGAAGGTGTATGAATCATGTCGGTCACTATAACCGTTAAATTGTTCAAGGAATCAACTAGCAGAGGGATCATATGTCCTGGGGCATAAATATTCTGAAGATCAACTATCCAAATATTACAGGATCAATCGTTACTTAATCAATAATACAGTTCTTACGGAACGAATCGCCGAAACTCGGTAGCTAAATAAGGAATAAATCGGTAAAATCTTGTGCTATCATCTTTTTACATAATATTACTAAGCGAATAGAGTAATTTCAATTTTAAAATTAACCGTAGGTTCGGCGTAAGCCACAACACGGCATGTGCTTAGCATGGTGGTAAAAAAATCCTAAAATTCATGTAACAAACAATTTAATGAATAAAGAAAACTAAAAAAATAAAATTAAAAAAAAGCCGAAACAGTGTAGCCTAAATGAAAAATCTTTTTAAAATTATGAATAAATAAAAAAAACCCTGTCTGATAAATAAAAAACAAAAAACTTTTAAAAGCCAACATAAAATAATGAATTTCTGATATCTTAAACAAGGGTTTAAAAATAATGTTTGTTATCTGTTTTGCAAAATTTTTACAACTTTTATCAGTAAGAGGTAGACACTCGCAGGTATTTATTACAAGTTTATAATTTTGTTTATTATCAATATGATAAAATCAAACTTTTGATGTTATTAAATAGTGGTGTACACAAAGTTATTTGTTTTCATTAAATCAAACTTTTAAATTTGTCTTCCTAAAATGTCCTGAAATTTGTCGTATTCCGGAAATAATACGCATTCAGGAAGTAAGGGCTGTACCAACGTAAAGTTTATAGCTCTCTGTAGCTCCCCGTTTTACGATTTTCCTTTGGGTCGTATCGTAAAAGTCACCCCATAAGTATACTCAGTAATTGGACGGCGTTTCGCAGAAGAAAACCAGTAAACTAAAAGGCTTTTATCTCTAAAGTCTATGAATCCGCACCTAGATTTGTTTGCTTGCAACTTTGGCAAGGTTTTCGATACTTCCAGGACATTCCCGGATTGCCTTGATGGCCTGCCTGCATGTTCACTAATGTGCTTTATGCAGAGATGGAGTACACATTCATTAATTAAGCCGAATTTGTCTTGCAGTCACAGATTTCCTACAAGCGTTAATTATCTTGTAAACCATTATAGAACATAAACGTAAAGAATATTAACCACTGAAGCGACCGCGCGAAATAAATAAATTTGCCTCGATTGCTCGAGATTTCCGAAAAATCATTTTTAAAATTTTTCACCAACATAAAAAAAAATCATCTTCGAATTTTAATATGGAGACATTTAAAACATTAAACTTATTATAATCTATAAAGCCAATGAATTAACCTCCATTTACAGTTTAAATATCATATTTGTAGGATTTATAAAAAAAATATTAAAAATCGTTAAGTTTATAAATGCGCGAATCCTGCGTGTTTGTTACTTTGAAACTCCGTGAGAGGTACTTATTCCAGTTTACATAGAATATTTTCGATATCTGTATGTTGTCTATGGTATACTTGATAATGAAAGGTGCATATCTATGGAAAAATGACTTAATTTTAACCGTAACTGCTGATCAGAAATTCTGCGTGAAAAAATATTTTAAAAATTTATTTTTAACATTGCTCTAAAATAGTCTACGCAGTTCGGATTTGTGACATCCATGGTCATAATAGATAAAACATTTCAATAGATTCGTTTTTAAATAAAAGGCAGGCCAGGGAAATGTTTTAAAAAATAACAATAAATGTTTTACGAATGGTAGAAAAAAACTGATCGAATTTTGGACCGCTGTCAGAAAAATAAAAGTAAAAGCTACCAGAAAAATAAAAGCGGTCCATTTTTCGACTATAATCGCTCCAGTGGCTTATGGTGAATTATTATATATTATTCCAACGTGTGTATTGTAATAATAGGGCATAATAATACGTATAAAAATAATTTTTAATTTTAAAAAATACTGCGGTTTCGAGGCGCATTAGATAAACCCCTCAATCCTCGACCATATTTTGCGGAACGCCAAGATATTTCCGCATTGCCATAAAATCCAAATGAATTGAGTATTTCTCAACACATCCGAAAACTAAAAAAAATTTGGTTGTCTGTAAAGTCGGTTTATGGACGATAATTTTACGTGATAACGTTGTAAGAAAACTTTTACATAGAATTTTACATTCACAAGCCGAACGCTTAGGTCGCTTGTTCCGCGCTCTCGCCGAACGCTTAGGCCTATCGTGCCTCTCTAACGCTTGTTCCGCAATCTCGCTTGCACGCTCGGCTCAGGTGGAACGTAACAACGTGACAACGAAACAACGTGACAACGTGACAACGAGACATACTTTTTCGTGAGTGCTGCCGGCGTTCATCGATTTATCAAAACTAATTTTGAAAAGAGATACGCTTTCAAATTTGTAATTCGATGGGTATATATTATTTCTGAAATACAAAAATTTCGAATGCTATCACAAAAAAGTTTTAAAAATGGCTCAATTTACGTAATTTTTTTTAAACTAAAATTACTTAAATCGAAAACAAAAGTCCAGATATTTTATTAGGAAAATGTATTATTAACGTTACCATCAACTCTCTTGTTTTTGTTTCATGTAAAAATAATTTATAAAAAAATCCCAAACTTTCAACATTTTTTTTCAAATTGCGGTCGGAAACTATGGTTTCATAAAGGTGTACATTTTAATTATTTTGTGGATATTTTTTAGATTTATGTGTAAAGCTTGGTGTTTTTATCTTTCTCACATTGTTTCTGGATTATACTGTAAAAACATTATATATGTCACTAGTAAGGAGTCATATAGAATATAAGTCCACGGTTTGGTCCCCAAATTATGAAGTTCATTCACATGCGATTGAAAGAATTCAAAATAATTTTTTAAGATATGTAAATTATAAAATGGATATTCCTAGAGAATGCCTTAATTACGGTAACTTACTTTGTTCATTAAATTTAATAAAATTATCTGATCGTTGTATCATTTCCGATTTAACCTGTTTGTAAAAAATTGTAAATTCAATGTTTGATACCCCTGATTAACTATACGTAATCTCTTTTCATACTCCAGGCAGGTCAGTTACAAGACAGTACCTACCATATTATTGTGACAATTCTACATCAACCTCCCAATATTACACTCCTGTGCGACGGATTCATTGGGAACGAATACGCCGATATTGTTGATATATTTAGTACATCATTTTTAATGTATAAGCATACCTAATTGAAGTTTTTTTCATCAAGTAGGGGAATATTTTGATAAAGCTATTTAAACTGACTAACACATTAAAAGTATTTTGTTAGCTGAAATAAAAAAAAACCATACCGGGTTTTTTATTTTTTATACCTAGATACTGTGTAGATCAATTTTCATATTATTTTTAATGTATATTTATTTTTGTGCAAGTGATTTACAGTCGTTTCCTCTGCTATTTACGGGTATAATTTCATAAATACTGTTATATATATGTAAAAGTCTAAATAGGCGTAAATAAATAAATAATAAAATAAATCATATTTCTAACTACCATAGTAAGGGAGGCACAAAGATTTTTATGAAACTTATGCGAGATGTTCCGAAAGCGAACAAATTAGCCTGAAGGGTTAAAACAAAGTATCACGACCTACAATTCTGGAAATAAAATGGACACCGTTGGGTTATTCCATTCTCTATCCGTTTGATATTCATTATAACGACGATCAACACCAATTAGTCTGGTTTTATAGATTTCATTCATTACGCGTGATACCATTTTTAATAACTATTCAGTCTTCCCCCAAACGAATATTGCTAAAAGCGGTGTCAAGCGTAAAAGTGGTATTAATTGCATGGCAGATTAATATTTTTGATACTTTATAAATACAAAAAATGTTAATACCACTGCCGATATAATTCATAAGCATTTTTTTAACAAACCCTATTCCAAATATTTCCCCTTTGTAAAAATCACTTGCGTGAAAGTCCAAAGGGCGTCAATTAAGGAAAAAAGGAAATTCACTGGTTTGTTTAATGGAAAAATGAAAAATTTTCAAGAAATCTCAAGTAGCTAACTACCGGAGTTGGGTATTCAGAATTTTTTTAATTGGCTTGTTTTTTTTTTATTCACTGCATGTTATTGTTTTCCTTTTAGCAATTATGCCCATCAATTAGTTGTTTCCGGGAAGGTATTATTTAGTATTGTGTCGGGGCGTGTAAATAGCCCCAGACACGAGGGAAACATTACCCTTTGTAAATTAAGGAAGGTTGAATTCTTCCCTATGTGACACAAAAACAGTTTACACAGTAATTCCAAAATCCTAAATGAAAACAAAACAATACTCACTCAGAAAATGCAGCTCAGGCACTATGTCCAGCACAAAACGACACTAGTTTTCATTCAAACTAATGATTCTTTGCCAAGGCGTTAAGTGCACAATGTCAACATGTGTATCACAGGAAGAAAGTTCAAACAATGAATATAAATTTGCAAATTACTAATACGTGCCAGAATCTTAGATACGACAATAATTCAGTCATGTGAATCATCCCAATATGATTTGACTAGGAGTGACATCTCTTGGCCTTCACTAACACTCACGTCGGAAGTAATTGCCTGCTTCACAGAGGTAGGAAAATGCATGAACACACTGTATCTCAATGTCACATAGGTGAATTCAATATAATACAACCAAACATAGATGGCGCGTATCTATATTGTTTTATTCAATTAGGATAAAATAAAATACTACGCACAGTCTTTGTGTTCGAGGGGTGAGGTTCTGGACTTATTGACTAGCAATCCTAAAGTCGCGGGATCAAATCCGGCGTGCGCAAGTAAATTGATTTATTGAAATAAAACAATTATTTTGTTTTATTTCATACGTTCATCCACAACTGCTTTTATTTACTCATTTATTTATTATGAATTAACGCTGATTAACGGCTTTTACTTAGGAATTACATAATTTGAAATGGATACTGAATTTGCATAATTAAGAAAAAATATTCATAAGCCAAAAAATTAATAAGTACGTATTGAAGTGACAGCATAAAGTAGAAAAAGAAAACCTCATATACATGTTTACCTACAAGATATTTTGAACTAAAAAAATAACTAAGTAAAGTACGTGACAAAAATAAATTTAGAAATCCAAATCCAAAACAAGAATAAATTTAAAAAAGAAGTAAACATTGATGAAGAATATAAACATTCAAAGTATATTTGATTATAATCCCACTGAGAAGCGCTGACAAACAGCTTTAATTAAATAATATTTATATGTTGATAATTTTCAATATTAATCACATCATCAATAACATATTTATTACCAAGCATATGCAGGCGATTTATTATTGAATATAATTCAGCATTAGATCCTATATTATTACAATGATAAGGTAATTTGTTACGAAAATATAAATTTAATTTGATCGAATTGTGTTATTACACAATGAAATCAATTATAACAACATGACGGCACATTCCAAAGAGGAAGATTCGTTCAGTATCGCCCTGGTGTAAGAACACCATTCAGAATTGAAATATTACTTAAAATGCCTATTTGCTGGGTTTGGTTACCAGATCTGAATAGCCAGGTACTTACTCACCTTCCTCTTCTCAGTCTCCTTCCCCTCCCCGATTTCTTCAGCCTCCCGATTGGAGAATCAAAGTTTCACTGGCACCCAGCGTTGGGAGTAGTTGGGTATTCACATAAAAAGTAAATAAAAAAAATTGTCCACTGGGTATTTTTTGGAAAAGTTGTCTGTTTGATATTTTGGTTGAATTTTGAAGCATAACCTGAAAGATTTCCATAATATTTTTAAATATATGCAGACATCGTGAAAACTGTAGTTTTTGTTCCAAAAGATAAAACATATTTGACTTAAACATAAATAAACATGTACCTTCGCTATAAAACGTGTCTAGCTCGTAAATCGTATTTCTACGTGAAAATGGGCTTAAAATGAAAGCAACTGGCTGCTGTTTTAACATCACTGGTAGAAATAAAAATGTGTAACTATTTTATGCAAAACAAGTGCACTTTCCTCACGAAAAAATCAGTGCAAAATTTGCTGACGCTGAAGTTCAACGTTAACTTTGCTGCTTCAGCGCACGTGTAACGATTTAATATTATTTATTTATTTTATTTTTATTCATTTAAGTAAAAGGCAGCTCTAATGAAGCCAAGAATAGAAAATGGAAGTAAAAGCAAGATGAATAAAAGCCAAAGGAAAGATATGATATCCCGTAAATAATAAATACAGCATTGCAATGACAAAATAAAATGTTTATACATATAATCCCAGCTGAGCTCCGGTTGCTCAGCTTTTCACAGAGTATTTCAAATCAGACTTAGACAGTGACGTTCCTCTTTTTTCTTAAATTAGCCTCACATTGAAAGCTCCGAGAAACATAATTCCGATGAGGGCCTAAGCAGTGGCAGATTAAAGCGGTACACAATACTAATAATTTTTATTTGTTCAAAACTCACATTTTAATCATTTCCGGCGAACTCGTAACTAAAAAACTTTTTTATTCTTACAGATCTCTGGAGATGTAAGTTTTTTACATTTTAAATGTATAAAAACAATACCTTACCATTAACGTATTTTAAGTACAACGATTTTAAATCTTAAAACGCGTTTTTCAACCATAAAGCTAGCGGTAAGCCCCAGATTTTATTTTTCTAGACGATGAATTGATAACTTCGGGAGAGAAACGTTTAGAAACATCTTAAATATTTGTAACATGTTCTTAAGAATTAATTGAAAGGAACGCGGCGGAAAGGCCTGCTAGGGCAAATTCGACCGTTTTCTTCACTTACGTCGTTAAGATTCCCACATTATTTGTCTTCTTCTTCTTTTCTTTGATAGGGCTATTTCGACAGGAGGTCCGTCCAATACACGGGCTACGAGTCGCAATTTGTGCACAGGGCTTCTTTACTTATGACGTTAAGATTCTGAATATTTTTAGGGTACATTGTCGTTTTAATATTTTCATAATGTACACTTGGCGCCGCCCCCTGAAATCTGCCGCCTAAAGCCGCGGCTTATACGGCCTATCGACAAATACAGAACTAAGCGTCATCTTTTGGGATGCTGAGTGAAAGGTATTTTTAAGTACAGAACCTAGAGAAAGATCTTGAAAAGAAAAAAGGTATGAATAATCAGGAATCAGGGGTGCAGTGTGTCCAAGAAAGACGGGCGTTTGAATCCATCCCATCCACTGCGGTGCAAGTCAATGGGTCAACTGGAGTCTCCCTCAACCAGTCTCTCCCGATCTGATCCGCAATGGGTGGGCAGACTTATCCTTGACAAGCTGCCAAGACCTAGACAAATTTTACCCCATGAACCCGGGCACCCCTGCTAAGTCACTAAGCGTAGCGAACCACCTGGGATGACCTATGGCAGGGGTGTTATTAATTTATATGTATTTTCCTCCTAGTTTGAAGGTCAAGTCAAAGTATCATCGATCGCGGAATTAAATATGAATGACGTCGGCGCAAAAGCTGAAGAGCGGCAGCGTCGCACACGTAGTTGTAAAACCACAAGCAATTTCAAACATGGCGGGTCATTTAGAATCATCGCCCATGATGATGGGCTAAACGCACACAACAATACATAACCAATAATAAACGTGCATTATATTTTGTTAAGTAATAATAACGTTTTTTTAATTGTTGAATATTTATTTTAACAGTATCTACGTCAGGGTACAGGAAATTTAGTAACAGAATCATTTTTCCGAGCGGCATTATAAATGGTAATAATACTAATACTAATGGTAGTTTTGGGCCTGCGCGCTCTTGTGAAGTTGTCGGGAACATAAAACTCAAATTTTTGTACAACATCAGGAATACAAATATAACCGTTTAAAAGATTAAACGCTAGTGTCAGCAAAGCAGTTTTACTTCTATTGGCGAGGCTATTAATACCCAGCACGCCGGACTAAAAGGTGGATGGATATAACCAGAGATAATATCCACAAAGTCTCTAAGATATAAATATCTCAAAAACTGTTCTGTGCCTTCTCTACCATTTGAGTGTAAGTTAATTTCACTGGTCTTCATATTATTGAGCCGCTTTTCAATATTTTGATTTACACTAAATTATAGTATAGCACACGAATTGCGGCCGAGCTGCAAAAATGCCTGGAGTTGCTTAGCACAAATCCTGGCAATCTTAAAGCTTTACTGCATATCGTTTCTATGTGGATATAAAATGTTAGGTGCGTATCTCTTCACGGTGAAATTTATTTTGGTCTGGCTTTTATAAAAGAGTTCTCCTATCTCTTATTTCATAAAATAATATGGAATCCGATGTATTTAATATCTGCCAGAAGAATGTGCACTGAAGGACTTTCACATGAAATTGTTGTTGTGGTTTTGTTTTGTGTGATATTGTCGTACAATAATCCAAACCGCCCCGAGCCAATAAACGTTGACATTGAGACCTGCAAAACAAACATTTCTATGTCGAACGGTGGCATTTCATAATCAACCTTCAACTCCAGTTCTGAAATTTCATACTGCGCTGAGTTATCAGTCGTTATAAAGGTTCGATCCTTAAAACAAGTTCGATATTCTTCCTTTTTAATTAATTGAATTATTTCGTCTGAAAACAAAGGAAAAATTTAAAGGGGGTTATCGGAGACAAAGACGGAAAGGACTAGAAAAAGATTATTTACCTTTAGTTAAGAAATGCAGCAAAATATATTCGCTATACAGTATAGTATTCGTCATATAAGTAGAGCCGTAAAATATATAATTTGGTATTCAACATTATATTTTATATTATCGTTTGTTACAGCACCCTTAATTTTTAAAATTTATTTGTGAAAAATCAATTTATATTTTTATTGCACTACATTTATGGTACTTCAGTGGATAGATACTATTTACAGAGACAGTGGCGGATAAAGAAAAAAACAGGGGGGGGGGCTCAAGACGTCTTGAGCTACCTTTGCTTTTATCATAATAAAAAAAAATCAAGTCACATACAAGTTTAAGAAAGTTTTATTTAAACTAACTATACACATATACAAGACAATGCCATCTTACGATAAAGAAAAGTTACAATTGTGGTTCTCTTCCTTAAATGATGAATTCTTTGCGCCTATTCTTCCTGGACAATAAATTTCAAGGTGAGTGCCAGACAGAAACGTATAAATAGAAGACAGAAAACGCGGACGCGCGCGCGTGCTAATAAGAAAGTATAACTACTCGATAACTTGACTCTGAGTCGAATGACGAAAGAAACGAACGAATAGCGTGTGGGCTGGCGGCCTCACAAAGAGGGATACATATGGGGGGCGCGCCCCTATATGTATTCGCCACTGTACAGAGATATATTATTAAATATTTATGGAGGTTAATATACAAAACATTATTCAGGTTACGGTGCAATTAAATAAACCTTTTGTTTGGGATTTTATACGTTATTTGATTTCTTCACACAGCGCGATTTTAACGCTTACGAATATTTACGTTCAATAACTTTAAAATCTCTGCAGCGGGAAATCGAACTACGGTCTTTTGCGTGACAAGACGGGATACTTGTCACTAACCGCTGTCATACTACTGAAGATATAAAATTATTCGATTATTTTACCCATAAGACGGCCAGTAAATGTGATTTCAATATGGTCAGCAGCGTTTATCAAGATTTTTTCTCTTTGTACTCGTTAGGTTAATAGATGTAAACCTGTTTAGGTTGCATTTTTTGCAAGAAAGATCTGGTTTACTTCAGTATCAGATGCCGTTGCCATTATAAAGGTAATAGTATTTGAAAAGTAGGTGCCTTCTCCGTAATGTTAAGCCGTAAAAACAAGAACGACCTATTTTGTTTCCTATGACTTCGACAAATAGATTCTTGATCTTTAATTAATTTTTTCATATTTCATCAATGTCTATTTTAAACTTTGTGGCGCTTGGTGTTAGCCGCATCCTGGCTCCGTGTCTCATCAGGCTGGCGAATCCATGCAGTCCTTATTCCGTAAACATTGTTGATGCGCTGCTGTACCTTCTGCATCCAAATATAATTCGCATGAATTATTATATTATATCCGGAGTCATTCCATCGAGCTGATTTGGTAGTGACAACTTGTTTCATATGCATACAGGCTTGTGCTAATTCATTGAAAAATGTTTTTTACGTTTATATAGGACAAAGCTTAGACAAAAAACAAAATAACCAAATTATAAAGTAGTTAGTACTTACGAAATGTAGTATACATACATGATACGACCGGTCAGTGATTGAGTGGGCATCGCGTCTGGTTTAGTTCTCCATCACGACTCGAGCAACATTTTCGGCTTACTGTGGTGGTAGTAGATTTTCAAACATTGTTGGGTTATTCGTAACCCGGGAAGGTTTGCCTTTCTTTTTAATAACAAAATGATGTAAATTTTAGAAAAAGAAATATTTGTTGATCACAAATATCAACATTGTTACGAAGCAGAATATGTTCACAGGCACACATTTCTTCATCATCAAAAATAAAATTATCGATAAGTACCTATTTACATATTATATAAAATAATTTAAAATTATACAACACAAATTTTATTGGTTGAATGAATTCGTGAAGTAAAAAATTTACTTAATTACTAAATAATCCATTTAATAAAATGCCTTCAAATAATAAAACAAATTCTTAATAAACCCAATATTTGTATTCCAAGAATATCTTTGGATCTTTCGAACCTCTTCGGAGAAAAAAAAACTGACCAGCCATCGACGAAAATCGCATTGAGCATTTACTCTATTTCTTCTGGAATGTTCTGTTACGAGATCAAATTTTAAATATTTTCTTTTCGATATTAGTTTTCCTGAGATCACGTAGCCTCAAAATTTTCCAAGAAATATCCGATGTATATAAATAAGATTCCTTAAAGAATCTCATAATATAAATAATAATAATTCGGAATTTTTGCTCAGCGGACAATCACGATCACTAAATAATTGTCCTACTTTAAGCGTACTCCAACAGTTTAATCTATAAGATCACATTCAGTCAAAACACTCCGGTGAAAATAAGTTTTCTGGTTTATTTTTACAAATTCCGTTTTATACGACTTCGCACTTTTCTAAATCTTCATTTTTATTAATAAGACCAGGGAGTAATTTGTTGATCATCATGATAAGTTCATCAAAACGATGCTGGGTTTTTAGCTAAGTGCCGAACCAAATGTAATCAGAAAGATTTTAATGTACTTTTATTTGTCCTAATTGCCCCTCGATCCAATCGCAACCTCAAAGATACTATTATATAATAATATATGTCCTATGTAATCTGCACACTATTTCTAATGAACTATTCTTACTACAATATTTTTATGAAACTAAATAGGTAATTTGGGAGGATGGACCACTAATTAATTCGGTCTTTATAAACACTCCTTGCTTCATTCACATTCATACAATTTTCATATATTATATACCTTCCCTTATGTTAGTCTAACTCTTGACATGGCACCAATCCAAAGATTTGGTGCAATTGATCGTGCCATGTCTTCTAAATATTAAGGTTCAGTCAGCTGAGTTGATGTTCAAGTCTTTAGTGAATATAAATATGAGTTTATTTATTGATAAACATCGAGAGAATAATCTATTCATCTTAAGGGTGTTGGGCCTGTATGTCTGATTCATAGCGAATTATTATTTTTACATAGGTATTTGTTGCAATTCTTTGAGTGATCGTTTGTCAGTGTAGAAGGCAGTATTTAATCGTTCTTTCTACATCAAATAGTTAAAACTTTGCAAATAAATAAATTTTGTAACTATTTATATACCTTTTTGAAAATATGGTTCACTGTAGTTAAATGGTTTGTTCGTTTCGTGCACACAGAAGGGAAAATATGTATGATGGAGCCACTAGGGGCATTTTCTGGATCCTGACTTACTGCAACTGCATAAAAAAAAAACAAAATAAAAATCAGACTTAATTTTCAAGAGTGGAGTGGATTGAGTAGGAGAAAACAGTTTCTCATGCCTTGAGTATGCGATTGCGTCTACCCGCCCACACTAGTTGATCTGACTTCCACCGCCCACAAGTTGCAATACTCGACATCCCGCAGGGTATGTTTGAAATATCCCTTGTTATATTTGATATACCTTATAACAACATGTGTTTACAAATAACATTAATGTTGTAAAAATTATATTTTCCGGAGAATGAGATCCGCAGGATAAAAATACAAAACAAATCTTTTTCTTGATTGAAAGAAGATTTTTTATTTATTTAATGAGTTTGTTTATACAACAAGAATATAAACTAATAAGTACAGTTTAACTTTTCATTAGATAAATTTAAATTTTTTTACAGTAAGCATAACATTTCTTTTTAAATACATTCATTCTTTCTTCATTCTTCATACTTTCAGGCATTTCATCATACATCTTTAGTCCTCTATACATTAGGCAGTTCTGTGATTTTGATTTTTTCATATGTAGCAATCTAACTCTTTTTATATTTCTTGTTACGTAATTATGTCCATCTCTATTGAAAACTGTTTCATCCTTACAGTATTTTGGCATTTGGTTTTTCATTACTTTATGCAAAAAAATTAATACATGACATTATTTAAAAATCTTTAATTATATCTAATAACATTCAACAATTCTAAAATAACCATGAAAATGTGTCTAACTTCTTAGTTCAATTATAACTATACAGAACAAATTTGACAATCTATACTGTAATATTATAAATAGGAAACTGCGCGTGTTTGTTTGTTACGTTTTCACGCATAAACCAATTTATTTTTTTAAATGAGCTCCACACAGGAGACCCTGAAGAAAATAATTTTCTTCAGGGCTTATGTCATCTTTGAGGATGCTGTGTGAAGGGTTTTTTTAAGGAAGGGAAGAAGGGGAGAGTTTTGAAAAGGAAAAGGTTTTAAGGGGTGGGTAGGAATCTGGGGTTTAGTGTGTCCTGTTCATCTGCCTCCAAGACCTAGACAAACCTCACCCCATGAACCCGGGCACCCCTCCTAAATCACCAAACGTAGCGAACTACTTGGGGTGACCTATGACAGAGGTGTTGGTTATTCAATAAAGGTTCCCGGGGCGGCGGTACCCATTGCGGTGCCAATAAACCGATTTTAAAAATACTTTCACCAGTAGAAAAATACATTATATGCGAGTATATTAGAATATATATGAAAGTAATATTAATTATATTTATTATACGTTGTCCGTCGCTAACAAAAGCGAGTTATTGCTGATGACAGAAAACAAAGTGTTGACATATTTGCGGGAAATCGTAGTTAATATCTAAATAAAAATGAATCTCCGACAGTTTGTACTTGAATAACTTCCGAACTCCACTAAACTGGATAATTTTTTTTTACTACTGGTGAGCCCTGGCATTATGATATTTAAGTGGCACGCGAGCTGTTTGAAAACTGAATTTACCGGAAATGCGGGAGTGGAGAGGGGCGGGTATAACTGATAAGTGCAAGCGCTACAGTAATTTCCCCCTAATACTATGCGAGCGATGCCGCGGGTAAAAGCTAGTAATTATTAAAGAGCGACCTCGATACTAGCGATCATTTCATGATACAACTGAATATTTTTTGTAAATTGTTGCTAACATTCTTCATTAACGTTGGGAGGTTTTTTTCGCCAGCGGATTACGTGACTGCTCAAGATTGCCTTAGCCTGACTGATTTCAGGATCAAGGTCTACACATTCCTATGAAAGGGAGAATAATAAATATTAATCAAATTATAATATATTTCGAAAGATTTTTTAAATATTTATATTGAGGGATCAGTTGGATTTATCGGTCCAGTTAGGAGTTCTATCAAGCCGAACCCTCTGATATGAAAATATCTGGAGTCGGTGAAGTATTTTCCCATATGGTCTCTGGTAGGTTGA
Source organism: Glyphotaelius pellucidus (assembly GCA_936435175.1). Taxonomy (NCBI): domain Eukaryota; kingdom Metazoa; phylum Arthropoda; class Insecta; order Trichoptera; family Limnephilidae; genus Glyphotaelius; species Glyphotaelius pellucidus. The sequence goes on from OW386558.1 coordinate 3,855,495, forward strand.
CGTGTTGTTCTTGTATAGTTTGGTATTCATTATACTTATACAATGCAATTACATCGCGTGGATTGACTAGATGATGATTTGTGGAAAAGTGTGTGGAAGGGTTAAGTTTTTCCTGTGGGGAAGACTTAACCCGGACATAAAGTCTAGAGATCAAATAAAAATATACATTAAGAACAGCTTCCACGCAGTAAACCTGCCAGTGTTAGATAATACTAATAAAGGATAGCAAACAAAATCATACAAAATAAATAAATAAATTGATGGAATCAACTGTCAGTCATCAACAACAGACATGATAACGTATTATAAGCAGCAGTTTAATAACATAAAAAATATAGCTAAACCACAAGAAATAAAAATAATCAAATTGTAATACAGGAAAAGCCGACAAGTCTCAAAAGCTATGAAATATGAATTATACTCATATGAATTTCACTCTATTCAACAACTTTAAGCACAGGCCATCTTGCAACTCAAATTTGGACAAACGTTTTGAAACATTCAAAATTCTCTTCGTTAGTATAGAATATAAATCATTCATATTTTATAGACTGTGATGATGTTGGAAGTATCTTCGCTCTACAGCAGGAATTAAAGTCAGTCCTTCAAAAGAGTTTCTTCATATTTCTGCCCTAGATGAATTCTTGTAGTGCTTTGCGGAGATCTCGAAGCATTTTCAATTGCTCTTCAAAGTCGTTCGTAGAACAAAACTTTGAGATATTCTTTCGTTACTGATGCCACTTGTCATTCAACGAACTGCGAGTCTTTCGGGGCGGAATTTGGAATTCTGAAAAATTCATAAAATCTTTTCTCATTTCGACAATCATATTTACAAAACTTTCAAATACCGATAAGACAAATAAAAATTGTTTAATGGTTGAGAAATGTGAACGGAAGACCATTTCAGAATATGAATGCGGCATATTAATAAGATCCTTGAGATGTGTGTGCGTGTGTGCCAAACCATGTACCATACGGCCATATAGTGGGTATACCGTCAAAAGGCATTTACTTTAAAATCGATGTTTTGAGAAAACAACCATATAATTTTTATATTAACCAAAAACCTTTTTTATCAAATTCAATTGCAGTTTGTATCGATTAAAAAATCCATTATCCTTTATGTTAATTTTTTTAATTTTAATTTTTTTTATATGTGAATACCGCACAAGAGTCCCAACTGCTCCCGTCTGGAGCCAGTGAGACTATGGCTTCCCCAATTGGGGTATGGGAGGGGGAAGAGATCTGAAAGACGATGGTGGAGAAGTACCTGGCTATTCAGATCTGGTTACCAAACATGGCTAAAGCCATATCAAGCAACTAATTAATTAATTCTGAATGGAAGTCTTACACCACGACGATACTGAGATTATCTTCCGCTCTGGAACGTGCCGCAAATATACTATACATTATTTTAAATGAATTAATAGTGAAAAAACACAATTCTATCCCGCGACCTTCGGATTGCGCCTCAAGAGCCTTACCAATAGACTACGCCGGCCGTCATGTTATTGCTGTTATTGGGTAATAATATATTATTGTAAGGTAGATATATAATACTGTAAGGTAGATGGATTAATGCGCGCGTGGTTGAGATATTGCATTACGAGTATCGATACAATACTTCTTTCCTATCTTAGAGCTGTGAAGTGATCCTACCTATTCTTTGTCCGTATGTACTAGGTTTATCATCCGTCTCTCTCATGTACGTGGGAAGTCAACTGAGCCGCTAATTATTCCCACAATTTCCATTTATGTCAAATTCGAATTCAAAATAGAATATTTTGTCAGACGTTTTTGTTCGGGTAAAAACCACTAAGTCACTCATGCTTTTTGTCCGTCAAGTGACTGCTTCAATTTTTTTTTATGTTCTACACATTTACATTTTATCTACTACAAAAAGGAATATTCCACTCGAACTGTCAAATGAAAGCAAAGAACAAGCAATAAATCAATATTTTACCATAAGTTTTGGACACGCATTAGGACAGCGAATGACAAAAATGGCGTTTAATTATTTAAACCTTACTGCCAGAAATGAAAAAGGCAAGCGCACGTAAATGATCATAAAAGGTATAAGGCAAATTTATTCAACTTTTTTTAGTGCTTTTTCAGATATATTCGACTAAACATTAAATTTTTTTTTTTTTTTTTAATTTTATAAAAATTAAATTGAACACAACTTAGTGTGTTCTGCCAGTACATAACTAACTAAATGTGTAAATAACTTTCGGACACAAGGCCAAAATGACAAATTTCTGAGGTTTCGTCCCAGGATGTCCACGGTGTTATGAATGTGCTACTTGCAATGATACGAAATGTTAGTATGGTTAGTTATGCGTAGTTTTGTGATATCTCAATATTTGCCAGGTAAGTATTATTTTAGAAGAGTCTATCAGAATCTATCGTCGCTCGTGTCTAATGTACTTTGCAATAATTGCCAAAGCAGATAGAGCGTCCTAGAGTAAGGACGACTGGTTCAGTTAAATATTCATTGTAAACTTTACGACAAACGTAAATAAAGTTACTTATAATTTCAACAATCCTCGATCTTGTTTGGAAGTTTTCCGAAACATTTTAAATAGTCTTATTCATTGGAATTAATAGATGCTACACCAAGTGTACATCAACATGGTGAAATTATAATAAAAAAACTGCAAAAGTAAAACACCAACAAACAACGACAACAACTTACAGTCTGCCTCACAGCACCCCTGCAAAGACACCAAATTAAGTGAACTATGGCAGAGGTGTTGGTTATCCAATGTATGGTTCCCGGGGGTAGGCGGGTATTGGTACACCAATACCCGCCTCCCAAAACTTACAAACACTTCAGACGCGTCTCACTTTCCCAATTTAATTTTTTTTTCACTTTACCTCCGTACAGGAGGCCCTGAGGAAAACAATTTCCCTTGGGACGCTGAAGAGTCTTTTAGGGAAAGGGAGGAGAGGAAGTTTTGAGAAGGAAAAATATATGAGGGGTGGGTAGAAATCGAGGATCAGTGTGTCCAGTAGTGACAAACAAATAAATCCATCCTCCCACTGTGGTGCAAGGCGATGAATCGAGAGTCAGGCTGGACCTCAAAAGGTCTCCCTCTCTTCCGATCCGGCCCGCCGCCAAGACCTAGACAAAATTCACCCCACGAAGCCGGGCTCCCCTGTTAAGTTACCAAACGTAGCGAACCACTTGAAGTGACCTATGGTAGGGGTGTTTGTTATCCAATAAATGGTTTCCGGACGGCGGTACCCGAATTCACGCCGTGTCAATAAAAAAATTTAAAATTGAAATGTTTAATATAATGTTATAATTGCCATTATTAAACAAATTACGAATTCAATTTGTAAGCTTCACCCGCCATGGTTGGTGAAATAATACTAAACAATCAAGTAGCTGCGCTTTTCTTTGATTTAAATAAATTATAGGTGTGAACCAATGTTCGAACGATTGAACGTAATTTAATTGTTAATCTTTAAAAAAATCAGAAAAGACCAACGCACTACAAAAAACAACTGCGATCGGGGTTCACTTAATTATAATTATTAATTATTCGAACGTTGTCAAATATCACGCAAATAGTGCCTTACATGTACCGGCATACATGGATATCGTACCAATTTAAATATTAAATAATAATTTTGGATACCTACCGAAGAACTAAAATATTCAACATTGGTATTTTATTTGTTTGCAAAAGTACTTACGTAAATCTCCAGAAGTTGTTACATAAGTAGTGAACAATCGAACTGAAATAATCCTCCAGAAATAAAGTAATAAATTTGACGAGTCACCGAACTCTAACAAGTTTATTGACTCGCTCTTTATACCGCCATCATAATAAAATGAGCTTCCAACAATCGTTCGCATTTTTATCACCTTCATAATATACAACGAAAGGGTTATAATTCTGGAGTAATAATTATCCCTATAAAAAAAACGTATTTAGTTACACCCTAAAACTTGATGTACTGCCAAGGGTTATCAATTAAATCAACGGTTCGGAAGAACAATGCAAAAATTGAAAAACGTTTTGTTGACTTTTTTAAATTTCCTTTTGGATGATTTGAATGTTTTTTTTTAAATTTTAAATGAATTTCAAAACAACACTACATTGATCTCGAAAACAGTATAAATTTAAAAACTATTCTTTAAACACCTCTACTGCAAAACTACAAAATTGCACATCCTACGATGTTCTTCATTACCGTCCAAATATGGCAGCGCAGCCTTTTCATATGTTCAATTTAATACTAAATGTTTGAATGTCAGTTTACCTGTCTTAGAAACAATTTTCACTGAAACGATTGTCAAAAGGCTTTGTTAGAGTCGATCACTGTCAAGAAAATTTACAATTTAGTTGAAAGGTACGTAAGTAGAAAGCGACGTCTTCATTTCAAAATTTTTCAAGGGTGTTTTAATCTGAGGACCTCTGCAGGAAAAAAACTTGAAATCGAACCAATTATTTTTTTTAATGATACGTACATCTTATACGGTTTTTTTAACCTAGAAGGATTCATCACGCTATACAGGGTGATAAAGGTCGTACTTGACTTACTTTTACTAGTGATTCCTGACGTTATTTGGACTAAAAAACGTTAATGAAATTCTGGACTCCGGTGAAATTTTTTTTTCTCCAAAAACACAAAAAATTGGTAGATGTTGGACAGTTAGAGGTGAGGGGTTGGTCGGTTACTCTTCTGACTGAGGACATGCTGAAGAATGTTTTGTTGTTGTTTGATTTTGAAGAAAATTTAAAAAAAAAATCACCGGAGACCAAAATTTCATTTACATTTTTGCTCCAAATAATGTCAGGAATCACTGGTTATAAAGTAAGTACGTCCCTTAACACCCCGTATAGAAAGGGGTGATTCGTGTGATAGATATCCCCGTGTTGACAAATCGATTAAATGGAGACTTGTGGGAATGCTGTCAATTTTCTACTGATATTTCAATAAAGATAAATTTAAGGAACTGTCATGGCAAACACGCCAAACGCACGTTCAACATTATACACAATTCTTTTGAAACATGAGAAAGGTTTACCTCTGCCACTCGATCTCGACTGTGGAATGATTTTCCGATTTCTCTATTTCCTACCTCTTCAAAACGCAGTACCACTCTAATCATTCCTAAAAATGATCTTTCACATTGCGTTCTCAAGTATGAAGTGCCCTCAGAGCTGCTCCCACGTGAATTCAATTTTAAAAAAATTAGAGTGTTTAATTCGCATGTTGTAGAAGTGAAACTAGAAAGCAGCTAGATGTCGCTTTCTTTTCTTTTGTCTGTTTATTTTAAAGTGTTTTGAAATTTAGATATTTTTTACAAAAAAAAAAACATTTTTTTTTTGGATTTTGTAGGATTCGAACTCCATTTGCTCTACGTCTGACTCTCTGGCCGCTTGTATTTGTTCGACGCCTTAGCCGTTGCGCTACGAGAGGGTAGAGCCGAGGTGCAAATTAAGCGCATTATATTAGAACCGACGACCCGTCATTTAATAAATTTGAGTGCCGTATTTCCGTTTCATCCGAAATTCTAATCACTAACGACGCTAAAGAAGTTTCTGTAAGAAGATAAAGTAAAGAATCGAAAAATCATACTTTTTTACATTAGATCCACACAGGATGCCAAGAGGAAAAAATAATTCCCTCAAGACCTATGACATCTTTGCAGATGCCGATGCTGATTTAAAATGAATAAGAGAAAGTTCTGGCAAGAAATAGGTAAGAGGGGTAGATAAGAATTGTTTCACGATGTTTCAAAGCTTCTAAATTTGAAAAAAAAAAATCTTTGATCTCATAAGCTCTGCAAATAATATGGACATGATGCATCAACCCTGACGTGAAAGCTCTCCTTTCAAAACATACATTTTGAGACGTTATTTCGTCTTTAGCACCCATGAAAATGTAGCTCTTTACGGGTGCCAGTTTGGCGTACTTAACGACACTCTTGTTATTTAATACGATGAATTGTGAAGCGGGGTTTATTAATTTCCTCACTAAACATTTATTATTTCGCCCTTGTATTAGAACCCGTTTACAAAAGCTAAGCGCTTGGGTGACAGCACGCCTATCGGAGTGTAACCTAATGTTTTGAATATAATTAGCTTTGTGATAGAGTAATATTATTTCGATTCGATATCTGTCATCCTAAGATTATATTGTTTGAGATTCTATTTCACCAGTCTTAGACCCAAACGTCTTCTGCAGAACTATATAAGAACAATAGATATTTCAAATGTTTATTATATAAATAGTATAGAGTATAATAAGTGAATCCGATCAAAAACACCATTTTCGGTCATCAGTGCGGGAAGAGAAATTATTCAGGTACAATGAAATCAAATTTGGTTCAAAATTTTCAAAATTGAAACCATTTATGAGAATTCAGACAAGCGATAAAGAAGGCACCCAAGGAAATGATTTTATATTATATTATAGAAAAAAATTATAATTTATTATTTAAAATGCTTTTTTATTTTTTCATTGATTTATGTGTTCCTTCGAAAGATAAATTTATGATCGTTTCTAATAATAATAGTTGAAACTAGCAGTTAAAAACCCGCTCCGCAGGTTATTTCTGCTGGGCCCTGCGGGCGGGCTTTTGGTTCGGCCTCGCCCAGTTAGTGTTAGTGTCCATTTTAGAAATTCAATAGGAACTGGTTTCAAAATTAGCCCGTTTCTCGTATCCATGGTCAACTCAGTGATGGCTTGACACCGGGACAAAGTAACCGGGACGGGCGATGACGTCATTTGTAAATTAAATAATGTAATATTTGACTGGTCAGTGGTTGAGTGGGCATCGCGTTTGGGTCCCACCCGGGCGTCCCGTGTTCGATTCCTCGGCTGGCCAAGTCCTCCATCACAACACAAGCAACATTTTCGGCTTTCTGTGGTGGTAGTAAGAGATTTTCAAACATTGTTGGGTTATTCGTAACCCGAAAATGTTTGTCTTTCTTTAAAAAAAATATATTTATATATATATTTTATTTTTTTTTAAATTTTTTAATTTTTTTTTGTTTTTTTTTAAAGAAAGATATATTATATATATAGAGCCGCTTGCTACAATTTAGTATTGCCATCAATCTTTCTATATCCGGAGAGATACTCCAGATATACAAATTCGTAGAACTTACACCTAGTGGCTCACATACCCATGCGTCCTGCCGATGGAAGTGGCGACATCTTTTGACGAATTCTTGAATTTTTGAAATCAAATAACAACGGTAGCTTTGTTTGAAATTCTACGTACACAGATGTTATTTGTGGCCCGGCACGTATGGCGTGGCGTCGGACGTGAACTCGAAGCTGGGTTCTGAAATTCAACCAAGCAGACGCAAGCCTAGTAATATTATTCGACGATTCGATAATTTGATAATTGGATAACTTGTATAGTACCGTTTTAGTGGAACATCACCTCAGGGAAGCTGTATGTACATATTCGGCTCCCCAAGTCCTAATTATTTTAATTAATTAATTAATTAATTGCCGGCAACCCGGGCGTTTATTACAGTAACAATATAATACAAGAAAAGTCTGTAACCCGTCTCACTAGACGATGTCTGTTCTGAGACGGGTACATAAATATGCGTGCATGAACATATTAATACACAACTAGCTTTGCCTGTTGCAGAGGCAACCAAGGGGTTAAACACTACACGATATGACGTGTGAACGCGGATGAAGCGAAGAGTGTGTGTAAAATAAAATAGGTGAAGAAAAAACGATGTTTGAATGTGGATAAAGCAAGGAGTGTGCGCCTACAAAGGGCACAGGCAGTTGACAGCCCAATTTCGTACATCCGCTCTCGGGCTGCTTCGGTCACCCGGTTCAAGGCGTTCAGTACGGGCCTTTTCTCGCAAAAGGAGGCCAAGTAGCTTCCTGCTCAAATTTTCACTGCGCCATTTGGGTTATGCAGGTCGATACGCGTAATTTGTTACCCGAAACGTATAGTTTACTGTTGAAAAGACTCTTACCACAGTGCCACTTTGGTCGCCGATACTTTTAAAACGGCCCAGGAGCTTACCGCTCAATTCAGTACTGAACCAATCCTGCCGCCCGACTCAGGGCGTTCAGTATTTCATTTAATTTAAATTAGAAAAAACCATTAGAGCTTTATCTCAAAAAATGGTCCTAGGAGTTTATCGCTTATTTTTTTCACTCAGCCCTTCGGATTGTGTAGATCGAGACGCGTAATTTGATACCCATCTCGGGTACTGTAAGGTGTAATTTAAAAAAAAAAAAAATTTTGGATTTTGAAAAAAAAATTGGATTTTGGAAATTTTTTAATTTTGGAAAAAAAAATTGGATTTAGGAAATTTTTGAATTTTGGAAAAAAAAATTGGATTTTGGAAATTTTTTAACTGTGGAAAAAAAAAATTTAATTTTGGAAAAAAAATGGATTTTGGATATAAAAAAAAAAAATTTGCCCTTGCACTAATTTAAAAAAATCGGCGCTATAAAAATGTATTATTCAGAATATTTTAGAAACTTTAACTAAGCACAACTGGGGATGCCGTAGTCTCACTGACTCCAGACGGCAGTAGGTGGGACTCTTGTGCGAAATTCACATTGAAATTTAATTTATAATGTATGAACCCCTACAGTATTCAAAAGGTACCTACACCATTTGGCAAAAAAAATTTGACCATTGTCGCAGGTGGAGTAATCGTCATTTCCGTTTCATCCGAAATCCAAATCACAGCAGTGCTATAGAAGTATCACTTCAAAACTCCCGTCTTCGGATGTTTCTTTTTATTTAAATTAATCATTTTTGTCAATGAAAGAATTGCCTCCCTGGTGTAGTAAATAAATGTATCGTCTGTAATATTTTACTCCTGCGTATTATGTGCTCCTGGTAGATTTTCAATATTGTTCGTCACCCTTTTTGTCATTTTTCACAAAAACGGCGCCATTAAAATGTATTTTTCAAAATTATTTCTTAAATAATAATTTTAATGCAAAATCGTTCATATAAAAAATAAATCAGGGTAGGTACCTACACATGAGTGCACGGGTAGGTACTTGGGGCCCTTGTAGTATTTTTTCAAAAAACGGCGCTATAAAAATGTGTTATTCAGATTTTTTTAGAAACTTAAACTTATTTTTATTCCAGTAAAAAAATTACAGAGAAAATATTATTTCATAGTAGGTACTAAGTTTCCCTACAGTAATTAAAAAAAAACGGCGCCATTTAAATGTATATTCAGAATTTTTTGTCAAGTAATCACTTCAATGAAAAAAAGTTCGCAGAAGTATTTATTTTTATAAATAATACGAATCCTAATGTTGAGCTATATTGGAGCCCAATTTATCAGTTAAATCCGTTTATCGGGTACCTACCTAGTTCATAATTTGCAGTTTTACAATATTCTGTATTTATATTTTTTACACATGCAAGACCAACTCACAAACTTGGACTAATCCCGCTTGAATTTTAACCGCACCAAGCCGTAAAAATTGAAATCCGCCATCTTTAAAAAAAAATCTTCATACAAAAACGTATTATGGGGTGATTTCGTAAGTTCAAGAGGGTTATGGAAAAATTTTCATTTTCGGTGTTGCAATATTGGAGAAAATTTACCCAACCTGATTTTATTTGTAAGAAAATTAGGTTTTATACTGGCTAGAAAGCCAAAAGATATTTTAGAGGAAAATGCTTTTTACGTAAAGTGTCAAAACATGTCATTGTGAAATGCACTCTTGTGTAACATTTTGAATGGAAAGCGAACCATGTCACAGTTTTAACTGCTTGTAGTAACTCTCTACTTAAGATTAATTCAAAAACATCTCGGCCAGAATGCGTATTTTTGACGATATCTTTGACCACGCAATGTACGTTCGAAATGTCAAATTTCCGCCCCCCTCGCCATAAAATAAAAATAGAATAAATTCGTGTGAATTTTTCTTATGAAAATAATCAGTACTTACATTCTTCACCGCTAGATGTCTCCCTGTACATATTTTCTACAATTTTGTGTAGAAAATATGTACTAATCGAGTTAATTTTAGCCTTCTGTGAAAGTTCTGTTCAAATTCTATTAAAGTTCTGTAATTATTTCAGTTTTATGATGCGACTGGCCTATAACGATAAAACAACAGAACTCGAATAGAACTTACACAGAACGTGAAAATTAACTTTAAAAACATTGTTGAATTATTCAACTTTATTGAAACAACTTTACCTTAGTATTGCATTAAAACCTAATTTATTGTGAAGCTACCTATTCGTGAAAGTACCTACGCATTTCTTTTCAAATTTTTTCAATGAAGTACGTCGTCGTCAAATAAGTACCTACCCAGGAATGAAAAACTAAAAATTTCTAAGCACGTGTTTTTCGTGGAAAAATCTGATTTTGTTTAGCTTGCCCTGAAATATTTCACATGCGATGCGTATGTAATGACGATCGAATTAGTTGAGGAGACATCTAGACTATAATATTTTTTAAAAACATTTTAGCCAGGATCGATTTTTCGGCCGTAATGCCGTTTGTCGTAAAACAACAACCGAAACCGCTGAGAGGTCCGGTTTGTTGACAAAAGTTTGACATGTGAGTTCGCGACCCACCCCACTTGAACTCTATAGTGATACATCATGTGCTCCTGGTAGATTTTCAATATTGTACGTCATCTTTTTTGTCATTTTTCACAAAAATGGCGCCATAAAAATGTATTTTTCAAAATTATTTAACAAATAATAATTTTAATGCAAAATCGTTCATATAAAAAATAAATCAGGGCAGGTGCATATGAGTACCTACATATTTTTTGAATAAATATTACGAATCCTAATTTTTTAATTTTGAAATTTGGTTTTGAAATGATAGGTACCTATCGACTTTGGCAAAAAAATACGACCATCTTTGTTTTTTTTCTGTTTATTTGATATCATGTTTTTTTTATTTTTAAAAGAAAAAAGTCCCTAGGTATTTAAGTACCTACCTTGTCTAGGAAATAAGCATATTTTATTCAATATTTTACTCTTGCAAAATGTGTATTCCTGATGGAAACTCAATATTGTACAGCGCCCTCATTGTCATTTTTAGTTCGAATTTTTACTCACACAATCATAAAAGAAAAGTGTTTAGCATTGTATTTGGACCCATCTTACTTCAAAAACGTTCCGATTTATTTAGTACTAATTTCCTTCATAACTACAAAAGTCTACATACCTTAAATAATGCATTTTGGCAAAAATTGCGACCATCCCGAGTGATTTATTTTATTTCAAATCATTAATTTTTTATTTGATATCTGAAGGAAAGAACCGATGCGTAAGCCGGTACCTACCCGGTTCTTACGCAGACAAACAATATTGATGTAGGTACCTTAGCATTTCCTTAAAAAAATCCGTTCATCTTACGAACAAATTTGTAATAATTCAACGGAAAAGTACCTACCCTATAATTAAACGTGTTCTTTTTATATGGCCAGCAATATATTCTCTTCTGTGGGATTTTCAAAGCACGTTATTTTTCTCAAACGTCATATTTTCCGTAGCGTATAGTGAAATATTTTTAATGGTTTGCGTATGTTACGACCGTTGAAAATGTTTTTTTAATCTCTCGACCTCCATAATATTCAAAAACATTACAGCCAGAATCGGTTTTCGAGCCGCAGAGGCGTTTTCAAATTGTCGACTCCGAAACAGGCTTGAAGCCGTTATTTTATACGGCTAAACCATAATTTTCTCCTAACTGACGTGTCTTGAAACTCAAGATTGTTTTTTATTATCAATTATTAGTCAATTTAATCGAACTTAAGTACCTACTCGACGACTTATTCTACTGGCCGCCAAATTTTTCACTTTCGACGGTAGTGAAATCTTAGCAAATGTCAAAAATAATGCAAGGTATTTTGGAATATTGCAGAACATTTTGGATGAAATGCGTTACATGTCGCAGTTTTAAAAGTTTGATAAAACCCTCTAGTTCCAATCTGTGGTAAAACATCTCCACCAGAATGCGTTTTTTCGACGATATCTCGAACCGCGTGTCGTACCTATAAAATGTCATTTTTTAGCAGCATCGCCATTAAAATATTATGAAAAAATTTCTAGCAAATTCGTTTTGTATGAGAATAGTGCTTAATTTTTCTCCGACTTTTTCGAAATGCGAACCTGTCGGCGGGAAATATAACCGAGCCGATTTCTTCGTCGATGAGAGATTCAGTCGGAGGTTCCAGTTATCGCCGCTGATTTTGCATCAGTTTTTACCGTTAATTTTTCGCGTTTCGGTTTCGTGAGTTTTTTTTAGCTTCCTGTCTAGCGATTGTGGTCTCTGCGGTCGGTCAAACTCGAAGAGCGGAGAGGTCATTTTGGCGTGGGAGGCCCTGGACTGAATCGCATTTCAAGCGAAAGCGATCCTTAGGGTGGGCGAACTTAAGGGGCGGCAAGGTCGTTTTTTGACTGTATGACCCATGTGAGTTTTTCGAAAAACTGTGCATTAATATATATACTAGCTTTGCCTGTTGCAGAGGCAACCAAGGGGTTAAACACTACGCGATTTGACGTGTGAACGCGGATGAAGCGAGGAGTGTGTGTTAAATAAAATAGGTGAAGAAAAAAACGATGTTTGTAATTTGTTACCCGTAACGTATAATTTACTGTTGCAAAGACTCCTACCATTGTGCCACTTTGGTCGTCGACACTTTTAAAACGTCCCAGGAGCTTACCGCTCAATTCAGTACTGAACCAATCCAGCCGCCCGACTCAGGGCGTTCAGTTTTTCATTTAATTTAAATTAGAAAAAACAATAGAGCCTAAAAGGGTCCTCGGATTTTATCGTTCAATTTTTTCAGTCAGCCCTTCGGATTGTGTAGGTCGAGACGCGTAATTTGATATCCATCTCGGGTACTGTAGGGTGTAATTTAAAAAAAAAAAATTTTGGATTTTGAAAAAAAAATTTTTAGACTTTGGAAATTTTTGAATTTTCAAAAAAAAAATTTTGGATTTTGTAAATTTTTGAATTTTCAAAAAAAAATTTTGAGTTTTGGAAATTTTTTAATTTTGAAAAAAAAACTTTTTTGGTTTCTGGGAATTTTTGAATTTTGAAAAAAAAAATTTTTGTTTTCTGGAAATTTTTTAAATTTGGAAAAAAAAAATTTCGGATTCTGGAAATTTTTTAATTTAAAAAAAAAAATTTTTTGTTTCCGGAAATTTTTGAATTTTGAAAAAAAAAATTTTCGGTTTCTGGAAATTTTTTAATTTTGAAAAAAAAAATTTTTGGTTTCTGAAAATTTTTTAATTTTGGAAAAAAAAATTATTTGATTCTGGAAATTTTTTAATTTTGGAAAAAAAAATTGTCGGATCTCGGAAATTTTTGAACTTATAACTGAAAGTAATTTTTCAAAAAACGGCGCTATAAAAATGTATTATTCAGAAATTTTAAAGACTTAAACTAAACCCAACTGGGGATGCCGTAGTCTCACTGATTCCAGACGGCAGTAGTTGACTCTAGTGCGGTATTCACATTGAAATTTTATTTAAAATGTATGAACCCGTACAGTATTCAAAAGGTACCTACACCATTTGGCAAAAAAAAATTGGACCATCTTTATTTAAATTTACTCATTTTATTAGAAATGTTCAGAATAAATAGTATCCGAGTAGGACGTTGTCAAAAAAAAATTCGAGTGCAGCTTACTGTAGTTTTTCAAAAAACGGCGCTATAAAAATGTATTATTCAGAATTTTTCAGAAACTAAAACTAAACCCAACTGGGGACGCCGTAGTCGCACTGACTCCGGACGGCAGTAATTGGGACTCTTGTGCGGTTTTCACATTGAAATTTAATGTAAAATGTACGAACGATTAGTTCCCGTACAGTGTTCAAAAGGTACATACACCATTTCGCAAAAAAAAAATTGGACCATCTTTATTTAAATTTACTCATTTTATTAGAAATGTTCAGAATGCTCATCCGACGACTGGTTCCCGGGGCGGCAGTGCCAATGCCCGCCTCTAACGTTAAATAATTATCGTAAAGAAGCAAAATACAAAAGAAAGCGTTATGTAACTTTAATATTAAATAAAATAGATCCCTTAAATATCTAGGCTAAAGACGAAGGTAGCGCAATACGGCATAACAGCTCAAAAAATTATTACAAAAGAAATTATCCTTTCAACTTCAAATAATTTCATTACAAATTTCCAAAAAAAAAATATATATATTTCCCATATTATGATGCCGAGTTGTTATGTGCAGGTACCTACCTACTCAGATTCTCAGTTGGTACACCTGCACATACGTAAAAAAAAACACGCCATTAAAATGTATATTCAGAATTTTTTATCAAATAATCATTTCAATGAAAAAGAGTTCGCAAAGTATTTATATTTATAAATAATACGAATCCTAATGCATCGGAGCCCATCTATCGGGTACCTACTTAGTTCGTCATTCGCAGACGTACAATAGTCTGCAATTATATTTTCATCGCTGGCAAGACCGAAACGAAATAATGTAGTCACCACCTCGAGCACGGCCTGAAAATCGAGTGGTTTTTAACGTTTTCCATACAAACAACGCTGTCCTGGCCCGATTGAAAAGTTTAGTTGGCGGAGAGCTCGGCTATCCGCCATTTGTAAAATTTCAGAATCCAGTGTGCCCAGGTGTGAGAAAATTTACCCAACCTGAATTTATTTGTAAGAAAATTAGGTGTTCTACTGGCCAGACAAATTATGCACCCTCGAGAAAAATGCGAGTTTTGCGAAACGTCAGAAAATATCATTTTTCCGCGCGCTATTGTGTAACATTTTGAATGGTGACCGACATATTTGTCGATTTTAAAAGCTTCCTTAATTTCTATTCCTCCTATTTATTGAAAAACATCTCCACCAGAACGCGCTTTTTCGACGATATCTCGTACCGCGTGTCGTACCTATAAAATGTCATTTTTTAGCAGCATCGCCATTAAAATATTATGAAAAAATTTCTAGCAAATTCGTTTTGTATGAAAATAGTGCTTAATTTTTCTCCGACTTTTTCGAAATGCGAACCTGTCGGCGGGAAATATAACCGGGCCGATTTCTTCGTCGATGAGAGATTCAGTCGGAGGTTCCAGTTATCGCCGCTGATTTTGCATCAGTTTTTACCGTTGACTTTTGGTGTTTCGGTTTCATGGTTTTTTTTTAGCTTCCTGTCTAGCGATTATGGTCTCTGCGGTCGGTCAAACTCGAAGAGCGGAGAGGTCATTTTGGCGTGGGAGGCCCTGCACTGAATCGCATTTCAAGCGAAAGCGATCCTTAGGGTGGGCGAACTTAAGGGGCGGCAAGGTCGTCTTTTGCCTGTATGACCCATGTGAGTTTTTCGAAAAACTGTGCAATACTATATTAACTAGCTTTGCCTGTTGCAGAGGCAACCAAGGGGTTAAACACTACGCGATTTGACGTGTGAACGCGGATGAAGCGAGGAGTGTGTGTTAAATAAAATAGGTGAAGAAAAAAACGATGTTTGTAATTTGTTACCCGTAACGTATAATTTACTGTTGCAAAGACTCCTACCATTGTGCCACTTTGGTCGTCGACACTTTTAAAACGTCCCAGGAGCTTACCGCTCAATTCAGTACTGAACCAATCCAGCCGCCCGACTCAGGGCGTTCAGTTTTTCATTTAATTTAAATTAGAAAAACCAATAGAGCCTAAAAGGGTCCTCGGATTTTATCGTTCAATTTTTTCAGTCAGCCCTTCGGATTGTGTAGGTCGAGACGCGTAATTTGATATCCATCTCGGGTACTGTAGGGTGTAATTTAAAAAAAAAAAATTTTGGATTTTGAAAAAAAAATTTTTAGACTTTGGAAATTTTTGAATTTTCAAAAAAAAAATTTTGGATTTTGTAAATTTTTGAATTTTCAAAAAAAAATTTTGAGTTTTGGAAATTTTTTAATTTTGAAAAAAAAACTTTTTTGGTTTCTGGGAATTTTTGAATTTTGAAAAAAAAAATTTTTGTTTTCTGGAAATTTTTTAAATTTGGAAAAAAAAAATTTCGGATTCTGGAAATTTTTTAATTTAAAAAAAAAAATTTTTTGTTTCCGGAAATTTTTGAATTTTGAAAAAAAAAATTTTCGGTTTCTGGAATTTTTTTAATTTTGAAAAAAAAAATTTTTGGTTTCTGAAAATTTTTTAATTTTGGAAAAAAAAATTATTTGATTCTGGAAATTTTTTAATTTTGGAAAAAAAAATTGTCGGATCTCGGAAATTTTTGAACTTATAACTGAAAGTAATTTTTCAAAAAACGGCGCTATAAAAATGTATTATTCAGAAATTTTAAAGACTTAAACTAAACCCAACTGGGGATGCCGTAGTCTCACTGATTCCAGACGGCAGTAGTTGACTCTAGTGCGGTATTCACATTGAAATTTTATTTAAAATGTATGAACCCGTACAGTATTCAAAAGGTACCTACACCATTTGGCAAAAAAAAATTGGACCATCTTTATTTAAATTTACTCATTTTATTAGAAATGTTCAGAATAAATAGTATCCGAGTAGGACGTTGTCAAAAAAAAATTCGAGTGCAGCTTACTGTAGTTTTTCAAAAAACGGCGCTATAAAAATGTATTATTCAGAATTTTTCAGAAACTAAAACTAAACCCAACTGGGGACGCCGTAGTCGCACTGACTCCGGACGGCAGTAATTGGGACTCTTGTGCGGTTTTCACATTGAAATTTAATGTAAAATGTACGAACGATTAGTTCCCGTACAGTGTTCAAAAGGTACATACACCATTTCGCAAAAAAAAAATTGGACCATCTTTATTTAAATTTACTCATTTTATTAGAAATGTTCAGAATGCTCATCCGACGACTGGTTCCCGGGGCGGCAGTGCCAATGCCCGCCTCTAACGTTAAATAATTATCGTAAAGAAGCAAAATACAAAAGAAAGCGTTATGTAACTTTAATATTAAATAAAATAGATCCCTTAAATATCTAGGCTAAAGACGAAGGTAGCGCAATACGGCATAACAGCTCAAAAAATTATTACAAAAGAAATTATCCTTTCAACTTCAAATAATTTCATTACAAATTTCCAAAAAAAAAATATATATATTTCCCATATTATGATGCCGAGTTGTTATGTGCAGGTACCTACCTACTCAGATTCTCAGTTGGTACACCTGCACATACGTAAAAAAAAACACGCCATTAAAATGTATATTCAGAATTTTTTATCAAATAATCATTTCAATGAAAAAGAGTTCGCAAAGTATTTATATTTATAAATAATACGAATCCTAATGCATCGGAGCCCATCTATCGGGTACCTACTTAGTTCGTCATTCGCAGACGTACAATAGTCTGCAATTATATTTTCATCGCTGGCAAGACCGAAACGAAATAATGTAGTCACCACCTCGAGCACGGCCTGAAAATCGAGTGGTTTTTAACGTTTTCCATACAAACAACGCTGTCCTGGCCCGATTGAAAAGTTTAGTTGGCGGAGAGCTCGGCTATCCGCCATTTGTAAAATTTCAGAATCCAGTGTGCCCAGGTGTGAGAAAATTTACCCAACCTGAATTTATTTGTAAGAAAATTAGGTGTTCTACTGGCCAGACAAATTATGCACCCTCGAGAAAAATGCGAGTTTTGCGAAACGTCAGAAAATATCATTTTTCCGCGCGCTATTGTGTAACATTTTGAATGGTGACCGACATATTTGTCGATTTTAAAAGCTTCCTTAATTTCTATTCCTCCTATTTATTGAAAAACATCTCCACCAGAACGCGCTTTTTCGACGATATCTCGTACCGCGTGTCGTACCTATAAAATGTCATTTTTTAGCAGCATCGCCATTAAAATATTATGAAAAAATTTCTAGCAAATTCGTTTTGTATGAAAATAGTGCTTAATTTTTCTCCGACTTTTTCGAAATGCGAACCTGTCGGCGGGAAATATAACCGGGCCGATTTCTTCGTCGATGAGAGATTCAGTCGGAGGTTCCAGTTATCGCCGCTGATTTTGCATCAGTTTTTACCGTTGACTTTTGGTGTTTCGGTTTCATGGTTTTTTTTTAGCTTCCTGTCTAGCGATTATGGTCTCTGCGGTCGGTCAAACTCGAAGAGCGGAGAGGTCATTTTGGCGTGGGAGGCCCTGCACTGAATCGCATTTCAAGCGAAAGCGATCCTTAGGGTGGGCGAACTTAAGGGGCGGCAAGGTCGTCTTTTGCCTGTATGACCCATGTGAGTTTTTCGAAAAACTGTGCAATACTATATTAACTAGCTTTGCCTGTTGCAGAGGCAACCAAGGGGTTAAACACTACGCGATTTGACGTGTGAACGCGGATGAAGCGAGGAGTGTGTGTTAAATAAAATAGGTGAAGAAAAAAACGATGTTTGTAATTTGTTACCCGTAACGTATAATTTACTGTTGCAAAGACTCCTACCATTGTGCCACTTTGGTCGTCGACACTTTTAAAACGTCCCAGGAGCTTACCGCTCAATTCAGTACTGAACCAATCCAGCCGCCCGACTCAGGGCGTTCAGTTTTTCATTTAATTTAAATTAGAAAAACCAATAGAGCCTAAAAGGGTCCTCGGATTTTATCGTTCAATTTTTTCAGTCAGCCCTTCGGATTGTGTAGGTCGAGACGCGTAATTTGATATCCATCTCGGGTACTGTAGGGTGTAATTTAAAAAAAAAAAATTTTGGATTTTGAAAAAAAAATTTTTAGACTTTGGAAATTTTTGAATTTTCAAAAAAAAAATTTTGGATTTTGTAAATTTTTGAATTTTCAAAAAAAAATTTTGAGTTTTGGAAATTTTTTAATTTTGAAAAAAAAACTTTTTTGGTTTCTGGGAATTTTTGAATTTTGAAAAAAAAAATTTTTGTTTTCTGGAAATTTTTTAAATTTGGAAAAAAAAAATTTCGGATTCTGGAAATTTTTTAATTTAAAAAAAAAAATTTTTTGTTTCCGGAAATTTTTGAATTTTGAAAAAAAAAATTTTCGGTTTCTGGAAATTTTTTAATTTTGAAAAAAAAAATTTTTGGTTTCTGAAAATTTTTTAATTTTGGAAAAAAAAATTATTTGATTCTGGAAATTTTTTAATTTTGGAAAAAAAAATTGTCGGATCTCGGAAATTTTTGAACTTATAACTGAAAGTAATTTTTCAAAAAACGGCGCTATAAAAATGTATTATTCAGAAATTTTAAAGACTTAAACTAAACCCAACTGGGGATGCCGTAGTCTCACTGATTCCAGACGGCAGTAGTTGACTCTAGTGCGGTATTCACATTGAAATTTTATTTAAAATGTATGAACCCGTACAGTATTCAAAAGGTACCTACACCATTTGGCAAAAAAAAATTGGACCATCTTTATTTAAATTTACTCATTTTATTAGAAATGTTCAGAATAAATAGTATCCGAGTAGGACGTTGTCAAAAAAAAATTCGAGTGCAGCTTACTGTAGTTTTTCAAAAAACGGCGCTATAAAAATGTATTATTCAGAATTTTTCAGAAACTAAAACTAAACCCAACTGGGGACGCCGTAGTCGCACTGACTCCGGACGGCAGTAATTGGGACTCTTGTGCGGTTTTCACATTGAAATTTAATGTAAAATGTACGAACGATTAGTTCCCGTACAGTGTTCAAAAGGTACATACACCATTTCGCAAAAAAAAAATTGGACCATCTTTATTTAAATTTACTCATTTTATTAGAAATGTTCAGAATGCTCATCCGACGACTGGTTCCCGGGGCGGCAGTGCCAATGCCCGCCTCTAACGTTAAATAATTATCGTAAAGAAGCAAAATACAAAAGAAAGCGTTATGTAACTTTAATATTAAATAAAATAGATCCCTTAAATATCTAGGCTAAAGACGAAGGTAGCGCAATACGGCATAACAGCTCAAAAAATTATTACAAAAGAAATTATCCTTTCAACTTCAAATAATTTCATTACAAATTTCCAAAAAAAAAATATATATATTTCCCATATTATGATGCCGAGTTGTTATGTGCAGGTACCTACCTACTCAGATTCTCAGTTGGTACACCTGCACATACGTAAAAAAAAACACGCCATTAAAATGTATATTCAGAATTTTTTATCAAATAATCATTTCAATGAAAAAGAGTTCGCAAAGTATTTATATTTATAAATAATACGAATCCTAATGCATCGGAGCCCATCTATCGGGTACCTACTTAGTTCGTCATTCGCAGACGTACAATAGTCTGCAATTATATTTTCATCGCTGGCAAGACCGAAACGAAATAATGTAGTCACCACCTCGAGCACGGCCTGAAAATCGAGTGGTTTTTAACGTTTTCCATACAAACAACGCTGTCCTGGCCCGATTGAAAAGTTTAGTTGGCGGAGAGCTCGGCTATCCGCCATTTGTAAAATTTCAGAATCCAGTGTGCCCAGGTGTGAGAAAATTTACCCAACCTGAATTTATTTGTAAGAAAATTAGGTGTTCTACTGGCCAGACAAATTATGCACCCTCGAGAAAAATGCGAGTTTTGCGAAACGTCAGAAAATATCATTTTTCCGCGCGCTATTGTGTAACATTTTGAATGGTGACCGACATATTTGTCGATTTTAAAAGCTTCCTTAATTTCTATTCCTCCTATTTATTGAAAAACATCTCCACCAGAACGCGCTTTTTCGACGATATCTCGTACCGCGTGTCGTACCTATAAAATGTCATTTTTTAGCAGCATCGCCATTAAAATATTATGAAAAAATTTCTAGCAAATTCGTTTTGTATGAAAATAGTGCTTAATTTTTCTCCGACTTTTTCAAAATGCGAACCTGTCGGCGGGAAATATAACCGGGCCGATTTCTTCGTCGATGAGAGATTCAGTCGGAGGTTCCAGTTATCGCCGCTGATTTTGCATCAGTTTTTACCGTTGACTTTTGGTGTTTCGGTTTCATGGTTTTTTTTTAGCTTCCTGTCTAGCGATTATGGTCTCTGCGGTCGGTCAAACTCGAAGAGCGGAGAGGTCATTTTGGCGTGGGAGGCCCTGCACTGAATCGCATTTCAAGCGAAAGCGATCCTTAGGGTGGGCGAACTTAAGGGGCGGCAAGGTCGTCTTTTGCCTGTATGACCCATGTGAGTTTTTCGAAAAACTGTGCAATACTATATTAACTAGCTTTGCCTGTTGCAGAGGCAACCAAGGGGTTAAACACTACACGATTTGACGTGTGAACGCGGATGAAGCGAGGAGTGTGTGTTTAAAAAAATAGGTGAAGAAAAAAACGATGTTAGTAATTTGTTACCCGTAACGTATAATTAAGTGATGCAAAGACTCCTACCATTGTGCCACTTTGGTCGCCGACACTTTTAAAACGTCCCAGGAGCTTACCGCTCAATTCAGTACTGAACCAATCCAGCCGCCCGACTCAGGGCGTTCAGTTTTTCATTTAATTTAAATTAGAAAAACCAATAGAGCCTAAAAGGGTCCTCGGATTTTATCGTTCAATTTTTTCAGTCAGCCCTTCAGATTGTGTAGGTCGAGACGCGTAATTTGATATCCATCTCGGGTACTGTAGGGTGTAATTTAAAAAACAACAAATTTTGGATTTTGAAAAAAAATTTTTTAGACTGGAAATTTTTGAATTTTCAAAAAAAAAATTTTTGGATTTTGTAAATTATTGAATTTTCAAAAAAAAAATTTTTGGATTTTGTAAATTTTTGAATTTTCAAAAAAAAAAATTTGAGTTTTGGAAATTTTTTAATTTTGAAAAAAAAACTTTTTTGGTTTCTGGGAATTTTTGAATTTTGAAAAAAAAAATTTCGGATTCTGGAAATTTTTTAATTTAAAAAAAATTTTTTTTTTGTTTCCGGAAATTTTTGAATTTTGAAAAAAAAAAATTTCGGTTTCTGGAAATTTTTTAATTTTTAAAAAAAAATTTTTTGGTTTCTGGAAATTTTTAAATTTTGGAAAAAAAATTATTGGATTCTGGAAATTTTTTAATTTTGGAAAAAAAAATTATCGGATCTCGGAAATTTTTGAACTTATAACTGAAAGTAATTTTTCAAAAAACGGCGCTATAAAAATGTATTATTCAGAAATTTTAGAGACTTAAACTAAACCCAACTGGGGATGCCGTAGTCTCACTGATTCCAGACGGCAGTAGTTGAGACTCTAGTGCGGTATTCACATTGATATTTTATTTAAAATGTATGAACCCGTACAGTATTCAAAAGGTACCTACACCATTTGGCAAAAAAAATTGGACCATCTTTATTTAAATTTACTCAATTTATTAGAAATGTTCAGAATAAATAGTATCCGAGTAGGACGTAGTCAAAAAAAAAATTCGAGTGCAGCTTACTGTAGTTTTTCAAAAAACGGCGCTATAAAAATGTATTATTCAGAATTTTTCAGAAACTAAAACCAAACCCAACTGGGGACGCCGTAGTAATTGGGACTCTTGTGCGGTTTTCACATTGAAATTTAATGTAAAATGTACGAACGATTAGTTCCCGTACAGTTTTCAAAAGGTACCTACACCATTTCGCAAAAAAAAAATGGACCATCTTTATTTAAATTTACTCATTTTATTAGAAATGTTCAGAATATATAGTGCCCGAGTAGGTACCTACGTACGTTGTCAAAAAAAATTCGAGTGCAGTTTACACGCGGTAGAAGTGAAACTTTTCCAAAACAATCTCAACTAATACTTGAAAAGTGAGGTCACAAAAACGGCCCTATAAAAATATAATTTTCAAATTTTTTGTATACCCATTTTTATGAGGTGTTGCTCATCCAACAAATGGTTCCCGGGGCGGCAGTACCAATGCCCGCCTCTAACGTTGAATAATTAACCCTTTTTGTCATTTTTTACAAAAACGGTCCTATAAAAATATAATTATCAAAATTATTGTGTACCTATTTTTATGAGGTGTTACGTTACAATTCGAGAATTAGACTTCGCCACGGACTGCAGAATAACGCGCCATATAGATGCGCGCGCACCATCCCCTCCCGCGCGCGCACTCTACCCCTTCCCGCGAGCAACAAACCGAACGGCCGCTAGACGCGCTCGCTCACCGCTGCCCGCGTCAGTCTCCAGCAAGCCGGCTTAGAGGGCCCACGTACCGCCCGAACATGGGCGACACCAGTTTCGCCGTTCGTGCGCTTCCGGTGTCCGATGGACGCTGCCTAGCTTGATAGAATCAAGCGCGTGGAGACGCTGTTGGCCCAAAACCAAACGTGAGTCAATTACCATGTTATCCCTTGTGTGCAATTAAATGTATTAACCCTAGCCACGCGTGTTAGAGAAGAGAGACGGACATTCAAACTAAACTTTCAGCTAGGCTCGTTCCTTATGTATTATTGTGTCTCCTAGAATTGAATAAACTGTTTATGTGATAACCTACCGTGTTTTGCTTGACGAGGGAGGCCCTGGGACAATGGAGAAACGTGAAGTTCCGAACCATAAGCACTAGCCCTGAGTTTACGAGGAATCCTGCTTGTGCCAAATCTTGAGCTAGTTATAATTTGGGGCAGAAACAGCAGCTAATTGTATTAAATATGTGGGAGCTTTCTCCAACCCTGCCGTTGGCATCAGCACCCACGCTGGACGCCAACACTGGCGCCCAACGTGGGGCGCCAGTGTTGGCGTCCAGCGTGGGTGCTGATGCCAACGGCAGGGTTGGAGAAAGCTCCCACATATTTAATACAATTAGCTGCTGTATCTGCCCCAAATTATAACTAGCTCAAGATTTGGCACAAGCAGGATTCCTCGTAAACTCAGGGCTAGTGCTTATGGTTCGGAACTTCACGTTTCTCCATTGTCCCAGGGCCTCCCTCGTCAAGCAAAACACGGTAGGTTATCACATAAACAGTTTATTCAATTCTAGGAGACACAATAATACATAAGGAACGAGCCTAGCTGAAAGTTTAGTTTGAATGTCCGTCTCTCTTCTCTAACACGCGTGGCTAGGGTTAATACATTTAATTGCACACAAGGGATAACATGGTAATTGACTCACGTTTGGTTTTGGGCCAACAGCGACTCCACGCGCTTGATTCTATCAAGCTAGGCAGCGTCCATCGGACACCGGAAGCGCACGAACGGCGAAACTGGTGTCGCCCATGTTCGGGCGGTACGTGGGCCCTCTAAGCCGGCTTGCTGGAGACTGACGCGGGCAGCGGTGAGCGAGCGCGTCTAGCGGCCGTTCGGTTTGTTGCTCGCGGGAAGGGGTAGAGTGCGCGCGCGGGAGGGGATGGTGCGCGCGCATCTATATGGCGCGTTATTCTGCAGTCCGTGGCGAAGTCTAATTCTCGAATTGTAACGTAACAGAGGTGTTGCTCATCCAACGAATGGCTCCCTGAGCGGCAGTGCCAATGCCCGCCTCTAACGTTGAATAATTATCATAAAGAAGCAAAATACAAAAAAAGCGTTATGTAACTTTAATATTTAAAAAAAATAAATCCCTTAAATATCTAGGCTAAAGACGAAGGTAGCGCAACACGGCGTAACAGCCCAAAAAATTATTACAAAAGAAATTATCCTTTCAACTTCAAATAATTTCATTACAAATTTCCAAAAAAAAACATATGCAATTCCCATATTTATGATGATTCCGAGTTGTTATGTGCAGGTACCTACCTACTCAGATTCTCAGTTGGTACACCTGCACATACGTAAAAAAAAAACACGCCATTAAAATGTATATTCAGAATTTTTTATCAAATAATCATTTCAATGAAAAAGAGTTCGCAAAGTATTTATATTTATAAATAATACGAATCCTAATGCATCGGAGCCCATCTATCAGGTACCTACTTAGTTCGTCATTCGCAGACGTACAATATTCTGCAATTATATTTTCATCGCTGGCAAGACCGAAACGAAATAATGTCTTCACCACCTCGAGCACGGCCTGAAAATCGAGTTGTTTTTAACGTTTTCCATACAAACAACGCTGTCCTGGCCTGAATGAAAACTTTAGTTGGCGAAGGCAAAGCTCTCCGCCATTTGTAAAATTTCAGAATCGAGTGTTACCAGGTGTGAGAAAATTTACCCAACCTGAATTTATTTGTAAGAAAATTAGGTGTTCTACTGGCCAGGTAAATTATGCACTCTCGAGAAAACTGCGAGTTTTGCGAAACGTCAGAAAATATCATTTTTCCGCGCGCTGTCGTGTAACATTTTGAATGGTGACCGACATATTTGTCGATTTTAAAAGCTTCCTTAACTTCTATTCCTCCTATTTATTGAAAAACATCTCCACCAGAACGCGCTTTTTCGACGATATCTCGTACCGCGTGTCGTACCTATAAAATGTCGTTTTTTAGCAGCATCGCCATTAAAATAAAAGAATAAATTTCTAGCAAATTCGTTTCGCGTAAAGGAAATAGTGATTAAGATTTCTTATCTTTTTTGCAAATGCGAACCTGTCGGCGGGAAATATAACCAGGCCGATTTCTTGGTCGATGAGAGATTCAGCCGGAGGTTCCAGTTATCGCCGCTGATTTTGTATCAGTTTTTTCCGTTGACTTTTGGCGTTTCTAAAATAAGAATTTCGTGTGAGTTTCCTGTCTTGCGATAGTGGTCTCTGAGGTCGGTCAAACTCGAAGAGCGGAGAGGTCATTTTGGCGTGGGAGGCCTGCACTGAAAAAAAAAGCCCTGTGTTTCGAGCGAAACTGAACCTCGAAACGGGTAAAACTTAAGGGGCGGCAAGGTCGTCTTTTGCCTAAATGACGAAAAAAAAGTGAGTTTTCGAAAACTGTGCATTAATATATATACTAGCTTTGCCTGTTGCAGAGGCAACCAAGGGGTTAAACACTACGCGATTTGACGTGTGAACGCGGATGAAGCGAAGAGTGTGTGTTAAATAAAATAGGTAGAGAAAAAAACGATGTTTGTAATTTGTTACCCGTAACGTATAATTTACTGTTGCAAAGACTCCTACCACTGTGCCACTTTGGTCGCCGACACTTTAAAATCGTCCCAGGAGCTTACCGCTCAATTCAGTACTGAACCAATCCAGCCGCCCGACTCAGGGCGTTCAGTATTTCATTTAATTTAAATTAGAAAAACCAATAGAGCCTAAAAGGGTCTTCGGAGTTAATCGTTCAATTTTTTCAGTCAGCCCTTCGGTTTGTGTAGGTCGAAACGCGTAATTTGATATCCATCTCGGGTACTGTAGGGTGTAATTTAAAAAAAAAAATTTTTGGATTTTGAAAAAAAAATTTTGGACTTTGGAAATTTTTTAATTTTCAAAAAAAAAAATTTTGGATTTTGTAAATTTCTGAATTTTCAAAAAAAAAATTTTTAAGTTTTGGAAATTTTTTTAATTTTGGAAAAAAAAAATGTATGTCTTGGAAATTTTTGAACTGAAAGTAATTTTTCAAAAAACGGCGCTATAAAAATGTATTAATCAGAAATTTTAGAGACAAACTAAACCCAACTGGGGATACCGTAGTCTCACTGACTCCAGACGGCAGTAGTTGGGACTCTTGTGCGGTATTCACATTGAAATTTAATTTAAAATGTATGAACCCGTACAGTATTCAAAAGGTACCTACACCATTTGGCAAAAAAAATTGGACCATCTTTATTTAAATTTACTCATTTTATTAGAAATGTTCAGAATATATAGTGTCCGAGTACGTTGTCAAAAAAAATTCGAGTGCAGTTTACACGCGGTAGAAGTGAAACTTTTCCATTTTGGAAAAAAAAATTATTGGATTCTGGAAATTTTTTAATTTTGGAAAAAAAAAATTGTTGGATCTCGGAAATTTTTGAACTTATAACTGAAAGTAATTTTTCAAAAAACGGCGCTATAAAAATGTATTATTCAGAAATTTTAGAGACTTAAACTAAACCCAACTGGGGATGCCGTAGTCTCACTGACTCCAGGCGGCAGTAGTTGAGACTCTTGTGCGGTATTCACATTGAAATTTAATTTAAAATGTATGAACCCGTACAGTATTCAAAAGGTACCCACACCATTTGGCAAAAAAAAATTGGACCATCTTTATTTAAATTTACTCATTTTATTAGAAATGTTCAGAATAAATAGTATCCGAGTAGGACGTTGTCAAAAAAAAATTCGAGTGCAGCTTACTGTAGTTTTTCAAAAAACGGCGCTATAAAAATGTATTATTCAGAATTTTTCAGAAACTAAAACTAAACCCAACTGGGGACGCCGTAGTCGCACTGACTCCGGACGGCAGTAATTGGGACTCTTGTGCGGTTTTCACATTGAAATTTAATGTAAAATGTACGAACGATTAGTTCCCGTACAGTATTCAAAAGGTACCTACACCATTTCGCAAAAAAAAATTTGACCATCTTTATTTAAATTTACTCATTTTATTAGAAATGTTCAGAATATATAGTGTCCGAGTAGGTACCTACGTACGTTGTCAAAAAAAATTCGAGTGCAGTTTACACGCGGTAGAAGTGAAACTTTTCCAAAACAATCTCAACTAATACTTGAAAAGTGAGGTCTAAGTTGTCCAGTAAATAAATGTATTCTCTGTTAAATTTTACTCTTGCGTGTTAAGTATTTATATTTATAAATAATACGAATCCTAATGCATCGGAGCCCATCTATCAGGTACCTACTTGGTTCGTCATTCGCAGACGTACAATATTCTGACATTGTGAACCCGTACATAAATTAAAAAACTACTTGTATGTTTTTAGGTTTTCACGGCCAAAAAGTATTTTTGTTATTGTTTTTGGGGTGTTATGCCGTGTTTCGCTACCTCCTTCTTTAGCCAACGTTTCGGACAGCGTTACAGTGTCCATCATCAGGGCAGATGAGTAAATGATATTGGTGAGAGTGTTTACTTATGTGTGTCGAATCGATACCGTGCTGCCAGCTCCATTTCTCTACGAGCTGGTGTTAGAAAACATTCAGCTAAACGCAAAAAACCATGCTGAATGTTTTCTAACACCAGCTCGTAGAGAAATGGAGCTGGCAGCACGGTATCGATTCGACACACATAAGTAAACACTCTCACCAATATCATTTACTCATCTGCCCTGATGATGGACACTGTAACGCTGTCCGAAACGTTGGCTAAAGAAGGAGGTAGCGAAACACGGCATAACACCCCAAAAACAATAACAAAAATAAAAAACTACTTTCCTAAAATGGGCATTACAAAACCGAGCGTCTAGCAACACTCGATACGGAGATCTTTTTTCGTGAATTGAGCAAATTTCTTTCGATACAGACGAACCTGCCGATTTGAACGGATTGAAATAGAACTACAGGCGTGTTCGACAGACATTTGATTTTGTCTTGCGTGAACGATCCGTACTTATATTCCGCGCCGCTAGATGTCTCTGGATTGAAATCTTTAGTTGGCGGAGAGCTTTGCCCTACCGCCATTTGTAAAATTTCAGAATCCAGTGTTACCAGGTGTGAGAAAATTTTCCCAACCTGAATTTATTTGTAAGAAAATTAGGTCTTCTACTGGCCAGCTATATTATGCACCCTCGAGAAAAGAGCGAGTTTTGCGAAACGTCATAAAATATCATTTTTCCGCGCGCTATCGTGTAACATTTTGAACGGTGACCGACATATTTGTCGATTTTAAAAGCTTCCTTAACTTCTGTTCTTCGTATTTATCGAAAAACATCTCGGCCGGAATGCGACTTTTCGACGATAACTCGTACCGCGTGTCGTACCTGTAAAATGTCATTTTGTATCAGAATCGCCATTAAAATATACGAATAAATCCCTAGCAAATTGCACTTTGTATGAGAAAAAAGTCTTAAAAAATCTTAAAAATCTTAATTTCTTGGTGTACTGAAAATCAAATAAGCGAAAGCGATCCTTAGGGTGGGCGAACTTAAGGGGCGGCAAGGTCGTTTTTCGCGTAAAGGAAAAAGTGAGTTTTTCGAAAAACTGTGCAATAATATATACTAGCTTTGCCTGTTGCAGAGGCAACCAAGGGGTTAAACACTACGCGATTTGACGTGTGAACGCGGATGAAGCGAGGAGTGTGTGTTTAAAAAAATAGTCGAAGAAAAAAACGATGTTAGTAATTTGTTACCCGTAACGTATAATTAAGTGATGCAAAGACTCCTACCATTGTGCCACTTTGGTCGCCGACACTTTTAAAACGTCCCAGGAGCTTACCGCTCAATTCAGTACTGAACCAATCCAGCCGCCCGACTCAGGGCGTTCAGTTTTTCATTTAATTTAAATTAGAAAAACCAATAGAGCCTAAAAGGGTCCTCGGATTTTATCGTTCAATTTTTTCAGTCAGCCCTTCAGATTGTGTAGGTCGAGACGCGTAATTTGATATCCATCTCGGGTACTGTAGGGTGTAATTTAAAAAAAAACAAATTTTGGATTTTGAAAAAAAATTTTTTAGACTGGAAATTTTTGAATTTTCAAAAAAAAAATTTTTGGATTTTGTAAATTTTTGAATTTTCAAAAAAAAAATTTTGAGTTTTGGAAATTTTTTAATTTTGAAAAAAAAACTTTTTTGGTTTCTGGGAATTTTTGAATTTTGAAAAAAAAAATTTCGGATTCTGGAAATTTTTTAATTTAAAAAAAAAATTTTTTTTGTTTCCGGAAATTTTTGAATTTTGAAAAAAAAAATTTTCGGTTTCTGGAAATTTTTTAATTTTTAAAAAAAAATTTTTTGGTTTCTGGAAATTATTAAATTTTGGAAAAAAAATTATTGGATTCTGGAAATTTTTTAATTTTGGAAAAAAAAATTATCGGATCTCGGAAATTTTTGAACTTATAACTGAAAGTAATTTTTCAAAAAACGGCGCTATAAAAATGTATTATTCAGAAATTTTAGAGACTTAAACTAAACCCAACTGGGGATGCCGTAGTCTCACTGACTCCAGACGGCAGTAGTTGAGACTCTTGTGCGGTATTCACATTGATATTTTATTTAAAATGTATGAACCCGTACAGTATTCAAAAGGTACCTACACCATTTGGCAAAAAAAAATTGGACCATCTTTATTTAAATTTACTCAATTTATTAGAAATGTTCAGAATAAATAGTATCCGAGTAGGACGTTGTCAAAAAAAAAATTCGAGTGCAGCTTACTGTAGTTTTTCAAAAAACGGCGCTATAAAAATGTATTATTCAGAATTTTTCAGAAACTAAAACCAAACCCAACTGGGGACGCCGTAGTCGCACTGACTCCGGACGGCAGTAATTGGGACTCTTGTGCGGTTTTCACATTGAAATTTAATGTAAAATGTACGACCGATTAGTTCCCGTACAGTTTTCAAAAGGTACCTACACCATTTCGCAAAAAAAAAATGGACCATCTTTATTTAAATTTACTCATTTTATTAGAAATGTTCAGAATATATAGTGCCCGAGTAGGTACCTACGTACGTTGTCAAAAAAAATTCGAGTGCAGCTTACACGCGGTAGAAGTGAAACTTTTCCAAAACAATCTCAACTAATACTTGAAAAGTGAGGTCACAAAAACGGCCCTATAAAAATATAATTTTCAAATTTTTTG
Source organism: Glyphotaelius pellucidus (assembly GCA_936435175.1). Lineage (NCBI taxonomy): Eukaryota > Metazoa > Arthropoda > Insecta > Trichoptera > Limnephilidae > Glyphotaelius > Glyphotaelius pellucidus. Next base: position 3,885,910 of record OW386558.1, read on the forward strand.
TATACCCATTTTTATGAGGTGTTGCTCATCCAACAAATGGTTCCCGGGGCGGCAGTACCAATGCCCGCCTCTAACGTTGAATAATTAACCCTTTTTGTCATTTTTTACAAAAACGGTCCTATAAAAATATAATTATCAAAATTATTGTGTACCTATTTTTATGAGGTGTTGCTCATCCAACGAATGGTTCCCGGGGCGGCAGTGCCAATGCCCGCCTCTAACGTTGAATAATTATCATAAATAAGCTAAATACAAAAAAAGCGTTATGTTACTATAATATTTAAAAAAAATAAATCCCTTAAATATCTAGGCTAAAGACGAAGGTAGCGCAACACGGCATAACAGCCCAAAAAATAATTACAAAAGAAATTATCCTTTCAACTTCAAATAATTTCATTACAAATTTCCAAAAGAAAAAACATATGCAATACCCATTTGATGATTCCGAGTTGTTATGTGCAGGTACCTACCTACTCAGATTCTCAGTTGGTACACCTGCACATACGTAAAAAAAAACACGCCATTAAAATGTATATTCAGAATTTTTTATCAAATAATCATTTCAATGAAAAAGAGTTCGCAAAGTATTTATATTTGTAAATAATACGAATCCTAATGCATCGGAGCCCATCTATCAGGTACCTACTTAGTTCGTCATACGCAGACGTACAATATTCTGACATTGTGAACCCGTACATAAATTAAAAAACTACTTTCCTAAAATGGGCATTCCAAAACCGAGCGTCTAGCAACACTCGATACGGAGATCTTTTTTCGTGAATTGAGCAAATTTCTTTCGATACAGACGAACCTGCCGATTTGAACGGATTGAAATAGAACTACAGGCGTGTTCGACAGACATTTGATTTTGTTTTGTGTGAACGATCCGTACTTGTATTCCGCACCGCTAGATGTCTCTGGATTGAAATCTTTAGTTGGCGGAGAGTGTTGCCTTCCGCCATTTGTAAAATTTCAGAATCCAGTGTTACCAGGTGTGAGAAAATTTACCCAACCTGAATTTATTTGTAAGAAAATTAGGTGTTCTACTGGCCAGATAAATTATGCACCCTCGAGAAAAATGCGAGTTTTGCGAAACGTCAGAAAATATCATTTTTCCGCGCGCTATTGTGTAACATTTTGAATGGTGACCGACATATTTGTCGATTTTAAAAGCTTCCTTAATTTCTATTCCTCCTATTTATTAAAAAACATCTCCACCAGAACGCGCTTTTCCGACGATATCTCGTACCGCGTGTCGTACCTATAAAATGTCATTTTTTAGCAGCATCGCCATTAAAATAAAAGAATAAATTTCTAGCAAATTCGTTTCGCGTAAAGGAAATAGTGATTAAGATTTCTTATCTTTTTTGCAAATGCGAACCTGTCGGCGGGAAATATAACCAGGCCGATTTCTTCGTCGATGAGAGATTCAGCCGGAGGTTCCAGTTATCGCCGCTGATTTTGTATCAGTTTTTTCCGTTGACTTTTGGCGTTTCTAAAATAAGAATTTCGTGTGAGTTTCCTGTCTTGCGATAGTGGTCTCTGAGGTCGGTCAAACTCGAAGAGCGGAGAGGTCATTTTGGCGTGGGAGGCCTGCACTGAAAAAAAAAGCCCTGTGTTTCGAGCGAAACTGAACCTCGAAACGGGTAAAACTTAAGGGGCGGCAAGGTCGTCTTTTGCCTAAATGACGAAAAAAAAGTGAGTTTTCGAAAACTGTGCATTAATATATATACTAGCTTTGCCTGTTGCAGAGGCAACCAAGGGGTTAAACACTACGCGATTTGACGTGTGAACGCGGATGAAGCGAAGAGTGTGTGTTAAATAAAATAGGTAGAGAAAAAAACGATGTTTGTAATTTGTTACCCGTAACGTATAATTTACTGTTGCAAAGACTCCTACCACTGTGCCACTTTGGTCGCCGACACTTTAAAATCATCCCAGGAGCTTACCGCTCAATTCAGTACTGAACCAATCCAGCCGCCCGACTCAGGGCGTTCAGTATTTCATTTAATTTAAATTAGAAAAACCAATAGAGCCTAAAAGGGTCTTCGGAGTTTATCGTTCAATTTTTTCAGTCAGCCCTTCGGTTTGTGTAGGTCGAGACGCGTAATTTGATATCCATCTCGGGTACTGTAGGGTGTAATTTAAAAAAAAAAAATTTTGGATTTTGAAAAAAAAAATTTGGACTTTGGAAATTTTTTAATTTTCAAAAAAAAAATTTTGGATTTTGTAAATTTTTGAATTTTCAAAAAAAAATTTTTTAAGTTTTGGAAATTTTTTTAATTTTGGAAAAAAAAAATTTTTGTCTTGGAAATTTTTGAACTGAAAGTAATTTTTCAAAAAACGGCGCTATAAAAATGAATTAATCAGAAATTTTAGAGACAAACTAAACCCAACTGGGGATACCGTAGTCTCACTGACTCCAGACGGCAGTAGTTGGGACTCTTGTGCGGTATTCACATTGAAATTTAATTTAAAATGTATGAACCCGTACAGTATTCAAAAGGTACCTACACCATTTGGCAAAAAAAATTGGACCATCTTTATTTAAATTTACTCATTTTATTAGAAATGTTCAGAATATATAGTGTCCGAGTACGTTGTCAAAAAAAATTCGAGTGCAGTTTACACGCGGTAGAAGTGAAACTTTTCCATTTTGGAAAAAAAAATTATTGGATTCTGGAAATTTTTTAATTTTGAAAAAAAAAAATTGTTGGATCTCGGAAATTTTTGAACTTATAACTGAAAGTAATTTTTCAAAAAACGGCGCTATAAAAATGTATTATTCAGAAATTTTAGAGACTTAAACTAAACCCAACTGGGGATGCCGTAGTCTCACTGACTCCAGACGGCAGTAGTTGAGACTCTTGTGCGGTATTCACATTGAAATTTAATTTAAAATGTATGAACCCGTACAGTATTCAAAAGGTACCCACACCATTTGGCAAAAAAAATTGGACCATCTTTATTTAAATTTACTCATTTTATTAGAAATGTTCAGAATAAATAGTATCCGAGTAGGACGTTGTCAAAAAAAAAATCGAGTGCAGCTTACTGTAGTTTTTCAAAAAACGGCGCTATAAAAATGTATTATTCATTATTTTTCAGAAACTAAAACTAAACCCAACTGGGGACGCCGTAGTCGCACTGACTCCGGACGGCAGTAATTGGGACTCTTGTGCGGTTTTCACATTGAAATTTAATGTAAAATGTACGAACGATTAGTTCCCGTACAGTATTCAAAAGGTACCTACACCATTTCGCAAAAAAAAATTGGACCATCTTTATTTAAATTTACTCATTTTTTTAGAAATGTTCAGAATATATACTATCCGAGTAGGTACCTACGTACGTTGTCAAAAAAAATTCGAGTGCAGTTTACACGCGGTAGAAGTGAAACTTTTCCAAAACAATCTCAACTAATACTTGAAAAGTGAGGTCTAAGTTGTCCAGTAAATAAATGTATTCTCTGTTAAATTTTACTCTTGCGTGTTATGTGCTCCTGGTAGATTTTCAATATTGTCCTCTCCCTTTTTGTCATTTTTCACAAAAACGGCCCTTTAAAAATATAATTTTCAAAATTATTGTATACCCATTTTTATGAGGTGTTGCTCATCCAACGAATGGTTCCCGGGGCGGCAGTGCCAATGCCCGCCTCTAACGTTGAATAATTATCATAAATAAGCTAAATACAAAAAAAGCGTTATGTAACTATAATATTTTAAAAAAATAAATCCCTTAAATATCTAGGCTAAAGACGAAGGTAGCGCAACACGGCATAACAGCCCAAAAAATAATTACAAAAGAAATTATCCTTTCAACTTCAAATAATTTCATTACAAATTTCCAAAAAAAAAAACATATTTCCCATATGATGATTCCGAGTTGTTATGTGCAGGTACCTACCTACTCAGATTCTCAGTTGGTATACCTGCACATACGTAAAAAAGTTTTGGAAATTTTTTTAATTTTGGAAAAAAAAAATTTTTGTCTTGGAAATTTTTGAACTGAAAGTAATTTTTCAAAAAACGGCGCTATAAAAATGAATTAATCAGAAATTTTAGAGACAAACTAAACCCAACTGGGTATACCGTAGTCTCACTGACTCCAGACGGCAGTAGTTGGGACTCTTGTGCGGTATTCACATTGAAATTTAATTTAAAATGTATGAACCCGTACAGTATTCAAAAGGTACCTACACCATTTGGCAAAAAAAATTGGACCATCTTTATTTAAATTTACTCATTTTATTAGAAATGTTCAGAATATATAGTGTCCGAGTACGTTGTCAAAAAAAATTCGAGTGCAGTTTACACGCGGTAGAAGTGAAACTTTTCCATTTTGGAAAAAAAAATTATTGGATTCTGGAAATTTTTTAATTTTGGAAAAAAAAAATTGTTGGATCTCGGAAATTTTTGAACTTATAACTGAAAGTAATTTTTCAAAAAACGGCGCTATAAAAATGTATTATTCAGAAATTTTAGAGACTTAAACTAAACCCAACTGGGGATGCCGTAGTCTCACTGACTCCAGACGGCAGTAGTTGAGACTCTTGTGCGGTATTCACATTGAAATTTAATTTAAAATGTATGAACCCGTACAGTATTCAAAAGGTACCCACACCATTTGGCAAAAAAAATTGGACCATCTTTATTTAAATTTACTCATTTTATTAGAAATGTTCAGAATAAATAGTATCCGAGTAGGACGTTGTCAAAAAAAAAATCGAGTGCAGCTTACTGTAGTTTTTCAAAAAACGGCGCTATAAAAATGTATTATTCATTATTTTTCAGAAACTAAAACTAAACCCAACTGGGGACGCCGTAGTCGCACTGACTCCGGACGGCAGTAATTGGGACTCTTGTGCGGTTTTCACATTGAAATTTAATGTAAAATGTACGAACGATTAGTTCCCGTACAGTATTCAAAAGGTACCTACACCATTTCGCAAAAAAAAATTGGACCATCTTTATTTAAATTTACTCATTTTTTTAGAAATGTTCAGAATATATACTATCCGAGTAGGTACCTACGTACGTTGTCAAAAAAAATTCGAGTGCAGTTTACACGCGGTAGAAGTGAAACTTTTCCAAAACAATCTCAACTAATACTTGAAAAGTGAGGTCTAAGTTGTCCAGTAAATAAATGTATTCTCTGTTAAATTTTACTCTTGCGTGTAATGTGCTCCTGGTAGATTTTCAATATTGTACCTCACCCTTTTTGTCATTTTTCACAAAAACGGCCCTTTAAAAATATAATTTTCAAAATTATTGTATACCCATTTTTATGAGGTGTTGCTCATCCAACGAATGGTTCCCGGGGCGGCAGTGCCAATGCCCGCCTCTAACGTTGAATAATTATCATAAATAAGCTAAATACAAAAAAAGCGTTATGTAACTATAATATTTTAAAAAAATAAATCCCTTAAATATCTAGGCTAAAGACGAAGGTAGCGCAACACGGCATAACAGCCCAAAAAATAATTACAAAAGAAATTATCCTTTCAACTTCAAATAATTTCATTACAAATTTCCAAAAAAAAAAACATATTTCCCATATGATGATTCCGAGTTGTTATGTGCAGGTACCTACCTACTCAGATTCTCAGTTGGTATACCTGCACATACGTAAAAAAAAACACGCCATTAAAATGTATATTCAGAATTTTTTATCAAATAATCATTTCAATGAAAAAGAGTTCGCAAAGTATTTATATTTATAAATAATACGAATCCTAATGCATCGGAGCCCATCTATCAGGTACCTACTTAGTTCGTCATTCGCAGACGTACAATATTCTGACATTGTGAACCCGTACATAAATTAAAAAACTACTTTCCTAAAATGGGCATTTCAAAACCGAGCGTCTAGCAACACTCGATACGGAGATCTTTTTTCGTGAATTGAGCAAATTTCTTTCGATACAGACGAACCTGCCGATTTGAACGGATTGAAATAGAACTACAGGCGTGTTCGACAGACATTTGATTTTGTATTGCGTGAACGATCCGTACTTATATTCCGCACCGCTAGATGTCTCTGGATTGAAATCTTTAGTTGGCGGAGAGCTTTGCCCTACCGCCATTTGTAAAATTTCAGAATCCAGTGTTCCAAGGTGTGAGAAAATTTACTCAACCTGAATTTATTTGTAAGAAAATTAGGTGTTCTACTGGCCAGTAAAATTATGCACCCTCGAGAAAAATGCGAGTTTTGCGAAACGTCAGAAAATATCATTTTTCCGCGCGCTATTGTGTAACATTTTGAATGGTGACCGACATATTTGTCGATTTTAAAAGCTTCCTTAACTTCTATTCTTCGTATTTATTGAAAAACATTTCCGCCATAATGCGACTTTTCGACGATAACTCGTACCGCGTGTCGTACCTGTAAAATGTCATTTTTTAGCAGCATCGCCATTAAAATATTATGAAAAAATTTCTAGCAAATTCGTTTTGTATGAAAATAGTGCTTAATTTTTCTCCGACTTTTTCGAAATGCGAACCTGTCGGCGGGAAATATAACCGGGCCGATTTCTTCGTCGATGAGAGATTCAGTCGGAGGTTCCAGTTATCGCCGCTGATTTTGCATCAGTTTTTACCGTTGACTTTTGGTGTTTCGGTTTCATGGTTTTTTTTTAGCTTCCTGTCTAGCGATTGTGGTCTCTGCGGTCGGTCAAACTCGAAGAGCGGAGAGGTCATTTTGGCGTGGGAGGCCCTGCACTGAATCGCATTTCAAGCGAAAGCGATCCTTAGGGTGGGCGAACTTAAGGGGCGGCAAGGTCGTCTTTTGCCTGTATGACCCATGTGAGTTTTTCGAAAAACTGTGCAATACTATATTAACTAGCTTTGCCTGTTGCAGAGGCAACCAAGGGGTTAAACACTACGCGATTTGACGTGTGAACGCGGATGAAGCGAAGAGTGTGTGTTAAATAAAATAGGTAGAGAAAAAAACGATGTTTGTAATTTGTTACCCTTAACGTATAATTTACTGTTGCAAAGATTCCTACCACTGTGCCACTTTGGTCGCCGACACTTTAAAATCGTCCCAGGAGCTTACCGCTCAATTCAGTACTGAACCAATCCAGCCGCCCGACTCAGGGCGTTCAGTATTTCATTTAATTTAAATTAGAAAAACCGATAGAGCCTTATCTCGAAAAAGGGTTCTCGGAGTTTATCGTTCAAGTTTTTCACTCAGCCCTTCGGATTGTGTAGGTCGAGATGCGTAATTTGATATCCATCTCGGGTACGGTAAGGTTTAATTTTGAAAAAAAAAAAATTGGATTTTGGAAAAATTTTTAATTTAAAAAAAAAAATTGATTTTGGAAATTTTTTGATTATAAAAAAAAAAAATTTTGTATTTTGAAAATTTTTAAATTTTGAAAAAAAAAATTCGATTTTGGAAATTTTTGAACTCAATAAAACTGAAAGTAATTTTTCAAAAAATGGCGATATAAAAATGTATTTTTCAGAATTTTTCATCAACTAAAACTAAACCAAACTGGGGATGCCGTAGTCTCACTGACTCCAGACGGCACCAGGTTGAGACTTTTGTGCGGTATTCACATTGAAGTTTAATTTAAAATGTACGAACGATTAGTTCTCGTACAGTATTCAAAAGGTACCTTCACCATTTGGAAAAAAAAGTGGACCACCTTAATTTAAATTTACTCATATTATTAGAAATGTTCAGAATATATAGTATCCGAGTATGTACCTACGGACTTTGTCAAAAAAAAATTCGAGTGCAGTTTATACGCGGTAGAAGTGAAACTTTACCAAAACAATCTCAACCAATACTTTTTCATATGTCAACTATTTTTTATCAAAGCGGCCGACGGGCACAGTTGATGCGTCGCAGGAGCAGTAATCGTCATTTCCGTTACATCCGAAATCCAAATCACAGCCGTGCTATAGAAGTATCATTTCAAAACTCCCGTCTTTGTATGTTTCTTTTTATTTAAATTCATCATTTTTGTCAATGAAAGGATTGCCTCCCTAGTCTAGTAAATAAATGTATTCTCTGTAATATTTTACTCCTGCGTATTATGTGCTCCCGGTATATTTTCAATATTGTACGTCACCCTTTTAGTCATTTTTCACACAAACGGCGCCATTAAAATGTATTTTTCAAAATTATTTATCAAATAATAATTTTAATGCAAAATCGTTCAATAAAAAATAAATCAAGGTAGCGACCTACACATGAGTACCTACATATTTTTTGAATAAATATTACGAATCCTAATTTTTTAAATTTTGAAATTCGGTTTTGAAATGATATTTGAATGTGTATGAAGCCTTAACCTTTTACAAATTAATTTAATTTCATTAAAAGTATCCAGGATAAATAGTCACGACCATCTTTGTTTGTGTCCGTTTATTTGATATCTTGTTTTTTTTTTATTTTTAAAAGAAAAAAGGCCCTTGGTATTTAAGTACCTATCTTGTCTAGTAAATAAGTATATTTTATTCAATATTTTACACTTGCAAATTGTGTATTCCTGATGGAAACTCAATATTGTAAAGCGCCCTCATTATCATTTTTCACAAAACTGCGCCATACAATTATTTTATTTTTGATCATAAAATAACTCGAACAATTTTATTGCAGTAAAAAAATTACAGAAAAAAAATATTCTTTCAAAGAATGCTTGTAGGTGGTACTTAGCCATACACCCATAATGTTTTTTATTATTTAATAATGTCCAAAGCAATCGAATCCTTACTAACACAATCATAAATGAAAAGTGTTTAGCATTGTATTTGGACCCATCTTACTTAAAAAACGTTCCGATTTATCTAGTACTAATTTCCTTCGCAACTACAAAAGTCTACCTACCTGAAATAATGCATTTTGGCAAAAAGTGCGACCATCCCGAGTGATTTCTTTTATTTCAAATCATTAATTTTTTATTTGATATCTAAAGGAAAGGAACCGATGCGTAGGCCGGTACCTACCCGGTTCTTACGCAGACAACAATATTGATGTAGGTACCTAAGCATTTCCTTAAAAAAATCCGTTCATCTTACGAACAAATTTGCAATAATTCAACGGAAAAGTACCTACCCTGTAATTAAACGTGTTCTTTTTATATGGCCAGCAACATTTTCTCTTCTGTAGGAAAATTCAAAGCACGTTATTTTTCTCAAACGTCATATTTTCCGTAGCGTATAGTGAAATATTTTTAATGGTTTGCGTATGTAACGACCGTTGAAATAGTTTTTCGAATCTCTCGACCTCGATAATATTCAAAAACATTACAGCCAGAATCGGTTTTCGAGCCGCAGAGGCGTTTTCAAATTGTCGACTCCGAAACAGGCTTGAAGCCGTTATTTTATACGGCTAAATCATAATTTTCTCCTAACTGACGTGTCTTGAAACTCAAGATTGTTTTTTATTATCAATTATTAGTCAATTTAATCGAATTTAAGTACCTACTCGACGACTTATTCTACTGGCCGCCAAATTTTTCACTTTCGACGGTAGTGAAATCTTAGCAAATGTCAAAAATAATGCAAGGTATTATGCAATATTGCAGAACATTTTGGATGAAATGCGTTACATGTCGCGGTTTTAAAATCTTAATAATACTCTCTACTACGAATCTGTCGTAAAACATCTCCGGCGGAAGGGTTATTTTTGACGCAATCTCGAATTCCGTGACGCACCTATAAAATGCCATTTTTTCTTAGCAACGCCGTAAAATTTTATAGAATAAATCCCTAGCAAATTGCACTTTGTATGAGAAAAAAGTCTTAAAAAGTCTTAAAATATCTTAAAAATCTTAATTTCTTGTCTCGCCAAAATGGTCTCTGCTGTCGGTGAAACTGGATAGGCAGGGTGGTCGATTTTTGCTTGAGGGGGGGGGGTGTACTGAATCGCATTTCAAGCGAAAGCGATCCTTAGGGTGGACGAACTTAAGGGGCGGCAAGGTCGTCTTTTGCCTGTATGACCCATGTGAGTTTTTCGAAAAACTGTGCAATACTATACTAACTAGCTTTGCCTGTTGCAGAGGCAACCAAGGGGTTAAACACTACACGATATGACGTGTGAACGCGGATGAAGCGAAGAGTGTGTGTTAAATAAAATAGGTAAAGAAAAAAACGATGTTTGTAATTTGTTACCCGTAACGTATAATTTACTGTTGCAAAGACTCCTACCATTGTGCCACTTTGGTCGCCGACACTTTTAAAACGTCCCAGGAGCTTACCGCTCAATTCAGTACTGAACCAATCCAGCCGCCCGACTCAGGGCGTTCAGTATTTCATTTAATTTAAATTAGAAAAACCAATAGAGCCTAAAAGGGTCTTCGGAGTTTATCGTTCAATTTTTTCAGTCAGCCCTTCGGATTGTGTAGGTCGAGACGCGTAATTTGATATCCATCTCGGGTACTTAGGGTGTAATTTAAAAAATAAAAAATTTTGGATTTTGAAAAAAAATTTTTTAGACTTTGGAAATTTTTTAATTTTGAAAAAAAAACTTTTTTGGTTTCTGGGAATTTTTGAATTTCGAAAAAAAAAATTTTTGTTTTCTGGAAATTTTTTAATTTGGAAAAAAAAATTATTGGATTCTGGAAATTTTTTAATTTTGGAAAAAAAAATTGTCGGATCTCGGAAATTTTTGAACTTATAACTGAAAGTAATTTTTCAAAAAACGGCGCTATAAAAATGTATTATTCAGAAATTTTAGAGACTTAAACTAAACCCAACTGGGGATGCCGTAGTCTCACTGACTCCAGACGGCAGTAGTTGGGACTCTTGTGCGGTATTCACATTGAAATTTAATGTAAAATGTACGAACGATTAGTTCCCGTACAGTGTTCAAAAGGTACCTACACCATTTTGCAAAAAAAAAATTGGACCATCTTTATTTAAATTTACTCATTTTATTAGAAATGTTCAGAATAAATAGTATCCGAGAAGGACGTTGTCAAAAAAAAATTCGAGTGCAGCTTACTGTAGTTTTTCAAAAAACGGCGCTATAAAAATGTATTATTCAGAATTTTTCAGAAACTAAAACCAAACCCAACCGGGGACGCCGTAGTCGCACTGACTCCGGACGGCAGTAATTGGGACTCTTGTGCGGTTTTCACATTGAAATTTAATGTAAAATGTACCAACGATTAGTCCCCGTACAGTGTTCAAAAGGTACCTACACCATTTCGCAAAAAAAAAAATTGGACCATCTTTATTTAAATTTACTCATTTTATTAGAAATGTTCAGAATAAATAGTATCCGAGTAGGACGTTGTCAAAAAAAAATTCGAGTGCAGCTTACTGTAGTTTTTCAAAAAACGGCGCTATAAAAATGTATTATTCAGAATTTTTCAGAAACTAAAACCAAACCCAACTGGGGACGCCGTAGTCGCACTGACTCCGGACGGCAGTAATTGGGACTCTTGTGCGGTTTTCACATTGAATTTTAATGTAAAATGTACGAACGATTAGTCCCCGTACAGTGTTCAAAAGGTAACTACACCATTTCGCAAAAAAAAAATTGGACCATATTTATTTAAATTTACTCATTTTATTAGAAATGTTCAGAATAAATAGTATCCGAGTAGGACGTTGTCAAAAAAAAATTCGAGTGCAGCTTACTGTAGTTTTTCAAAAAACGGCGCTATAAAAATGTATTATTCAGAATTTTTCAGAAACTAAAACTAAACCCAACTGGGGACGCCGTAGTCGCACTGACTCCGGACGGCAGTAATTGGGACTCTTGTGCGGTTTTCACATTGAAATTTAATGTAAAATGTATGAACCCGTACAGTATTCAAAAGGTACCTACACCATTTGGCAAAAAAAAAATTGGACCATCTTTATTTAAATTTACTCATTTTATTAGAAATGTTCAGAATAAATAGTATCCGAGTAGGACGTTGTCAAAAAAAAATTCGAGTGCAGCTTACTGTAGTTTTTCAAAAAACGGCGCTATAAAAATGTATTATTCAGAATTTTTCAGAAACTAAAACCAAACCCAACCGGGGACGCCGTAGTCGCACTGACTCCGGACGGCAGTAATTGGGACTCTTGTGCGGTTTTCACATTGAAATTTAATGTAAAATGTACCAACGATTAGTTCCCGTACAGTATTCAAAAGGTACCTACACCATTTCGCAAAAAAAAAATGGACCATCTTTATTTAAATTTACTCATTTTATTAGAAATGTTCAGAATATATAGTGTCCGAGTACGTTGTCAAAAAAAATTCGAGTGCAGTTTACACGCGGTAGAAGTGAAACTTTTCCAAAACAATCTCAACTAATACTTGAAAAGTGAGGTCTGAGTAGCCCAGTAAATAAATGTACCCTCTGTAATATTTTACTTCTGCGTATTATGAGCTCCTGGTAGATTTTCAATATTGTACGTCACCCTTTTTGTCATTTTTTACAAAAACGGTCCTATAAAAATATAATTATCAAAATTATTGTGTACCTATTTTTATGAGGTGTTGCTCATCCAACGAATGGTTTCCTGAGCGGCAGTGCCAATGCCCGCCTCTAACGTTGAATAATTATCATAAAGAAGCAAAATACAAAAAAAGCGTTATGTAACTTTAATATTTAAAAAAAATAAATCCCTTAAATATCTAGGCTAAAGACGAAGGTAGCGCAACACGGCATAACAGCCCAAAAAATTATTACAAAAGAAATTATCCTTTCAACTTCAAATAATTTTATTACAAATTTCCAAAAAAAAAAAACAGATGATTCCGATTTGTTATGTGCAGGTACCTACCTACTCAGATTCTCAGTTGGTACACCTGCACATACGTAAAAAAAACACGCCATTAAAATGTATATTCAGAATTTTTTATCAAATAATCATTTCAATGAAAAAGAGTTCGCAAAGTATTTATACTTAGTCCTCTCACAATTTTAATAATATTTTTTCTAGCTAGTGTAGGTACTACTTTCCTAAAATAGGCATTTCAAAACCGAGCGTCTAGCAACACTCGATACCGAGATCTTTTTTCGTGAATTGAGCAAATTTCTTTCGATACAGACGAACCTGCCGATTTGAACGGATTGAAATAGAACTACAGGCGTGTTCGACAGACATTTGATTTTGTTTTGTGTGAACGATCCGTACTTATATTCCACACCGCTAGATGTCTCTGGATTGAAATCTTTAGTTGGCGGAGAGAGCGGCCTTCCGCCATTTGTAAAATTTCAGAATCGAGTGTTCCAAGGTGTGAGAAAATTTACCCAACCTGAATTTATTTGTAAGAAAATTAGGTCTTCTACTGGCCAGTTATATTATGCACCCTCGAGAAAAATGCGAGTTTTGCGAAACGTCAGAAAATATCATTTTTCCGCGCGATATTGTGTAGCATTTTGAATGGTGACCGACATATTTGTCGATTTTAAAAGCTTCCTTAATTTCTATTCCTCCTATTTATTGAAAAACATCTCGACCACAATGCGCTTTTTCGACGATATCTCGTACCGCGTGTCGTACCTATAAAATGTCATTTTTTAGCAGCATCGCCATTAAAATAAAAGAATAAATTTCTAGCAAATTCGTTTCGCGTAAAGGAAATAGTGATTAAGATTTCTTATCTTTTTTGCAAATGCGAACCTGTCGGCGGGAAATATAACCGGGCCGATTTCTTCGTCGATGAGAGATTCAGCCGGAGGTTCCAGTTATCGCCGCTGATTTTGTATCAGTTTTTTCCGTTGACTTTTGGCGTTTCTAAAATAAGAATTTCGTGTGAGTTTCCTGTCTTGCGATAGTGGTCTCTGAGGTCGGTCAGACTCGAAGAGCGGAGAGGTCATTTTGGCGTGGGAGGCCCTGACTGAAAAAAAAAGCCCTCTTTTTCGAGCGAAACTGAACCTCGAAACGGGTAAAACTTGAGGGGCGGCAAGGTCGTCTTTTGCCTAAATTATGAAAAAGTGAGTTTTTCAAAAACTGTGCAATACTATATTAATATTAGCATATAAAAACATATTAATCCTATAAACACATACACACAAACATAACATACATACACAAACGTATACGAATGCATGCAGTATTCAGTTTTATTAAATTTAAGAGTTTAGCTAGCATCTAAAAACAATAACATTTCAACAAAATAATATAAAGTATTAAACTAGACATGGGTAAAACATAAGCAATATTAATAAAAAAGCATAAATCTCTAAAAATTTAAATATCGCATATATGTAAATAGAGTCAGGATTAGACTAAGATGGGATTATTAGTAACTTGGTGATGCATTCTCTTTTTTTGTGTAGTAACCAAGTGTTGAAATATTTATAGAACCCTTTTAGGTTTTTTTGATTCAAGCAAAAGGTGGTTTCTTTTAGGAATTTATTTACATATAAGTACTGAAAACATTCTTACAATGCAGAATATACCTACGACTTTGCAACAGGACGTTGCATTAAAAATACTGAAGTTGCGTTATTATTTTTTATTTTTACATTAGCTCCACACAGGAGGCCTTGAGGAAGACTATAATTTCCAGAAGAAGATAATAATTTTTTGAACTTTTATTTAAAATGCGATGTCTTTTGACTTTTCTGCAAGTCAAGGGTATATATTATTTTTATACAACCCTGCCGAATCGAATGGCTCAGAGGTAGAGCTTCGCCCGGCAAGGCACAGGTCCTGGGTTCGATTCCTAGATGTGACCGTATCTTTTTCTGATTTTTCTGATGTTTCAGATTTTCGACTGAGTGTCGCTAATGTTGTCCTAATTAAAAAAGAAGCCATATTTGTTGGCACACCAGATGCAACTAGAGTAATTACAATTTTTGCACCACTAAAGCACGTTCTACGCCAAATTACTACAAAAGGCTAAATTTACCAATTACTTTAAAAACGTTGTTTTCAAATTCCAGTGCGGTCAACTTCTCCGAGGAACCACTGCAGTCAGAGTCAGCCAGAACTGACATTCCAGAAGATGATCAGATGACGAATCTCCTGATAGAAAAAGCTTGGACCTTCGTCAAGTCTCGATCCTTGAGGTGGCAGATGATTGACGGAGCGGAACTGGTCATTACTGGAAAACCTAATGCCAATGGAGAACTGAGTATTGGTAAAGAAAATGTATTTTTTATTCAACCCTCTGTAATGGATGGAATTTACCCCTATTAATGACCAAGAAATCGATGAGCAAAATTCTATTTAATTTCTTGCGTCTTTTCATATACACACGAACACAATGTTTATTTACATCTACAATTTTTGTACCTCTACACCATACATTTATGTATGTATCTCTAGGTCCGTTTTGACACAGGTATATCCTAGTGAGGCAGCATGGAAAAATCACATGTAAATAATTTTTATACAGATAAAATTAAATAATAAAAAAATATATATTGGAAAGGTAAATTGGTAGGCACATAATATTAAAGAAACTTTAAACGTTGTACAAATTAAACAAACTAGTGGTCACCCAATGGTCGACGCGTTTGAAAATATCTATTGAAATTATATTTTTATTTCTGTTAAGGTGAAAGGCGAAACTATAAATTTTCTATTTATTTCAGAACCCCAATTTTTAGTACGGCATTATCAATTTTTGAGATCTTTCGAAAGATTATTTAGAAATGTAAAGATAATGTTAAATTCTTATATTGACTGCAAGATTTCTGAAACTGGTAAGTATATCGGGCATAAAAATGCATAGCTTAGGGGTTAATGTTTATCGGTGAAATTTCGGACGTTCGTGCAGGTAGGAACTTTAACGAACACCTCTGCCATAGGTCACCCCAAGTGGTTCGCTACGTTTGGTGAGTTAGCAGGGCCTATGGGGTGAGGTTTGTCTAGGTCTTGGAGGCGGGTGATCAGGAAACACTGAACTCCAGATTCTTACCCACCCCTTAAACCCTTTTCCTTCCCAGAATTCTCCTTAACTTTCTTTTCTAAAAAAAAACCCTCAACACAGCATCCCCAAAGATGACATAGGCCCTGAGGGAGATTATTTTCCTCAGGGCCTCTTGTGTGAAGCTCACGTAAAAAAAAGGGGGAAAAAAATTTTGGTCTAGCCGAGTTTTTTTTCAATACGTTTTTTCAAAAATAAAATTTATTTTCGTTCACGCAAATATTGTTTCATGTAAAAGTACGTTTGAATAAGAAAAAAACTAACTGAAAATTTGATTTGAAAATCTGTACATATACATAATAACTATAACGGCCGCAAGTGGTCCGAGAAAATCAGCTGGAATCCTGGAGTCCTCAAAAATTTCATTATCGTATGAATGTAGCATGCGCATCAATCATCGTTTGCAAAAAAGTTGTTGATTTCAAAAATGGCGGACATAAAATGAAAATTGACGAAAAAAATCAGCCTTTATTTCGCAAAACTATGTCAAACAATAATATTTGTGCATCAATCGGGGTTTATTCGCGTATAAATTTAATTTTGTTTAATTCAAACTTTGAATGAGGTAATGAAGAAAATTGGAGGAGCTAGGATTCCAGCCATCTTATAAAAGCTGTTGTACCTGCTTAGCGCGCACCGCTTCTAACTATATGTTAAGGTTGAATTTGATGCTATAATTTTAAGAATGTATTCTGCACGTATTTAGAAAGATTTTTAGGTAAAAAAAGTCGATTTTTTGGATCGGCTGGACCAAACTCCCTCTTCAAGTGTCGATTGGATTATTATTTGATTGACATTTTCTTATATAAAAAATCTTGTATAATTCAACAAAGTATTATCAACCGTCACCGTCCTCTGTTTACTGTGTTCTAAAGATTTACGTCAGTACGTGATACGGTATACAGGAATTTACAAGAGTTTGTAATGAGTGCTGGCTAAATTGAAATTAGCGTGGTGGCTGAACATAGAATACCTTAAATCCATACTGTTTGATCGTAGACTTGCTTCTCTTTGACCGTAAAAGGATCTGGGGAAGTTAATTTAAAGCACCCACCAATTCACCGCTTTTATTCGAGATTTCTTCACCGAGATTTTTTTTTATTTTCCAACCTGATTGATATGGATTGTATCACGTGAAAAACTATTGAATTCTTCCTAACACTGTCCTTTTAGCAGACAATAGCAGATAAGCATCTGATCCATTTGTCAACTCAGCTAATAACCGGTTAATCAATCCCTAATTTGATTAACCGGTTTAGCTAATTAGGGATTGATTAACCGCTACTAATTTGATCGCTTTTCGGAACTTCTCATATAAGTGTAATAGAAATCGTTGTGTTTTCCTTACTATCATGGATAGCAATATGATCTAAACAGTTTTATAAAGAGAAAACACCACGTTACATTTTCAAATCTAAAAGTTAACCACAAAATGATTAAAACGTACGCATTTATGACACCCACATTTCCGACCGCAATTTGATAAAATTTATGAAACTTTGGGAATTTTATAGTAATTATTTTAACATGAAACAACAATAAAGTGAGTTTGCGATGATGTTTATTCGTATAATAAAATTTTGCTTGTTTTTTTTTCCTTATCAGTAATTTTAGTTATTAAAAACGTAAGGTGAGCCATTTTCAAAACTTTTTTATGTTTGCATTGAAAAAGTTAAATTAAAAAAAATAAACGGTTTTTTCGAATTATAAAAATTTTAAAGCATATATTTTATCACCTTTCAAAAACAGTTTTTAGTTATCGGATATGTTCAGAAACATTCCATTTATTTGGTTTTATTGTAAAGCAAAAATGTTTTGCCCTTTCGACAAAATAGGTCCGAGGCCTGAGGGTTTAAATTTAAATCGAATTTACAATGTTTGAACTAAATTCATCATAGAAAACTTACGCGATGGAAGTAGCCAATGGGGTTGGCAATCGCCATCAAAAGTGCACCCATCAACATAAGTTTAGTAAGACGTTCCTAATTGCAAACCTTCAAAATAGGAAAAGTCTGATCTATATATATATATAAATCAAAATGTGTTTGGGAGGAATAATAGTTGTATTGCTGTATTTACCATAGGAAATGTTTGCAACTTTCAAAATACCTTCTTTAAACCCCCGCAAAAGTTTTTGGATTATTTCAACCACATGACAATACATATTGAAAGTTTTTCAATCATCAAAAAAATTATTGCGAAACTCTCAAAAATTTGAGAATGAGATTTTGCAAAACAATGATTTAAAATCAAAAATCAATTTTCAAAACTCTTTATATAAATGAATTAATTTGAAGTACTTATATAATAATTCTTGATTCGATTCAAAAATCCAATCAAGAATTATAGTTTTTTTAAAAGGGTACATAAGTTAGGTAGCAAATTTAATTAAATTTTTCTTGTAATATTTGATTGTTTTTATATAATATACAAAAATGAATATTTGTTACGTATGATATATGAAAATTTGAATTGAAAAAATTGTAATAGGTAGGATGCGAGCTTTTTGAAAAGTGAATGTACTGGGAAAGAATATATGGAAAGCGGGAGGGGGTTGGCGGGACGGAGGAGCGGAAGAGGGGAGTGGGAAGGCGAGGAGGGGAACGGAGACGCACGGGAAAGAACATGCAGGGAGAAACAATGTATTTCTTTGAATATGGCATTGCAACGCATGCCGGGAACCAGCTAGTGATATCATAAATGCAAGAATCGCAGTAAAAAACACGGTAAAAATAAAAATTCTTAAAACAAAAACAAACATATAAATTGAATTCAAGGAAAAACAAATTGACTAAGATAACTTCTATTTTCGTTCGAACTCAAAACTTTCCTTTATTCCGAAGAAAACATTTTACGTAGCAATTAGTTTTACTGGTAAACTCCCAAATCTTAATGTCTAACTTTTTTTTTTTATTATGATGTTATAAACTTCAAATGTTTTTCTGAAAATAATATTTTGTTATAATTTCATTTTACAAGCAATTGCTCAACCAATCGAACTAATCCGTCCATCTGTCAATAAACCAAATTAATGAAAGTTTGGCGACAGATTAGACACTAGACAGGCAGCCAGTCAGTATTAGCTTAATTTGTAAGAGCACTTATCTCGCTTAAGACAAAATAGGAATAAATAATGTTATAGTTATTGTGCGTAAGTAGGTATAGGAGTTTTGTAAGTTCTGAAAGAAAGTCAGTTTGTTTTTATGTAACAAAAGATTAAAAATTCCACTTTGTTTTTTGGAATACATATTTTTTTTAATTAACTCCCGAAAGGAAAATAATTTCCCTCAGGGGCTGTCATCTGAGATGGTGTGGATGGTCTTTTATAGGAAGGAATGAACATTGGTCTTGAAGAGACCTTTGTTGTAAGAAGGAGGAAACACAAAAGCCGGCAATTGGAGAACGGAAACAAGACACTGCTAAACTATTACCGGTCATAGCCCAGTAAAAATGCGTTGGATTTTCACCTAAGTGTCGTGAATTCATTCCTCGGCTTGTTGTCTTCCATCATTGAACAAGGGACATCTTCCGCTTGTAATGATAGCAGTTGGAGGTTCTCAAATATTGTCAGATTTTTGCTTACACCTGATATGTTTTTATTTCTTAAAAAAAAAATTTTTTTGAAAAAAAATTTCGCTTTAATATGCGTGTTAAAAATAAATTCATTAGTATGAGTAGCAAATTCTAAGGATAAGCGAATTAAACTAATATGCACAATTTTTGATATGACTTAAAAAAATATGGACACGAAGTAATATTTTAATTTTAATCAGCTTTGTTAAGAAATTTAATCATTAGATGGTAATCAATCCAATAAATCAGTTGTTTTACATGTATACTGATAAGTATTGTTAAATCGTAGCTTGATATGTTGGAAACCGAAAACTTATTCGAAATAAGAAAATGGCTAAAATTTTTAATTTTTTTATTGATGGAAAGCATTTACAAAAAATGGAATGACTTACCTAGGTGCTACATACGGAAATGCAACGAAAACAACTTAAGCGACTCCACAAATGTTTGTGCTACAACCAGCTAAATCTAGTTGCCTAATTGAAACACGGGAAATACTTGTTGTAACTAGAGCTTTCTAATTATAGAACCATACCGTTTTTTGTAGATAAGAGCAAAAAATATATTCAAATAACGTTATGATTCCAATTCGTTATGACTTAACTGTTTGTGGGACTCATAGGCGAGGAAATAGACGTATGCTTTTAGAGAGTAAAGCGAAAACGCTGATTTCAAAGTTATTCGGTTGTAGTAATTACCCCACGATTTGAAAACAGAGATAGCAAACCATGTGAAACGGATAAAGCAGCTCAAAAAGTATTATCCGAACCAGTTCGACGGCCGGCGTAGTCCAGTGGTAAGGCTTTTGACAAGCGTAGACTAGACTAGACTAGACCTAAGGTCGCGGGACCGAATTCCGGCGTGGCAAATAAATTTTATTTGATTAATTTGTGTTATCTCACAATTTATTCATTTAAAAAAATACAGAGTTTATTTGCGGCACGTTCCAGAGTGCAAGACCACCATTCAGAATTGAAACGTCGCTTGAAATGGCTTTCGTCGTGTATAGTGACCAGATCTGAATAGCCAGATACTTCCCCACCTTCCTCTTCCCCATCTCTTTCCCCTCCCTACAACCTTCAGCCTCACAACATACCCCGATTGGGGATGCCATAGTCTTACTGGCTTCAAACGGGAGCAGTTGGAACTCTTGTGATGTATTCATATAAAAAAAATAAAAATAAAAGTTTAAAATGTTGTTTTGGAAACATTTCCATTTACTGACTGTTGATTCGCATGTATTCTGTACGTACTACATAATATAGATGTATTACATTGGTAGCTTTTGATAAAACACGTAACACACGTGTCGCATCGAGGAAGAGAAAAGTCACATCAAAACAGCCTAACCCTACATATAAAAACTGGCATAAAAACTTTATGGTTTCCACGCAATGGATATAACGCCTGTGTTTTATTCTAGAAACACGTGTGCTGCTGATACCCTACAAAAATAATGAAGATATTTTGTGTTACCTTATTTAATGCGTTTTTTATGTTATACAGTAACATGAACTTCGTTGGTCTTACGCAGTATAGATCCGTATGATGCGTTATCATTTTAAGAACAAGTCAGTTTATACAGAGTGTATAAACTGACATGTTTGTCATTCTTAAAACCTCTTTATCCTTCACAACAACCGTACACATTGTAATGTAACTCACACGCATTTTGGCATGTGCCTAATAGAGATTAAATAAGTAAATTATTTGGAACTCTTGCAAATTATCTTTGGCACATCTCGTTAATTGAACAAGTCCATCACACAAGTAAAATCATAATAGCAGTCTCCATGAACAAATGACGTGTAGGATTGAACTATCCCTATAATATATCCCTATAATAACTACCCCTTAAAATATCCCCCCACTACTTAATATATAACATTCTCAATGAACGCAAGAAGCCATCAATAAAATCACTAAAACTATAATTACACGAATGCCATGGAAATAATATTCAATGTTATTGCACCGTCATCGAAAAAACACAAAATATAAATATTTTAAATATAATTGATGAAAATCTTAGATGGGACCTACACCTCAAAGGAATTACCGAAAAACTAACAAGCCCCTATATTTCTTTAAAAATCTAAGAAACGTTGTAAATAAAAAGGATATGAGAAAGGTCTATAACGCTTTGTGCCATTCTTGAATTGAATATGGAATTATAAGATGGGGATATGCTACACATAAGTACATACATAATCTTAATACGATTCAAAAAGGAATCATAAAGACCATATTGAAAGTACCCATTAGAACGCCTTCAATTGAAATTTTCAATAGCTTTGACGTACCAAACGTGCAACAAATATATGCCAAAAATATATTATTAAAGCTTTTCAAAAATACTGAATCCTCTACTAGACCGTGCATGCATAACACTAGGTCGAATAAAAATGATATAAAAAACATTCCAAGTTACAAAACCACATTCGGACAAAGAAACTACACTTACTTTGCAACTAAACTTCATAACATCCTTCCCCAAGACATAAAACTAATGAAAAATTCTAATGTATACAAATCAAGAATAAAAATATGACTGAAAGAGATCAATGAAAAAACTTATGGAAACACTAAAAACGACATAGAAGACAAATGAAATATATTTAAATCATTTTAAACGGCCTCGGCACAGGGCCCCCTAGTGAGGAGGACTAAGAATTACAATATTTAACATTAAATTCATCATTATATTTTGTATGTAAAATTATTTTATATAGTTGCTAATTAAAAAAAAAAAAAAAAAAAAAAAATCCTGGAATAAGACATTATTATTAATTAAAGAAAATTATTTTTTGCGGGTTGTTTTTAACACAATCGAACCACTAAAAATGCGCTTGTAAAATAATCGAACCTGATGAAGGTCGTGTTAAACCAGAATTATACACCTTCGAAAAAAAGTAAACTATTAAATTTAATCCAACAAGCTCACAAACGAGAATTAAAATATTTTCAGCGGATCTAAAAATTATCCAAAATATATTGTCTCCGCAAAGACTAAATAGAGAACATCACAGCGCCGTGCCAATGCTTTTCTTGTATTTAGGATCATGGGTCATTGATTATTGATTCCTTGAGTAGCTAGAATACTGTTGTAATAATAATCATCAAACAGTATTAATAGCCTTACGCCTGCGTGGTTGAATTTCAGAACCCGACTTCAATTGCATTTCTGACGCCACGCCTTACGCTCCGTGCCACAAATAACATCTGTGTACGTAGAATTACAAACAAATCTAATGTTGTAATTTGGTTTTAAATAAAAACATTCGTCACATGATGTCGCTACTTCTATCAGCAGGTTGGTGTGGACTTGACTGTGAAGTTTAAGTACTGCTATTTAGTGAACTAGCTGTATCCCTCCGAATTTGGAAAGATTGACGGTAATACTCGGTTGTATCGTGCGGCTACATATTACATGTGACGTCATCGCCTATTTCGGTTATGTTGTCCCGGTGACTATCACTGGATGACAGTGGGTCCGACGAACAGACTATTTTTGGAACCAGTTCCTATTGGATTTATAAAGAGGTCACAAGCTAACTGAGCGAAGCCGAACCAAAAGCCGCCCGCAGGACCTAGCAGCAAAAACCCGCGGAGCAGGTTTTCAACTGCTAGTAATGTATATGTATATTGCTTTTACATTCATGTTTTGTTCGTTACGAAATTTATATTGGCACAAATAGGAACCATTTAAGATTATACTACTCATTTAGAACAAACATTCAAAACACACAAACATACAAATTTTCGTTGTATTATTGAAGTGAAAACTTCGCATCGTTGTGATTTGAAACTTGATGAAATGAAAAACAGCGACACTAAAAAGAGACAAACACATAAATCTATACAGGATTTGGCCTGCGAAAGAATGAGATTAATCGGTCTCCTCTTTGTGCGGTGCTTTGTAGCCTCCCCACTCTTGTTTACTTTATTATTTTTTCTAAAGATTTCACTTCTACCGTGTGTGAACTGCACACTCTGATTTTTTAAACAGAAACATATAAACTTTTGCTACATTATTTTGCGCCAACGTGAAAATCTGAACAATCTTCTTTTTCATTACTATTTTATAACTTTTTTACTTGAACCCTACACAGGGGGCTCTAAGGAAAATAATTTCTCTCAGGGTCATGTCGTCGGAGATGCTGCGTCTATGGTATTTTTAAGGATAAAAGGGTGATAAAGTTCTGGAAAGGATAGACGGTTGCATGAATCCATCTCTCCCGCTGCGGTGCAAGAAGATCGCGATGGGTCGAAAGCTGAACAGTTCAAAGGGTCTTCCCAAATCGGCCACTCCCAATCCGGCTCGCCACGCAACAGATGGCCGTGATGGTGGTTGTTGGCGGTACCCACACCCGTCTTTAAAATTTTTGATATTGTGATTATTTTTACTTGATGGTTACGCCCATACACATACCTACACATACACATACCTACATAGCACGCATACATACTGTCACTGCTTGGGATTGGTATTAATATTGTTGCAAATTCCTTTCCTACCTATTCCCAATTGCCTACCTGTCAATTCTTATTTAGTCTGTAATAAAACGCCCGCCGCAACAAATAGCCATTGTTGTGCTCCGCTGTGAACCGCTATTAAAATAAATCCGCCGTGTATTATCAAATAAATAATTCGTGCCTTTCGCTGTTTGTGCATATTGGATGGGAGAGAAAGCAGACGAGGGCCAGCCTACAAATTCTTTCATCCTTTCGGTGAGTCCTTTCCTTTCCATGCCACATTTATTTTTATCATTTTTCAGGCAGTGATAGTAACACAAAATCAAGGTCCTTCGCCAGTCATTCTAATACACAAACATAACAATCCACTCTAGACAATCGTATATCTCATCCACTTGATGTTGAATTATTTAATACTCTTCTTGCGGAAAAATTCCCTTGTTAAAAAAGTAATATTTTTGAACAAATTAATAACACAAAAAATAAATAAAAGCAGCCAATGTTTCTTCAAAAAAAGATTATTACAATAGTTTGTAGCTGTTGCTTTAATAAGATATCCAGTATTTTTATCCGTAGTGTGAATTGAAAAATAGTTTTCAACACATATAAAAATCAATGCGATTACTTACAGCCCACTTTAAAAGCAATAATGCACAGCAATTATAATCATTCAAAATTTAGGCTTATTAGATTTGTCAAAGAATCTAAATATAAAAATGCAAAAATCAGTCGTATTAAATACATGTAGGATTACGAAATATTTATATTGAGGGATTAGTAAAATTTATCGGTCCAGATAGGAGTTCTACCGAGCCGAACCCTCTGATATGAAAATATCTGAAGTCCTTTTTTTCCCATTTGGTCTCTGGTAGATTGACTCGTTGTTTTTGTAATATTTTATATTTATTATGCTTATATAGTGCAATTGCATAGCGTGGATTGACTAGATGATCATTTGTGGAAAAGTTTGTGGAAGGGTTAAGTTTTTCCTGTGGGGAAGATTTAACCCGGACAAAAAGTCAAAAGAAATAAAAAATTTAAGTTACATAATTTTATCGTTAACGTTAGAATCAAAAATTCTTCAAATAGAACCCATTTTTAATGGAAAATATCTTAAGTTCTCTGAAACGTTATCAAATTTGAAGAAATATTTATCCTTTCAAAAGAAGTTAAGTATTAAAACGTTGTAAAAGTGATAACGTTTTTATGAAACTTTCACCGAAAGTATCTAAGTGAATTTGTCGATAGACTGAGAAATAACGGCTCCTAAACGTGCAGAGGCTGCCTTGATAAGCTTAGAAGTCAAGATGAAAAGAATAGGACGAGGAGACGTTTTAGAATTAAGGCTTGTTAGCGACGAGTTGTCAGTAAAATCCCCAGAGAGTGGACAAAGAGATTTAAAAGTTTGAATTTCCTCTTATTTCTTGACGTCCTCTTTGTGTCCATTAACAGCGGAGATAAGAAAACATTTTTGGAAGTTTCCTGAGTAATAAGTTTCAGTTAAGTCTTGCATTTTGTTAAATAATTTAACTCCATAACATAAGGCAAGGGTGGGTGGAAAAATGAACAACGAAGAACACCAATCGACACTGTTCATTTGTTCAACTTTCACCGTCTAACTAAAATGACGATATTTTTTACACATTTTAACAGTGCAATAAAATGTTTTTGTTCACTTTTTTGTCTCGTAAAAACAGGCTTGATTTGAATTTTTGTAAATTGGATAAGTTTTTAGATTTTCACGGCCAAACGTATTTTCGTTATTTGTTTTTGGGGTGTTATGCCATGTTGCGCTACCTCCTTCTTTAGTCAACGTTTCGGACAGCATTACAGTGTCCATCATTAGGGCAGATGTGCTTACGTACTTGGAAGCAATACCGTGTTGCTTCCAAGTACACATTTCACCACTAAAAAGTACACAATTACACATCTGCCCTGATGATGGACAATGTAACGCTGTCCGAAAAGTTGGCTAAAGAAGGAGGTAGCGCAACACGGTACAACACCCCAAAAACAAATAACGTGAATATTGTAAATTGCTCCACTTTACATTATTTACGTTACTTTGTGAAACCGTTACGAGAGATTTTGTTCACATTCTTGATCGAATGACGCAAGAGAGGTTTAAATGACCGGTCAGTGGCTGAGTTGGCATCGCGTTTGGGTCCCACCTGGGCGTTGCATGTTCGATTCCTCGGCCGGCTAAGTCCTCCATCACGACACAGGCAAAATTTTCCGTTTACTGGTGGTAGAAGAAGATTTTAAAACATTGGGTTATTCGTAACCCGGGAGAGTCTGTCTTTCTCTAAAAAAAAAATAAATATACCTACTTATAAAAAAATCAGTCGATTTTTTGTATTATTTTTCAGAACTGATTTAATGATTATTCGAAACTTTTTAGGTATGCAAGTATAACAAATATGTGTTTTTTTATTGCACAGTTCCAATTGACCGAAGCTAGTGGAATAATGGCTTCCTCAATTATTGTGGTATGTTGTGTGTTGCGAGGTTGAAAATGATGGGGAAAGAAAATAAATGGAGAAAAGTAAAGATGGAAGTGCGTGGCCATTCAAGTGGGGTAAAAGCTAACACTAAACACGGCTAAAGCCATTTTTCATATTCTTTCACCCTCTTCCACTGTTCCTGCATGGAGATCAGACTGCCGACTGACATTGTTTTAAAGATGCCTCTCTTTTTACAGATATGTCTGTAAAGTCTGAAGAAGCCGGAAGAGGAAAGAACAAGAACATGGCACCCATCATGGCCGCAGTAGCCATGAAGATCGCGCTTCTCGGAGGTCTTGCCTTTAAGGGTCTGGTACTCTTGGTGGGAAAGGCTCTGCTGGTTTCAAAGATTGCCCTTCTCCTTGCCAGCATCATCGGACTGAAGAAACTTTTTTCAACTGAGGTACCACTGGAAAATGACTTTACATTTTAAAAATTCAATCATTCTTCGTTAAAAGTAATTTAATCTAAAAAGTCACAATAATTCTATATAACGTAGTAATATGAGCTTTAACAGTACCAAATTATGCTCTATTTTCTCTCTATAAGTAGGTTCCTACATCTATTCATAATACTTATTAAAAAGTATCTTTTATGCCCGTGCCACACATGTGAACACCTATTTGATCACATCTTTGAAGACATTGCGCACACTTTTGGTCACATATTGTTGTACCTGCCAGATATGTGATCAAAGATTTGATCACTCCTTTTAGCTCACAGTTTTCAAATAGACTTCAACTGGGCCCCGCGCAGTGTGGCAGGCACACAAACATTTGTACATTGATCCCTTTGATGTGCGCTAAAAAACCGACACGGAACGGCAAAGCGCAATTAAGTGTTCAAATGTATGACAATAGTATCAAATGCCCGTGCCACACATGTGAACACTTCTTTGATCACATCTTTGAACACATGTCTGCCGCCGGCATTAAGCATAACCAATAACTCAAAATTAAATAATGTAGTTAGTTATTACTTCTCTTCTGGGTTTTTTTAGTTTTGTCTTCAATTAAACGTATTTCCTTCTGAATCATTATAATTTACAATGTGAACTTATTTGTTCAAAATGTAGTTGAAGTATTACATGTTTCTGATTTTTTATTGTTAATACTAATAAAACTAATTTTCGTACTAACCAATCTCTTTTTAGGGTCGGTAAAGATGCGAAGACGCTTGCTGGTGTAAGAAGTTCCCAATCATCACTGCCTATCCTTTGAATATTATTAATATCATGATGGTAGGCAATTATTTTGTAAAAATATATTATTTATACAGCGTATCCGGGAGTAAAGTGCATTTAACTTCGGAAGGTGATTCCACATGATGTTAGGAGTAAAAAAGATTAACAACTCTTTCAGAAATTTGACCATTTTTTTCCCACACAAAAAGACATAAATTTGCTGTTAGCTTGACGGGCGCGATTATGGCAACGTTCAATGGTTGTGACTGGCCCGTATCGTCACACAGGAAAATAATAATGCCAATTTTACCAAAAAAGCACCCCTTAAAGAGCCAATTTTGAAAAAAGCTATTTACTTATTTTTTATATAAACTATCTTGTAGAATTTCTTTTCAAAGCTTATCCACTTCAACCCCCGGACACCTGTAAGTGAGTTGAAGAAAATTAAAATATTATATTGATGTATGCCAGCGGTTGTCAACCTTTTTGAGCCTGCGTGCCCCTTGACTCTTACTTCAATATATCCCTTGACTCGTACAAAAATAAATAAATTTTGTTACACCCCGTACCTTTTGTCTATCTTGTGTACAACTAATGAAAGACTTGTTTCATTGATATTTTTTTTATACTCTGAATTAAATAATGAAGTCAAACAAATTTATTTATTTATTTACTTAGACGCCTATTGGGCTTTTACATACATCGTTTTAAAAAAAATATTGTGACGATTATAAGTACACAATAGGTGATAACAGCAAAAAAATAACCAAATCCATTTAATATCTAAAAGCAAATAAATACGTAATTACATACAACAATTATTTGTAGGCACAAAATCGTTTTACAAAAAAATAAGAATGTGCCTACTTCTAAGGTATAAAAACGTAAATTGTTTACAAAAAATGTAAAGTTTATTAGTACATAATCGGTAGTAACAGCAATAAAACAAAGACCCAATAACGTCTAATTACGTCTAAAAGGGATCGAAATGAAAATCTAGTCTCCTTCAACGGAAGCAATCTTCCGAACAGACCTTCTATTGATATGCTTGGTGTAACTATAACTGACCAGCTCAAGTATGGGGGTTCATCGAAGCCAGAGAAAAGTTAGCTTCTCAAAAACTGGGCGTACTGAACTGGGCCCGCAGATAATTTAATAGTAACTACACAACTGCTTACCCTGTACAAATCACAAGTGCGCCCCACGGTTGAATTTGGCAGCCACCTCTGGTCTGGAGCTCCAAAATACTTGAAAAATACCCTCGATTCTGTGCAGAAACGGGCGGTCCGTTTGATAGATTCTCCCATCTAAACGAACGGGTTGCAATCTTTAGAGCACAGGCGTCGGGTGGGAATGCTATCCATGTTCTACCGGTATTTCAATGGAAGATGCTCTGAGGAACTAGCGTCATTGATCCCTTCGGCACCGGTGCATAGTCGGGAGACACGCCAAACGAGCGCTCAACATATGTACACGGTTGACATTTGTCACATGAGAACGGGTCGTTTTTTCGACTCGTTCTTGAGTTCAACAGCTCGGCTATGGAACGATTTGCCGGCATCTGGGTTTCCTCCCTCCTACAACATGGGTCTCTTCAAGACCAATGTACATTCCTTCCTCTCCTCAAAAAGACCCTCCACACAGCATCCCAGATGGATAGATGACATAGGCCCTGAGGGAAATTATTTTCCTCAAGGCCTCCTGTGTGGAATGTAAAAAACAAAAAAAAAAAATATATATAATAAGACACATAAAAGCTAGTTTTTATATATATTTACAGAGTTTTATTACAATACAATAACTGCAATTTTATACAAAGTGTAACACCGCTTCGGGCATTTTAACCGGTGATTCTACAAGCGAAATTTAACAAACCTGGATTCGTGCCACAATATTTCGTACCCTCAATTTTTGCTTTTTGTACCCCAAGGGGTACGCGTGCCACAGGTTGAAGACCGCTGATGTATGCTTTTCATTTTGAGAGATTATTGTTTCTGGTTTGAAGGTTTTTTATTAGTGCATTTTTTTTAATAATTTTAATCCAACATAATATATTGGTTTGGCTAAGTTCATAATGGTCATAAAAGCAATGCTATTTGAGGGATTTCAAAATTGGTTTTCAATATCAAAATCAATCACAGGCAATGCGGTGAATGAGAGCAAAGTTTTCCTAGGATGGCTTTGAAAACCAAAACAAATGTCCTACCAAAGGCAAATCCATTAAAAATATTATTATCCAATATTTGAACGAAATTTTTGAACCTGATGACCAAATATCTATTAGAACAAAATACATATTTTTTAATTAATATTTCATTCAAAAACAGTAAATATTGAAACATTTTCTCTAGAAAAATGCAATTCCATGGAAACTACTCTAATAAATTCACATATTATTGAAAACCTTTGTAAACAGAGTTGATATGAAATATAATGCTATTTCCAGAAACACGTGACCTACGAGGTTGTATCACACCCCCACCACTTGCACGAAACATCCGGCCACGAGGCTTATCCGGCCTGGGGTCGCCAAAGCGGAAGGTCAGACCAGGCACAGGAACTAGCCTACTCCGGCCATGTTACCGGAAATACCAAGAAAGAGGAAGTCAAAGAAGAGAAGAAGGTGGAAATACACTGACAAAATTAATTCATCTTATTTATTTTTAGATGTTTATGTATCAAGTGGTAAATTATTTAACCCCGAAATGCGTGATAAAGATTTTTTTATTTGTCCATGTTTTTTTACTGAGCGTAGTTCAGTCCTCTACCATTTGGGATTTTCATTTGTTTGTATTTTGTTCTGTACGTTCTGTATTCAGTTTAGAAGATCTAATGTACTCACTTTATTATTCAAGCTAACCTTTCTTTGATGGCAAACTTTGACTAAGCTTCTCAATATTATGGTACCTGCATGCCCGACAAAAGATTGAAAATAGAATTTTATGAATTCCTTATTTGAAATAAAAAAAAAGTTACATAATACTTATAATATGGTTAGGAGTTATTAAATAGGGTAGGTACTAGGTACCTACTTACAAATGTTATGGTTTTAGAGAAAATTTTGGTTTAAATTTATTAAAAATTAGTATTTTTAAAGTTTTTTCAACGCAAGATCCACTTTTTTTGTTATTGTTTTTGGGGTGTTATGCCGTGTTTCGCTAACTCCTTCTTTTGCCAACGTTTCGGACAGCGTTACAGTGTCCATCATCAGGGCAGATGAGCCCTGCCATCTCATTTGCCCTGATGATGGACACTGTAACGCTGTCCGAAACGTTGGCTAAAGAAGGAGTTAGCGAAACACGGCATAACACCCCAAAAACTATAACAAAAATACTTTTTGGCCGTGAAAACCTAAAAACATACGCAAGATCCACTGTTCGCAAAAACCATTTCAACTACAATTATGTTTTAAGCAAACGAAAAATAACAGTGACTTTAATTTGCGTCAGTTACATATTATTATCTGCTTCTTTTTACCAATCCCTTCGGATCGGAAAATAGTTTTTAATGACATTTGATACTTATTAGGTACGTTTTTTTAAACAGGTACTCTACTAATAGATGCATATTTTTGAGGTAGCAACCAGTATGAACTACATTTTTGATTAATCAATAAATTTAGAAGTAATTCATAAAAATGATGTTTTCCAAATTAAAAAAAAAATTGATAATTGATGTTTGTAATCTAGTTTGATTAAAAAAAGTGTTAAATACTTTTACCGTAGTGCTTACCTAGTTTTTTTTTATTTAGTGCTCCAAAATGTTAAAACCATCCTTAAAAAAAATATTTTGTTCTTAACACGGTTGCTAAGCTAATTAATTCGTTGTCAAACATTTATTAGTTCGTGTGAAAGTATTTATTTTCTGAATGTATTTATTATCTGAAAGAATTTATTTTATAAGAATTGCTTAAGTCCAAAAACCTTTACAAAATCAAAATTACTTTTTAAATCCCTTTTTAGAACGAATCTATAACTATAATGTCGGTGTTGGTGTATTGTATTAAATAAATTTGTAATTATTTTAATTATCGTAATATTACTTTTAAGTAGGGGTGTCAGATGAAAAATGAGTCAAGGGTAGTATTCCTCAAAAGATTTTCAATTGCTTGTTTTTAAATACAATCTTTTCGAACTACAGTCAATGCATTTCTCACTTCTCACATTTTCACAATATTTTTCTGTGGAAATGGACAACTTCTGTGGAAATGAGAGTCTCTGCCATTTTTTGTCAGAGGGTCAAAATATTTCCCCTTTTCAATATAATCAAAATAAACGAACTATTTCTGAATGTATCCAAAAACTAAAAATTGTTTCGAAGAGGTGTTAAAACACGCTTTCAAATTTTGTAAACCAAAATAATCATGTAAATTTTTAAATACAAAAATTGTGCACGCAAACATAATTTAAATATGTTTTTAAAAAAGGGGGATCACATTATTTTTAAGTAAAATAAGGTGATACCAGGTGGTAACGAAAAAAAGATAATAACATGTAATATTTTATATTTTTGCTAAAATATTTTTATTAAAAACGTTATTTTAACCAGACTTTTAAGCCATTCCATGTAAAAAAAATCAATAAAAATTTGGTAATGACAATTTTGGTTTTTCAAATTGCGATCTGAAATTTTACTTACATAAAGGTGTATATTTTACTAATTTTGTGGTTAATTTTTAATTTTGAATATAAAGCGTGATGTTTTTCTTTCTTACACACCTAAATAATATTTCTCACTACGATAGTAAAGGAGACAAAACGATTTCTATGAGACCTATAGGAGTTGTTCCGAAAAGCGAACAAAATAGCCTAAAGGGTTAACGTTGGTCTTCTTTCAAGATCATCAGTAAGTGTTGGCCTGGCTTTTTTCAATACGAAAATAAATAAAAAACCGGGCCATATCTGGACTTTATGCCGGGTGATCCCCTGTAATTCGTCAAAACTCGGCTTATTTTTATTGCCCTAGGCTCAATTTTTATCAGTTTGAAACTAATAATGGAGATGTGTTGATGTCTGTATAATATTGTAATAGGGGTGATACCCTAACTCGACTACAGTGTTTCTTCGAATTTTGGATGTAGAAATTAATATTAAGTTTTTTGGCATCATTTAAATAAATTTCTATGTATAGTAGTTTTAAGGGTGACTTTATTTATTTAATATTATTGTTAACAACTTCCCGTTTTATAAAGTGTCCTACAAAAATTTTCGTGAAAAAAAATTGGTTCATGATTATTTTGTTAAATTTAAACTGATTTGTAAAATAAACGTGTTCTTGGATAAAGTTTGTATTTTTTGAATGAAAAAAATTTTTGCCTGACTTCCTTGCTGAACCTACTTACCTTTTTATTACAAAAATAATTTTTCAGTTTGGTTGGGTACCTATTTTGATCTCAAATCCAAAATTAAGATTTGTATGAAACTGGCCGAAATGGGCCGCGCATATTAATATACACATATATCCCCTTAACTGATTTCCAACAGTTGGTATTCTTGTACGGTATTCAAATAAAAAAAACATTATTTCACAATCTTAAAATCAGCTTCAAAAGAAATTTTTATATATCAGTTCCAAAAGCTCATCTCGGCGTGGTTCATTGTAAATTACATCCTGCGGAAGCTTAAAATATCTGCTTCAGGTAGCTTATACATGAGAAATTCCTTAGCGTAATCTTCCAAGAAAGGTGGATCGCGCGTCGTTAGACCGAAATTAGGGAGAAATATATATTGTGGTTGATAGTAACCCTTGGCAGAGGAAGGGAGTGTATTCAGGCGAAATCTCTCATTTCCACGAACCAACTACCTTCATTCATTCAGTAGGTCGAGGCCTACTGGTAGAGGAGGTTGATTTTTTCTGTATAAGGTGGCGCAAAAGTCACTTGGCTGTAATTTTTTTTTAAGAATGAAAAATTTAGGATTTAATTTAGGTTTTTGGATTTGATGTCTTATTTTTTGAAGTAAAACTTCTTTACGCACGCTTGACTAGGGGAGTGAGCTGGTGTATGCGTGACGAGAGCGTTACTATCTCGAAATTTGTACGTTATCTTTGAAATGTTTTTGTGAATAACATTTTTTCATTCTATCTGGAAGAATGTGGTAAAGTCTTATTGCAAGGTATGCAACCTTTTTTTACTTCTTTGTACCATGTACCATTACTTCTATGTACCATGTGAAATACCTATTTACGTTATCTTTATTATCCAAACACACCTGTATGTATGAAATCATAAAAAATGTAACTATGTATGTAAAAGCCCATAGGGGCATTAATGATAATGATTAATAAAATTAAAATTAAAATAATTTCAATTTAACTTTACTGAATATATAAAAGATTTAAAAAAAATTAAGAATTTGATGTTTTTATGAATATACCTACCTTGATTAAAAACTTTTCCACGGTTGGTCTTCCAAATAAATGGTGGTCGTTGTTTAACTCAAATTTTAAACAATTTTACATCTTGGTTATGACCAAAGCTCTAAAAAACTTTCAAATGTATCGTCTTTACACTCGGACTGAATAATATAAGCCACATTCAATAAGTATTTCCAACTAGCTGAATTCCCCGGCGTTGTCCTTGCTTTACATATAGATTTACAGATCAGATGAAGGCAGTCATTTATTTTTTATTTCCAACGTTATGTGTAAAAATTCCTTGGAAAAAAAAACATCAATTTTGGAGTTGGGTATAGGTATGGGTACCGCCATCCCAAGAACCGTCTATAGGTCACCCCAACTGGCTTGCTACGTTTGTTGACTTAGCAGGGGTGTCCAGGTTCATACATCTGCACACCAGCTGCGTGGCTGGCCGGATCGGGAGAGACTGTTTGAGGGAAACCTTTTGATCATTCCAGCATGACTCTCTCGGAACGTAGCCTTGCACTGCATTGGGAGGAATGGATTCATACGTCTGTCACTCCTGGAAACATTGACTCTCAGATTCCTATCCCTTTCTTCCCAGAACTTCCTCCCCTTCCCTTTCCTCACAACATCCTTCAGTATTCCAAAAGATGCCATAGGCCCTGTGGGGAATTATTTTCTTCAGGGCGTCCAGTGTGAAGCCAATGTAAAAAAAAAATCAGAATTCTGCTAAAGGGTGAAAAAGAAGATGGGTAGTTTTTCTAAAACTCCTATAAACAGTCACCCTTTTTCTTATTTTACAGCTCAAGTGAGCAAAATTTTACCTTTCTTGAAATAAAATTATAGATTTGTATAAAAATCAAATCTACGCTCCGCCACAGATGCTTTTTTTTGTGTGAACAGATTTTGAAATCTTAATTCATCTTTCACCTTTATAACTTTATTCAACATTTCAATTTTTTTTTTGACCGGACCGTTTTCGCCTTCTAACGGATATCTTCAGATTGAACGCAGTCAAAGCCATAAAAAAGTAATATTAAACATATATAACTGACTGTTAAAGAAGAAAAACAAAATAATTATATATTTTTTTACAATCGTGTAGTGTGTTTCATTAAAGCACATTACTATTGCAAGGGTTTGGCAATGAAATAAATTCCGTTTAGCTCTAACATGAATAAATATTTATTTTATTTCAATAAATTATTAAATATTTTATTAATGGTACCTTAATATATTTACAAACATTCATGCTGAAAAATATATTTCGTAATCAAAGCGAGGTAGAAAAGATAAATAATTTGACGTAATCGCCTACGATCATTCCTAAAATACGTTATTATTTTATTATATTGATTCAGCACATTTTTTGAGTGACATCTATGAAACTATTTAGTAAACATGGATTTATAGGTGGCGTTTCAAATGTTTGGTTTTATTTGTCCTAGCTGAGATGCAAACCACATTTGGAACAAATTGATTATAAGCAAATAATAGTATGAAATGGGAAAAAAAAAATTTTTCTTTTGTCTTTCATGGTCCATCAAGGGTTGAAACTGTAAGACATTTTAATTAAGCCTCGTTTTCACGGTCAATTTGTATGAAACCTGGTTTTAGGGGTCAAATTCCTGGTATCCATAATTCGGCGGCCCATTATAATAGGTCATTGGTTTTCTACGTAGACCTGTGAACAAAAGAAAAAATATGATATTTTGAGAAAAAAACAATGGAGGTGAACATTATATATAAATTTGCTAAATTTTGAGGAACTGCTGGGTAGCCATTTTTATTAAAAACTAATTTTATGTTTCAGCCCAAAACATCCACCAAACATAATATAGCAAATACCTTGAATGGATATGAGTCATTTAATTAATTTGTGTTTTAAATCTTTCTATTTATAGGAGTGTGTGGATTTAATTTGTATGCAAATTTAATTGATTGACCTTCAATCCATCGCCGTCTATACCAGATCCCAAAAACTCTGTGCATAGCCCGGGCAATACCGGGTAATGTCTGCTAGTTATAAAATATAGGCTGAAAAATTATTAGGTTTTTCATGATTTCAGACTCTAAAGCACGTAACGCACAGAAATGAGCAAGACCCTTGCCCGCCCGTAAGTATCAACCGAAATTGCAAACATTACGAGGTCCAATGCGCTCTTTGTCATAAATACCTCACTCGCCGATTAGTCCTAGTACAAGTCGCAACTAATTCATTACTGTACGTTGGAATAATTAAATTGCAAGGTTTTGGCTCTTGGGACTTTGTGGATCTGGACAGGCAATATGACCCTTTGGCTAAAAAGTTTGGAGACTTTGGCTTTAAAAAAAACTTTGGCCTATTTTGTAAACATAAAAACAAAAAATATTTAGCCCGATCTTATAAAAACGGAATTTCTTAAAAATTTAAGGCAGTATTTTGGTCTAGAAAATAAAACTTTTTTTTTTCATATTTCTAAAGTTTAAATATCCAAAAATATCTCCTTAAAAGGGTTTTTCAAAATTCGCATTGCTATAAAAGTTAAAAGCATTTCAATGTCGCGGTTTAGACGGAATTTAACCGGAATCTAAACAGAACAAAATTTTAACGCATTTTTCTCAAAACTACTTTTTTCGAGACGGTTGACACGATATTCCAAGTTCTACTAAACCAATTTACTTGAAATTTGAGTTTGAACGTTGGTGACCATTTAATAAATCCGATAGCAACTGGTTCCAAAAATAGCCGGTTCCTTGGATCAACTGTGATCCAGTGACAACTAGTCACCAGGACAAAGTAACCGCGACAGGCAATGACGTCTTATGTAATGTACAGCCGTGTGATACTATTATTCACAAATGAAAGTCACAATAATAATCCTATTACCGTCACTCTATCCATATCGGGACAGTTACTCAAATTTACAAATTCACAACACTTATACCTGCCAGCGACAGGTCCTCACGCGGTCTGGTAACGTAAATGGCGCCATTCTATGGCACTTTCTTGAATTCTAAACTGAAATACAATAGAAGCTTTTTAATAAACTTTTACCACCAAGATGGTTTTACGTACGGCACGGCATCAGTGTTGCATTCCTAGCCGGATTCTTAAATTTCAACAGACGTTAACCTAATAATAATAATTAACCGATATACAACTTTTTTCCCAAAATTTATGACGGTTTTAATTGTGTATGTACCTACATATACGTGTCACAGAATATAAATAAAGGTAATTTCGGCGGGATACAAGGCTTGCTTAAGACCAAACTGTGAGTGTCCCTATTTTTTGTGCGAAAAACCTCGTGATATGGGAAATACTAACTTTTCTTTTTCTCCACTAGTTGGAAGTGTCTTCCTGCTGCGTTTTTCAATGTCATTCATTTGTTTGGAATTTCCACTATTTCTAAATTTATTTTCTTTTGCCCCATATAAGTTTAAATTTTGATCTTTGGTGATTTTGAGGGGATGTCCTCGATGCTTGTTTATTGGACTTGATCTCTTTTGTCTGATCTTTGCAGGATTATTTTCTGTACCTTGGTTGTGAAAGAACATGGTGGGTCGTGGAATAAAGACGGAGAAATTGCTATGTTCATCAGAAACTGTGATATCAAATACTTTAGGACTAAAATCAGAAACAAATCCTTGTTTGAATTGTTCCACTGCAGGTTCTCTTGTTAGTTTTTCATTGATTGATGCAGCTTCGGGCGCGTTTTCCATGAATCTATCACTCTTCTTAATACTTTGTTCAATATTGTTTTGCCCATCTTCAGCAAATTGCTTTTTAGTAGTTATTGGGTAGAACCCATTGACGGTTCCCAAATCTGTGTAATATGATTGCTTAGGAATAAACAAAAATGCACTTTTATTGTCAGTCACTGTGATATTATAAAACCTTTTATCATTTTCACTGCCGTGATTTTCAAAAAATCTCGTTGCTTCTGTTTGTCTTGAGGTATCTCTTTTTTCAAATGGACCCATTTTCTTTTGGAAACCATTGTTGG
Organism: Glyphotaelius pellucidus; assembly: GCA_936435175.1. Taxonomy (NCBI): domain Eukaryota; kingdom Metazoa; phylum Arthropoda; class Insecta; order Trichoptera; family Limnephilidae; genus Glyphotaelius; species Glyphotaelius pellucidus. The sequence continues at coordinate 3,923,832 of OW386558.1, forward strand.
ATTTTGGCTCATTATCTTGAACGCGGTAGTTTTGACTTATTGTAATGTCGAATGAATTTGATTTGCTTCCTTGTGGTATTTTGAAAAGGTAGTTTTTATTACTTGCATCATTTGAAGGCGTGTATGGCTCTATATCTACGCTTCCACGAACAAACCCTTCATCATTATCTTTATTCCACTGATCTGGATTATTTCCAATTAAAAATGCTGCAACTGGTGTTTCACGGTCAATTTGCGGCTTGGTCTCTTTAAGCACTAGTGTTTCTCCTAATATTACTCCACTTCCATCATAGTGGGTTTTAATTTTTTTTAACTTTGCATCATTTGTTTTCATCTTAAGTTTTATAGATGCATCAGATGGCAACCACGTTTTGTGTTTTTGTTTGATGTTAGTTGAATCAATGCGTTGAATATGTGAAACAACAGCGTCTTCTATTCCAAAATTAGTACTACTCTTTGTTGACATCTCAAAAATCCCTTCTTTTCTCTCTTCAAGTGGTTCAAAAACCAATCCTTCTTTCGACTTATATTTTTTTCTCTTTTCACTGTTTGAACCATTTCCAAATAGCTTATTGTGTAATTCTAATTCAGTAAAGTAACTTTCATAAGTATTTTGGTTGGGAGTATGATTGAAAGATACACTATCTAAATCCAGAAGACCAGCATCAACTTTCAAAGGTTTTCCATCAATGAGTGGTTTCCATAATAAGCCATCAGCATCATCGCTATTTCGCTCAAAAAGATATGAGTTTTCAGTTTTTGTTGTATCTTTCCTTTCAAATTTAACGTTTTCAAAAGCATGAAATTTTGTTTGTCCTGTTTTTTGAAGTTTAAATGCATGCTTCATATGTTTTTTATCAAATTTATCAGTTTCTTTATAATATTTCTTGGTATTGTAAAAAATATTTTCATTTTCATACATACCGTCCCATCTTTTGGCGGCTTGTTGTGGCTGGCCAAAAACGCTGGTGATGTTAGGATTTTGGATCTCGGCTACTCCTTGGGAGTACTGGCCCGCGATGTCTTGGTACTGGTCCACATGGATTGGCTGTTGCTGGGCGGCGTCGTTGGAGTTAGTTCCGAGGCCGGATACTCCGTAGATCTCGGCTCCGTTGAAGGGGCCGACGGGCATGGAGTAGCCAGGATGGGTTCCCGGGGCGGTGAAGTCAAGTGGGTACATATAAGGCTGGTGCTGCGATGGTGAGCTGGAACTAAAAAGAAAAAAACTTTTTTGTACATTCAAAACTATTACAGCTTTATTCGCCCGCACGCAAATAAAAAAAATAATCTTTCAATACGTTTCTTATGTATTATGAATGTATTAGCACAGTGTTGATTGACTTTGTGAAAATAATACAGAAAAAATATTGTCCATGGCTTAACTCACGCACTGCAATGTTAAAAAAAAAACTAACTAACCATCACGCCGTTTCCCCGCAGGGGTAGGCAGAGAGGACGGACCGCCAAACAACTCGGTCCTGGCACATACTCTTTGCTTTCATACATCGTCTCATAAATACTCTTCTATTATTCTGTTTTTTGACATGGCCCGACTCAAGTATCTGATTCACTTGATCGTGCCATGTCTTCCTCGGGCGTCCCCGACTTCTTTTACCATTCACATTTTCATCATATATTCTCTAAAAAAAATGTTAAATCACACTTCTGAAGACGCAATCGTTATAATTGAATGAGAAAAAGGTTGTCTTTAAAAACGGCAGTAATCTTATTTATTAATTCTCAAAAAATATGTGGGAAAATAGTTAAATAAAACAGAATCTGAAAACGCCCCAATTTCTCAAATAATGAACGTTCATTTTTAAATTCGCAGAATCAATTAAACGAACATTGTACCCAAAAGCATGGACGCGTTCGAGCATCAGTCTACTAGTTTTAGTTTTTAAATCCAGTCCACTTAAGTTTTCGGAAAATCAAAGTATTTAAAAAGCCAGATTGTAGGGCAATATACCTTCCACTAAAACTTTCCAAAATCTTCTTCACCGCCATTGTTCCCGTAACTAAAAGTGCCAGTTTGCTGGCAAGGAAAGCCTTGAAGGTCAATAGGGTAACAGCAGCGATGGCCACCAGCATGGAACTAGCTGCCTTGACGCCTAAGAACATGGGCAGCAGAACCTGCAGGACCTTCTTCTTGCTGTGGCCATGGGTAGCAGGACGACCTCCTCCCAGCACTCCTCCATCGGAGAGACCTCCACCTGACCCGCCTCCACCTTGACCTTCCAGGCCTCCAGAACCTGGAAACAAAAAATGAATACAAATAAGTAATATTAATACACTATAAGTACACACGATGAGTGTTCTTTTAATCATATTTTGTTATCTAAAAAGCCCAATCGTAGGTCAAATTTACCTACATGAATAAAAACACTTGTAACATAGTTTATTATGCGTAATTTATTATTTTTTGTGTAAGAGAGACATAAATGTTTCCTTTGGGGGGAAGGGGGGGTGCAGACGTTCGTTCACCTTTTGTCTCATTTTCAACAGTTGTTATTTAAAAAGATATATTTGTATAAGAAAGAGCTGCAGCATTATATGTTTAGGAACAAAAGCATTATAGCATAATAGCGCATTGACATCTGATGTTTTTCTGTATTTGTACTGATATTAGGTGTCCTTTTAATGATCACATTTTTTAAGTGAAACATCTTTAGCGTCGTTAGTGATTAGAATTTCGGATGAAATGGAAATACGTCACTAAATTTTTTTATATGATGGGTCGTCAGTTCTAATGTAATACGCTAAATTCGCACATCAAATTGACCCTCTCGCAACGCAACGGCTAAGGCGCCGTCAAATCCAAGCGGCCAGAGAGGCAGAGATCGAGCGAACGGAGTTCGGATCCTACCAAATCCAAAAATACAAACATTTTTATTTTTAATTTTTTATAAGAAAAACTCTCTTTTTATAACTTTTGAAGGTTATTCCCATCAACGTTCAAAAGACAATGGTCGCAACGGTCCAGGTTGCGACCATTGTCTTTTTCTGTGTATTGTTCTCTTTCATATTTTCATTTAGATTATAAGTGTTATCTTCTTCTTCAATGATATTTTTATTTTGGTTTATAAATATCCAATCTTCTTATCAATTTTAAATAAACAGGCAAAAGAAAAGAAAGCGACATCTAGCGACTTTCTAGTTTCACTTCTACCGCGTGTGAATTACACACTCTAATTTTTTTGTTCCATTAGTTTCACATAGGAAGCCCTGAGGAAAAAAGGAATCCCTCAGGGCCTATGTCGTCCTTAGGGATGCTTTGTGGAAGGTGTTTTTAGAGAAAGGAGGGAGGAGAAATTCTGGAAAGGAAAAAGGGATGAGGGGTGAGTAGGAATCTGGAGTGACAGACGTACAAATCAATCCCTCCTATTGCAGCGCAAGACGATGGGTCGAGAGAGTCCGGTTGGAGAGATCTAGGATCCTCAACCAGTCTCTTCCGATCACTTATCACTCCAAGAACCCAGGTACCCTTGCTAATTTGCAAAACGTAGCGAACTACTCGGGGTGACTTATGGCAAGGGTGTTGGTTATCCAATAAATGGTTCTCGGAGCGGCGGTACCCATACACGCCTCCCAAATTACTTAAATTCGATGGAAAAATCTCTTTTTTCAAAGGGTAATGATCCAGAGGCATTTTTTTGCGTTTATACTTTCAGATTCACAAAATCCTTCAATTGTAAAATCCCATGATTTTCCCTATAACATTTACCAAAAAAAGTATAAAATCATTTACCAAAAAAACTGAATCACATGTAGTATGAAACCTCTTTAATGAATTATGAATTGCAATGTTTTCAAAACGATTTAAAAATCAATGTATTCAATTAAAAAATAATAATTTCTTTAATTGCATTGGTCATGGTCTATTTAGTTAGAAGACCGCCTAGCCGCATATTAAGAGTAGAAAATAGCGCGATACTCTCTACAAACTGTGCACCAGAATGGAAATAATGCATTAGGTTTTAATAATTGTTTAAACAAGTGCTTTTCAACCATCGGTGCTAACTGGTGGACACAAATTTCCTGCCAGTCGGCGGAAGAACTTGAACGCAGAACTTGGAAAATGTTTTTTGGAAACTTTTGTGAGTTGTTGTGCGCATGCCTGCGAAGGTTTCTAAATGTAAAGTATAGATCGGCCGTTACGAATTTTGATTGAAAATTGCGATAGGTGGCGGGCAAATTGTTTGACAAATGAGGGAATTTCATATAGTTTAGCAGCAGTGAAGAAGGAGTGAGAGGGAGGGGAATCCAGAAGGAGGGTGACGCGAGAGGGGAAGAGGACGCTTGTTAATGAGAAATAGTAGCGGTAGGTGATAGCGAGGTAAATTTGGAAAATCCATGCTTCAGAATCAGTATCCCAAAGCACTTCGATAAACAGAATGACTTTAAACAAAAACACTTTCTTTGAGTGGCATGGCAATGATTTTGATGTTTTTACGATTTGGACGTTTTGTATTTTTTTTGACCAAGTGGTAGTTACTTTTTAACAATATTTGCAGTCCTGGAAAAATTTAAATAAAATAAAACGAACGAAGTTTCAACGGATTTGGCGAATACCGAAAAAGAATATGTTTGTTATAATTATGCATTCTAATTCAATTTTTATTTTAATTCCTTCACATTTTAAAGGTCTCCTATTATTCCTCTCTTCCACTCAACAGTATAAGATGTTTTATAATATGGCGCAATTTATTACTGTCAGTAACATTTTTGGCATCATTAGTGATAAAAGCAGAATGTGATCAAGCAGAAAACAAGAACAAGAAATAATACTAAAACCTGCAGCTGTGGTTATCAGCCAAACTTTTCTAGCAAAAAAACAGCGACAAGTATCACACAAACTTATTAATAAATTTCTTTCTCAAAAACTTCAAACATTAGTTTACTAAATATCACTTAAAAAATATTTAGTGGGGTGCTAAATATTTCCCATGCTTGCTGTTTTACAGGCGTAAAATGTTGAAGGAGGCTGAACACTAAAAAACAGGTGCACTTTTCCCCCAAGTGCACGGGCAACCTTGTGCTAATGTGCATTGTGCAGTAGAGTGGGCCGATTTTTTTTTCTTCCGAATTTCTTTTGGCGCTAGTAATAAAAAGTTGTCTTTGCATCTAAAACATCAAAAAAAGCAAGACCTCTAAAGTTTGAGAAAATATCGAAATATTTCCATTTTTTCAGCCATTGCACAAAATATTCTGAAATAGTTTAAAGATATTCATTTATGAGCTCTTGTTAAATAAAGTCTATAGCTTCGATGTATAAAACCACCATTTATTATTTTTGTAGTAGTATGGCACTAAACCACGTCCGCCCGCAGTCCCCAAACCCGCCCTCGCTTGAGCAGCGTGCCATATTGACCGTTCCTTAGTCGACCGAGGACCCTCCGTTTCGTGATATTGTTTTGTAGGTAACTAAAAGTACTTTGAAAATATGGGATTAAGCTTCTTTGCCAACCATTTCGAAAAAAAGATTACAAAAATTATTAAGGCATATCAAAAGTATATAAACTTGTTGAAGTCAGAAAAAGGTAGAAGAAATACAGTTGCCTTCCAAAGAAGAGTCTCTCCATTTAAAATCACAGCTCCCTAATGTTTGTTATTGATATTGTAAATGGAAAGACAATGAATGCAATTTATCAATGCAAATTACTGACAATGAAAGTTTCTCCTAAGGAAAAAGAGTTTTTGGAAGACCAAAGAGGTGAGAGAAAGATGTTCATCGGCACTGTTGATATACCGACTACGAAACAATAGCTAAAGCCTATGAAGAGAAAATGATAATATCTTACCAAATTAAATGAACAGGATGAGAAGAAAAAGCTTTAGAATTTGTGGACACTCATTGTTTATCATTGCGTATCATTATCTTCTACCTTAACATCAAAATTATCTTCTCCGGTCGCAAAATCAAGTCAGCTACTTAAAACTAATAACACCGCCTTTCCGACAACCAGCAATTCTTCGTCTTTTACAGTTCTCTCCAAGATCTTTGACAGGTTCAGGATATCGGATCGAGCTGGAGCAGCAACCGCTTCTGCCATTTAAATAATTTCAACATAATCACGCAGGATAATAAAGTTATAGACAAAAATAGACTGCGTCGTGGACGTCCGCGTACCAGATCTGTACTCATCAAAGCTATGTGCATAAAGTAAGTAGATTATTTTTTAATGGTCGAAAGGATAAGACCTTAGCTAATATAAAAAAGACACAAATACTATGAAAGCACGGTACTCGAAGAACACGTATCGATAATCGAGGAAACAATTTTCTTGACGCGTATTATGCCTAGGTCAGCACTGCCGTAAACACAGCCAAACCAACAATGGAATATTTTGCTGGTCAAAACATTTCACTCTACCATTTAAAAGCAATCGGGTGTGACGGCACAAATTTTAACACGGGAATAACTGTTGGTGTGATTCAAACGTTGGAGAAATACTTGAATGGACCGGCACAATGGCTGATCTGCATTTTTCATTGCAACGAGCTGCTTCTACGCCAATTGATTATGAAGTCGGATGGTACAACCACTGGACTTCATGATTTTTCCGGCCTCGTAGGTTCGACTCTTCATAATTGGCATAATTTACCGGTACAATCTTTTTTCAAATTTATGTTGAGTATTCAATACCAAGATTTAAGCACCGATCAAAAATATTTGCTTGATAGTTTCAAAGTAGTTTCCAGCGGACGTTGTCATCCTGATATTGCCAGAAGAACCCAGGAGTGATTACTACAGCGAATCAAATCCCACGATTATATATTGGAAGCGCAATGCCATCATATTTTTTCGTTATTAGCCACGTTTATCCTGAGGGCTTACGCTCGTACGTAGTTTGATATAAAACTACATGGGTCGTGCAAAAAGGTGCGAGGCATATTTTTAGCACGATTAAATATTCGCGCTATCTTCCGGGTGAATTAAAAGCAATAGTTAATCTTGCACAGCAAAGGGCATACTTCGCTCATACTGAAAATTAACTATTGTCAATGATAACCGATGAATCACCTACCACTGGCTCGCAGACCAAGATGTTCCCTTCTGACCCCCTCCACCATACGAAAGAAGAAGATCTATCATCAAAAAACTTGGAATAAGGCGTTTATCGAAAGCCAGAGAGTTATTCCGAACATAAAATCGAACATTTAAAGTACCCCTATTGAATTTTGATGCACAATCCTACTTTGATTTGATATCTTGGCAAGATACGCCAATCATGAATCCTCCCATTTTGGAAAATATAACGGATGAAGAATAAGAAGAATTTAACCTAACTTCAGAAGTCAGTTCCATTTACAAAGAAGCTTTTTTTAATAATACTTTTAGTTACCTACAAAACAATATCACGAAACGGAGGGTCCTTGGTCGACTAAGGAACGGCCAATATGGCGCGCTGCTCAAGCGAGGGCGGATTTGGGGACTGCGGGCGGACGTGGTTTAGTGCCATACTACTACAAAAATTCTAAATGGTGGTTTTATACATCGAAGCTATAGACTTTATTTAACAAGAGCTCATAAATGAATATCTTTAAACTATTTCAGAATATTTTGTGCAATGGCTGAAAAAATGGAAACATTTCGATATTTTGCGGAACTTTAGGATATTTTTTGATTTTTTTAAAACTAAATTTTTTTGATGTTTTAGATGCAAAGACAACTTTTTATTACTAGCGCTTAAGGAAATAAGAATTTTTTTTTTCGCCATACAGTTGCGGCCCACGCTATTGTGCAGTGAACACACGACGTTGATATTTATTTGCTATCTGCGGCCTGCAGAAATGCATTATTCAAAGAACAACGCGTAGCGGATGTTCCTAGGTGCACAGAGCGTTAAGTGCAGATAATGGTTATAGTTGGAGAGTTTTAATGCATACTCTAAGAAGATGTTAAATGCATATTATGAGATAATGAATATTATTGTTTTGTTCAAACAGGTACACACAGTGCCGTAAATAGCCTTTTCTGCGCCCTGTGCGAGCTTCTATAACTGCGCCCTATTTAAGTGGACCCTTCGCCTATTATACCACCCACTGTGTCTCACTCACTAAAACTCAAACGCAAGTTTACTAGTGCAAATGCGTTGCCCATCCTGATGCATAAGATTTAATTTTTGGGCCACTTTGGTCTTCATACTTCTATAATAAAATACCCTGCAGTTTCAGTTAACTGTAAATTAATTTAATTTTAAGTATGGTAGAGTTTTGAATAAGGAAGGTAGCATAGCGTAATATAAATTACGTTTAAGTATGAATTGGTGAAAAAACGTTTATTCGAAAATATTTGCAAAGATTATTCACAACTACACATTACACAAATGAATAAGACCACAAATGAATAAGACCACAAATGAATAAGTTCAGATAGTAAAGATTTAAAGCAAGCCATAAACTTTTTTAAAGATTTACTTTTCGCCTTTCTTCATTGCGAAATCGTTGATAACCTTTTCATATGATAAACACCGTCCTGTGTCGCGTTCAACCGACAAAATTGCTAGGCTGGTCAACCTTTCTTGGACAATCGTCGAGTGCAAGTAAGTTTTTATTAATTTGAGCTTACTGAATGATCTTTCGCAGGAAGCTACAGTGACTGGCATTGTTAAAAAAATCTTTACAGCGACTACTACATTGAAAAACATCTCTTTTAAATCTAGTTTGACTATAGCTTTAAGAAGACCCAGACTTGAACTACGGTCACATTTATCAAATAATGTAGTCGTTTCAACTTGATTCTGTAAAGTGTCTAATTCAGCCCAAAATTCAATAGCATTAATATCTGCTGAATATTTGATACTCAAATCGGCGGCATGTTTTTTAAGTTCTTCAGCTGGATAATAAGCAATCTGTTCTACTGTCAAAAAATTTAAAAGGTGGTGAACGTTGTGAAGGTTCTCAAACCGCCATGTGAATTCAGAAATCATTTTGTCAATTGCTTCATACATATAAATTTTAAATCTTTGCTGTACTTTTATATCATATCCAGTGTCTGAGCTTCCTCTTAGGTGGTGTCTTTTTACTGGCTTTTTACGTTTTTCAAGAAAATCGTTTTCAATTACAAATTCTTCACAAACTTTTTTTGCCTTTTAATCTCGCAAATATTCTGAATCTGCCTTGTTAATCCCTTTATTAATTCAGAGGCTTTGTCGATAGCAATAGTTTTGAACTGTAAAGCTACGTTCACTCTATCAACACACTCCAAAACTTGAACCGAAATTTGCAGAGTACATATAAATTTAGAGTTTATTAGACCTATAGTGCTTTTATCTGTACCTATTTATTCTGCATTGTAATCGTTGGTAGTTAAAATCTTTAGTACGCACCAGATTTGGGGCAGTTGCATTTTTAAAGCTTAAACGGCCCTAGCTTTAGAAGCCCATCTAGTGTCATCGTGTTTCTATAAAGAAATTGTTAAATGTTTTATTAAAGTTTCCCATCTGATGGTAGAACTCGAAAAAAACACAAATGTCTTCTAAACTATTCAAAAAAATGTAATCATGTTGGGTGTTACACTAGCGGCATGTACGCCAGACAAATTCAAAGAATGTGCTGCACAAGGCAGGTATTCAGCATTTACATTAATTTGTTTTATTTTGGCTTAAACTCCGTTATATTTACCAACCATGTTACTGCCATTATCGTACTCTTGGCCACGAACATCATCAATTTTCAACCGGTCAGCTTCCAATTTTGTTAAAATTTCTTTTGATAATCCTTCGTCCGTTTTTTCAAGAGATTTAATTTATTATTTTTCGCCACCAAAAAAGCTAGAATAATCTGCAAGCCGTTGAGTACCTGTTGTTTGCATTTACCAGCTACCTATCTACCAATATTGGTGTGCAGCAGAGCGCCATGAAATACTAAGTACCTTCATCGGCTGGCTAGTTATTCCGCAACCTACTCGAAAGGTCACGAATTAATTAAATGTGCACTTACGATTACGGTGGCGAATCATTATCGTACCTTCCGGCGACACATTACTCAGCAAACGGAAAGTTACTCGACCGGTCGCGCCTATAAAATCAACGCGGCTTAACGTGAAACAAGTCCAGTCAATTCCAGTCAGTCACAATCCAGCGGTCGGATTACAATAGCTAACGTATAAAAACGCACAAATACGAGTGCTCGGTGCACTTTCACTCTCTCCAGGGCAGTTTTCCCGAAGTTCATCACCACACATCAGCTCTCCAGGTCATGTAACTACAAGGTCCGCAGCACCTTCTGTTCAGGAAGCAGCTCCTCATCTCAGTGGCTGTCGAAGCCCATCGCGCCTTGCTGCCGCTGAACGCCATCCGCCCCACAAGGATTACTTGCCGATGGCTCCACCTATCGAGTCACCGCCGTTACATCCGCAACTCATCGCGTCGAGCAACGGCCTGGAAGACCAGGTCATCACCACCATGGTGTCAATAAACATGCTGGTGACCTGCGGGCCCGTGGCTTTCTCCACCACAGCGTCCTGACATCACACATCAACATCACCTACGTGCATCTGCAATACCTCACTCTACGGCACTTCTGCTTACATCCTGTTACCCTCGCACCACCTTAGCTACGTAGCTCCTCAATAAACGACTCGACTCACAACTCAGATGCCTTTCATTTCTATCAACCGTATCTATCAACACCGGAGTCCATTCTCTCGCAGTAAAACACGGTAAAACACCGTTTAATACGGTAACACACGGTAAAACATGGTAAATCACACATTTTCTTATGGTAAAATTCGGTTAAACACGGTAAAACACAGATAATTGCGGTAAATCACAATAAAACACCTTTAAATACAGTTATCCACGGTTAAATACAGTAAAACATGGTAAAACACCTTTAAATATGGTTACCCAAGGTTAAACACAGTAAAACACGGTAAAACACGGTAAAACATGGTAAAACACGATAAAGGACGGTAAAACATGGTAAAACACCGTTCAATACGGTTATACACGGTAAAACATGGTAAAACAGGGTAAAACACGGTAAATCACGGTAAAACACGGTTAAAAAATTTTAAATAACGCAATCTCTTCTTACGGTAAAATACAATTAAGCACGGTAAAATAAAGATAATTGCGGTTACACACGGTAAAACATCATTAAGTACAGTTACCCACGGTTAAACAGAGTAAAACACGGTAAAACACTGTTAAATGCGGTTACACAAGGTTAAACATGGTAAAACACGGTAAAACACGGTAAAACACGGTAAAGCACGGTAAAACAACGTTCAAAACGGTTATACACGGTAAAAAATGGTAAAACAGGGTAAAACCCGGCAAATCACGGTAAAACATGGTTAAACAATTTTAATTAACGCAATCTCTTCTTATTGTAAAATAGGTTTACCATAAACCAACAATATTAAATTATACGTTCGAGGTTGTGACTTAATTACGCAATTAGTGAGATAACATAATTAACTTTTCTGCGGCAACAGGTAGTTCTGCTTTCTTACCATGCTTTTCACCCAAGTTTGTGACAATCATGGAATATTTTTTTCAAACGTATTTTTAGATTCACTAGTTCACTGTCAAGCCTTCCATAAGCACTGTTCGAGTTATCTTCACAGTCAAACACCTCTGAATTATTACTTTCGATTTCAATTTAAGATTTAACTTAATATTTATTTTAAATAAAATCTGGTCTCTTTCATCGGAAACAATCTTCTGGACGGGCCCTCCATTGGTATACTTGATGATATTCAGCGTTAGTGACCAGCTCAGGTACGGGGGCTCCATCTTAGCCAGTGATGTTACCCTCTCAAAATCTAGGCGAATTGGAGGGGATCCCACCACTTCTCCAACGGCGGCGTTATAAGGAAACATACGGTTTTCTCCTTCATCGCACACGTCTAGACGCTATTTTTTATTGAACGAAGCTACAATTATTTTAACGACTTTAGACTCTTCAATGTCAATGCATACGGGGTTATTAAGCAGTACGCAATTCTTACATTAACATAATACGAAAATGAAATAAAAGTGGCAGCCCGTGGAATAATTCTTCTGAAATCTATATTTTATCTCTATATATTTAAAAATATATAGAGATAAAAAAATTAATAACAGTAATTGTAGTGTATCGTAAAGCTTCTGCCTTGTAGAGACAGATGACGGTGACATCAGCTATCGGTAGAATCCGCTAAATGGCAAGCCGTAGTGCTTGAGTTCTCCGAAAGGAGGTCAGGAAAGCTCAGAGGCTGTGTTTTTTAATGTTCACACGCGAGAACCATTTTAGCCAACTCTTAGTTAGGTTGACTAACGTAGTCCCAATTGTATACGCAAAGTATAAATAAAACCAGATAAAGAACCAGACTCTTTTATTGCACGAAATTATCTCCATCCAAGGGAGTTGGAGAATCTGATAATGTGTCTGCAAAGAACAGAACATTACAGTAATAATGTATTAATGCAAGTATTTACAATAATAGCAGAGAGAAAATAAAAACGTAAAAAATGCTCCCCGATATTGCCTCGAAGAATTATATGTGAGAAAGTTTTTGACGACACTAGGAAAAAGATGGACTTATTCCTCAGGCTTACGCACGTCATCGGGGGAGGCGAGGGAGTTTGTGAGAAACATAAAGTGATTCAAATTTAAAAAAATATTGTTTCAATATCTCTATATTGTTAAGCCATAATGTTAACTCTTTATTGAAACCCACTGTCTCCTGTGGGCGACATAAAAAAAGTGACGTAATTCGTGGAGTATTATTAATGCAAACTAGTTGCTAGAAGCATTAAAAAAAATTTAATCAAATTATTTTATAAAAGTTTTTAAGATACACAATTTTGAAACCAAAATTAAATTCGAAACACTTTTTTCCCTGGGTCCGAGGAGGAGAAGTATTGAAGTAGTTTAGTAGTCATGATTGAAAGAAGGTACGAGGTCCAATAAAACTGCTGTTAGTTGGCATTTGTTTGAGGGGTATAAAATACGTTATTATTTCTAACGTTGGTTCTGTTTTATTTTTTAATAATAGTTTCTTTGCTATTAATGCTATTAATAATGAACGCTAGCGAACCCGGTCGGAATTAAATACATAAACATTAAAAGTGGTACAAACAAAATTTGGTATTTATTGTCCAATGTCTTGTTAAAAGTTATTAAGGGTACAAAATATCTTCCTCGAATTTCCCGAGAGTAGTTCTGTTTTGAGTGCCTTCCTAATTAATTTGTACCAATTTTCATCGCAACGCTTAAGTTATAATAATTATTATCAATAATGCTTTCGTTCCTAACTAGGTAGATACCTTAAATAAATATTTTATTTCGATTCTTTTGTAAATAGTGAAATATAACTTTAAATTTTCAGTTAATGATTAATGTTTTCTGCTATCTCGGATGTTATATCTTCAAAAAAGAACACAATTTCAACAATGATGAAATTATTTTATTCGGTATTTATTTACATAGATAACTACCTACCATTATATTAAAATATATTTTTCAAATTCGTTTGAGATAGGTTGTATGCCAAATATCCTGATTAAAAAGCACTCAACCTTCTAAATTTTTTTAAGAATGGGAAAAAATACGAAAACCTTTTATTTATTAGTAAATTTTGTAAATATGAAATACAGTTTTTCAACACCACTAAGAAAAGGAGATTACGTGATGTCACAAATTGCAGACTATACCTATTTGCATGTTCTCCACAATCCCCAAAATTTTTGTTTATCTTAATCTTGGCAAAATACGTTCGTATATTGCATCTAATCAAAACGGTTTTACGTGTGTGGTTCCCAATCAAAACGGTAAGATCCACTCTGTCTAATCTCTCTCAGGACGAAAATCTCTCCCCTCTTTTCCACAAACACTTCTTCAAGGGTGTTCTTGGAAAACCGGCTAAGGGACGCGGGTGTTTGGGCACGTTGCGGCCAGGCCACTTGCCCGCTCATTCTCGCCGGGACTGCCCCGCGATAGTGGGACAAACTGCCCCCGATATCTTTCTTTTTATATATTTTCTTTGGTTTTAATCTTACTTACACATGTAAATATTTTGTTTTTATTTCACTGTAACTAGATGCTGAACTAACAGGCGAACACATCTATGATGTGTCTTTATCTTGTTAATTACTGCAAATGTAAGTATGCATACATTTTTCTTCTTACAAACAATCATGCATGCAGGGACATTGGAGGGTCTAGATTTGTTTAAAAATAAATGTAGCTTCCTTTTTACAAAAAAATTAGAGTCCTGACGTGTGCGGCTAAGGAGGTTAAACAATCAGTTTCCTCACACAGCCGTTGGAATAGTGGTGGGGTCCCCTCCAATGTTAAATCATGTTGGGCTTGCTGAATATTTTCACTTTCAACATTCGACATTCAGCGCGGTAAAACGATAAATGACCGTGTAAACACTAGTACTGAATGATTCACTCGATCGTCATTCGTACGCCAACCAAAGTGAATCAATTTTGTCGGACTATACATTGCCATTAGCCCAATTACATTTTATATACCACCCAGAACTACTCAAGAGTCTATTTAGAACAATAATATCCAAAGATTCTAATTAGTAACAATGATAATACCGGGGCTGGGTTATCTAGATACATGCATGTCCAAGATTGTATGCAGTTGATATCACTGACGCAAAAGTTAAAGATGAGTTCAACTCACAAATTAAGATTCAATATCCTTTCCACTCATAATTTAAATAACCTTGAGACTATTGTATACTCGTCCAAATAGACCAATATATGCCGATCAATGGATTCATAATATTTTTAAAAGCTTGGTGCTACACAATGTTTCCTGAAATTGTAAAAATCAATCAACCAAAGTATGCCATAGTGATTTCAAGATTGAAAACTGAATCTATTAATTAAAATATGTATGTTGACAAATTTGTAGCCCGGTTGAACCCAATCTAACAGGGTTATTCATTAAAAACCGAAGAGCTCGAATTTACGCCGTCAAGCCGTCATCATGACGCAGCATTTCACCGTTTTACCAAATTATAGGTAAATAAAGAATATTTCTAATTTCCTAGTTTTTTGTGATTAATGCAATCCAATTTTAGTGAAATTATTTTGAAAAAAAAATTCTTGCTAATCATTGACCATGGAAGGGGGGGAAAAATATTTTTAGTAATGTTTTAATTTAGTGTAGTTTTAATTTATTTGTATGGTGACCGAACGGACAGGGCACTGTAGTAATGAGTAACAAGTAAGACAAGGCATTGTAGCAACAAATTCATTAAAAACCGAAGAGGTCGAATTTACGCGTCAAGCCATCATCGTGACTCAGCATTTCACCCTTTTACCGAATTATAGGTAAATAAAGAATTTTTCTAATTTCCTAGTATTTCGTGATTAATGCAATCCGATTTTAGTGAAATTATTTTGAAAAAAAAATTCTTGCTAATCATTGACCATGTGTTTACATATTAGAAAGACACAGTACCCTAAAATATAGTCAGAATCGTAAGCATAAATGGCATGTACATAAATATGTGAAGCGCTATGGGGCGGTAGTTGGCCGGGTTGGAGCGGTCACCCTTCTTTGAAATAGGATGGATGACAGCTTTTTTCCAACCAGAGGGCACAATGCCCAACTTCAGGGACATTTTAAAGAGCTTTGTCAAAACTCCACAATTACAAGTAATTATTTGGTTTAAGGGTATTCTTACAGGTCCGGGCCTATAATAAAAAGCATTTATTTTTCATATCGCTCCAACGCTAATCAAAGCGTAACGATATTTTTTTATTTGTGTAAAGCTCCGGGCAATAACTGGGTTAACGTAGATTACGTTTTACGTGCACGTTGAAATCGTGACGCATTTACGGAATTAAAAGTGATAAGAACGGATGTGATGTTATCGCTCAATCATTGAAGTAGGGAGAATGGTTTCTGGTTGGATGGTTATATGAAACATGGTTTATAATTCTACGCAATGTTTGCAGTCCAATGGAAATGTGAAGTCATGGGTAAAAGCGGATTTGAGTTTAATTCAATAACTGTGCAATTAATGATTAAAACTTTTACGATTCAGCGGAGTACACAACACGGTCTACCACAACACGGACGAAAAATTATCAACAAATGTAATAAATAAAAAGTTGGTGTGAGAGTGATTATGTGGAAAAGAAGACGTTAGTAATAACTGCTCCCAGCCGTTCGAAGCCTGTGAGATTATGGCACCCTTATAATTATTTGGAAAATGTGGTATTGCTCAAGGAGGTGAGGAAGGGAAAGAGTTAGAGAAGAGAAAGATTGCATCTACTTATGTAAGTAAGTATCTACTTATGCAGATATATTCGATTCGATTCTGAATAGTGACATCAATAGTACCTACCATAGTCATTATGATGTGTTAGCTCTAACTACAAGGCAGACGGCCTCCGTGGTCGAGGGGTAAGGCTCTTGACTTGCAATTCGAAGGTCGTGGGATCAAATCCCGGCGTGGGCAAATAAATTTTATCGGATTAATTTGTGTTATTTTACAATTAACTAATCGTGTTGTTTATTTGCAACACGTTCCAGAGTGGAAGACTCTCTGCATCGCTCTGTTGTAAGACTACCATTTAAATTTGAAAAATTGCTTGAATTGGCTTTGGCCGTGTTTGGTGACCAGGTGTGAATAGCCAGGTTCCTTCCCACCACCCTCTTCCCTGATTCCTTTCGCTCCCCACTACCTTCAGCTTCAAAACGTACGGATACATTTAGGATGCCATAGTCTAATTGGCTCCAGACGGGAGCGGTTAGGACTCTTATGCGGTACACACATAAAAAATATGTATTTTACACTTATAACAGTTGACCGAAGTACACGACAAGGGTTTGCCCCACCACGTTTGGAACCGAGGGCGTCAAAGAGATTATGAGAGCACAGTAGAGAGAGTTCTTTGCCTAAATAATGACAAAATCTTTTGTTGTGAAGAATGTTTTTATTTACCAAGAAAATATTAATAACAGAATTTGCTTTATAATAAAAATAGAATTTATAAAGGTTTCGTAAAAGTCTTCAAGCCATAACATTAAAACTTTACATTTGACAATAAAAACGAATGTTGTCGGATTCGTAAAACTAATTAAAAATTCTGAAGTTTACATGAAAGTGGCAATAGGATTTTCCAATTTATTTGTGGAAAATATCGGAATTCTATTTATAAATTCGGGATCTTTTAAAATATATCAGGTTTACTCGAAATAATCTAAAAACAGATTGAGTATTAAACATGCCTAATTCAGCAAAAAATTACTTCACTATGTCATACTTAGGAGACTTTTTCATATTAATGAAATCACCAAAAAGTAACATTACTAAAAAAACGTAGCTTGAAGTGTTTCACCAAAATCGTTCGACATGAAAAGAATTGAAGATATTTAAGTAGTTGAAAAAACTTTTTAGAGGTATCATGAACCGTGGAAATAAAGTGAAGCGTTTCCAAAGAACATTACTGAAGCTATATTCTTTGAAATTCTTTTACTTAATTAGCTCTCTTATATTCACCGAAGAAAAGGGCTTATTACGCTTACTAGTTTATTTGCTTCAATTAATGATCATTCACATCTCTAAAGAAATACTTGCGATGGCTACATGTAAATTACCAAGTATTGTTTTCAAAGAAATTCTTACTAACTATATATTATGTCCAAAGATGTGCATTGATTTAGATTTGATGATTTAGACGGAACCTTTTGCCGCATGGCAACCAGCATCGCTGGCTCAAGAGGCAGATCATTCGCGGACTTATGGCATATACGCATGGGGAAGTGGGCGTCAGTTTTATCCATTAAATATTCAAGAATGCATTTGAACATAGTTTATTACAATATCAAAATATCGTGGCCTCAAACTGATATGGTCTCTCTTTCCCAAGGCAATCAAGAATTTACTGAATCTGGCACAAAAAAGGTTAGGAATGGAGGATTACTGCATGTACGGTGGGCGACTCAGGTCAATATCTGGTGGCTTCCTTCAGGAACAGTTCTCAAAGAATTCATAAACAGAAGTAGTGGCTATGCTGGCCCACGCCGCGGCTCTAAAAATGCGAGCCTGGCAAAAACGGACACACGTCCGCTCCATGAGGGGCCACTCCGGGGGTTGACAAGAACGCCGGCCACCGGGCGCGGACGCCTTGGGTCACGTAAAAAAATTTCCCTCAGGGCCTATGTCATCTTTTGGGATGCTCTGTGAAGGAGGAATTTTAGGGAAAGGAAGGATATGAGTTTTAATAAGGAAAAAGATGTGAGTAGTGGGAATAAATCTGGGGTCAACGTGTCCAGGAGTGACGAACGCATGAATCTATCTCTCCAGTTGGAGGAGTTGGCTGAAGAGATCTAGGTTAGGTCTCCCTCATCCGATGCAGCCCGCCACGCAACAGGTAGATAAAAAATCCGCCGGCAAGCCCTAGACAAACCTCACTCGTGAATCTTGCCACACCTGCTAAGTCAACAGCGAACCACTTGGGGTGACCTATAGCAGGGGTGTTGGTTATCAAACAAATGGTTCCCGGGCCGGCGGTACCTACACCCGCCACCCAAACTGCCAATATTATGAAGCATTCATAAAAATAATGGTTCTTGGCACTACCATTGTTCTACGAAACTGCCATCACAAACGTTCTGCCGAAAAGAGCGACGACATAGAATCAAATAAACGAATTTATAAATAGAGAGAATTATTGAACGCCGTTTATTTCCTTTAGAAAGAATTAAATTTATTTAAAAAAAAAACTTACCAAATATTTGTGAAACTACGAGTTTTAATTAATTTATATACCGACCGGTTTTGCTTTTCTCAAGCGTCATCAGGGTACAAATTAATACTAAACGAAAAATTCGTAGTGTGTGATTATATATAAAACTAGCTGGGTTACCCGGCTTCGCTCAAGACAACATTCGAGAGTGTTCTGGAATGTTCCACAATTTATTTTATTTTACTGCCGGATCCAATGTAAAACATTCCAAAATCAACAACTCCTTAGAAATAAAAAAAAATAATTAAAAGAACATTTTCCAGTGGACCAAATTGTGAATCTTAACCATTTTCGAATCCCCTTGAACCCACACAAAAAATTTCATCAAAATCGGTCCAGCCGTTTAAGAGGAGTTCAATTATGTAAAGAAAGGTAACTTGATAGAAAGTATAATCATGCAAAATTGCCAACATCAACATCTTTTCATAAATTAGCATTGTTATTTGCAAATTCTTGAATTCTAGTATTGGCTTGTAAATAAAGTAATTTTGTAAACCAGAGGTTCCCAAACTTTTTTTCCTCGTGGACCACTTTCAAAATTTTTCTGGTTTCGGTGGACCCCCTGCTGCAACATTTTAACCATTTTCCCAAAACTCGACACGCGTTGTACTGAATATTGAATATAAATAACACTGGAGTTGTGGTCTGTCATAACGGGGGGGATAATGTGATATAAGACGGGGGGCGGGATGGGATATGGGCACGAGATGGGTCTCAATATGACCATTTTTCACCGAAATAATAGTGTACTGTCTGCCTACATTGGTAAAGCCAAGCCAACATTTTTGTTTTTTACTATCAAAACCAATGAGCTAAACGTGACAAAATTCATAAAACTGGGAAGACTTCGGTTGCTGGGTCATGTGGAGAGAATGACCGAGCATCAAGCACCAAAGTACCTGCTGAACTCAAGACCGATAGGGCGAAAGAGCCTGGGAAGGCCAAGATTAAGATGGAGCAACAACGTCCTCAAAGATATATCAACCTTGGAGCTTCTAAACCGGAGAGAACTGGTCCAAAACCGAGATGAAACGAGGAAGACTCTTGAGGAGGCCAAGAGTGATGATGACGATTATCGAAACCAGATAAATTTTCGTGGACCCCCACTTACAACTTGTGGACCCCCATTTTGTTATCACGCCTACGTGGACCCCGGTCGAGTCTCGCGTGGACCCCTGGGGGTCCACCTGGACCACTTTGGGAATCACTGTTGTAGACTAATGAGTTATAATAATATATTGATAGGAACAAAGCACTGACTGGGAACTTTTCAATGTGTTTTTGCTCGATATTAGTAAAATGGGCAAAAATAACATAGATAAAAATAATTTATTGTCTTTACAGGGTGTCCCATTTTTTGTAGGGTAAGGTAAGGTTAGGTTAGGTTTTAGTAGATATTTTGTAGGAGGATGTTTGATCTGTAGGATATTTTGTCGGAGGATATTTTGTCGGAGAATGAAAAGTCGGGGAACCGCTTTTTACAATAATAATGAATTTTAGTGTTTTGACTAAAGACTTCCTTCCTACATTAACAAAGGCTCGTTTCCTTTTAACAAGATAATTGAAAGAGAAATGAGTTTTTTTCATTATAATGAAATCTTTTGTTTTCGCTACAGAGAATTCTCCCACGTAAAAAGTTATGAGAAAATAATTTATTTATTACGTTTGTACTTTTTTCTCGGCATCGTTAAATGTTGTCGTTGAATTGATTTAGATAAGATGATATCGATTGTTTTCAAGTAGATAGCAGCTCTATTACAACTGTTTTGTTAATACTAAGAACACTATCTTTACGTTAATTCTCTTGGCATATTTTTTTTCTTTTAAATATGCAGCTTGTATATTCCGCTGGAGCGATTTCGGTCGAAAAATGGACCACTTTTATTTTTCTGCGATTTATATCTGTCCAAAATTCGACCACATTTTCCTACCATTCGTAAAACATTTATTGTAATTTTTAAAAACATTTTTATTGCCAGACGTTTGTATAAAAACAAATTTATTGCAATGCTCTATCGATTATGACCATAGATGTCGCAAATACAAACTTTGAAGACTATTTTAAAACTTTGATAAAAATAAATTTTTAAAATATTTTTTTCACGCAGTATTTCTGATTAGCTGTTTACGGTTAAAATAAAGTAATTTTTTCCATAGAAATGCACCTTTTATTACCTATTATAACCGCATACAATATACAGTAACCGAAAATATTCTATGTTGACTCGGATAAGTATCTTTCTCGGAGTTTCAAAGTAACAAACACGCAGAATTCGCGCGGTTATAAACTTAACGATTTTTTATAAATCCTACAAATATGAGATAAACAGTAAAATAAAGTTTAATACATTGGCTATATAGCACTTTAATAAGTTTTTATGTCTTCATGTTAAAATTCAAAGGTGTGTTTTTTTTTAAAGTTGGCAAAAATTAAAAAAAATGATCTTTGGATATCTCTAGCAATCAAGGCAAATTTATTTATTTCGCGTGGTAGCTCCAGTGGTAATAACTCCACTTTAAAGCTTGGTTTGATCATTTTTGGGAATAAAATTTTATATACTGAGATCGAAAATATTTATTTATTGCACCTATACCGGCTTTTACAAACCCATGCTATATATGTAATAATTTTGTGGTTAAGCAATCACGAATTAGTAAAATTTGCTAATTAAATCATGTAGAATCATCGCAGAAGAGTAAAAGGTATTATGCTCTCATTATTGTTATTTTTAGGTATGTTATAGTTACAAACAGGCTACATGTTTGTAACTATATTCCGTTCTGTTAATAACAACAACTTTTGAGAAATAGTTGCCAACTGCATGCAATCTAGTTACAAGCAAATTAGTAAAATTTAAAATCACGAATTAGTAAAATTTGCTAATGAAATCACGTAGAATCAACTCAGGAGAAAAAAAGGTATTATGTTAACATTATTATTATTTTTAGGTGTGTTATTGTAGCCTGTTTATAACTATATTCCGTGCAGTTGATTACAAAAACTTGAGAAATAATTGCCAACTGCATGCAATCTAGTTACAAGCGAGTGTCTACACGACTCGGTCCTGTTGTTGTTTCAAATTTAAAAAAAATTTAGATCGAATAATTCTTGTTGGCATATAGAAGGTAAATAAATGTAACAATTACATAAGTATTATCATATCATGCAGATTCTTGTGACGTGACTATAAAATAAAACCAAAATATCGCTTTGTTTGTTGACACTACTAATAAGCAAATACCTGCTGGATTTCTCCATCATAGTACCTTCGTCAGGACAGTTTCATGCCATGAAAACCCTAAAATGCGTGTTTTTGAAAAATCATCAATTCCCAAAAGTTTTTTGGTGTTGCTGGTTTTACGTAAATAACAGGTGTCTGTGTTTTCGGTGACAGACGACTCATAACGATACAACTTCAACACATCCTCCTTCAAAGTCAATAATAATGGTTAAATGGGTTATTTTAGGTTACGTTGTGGGCTAACTTTCAATGACTTTTCAAAGGGGTGCTGTAGTGACTTTGTTGAGTTAACATGGAACCTTTATATTTATAAAAAGCACACTCACCTCGTCCTTCTTGGTGTTCAATCTCAACCGCCAGGGACCCTCCTTTCAGTGCAGATCTCAGCACCCTGACTGCAAAATTTCCCAGTTCTAAGCGAACTGCATGTGTGTTGAAGAACCTAGCCACCCCTCCTTCGTTAGATCTCCCAGTGTCCTTTACGACAGCTGTGATGGGCTCAATGCTGAACATGTCAAACACTTTGATTGTTTTATTCTGCCTCACCCCATTGACGATTTCTTTGGCCAGATGGGTGATGCATGTCGCGTTGTCGCGGCAACTCAGTTCTTCGATATCATTGCTGAATTCATACGATGTACACAGGTGTGCAAATGTAATTATGCACACAACTAGAAGCTTTATAGGCGCAGACATCTTGGTAGTATTATTGAATAATTAGTATCCAAAAAAAGTTTCAAACTTTAATGTCAAAAATTTAAAATTTTATAGTTTTTTATTGAATTTTACTACTTCCACAAGAATCACACACCATTTTCCACAAAAAGTCTTTTAAAAACACAGATTTTAATTGTTTAAAGGTAGGTTGTAGCCATTGCAGCCTCCTTTTGGTATCAGGAGTACACGTTGAATGTGGAGATATCTATACACTTGTAATGTAACTGATGTTTCAGTGAGAGAGTGAGAAACTTTGCGCGCTGAGGGTTCGAGTGGTAAATGAAGAAAATGCTTATTTTGCAAGCATTTTTATGCTCTGTTACGCAGTGGTAGCCAACCTCGACAGTACATCATACTTCAGCGCCTATCTACACGTACGTAAGGGGGATCTAATGCAAGGGATCAACAACCTTGCGGCTGTTGCCTCACTGTCTGGTTTGCGGTATATCGAAAAAAGTTTTTTTTTTGCATCAACGTCGGCAGTGTTAAAGAATTTTAAAGAAAAGTGCGAAATATTTAGGACTTTAAAATTAATTTTAGCGTACATTCTCCACAGCGTTAATTCTATTACAATTTAAATTATAGACATTAATTGAGCACGTGGAAGTGTAAAGCATTTACTAAACTGCTTTAATGAAAACAATTGTCTTTAAAAAAAATTTTTTTTTACATGAGCTCCTCACAGGAGTTCCTGAGAGAAATAATTTCTCTCAGAGCCTATGTCATCTTTGAGAATGCTGTGTGTGTGGTTTTTTGAAGGAAAGGGAGGAGAGGAGAGTTCTGGAAAGGAAAAGGGTTTAAGGGTTTAAGTTTTTGGTTTAAAAGGGAAAAAGGTTTAGGAATCTGGGGTTCAGTGTATTCTGGTTATTCGCCTCCAAGACCTAGACAAACCTCACCCCATGAAAATCACCAAAATCACCCTGCTAAATCACCAAACTTGAGCCATTTGCGATATATTTGCTGTCAAACAACAATTTGGGTGGTACCGCCGCCCCGGGAACCATTTATCAGATAACCATTTATTAGAAATCAACATTTCTGCCATAGGTTATTACAAATAGTTTGCTACGTTTGGAGGCTTAGCAGTGGTACCCGGGTTCATGGGTGAGGTGTTTCTTGGCGGCGGATGCATCTGCCCACGAAATACATGGCAGGTCAGCTCGGTTGAGTGAAACCTTTTGACTTTTCCAACAGGGCTCTCTTGGAGCATCACCTTGCACCACAGTGAAAGGGATGGAATCATTCGTCCTCCTTCACTGATACCCAGATTCCTACCCACCCCTCATACCCTTTTCCTTCCCAGAATATCTCTTCCCTTTCCTTTAGAATTTCAGAAGCTTACATAGTCAATATTGTCACCGTCGAAGAAACATTATAATGTTTTCCTTTTGTATCTTAATTAAATTTAAGATTAAGAAACTTGTATTTAATAATCGAGTCTCAGGAACAGAAAGCAATGACAGGTAATTTCAAACAACAAACCCAACCTAAAACAATTTGTTTTCGCTATTTTCTCTGTTATTTAAT
Source organism: Glyphotaelius pellucidus (assembly GCA_936435175.1). NCBI lineage: Eukaryota > Metazoa > Arthropoda > Insecta > Trichoptera > Limnephilidae > Glyphotaelius > Glyphotaelius pellucidus. The sequence goes on from OW386558.1 coordinate 3,948,037, forward strand.
TAAATTATAAACTTTGTCAATATTCTGATTTCTGAATCTAACCATCAATGTGATAACTGATTTTATTTATTTAAAACAAAGCAATTCAAATATCTCTTTATTTAAATAATCCATCTTTTTCACATTAACATAATACATCAATCTCGTCCTTTATTAAAAACCCAAAACCTAAACCGGTAAAATATATAAGATGAAATTATGTTAGTTACTTATTTTTATTTTTGAACTTAATGAGTAAGACCTCAAATTAATTTTAATGAAGAAAATATTAGCAAAATTCAATCTAAAATTTGAAACAGAAAAATCAGAAAAAAAATACGGTCACATCTAGGTCTATTTACCAGGACCTATGACTTACCGGGTGAGTTCTCTAAAAATTGAGCTAATGTGTCCCCATCCGATTCGGTCATATTTAACTGCATCGTTCTTCGACCAAGAACTATCAACATTATCTTCATTTTTTTGACGCATGTTTTTATAGCCTGCTATTTTTATTTATGATTGCAAGATTCATCCAGAACTAAATGCTATCTAGATAGTGTCTGGGATAGATTTATTAATTTTTTATTAAAAATGCGACATATTTTGTCTTTTCTCCAAGTCTTTGATGAATTCTTATTTTTAACTTAATGAGTATCTGGTATGTTTTTAGGTTTTCACGGCCAAAAAGTATTTTTGTTATTGTTTTTGGGGTGTTATGCCGTGTTTCGCTACCTCCTTCTTTAGCCAACGTTTCGGACAGCGTTACAGTGTCCATCATCAGGGCAGATGAGGCATCACTCATCTGCCCTGATGATGGACACTGTAACGCTGTCCGAAACGTTGGCTTAAGAAGGAGGTAGCGAAACACGGCATAACACCCCAAAAACAATAACAAAAATAATGAGTATCTTTTTCTAATTTTTCTATATCAGATTTTCGATTGAAATTGGCTTAAATTTTCTTCATTTATCAAATTTATTATTATTTTTATTGATTAATTATAACAATGCATTTGTTATAATAGTACCTAGCATTGATCATTGTACCTTTTCCTAATTTAATTCCTACCTATAAATACTTTCTATCTACCTACCTTACGCCGACCAAGAGTAATCATGTGTGATAGTAAGGGAGAGTGGGGCTTGTTGTCACGGGGGCAGGTTGTGACATCGGGTTTAAAATTCCCGCTAGTTGACTTAGCAGGGCACGTATCGCGCCATTTCATGTGAACCACGTTTCACCAGTTTCTGTCAAAACACTAGTGCCGTGCGGTTGATAAAATTAAAACTATACGATAAAGTGTGATTTTTAAGGGCTAAACGATCTTTTCGTGCAAATTTTCGAAGTTATCTGCTAACCTGCTAACACTCGGTAAGTCGTTATTTTTTTCCAAACAGTGTGTCTTTTGACTGTGTTATTAGTTATAAATGAAATGAGTACGTCAAGTACGTTTAGTTGCGTGGCTATTTCTGTATAAAATCGTCGGGTGGGGCAAGTTGTGATATCAAGGCGGGGGCAGATTGTGACAGTCACAACTTTAGTTTTGAATTTAGTTTTGATTTTCATTAATATAACATCAATGTGTACTATGTAAAGAATTTAGTTTTGATTTTCCTTAATATAACATCAATGTGTACTATGTAAAAAGACGTATTTTTTAACATATTTTGAATGCACGTATATATATTTGTATATATATAACCTAAGTATATTTTCTTTTGACGCCTATTTGTAATTAAGAAAAAAATTATCAGGCTTGTTAAATTGTTCGAAATTATAAAAACACGAAGAGGAGGGTAATCCAGAAAATGTTTATGAAAAAGGTGCTTCTGAAATCATGACTATATAAGTGTTACTTCGAAAAACTGCGGTCTCTTTTGGAAATTATATGACGCTAAAGCGGTTCATCGATATGAAAAAAGCTAGTTTTTTTAGAAGTTATAAGGTGGAGTTTCCAGTCCTGGACAAATTGTTACTCATGCACAGGAAAAAGAACTTGCAGATTGCAACGCGAAATGTAGCTATGTTTACTATGGGCTAAATACAACTGTTGCGAAAAAGTTCGCATTTGAGTATGCTTCCAAAACATAACGAAAATTTCGGATAACTGGAAGAAACCTCAAAGCGCTACAAACGATTAGAATAAAACTTGTCTATCCGTGCACCAGAAGACGTAAAAGACGAATTTTGATATCCATCTTTGAGGATTTGATGTGCACATGCCCGCGATGGTTTCTATATACAATATCGGCATCGTGAAATTATACATTGCTAAGCAATCCGATTGCGATGAAACTTTGGGGATTTGATGTGTGCATGCCCGCACAGGTTTCTATTATGGTGAGCTCTAGTATTATGAAATTTGTATAAAAAAAATGCAATAGGTGGCACGCGAGCTGTTTGAAAACTGAATGAACCGGGACTGAATGTATGGAATACGGAAGGGGGGAGGGGAACTCGGGGGGGGGGGTCATAGGACGGGGGAAGCGGTAGAGGGGAGTGGGGAGAGGGAAGGCGGAGAAGGTGGAGTAGGAACGCGTGAGGGGAAGTGACCACCATACATGCCCGTGTTATGGTGGTCAATGTATGTAGTTAGTTATATTAAATAACTTATTTTTAATAATATTTATTATTAGTTTCATAACATGTTGATAATTTTGATTAAATAAACGGTGTTTTGAAAAAGTTTTTTTTTTGGAATATGTGTGTATTTTTAATCTCCTCATTCGAAAGAGACCACCAGTTTCCATTTACTAGATCTAATAACACGTTACCTTATTCCAAATACAAATGGTTCTCGATCCATGCAATTGTTGCATAAATTGTCTATTCTCGTGAAACCATTGCCCGCGGTTGGCTCAATTGATTATTGGGGTTTTCAATACAGAATTTATCGCGCTTGGCCATTATAAAGGGCATTAAAAATTATAGGTTAACTGACTCAAGAATCAAACAAAACCATTCATTCATGAAAAAAAATACTCAGCTCTCGATTACAACCGTTTTTAAAAGACGGCATTTTATTGAATGTAATAATGTAATATTTATGCACGTGTGGTTTGAAGCGTGAAAGCGTAATCGAATTAAAGATCATTTTTGTTTTTTATGAACAATTTATGGCTTGAAATGATTGATGCTAGATTGTGGTGGAATAATGACTTAGCGGTAGGTAATAATTGTATTTTGAGATTAGTATAGCACCACTTTTGATAATGCGACTACAAATTCAGAAGTTAAATCTACAATGGTGGTCCATGCTTTTTTACAGTTTAAGTATGAGTGGTGTTCGGGTTTTTACAGATCTGGGGGTCAAGCACAGAGAAATCAATTACTTCACAATATCAGATCGATAGGCGTAACTTCCGATGATTTTATATCGATATACGGAGCACAGTTTTACTATTGACAGCCAAACCGATAATGATAGCAAATAAATTAGAAGTATACAATAGGCGGCAACACTGGCGGACCTGTCTACGAATTCACATGTTATTACTAAATTGGCAATATTGAATTACAAATCTAACAAACATTTCTTGCTAGGGCAATTTCGATAAATTACAGAATTCATTTTAGGTGAAAAGTAACTTACAATTCATAGGTGGGTAGATATAGTTTCAATTTTACTCAGATATTGATATAAATAATATTAGTTTCATACAAATTATAGATGAAAAATAAAATACACATTAATTAAGTCTAATTCTCACACGTATTTGCAAAACGAGCGCGTCGGTCAACGATCCTGAAGTTTGCACTAACCATTCGTAAACAGAACGCACGTGGAATGTTATAATAAATCATAAATAAAAACTAAATAAATAAACCAATAAATACTGTATATTTTTTAATATTCACATGTATAAGCCCCAAAAAAGGGCGTTAAAAAATAAATAATTATTAACCCCTCAACTTAAGTTTATTTGCTTCTCGGCAAAACTCGTATAGATCTCATAAAAATAGGTCTCCCTTACAATCATGGTTAGAAATACGATCTAAACGGTGTTACAAAGATATAATACCACCCGTTGTATTCAAATATAATAGTTAGCCACAAAACAATTAAAATGTAAACTTTTGTGAAACAAAAAAAGTTTCTGAACACAATTTGGAAAAGAAATTGAAACTTTGGGAATATTTTTACGTGAAACAACAAAAAAGTGAGCTGACAATTATGTTTATTATACAGTTGAGTAATAAAAGATGGGTGTTTTATATTTTTCGTGTAATTTTAGTTAGAAAAAATGTAAGGTGAGTCATTTTTTAATCTTTTTTATGTTTGCTTTAAATTTTTTGTATTTCAAAAATTGTATAGTTTTTTTCAAATTATTAAATCTGAAAGCGTATTTTATCATCTTTTGAAAACAGTTTTTAGTTTTCGGATGCATTCAGAAATATTCCGTTTATTAATATTTTAACGCAAAGCGGAAATACGCCTTCCAACAAAATAAGCCCGAGGCCTAAGGGATTGATAAACCTATTAAGAGAGTTCAAAAGGTAAATAGGGTTCAACATGATACCCACCGTTACGATTTACTTCGTATTGGAAATGGAATTGGAATTTGCAAATAAGAAATAAATTTGCTCGTTTTCGTTTGATTAATAATTTTTTTATAAATCGCAAAATTATATATTCAGGTGAAGCTAAAGGGAATAGACACGAAGAATACGTCACAGGCGAAAATTTCTCAATGTCCGCCTTTCTTGTCCCCAGTCAAGCAGGTAAATTCTGTTGTTTTTAACATGATTGCAGTATAATTGCGGTTTTCGTATACATTTTTTTATCCACAATCTAACTAACAAGTGTGTTTTGCTGTCAATTTCGTTGCAAAAATTTTTGGCATTTTTGAAAACGGAAACCTTTAAAATATATTAAACGGAAACCACCCGGAAGCATCGCGGGCGAAAATTTTTCTGAATTAACGGAAAAGCCTAAAATACCGTCGTTTAAATCATGGGTCGGCAACCTGCGGCCCGCGGGCCGCATGCGGCCCGCGAGGCCTCTTGGTGCGGCCCGCAAGATTCTCGCCACAACGCTTGTGACAGACGACATCATACACAAAAGAGTGAAAGAGAGCGAAAAAAGGAGCGAAGGAATAGCGTTACAACTTCAAAACTGTGTTTGAAAACCGATTTGCTGATTTCAAAAAGATCTCACGATTTCTCATTTTCGAAAACCCCTTCGGTGTGGATGTAGATAATGTACCAAGCGATTTGCAAATCAACGTGATAGATTTGCTTTTTGAAAACTACAAGGAGTTAAAAAGGTTCTACTTCAAAAATGCAAGCTAATATTAAAAAAATAACATCTTGCAACCAAAATGCAATCACAAAAATCTCTTCGATTGAACTACTATAAATGTAATAAAATATACAAAAAGTGTATTATGTTTAAAACTAAAATATTTGTACAAAAATATTGTAAGTTTTTTTTTTACATTAGCTCCATACAGGAGGATCTGTGGAAAAAAATTTCCTTCAAGACCTATGTCATCTTTGGGGATGAGGTGTGGAGGGTCTCTTCAAGAAAAGAAGGAGAGGAAGTTCTGAGAAGGAAAAAGGTATTAGGGGTGGGAAGGATTCTGGGGGTCGGTGTGTCCAGGAGAATGAATGTCCGTATGAATCTATCCCTCCCACTGCGGTGTAAGGCGATGTTCCCAGAGAGTACGGTTGGAGAAGTCAAAGGGACTCCCTCAATCATTCTCTGCCGATCCAGCCTGCACTGCAGTTGGTGGGCAGTCACGTCCGCCGCAAAGACCTGGACAAACCTCACCCCCAGAACCCGCGCACCCCTGCTAACCACCCCTGCTCACCAAACGTAGCGAACTACTCGGGGTGACTTATGACAGAGGTGTTGGTTATCCAATGAATGGGGCAGCGGTACCCATACCCGCCTTCCAAATTGGAATAGGCATACTGTAATGACATGTGACCCAAGTGACATATGACCCAAGTGCGGCCCGCACTAATCTCAATGTAAAATATTTGGCCCTTTTACAACAAAAGGTTGCCGACCCATGGTTTAAATCATCAAGAATCGTAAAAAGGTTGTAATTTTTTGCGACCAATGTTTGTCGTAATACCTTTGTTTTGTATGACAGAAAATATAAGAAAGTATAGTATCCAGAAGTTAGATTGAAGACAGGAAAAGACTTTAAAAAATGAAAATACTCACTCACGACAACAAAAATAACTTACTAGAGCGATCGCGTCAGTAATAAAAAAAACGCCTCGAACGTGATTTGGGCGTCGATTTGAAAAAAACCGCGTTGAAAAAAAATTAAGAAATCACTTCTCCAAATGTCAATATAAACTGACTGTAGTGCTATATAGCCAATCAATCCACCTATATTATACAGTTTTTTCTAATTTTTACGATTTACGAAAAAAAATGTTTAAAAATCGTAAACACGCGAATTCTGCGCGTTAGTTCCATTGAAATTGTCTTGAGTGCTATTTATTCCGAGTGCGTGAATTTTTTCAATTTCAATATATTCTGTGTGGCCTTTTTGGTAATCACAGATACAAATGTACACTAAAAAACTAAATTTTTAGTCGTTATCGAAGGGTTTGAATGAGTATTATGAAGAATTTGTGTTCGCAAATCATTTGTCAAAAATTTAGTTCAGTAAATAAGGATTTCTAAGACATTTACCTCAAAAAACTTGTATAACATTAAAAAAATACATTCACTGTCTACTCTCAGTAAGAATAATCTCGATTTTTACTTTTTTAATTCAGTCAAGTTCAAATTTATGATAATTCAAACCTTGTTTAGACAAAATGCATTGTATCAGCTTTCTAAGAACGCAGGCTGCAAATCGCGGGAAGGTTTGAAATAAAATAAAAAAGTTTTCCTAATGGTGGGTAAGTTTGGGATATTATGACAATGAATCATTCAGGACATGACTCATTTTTATTATAAAGGGTAAAGTTAAAGTAGATTTTTACGAACGTACTTTTTTCCATTATTTTTTTACACTTGTTAGTAATACGAGTGTATTTCTATAAATATACCTCACTTTCTTTACAATGTATGGGTACGATGAGTTTATTGAAACGAAATGTCGGCCTAGTATTGTGCCGCTACGGCATGCATTTTCCAATTAACGAGATTTTTAATCAGACCTATCGCGTTGCATGTGGACACTCACGCAGGGGTTATTTATGTCACGCTTTGCCATATACCGATTATAATTTCCATTTTCTTTCATAATTCATTATTAATTTATTTTTGTTTAATTCTTCTTTCGTTCTTGTTTCATTCTTGATTCATTCTTGATCATTCTAGATTTATTCTAGATTCATTATTGATTCTCTCTTAATGCTTTCTTTATCAGTATTGATTCATCCTTGATTCATTCTTGATTATGAATGATTTAATTTTATTTAATTTATTATTCATTCTTGTTTCATTTTTGACTCACTCTTAATTCATTTTTGATCCATTCATGATTCTTTTTTATTCATTTTGATCTATTATTGACTAAGTATAGATTCATTCTTAATTCATCCTTGGTTCATTCTTTTTTCATTCTTGATTCATTCTTGATTTTAAAGGTGCCGGTAACCCGGGCGTTTATTAATATCAAGAGTTATTTACATTTACATATATGTGCGCTACCCGACTCAATAGACAATATCTGTTCTGAGCCGGGTAGTAGTATCTATAATTACATATCAGTAAAAATTAAAGCAAAAAAAATACAAAAGATAATAAATAAAAGTACAAAGAACAAAAGTAAAACTTAAATAATAATAATACAAAGTACAAAAGAAAAACATAAATAAAAATACAAAAGATAACCTACATATAATAATCTAAATATAAAAAAAAATTACAAACATATATAAAGTAATTGAACATTTTCAGTACGAAAGTTCTTTTTTTTAATTTTAATAAATGTTTAAATAATAATATACTACGTATAAAAAATTATCGCGTTCAGTTTTCAAGTAGCTTGTTAATGCAATCCCTTTTTTTGTTTAATAACCACGTATTAAAGTTTTTATATGTACGTTTTCTATTGGTTTGAGTTATGTATTGTGTTTCTTTTAAGAAAATGTTGAATATGGAATGTGCGAGATAAGATTCATGTTTTTTTAGCAAGAGTGGATTTTATTTTTGGCACTTGTAAATGTTTGTTAGATTTAGCTCTAGTGTATGGACGTAAGGCAGGAAAGCGCAGCCTTTTGACTCTTGTTCACCCCTGTCTTCGTTTCGTGCTGATTTGGCTCTTATGATTTGCTTTGTCTGCCTTGCTGGGTATCCGTTACGCTCCAGTGCATCGGTGAGTTTGGTCAGTTCTAATCCGAGTTTTTTTGGATTTGTTCCTGAAGTCCTGGGAAGACCCAAAACTTACAGAGCACGCCTAATTACGGAGGCAATTGAAATCCATAAAAACCCCGACGACGGAGCTAAGCTCAATAGTTCTTGGTATCCAGTAATTGACGGCTACACCAAAGCTAAACGCAAAAAACCATGCTGAATTTTTTCTAACACCAGCTCGTAGAGAAATGGAGCTGGCAGCACGGTATCGCTTCGACACACATAAGTAAACACTCTCACCAATATCATTTGGTCATCTGCCCTGATGATGGACACTGTAACGCTGTCCGAAACGTTGGCTAAAGAAGGAGGTAGCGAAACACGGCATAACACCCCAAAAACAATAACAAAAATACTTTTTGGCCGTGAAAACCTAAAAACATACCTACAATTAAACATCGTTCTAAAAACGGAAAGTGTGACTTTCTTCGATTTGCCTCATAATTATTCAGTAATTAGTCGTTTCTGACGATAATAACAAACTAAAATCGCAATAAAAAGAACAAAACTATTGCGTTTTTTTGCTAATAACGCTTTATTAAACTTAATCACGATTTCCTTAGTATTTTATGTTCGATAAACTTCTATAGTAGGTGCCTACATGCAAAAATTTCTTTGTTTAATGCGATCTTTACCTATTTTCTTTCCGCTGTCACTTTTTTATCAGTTTTCTTCAATCGAGCGAACAATGAAGTTGTTATCTGAATTAACAGAAGTGGAGCTTTCCCTACATAATACGATTTTCTAAGAGATTTTTCCACATCAAAGAAACTGAACGTTTCGTGAACCTTTAGAAATTCGTTGATGCGGAAATGTGTGAAACTTTCAACCGACGGGATTGAAATTTAATGAGTGATATTTTGTGCGTTGAAAATAGAAAACTCGTTGTTATTAGTCTGATTCTCACCTTAGGTGTAGACATGTTTGTATAATAAGCCTGGAAGGCCAGTTATTATTACCTTGAGAAATTTTGATTCAATACTGTTCTGTTATTAGATTATTCACCATCGTAACATGGTGCAACATCTCAGAGTTGGCCTTCTCAACAAGTGTTCTGAAACGGCTTCTGTCACCTCACCTTTCGCTGTCAGTCCTCAGTCCTATGTGCTCCCATCCTCTTACAAAGATACAGATTACCTTTTCAACAGCGACTCTGTAACAGTATATTCTGTAAGATCACATATAATGTTCTACAGGCTATTCAGGTACTCCTACATTTCAGCTGGATGTTCCTAGAGCTGGATGGGGGGAGAGGGGAGCGGAGAGAGGGATGGTGGAGGGACAGGGGGAAGGGGGAAGGGGAACCATGTGTTTATGTATAACCGTACACTATGTGTTTCTTGTTAATTATTAATCCGGTGCGTAGCCGGGAAACACGCCAGACGCGCGCTCAACATTTGTACACGGTTGACATTAGTCACATGAGAATGGGTCGTTTCTACGACTCGTTCTTGAGTTCAACAGCTCGGCTGTGGAACGATTTGCCGGCCTCTGTGTTTCCTCCCTCCTACAACATGGGTCTCTTCAAGACCCATGTTCACTCCTTCCTCTCCTCAAAAACACCATCCACACAACATCCTCAAAGATGACATAGGCCCTGAGGGAAATTATTTTCTTCAGGGCCTCCTGTGTGGAGTTAATGTAAAAAAAAAAAAAAAAATTGTACCCTGATGATGCATGAGCAAAGCAAAACCGGCCGGTAAAAAAAATAATAAAAACTCTTTGAATTGAACTGATTTTTATTATATTTTTTATAAAACTTCTAATTAATTCATGTATTTACCTAGTTTCCTAAATAAACTTACATAAATAAATAAAAATGTGCTTTTCTCGAGTTGTACGCAGCTATCGAAAATTGTTTATCCAGTCTATTTTTATCTTAACATGTCTTCACATAGGTTGATATGTTTTGCTTATAATAAATATTGTCTCCCCACTAGCTTCATGAACAAGAACATGCTGCATTTGACATGTCCAAGTTTATGTTTTGCCGTGTAGGGGCAGTCAGAGACATCTTGAAAGCTTCAATAATAGCTGCGTTTTTTCTCATATGAGTAAATTCTTGACGTGATAACCAAGTCTTTGGAGAATTTTTGCCTTACTTGTTTGTTTGGATAGTCCAAAATTGGTATTATTACCAATATGTGAATCGAATCGCCGTCACTTGAAATGACTCTGGTCATGTTTAGATTTTAATATCCAGGTATTTTCCACTCTTTCCTATCTCCTTTCCATTCCCACTGCCTTTACCCTCACAACACACTCAAAACTGGAATGTCATATTCATGTTTGCATTGGCTCGTGGCAGTTGGCACTCACCATTTTCACAAAAACACAAGATTTATCAAAACACTAATTCATTAACTAAAGTGCCTGTAATTTCTGGATCGATTTTTTATTGATGTTAATGTGACTGATGTCGTGTTAATCTGTAACCAATGAATTAATTATAACATGCTAAATAAGAACGTATGCAAATTTAGTTTCGTCAAATAAGTCACAAAGAACTTTGGCGTGCTGATAGATTACTTTCACTGTTACACGATATTACTAAATGTGAAGTGGTACTGATAACTTTGCATGTGCAGTGCTCTGCTTGTTTTAATGGTTAATTAGGAGGCAGAACCTCTCCGAGGCACACATAAAAACGCTGATTCAATTTTCAAACATAAATTTATTGTGTGGCCTTGCTCGGTATTAATTAAACTCATAGGTACGTATTACTTGTATTACCTTTTAAATTTAAATATATAAAAATATGTTTACTTCTGTCTATGTATGTATGCTATCCGTTGCTAAACCATTCATCCGATTTTTTTTTTACATGAGCTCCACACAGGAGTCTCTGAGTAAAATAATCTCCCTCAGGACCCATGTCATCTTTGGGGATGCTGTGTGGACGGTTTTTTAAGGAAAGGAAATGGAGGAGAATTTTGGGAAGTAAAAAGGTTTAAGGGGTGGGTAGGAATCTGGGGTTCAGTGTGTCTTGGTCATCCGCCTCCAAGACCTAGACAAACCTCAATCCATGAATCCGGGCACCCCTGCTTAGTCACCAAACGTAGCGAACCACTTGGGGTGACCTATGACAGAGGTGTTGGTTATCCAATAAAGGTTCCCGGGGCGGCGGTACCCATTCTTGTCTCCCAAATTGCGATGAAACTTTGAGGATTTGATGTGTGCAAGCCCGCAATTTTTACTATACGCAATAATGAGTTCTGGCATCACGAAATTATGCGTTGCTAACAGTTCTTACGATTGCGATGAAACTTTGAAAATTTGATGTGTGCCTGCCAGCGGTAGTCTATATACGAGCTCCGGCATTATGAAATCTGTATAAAATAATTGCAATAGGTGGCACGCGAGCTGTTTGAAAACTGAATGTACCGGGAACGAATGTATGAAATGCGGGGAAGGGAACTCCAGAGGGGGAGGGGAACTTGGGAGGGGAAGGGATCGGGGGAAGAGGTTGAGAGGAGTGGGGAGAGGGAAGGCGGAGTGGGAACGCGAGAGGAAGAGGGAGGCGAGGCGGAAGGGGAACGGAACGAATGGGAAAGGACCCGCAGGGAGAAACAATATCTTTATTAAGAGGCATTGCATCGCATGCCGGAAACTCGCTAGTACATAATATATTCTACGAGTAATTTACTCAGGCCCAATTGTTTCGCCGAAATACAAATGGAACATTGTCATCAAATGACCACTAAACGCCATATTGTTTTTTTCGAATTTTAAATTTTTTTTTTTTTTTTACAGTTAATACCGCACAAGAGTCCCAACTGCTCCCGTCTGGAGCCAGTGAGACTATGGCATCCCCAATCGGAGTATGTTGTGAGGTTGAAGGTAGTAGGGAGGGGAAGGAGATAGGGAAGAGAAAGGTTGGGAAGTACCTGGCTATTCAGATCTGGTCACTAAACACGGCTAAAACCATTTTAAGCAACGTTTCAACTCTGAATGGTGGTCTTACACCAGGGCGATACTGATAGTATCTTCCACTCTGAAATAAATATAATAAATAAATGTCCCTGAGATCCAATTCCAAGGGTTCCACGGCAGTTGATCCGCCACCTGAACCCCCGGCGTACGTTCATACATTACAATGTTCCACCGTTTTACGGAAAATATGGTGTACCCAATTACACAATAACAAAAATATAAATCATATTTTCATTAAAAAAAAATCTGAACTCAAAAATTGGATAAAGATATTGGCACCTATGGGACTCAAACCCAGGACTTTCGGCTTTCCGGGCCACTGCGCTTACCACTGCGCACTGGCCTGGGGTTCGAGTCCCAGAGGACACAATATTTTTTTCTGATTTTTCTATTTCTAGATTTTTGATTGGGTTTCGCTAATATCGTCTTCATTGAATTAAATATTACAATTCGAGGTTTTACTCATAAATTTGAAAATAATAATTAATCAAAAAACATATTTTCATTCAAATTCAGTTAGTTATCATCTTCTGCTGTTCCCACTTTGTTCAAAAGCTGAAAAGGACTTATTTCGTTGGAAAGTCAAAATATTTGGGGTTCAACTGTCATGGATTATACCTTCATTATTGTTGTATATATTATAACCTATGTAATTTATTGCCTTGTTTAGGAAGTTAGAAAATAAATTATTATGTATGTTACTACCTTATTCCTTCTTGAATTCACTATAAAGTATCAATTTTGAATAATAATACACGTTAGTACGTGATTGGCGTGTTTTTTTGTCTTTTCAGGACCACATTTTTTTTACCTGCCCACTCCCTCAATGTGCTATTTCAATGCCCCCTTATTAATTCTGGGTCTTCTACCGCCCCCTGAAAGTCTGAAACGCACACAAGGGGGCGTAATCGCCCAGTGAGAACCAATGGTCTAAACGCTTAACCCTTCGAATAATGACAAAATAATATCTATGAACTTTTGCCTGTCAAGATTTGCGCACTAAATTCCCGGTTCTTCCCGTGCATTTTAAATTTTCCTTTTTATTGGTTATTTTTTAACCTTTTTGCAAAAACAAAAATTGTTCTAAAATTAAGATAAAATAATCTTTCCGATGTGTTTATTAGAAATCAACATTTTTGTTTTTTAATATTAAAATTTTGGTATCGAAAATGTAAATTAGCTTAAAAATACAAACCTGGGGATTCCTAGAAAAAGTACATAAAATAAAATAAACTGAACATTTTAAACACAGATTCCTTTTCTTAAGAAAATTTATAATAAAACTGTCACCTCACTTTTTATGACATTTATACAATTTTATTTTAAAATTAAATGTTTGTTACGTCACAAATTGGCACAAAATAAAATCGTCACTTATGATCGGGTTTGTAAAATATCTGACCAATAAAGCTTGTATATTCCAAAAGCAATAAGAAGCATTATTTCTTTCGCTTTCTAACATAAAAGAAATTACAAATGTATGCGTGACAGGAAGAGAGATATCTAATTTTTAATAATGCACGGTCGCTCTGGGACAATCTGGGTCTCCTGTTATTAAACGGCATATGATTTTTTGGGACAACCTGGGTCTCCTGTGATTAGACGGGTTAAACCAGTCATTCACAAAGTGGTCCAGGTGACCCAGGGGTCCACGGGAGACTCGACGGGGGCCTACACAGACGTGATAAAAAAATGGAGGCCCACAAGTTGTAAGTGGGGGCCACGGAAATTTTACTGCTTTCGATAGTACATAACAAAAATAAATAATAAATACCAAAAAAAACGGCTTGGCTTTACCTGGCAATGTAGCAAAAATAGACTAGACTTCGGTGAAGACCCATCCGTGCCCATGTCCCATCCCGCCCCCCGTCTCAAACCTCATTACGCCCCACTCCTTCTGGCGGCGGTTACTTGTAACAACTTGTATATTCAGTACAACGCGTAACGAGTTTTGGGAATATGGTAAAAATAGCAGGGGGTCCACCGAAATCAGTAAAATTTTGAAAGTGGTCTACGAGAAAAAAAAGTTTGGGAACCTCTGGTCTAAACGAATCATCTATTTCTTTAACTCGTACAAAAGAGTAATATTTTACATGATTCATAAAGAAAATCGATTTTCTCACTTAACTGAAAGATCAATTTTCCTACATGTAACAAGAGACTTGCCAATTTATCTGTGGAGCTCTCGAAAATTCATCAAAATTTCCGGATTGTTAAACGAAAATCATAATTGTTTTATCAAATACCAAAAACACGGGAACATAATATATAAATTTCTGTGTTTTTTCGAGCGGAAGATAAATATCACTGGCACTGTCAGTGTCACTCCAAATAATGTCACGGGCAAGTGAAACGACAAAGCTTCTTAGTGACTAAAATTCTTACTAAAACAGAACCATTGATAATGTCAACAACCAGCGAGCCATTCAAATCTTATAACAAAGCGAACTGGAGAGGTATTTCCATCGGGAACATGATAATGATAAATTTCTAGGGCTTACAGCTTACATGTACAAACTGATAACCTCAGGAGACCAAATTTGTCCCAGCTCACGCATATCTCTGTCATGATGAGAAACATGATCTAAATGGTATTAGAAAGAAAAAACTCTACGCCTTATATTCAAGTTTAGAACTCAACTATAGAAAAATTTAACTGTGAACATCTATTAAACAAAAAATTCCGACAGAAGTTTTAGAAAAATGTAATTTTTTTTAAAATTATTTTTTTATGAAACGACACAAATAAGAGGTGATAAAAAACATGTGTGTGTGTTTTTTTGTTGTTGTCGTAATAGTTATTTTAGAAAGAAAACACATGAAGTAAGTCATTTTTATAACTACAGACATGTTTGAATTAAAAAAATTAATATTTTTAAAATTATATTTTTATTTTATTAAAAGACAAATAACTTTGTACACATCACTTTATTTGATACACACTCAACATGTTTCATGAACAACGTTCACCTCATCAGGAGTTAAATTAGTATACTGTAACTTTAACTCCTGATGAGGTGAACATTGTTCATGAAACATGTTGAGTGTGTATCAAATAAAGTGATGTGTACAAAGTTATTTTTCTTTTAACCCTTCGAATAATGAGAAAATAATATGTATGAACTTTCGCCTGTCAAGATTTGCGCGCTAAATTCCCGGTTTTTCCCATGCATTTTAAATGTTCCTTTTAATTAGTTATTTTTTAACTTTTTTGCAAAAACAAAAATTGTTCTAAAATCTAAATAAAATAATCTTTCCAATGTTTTATTAGAAATAAAAAAATTGTTTTTAAATATTAAAATTTTGATATTGAAAATGTAAATTTGCTAAAAATACGTACCTGGGGATTCCTCAAAAAAGTACGTAAAATTAAATAAACTGAAAATTTTAAATACAGATTCTTTTTTTTTTAAAATTTGTAATAAAACTGTTACCTCACTTTTTATGACTTTCATACAATTTTATTTTTAAATTTAGTGTTTGTTACGTCACAAATTGGCGCAAAATAAAATCGTCACTTATGATCGGGTTTGTAAAACATCTAACCAATAAAGCTTGTATATTTCTAAGACAATAAGAAGCATCATTTCTTTCGCTTTCTAACAACAAAAAATCACAAATTTTTGTATGACAGGAAGAGAGATATCTAACTTTTAATAATGCACGGTCGCTCTGGGACAATCTGGGTCTCCTGTTATTATAACGGCATATGATGTTTTGGGACAACTTGGGTCTCCTGTGATTAGACGGGTTGATAAAATAAATAATGTTAACAGTTTTCTTTTGTTTTCGGAGATATTCAGAAATATGCCATTAATGAGAATTTTATTGCAAAAGGGGAAATATTTGTACCTTCTGAGAAAAAAAGACTAATTTTTGAGATTTTTTTAAAATTTTTTATATGAATACCGCACAAGAGTCCCAACTGCTCCCGTCTGGAGCCAGTGAGACTATGGCATCCCCAATTGGGGAATGTTGTGAGGCTGAAGGTAATGGGGAGGGGAAGGAGATGGGGAAGAGGAAGGTGGGAGGTATCTGGCTATTCAGATCTGGTCACCAAACACGGCTAAAGCCATTTAAAGCAACATTTCAATTCCGAATGGTGGTCTTACACCAGGGCGATACCGAGAGAATCTTCCACTCTGGAACGTGCCGCAAATATACTATATATTATTTTAAATGAATAAATTGTGAAATAACACAAATTAAACAAATAAAATTTATTTGCCACGCCGGGATTCGATCCCGCGACCTTCGGAGTGCGAGAGAGTTAAGTTGAGAAGTTAAGTTCATAGAATGGATTGAAAAGATGAATAAAGGCATTTAAATTTGTTTTAAAACATCAAATGTTCTTTGCAGATATTGGAAGATTGTAGATTGAAGCAAACAAATTAAAGGAGATTGAACATCTATCGTTTCTGGAGCCAGGAAGACTATGGCATTCCCAATTGGGGTATATTATGAGACTGTAGGTGGCGGGGAGGGGAAGAGATGAGAAAGAGGAAGGTGGGGAAGTATCTAGCTATTCAGATTTGATGACCAAACACGGCTAAATTCGTTACAAGACACGTTTCAGTTATGAACGGTGGTCTTACACCGTTAAGATACTGAGGATATCTTTCACCCTGCAACGTGCCGCAAATATGCAAATATATATATTTATCAAATAAATATCAAATTTATATTATTTTTTTATGAATTTATCTTGAAATAACACAAATATCAATTTTTTTTTGCACATGCCGGGATTCGATCCCGCAACTTTCGGATTGCCAGTCAAGAATTCGTGTTGACGTCAATAACAAGTAACCACCAGTCATTTAGAATATTTTTGTTGACATAAAATATTTTTATATTTTTTCTAAAATAAGTTAATTGAATACTAATTTTTTTAATTCGTCATTACTTCTTCGGGCTGATTACAAGATATTCTGAGTATCGCTCTCATAAATACCATCAATCATAAAAAAACGTTGCTAAATATTTGGTGATCAGATCTGAATAGCCAGATACTTTCCAACCTTCCAGTATTCCATCAACTTCCCTTCACCATTTTCTTAAAGGGGGTGGGGAGGATAAGGTTTTAAAAGTCTTTTCTATTTATTTTTTTCTAAATGTACAATATTTCGAGAGTATTATGTCAAAATTTCAGTAAATCGGAACAAAACTAACGAAGATAAGCGTTTCAAGCAGTAAATATCACAACATGCGCCATCTGGTGATGCCATAATCTCACCGGCTCTGGACTACATTCACATAAAAATGCAACTACAAATATGAAATCAAATATAAACTTTAAACAAAAGCTTCCTTCTCAAATAAAATTTCAAAGAACATAAATTTTTGTACAATTTATTAAGATTTTTTTCCTCTCTTTTCCTATATTTTATATATTTTTTACATTAGCTCCACATAGTTATGTCAATTTCTGGATCTTAGCGGCAGATGCACCTGCCCTCCCACTGCATGGTGGGTCGGATCAAGATAGATTGGTTGAGGGAAGCTCTATGACCTCTCCGACATAGCGCACCACTTTTTTTTTTTTTTTTTACAGTTAATACCGCACAAGAGTCCCAACTGCTCCTGTCTAGAGCCAGTGGGACTATGGCATCCCCAATCGGGGTATGTTGTGAGGCTGAAGGTGGTGGGGAGGGGAAGTAGATAGGGAAGAGGAAGGTGGGGAAGTACCTGGCTATTCAGATCTGGTCACTAAACACGGCTAAAGCCATTTCAAGCAACGTTTCAATTCTGAATGGTGGTCTTACACCAGGGCGATACTGATAGTATCTTCCACTCTGGAACGTGCCGCAAATATACTATATATTATTTTAAATGAATAAATTGTGAAATAACACAAATTAATCAAATATAATTTATTTGCGCACGCCGGGTTCGAACCCGCGACCTTCGGATTGTGAGTCGAGAGTCTTGCCTCGGGACCACGGAGGCCGTCAACCACTTGGGGCGATCTAATTATTTCTAGAGCGGTGGTACCCTTACCCACCTCCCAAATTGATATAACCGTCAAACTTTCTTTATTGATATTCGAAACAAAATTGATTAATCATTCCATCGTCATGGTGTATCAAATCCACAAAATAATTCTTACAATGAGAGCTGCTTACTCTCGAACTAAGGAATTCTCAGAACTTTATTAGAAAAACAATACTGATGGAAAACAAAGAGTAGGTACTTGTCGATACTCTAATTTTCTGTCTAATTGGTGAAACTCACGCACGTGCCTACATTCTTGCAAACGCTTTTATTTCTGCCCGTGTTAGAATTAATAAGTCTGAAATATAACACTAAGCAAATCCATTCACAATATTTGGGTATTTGTTAATTAAAAATAATAATAACAATAATTTGGTAATGTGTAGCGCGCTGTTTTTGTGAAAAATCATCTCAAGGGCGCTGTACAATTAATTATGAGTTTTTAGGCTCAATCTAACTTTATTATTTACAAATAGATACAGAAATAAACTTACCTGGCAGGTCACTTCCGATAAAATTAAATTTAATATATTGGTGTCATTGTAGACTCAAAGTGAACTTGAAGCCCAATCTAGGTCATTTTTACCTACATGCAAACAAATATCTGCTTTCTCTTTCGCACACTTCTCACGATAGCCCTGGTTGATCGAACCAACTTAGTACCCGCCAAGAGCTCACAGGAGACGGCGGTATTGCCTTGGTAAGTCCCTTCGTATTAGAGTTATCGTACTGTTGTAGGTCAATTTGACCTACGTTTAGGTTTTTTGGAATTTTTAAATGTGTGTAAAAAGTGTTTATAAAGAAAAAATTACTATATAAAACTGTTAAATTGTTATAAAACATTTATTGGTTAGTAGAAAAAAGAAGATTTTGTTTAGTTTTCTTTTAAATATTTTTAGTTTAAAAAGAACAATCCGATAGGATCTCATTTTGTCCCAAACTTTTGTATTAGTAAAATAAGTCTAATAAAATAAAATAGTTTAATAAATAAATATTATTCTAATTATTATTCTGATTTTTTTTTATTTCCCCATTAGTTTATACGAATATAAAAATATAATGAATAAACGAATAACGAATAAAATATAATAAATAAACGAAATAATGATAAAAAAATAATAAATTACATAGAATTCATTATAAGCGCCCTTGAGGTAATTTTTCACAAAAACGGCGGTCTACAAATTGTCCAATTATTATTATTATTATTATGTTACAAGTGTTTTCATTCATGTAGGTAAATTTGACCTATGATTGGGCTTTTTAGATAGAAAAATATGATTGGGCTTCTAGGGTTAAAAAATTGCAAAAAATATCACGGATTTCTTGACAGAATCAGAAACAAAGTAAATACAGATACACGTCATCAATATGCAATCACCGCTCTTAAATTACTGTTGAAGTATTATTTTCTCTTTAATGAAGAGAAAATTTAAAAAGTGCAAATACTGCAAAATAAATTCATGATAAGAGTCAAATTATTGGAGCTTAATTTTATGACGGTGAAGCAAACCATATATAAATGTACCGTTTTTATATATTAAATGAACACAGGGATAGTGTCTAAGGATCTGAAAAGAAAATATGTTTAAATTTAAGAAGGAATTAAGAAAGCACGTCCACCTCAAATATTTATGTTTTGTTAGAGATTTAATACAATTAAAACTGAAATATTTATATATGTATTATTTTTGCCAAAAAGGGTAAATTTTTATACACAATACATGTGCTGCCAGCCTATATCGATTTTTTTTTATTTATTCTCTGTCAATAACGGTTCGGCTGTCAACGGTAAAACAGTGTTTAAAAACATCGATATAAAATCATCGGAAGTTCCGCCTATTGGCCCGATATTATCAAATTATCGGTTTATGTTTTTCTCAAATTTTAGCACACGCAACGATGTGAGCCAACTCAAGATTAATAAATAAGTAAATAAACAATATTGATACGTTTTAAGACGAAATTTTACACTGGGGGACCAGCGTGATCGATCAATCAAACCCTGTATCGATACGATCAATATTTGCGAGCATTGCCTATGATTATTAACAGATTCCGACCACCGATTGATAAATTTAAGCGCGGTGTCCATAGTTTCAGCTAAGTTTCGATTAATTGACTATCAATAAAACCCTTCTTTTAATTATGTCGTTCGTTGTGCTAAATTATTGGCTAATTTAATGAGCGTATGGAACTAATGAAGCCTTACACATGACAGAAGTAATACACGCGGTCCATGGACTTAAATAATGCATCTAAGACGCAATCAATTCATTCCGTTCGATCTTTGAGAAACGACAATGTTTGAAATATACTAAACACCTCATTAACTGATTTTATTAGTTGAAAATACTTACCTAAAAATTAAATGCATTTTTAGGTAAGTATTTCAATTCAACATTGCCCATGTATTTATTTTGACCTAATTGCTTGGCGTTTGATATTTTGTAATGTCAATTCATAGAAAATTCCTTCAGCGTTGCCAGCTTCTTATTTATACCCTGTCAATAACGGTTCGGCCGTCCATGGTAAAACTGTGTTCGGGATATCGATATAAAATCTTTGGAAGTTACGCCTACCGATCCGATATTGTAAAGTTATCGATTTTACCGTTCTGGAGTTCCAGGGTTGGGTACCCATGGTCGATCGATATAACCCTATATCAATACGATGTCGGTAAAATCCGTCATTTATGGTCAGTTATTGTGCTAGCACGGTCAACAATTGAGAAGTGATATTCTGACCGACGATTGACAAAATCCCGCCAAATCGTACGCGTTCTTGTCTGCGACTGTCGTTTGGTTGATCGATAAAATCCCTATATACAAAATTTACTAAATCTATTAGTCTGCATAATTTTCTGTCGGTGTTATCCATTTTCTTTGTACTTTTTTTTTTTTTTTTTTTTTATATTAACTCCACACAGGAGGCCCTGAGGGAAATAATTTCCCTCAGGGCCTATGTCATCTTTGGAGATGCTGTGTGGAGGGTGCTGTTGAGGAGAGGAAGGAGTGAACATGGGTCTTGAAGAGACCCATATTGTAGGAGGGAGGAAACACAGAAGCCGGCAAATCGTTCCACAGCCGGGCTGTTGAACTCAAGAACGAGTCGTAGAAACGACCCGTTCTCATGTGGCTAATGTCAACCGTGTACAAATGTTGAGCGCGTGTTTGGCGTGTTTCCCGACTATGCACCGGTGCCGGGGGGATCAGTGACGCTAGTTCCTCGGAGCATCTTCCATTGTAATACCGGTAGAACAAGGACAGCATTCCCACCTGACGCCTGTGCTCTAAAGATTGCAGTCCATTTGTTAAGTTAGGAGAATCTATCAAACGGACCGCCCGTTTCTGCACAGAGTCGAGGGTTTTTTTCAGGTATTTTGGGACTCCAGACCAGAGGTGGCTGCCAAATTCAACCGTGGGGCGCACTTGCGATTTGTACAGGGTTAGCAGTTGTGTACTATTAAAGTATCTGCGGGCCCTGTACAGTACGCTCAGTTTCTGAGAGGCTAACTTAACTCTGGCCTCGATGGAGCCCCCGTACCTGAGCTGGTCACTTAGAGTTACACCAAGCATATCAATGGAAGGCCTGTTCGGGAGATTGCTTCCGTTGAAGGAGACTAGATTATCATTCCGATCCCTTTTAGACGTAATCAGACATGATTGGGTCTTTGAAACATTAAATTCGACGAGGTTATTCTTACCCCAAGAGAAAACACTCTCGAGGTAACCGTCCATTCTTTGTTTCAAAGCCCTCCGAGCCATTGGGATTTGTGAGCCCTTTGGGGGCTTGTCAAACAAAAAGCTATCATGGACTGTACTGTCATCCGCGTAACAATGAATCGGTGCACATGTCAAGAGGTCATTGATGTGCAACAGAAACAAAGTCGGAGACAGAACCGATCCCTGTGGGACGCCAGCATTTATCGAATGCGAGGAAGAGGTGAAACCATCAGCAACCGCCTGAATCGACCTCTCCCTCAAAAAGTCGGCAATCCACGTACACAAGGAAGCGGGAAGTCCGTAAGAAGGCAGTTTGTTGACAAGCCCTCGGTGCCAAACCCGGTCAAAGGCCTTGGAAATATCCAGTGCAACGGTTTGGGTCTCACCAAAGCGTTCCAGGCACCGCCCCCAAACATGTGTCACATACGCGAGAAGATCACCGCACGAGCGGTTCCGCCGGAATCCGTATTGACGGTCGTTAATAATTTTGTTCTTCTCGAGGTATGTGAGTAGTTTGTCGTTGACCACACGTTCCATCACTTTTGACAGAACAGATGTGATCGCTATGGGGCGGTAGTTGGCCGGGTTAGAGCGGTCACCTTTCTTTGGAATAGGGTGAATGATCGCTTTTTTCCAACCAGAGGGCACAGACCCAGACTTCAGGGACATTTTGAAAAGCTTCGTCAAAATTGGAGCTATTTCTGCAGCGCACCTCTTCAATACCAGGGCAGGTATTCCGTCAGGCCCACTAGCTTTATTAACATCAAGCCCTCGTAAGACTTGGAGTACATCCCGATGCCGAATCCTCAGCTTTTTCATACGAAAACCGCAGTGAGGAACCGACGGCGGGATAGCACCTTGGTCATCGAGGGTCGAGTTTTCCGCGAACATTTTGCCTAATAAGTACTGGTGTAAATGTATCCTTACTGTTGTATCCCTCTAAATTCTTTAATTTTTTTTATTTATTTATCTATATACAGTATGTTTACGTTGTGTTTTTCGATGCCTATCTCATTAGGATATACCTATGTCAAGACAGGCTTAAATGAACATATTTTGTAGTAACAAGAATTTTAAGGTAACATACATATTCATTTGAATACAATAAAAATAGAAAAGTGGTTGGAATGGTGGGTAAATACTTTAACCTTTTCGTCCCGGAACGAAAAAAATCACACATGACCCGAAGGGGGGTCACTCGGGGACCCCAATTTGTTTTTCATATTAAAGGGTGTTAATGACATATTTTTTTGTAATTTGTTATGATTATAATTAGAGGGAAGTATAATCATCGTATTTCAGTAGTCATTTTCAAAATCGTTTCATAAATAAAGTCATAATTAATATTCTAATGAATTTACACCATAACGTGTATTTTTCCATAGAAAACAGAGAAGACGGGCCGATAGCCAACGTAACACCTTGTTTCCGAATCTCGACTGGCGATTAGCTTTCACCGGAAACGACTCAGACCGAATGATCTTTGACCGGCAAGCGAACATTATAGCATTGTAAAAAGAGCAAACGAGATGCGCAGTGTAAACGAACGCGATCTAGTCCTTTCCACTAACAACTTAGAAATTACTTGCTATCGCTTAGAATTATCCCGAAACATTCAGCAGATAGGGACGGGGTACGCCCGAACAGAGGGGAAGGGGGGCGGGTGTCACAGATTATTCGCCGGATTTTGTTATAAACTATTTAATTTTAAGAAAAGTAGTAATGCTATATTAATTTTCTTAATGCAAATCGATAACCAAATAGTTTTTCTAAGATTACTCAAATTATTGAGTACGTGGTTTAAAAAACAACATAGATACAGCGTAAAACTCTCGTTAGTGTAGGTGCGTTCCCCCGGTCCGGTAAGGAAGTGTTAAAGAGAGTTATCATATACATGAAGGAAGAGATGAAGTACAGTAAATAGTAAATCCTATTATGGAATTAAATTTGACATGATTCCATTTTTTCAATTATTATTTTACATGGATTAAGTCGTTTGTAAATTGTTTTCTCTCTGTGTATGATTTATTTTACAGATGTTTGCAGTAGTGTGGCGTCCAATACTCACAATCCATTTCTTTGCATCTTGTTTAAATTTTGTCAAGGATTCAGTTTGTTTGATCGTAGCTGGTAGTGTGTTGTAAAGTTTGCAAGCTATGTATTTGAAGAGTCTTTGCCCAAAGGTAGTTTTGAAAAAAGGAGTTTGGAGAAGTTCTTTGTTTTTTAGCTCGGGTATTTTGCATTTTTTGTGTTGCTTTGTATAATGTTTTGTTGTTTTCATGTAAATTAACCCTCCAATTCCCATGTCAAAGTTAATAAAGATTTTTCTTTTCTCTTTAAATAAAATAGTTTAGATATACACAGTTAAGACAAAAAAATATTTAATAAACAAATTTATCACCCCCACTTCTTTTTATGGGCGTGTCACCTACAGGTGACACTGGGCAATGTGCGTACAGCATGTGAGAATACAGCTTTTTGTTCTGACGGTAGGAATAAAATTTCAATGAATGATAGAGTTTTTATAATAAGATTTATTTAAATAAAGTTTTATAATAATATTTTGTATATTTATAAAAAAAAGACAGAGCACTTATTTATTGTGAAAGCTGTACCAACACTTGAGATGCAAACCGATATTGCCCTTGGCACACATTTTTCTGGTGCGTTGGTGACAATATCCACATCTTCGTTGAGAGCAGTCTATTTGCGATTGCTCATCAGCACTTCCTGCACTCTTCACCTCGATAGGCACTCTTATCTGCAGAGGTACGCCACAATCAAATTTGCGGCTCGGAGGCTTACCATATTTTTGCAAGTATATGGTTGCGACATTTTGCCAAAAATCGCAGTAGGTCCAGTTGTTTTCTGACTGTCTTTTGATCAGCCATGCATTTTGGCAAGCTGCATTTAGATGCAGCTTGCTTGGTTTAGACCAAATCCAAATGGATCCAATCCATGGCAGTAAGATGCAATGGTGACGATACTATTGTCATGCCATTTAGCTGCAATGATTTTCTGATTGAAGCTTTATGACATAGCTCACTTCTTGATTCGTTTTTTATGTCTTTTTGAGTGTGGCAAATTGCAGTTCTCTAGATGGTTTTCCCGAACAGTACCTGTACCCCCAAAATTCTGCTCTCACAAATATTTTTGCGATGGTAACCCCATGAAAAAATGATCAAAGTATAAATTGTAGAGTCCTAACTCTTGTGGTAATCTTGAATGAAGCTCTAAAATAACAGCAGCTCCTAGGCCTAAGTCAGATTTCATCTTGAGTTCAGGGCCGGACGCATCCTGATAAGGTTCACAACAAATTCTAAAACACCATCACAACATAGCGATAAGGCCAAAATGTAAACATTGGTCTAGTTACTTATTACTTAGAATGAATTCCGAACAATAGATTTATTACAATAGAATAGTTACAATGCCCAGTGTCACCCACAGGTGACAGAGCATATTTCCAACATTGCAACAAAAATTCTATAAATTATTTTTGTCCTAAAATACATTTGCACTTTAGCTTATTTATTCATTTATTGCATACAATAAGAAAAAAACAATACTTACGGATTAGGCATTATTATTTCACTTTATGTCGCAAGAGATCACAGAAACTCAGACCGCACCAATTATGGATTTTACAAATGGCGTGTGGCTAGTGCTGCCAGAAAAAAATAACGAATAGAGTTGCTAATTGCCTTTGCTATAGTAGTAGTAGAATTTAAAAATAAAATTTCCGTGTGGTAGAAAAAAAATATTAAACTTCTGTCACCTACAGGTGACACTGGGAATTGAAGAGTTAACTAACATGGAACTTGCGTAGAGTTGTTTTATGTCCATAACGTTGAAAGTATTGAAGATCGTATCAGTGCTGGTAGTAAGAGGCAGTTTAAGAATTATTTTTATGATTAGTTTTTGTGCTTTAACGATAGGGTCGAGGGCACTGGAATAAGCACTACCCCAAGCTAAAATTCCGTGTTCGATGTGAGATTGGCACAGTAAGTAGTACACTGTTTTTTAAAGTTTTAAGTTAAGGAAATTGCATGTTTGTTTAAAAAAGTATATAGATTTGGGGATTTTGTTTGTAGTGTTTTGTATATATAAATATAAGCATATAATATGTATTTCTTGTTTAGTATTAATTTGAATCCTGATGATATTCTAGCAAAGCAAGACCGGTGAGTTTTACACAAAGTGTTTTATTTTTATAAAATATATCAAACCACAAAGTGATTGCTTTCTACAATAATATATGACAATTTTTTTTTTGTAATTAAAAAAAAAAACAAACTTAATTTTTCTTCTACTTACTTACCTACATAGTTAGAAAAATACCGCTTACAAAGCTAACCATTAATTATATTTAATATCAATATAATTTTTCGAAATAATTCCATCAGAGGCCTGATAAAGTCAAATATCTCTCGTGACAAGAATTCCCTTCAAAAATATTATTCGCTTAGGGCAGATATTAATTTTTTTCGTTTTAAGCTCTAAATTGTTAATTTCCCTGGGGATTCTGCAGGCGTCCAATCAATTTTATGTACATTGAGGGAAATAGTAATTGCTGATGGCAATAAAAATCCAAAACTGAAAGCAGGGTGTTCCAAAACGCCATTGAAAATTAATAAATATTTTTGAACAATGATTAATATTTTTAACTAATGTTAGATAGATTGAAGTTTTTGAACGCTTCCATTTTTCGAAAAAAAAATTGATTAAGTAACTATTTTTTTTTCGAGTCGCAATGGTGTCACTTCGATTTTCACCGCAACGCAAAAAGGTAATAAATAATGTATATTACTTTTAGCTGATATTAATTTTTTAACAAAATTATGAACATGCAAACACTTTAAATGCAATAAATACAAACCACTGTAAGTACAGAAAACTTATTTGTAGTCCGACTTCAATTTAAAATAAATTAAATATTCTTTTTATTGTTTAAAAAACCGAAATGTTTCTTAAGCAATGTTCCCTTTTTCAGGGTTTTTTACTCGATAACGTCTTATAAATCGATGAACGCCGGCTGCAATCACGAAAAAGCATGACTCATTGTCACGTTCCGCCTGAGCCGAGCGTGCAAGCGAGAGCACGGAACAAGCGTTCGGCCTAATCGTTCGGCTTGTGACGCATCAATCTCTCTTCCACTCCATCGTTATTATATGACATTATTACATAAAATTATCGTCCGTAAACCGAATTTACAGACATCCAATTTTTAAAACAATAAAAGTGGTTAAACCGAAATATTTTATTACTTTGAAAAACAATCTAGTAATATTTCATGTTTGTTTATATAGAAAAACACTTTATTTTTAAAGAAAAACACAAAAACATTTTACAAAATCCCTCATACCAGCTCATGTAGCTCTCTTCATTTTTTAAGCTGAAAATCAGTTTCATTTGTTTGTTTTGTCCAAAAGCCGGAAAGTAGGATTATTTTTTTTTTATATATATTTGCATTTCTGTTTAGCGCACAAAATAATTTTCATAATGAATTTCATGATAGTAAACGCGCACTTTTGACAACCCTGTCAAAGAATGGGAATTCCAGAAATTCTCTAATCACCAATAATAAAAATTAAATAGAAGGCAATATTTACTATCGAGTAATCAATTTTCAATTATAAATGAAGTTATACTTATACCCTTACACTTATTTAATTGAATATATAAAAATGAATGTTTCTTTGATTCTCCCTTCATGCGTTCATAAGTCATTCATCCGATTGCAATGAAACTATGGTGATTTATTATGCGCACACCTACGAAGGTTTCTAAATAATAGAAAGAGAAGCGTTGGTCACGGGAGGGGGAAAGGCGGGGTAGGTGAAAGGGAAACGCGCGAGAGAGGCGGGGTACACGGGGAGGAGGAATGCGGGGAAGGTGGCAGGGGAACGCAGAAGGGGAACGGGGATGCATGGGAAAGTACATGGCGGGGTGGTGTGACGGAGGGGTGGGAGCAAGGGAGGACAGAGAGATAGATTGTAAAAGGAGACATAGTAGCAGTAGAGATAGCAAAGGGTAAATTTGGAAAATCTATGCGGACAGCTGTATCTAGTTTAATTTGTATACGCACCAGACGGAAAAAAAGTTTTATTCAATAGCACTTCAACAGAATTAAATCACAAACACTTTATAATTCTTTGAGAAGCATTACAAGGTGTGCCGGGTACTCGCTAGTTTTATTATTAAATTTTGTTTTGAGGGGATTTGGGGAAAAAAGTGTTTTGGTTACAGCAGCACTGACTTTTGCCTCAGCGGTTACGAAGGGCCTTAATTCGATACAACCTAAAAGGAAACATACAAATTTAATTCGCATTTCAAAAAAAAATTTACTTTACTTCGACCTAACGCAGGTATTGGTTTCCTTTTCCAAATTTGCCAACAAAGAAACTTTCAGAAATTCCTTCGGTCGAAACCGGTGAAGGTGAAATTGGTTATTCAAGTGTTTTTTCTTCACGTCGACTTATTATGAAAATCTTATTAGTGCAGATTACTGAAATATTTAGGTCAACTTAAAATTAATTTCTGAATTAGCTTTAAGGTTTTTCAAGAAAGAAAAACAATCCGAGATCAACAATAAAAACTTCTGCTACCGTCGTTATAAGAAATTTTCGAATTTATAATCTAAACTAATATTATAAATGCCAAACTGCGTGTGTTCGTTTGTTACGCTTTCACCCATAAACCAGTAAACCTACTTTAAAAATTCTTTCAACAATAGAAATCTACATTATATGCGAATACAGGCATATAATGGTGATCTCTGGCGTTATAAAATTATAAATATTAATATATTTTGTTTATTATACGTTTTCTGTCGCTAACAAAAGCGAGTTATTGCTAACGTCGCGTCAGAAGCAAAAGCAAAACAAATCGTTGCCGTGGAAACGATGTTGATATATTATTTGCGAGAACTTTTATTTGGTTTGGAGTGGGAACGCGAAAGGGAAAGGGGACGCAGGAGGGAAAGGGGTGGCGGAAGAGGAACGGGAGCGGGACGAATGGGAAAGGACATGCAGGGAGAAACAATTTCTTTATCACACGGCAAAGCAAAGCATGACGGGTCCCAGCTAGTATTATTACTAAAGCAGATTTGCACCCACAAGTGCAAAGTGCCCTTAATTAATAATAACTTACAATAAATAATCCAATTTGTTATTAATTAATGATTCATTTTAAAGTTGCTGTTATCACGCTGATGGAGGCATGGTTACGTCCAAAATTAGTAGGATAAAGCCGTAAGTATATCTAGGTACTCATTTTAGAGATAGAGTGGTAGATACTCTCAGTATCGCCCTCGTGTAAGCCACCAATTAAAGTTACGGTGAGAGCAGGTAAAGAGTAAAGAGTGGAAGCGAGAGCGAGCGAGACGGTACGAGAACCACCACCATCTGTTGATTTGTTGTACGGCCACCCGTTGCTTTTTCATGGATCGCGTTCGTAGTTGGTAGTTCGTTGTTAGACGAAAAAATAATTTCAGAAGCTTTATGCAAACCGCTTCTGTCATCGGTTGCAAAAAAATCTGTTTTGGCATATATACGCGCTACAATGTGTGCAGACTCCAAGCTCCTGAACTTTATTTGGGACAGAAAGACTGGCAAAGATAATGATGGAGGAGAGAATACCGGAAATTCAATTGATGAAGGACTGAGTGCAGTAGTCGCCAAAGACAAAGTGGCAAAAGAAGGGAGGGTAGTAGTTCATAATTGTATTTTGGTTTGTTTTTTCTGCAATCTATTAGTTTCATTAATTGTTTTTGTGTTTTATTCGTTTTGTCATTTTTAATTTTTTTTCGTTTGTATAAAAAATATGTCTAGGAAAATGTATATTATTTTGAGGAGTTCACCTATAATTTGATTGACATAAAGTGTCCATCTGAGCATATTATTGTTAATTATGA
This sequence comes from Glyphotaelius pellucidus, assembly GCA_936435175.1. NCBI lineage: Eukaryota > Metazoa > Arthropoda > Insecta > Trichoptera > Limnephilidae > Glyphotaelius > Glyphotaelius pellucidus. The sequence goes on from OW386558.1 coordinate 3,977,915, forward strand.
CTTTATTTGGTCTTTTTTTCTAGATTAAGGCGATCGCAGGTGTTGCTGTTTATACACTGGTATATTTTTATGGTGTTTGCATTATTTTTTTTGGCTGTCCGTACTATTTATACTAAACATTGTGAATTGTGTTTTTTGGAATGTTTAGTGTTTTGTTTTTACAATAAATAGCTCCACACAAGAGGTTCTGAGGTATGTCATCTTTGGGGATGCAAAGTGGAGGGTTAGAGAAAGGAAGAAGACGAAGTAGTGTTGGAAAAAGGTATGAAGGGTGGGTAGAAATCTAGGGGTCAATTGGTCCAGGGTTCAATTGGTCAATTGGTACGGTCCAGGGTGATGGAGAGTCCGGCTGCATAGGTCTAGAAAATAAGTTTTGTATTTTTTTAGCAGATTCTTGTTTTCATCAGTAGATTTGAGAATCTGAATCCAATTTTCAAAAATCCTTTCATTATCGTCTATAATTTTCGTCAGGAGAGGCATTAATATACAGAACTCTTCATACAATGCATCAAGGTTAATATTAGGTATCTGTAGTTTTGATACCATGTTGCAAAAATCCTGGTACTTAATTTCGTTCGTCAGTGTCAGCGGCTGCAAACAATGGAAATTACTATTTTCTGAGAAATTGAATCGCGATTCTATATGTCAGTACATTTTGATACTACTTCAAAATATAGTAGTGTATTTTTCAGCCTGAGAAGTAGACAGTTTTCGAAGAATTTGCTGGACTGCCATTCCAAAAAAGGCATCTTCAATTCGTGGTTAATCTTTTGTTTTAAATTATTCATGATTTTATATACGTTTTAAATAAGAACGTTTGTGCCTCCAAGTTGACGAATAGTTTTTCCAAAAATTATCAACATGTAGTGGGAAAAATATAAATATAATTTTGCTTCTAACACCTCAGTGCCAGCTCTGCTATATTTGTCTTCAAGTATTTCAAAATATGATTGGAGACGTTTTTTTCAAATTAAAGGACTAAGTATTGTCCTCTATTGAAGATTTCAAATAAGGGGGCAAGATAAATTTTTGGGTCTGAAATACAGGACGTCCTTTAAAATAAAGGACGTCTGATAACCATAGACACAAGCTAATGTGTATACGCGCCATAACGTCTTTGTTTAGCCTTTTTTTGTTTATCCCCTGTTTTGTTTTGGAAGAAGGAACTTCATAAAATAATAAGGCCGCTTCAGGAAACTTTCAAAGGACTCGTGACATTTTATTTTGCTTTATTCCCAATTACATTGTGAATAATTCCGGAGACACAAACTACCCAAGACAGACCAAGGATTTTACTATTACTTATTTAAGGGCTGGCTGTTGAGAAGAGAAGAGAAAAATAAACCTAAACCTAGGTCTTTTACAGCGGTCTTGTCTGAAGGGAGTTTGCGTCTCCTGACATCTATTGATAATTTCATTTGTTAATTAATTGACTTTACACAAACCAACAAATCGAAATGTCTGGAGAGGTGTGAGCCCTAGCTAATTTAAATTAAACATATTCCCGCCCAAAAAACGGTAAAGGCCAGAGTTTTTTTTTACACAAATAGAATATAATAATTAAAATATCTCACTTATACTACTAAAGATAACTCAAACAACTTTAACTGCTTCACACCAGATTAAATTAACTAACCATTTCATATTTTACATGCTCCAGTTAAACATTAAAGCTAAAGATTAAGTTAACGATTAACATTAAAATCAATAAGTTCTACAATTATTAAACATTTAATTTTAGGACAAACACAATGCCATGCGGATTGGACCAGGTCTTCCTTCCAGGACAGCTAATTTTATTATATACATTTAAATGGGCACTTGCAGTGTTCATTCATTTTCCTTTGGCTAGATTATGACCTTTAATTTTCATATGAGTTTTCACAAGAGGTCACGACCTCCACCATCTTTATTTATTTGCACTTTTTTTATTTTAATTATATTTTCCACTTTTGAATTTATTATTGCCTTTCACTTTTATTCACAAAAGCGAATTTATCATTAAAGTCTGATTATAAAAACAAACACCCAGCTCCATCCATTTATTTTCCTTTGCTTGTGGGCGCCGCACTGTGCACAGGCGCTGCCGGGTTGCTTCTTATATTCCTTGGTCCATCTCGGGTAGATGGTCTCCGCATTTGTTGTCCTCAATTGGCAGTAGGCATAGTTTTGATATTGCCCTCTGAACCGTTCCCTGTCCTGTGATGATGGTAGCTACTCGTACTCTTCCATCGGGCCCCGGGTGTACAGCGTGCACTCGTCCTAGCCTCCAAAAGCAAGGAGGCTCATTATCATCCTTCAAAATGACCATTTGGCCTGGTTGCAGCTGCCTTTGGTGGTTGCCAGTCCATTTTGTCCGGGTCTGCAGCTCAGCCAAGTACTCCTTGCGCCACCTCGACCAAAACGACTGTATTAGTTGATTTAATTTTTGGTAATGATTCAATCTATTGACTGCCACATTCTGCAAATTCTGCTCCGGGATCGCTGCTAAACTCGTTCCAATGAGAAAGTGACCAGGAGTCAGAGGATTTAGGTCTTGGGGGTCATTGGACAGCGGACAAAGAGGACGGGAGTTCAAGCATGATTCAATTTGACATAACACAGTGCTAAATTCCTCATATGTTAGTAGTGAAGCATTTGCCACCCTCTTCAAGTGGTATTTTACTGATTTGACCCCTGCTTCCCACAGTCCCCCAAAGTGCGGAGCCCTTGCGGGTATAAAATGCCACCGAATGGATAAATTGGCTAAGTATTTATCGATTTTTTCATTTGAATTCTTCAAAAATTCATAGATTTCCCTCAATTCGTTATTCGCGCCCCGAAAGTTCGTGGCGTTATCTGAAAACATTTTACTGGGTTTCCCTCTTCGCGAGATGAAACGCTTAAACGCATTTAGGAAGCTATCAGTGCTTAAAGACATTACTACTTCTAGATGTGTAGCTTTGGTTACCATACATATAAATAGACATATATAAGATTTTACGCTGTGAGTCTTACGGCTGACACCTGATTTAATCATAATGGGTCCGCAGTAGTCCACGCCGGATAATTGAAACGGGCGACCTTCCGTTATTCTTTCGGTCGGTAAGTCCGCCATCAGCTGTTGCTCTGTTTTCGGGTTACACCTAAAACATACAATACAGTATTTCAGAACCTTTTTAATTAAGTTTTTACCCATAATTGGCCAGTATTTCATTCTTATTAACGCTAACAATGCCTGCGTTCCTGCATGTAAATATGAGTAATGGTAGTGCCTGACAATAAGTTCACTTAGTTTATGATGTGAAGGTAGTACTATGGGGTGTAGTTGACTTTCCGATATCATTTTTCCGTTGGACAACCTAACCCCCACCCGGATTAAATCCTTAAACAAATAAGGATTTAATGACTTTAATCTACTACAATTTCTAACATTTACCCCGGTTTTCAATGCCCTCGTCTCCTCCGGGAATGCAAAACATTGTGCGCGAGATATTAATATGTGAAGTGAATTCTCCAATTCGTAAACAGTTAACGCTCCGTCACGCCTTGACAAAGGATTTCTGCAATTAAAAATAAATCTTAAAATATAAGCTGTCACCCTTTGCAATTTGGTTAAGCAAGAGTATCTGGAGAATATTTCCCAATCCTGTTTTACTGCTGAAATTAACGTTAGTTTCAATCTTTCTTCTGGTAAATCCAACGGCGTAATTTCACTGCAAGTAATCGGGTAATCGCCTGAAGTCAACCAGGTGGGCCCATGCCACCAAATGTCAGATTTAAGTAGTTGCGAGACTGTGGTGCCTCTGGATAAAACGTCCGCCGCATTATCCTCCGATCTTACGTGCTTCCATTGTGCGGGTTGACTGGATTCCTGGATTTCAGCCACCCTATTGGCCACAAATGTGTTCCACCTGGCTGGTTGTCCACGAATCCAGAAAATCGTTATCATGGAATCGCACCAGTAGGTTGTATCTATTTCATTTAAGTTCATAGCTATTTTGACATAGTTTACTAATTTTGTGAGTAAAACAGCACCACAAAGCTCCAGCTTTGGTAGTGATATGCTTTTCAACGGTGCCACCCTTGATTTTGATGTGACTAAATTAGAAGTTGTGTTTCCTGATTCATCAGTAGACACTATATATATACAAGCTGCATAGGCCTTTTCTGACGAGTCACAAAATCCATGCAGATGCAGTTTAACTTGATGTTTGCAAATTATTTTTCTCGGTATTTTTAACTTGTTCAAAAAAGGTAATTCATTTATATACGAATTCCATGCATTCATCTGCTCAGATGGAACATCCTCGTCCCACTGAATTTTAGTTTGCCACAAACCTTGCATTATCAGTTTTGCGACTAAAGTTATTGGGCCTATCAGTCCCAATGGGTCAAAGGTAGAGGCGATACATGATAGCATTTGGCGTTTGCTTTTAACGCACGCTTCTAAGGGCTCTACAATGTACTGAAAATAGTCTTGCTGGTTATTCCATGACAACCCTAAAATTTTCTTTTCCTTGGGGTTATCAGTAATAATCATATCTGCATCATTCTCTGATTTCGAACCTATAGAGGGTAGATTCGATCGCCATTTTCGTAAATTCATCCCAACAGACGCCAAAATGCTGCTTAACTGATGCTTAATAGTGAGACAATCTGCCTCATTTTCGTCGCCAGTTATCAAATCATCCATATAAAAATTGTATTTTAGGATTTGACTGACCTTTCTGTATGCTTCCTGATTTTCCGTTCCTAACTGCTCCAAGCATCTGGTAGCCAGAAAGGATGATGGTCCCAAACCGTAGGTGACAGTATTGAGTTGGTAGTGTCGGATTTCTTCTTCCGGAGAGTCCCTCCAGACTATGCGCTGCAAATCTCTATCCTCAGGTTGCACCAATATTTGACGATACATCTTCTCGATGTCGGCGGTTAATGCATACTGGTGCTTTCTGAAAAATAACAGTTGTGCACATAAATCCTTTTGTAAAACTGGCCCTACCATGAGGGCGTCGTTTAATGATATACCGGTTGATGACTTGGCTGATCCGTCAAACACGACCCTGGTTTTGGTTGTCGTGCTAGACTCCTTCATCACTGCATGGTGTGGCAAATAATAACAAATTTTATCTTTTGGTGGTGCTTCGCACAGCGTCATGTGCCCCAATTCCTGATACTCTTTCATGAATTTTTTATAATCTAGCATCAGGTCTTGATTGGCAAGGAATTTCTTCTCCATATTATAGAATCTTTTTTCAGCCACCTTTAGGGTTTCACCCATTTGATTAATATTAGGCCGCAGCGGTAATCTTACCACAAAACGTCCTTCCTCATCTCTTTTGTGCGTGTGTAAGAAGCTCTCTTCACATGCTCTTTCTTCGTGGCTTCTATGTTTTACAAGAGCTAGTTCCTCTATTTTCCAAAAGTTTTCTAATTGCTTATGCAATAAATTTAAAGATAAATGACAGGAATTTACTGGCCTTTTTGGTTTCGGAGTGGAGATAGGCCCGGATACAAGCCATCCTAGCTCGGTCCTTTGCAGCGTGAGTCCCGCATCTCCAATCCTCATTCGATCGTTATGCAAGACTTCCCAAAATACCTCCGCTCCTAGTAGTAGATCTATCGGGCTGGTAATGTTGAAGTTTGGATCTGCTAATTGGAGACCGCTGGGGATCTCCGCTTCTTTTCTCTGAAAGGAAATTTGGGGCAGATTACTGGTCACCTCAGGTATAATCAGGCATTCTATCTTCTTTTCGTACTCAGAGTAGCCTGAAGTTATATTTAATCCCACTTTAGATCTTATATTTAAAATTTTATTGTGGATTCCCGTGACAGGAATGTTGACCTTTTTTGTTTTTGAATTTAATTTCTTGACGAATGCCTTACTTATGAAATTCGTTTGAGCTCCAGAATCTAATAGAGCTCTTGCTTGAATTGAGTTTCCTGCATCATCCTTTATGTTGATGATGGCAGTTGACAATAACACGAAATTTTGTTCTACCTTCGCGGCATGATTTGATACTAAAGGCGCTTCCTTCGCGGAAGATGTTGATGCCCTTTCGTGTTTTGATTCCTCCTCCTTTTTAACATGAAGTAAAGTATTATGATTTTCACCATCGCATTTACGGCAATTGAATTTAGACCTGCAATCCTTCAATTTATGACCGGGGTTTAAACATTTTAAACAAGCGCCTAATTTGTGTATTTTATCAATTCGTTCTTTCGGTTTTAATTCCAAAAATTTGCGGCAATAATAAATTTTAGGATTATCGTTGCAATGTAAACATTTTAATTTTTGTGCGGACAACGACACCAAAACTTCCTTTTTATAATTATGCGGATTCGTTTTTCCCGGATTAATTCTTTTTTCGTTATTTGCCGAGGCTTCTAGTACTTGGGCCCTTGTATACAAACAACTAATAAATTCTTCGTAGGTAGGTAAATTATTCTTTGTTGGGTATTGTTCCCAATGAGCCCTTGTATTTGAATCTAATTTGCTTGATAACAAATAAATTAATATTACATCCCAATTTTTCGTAGCTATATTTAAGTTATTTAGTGATTTTAAATGTAATTGCGCCTCGTCCAATAGATTCCTTATTGCGACGTGATTTTCTGCCTTTACGTCCGGTAATTTAAACAATGCGTTTACATGATTATTTATAATTATTTTTGAGTTTTCGTATCTATCCGTAAGCATCTCCCAAGCCGTAACGTAGTTATCCGCGTATATCGGTAACGCTGTTATGAGTTTAAACGCTTCCCCTTTCAGACAAGACCGCAGATAATAAAATTTTTGAACGGCATCCAGGTTATGATTGCTGTCTACTAAAGATATGAACGCATCCCGGAACTGCATCCATTCGCAGTAATCCCCTTTAAATTTCGGTAATTCAATTATCGGTAATTTAATATTGTTATTCGCCGTGATTGCAGAATCCTTTTTAGCTAACCTCTCTTTTGCGCTGGCCAATATACAAAAATAATCATTTTCAAAGCTCGCTCGGTCGCCTTCAACATCGTCGGGAGATAATGCCTCTATTCTATCTTGAATTTCTTCAAAATTATCTAGCAAAGGTTCGAAACGCTTTATACGCAATTCTAGTTCGCTTTGCGTCAGTGAATCTTTGTTTAAAAATTCTCTGAACCTTGTCATCTTGCCTTTACAAACGCCCCGTTGAGCGATCAGCGTTTTTAAATCCATTTTGATTATTCAAATGTGTACTTACAATTTACAGAGTTATCCAATTATTTTATCGCAATCACCGTTTAATCACTATTAATCATATAATATACGCACTGATAACTTCCCAAATTTTAGTTATTTACCTCACGAACTGTCACGACACAACAATAACAATAATTTACCAACGTCGTTAATCATAGATGAATCCCGTTGATTTTTATTCAATCGCCCATAGAGCATTTCCAACAAAAACTGCTTTATTGACTTCGCGGCTAATTTAAAATAAAAATTTCAAACAAACTTTATAAATCTCGAAATTTAAAACATTGCTGTAGTTTTTGTCAATAATCAATAATTTTGTCATACCGGCTTGCAACAATTTTTTTTTTGAGTAATGCACAATATTGATGTCATTGATTTTTTTTTGCTTTTAAGGATTTTAAAGGTAAGGTAGATAGTATGGATATGGATTGGTCACTTGCCCTTTTTTATCGCTGATGGCCTCTGCTGCTTGCTGGATGCTGGAAACTGCATGTTGGCTGTTCCTTTTTTCAGTGCTGGTTCTTCTTTACTAATTTAATCACTCGCGTTAAATTATCCGACTCGTAGGATCATATGTTTTGTTTTGGAAGAAGGAACTTCATAAAATAATAAGGCCGCTTCAGGAAACTTTCAAAGGACTCGTGACATTTTATTTTGCTTTATTCCCAATTACATTGTGAATAATTCCGGAGACACAAACTACCCAAGACAGACCAAGGATTTTACTATTACTTATTTAAGAAGGGCTGGCTGTTGAGAAGAGAAGAGAAAAATAAACCTAAACCTAGGTCTTTTATAGCGGTCTTGTCTGAAGGGAGTTTGCGTCTCCTGACATCTATTGATAATTTCATTTGTTAATTAATTGACTTTACACAAACCAACAAATCGAAATGTCTGGAGAGGTGTGAGCCCTAGCTAATTTAAATTAAACATCCCCTGTAAAGTTAATGTCAACCAATTGTATTTTAGATTATAAATACCTATCCGAATTTTTGTTATTGTTTTTGGGGTGTTATGCCGTGTTTCGCTACCTCCTTCTTTAGCCAACGTTTCGGACAGCGTTACAGTGTCCATCATCAGGGCAGATGAGTGATCATCTGCCCTGATGATGGACACTGTAACGCTGTCCGAAACGTTGGCTAAAGAAGGAGGTAGCGAAACACGGCATAACACCCCAAAAACAATAACAAAAATACTTTTTGGCCGTGAAAACCTAAAAACATACCTATCCGAATTGCTTTATTTACGGTCCTTATCTTTACAGTTTAGTAATTATTTGCCTATTTTATTATTAGTAGTTGACGCAAATTTAATTTGAGCAAGTGAAATCTCCAATTAAACGATGGTATGTCATTGTATTTTAGCTCACAAATGCCCTAATGACATAATTTATGACACTTATCTTTAGTACTTTAGCAATTCACCTTTGAATTAATGTTATTGGCGTGGAATGCTGGTTTAATTTCGGCAGAAAATTGAAGTAATCGTAGCGGCTAAAAACTGAGTTTTTATTTTATTTTATACTGGCTTTCATCCTCAGCGTTGCTTGGGTTACACGCTTTTAAAATCAGGCGTAGGTAAACATTACTTTTCCTCAATATTAAATATGTAAACGGAGATACGGAAGATTGATAAAGCAAACTAGACTATCGCTACATTATAGATACGGCCGGGTTAAAGCGGAATGTTGATGCTCCTGGACGAATTTTGCACACTTGACGTTCAAAATAAGAGGAAGGTCACTACCTGCATGTGATTTCGAAAGTCTCTGTTTAAAGCCCGGGCGACGCCAGGGACTTCAGCTAGTCTGTTTATAAATTAGATAATTAAAAATAATGCTCATAAAATCAATAATGAAAAATTATTTATAAACAGAACGTAATATTATGCATGTATGGAATAGAATGCCTAGTTATAGTTCGGGGGTAAAGTGCATTAACCTGCATGATAGTAGAAGTAAAAAACATTTAAAAAAATTTAAAATTCCGTCAAGCAGTACTTTTTTGGTAAAAAGATAAAATTAGTCCAGCGTGCGCGGCCAGCATTATAATTTTTCCTTGTTACGATACAACAAAATCATAACCAACTTGCAACGTTGCCACGATTGCATCCGGCAAGTCCACAACGTTTTTATCGGGTAAGTTTGTACCTCACACTAAGAAGTTTTAGTAGGTTTGTCTTTTTGTATGGGAAAATAAGAGATGCTATTTCGGAAAAAGTTGTTAAACTTTTTAACTCTTGCCATCATGTATAATTTAATGTACTTTACCCCCGGACACTCTGTATATAATTTTTTGATAAAATATTACACGTTCACCGAATGGATTGATTGAATCAACTTATAACTATTTATTTAATTCATTAGTTTTATTTTAGGTAATTAATTGTACATTTAAGTTTACAATTTGCAAACTATATTTTTTCTTCTTTTATGTAGCTCCTACAATAAATTTTGAACTTTCCGATTGGTGCGAACTTTAAAGCTTCTGGTAGAATATTGTTTAACTTAATACCGTTGTATAGTTAATTGTTCTGCGTATTCGCTTTATCCTTTTTTGTAGCCTGATTTTCTTGTACGTCCTCGTGTTATGTCTATGAAAGTTCTTGTTGTATATAATTTTGTTGTAGAAGTACTTTGGTAACAGGTTTACCATTTTATGGATAAATATCATCGTGCTCAAGGTCAACAACTGTTTTACGGTTAGCCAATTTAGTTCCTTTAACATTTTATTTACTTTGGAAAATCTATTACGCCGAAGTATTATTCTCATTGCCCTGTTTTGGAGAATTCGAAACTTTTTTTGTTCTTAATCATTTAATAGAGTCAGGACATAGCTTCAATAAAGAAAAAACAAAGCTAAAACTTTGCAATGTAAATTCATATTTTAATTTGTGCGCTTTAGAAACCCTAGAAAAAAGCAAAAAAATTAAATCGAAAATAATTTAGTTAATAAAATAACAGCGCCTTCAAATCTTCTATACTAACCATGTATCCGTGTAATGATGACTCCTCCCACCACTTTCCCCCTCCCCCAAAATCATCCCTCCCACTACCCCCACCTAATAAATCTAACTCATTTTGGCACTTGCATAGAATTTTTAAGTAAGTTTTAATCCTGCTAGTGAATGACACGGTTGTGTCGAAACCGGTCATAGAAAATTTAAAATTAAAGTTCAAATCAATGTACTTTGAAAAATAAAACTTTCAAAAACAAAATGTCAGAAAATTCTTCTTAGACAAGTTGCAAGAAGAATCGATGAATTGGGAACTCTACAGTGTTCGCGAAAATTCGACACGAACACCACACGGTCCCCAATTTATTCTCGTAATGTAGTTAGCAGAGCTTGAGTGCTACTTTAGATCATAAATTTGTTGACACAGTTATAACACTAAAAAGTGACACGTGGAACGGTAAATCAATTGACTGACCTTTTTATTCGGAAATTTTGCTAAAGAAACTTGTCGCTCAGCGGACTATTTTTAATCGAAGTTCGTACTTAAAACCTCGATACATTATTTGAATGACTTACAAAATATACATTTATTGATTAGTTGTTCAAATCCACCTGTGAATTGCTCGGAATTTTAATATTTAATGTTTTAAAAAATAAAATAAAATATCTTTTCATCTTTTATCAAAAGCATGTCGGCCGGCGTGGTCGAAGGGGTAAGGCTCTTGACTCGCAATCCGATCGAATCCCGGCATGGGCAAACAAATTTCATTTGATTAATATGTGTTATTTCACAATAAATTCTTTTAAAAATAATACGTAGTGTAATTGCGGCACGTTCCAGAGTGGAATATACTCTCAGAGATCACCATTCGGAATCGTTTTTATAGTTGTTTATATATTGTTTCACAAAGAAAACACATTTTATTTTCACCTTCAGTTCACCTTCATGATATGTTTCCATACCCTGCAAACCAACAGAATCATCATAAACCAATTCTCAAAATGTAGAATTAAACCATGCATTTCAAAGTGTAGGCAATGAGTTTAAGCCACGTTAAAAATGATTATTTTCATAAGGAAAATTTTCCTTTTCATTCAAAATATAAAATAAAGTTAGTAATCTCGAATGACTGAAAGCTGCCTGATTTAAAAAATATAAATATACTAAGTTTGCCAATAAATTAATTTGGTTTGTTTTTAAACGTTTAAATCATTCGCCATTAAATAAAGTGACTTAAAACCTGATAAAAGTATTTTCTTTTCATTTATTAAAAATGTCAAGTCACAATGCGTTTGCTTCTTTTGAAAAATTTAAATCATTCATTGTTCATGTTTCATAACGCTACATTGAATTTCGATGGGTTTGTTCTGTTTCACTTATAGAAGGCCAGAATTCAAGCCTATTGGTAAATTCGCACGGGGTACTACCATCGCGACTACCTGTGGTTCATCCAGATGCAGAATAGCTAAATACCGACCACGAGGGGACCTCAATCCGAGCAAGATCGCCAACTTATCGTGAGTATCCTTGTGAACCTACCTTTGCTATTTGATTCATTCAAGACATACCATATCGAGATCTACAGGTATAGCTCTTGCATAGAGTGAACATCAGCTTCACTCTAACCCTAATAAGGTGGTACCATCAGCGCGCCTGCCTTATTCAGTTCATGTAAGCATTTTTTCTTTTTTTTACATTAGTTCCACATAAAAGGCCCTGAAAAAATAGTTCCCACCAGGGTCGAAGTCATTTTTGGGGACGCTGTGTGGAAGGGTCATTTTTGGGAAAGGAAGACGAAGGGATGAGGAGGTTTGAGAGTTTTGGGAGAGGAAGTTCTGAGAAGGAAAAATGTATGAGGGGTGTGTGGGAATCGGGGGGTCAGCGCGTGGACGTATGAATCTTTTCCTCTCATTGCGGTGAAAGGCGATATTTTGAGAAAGTCGTGCTGGAGAGGTCAAAAGGCCTCCCTCAATCAGTGTCTCACGAGTCCGCTTGCCATGCAGTTGAGGGCAGAAGCAGCGCCGTCAAGATCCTAACAAACCTTACTCCATGAAGCTAGCATCTCTGCTAAGTTACCAAACATAGCAAACCACTTGGGGTGACCTATGGCAGAGATGTTATGTTTTCCACCCAATTGGAAAACTCAATTATCATTTTATCTCGTGGTTTTGTTTTCATTATTATTTATTTTTAATAGTTTTCTGATTTCACTATTTCAATAAAGACAATTATTTTCGATTTTACCTTGTTAGAACATATAATATGATGAGAGGTACATAACTATGTACGTCATTAAAGCGATGATCGTCAGTCTCATATTTGTGTAAGATGTAGTGACTAGGTAAGTGATGCTAGGTAAATATTAGTAGGCAGCAAATAAATTGTAGGTGAATGAAAATTCTAAGATAAGGCTCACAATCAAAAGATAAATTTTATTTTATGAATGTGTATTATTTAAATATTATGTGAAAATTTATGTTGTATATTTGCGGCACGTTCCAGAGTGATAGATGCTCTCAGTATCGCCCTGGGGTGAAACCACCTTTGCGATTTGAAACGTTGCTTGAAATGGTTTTAGCCATGTTTGGTGACCAGATCTGAATAGCAAAGTACTCCTCCGCCAGTGGATGGGTGGTGGGTCACCTCTATCTCTGTCAGAAATGACCCACCACTGGAAACTGCTTTGGCGTTATTTCAATTAACCTGCTGACAAACTGCTTGGGCAGTTTAGTGGGTGCTTAAAATAAAAATTAAAAAATATTTAAAAATGTTTTGTCACCCTAAACTTCGCAATGAAAAATTTATGTTTTATTTTCATCACGCTCGATAAAGTTTTTTAACTAAAGGAGAAATAATACAAAATTATTCCTTGAAATAATACGGAAATATAAGTTCAAGGAATAATTCATTATACTTCAAGCACCAACAGAATAAATGTTTGACAATGTTATTTTATATTGAGCATTGGTTATTTTTTTCTAGATACCATGGTGTTCTTTTGAATAAACGAAAATATTGGAAAAGCAAATTTATTTTGTCTTCTCGAAAGGAAAGAGAAATCATGCGACTAATTTGTAATCAAATTTTTATTTTCACGTCATACAATGTTCTTTATGAACAGTGTTATGCTTAAAACATACGTCATTTCTATGAATACTGTACGGGACGATTCAACACCTGGATCGTGCTGGTGTTTACGTTGCAGGTATGAGTTGCACATGTGAATTGCACGTGTTCCTTCAATAATATTATTGTAACAGAACTTGTGACGCAGGTGAAATTAAAATTGTATCCACTATTTTTTTATTCAGTAAACATAAAAGCACTAAGCAACTTATTGCCTTTGAAAGCACTTAGCAATTAATATTATTTTTTGACACCTGCTAGAAAACAGTAAACAAATTAGTCATCCTTTGCATGTGCAGCGACAAAAACAATAACATGTTTACGTGAAACTTGGAACACGTGCGTTAATATAGTGATATAAAAGCTGACTGAAAATAAATTTTACAATTTCCAAAAAGATTTCCGAGTTGTTAATTAAAAAAATATCTCCCGAAACGAAGTAAAGATTGTGGTCCAGCCGACTAGTTTTTACAGTATTGTGTTGATCAAATAAGTTGGTCTCATACAAATACAATAACAATCAAATCATTCTGTTTTTGCAGGTATTGATAACTAAATGATTGAGATAGTGCCATTACAACTGATAACAAGAAAGAAAAACTCGACTCAAAGATTTCAATGGTCTTTTTATGACAGTCCGGAAAGATATCTGGAGAAACATTTTCCTGAAATAAGCTGAAAACGTATTGTGTTTTGATGAATGAGCGTGGTATAATTCTTTCGGTCTGGGAAATAACAAAATGTTATTTTAACATTATTATTTAAGGACATTTTTCCTTTCAAAAAGATGGATGAGCCGTCCATAAGTAATGATAATAATATATTGAGTGGAAGTATTTTTAGCCGTTAAGAAAATAATGTAATAAAATGATTACGTTATTTTAATAAAATTCGATTAACAAGTTGTGGGTTTGAAAATCTTTCATTTAATTCAATAAAAAAAACATAGTGTGCTATTCACACGTAGTAGAAGTGAAATTAGAAAGTCGTTAGATGTCGTTCTCTTTTCTTTTGCCTGTTTATTTTAAAGTGTTTTGAGGATTGGATATTGATTTCACAAAAATTTAAAAAAAAAAATTAATTTCGTAGGATTCGAACCTCCGTTCGCTGGATGTCTGTTTCTCTGGCCGCTGAGATTTGTCAGGCACTTTAGCCGCTGCGCTATCGGAGACTCGCGCTTAGTCGTGAATTTACCGCAACATGTTACAACCGAGGACCCGTCAAATAATAAATTTTAGGTGACGCACTTCCGTTTCATCCGAATTTAAAATCACAACGGGGCTACAGAAGTTTCTATAAAAGTTAAATTGGTTTGATTGAGGTTAAAATATTCCTTCCTAGTTATAGAATCAACCGCGTTACCAACCGAGCCAAATCCTTATTATTTCAGAAAAATGCTTATACATCAGCTTGTGTATTCGTCGTTGCGATCAAAAGTTGACAGAATGCATTATCATCGACAACGAGTCTGTCTGCCGTATTTCAGCTAGATCGAATGTCGGAAATTGGTTGTCGATTGTCGGATAACTTGTGTTTTACTCTAACAAACAAAATTGAAATTCAAATAGATGTAAGTTTTAAAAAAAAAAAGTCAGTTTAATCTTTGTGAGACCGATTTAATGAGTGGAAACCTGAAAGGTCAGGGGGATTGTGGAGACATGTTTGATTCCTTGGTTTTCAGAAAGGTATCGTAACTAAATGTACCCAAATCTATTTCAAGCAGCTTCTCGTTTTTGAATTAACTGTTTTTTGGAGAAACAATATCTTAGCTTAATCCATTGCTACAATCTTTTAAAAAAATCAAATACTGCGGTATTTGTCATAAAATCTTTGCAAAAACTATCTCCATTTTTCATCACGAGAAATGTCATACTTTTCCAGTTAATAGGTTGAATTAGCGTTGTATGCATGCTTCGGTTCACAAAACTAACTAACGCACTAACTCGGTTACCTTGTCACAATGGAAACACAGAATCACAATTTGACTCGCTTAATTACACAGATCATAAATAAAAGTGTTGAGCTTCGATAAAAAACATCCAGTTCCTTATTTTATGTCGGAAGGTAAACACAAACGACGTTAGTTTAACTGAAAAAACAATAACTTTAAATGATGTAATTTATTTACTTGTCAAAATTAGTTAAATCTCAAAATGGGGTCGTGTTGTGCTTCTATTTTTAAAAGAATTTTTTGTGTTATTATTGTTTTTACTTTTTTGCTTGTGACAATTTCTACACATGGAGTAGAATCCAAAGATTTGGATAATGTGAAGTCGAACAGTTCAGTGGAGTTTCTAGAAAAGATTGTGAAAAAACAGGAAAAGTTCTCCGGAAACGTTGAAAAATCAAGTGAGAAGTGTTTATTATTTATTTTTATTGGAAAAACTTTTTTTCCTACTTTTGAAGGTTACACTTTTTATTCCTTTTTTAATTTGTCCGGTCAGTGGCTGAGTTGGAATCGCCTTTGGGACCCACCTAGGCGTCGCATGCTTGATTCCCTGGCTGGCTAAGTAGTAGGAGATTTTCAAATATAGTCAAGTTATTCGTAACCAGGTAATGTTCGTCTTTCTTTTACAAAAAAAAAATACCCATAAATAATATTAAATTTCTGAGGGGAAGGGGACGCGGAAGAGGAAGGGGAGGTGAAAGGGAACGGGACGAATGGGAAAGGATAAGTAGGGCGATAAAAAATCTTTATTAATAGGCGTAGCAACGCATGCCGGGAACTCGCTGGTAATAATTAAGATTTGTTTTTTTCACAAATCTTGATTGATGAAACTTTGACCGCATATCTTTTAAAACAAGAAAAAGGTTACATTCAACATAAAATTTTGAAAAACCGCCAGCACTTCAATTTCCTACCCCTAAAAGCCAAATTTTGATTCTTCTAGGTGAAATTTTTCACACTTACCGTTCAAAATAATAAGAGAAATATTTGTCTATTTCAATTGATTTCAAAAAACTCTAATGCCCGGGCAGCACCGGGGATCACAGATATTATTATTTGAAATTCGCCTGCAAAGTCAATACAATTATAACCTTCATTAACAAAAATGTAGTATGAAGATCAAAGTCACCGATTAATTAATACGTTATTAAAGAACCTTTCAACCAGTCAGTTAGAAATCGGTGGGGTGAGTGAGGTAATAAAAAAACCAGTGTGATTACTATTTGTTTATAAAAACCACAATAAATAATCGAAAATATTACTCCTACAAACTTACTTATCGTAGAATTTAAATTTTTTGTTGGCATCGTAATATTTCAGGAAAAAAATATTTCAAATTTTTATATTAGATTCTTTAACACTTTGTCAAAAAAATGTATATTTTAAATAAACATTCAATAAATAATTCGATTTATCATTTCCTTGTAATCAAAAAACAAATTTCGAAAGGAAACAAACAACTTAAATTGTGATTTAACTTTGAAATTATTCGATCATGCCTTAGTGGAAAATTGGAAATTGAAAAAAAAAACGCTTTGACTTTATTTTCTGCAAAAAAAGTTTTAATGTAATCTTCATTCTCGAATTACGACGAAATTTATTTATTTCCAATTCCGATTAGTTAAGGATTGGTTTAGAAAAGTATTACTGAACTTCAAAGCAAATTTATATCAGATATTCGTCTTGATAATGTATTGACAACCTTGGTTAGTCTCAATAATGGGAGTTGGGAATATTTTAATGTTTTTTTTAAAGAAAGACAAATGTTCTCGGGTAATGAAAAATCAGATAATATTGTAACTCCTAATTGGGGACAACGTTATTAGTAACGCGATGCCTGGTTAGGAACCCGATGCATTTATCAATTCGGCTATTAACAAGCAACTAGGATGTCATGTAAAAATTTGCAATGGTCGTAAAGATGGTTAACTCTCAATGGAGCCCTAACACATCCATCAAGATATAAAGTTACTTTGTAAACGTGTCGTTCTGGTACAGACTATCCCTAGTGAGACAGGCACAGTAAAAAAATATGTTAACCCTACTTATACTTTCAAAGGCACTTACAAATATTAAAAATCTTAAAATAAAAGTATATGTACCGATATATACACTACACGTGCTAAGGGACGTTTTAACCAGTGATACCTAACACTAATTGAAGTAAAAAATGTCAATAAAATGTTGATCTCCGGTGACTTTTTGTATGTTTTTGAAGTAAAACTTTTTAACGCACGCTTGGAGACTTGGGGAGTAAGCTGGTGAATGCGTGACGAGAGCTTTACGAAAAGTGTAAACGGGCGAGGCGAACGAAGCACCTCTTGACTTGGTTTATTAGTTTTATACCTTGGAGAAGGATGTTATGGAGTTTTGTTGCAAAGTACGTGTAGTTTCTTTGTCCGAATGTGGTTTTGTTACTTGGAATATTTTTTATATCATTTTTATTCGATCTGGTGTTATGCATACACGGTCTAATAGAGGATTCAGTATTTTTGAAAAGCTGTTTGACTGGCGCAGACCCGTTAACATTACTGAATATTATAATTTTAATTTTGAAAAAAAAAAAATTAAAACAATTTTCTAGTTAAAATATTATAAATACGTACCCACTTTAGAAGAGGGCATTGAAAGTAGTTATTAATCTCCGGTTTCGCCCGAGTTTCAACACGATTTTCGAAACCTTCTTTCTTTTTCAATACTGCGTAGAGTTTACGTGTTATAAACACGTTTATTTATGATATTTGCACGGCGATTGTACATGATTTTTGAAGTGAAACTTCTTTAGCACCATTGTGATTTGAAACTCGATGGAACGGAAACGACGTTAAAAAGAGGCAAACACGTACATCTATAGGTTTTACTTCTACCGCGTGTGGTCTGCACTCGATTTTTTTAATACTTGATTCATATTGGTTTCAATTTGGGAGGCGGGTGTGGGTACCGTCGCCCGGGTAATCATTTATTGGATTACCAACCCAAGTAGTTATAACGTGACTTAGCAGGGGTGCCCGGGTTCATGGGGTGAGGTTTGCCCAGGTCTTAGCGGCGAATGAGTTTGAATTCGTACGTCACTCTTGGCACACTGACCCCCAGATTCCTGCCCACCCATCATATTTTTTCCTTCCTAGAATTTTCCTCTTCTTTCTTTCTCTATTCTCTCTTCCTTCTTGTCTGATTTTTTTTTAAGTAAAACTTCTTTAAGCACGCTTGACTTGGGGAGTAAGCTGGTGAATGCGCGACGAGAGCGTTACGAAAAGTGTCGGGCGAGGCGAACGGACGTTGAGAGGGAGATATATTTCTAAATGTTTTCCATTATTTCCATCTGTTGGAATACTGATTTACCAAAAAAAAAATTATTGGCTTTCTTTCAGACTTCGAACTAAAAAATTATTTGTGTCCTAGTTTTTTTATTTATTAATTCCACACAGGAGACACTGAGGAAAAAAATTCCCTCAGGGCCTCGGTCACCTTAGATGCTTTGTGGAGGGTTTTTTTGAGGAGAAGAAGGAATGAACATTGGTCTTGAAGAGACCCGTGCTGTAGGAAGGAAGAAACACAGAGGCCGCAAATTGTTCCATATGTGTTGTGCGTGCGTTTGGCGTGTTTCCCGACTATGCACTGGTGCCGAGAGGATCTATGACGCTAGTTCCTCGGAGCATCTTCCATTGAAATACCGGTAGCATTGTGAAAGCATTCCCATCAGACGCTATAAAGATTGCAATATGTTAAGACGGGATAATCTATCAAACGGACCCCCCCGTTTCTGCACACAGTCGGGGATTTTTTCAGGAATTTCTGAGTTCAACCGTGGGGCGCATTTGCGATTTGTTCAGGGATAACAGTTGTAAATGCGGGCCCTGTACAGTAGGTATACCCAGTTTTTGGGAGGCTAATTTATATCTGACTTCGATGGAGTCCCCGTACCTGAGCTGGGCACTAATATAAATGCAATAATTTGTGTTCCACTCCCTTCATACGCACCACACAGGTAGCCCAATTGGGGATACCATGAAAAATATACGGGTTTATTGTAAGATATCTGTCATCTCGCCCAACTTTGTTCCCTTCTAACAAAAGACCCCTTGACCGCTTACCTGTAATATTCATAATAATTATGAACGCCATGCAACATTTCGTGAATAGGTATTGGCTTATGAGTTTTGTTTAATGCTTTTGAAAAATACGTTACAATTTTTACACTCATTTCACACGCTTTCAATCTCACTTTAAATTGAGAGGCGAGTTTGGTTACCGCCGCCCAGAACACTAATTATTGGATAACCAACACCTCTGCCATAGGTCACACCAAAAAGATCGCTACGTTTGGTGATTTGGTGTTTTTTATTTATGGCGAATGCGCCTGCCCACCAGTGTATGGATCAGGAGAGGCCGGTTGGGGAGACCCTTTGACCTCTTCAGATGGTTTCGATCCATCATTTTGCAACACAGCGGGAGGCGTGGTTTCACATATCCTCAAAACGCTGATCCCTAGATTCCTACACACCACTCATACCTTTCTTCCCAGAACTTCCTCTCCTTCTTTTCCTTAAAAAATCTCTCCACACAGCATCTCCAAAGATGAAATAAGCCACGAGAGAAATTATTTTCCTCAGGGCCACCATTGCTAAAACATCTACGACACGTAAGAAAATTATGAAGATTGATTCTGATACGTATTTTTTTCGCCATTGTTCAGAATTTAATTTTTTTTTTCGAAATGCTACCTTCCAATATCAGCACTAGCTATTTTTTTGTTAAGTTTATTTTCCATGATTTGTGTTTATAAATACTCTAATGTTATTAAGTTCCTTGATGTATGAATCTTATTAAACTGTAAACTTTTTCGTTTTGTTCCAATCATTGTATTTTGGTCTAACAATGCGTGTTACGACTGAGGTACTTACTTGATATCTTCATAAATTTTCAATACACTTTCCATCTCAAGTAGATGAATCTTTACTATTTCCCATTTAATGGGTACTTTAAGATCCCATTTAAACATATTTGAAATAAAAATTTGATTTAATTTTATAAGCTAGAAGTAATAAACATCATCAAAAATATATTTCCAAAATTAACTAATTATTAATTAATTATTACTGGTGTCTACAAAAAATTTTGGGTAAATTCATAAAATCTCTCTCCATAAGTTTTTACACCAACAAACTTTTCATTTCGTTCGATGATAATTTACTGCTTTATTTGTTGGATATATTCTGAACCATGTTTTTTGAAGAAGGTAGGTATTCTTTGGGTGCTTATAAATATTGTATATTTTGTTATTATTTACTATTTCGTGATTCTGTTTGAATGTGAAATGATACAGTCCTTCTCGGAAATAATTGTTTATTCCAACTCTACGGAAAAATAAATATTATGTTCGTAAAGGCTTCTGTTGAAAAAGATTTTTTGTAAGTAAAAACAACATCTAACTGATCCAGTTGAATCCGCCAATCATAAATAAACACTTAATTTAATTGATGATTATATTTGTTTCCCACTGTCAACTACTGATGCGTAACAATTCATCTGTATGAATCCAGTGATGTAGAACCTAATGTTTCACAAATTTTGGTATCATATAAAAATGTTGGTTAGCTAAAAAAGGGTGTCGAGATGATAAGATCTGGCACGTTTACATATGAGAGAAAGGTTTGACCAGTCTACTATAGAGCTGTTCCGGAAAGTAAACAAAAGCATAGCCAACGTCCATTGAACGAACGAATTATTTTTAGTCTCAATTTTCCGCAATGGACATTTCTCAATGATCGAATTTAGTGAATTTAATAAATCAATTTTCATCAGACAATTGGAGAACAACGTCGATTAGTTACAGATCGGTTAAAATCAGTTTCGAGAAAATGGTAAAAATTTGTCCATTTTTTTGTGTGGAAGTTTGATTTTGACTTTAAAGGAAACCAGGTCGCCAAGAAATTTTAAGATTAGGTATTTTACCAAACTGTGCTGTCGCTTTTATTCCCCCGGTGAAGGGGACAACTGCACTTCAGGCTGTTAGTACCAAAATAATATCATCAAAATCGAGGTTTTGCATTCCCACATTTCTCCTCCAAAACTGGACCGGGAATTTTAAAGTTTTTTTTCAACTGCATTAACAAATATACTTTTCGTCTGTAAGTTTTGCTTTCTAAAAAATAGTTTGTCTAGTTGGTTTACTGAAAGTCTATTGGCGTTAAAAAGATGCAATTATCACAATTTTTGAAAGGTCCCAATTCCTGTAAGAAGTAATATATAATAAAAAGCAAAAGTTACCGATACACTAGTAGTTGGTATCTATATTATATTAAAAATATTTGCAGTAGAGTCTAAATTCAGAAAGGAAATTTGGAAATTGTATGGACAAAACGCTGCCCGGTTTTATTTTAAGTACTTTAGTATGAAAGCAAATTTCCCAGTTATATTATTGATGGTATGGTCTCGAAGAAATTCATTGCCATGTTTCAAAATGTTACTGTTCATAATGTTATTCGTATAATTATTATTGATAACGAGATTTTGTGACATTGATTCCGTAAAATTTATTTTATTTTATTTTCTTTTTTCTAGGAACAATGCAAAGTGGCATGATGATGCCAGTGATGATTGGAATGCTGATTAAAATGGCTGCCACCATTCCATTGATCCTAACCGTGGCCATATTCATCGGAACTATATCTCTCCTCGGCAGCAAACTATCTTTAATCATCTCGTCGATTCTTGGAATCAAACAACTGATATCCATGATATCTCCAGCACCTAAAATGACGACATCCATGATTACAACAGACGATTTTGCAGATTTGCAACACGTCATGGCAAAGCAGAACATACCAATGAGCAATCCTAAAATGAACATGCCAATGCCAATGCCAATGCCAATGCCAATCCCAATGCCAATGGAGATGATGAAGCAAGAAATGATGATGACAGATAACGCTATGAAATCAAATCTAAACACCCAACAATGGAACGATTGGTATATGAACTATAATAACTTATTAAAAGACAACCTGTATAATCCAGAAAGCTATTTTACTTATACTCCTACAGGAGCTGCGTACAATCCTTATGAGTCATTAAAAAACAAGCAGGAAGTTTTGGATGATGCCAGTCAACTTGCAGGAGCACATGTGGTACAAGATCTGGAAAGGTCCAATGGTCAAGTTTTTGAACAAATTGATCCAAGCATTCTGGCGCAGAAGAGAGCCAAGGTTAAAGCTATAGCCGAGATGGCTCATAAAGCCAATGCAGTGATGCAGAGACAGCAAATGGAGAACCCCAACAGAAGAATGGGAGTGAAAATAATTAAAACGGTCACGAAACATGTAACGTGATGTGCAACCAACCAAAGAACATTTAGTGTTTATTGTTATTTATTGTCAACAGGATTGCGTGTGGACTAGTGGCCAATGAACTTATCTGCGAAGAGTTAACAATCTTGATTTTAATTTCTATTCTTCGTTAAAAAAAATATGCTGACGTGATTAAAACCATGTTTTACATTATGGTACGACAAAAATTGTGATTAATTGGTACTTAGATGTCAATTTTATTCAACTTAAAGATTATCTTGAAAATGTATTATTTATTTTTTGTAGACAATTAGAATGTAGAAGTTCGTGACAACGAAATAAAGCCATTTAATTCATACCTCAGAGCGTGTTTTTAATTTTTTTTTTTTTTTACTTTATCTCCACACTTTATACTCCATGAGGAAAAAAAATCCCTCAGAACCTTTGTCATTTGAAGATGCTGTGTGGAGGGTCTTTTCAGTGAAAGGATGGATAGGAAGTCCTGGGAAGGAAAAAGGTAAGGGGATGAGTGACGAATGCATGAATCCTTCGCTTCCACTTCGGTGCAAGGCGATGGGTGGGAGAGTCCGGCTGGAGAGGCCAAAAGGTCTCCCTCAAGCAGTCTCTTGCGATTCGGCTCGCCACGCTGTAGGCAGGCAAAAACATCCACAGCCTAGATCTAGACAAAGCTCACCCATGAACCCTGGCACCGCTGCAAAGTCACCAAACGTAGCGAATCACTTAGGTTGACGTATGGCTGGGGTGTTGGTTATCCAATCAATGGTGCCCGGGGCGGCGGTACCCATACCCGCCTCCCAAATTGAAAATTTATTTTAAAAAAAAGCAACCCACCAATTTAAAGATATTTTGTAGGAATGTGGGTATTATAGTTATTGATGTCAAATGAAAGCATTAGTTTTAGTTAAATTCTGGCTGACTTCACATATAACGAAAATCCTAATGTTGTTTCATCATACTAAACTAAGGCAAAAAGTTCCCAAGTAACTACAATAAATAAACTAAAAGATAATAATAATATTAAATGAAACAGCGACATCTCTCGTAAGTTTAGCAAAGACCCAAACCATTCCATTATTATTATTTTGATGAATGATAAATTTCACCGAAAACTGTGTTACTGTCACTAGACTTGTTTTCTGACTTGCCTTGAATTCTGGTGAAATTAAATTCGGTGAAGATATTTTGTTTAGCTGACAGGGGTCGCCGTAAGTAAATAAGAATTATGTATAAACAATAAAACAATTTATTTACTTAATATGAAAACTGATAAAATCATACTTATTAAATTATTAAGGAGCGTTTTTGCAAAGAGAAAATATCTACCCCAAACAATTTCTTTTAATCTTAATCCACGTAGGACATTCGTTGCCATTTATTTAAATCAATTTAAATCTTACTTAAAAGTTTTTAAGTTCTTCAAGGGTCTTGATTAAATTTGCTTGAAACATTAGAAATCAATAAACGAACCAATGACCCCAATGTAACGCTAATTATTTATATCCCAATACTTAGTATGTTTACAAAACCTAAAAAATATAACGCACTCAAATAAATTATAGCATTACCGTCATTATAAAACAATTAAGAAAATCCTAATATTTAGTGCGGGGGAAACAGATTCTAAACCCCACATAATATTACCTCAATTAGTGTCTCAGCAAATTGGTTTAACCAGTAATAAATCAATTTAGACACCTTCAAAAATTGACTTTTAAAATCGTATAAATAAATCGTATAAATAAAGTGGATTAATCAGTGGAGTTTAAAACAGCTTTAACCAAAATACATACTTACTAAAATACTTGCAGAACTTGATAATAACATTATTAAATTTAATTGAAATTAAATTAAAAATAATTAATTTTTGTTCCACGAATTAAACTCAAAACAATTAATAAGTTCTGCAAGAATTTTAATATATTTTTTTGTTATTATGACAGCTTTTTCGGCTTACAAGACCGTTTTCATACTGTCAGTTAATTATTTCATCTACTTGGTATACCTTTACATAAACGTGAAATAGCTGGAATAGTTTATAACCTAAAAAAGCCACTTTTATCTTATTCAATGGTAGACCTCCAGTTTTATTATTTCTGATTCCCTATCTAAGCCTAATTATTAATTATACGTTTTAAATTGTAAGCACCTGTCAATATTAAGCATTATTTTATTTTAATATTTTTAAATAAGAAATTTTATTTACTTATTGAATCATTAGAGGTTTTAATGATTGACCAAAAAAATGTTTGATAATTTTTTCGGTGCAAGTAAGTAGGTATTTTGAAAGATAAACAAATACTTTTTTTTAATTAAAAACGATAGTTTTATTGCATAACCAAAATGTAGGCTCGTTATTTGTTTTTGGGGTGTTATGCTGTCTTGCGCTACCTTCTTCTTTAGCCAACTTTTCGGACAGCGTTACAGTATCCATCAAGGCAGATGTGTAATAAACACAATTACACATCTGCCCCGATGATGGACACTGCAACGCTGTCCGAAACGTTAGCTTAAGAAGGAGGAAGTGAAAATCTAAAAACGTATGTAAAATGGATCCCACCGGGCGTCGCGTGTTCGATTCTTCGGCTGGCTAAGTCTTCCATCACGACACACGCAATATTTTCCGCCTTCTGTGGTGGTAGTAGAAGATTTTCAAATATTGTGAGGTTATTCGTAATTGAATATTTGTCTTTCTCTTTATAAAATACAAAAAATAGTCAGGTACACGACAAACAAATGTCTGGTAATGTTATATTATTGTGAAAACAAGCTTATGAGTCTGAGTGGCTTTTAACAAATGTATTAATTTTTATTGTTATTCATGATGTCTAACGGAATTGAAAGTTAATTTGAATATCATCATTCATTTAAAACAATAAGTGAAAAAAAACAAATTTTTATTTTTTGTGCGTTATTTACCAATTTTAAACCCAAAATCGACTTTGAAAATGTCTTTATTTGTAATTTGGCATGGATTTCACACAAATTTATTTAAATTGTAGGTTCCTTGTACTTAGGGGCCATCCATAAATTACTTCTAACGAATTTCACGATTTCTTACCCCTCCCCCTTCTCGTCCCTGTCACACTTTGTCACATTTGTGAGACCCCTCCTCCTAGTGTGACGTCATATATTTTGTAATTTTATATCTAAAAATAATGAAAACAGTAGTTCAAAATTTATTTTTCTACGTGACGTCGCAGAGCTGATGACCCTCCCCCCCCTTATACCTCTTGTCACACTTAACTACTCCCCCCCCCCTTTAAAGTGTGACGTAATTTGTGGATGATCCTTTATACGCTGGTATAAACCGTAGATAAAAAAGTAGTTTTTCCTTGATGCGTTGATTGTTTTAAACTTTTGTTATTTGGCGGTATATCCTTTCTGCAAACCTATTTGAGGATACTTGGTTATATTTGGTGTATATGCCGTATTTACCTTAATAAACTACATTTAGTTTAAAATTATGTTAGGGTCAACTGTCGTGGAACCCCTTTCTTCTTACCAAATTACTCGATACCCCCTGTAACAGATTTCGTTGTAGCAAAAGACATCTAGAAATTTTATTTTTAATTCATCAAAATTTTACAAAACCAAATATTTTATTGCAACGTAATGGATGTGTGGGGTATGTGAAGCTTAAATTTAACTTCTATTATATTGCGTCATAACGGCAATCGTCAAACAAAAAAATATAAACTAGGCAAAAAACTTTTTTAGACAGAACAAAGGTTTATAATGTAATTCCTAATACTATCATGTCTGAGATAATCAAAACAACATATTTTTTACTACCTTCATTTTATAGAACGAGTCTCATTTACGCCAGGAACATTAAGTTTTAGACATCAAAAATGAAGTTATATACGGGTAAATCTAGTTTCACCTAACTAAAAAAGCTTTGGAACAACAACTCCATGATCTTTTATAGCCCCATTTCACCCCAAAAATGGACCCAAATAACAATTTCCATGAAATTTGCTAGATTGTTTAAATTTCCTTTAGAGATAAAATGTTCCAATTCCCAAATCCTCAGTAGATCAGAAGAGAAAACCTTCCACCAAAACAAAACTGTCAAGGGTTTCAATTCAAACTCTGATACCTGCGAAGCTATCAAGTTGTATCTATTGTAGCTATCAATTTGTATTAACCCTATACCCTACTTCGAAAGGTTTGATAAAAAAAAACTGGAAATTTACTCTACAAAAAAATATTACACGAACGAGAAAAATATTTCAAGTGTTGATCGTCCAGTTGATTAATCAGACATCTCCAAATACAAAGTTTTGAGATAATGGAAAAAGCAATATTCGAAGGCTTACCGTAATTAAAATATTGTTTACATGGTTCTGTGTTTAACAAAGTAAATATGATATAAAATAACACCGGGAGGCATAATGGTCCAGTACATTCCTATTACATTTTGAAATATCCTATTTTTGACCTAGAAATATTTCAACAAATTTCATTTGACCAAATCTACATTTTGTCCAAGCACTGCAAGTTTTTCTGCATTATAATTGATTTGGTAGTGTTTATGAATCATCGGAGTATTTTCCTAGATAGAGGGTATATTTTTACATATAATTACATACTCAATTCAAATATCAATTTTTCTGAGATGTCTGACTAATCATTTGGACGATCGATAGTTGATTTAAGATAGAACAATTTCATTTTCAAGATACATATTAGTATGATAACTATTTTATTACTTCAACATTAAGTTATAATAAATGTTATTAATAAACGCTGTTCATAACTGCTACAAATCTTTCGTGAAAAAATGATAGTTTATTTAAATAATTTCTTGGAATTAAATTTCATCATTAAATTTACCTGGAACCCAAAGTTAAAAGGTTTGTTATCGGATTGTATATTGTGATCATTGTTTTGTGTTTAATTCGTAAAAATCCATTAAATTAAAAAAATTATGTGATTAGATAACAGGTTTATTATATTATATTACCATTAATTTTATGATTACAGTAATAATAGATATGTATTCCATAAATATACCAAACCACACACGTGTACTGCTTGAGCAAAAATAACAGAAATGCAAGTAGCTTTATAATTATTTGGTGAATGGGTGTGCAGCTATTTGTTGAAAACGTAGTTTTTATTGTTGTTGTTATTTTAGAAAAGTTTAAATAAAAATAAAATAATAATAACTATTGTTTTCAATAATAGTACATTATACAAATGCTTACTTTTAAAAGGAGCCTAATCAACATCTATTAAACATTTATAAAACCATGTGAAGATCAAAAACAAAAAAATGGGTATCTCAAAATCATGAAGGTAATTCTGAAAACAAAATATTATGTTATCAATTTTTTTCCTGAATGAAACTGAAATGAAAATGATTATGGTAATTTGCCCCGTAAAAACTGACTCATTTGTAATATGAGCTTAAAACAAATTTGAAAACATAAATCAATCTCACCGTATTAATACGTTTTGGCACTGCATTAGAAACAAGAAGCAGTTTGTTTGTTTGGTTTACTAATAATTTTTCAAAATCGTCAATTAACTATGGTCTTAATATAATAACCACATACTAAATTATATTCAGAATCAACGTACGTCTGTCGTTTAGCTTGAAAATATTTTTTTATAGTGTAATTACGTTTCACTAGTTTGTTATTATGAGATCCGTAATAGCTACAATGCAGCGGAATCCGGGCAGCGAAATTCTTGGAACGGAATTCTAAAGAAGAAAAAAAACATCGAAATGTTCTTAACATCGGAAACGTTTTAAATATTTCCGTTCATAAAGTCACCGTAAGAAATATTTGGAACGGCCAGCAAGAATTTAAATCATTTTAGTAGGAATAATGACTTATTATTCTTATTAAGAATATTCTGGAGCATGACGAGATACGATCCGTGACGCCGTAAACAAAAACCAACGCTTTCAATCTTTGCGCTGGAAAGGTAATGACGTTATTATTTATGGATTATCTGCCACTTTCAGCATGGCTATTTTACGCCAAAGAGAAATAATATAAAATTCAATCTATTTATTTAACGTCCGTACTTCCAGCGTGCGCCTGCCTATAGTCATTTGAAAACCATTTGTTAATCGATTAAATTCATGGCAATGACCCTTTCAGGTTCTTTTTCGACTTGGATATACAAATACCCGATACTGGATGATTAAAGTATCTTGGCGACTACTGCTGTATCTGCCCGGAGTTTCGTATACTATCCGACACTTTGTGGACTCGTCGGCGACGCCAAACCTCCGCGACCAGCCGGGCGAAGTCCTCACGTTGTTGAGATTTTAAACATGGCGTCACTTGTGTCAAACATTTTGTAACTTTAGATCAATGGGTACGAACAAAAACGAAACTATTTCGGTTTTCAGATTAACGGCGCTCAGTGCCCGGTTCCACCGGCGGCAGTTGACGTTGAGGTGTGGACAAACAGAACGCGGATAAAACCTGTGCTATCTACGCGGTAGCCTGACAGCAGCTGTCAGTTTTTACGAAATGTCAAGTTCGTCACACGACGATTTTTTCTCTTGGAGAATCATTTCTTGAAATTTAGGAATAAAACAATTGTTATTCATCCGATTAATCGTTGTAGAAAAAGTCGTGGTGAATATTACCACTTGTTTAGCGAACTTAAGGCGGACGAAGAAAGATTTTTTTAAATATACCAGAATGAATCTTTTAATATTTTTATTTTATATATTTTTATATTTTATTTTATTTTTTTGCTTAGGTTTCTGAATTATGTATGTACATATATGTATAAATCATAATTCGTAAGTTAACTAATTATTATGCTACCGTTACCTTGTGTATATCAAAAATTACACTTTCATTTCAAAAATTACACTTTAATCATTTCATTCTTATTTTGGTAGAATTTTTATTCGTTACACATTGCATTTGTCGCGGCCGAATACCACGACACGAGAGTGTGGATTTTAAATCCTTTTTGTAAACGTAATAGACCATGTATCGTGTTTTGAAGGCAGATCAAAGGAGAATCGGTTTGATAGGAAATCTCCTACCTTTTGATGGCTTCTGAAGGCTGCTCAGGGTCGTGTCTGGTATCACACTATATTGCACAACATAGGTTTTTAAACACGACACTATTATTTTATAAAAAAGCGAAACTTTGCGATTATTTGCGATATCTTGACGAAAGCTACTTGTGACCCATATCACTTTCGAAATGCAACTATTAACAAGTGGGTAATGCACACTTGGGTGGCAATATTGTTCATCATATAGGTAAGCACATCTTCTTCTTTTCCTGGTGGAGACTTTGAGGAAAGGAAGAAGAGAATGGATTACATGATGAAAGGAATAGAGGAATATGGATTAAGTTTTGTTTTTAAAAACTGTTTCAGAACCAAACAGCATTAATTATAAATGATAATTTAACAAGAAATAATTTAATTATCATCAACCAGCTGAAGCACATAGCTTTGAAACAAAGCGCGCTAAGCCAACTGAGGAACTTTTCCCCACCATTCAATTCCATATATGATTATTAAGCCCACTTTTTAGTATTTTTCTAAAAGCTCAAAGCTACCCTTGTTACTGGAGGATTTCCTCTGGAAAAAATACCCCTGCGTAGGCAACAAATCACCCGCTCGCGCTTGATAATTAATGCAAATGCTTTGCGAGAAGTTTCCTTGAAGAAATAATTAAATAACAGTACTCAGAAGACGTCATAAAATAAAATAGCATAGCGCAAGAGCTGTTTTCCATTTTTTAATAATGCAAATAAGCTCTGACACAGGACAGTGAAAAAATAACAAGGTAAAACAGAAGAAATACTGATAGCAGTTGTTTCAGTTGCTTTTAGAAATAATAATGGTTTTTATTCCAGAACTTGAGGAGTTAAATGCAATCCCACACATCCCTACACAATACACACAACTGCTAACTCTGTACAAATCACAAGTACACCCCATGGTTGAATTTGGCAGCCACCTCTGGTCTGAAAAATCCTCTCGACTCTGTGCAGAAACGGGCGGTCCGTTTGATAGATTCTCCCATCTTAACAGACGGATTGCAAACTTTAGAGCACAGGCGTCAGGTGAGAATACTATCCTTGTTCTGCCGGTATTTCAATGGGAGATGCTCCGAGAAACTAGCTTCATTGATCCCTTCGGCACCAGTGCATGATCGGGAAACACGCCAAACGCAACAGCTAGGCTGTTGAACACAAGAAGAAGATGTGGCATCTTTGGGGATGCTGTGTGGAGGGATTTTTTTAAGGAAAGTAAGGAGAAGAGAGTTCTGGGAAGGAAAATGGTTTAGGGGTGGGTAGGAATCTGGAGTTAGTATGCCCTGGTCATCATCCTCCAAGACCTAGACAAACCTCCCCCCATGAACCCGGGAAACCCTGCTAATGCCCCAAACGTAACAAACCACTTGAGATGACCTATGGCAGAGTTGTTGGTTATCCAATAAAGGTTCCCGGTGCGGCGGTACCCATTCCCGCCTCCCAAATTGATATAGGAATATTTTCAAATATATAGGTACTTAAGGATTTTAGAAATATAGGTTTAAAAAAAAACGTATCCGAGGAGAATGCTCGGATTGAAATATATTTACATTCATCGAGATGCCATCGGGAAGGTTTTCTGACAACCCAATTGGACTCATAAAATTTCCGAAGATTTTGACAAACCGCACGTCCGAGAGCAAATAGAATATTTTTTTTAAGGAAAGCGTAATAATTACCTGCTTTAAATAATTTCACAGTAGAATAAGAAAACTACAAGTATCTTTCTTCGAATAACAGTGGCCTCAGTTTCTTGGTAATATAAGTTATAGTAAATATAGGTTAAGGTAGGTACTGTCCGGTGATAGTTTAAATTTCACTGATTTCAATTTTTGTCTTTAAAACAGTTAATAAGTCACGCTACGTCATGTGTATGTCTGGCAACAATACATTATGGTGAAAACAATGGGTCCAAATGGTAAAATACTCTTTTCTTACATTTTATACTTTATTTTTACTTTTCTCAAATGAAAATAAAAGTTAATATTAATTTGTTTTCGTTATGACTTCGCAGTGAAATTTACTAATGAATGTGTATGTACCTGTCATACACAGAGGTAATATTTTTTTTGTCAAACTACACTCATATTCGGAATAATTGTGCCTTAAACTCAAATAACACAGGATACTGAACATAATTTATTTTTTAAATTAGGTATTGTGAATATCAAGATTTTAAAGAAATGGTTTTTGAGTCAGACTAAATTGATAATATGTAATTTGCTCGTTTGTTAGAACTATAGTTTTGATTATGTAAGAATTTCTCTCTTAACCATTGAATGTTACAAATATATTTTTTTAACTAGTTCCTTTTTAACTAGGCCCTTAAAATAATTTCCCTCCAGGGCCTATGTCATCTTAGAAGATGCTGTATGGAAGCAGGAAAGGAAGCTGGAATCAATGAAAGGAAGGAGAGGAAGTTCTGGGAATGATAAGGGCATGAGGGATGGATGGAAACCTGATAACCAGTATGACCAGCATGAATACATCACTCCCGTTGCAGTGCAAAGCGATGGTTCGATAAAGTCCTGCTGGAGGGGTTAAAAGATCTCTTTCGACCATTCTCTCCCTGGCCCGCCACGCAAAAGGTGAGTAAACGCATCTGCCGCCAAGACTTAGACAAACCTCTCCCCAAGAAAACGAGCACTCCTGCTAAGTCATCAAACGTGAAACGAACCACTTTGGGTGACCTATGGCAGAGGCGCAATCCAATAAAGAGTTCCGGGGGCAGCGGTACACGCACCAGCCTCACTTGTAGTGAGTTATTAGCGATGTTTATGATAATTTCGACTTAATTGGATAAGTACCTACACCAATTAATTAGCAGTAGAACACAAATATATACGAAGAAAACGCATGCTGCGTTGCGACTCAGTGCGCATAAATTGCAATTTCACATGTTAACATAATAACAATAATTTTCCCCTCTGATATGAGGAGAATTCGCCAGAAGAAAGATTGTTTAAGAGTAAAGTAGATAATTTATCAAGTCGGCGCTAACGAATTTATTTATTTACTAGCTTTTCCCCGCGGCTTCGCTCGCATGGTATTACGGGAAATTACTGTAGCACTTGCACTTATCAATTATCTCCTCGGACACTCCAGGATAGGGTCGAATAATTACACAAATTTGTTATAGGGGCCGGTCCCTATATAATTTACTACGTATATAGATCGTCCAGTTGATTAGTCAGATATCTCTAACGTTTAGTTTTGAGATAATGAGGAAATCAATATTCGAATGCCATTAGCATATTTAATGTGTAAAATACAGACAGTATATGTATTAAACATTTCATACGCTATAAAATAACACAAAGGGCGTAGTGGTCTGTTACATAAGAACGATATTTTGAAATAACCTAATACAGGCTCTCTGTAAGTTTTTTAACAACATTGTTACTGCAAAAAGATCACAACAAGTGCGCAACACTTGAATGTGTTATTTTTTAATGTATCAGCCGGTATATACCAGAACATCCTTTGGACAAAGAAGTTTTTCATATAAAGCTCCGTTGCTTTATAATATGCTCAGTGGAAAAATAAAAACTATTGGTACATTAAATTTATTCAAGAAAATGGTCAAAATATGTATACTAACTGAGTGATGGTTTTGGATTACCCATGTTGTCGCTTCTGTCATAAATCAGTATGGAATTTAAACTATATTCGATACAATCAATATTTAATTACCGTGTATGTAGTTCACTTATTATTATTTTTTACTGCCATATACTTCTAAATTTTCTTATTGTTATTATTAATTTAACTTTCGTATTATAATTTACTCATAATTATTATGTATTTGCTTAATTTATGTTTATGTTTATTTGTTCTCTAGACTCTATGTTCGGGTTAAATCTTCCCCACAGGAAAAATTTAACCCTTCCACACACTTTTCCACAAATGATCATCTAGTCAATCCACGCGATGTAA
Organism: Glyphotaelius pellucidus; assembly: GCA_936435175.1. Taxonomy (NCBI): domain Eukaryota; kingdom Metazoa; phylum Arthropoda; class Insecta; order Trichoptera; family Limnephilidae; genus Glyphotaelius; species Glyphotaelius pellucidus. The sequence goes on from OW386558.1 coordinate 4,011,430, forward strand.
TTGCATTGTATAAGTATAATAAATTCAAAACTATACAAGAACAACACGTCAACCTACCAGAGACCATATGGGAAAATACTTCACCGACTCTCAGATATTTTCATATCAGAGGGTTCGACTCAATAGAACTCCTAACTGAACCGATAAATCCTACTGATCCCTCAATATAAATATTTAAAAAATCTTTCGTAATCCTACATGTATTTAAAATGACTGATTTTTGCATCTTTTTTAAAAAGATTCTTTTATAAATCTAATAAGCCTAAATTTTTAATTAGAGAGCTAGGTATAATGCCAGTAGCCGAAATAACAAATGGTAATATTTTTATAGTCCGAGAATGCCAAATTCTTTTAATCTCATTTCCTAAATCTGTATATTTTCTAATTTTTTCAGAAACAGATTTTTGAATATTACAAGAATTTGGAATAGCGACATCAATGATATAAGTTATTTTTTTAATTTTGTCACGTAAAACTATATCGGGTCTATTATGAAGAATCGTTCTGTCTGTTAGTATAGTTTTATTATAATATATTTTATAAAATTCGTTTTCTAAAAACGAATTTGGTTCGTATTCATAATATGGTACTACATTACGGCAGTCAATCAATTTATGTTTAATTACCAAACTTTGATGAATTATTTTTAAAACCTGATTGTGTCTAAAAGTATATTCGGAAGGCGCTAATATAGAACATCCCGATATAATATGTTCTATAGTTTCCAGAAAAGCTAAACATTTTCTACATAAATCATCAATTTGATTTCTGTCTTTGATTATATACTTCCTATAATTTTTAGTATTAATGACTCTATCCTGAATGGCAAGCATAAATCCTTCTATTTCTGCGCTCAATTCTCCAATACTCAACCATTTGTTTGACGAAAGTTTGTCAACATACGTTTGGTTGAGATAATTGAAGTGTTTGGCGTGAATAATTTTATTTGACCAGGAATCTAATAATTCCTGGTTGGTATTCAAAAGAATGTTGGCATTATCGTCGTATAAATTTAAAGGTGTAATGTTTCTATCTGCCTTGCAAATTATTTTGTGCATTTCTGAACTATTAGCTTTCCTATGGAAAAAAATTCTTAGCATTTCTACCTGATTGTATTTCAAAGAAGTTATTTTGACTATACCTCTACCTCCTAAATTTCTAGGTAAATTAATTCGTCCTATGGAAAAAAATTCTTAGCATTTCTACCTGATTGTATTTCAAAGAAGTTATTTTGACTATACCTCTACCTCCTAAATTTAAAAAAACGTACCTAGTTCTAATTAATCGTTCTAAGCTATCTAAATCTGTTTTGGACCATTTAATTATGCCAAATGAGTACGTTAATAAAGTGTTACGTTACAAGAATAAGGAATCGAGTCTTAAGTACCGTCATGTTTCGACAGTCAGCGAATCGAGCCCTAAAATACTGTTGCACCGCGGGACGGTAATGCGCAGGCGCATCACCCCTCCCGCGACCCACGGATCAGGAGACGCGCCGCACACCGCCATTCAAACCAGTCTTCAGCAAGCGAGCTTCCCGGGCCCACGTCCCGCGCGAACATGTGCGACACAAGTTCAGTTTCGCCGGTTGTGCACTTCCGGTGTCCGCATGGACGCTGCTGAGACCGGGAGAACAAGCGCGTAAAGCCGCTGTTGGCCCATAAACCAAACGTGAGTCAATTACCATGTTACCCTTTGTGTGCAATTAAATGTTTTGAAGCCCTAACCACGCGTGTAGAGAGCAGAGACTGACGTTCAAACTAACTTTCAGCTAGGATCGTTCCTCTTATGTATTATTGTGTCTCCTAGAATTGAATAAACTATTTATGTGATAACCTACCGTGTTTTGCTTGTCGAGAGAGGCCCTGGGGGGATGGAGAAGCGTGAAGTTCCGAACCACGAGCACTAGCCTTGAGGTTAAAAGAAACCCTGCTTGCACCGAACCTGAGCTAGTTTTTATTTGGGGCAGATACAGCAACTAATTTGTATTAAATATGTGGGAGCTTTCTCCAACCCTGCCGATAGCATCAGCACGCACGCTGACGCTAACACTGGCGCTAAACGTGGGGCCATTTAAATTTTTTTCTGTTCCACCACGGCCTCGTTCCCAAGCAACAATTGTAAACTCTGAAATGTTATTATGATGTATTGTTTATTCCCAATTGTCTAGCACTTCCAACAGGAATCTCGGCGCGAACGTAATTTCGAATCACAATTTAAATTATTACGGGCGCGATTTTATCATTTGTGAGTCGTCACTCGACAAAATATTACCGGTATTCCAACGCAAGGTGCCCAACCTAGGAAGTTGTCGCTGCGAATAATACAGTGATTACAAAGTGTCGGCCGATTAAAATTGCTATTTTCAATACAAGTGAATAGTGGAAATAAACACAAATTAAAGAAGAATTTATTCAACAATTAAAATCATGTACATGATAAACAAATCATCCGCTTGGTCTCGAAAGTGCTAAATATTTTTAATAATATACTATATTGCAGCACGCTGGTACGTCTCTTAAACGGACACTTGCTGACACCTAGGGAACAAGTGGATTTAAATTCTTTCTGTCATTTGACAATTAAGTATTTTTGACTCTGTCGTCTGCTGAAACCGGGTCATGCCGAATCACATTCGAATAATGCAAAAAATACTAAATTCGCGTTGACGTGGATTCCTTGACATCTGACACTATAATACCTTGTCAATTGACAAAGAAGGTAATATCTTGTCGAAAAGACGAAGGGAATTCGCGTGTAAATACCAAAAATTGGTGCTGTATAAAATCAGGCTATAGGAAGCCGCGTAATGAAACCATGCCCCCAAGATATTGTTGAATTCTCAAACAAATTACTTCCACGAAAACTTGTGAAAATTTTTTCGATTTTTCCTTTTTTCGATTTTTTTTTAATTTTCGAAATTTTTTTTTCCAAAACGCTTGGAGTTTTTCTTAAAAACGCATGGCCAGAGGAAAATCGCTGCTCAAATTTTCTCCAGTTTCGGACTCTGAAAATTTTTTTCGATTTTTTCCTTTTTTCGATTTTTTTTTAATTTTCGAAATTTTTTTCCAAAACGCTTGGATTTTTTCTTAAAAACGCATGGCCAGAGGAAAATCGCTGCTCAAATTTTCTCCAGTTTCGGACTCTGAAATTTTTCCGATTTTTTCCTTTTTTCGATTTTTTTAATTTTCGAAATTTTTTTTTTCCAAAACGCTTGGATTTTTTCTTAAAAACGCATGGCCAGAGGAAAATCGCTGCTCAAATTTTCTCCAGTTTCGGACTCTGAAAATTTTTCCGATTTTTTCCTTTTTTCGATTTTTTTAATTTTCGAAATTTTTTTTCCAAAACGCTTGGAGTTTTTCTTAAAAACGCATGGCCAGAGGAAAATCGCTGCTCAAATTTTCTCCAGTTTCAGACTCTGAAAATTTTTTCGATTTTTCCTTTTTTCGATTTTTTAATTTTCGAAATTTTTTTTCCAAAACGCTTGGATTTTTTCTTAAAAACGCATGGCCAGAGGAAAATCGCTGCCCAAATTTTCTCCAGTTTCGGACTCTGAAAATTTTTTTCGATTTTTTCCTTTTTTCGATTTTTTTTTAATTTTCGAAATTTTTTTCCAAAACGCTTGGATTTTTTCTTAAAAACGCATGGCCAGAGGAAAATCGCTGCTCAAATTTTCTCCAGTTTCGGACTCTGAAATTTTTCCGATTTTTTCCTTTTTTCGATTTTTTTAATTTTCGAAATTTTTTTTTTCCAAAACGCTTGGATTTTTTCTTAAAAACGCATGGCCAGAGGAAAATCGCTGCTCAAATTTTCTCCAGTTTCGGACTCTGAAAATTTTTCCGATTTTTTCCTTTTTTCGATTTTTTTAATTTTCGAAATTTTTTTTCCAAAACGCTTGGAGTTTTTCTTAAAAACGCATGGCCAGAGGAAAATCGCTGCTCAAATTTTCTCCAGTTTCAGACTCTGAAAATTTTTTCGATTTTTCCTTTTTTCGATTTTTTAATTTTCGAAATTTTTTTCCAAAACGCTTGGATTTTTTCTTAAAAACGCATGGCCAGAGGAAAATCGCTGCCCAAATTTTCTCCAGTTTCGGACTCTGAAAATTTTTTTTCGATTTTTCCTTTTTTCGATTTTTTAATTTTCGAAATTTTTTTTCCAAAACGCTTGGATTTTTTCCTAAAAAGCACGTGGCCAGAGGCAAATCTCTGCCCAAATTTTCAAATAACCCAAACACTTACAAATACGCGTTTTTTCGCAGAAGCATTTTGTAAAAAAAAAAAAAAAAAATATATATACGTCCCCAGTGGTCAATCCCTGGCAAAAATTTCTTTCCAATTACGGATAAAGAGTCGAGTTCTCGTTTTTCTCCCAACGTAAGGTCACCCTGACACGACCCTATACACTATGGAAGTCCCTCAAGTCACGCTGGGTATAATCCCCCACATTTCTACGTCAAAAAAGGAAGAACTACTACAGGCCCTGAGAAGTAGAAAGATTTCTCCCAGGAATAAATCCAAAAAATGCCTTATTCAATATGCTTCTTTCTACAACAAAAAGTACATCAGGAAGCACATCACGTTCAAGGAAGAAGACATCGTCTGGAGGAGAAACAACACTCTGTCACAAGGTGCGCTGTACTTCTCTGCCAAATTGGCACCCCGTTTTGTAAAGACGAAAGTCCTAAAGAAAATCTCAGACCTGGTTTACCGATTGTCCGACATCTCTGGTAAACACATAGGTAACTACCATATAAAGGACATTGTAAAAAGTGGTAACATGGAAACAAACTCCATTGCCACGCCCGTATAACCCCAACGGTTATTCCTTGACTCCTAGCAACCATTCGTCTACACCGTGACATGGATCACTATGGAAGTCAACCCTTTTGTTTCGTCACTAATGAGCGGCCTCTCGTAAACGATTGTCACTCATTGGGACACTCAAACGAAACCTTTCTAGCTCTGGCACAGTGGTGTCAACTGTAGCCAAAGTCATGGAAGAAATTATAATTCTCCCTTGTGGTTTCGTTTCATTTTATTTTATTTTATTTTTGTTTGTATAAATATCTCGTCATCATCAGTCATTCGCCTCTAATTGCTGCCCCAGGTGTCAAACCTTGGAAACATCGTTTTTTCTAAGCATGCACACCTCTACCTGAAATTGATCACTTCGGAGAAAGGAATTCCCTGTGGCTTACTGCAAGTAGTCAGAGACTACGTGCCCAAGGTTTTGTGCATCGTCACAACTCGCAGCATCATATTTTCACATCATCATGTCATACCTCGTCACCCCTTTCTAAATGTTAGAAAAATCTTTTTTGTACATTAAATATCGGGTCCTCGCCAAAGTGCATCTAACCCTTATGTCATATGTAGTTAAATTAGGTAAGCAAACCTGTGTAAACCCACGGCGGTATCAGATGTTTGCTACCCGTTCTAAGTTTTTTTCTGTTTTTTAAGAAAATAGAATGGCGCTCAATAAATAACCCAAATTGCTCTAGCTCTCCCCAGAACTGGATGTGGAGTCTGGAAAGTATCGTTATAAAAGGGACAACTTTCAACGTGCCTCTTCATTAACGATAAATTTTTTTACAACATTTCAGCAACATTGAGTCACCCTGGGTCTCAACTGCTCAAACTGAAATTTTGGGGTTGCCTTGTTGTGACTTATCACGTGCAAAGTACGAGGTCACAACAAGAAGCCAGGTCTCCAAGTGAACCACCCTGTGAACAACCCATTCCATTATTATAATTTTCATAACACCAAGGTGTGTCCATCGCAGTCTGTTTAAGTAAGTAAAACCTAGAAGGTCTTAAACACTCAAATCGGACCAATGTAAATAATTTTCCTTGTCAAACAACGATAAGCGCATGTCTTGTATTGTTGCTACCATCGTACGTGTAAGTACAACAAAAGTTGTACCATCACGATACGATACTCTGTGCGTAACCAAAAGGGTTGTACCACAAAGGATCTCTTTTGCGGTAAGCTTAGATGAAATTCACATTCCATCAGCACGCCAAAATTTTTTGTCCCTTAATTGTTGAAGTATAAAATCTTGGCCAGATCTTCAAATATGTTTTTGCCTTTGTGCAAGTCTTTAACGTACGCTAATATGGATTTATTATGCTACGGTATTGTTGTACTAAGTACATCAGTATGTCTCGCCGTCTGTATTGAATAGGTACCTTTATATGAACGTTAACCTTTGTTGCCATCATAGGTGGGAACCTTATAAAATCTGCCGTTATAGATGGGAATCTCAGAATATCTACTAAATGCGATACGGGGAGCCCGTTATAATTACTCTGTGGGTTTTTGTCAGAAATGTCATAAATACCTAGTCTTTTGCACCTCCCTTCAATACTGGGCAACCCAGTTGTAATTCGTTCATTGTTATCCGTGAAGACGTTATAAAACTTACTTGCAAATCTTTTGATTTTGCAATCTTGTACGCTATACGTGAAGACGTTATAATACTCACCATGAATCGTGCGAACGAAATAATATCAAACCTTTATGTGTGAACTACTCAATGTAGTCCACACCCCTTTTTTGTAATCATTAATATGCCCGTGGACTTCCTGTCACAAGAACCCAGGAACTATCTACTATCTCAAAAGGACTAATCATACGCTTCACTCATGATTATGGGGCATCGTGTCGTGGGAGTTAAGTTGATGGACACAAAAACACCTAACTCGTTGTCTGGGAGACGAACAAAGAAAATCCCCAGGTTTGTGAGATTTGAGCAAGGGTCTGTCATTTCTCGCAAACAAGTAGGAGAATAAAACGACCCCTAATCTTCTGCCCAATACACGTAGAGGATTAGACTTTTATGTCAGTGTATTCTTTTGTCCAACACTACCAAATATTATTGTAATGTGCCAGGATGACTGCTGTAGACCTTGTTTCACCTCCACCCAGAGGTCGAATTTCGGAAATAGCCGAGTCCCCAGCAGTTTTCTTCGTTCAAATGTTCCCAACTATCACCCCTCCCCTTCCTCGAAATTATCCGTGAATGGGGATATATGCGTTACGCACTTGGCGTTTCGTTTGTCAAATGGGACAATCTTCATACGCGGATCCTTTCAACTTCCTACTCCTTTCCCAGTTGTCATTATTGTAATGTGCCAGGATGACTGCTGTAGACCTTGTTTCACCTCCACCCAGAGGTCGAATTTCGGAAATAGCCGAGTCCCCAGCAGTTTTCTTCGTTCAAATGTTCCCAATTATCACCCTCCCCCTTCCTCGAAATTATCCGTGAATGGGGATATATGCGTTACGCACTTGGCGTTTCGTTTGTCAAATGGGACAATCTTCATACGCGGATCCTTTCAACTTCCTACTCCTTTCCCACTTTGTTATAACTAATCTTGTACGCAATGTTTTGTTTTTCGAAAGTAGAAAAAATGCTACCGTATAGACGTGAGCATAGGTCATGGAAGACCAACTTCTTTCGAATGGGGAATTTTGTTATACGTACAATCCCTCAACCACGTATTCTTGGAAATGTATTTGGTAAAGAAAAAAACCAAAAGGGGTTACACAGAACCTGTCCTTGAATACGTACCTTTGTAACATGTATTAGGCATTAGCCACATTTAGTTAGCTCTCTCTCCGTCTCTCTCTCTACACGCCAAACAAATCCAACTTTTTCTCAACATGCACACTTGTTTCTCTCCAAACTTTTTTCATCATTGGTCTACTAGGCAGGTAAACTTCAAGAATTTTGTTCTAATAATAATTTTTGCCGGATTAAAAAAAAAAAAAAAACCAGCAGCTCTGCACCCTATCTACATCTGCGCCTCTTCATGCTGCCCTCGCTACCGTCACGGAGGTCCCTTGCCTTCAATCCCTGCGTACCAAAAGCACCCGACCGCATCTAACATAACCTAGTGTGAGTCGTGCGTGTAGTTGCGAATTGTATCACCACAAAGAACCGACACTCAAAACAAACCCGAGCACGCCAGCTCTAGGTTGGTTCATGTTCCTGTTGCCCTTGTGCAAATGTTCCTGCTGCCATTATGCAAATGTTCCTGCTGCATAATGCAAATGCTCTGCTGCCATTATGCAAATATTCCTGCTGCATAATACAAATGTTCCTGCTGCATAATGCAAATGCTCTGCTGCCATTATGCAAATATTCCTGCTGCATAATACAAATGTTCCTGTTGCCCTTGTGCAAATGTTCCTGCTGCCATTATGCAAATGTTCCTGCTGCATAATGCAAATGCTCTGCTGCCATTATGCAAATATTCCTGCTGCATAATACAAATGTTCCTGTTGCCCTTGTGCAAATGTTTCTGCTGCCATTATGCAAATGTTCCTGCTGCATAATGCAAATGCCCTACTGCCATTGTGCTGATGCTCCTGTGCCCTTGCGCAAATAACAATACCAACGATTGTTCACAAAACAATCCCACTACATACAAAAACCAGTGTACCAACCACCAATTACGATTCCACTCTCCAATACTTCAATGGTTTCGTACTGGCTCACCCACAGGATCCGGAAGCAGTTACCCTTTCGACCTCTGTGACAGGTAGAACTCTCCACACCACCTAGAAGCCTCATCATGTGTTCTCTTCCTCGTATTTTCTTAAAGGCCCTAGTGTCCCTTGAGTGTAATCTCAAATGGGCCAGGTTACTGTGACAAAGTAACCTTGTAACTTCAGTGAAACGTTCAACCACCCCAGACATCCTACGCAAACCACGTTCGCAAACATTAGCTCACAGACCAATGATACAATTTTAGAGTTTTTTTTTTCTATCACTGCATAACCCTTGTACCTTTCTTCAACAGATCCTTGTTCTTTGCAACTGTATTTATGTATGCCACTGCCTTTATATACATTTATTGACAATTCCTTGTTACACCATGTATCATCTCTTTTGTGTTCTGTTCATAACTATTCTCCAGCTAGGAATTTCTCTCTCTCTCTCTCCTCGTTTCTCTTAAATGTTTTTGGCACAAGTGCTGAAAGGGTAAGAGGATTTATTAGCCCTACAGCTCCATTGCCACGTCGCTTTTATTGCGGCGAGGGGGGAAGTGTTACGTTACAAGAATAAGGAATCGAGTCTTAAGTACCGTCATGTTTCGACAGTCAGCGAATCGAGCCCTAAAATACTGTTGCACCGCGGGACGGTAATGCGCAGGCGCATCACCCCTCCCGCGACCCACGGATCAGGAGACGCGCCGCACACCGCCATTCAAACCAGTCTTCAGCAAGCGAGCTTCCCGGGCCCACGTCCCGCGCGAACATGTGCGACACAAGTTCAGTTTCGCCGGTTGTGCACTTCCGGTGTCCGCATGGACGCTGCTGAGACCGGGAGAACAAGCGCGTAAAGCCGCTGTTGGCCCATAAACCAAACGTGAGTCAATTACCATGTTACCCTTTGTGTGCAATTAAATGTTTTGAAGCCCTAACCACGCGTGTAGAGAGCAGAGACTGACGTTCAAACTAACTTTCAGCTAGGATCGTTCCTCTTATGTATTATTGTGTCTCCTAGAATTGAATAAACTATTTATGTGATAACCTACCGTGTTTTGCTTGTCGAGAGAGGCCCTGGGGGGATGGAGAAGCGTGAAGTTCCGAACCACGAGCACTAGCCTTGAGGTTAAAAGAAACCCTGCTTGCACCGAACCTGAGCTAGTTTTTATTTGGGGCAGATACAGCAACTAATTTGTATTAAATATGTGGGAGCTTTCTCCAACCCTGCCGATAGCATCAGCACGCACGCTGACGCTAACAAAAGGTATTGCCCAATTATTTATTGCCTTTACTAAATTTTTAGCAGATAGATTGCATTTTAAAATTTTTCTGACTCTACTTTGAAATTTAATCCTAATATCATTTTTAATACTAGTATGATCTAATCTATTCGATTGCGGGTATCCTAAATATTTATAAACCTCATCTCCTTTCATACTTTTAATTTTGAAATTTCTAAATATACCCTCGTCTCCATCTTCAATTTTTCCTTTCTCTATATGGATCGTTCTACATTTATCTTAACCAAAAGTCATTTTAATATCATCTGAAAAAATTTTAACTACCTTAATCATTTTCTCTAAGTTTGGTTCAGAATTCGAATATAATTTTATATCATCCATAAATAATAAATGCGAAATTATACTACTTTCTCTCGTATTACCTTTAATTTTTATTCCAAACTTGCTTTTAATTAACATTTTAGATAGAGGATTCAATGCTAAGCAAAATCAAAGAGGACTCAATGAGTCACCTTGAAAAATCCCTCTTTTTATTGAAATGCCCGGTACTACTATTTTTTTACCTTTTAAATTGACAAATAAATCTGTATTCCAAAAGGTCATAATATTTTCCAAAAAGCTAATAATAATCGGGTTAATTTTATTTTATTACTTACTTACTATTACTAAAAAGTTTATTATTGTTTACTCATAATCAAATTATATATCTTCTTTAATTTACTTACATTTGTTTCCTTACTATATTATATTTATTACTTACTATATTATATTTATAACAAAATCAATATATATTTATTACAAAACTGTTAATTATTTACTTTTATTGTTTAGCTATTATTATTTACCTACCTTTATTTTTATTTTATTTTTGTTAATACTTGTTATTGTTACTGCCGGTATGGTCACCTTATAAGCCCCTGCAGATACCTTTTACATGTTTAGTTTACAGTAGAATATTATTGTGGCCAACTATAAGCAATATAAGCATTACGCCCAGCTATAATTATTAATATTGGAGTAACTATATGTAATGCTCTTGTAGGATTATATTACTGTATTTTATTAAATTTATTTGATTGTTTTTTTTTTAAATTTCCATTATTGTGAAACTGCACATCTCGATATAGGAATGCCCTAGTGAGATGTGCAGCTTATGTTTGTATGTACACTTTATATTTCATTAAATAAATAAATAAATGACCCAGAAAAAAACAAAATTTTGTTTAATCACAAATTTTTTTTTCTGAATTTTAATGGTTAAGGAGGTGTTTATGAATAATCTGAGAATTGTTTCAGATAGAGGGTACACTTTTACGTACAACTGCGTACTCAACTCAAATTTCGATTTTTATAATTTGTTCGACACAAAAGAAATCGTAAAAACATCTTTTAAAGGCGGAATGGCTTTTAAAATATTTATAAATATTGGCAGTCACTTTGGATAACCCTACTGTTTGATGCTGACGTGCCTTATCTGTAAATGTAGACATAGGTAGCTACTCGTACCACAATAATATCTTCGCTTTCACCTAACTTCAGAAGGTAGATACTGCCTACCTGCGGTATTCAATGGTAGGTACCTAGCAACTTTCCAGTCATCGCAGCCTACCAATCAGCGGACTACTTTTTATGCATTATCCAAGGCGCAGATTCTCAATTTCTACGGTACTTGTGTTTACCGAATCGAGCAAAATATTAAAGTTAGTTCAAATGTACGTTGTTGTACTTGACTTGACTTTGGTCCTAGAGATAACAGGTTTAAAGCCCAGCGATGGTAATTAAAGCAAACCCTAGAAAGTCAATCTACATCCTTAAGCGAGGCACAAGTAGTATTTCTGTCTTTTATTTAATTGGCAACTTAGCGTCTATCTCAGTTAGCTCAGCTGCCGTACAATAATTAAGGAGATATACATACACCATATGTTCGAAAGACGTATGATTATCTTTTGTGAAATTTTTGGGGTTCTTATACAATTCTACGAGTTTTTGAAAAATATTTAGTTTATTTTTAAGCATGACGACTAATTAGCATTTACATTTTCAAAGTATATACAGAAAATACGATTTAGACACGAAATAAAACACTATTTTTCATTAAAAAGAGACAATAGTTTATAAATTATTTTTTCATAGTATTTTGTTATTTTTTATAATTACAATTTATTTCAAATAATTATTTTGGTTTTATTTGAAGTACAAAACCCTAAACTAACTATTATTCAATTACCTTCAAACTGTAATACGTCAAATATACACTTTTAAACTTCAGAAAGTCTTTAATACAAAGATATTTCATTATCGTTAACGTAGGTCAAAATAAGATTATTTTTCTAGGGTGAAATAACCCCAACACAAGAAAAAACTCTTTAAAAAGAATTGATGACCCGGAAACGCCTGAACACATTTTTATGAATTGTAGCTAAGAACCATCTCGATTACGTCAGCTTTCAAACAAACAAAAAAACCGTGACAATCGGTATATTCGTTTAGAAGCCACTTCAAAATTATAATACCCCTCTTTTTGCGTCGGGGGCTAAAAAATAAGTTAATATTTGTAGTTTTTCACAGAAGAGTATTTACCCATAAATCATTAGAAAGTTGTTTGAAACAACGAATCTATTTCCAAATTTAAGGCTTCAGGTTCCCACTGAAATTTTTTGTCACTATTTAAAAAAAATGTTTATTTTAAAGACTCTATCTGATGCAAAACTTAGATTTCTTTTAAACACCACCAATTCAATTATAACAAAGAAAAAAATTGTATTGAATTAAACTAAATGTAGATGTTTTCAAGGTCACTAGTAGGATATTTCAAAATATCGTACCTTTAATATACCGGACCTTTGCTATTCTCTTTTGTCTCCCTGAGTTATTTTACAGCACGTTAAAAATGTAAAACACAGAGAAGTGTAAATAATATTTGGTTTATAGTGAGGATTACATTATGCTTTCCTCATTATCATCAGGGCAGATGAGCTCATCTGCCCTGATGATGGACACTGTAACGCTGTCCGAAACGTTGGCTAAAAAAGGAGGTAGCGAAACACGGCATAACACCCCAAAAACAATAACAAAAATACGAAGTTTCTCATGTTTTAAAAATATAGTAGAAATACTCACGATATAAAAAGTGTAAAAAAACATTAAGTATAAAAATAGAATAAAAAGTATCGGTAGTTGAACATCCACTGCTCTCTCCTGTTACTAGGTCGCGAGAGTTTCACTCTCCCTCCTACAATAGTCTGCAGTTCTACAGCCTATCTCGCATTCTGCTGCCGAACGCAATGTGTACTCAGCACTGAGTATCTACTGCACAGGTACCCGTGGCTACTTACAATATGTGTACTCGTAGTTCTTACCTGCTATTGACACAGATTCCCTGCTCAGATGCTTGCTCCGGCATAGAACGAGTGTACGTTTAGCCAACGGGTACAGTAGTACGACTGATAATTATGTTTTTTGTAGTTAGATACTCAAGTGGTTCTCAAACTAAGTGTACAAATAATTTTAAAAAATACACTTTTTAATGTATTTGTTCACGCCGATGGAATCGATCGTTAAAGTCATCGAACTGGTTTGGAACGCAAGCACAGGGTCCTTTATTACTCCACAAACGGCAAAATATATTGCATAGCAACATTATCAATTCTTTTTAAATTAATTATTCAAACGATTAAATTAAATAATACCCTATCTTTAAAGTTTTTTCGGGTTCATTAAGCAACTTTCTAACAAAAAATAATTCATTATTTATTTAAAAATTAATAGAATACCTGGTTTTAACCACGTTTACTGTTTAAAAAAACTTACATGCTTTACTTAAAACTCTCTAATCCATGATGAAATAAGCATTGCTTTCGAAACAAGTTGGTTTTTTAAACAATAAACGTGGTTAAAACGAAGTATTATAATAATTTTGAATTAAAATGGAGCCACAAAATAGGTTGGGTGTTTGTATTTATTTTTATTTTTTTTTATCCATCCATTACAACGTTACATAATCAAGGATTTGTTTTAAGTGGTTCCATGACAACTCAAAATCATGCACTTTCAACACTCCTATGAAAAATCATTAAAAATTATGAAAAAAAATCAAAAAATAGCCCATAACCTAACCTAACGCAACCTACTTAAACAATTTTTTTCATCACTTTTAATGAACTTTCAAAGGAGGTGTTCGAATTTCATGATTTTGAATTGTTCGGTCACCGTTTAAAATGTTTTATCTTTAGCTTAATGTTTCAACTTTCTTTTTTACGATACTTTTCTTTTATTCTTTTAAAATATGACTCAAATTATGTGATTCTTGCAAGGTGGTCTCCAGCCGAGTAGGCGTGGGGTTCTCTAAGTAACTACGTATAAATTTTTAGAGACAGCCCTGGAATGGTTTGCACCAAACAACCATAGCCAGGAACTGCCTCATGATCTGCAATGTATCCCACGAAGCAGGACGGACGTTCTGATTCATCATAATTTTACACAAGGTGAACATTTTCATAAACTATATAAAAGATGCATCGATAAGCAACATAAAAAGTTGTCATTATTGTTCAAGTAAGGTCCCTGGCATTTTTTTTTAAATTCATAAACGTTCAGTGATTTTGAGAACCATCGTACAATCCGACGGGCCAGTATTTAAGCCGCAACAGTTCCATCTGCGTTCTAGAAGAAAGCCTCCGTTCTTGGAGATGAGAGCAAAGCATTCAACAAAACAGATAACGTATCAGCAAAGAGCTGGTAAGGCATTAATTTATGATTTTTGGTTTATCGGGAGACAAAAATTTGGTTTAAATTCAAAAAACCAAATATTACTTTGGAGTGCCGGAACATCGGACAAATGGAAATAATTCCACTGAAAATACGGTAAAAAGTTAACTGATATTTCAAAAACATCTAATGAAGGTGGAGAAAGTGTTGGTCTATGAGTAAGTGAAAATTTTAGTACAGTAAAATCGAAAATTGATCAAGTACTAATGAACAAAAAATTTACAAGTTGGAAAATAACAATGAAAAACCGTTTGTTTACTAGAAAGTTAATCCACTAACTACAGAATGCAGACATATTTTCAGCTACACTATTTATCTTCTGTACAGAATCAGAGAGAGCTCTCTAATCTGTTGAAAAGGTACGCATTTTGTTTTTAAAAATATGTTTAAGATGAAGCCATGCGAAATAATTCGAAATTATACAAAATCATGTGTTTTTGTTTTACAAATTTGATCGCTTGGAAGTATTATAGAAGTTTTAATTAAATACTGCAAGAAGAACACATCTTGGCAAAATAATAAAGTATTACGTCTATTGAAAAACACTAAATTGCAAATTCTCCGACTTATAAACCATTTTTTGGATAAGGTTTTGTTGTGTAAAATGTGGAAAATTCAGTTTCTTTTCTATAATAATCGCAAATAAAAAAATTGCTATTTACTCCTGAACTTCACAAAATAAAAAAAAGCATTTTTGCGTTGTTATTTTTGACATCAATCAAGACGGCCGGCACTACACAAATTTGAATTTTTAAGGGGAACGATACATAAAAAAAAAACTATTTTTTTTTGCATAATTAGTTAAAATAACATCTCAAAAATATGTCTGTAATTTTTAACAAACAAATTCGCATTATTTATTGATTAAAGACTCATTGAAATGCTCCGCCTCAACTCAAAGACCAAGTCGATGACCAAAGGGTGAGTCGAGAAAATCGCCACTGCTCTTTGACGACTAAAAAAGCTCGTCAAGCATGTCAAGAAGAACTTAAAAAGAAAAACGAGTACTACAAAGGCACCGAAGGGCTTTTGTATGGCCTTGGAATCCTTGACTAGTTGGTAAGCGTTGTAATCATAGTGTGTGTCAAAACTTTACAAGTGTTTCTCTCCAAACTCCTTTTTTTTAAATTGGCGGGCAAGACAACTCAAAAAGTTCTCAACCGATTCTTATGAAATTCGGAACACGTCTTTTCTATAGTGTGTTGATATATCAATCGTCCAGTTGATTGTTCAGATATCTTCAATAATAATAATAATAACATTACATTTGTAAAGCGCAGTTTTGTGTCAATTCATTTCAAATACTAAGTTTTGAGATAATGGGGAAAGCAACATTCGAATACTCACCATAAATCAATAGTAATTTACACCTGTCTGTGTTTTACGGTGACCGGATAACTCAGAATAAAACCAACCCAGAACCTTCCCAGAAAAGTCATTACAAGTGACGAAAAATATTTAAAAAATTGGTTAAAAACGTTACGTTAGGTTAAGGTTACGGGATATTTTAAAATTATTTTTGTCATAGCTTTTAATTACTTTTCAAAGAGGTGTTGAGTTGACTTTATTCTCAGTTGGCATGGAACCGTGTTTTACATAATAAAATGTATGCCCTAAAATAACACCGGGAAGCGAAGCAGTCCGGTACATTAGAACGACATTTTTAAGTTTTCTTTTAGTAAGTCAGAAAATGTAATTTTTTTGTTTAATTCACTACAAGTTTTTCTGCATTTTAATCGATTTGGTGTTGTTTATGAGTAATTCGAGTATTGTATCAGATAAAAGATATGCTTTTAAATATAATTGCAAACTCAATTCACTTCAAATAATGAAATGATAACAAACAACTCCCCTTACACGTGCCGCCTACCGCTCAAATGCCATTTTGAATTATAATGTTGAGACACGTATTGCGTGGACTTCAGGTAGGAAATTTTCCCAATTAAACGGAATGTTGTCCCGGATAACCGAAGTATAAAAGTATTATTTTCTGTGTTTAGTTTCTGTTCCTTAGGTTTTGGCCCAAATAACCGACTGACTATAAACCGACGTACCAAATAAGCGGAATCGACTGTATAGCAAAATAAGTGTGCGATATGGTAATGCATGAAATAAATCCTATTTGTTTACAGACCTTTTCTAATGAACGATCTTTATAACAAAGCATTTAAGATTCGAACAAAACTCCAATGAATCTAATTTTTTCTACTTGGTAAATATATGGTTGTAAGTATATGGTTTTAATAACAAGTATAAAAAAGTAGATTTCTCTTCCGTAAAGAACTAAGCTGTTTAAAGTTTTGTTTATTCATTGGAGGTTAATGCAATCCCACACAACACATCGTTTATTGTAGTGTGTTAGTAAAAATCTCAAGTAAGAGCGAAATATTAGGAACAGGTGAACGAAAATATGAATTAACATTTTTGTTATCCATTTAGACAGATGGCAATTGAGAAATATTGATTGTGCCAGTCCAAAAAATCAAATTCTCACTTATTTAATTTTAAAAAGCACGGGAACTTTTAAAAATCAAAGTTAGGTTGAACATTCTGTGAATGGAACGAGATGTGACCCTGAACTCTGTATAAACAGTTTGGAAGGATGCGAAAGTTTACGAGGGTTCTTCTGAGATTCAAATTGGTACAACCAACGTTTTGATTTATTTAGTCCATTCGTGTGACTTTTTATTTAAAAACTGTGTGATTCTCTGTTGACGATAACTGCCCTGGATGGTGCAAACTGCTGTTTTCAAGCAGTTGTACTCACTTAGATTTGGATCAACTTTCTAATCAAAATTCGTTGGCTAATTTATTTTATTTTGCCTTGAAAAGTATTTCCCCAACAACTAAAACGGTTATGAAAGATGATTAAACTGTGTATGGGAGACAAAATGTCTTTGATTTTATAAATTGATGAGTTTGAGAAGAATTATTCAGCAAGTTGGCTAACATCGCGGAAATCTTGACTCTTCAGTCTGCAAAAGTTCAAAGGTTATTGTTTTTCTTGTCTGTTTTGTGAGTTTTATGTTAACTTATAAAATCTTATGAGTTTTATATTCATGTGAATTAAATCAGTACATCCATTTTAGATAGTTATAGTTATAAATCCAAGTGAACCGCAAAACTAGTTCGATACAGGAAAGTGTATTGTTAAGCTCTTGTGTAACAAACCATCTAATTGTAGCATGATTGATGAAATGCAGATGTCCAAGCTTACATTGACTAGTTTTTCGATCTCGAATACTTTCTCACGTCGCTTTGTCTCTTACTAGTAAGGGCGAGGGACACCTTTATGGGAAGGGATGGCATATCTTTGATGAACAGCATATCTTCTGGTAAAACTCTAGCAGAACTAAATCAAAGGATGCGTTAAACTGTAAACCGTCAGCTTTGGATTTCAGCTAACCCAGAGTAAATAAAGACACTTGTTGAAACGCTGTTTGGTCAAATGAACATTTAAAGGAAAAATTAAGTTTCTTTTGGCAGTGAAACCATAAAGTTGTTAACCGTAAAAATTGGGCATTTTATTAAATCATCCCGTTATATTTACAGGATAACGAAATGATTCAAATAAAATGAAGGACCGTAAATTAAAAACATTTGACTCAAACCAGTCACGCAAATACCAAAGTCATAAGTAGCGGCGTCTTTATTTTTAATTATATACTCATCTTAACTATTTTGGGATACAACTATGCTTTATGTCACACGTCACAATATCTAAAAGAATTAAAAAAGAAGCAACAAAAAAACGATTAAAAATTTTGCTTTTTGGAACAAATAAGTGAAACCTCTTGAAATAACTTCCTCTGGAATCAACGTGGCAAGAGATTCTGACGTATATTCTAGCATAAATTTTACAATATTTAAAAAGCCTCAACTTTTTTTCCAAGTTTTATACAGTGAAAGTGTCGATTCACGCCTTTTGATAATTGTATATCGAGATAATGAATAAACTGTAAAAAGAAAATTTTTGCATACAAACCGTAATTTTTTTGTACTTCCAATGGACTCTAGGCAGGTATCTACCTGCCAAAAAGTGTTAAATATACACAATCGCACCCGAGGGATAACAGTGGCACAAGTCAAAAAAATGCGTTTTTGAGTTAAGTATGTAGAAATGTTTCTGAATATCTATTCTATCTTCGATGAAAACGGCGAAATTCTTAAAAATGTTTTTGTGGCCTTAAAAGCGAATATGGCGTTTTTATATAAAAATGTTTTATTTTAATTCAAGCAAAAATAGTGGCACAATGATCATTGTTCTACTATTAAAATATTTGACCAAATAAACATTAATATATTGCTTTTCGACTTTTGTAAAATAATGTTTTTTTATTGGTTTAAAACCCGATTTAATCCATTCAAACCAAATATTCAAACTGCTCTCCTGAAAAAAGAGGCTTTTGGAGTTATGCCATTGTTATCCCCCGGGTGCGACACGATGATTAGGTATTATATCATGTAGGCATAAAAGTTTCCTGGTAAAATATGCAAAGTGGGTTGGTGTTGTTCCACGACCCCCAGGAAGATATCCAAGTTATTTATGTATACATTGTCGGTTGAAGTCAATAGACTGAACAGAAGAAAATAAGTAATACTAAGTTATTTGGCATTCCATCCTGCCTACCCCTGCAGATAAATGGCGTGATTGTTGGTTACTTACTTCTTGACGACGACAAACAATGTGATGATTAGCTTATAATAACGATGATATGAAGTAAATAGGAGTTTTCTCACTGCATCCCTATTCTGACTACCGAGATACTGCTGCGCTTTGGAAATGATCCTGGGGGACGATTACACACTTTCAGAGCACTTCACCGCCACCGCATGGCGTACTAGCATATGCCTAGACTAGGCCAATCGAAGAATGCGATAATAACAGCATTAGCAGCGATCTCCCGAGTTTTTATCATTTTATGTACTGGCTTTAAACAAAATCCGAGGATGCCAATAATCCCCGATATCGAAATATTATTTGATGTTATTTTGTCAGCTTCTTGCGAAATCCTATTAAAAATTCACAAGTTTTTTGCCTTTTTCTGAAAAACATTAAAGTGTGAGATTGCTGCCTTTGCTTTCACACACCTCATATATAACATCATACATTTTTTCACACATCATATTACGTACTAGGGTGGGTCACGACTGTATGGGGGAAAAATTTTTTTTTTTGATTTGTCTAATAGTGATTAAAAGGTGTTATGGAGATATAAATTCGCATAATTTGTAATAATTAAATTAATTATAATTAAATTAATAAATAATACAATTAAATTAATGATTATATTAATAAATTGTAATAAAAATTCATCTCAAAGTTATTCTTACATAGGAGACCTTTTTGGCTTCACTTTATTTAACTTGTTTATTATGTACGTCTATATTTTTATTTACTTATAAGCTGTTTGTCTCTCTCTTACAAAAAAACAAATAAACAAATACAAATAATTTTTCCAATAATATTTGGATATCATCTTCTTCCTGCGGATCGACTTAGAAATTTCACATAATAGAGAAAAACCCACTCTTGTCAAATCTTAAAAAATGTTAGATAAATCATTAAAAATGATTTTTTTTTATAAAATACGAATTTTTTATTTTTTTATAAAATAAATTGTTTGAATGAAATTTAAATTATCTCAAGGCAGTGTATTTATATACCACCAAAATCCTTCTTACTCTCAAATTTCGGCATTTTTTTGCGTGATTCGTCAAAATAAACTACATTTGCTAGGAAGATTACACAAAATATGGTTTGGTAAAAAAAAAAGTTTTTTTATTTTTAAATATTTAAATTTTCAAAACTTTGAAGTGAATCCGGAGGAAGAAGATCGTGTCAGAAATTTGAAAAATTTTAAACGCGTCGTTTTGAACCCATTTGGCACCCTTTTGTCGCTCTTGGCATTTAAAAATAACATTTTTTGTTAAATGACCCACCTTACTACATACGAGGTCACTTTTCTTCACAAGGTAGATTATTGAAGAGAAGTATGAATCGTAACAAATGACGGCGAGAAAGGTTTTAAGGGGGTGACAAAGCCATAAAGATATGTCATGCGCAGGACATTACATCGACACAACGCTAGCGATTTATTATCAAAGACATCGTAGTGCGGTCTGATCACATAAGTCAAAACATTTCCTGAACTTAATGGCCCAAAAAGGGTTCTGAAGCTAACTGAAACCAAAGGCAGGGCTCATATATTTATCGCGTATGAATTAATTTTAATCGATATGATAACATAAATTTAAATTTATTGTTTTCAAATTTAATTTGTTGAACTCAATTTTAATTCATAATTGTTTATATATTTCATAAATATTATTATTATTAACCCATGTTTTGACGTGATAACGTCTTTCAAATCGATGAACGCTGGCCGCACTCACGAAAAAGCATGATTCATTGTCACGTTCCGCCTGAGTCGAGCGTGCAAGCGAGAGCGCGGTCAAGCGTTCGGCCTAAGCGTTCGGCTGGTGACGCATCTATCTCTCTTCTACTCTATCACTATTACACGACGTTATCACATAAAATTATCGTCCGTAAACCCACTTTACAGACAACCAATTTTTTTAACAATTTTTTTTAATGTGATAACGTCTTGTAAATCGATGAACGCCGGCAGCACTCACGAAAAAGTGTGACTCATTGTCACTTTGTCACGTTCCGCCTGAGCCGAATGTGCAAGCGAGAACGCGGAACAAGTATTTGGCCTAAGCGTTTGGCTTGTGACGCATCTATCTCTCTTCCACTCTATCGTTATTATATGACGTTATCACGTAAAATTACCGTCCGTAAACCGACTTTACAGACAACCAATTTTTTACCTTTCACGTATTCATTAAGATTATTATTCAACTAATTAAAAACAGTTTATTTGACAAAGCTCTGCTATGTTATTTTATTTAACGCGTGGCAGATGAATTTTTAAAGAAATCAAGCTAAGAAACTGGAAATCGAGTTCGTGCTACCCTCTGAATAGATAACACGCTGCGAACCATCAGCGCTAACCATTAAAAAATGTCGCATTATCTGAATAAATAACTCATTCTGCACCTTCAGTGCAAATTTTAAAAAACGCAAGTTGCATTTTTCTTTACTCCATCTTAAAAAAATACATTGTTCTACCCAACGCATAGATAACACACTTTGCACCTTCAGTGCTACCTATAAAAAAATGTCACTTACTCTATCATATTATTTACTCTCTCATAAAACACTAGTTCGTGCTACCCACTGAATAGGTAACAGAACTATGCATCTTCAGTTCTATCCATTGAAAAATCATGGTGCATTAATTTCTCTATCGTAAAATAAGAATTCGTGCTGAGTACCCACTAAATAGACAACACATAATGCATCTTTAGTGCTATCTATAAACAAAGCATTAATCTTTACTTTGTCTTAAAACTTCAACGTTACGATGTCTAGACACAAAGTTTTACCCCAAGATTACAATACAGTCTTAACGTGGTGTAATTTTACAATTTAAAAATTACCTACTAATAAACCAAAATAACCTCAACTGATATTTAAAAGCAATAAAAAGCTAGGCACATTGTTTAAACAGCAGAAGAGGGGGTTTTTATTGTTTAAACTTGAAATATATATTGAAAGATAACCACACCTCTGCCACAGGTCACTTCAAGTGATTCGCTACGTTTAGTGACTGAGCAAGGGTGCCCGAGTTCATGGGGTGAGGTTTATCTGGATCTGGCAGCGGATGACCTAGACACACTGAAGCCAAGATTCCTACACACCCCTCTTACCTTTTCCTTCCCAGAACTTCCTCTCTTTCCCTTCTTAACCTCACAGCATCCTCAAAGATGACAAAGGCCCTGAGGGAAATTATTTTCTCAGTGCCTCCTGTGGGGGGCTAATGTAAAAAAATAACTTTACGATTTCTCCATCCTAGAGCTAATAGAGAAACCTCCGAAGTTCATAATATCTTTTACTTAACCAGGTAGTCGTCAGTGGCGTAACTATGGGGTGGCAGGGCTGGCAAAATGCCACGGGCCCAGCGGGGGCCGGGGCCCCGGCCCGAGAGGCTGCGTGCTCAGAAATAACCTAACATTTTTAACAAAATTTAACCCATTTTGACGAACTTTGCAAAAATGAGCATCTCCAAGATCCGGAAAGTTTGTTTAAAGTGAACGTATTTTATCGAGAATTTGACACCATTATTAATCAACTGAAATCGCGTTTCCTTCCAATGAATGAAATTTATTGAAATTTCAGTGTTTTGCAACTTGCCACTTGGCAAAGTTTAATTGTCAACTAACTAAAATCTTAAAAAGTTCTAGAATTTGTTGATATATATAAAAAAGACATATCTGAATCATTTGCCAGCGAAATTCTCAGTTTTCGGTCCACCTTGGTAGGTCCACACTGTAGTCGTGATCGTGGTCTATTGTAACTGCGTGTGATTTGAATCAGCTATAGTAGGTAAATAGACTTTTTGTTGATTAGCTGCAAAGCTGTTTTCTTCGTTTATCTTGCAAGACGTAGTCATAGGTTTAAAGATGGCACCATATTAGACACAATATTATAAAACCTCTACAAGAGTCGGCTTTATTGCCGTGAAAGCAAACATAAAAAGTAGATAATTTGATAGTTATAGCATATTTAGACAGGTAGTTTATAAATTTATGTGAATTTCGGAGACCTGTTTTTTTGAATGGAAAAAGAAAGTTGGTTAATTAAATTACGTAAACACTATTTTGAAGCATTTATAAAATAAATAAATAAATAAATGAGCCATTTATCTGTCATAAAGTTGTATAAAAAAGGCCTTCTATCAAATATCTAAAGCCTATTTAATAAACAGAATTTGCCTCGTAGATAGAAAAGCTATAGATTCAAAACAGAACCACCGCAGCCCAACACCACCATTTGTATGGTGTGAGATGGTACATTTTACGAGTACCTATTTTTGTCAACAAAATGAATGTATATCCGAAATTTTGAAATACGAACAATTCAAAAGCCAAATTAATTTCTTGAAATCGGATAATTAAAACTATTGGCAATAATATAAACTACTAGCTGTTACCCAGCATGAATTGCAATGCCGTTGAAAGAAATAAATTGATTCTCCCTGCATGTCCTTTTTCATGCGTCCCCGTTGATCTCCCTAGATTCCTTCCCCTCCCGCGTTCCCCTCTCACCTTCCCCTCCTTCCACTCCCTCCTTCTTCGCCGAGGGTTTCAGCTCAGAATGAAATGGAATAAGCTGAAAATTTGTATAAACTTTTATGTTGGCATTATAAATGTTGTCTCTAAAGTTTAATAACGTCACATGTGAGCGTCCTTAGATATTCAAGCTCAAAGGTACAAAAATATTTTTTTTGGAAATATCACGCTTCCTTTGCTATTGGATTTGATTTTACAAAAATATTTTTTTTTTTTTGGATTTAGTTGAATTCGATCCTTGGTCGGCTAAATGTCTGCAGAGATTCGTCAGACGCTTTATACCACTACACCAAAGAAGATTTGCATGTGGATTTATCGAATTATATTGGAACCGAGTACCCGTGAATTGCTGCCTCATTCTCTCACAGGCTAAATCCTATAGATGTATGTGTTTGTCGTTTTTTGGTCTCACTTCCGTTCCAATTACAACGGTGCTATATAAGTTTTCACTTCAAATGCTTAACGACTTTTACTTTACTTTAATGACTTTAAGAGGTTGTTGAAATGCTACTTTGTTGATTTGTAACGGAAATAAAAAAATATATTATTCTTTGCCAAGTAAGGAATTTTGAATAAGTTAACTAGTAACACCAACTTCTTTATCTTATAATTATTATGCACTAGCTTTCCCCGCGGCTTCGCTCGCATGGTATTACGGGAAATTACTGTAGCGCTTGCACTTATCAATCATCCCCCCTCTCCCCCACACCCACCCCCTCCCGAATTCCATACATTCATTCCCTTACATTCAGTTTTCAAACATCTCGCCCACCACCTAAATTTCATAATGCTTTAGCTCAAAGAAAAAAAGAATTATCCAATTTTGTTCATTCGTTCGGAATTTACGCGCTTACAAACATTTCGGATGTTTATTTTTATTTAATTTTTTGGAAGTTTGTGAATAAAATAAACAATTACACTATTTATTATTCAGTCTTTATAATATTTACGAATTACATTTTTAATGTAGGAACTCTCATTTGACATTTATTCCAAAACATAAGCTTGTCCAAAAAAAAACAAAACATTTTCTAATATTTGAATTTTCTGGAGCAGTAGCCGACCAGTAGGTAGGGGGCTGAGTACCTATTAGCACAGAGCCCCCAAATATATCAACATCGTTTCCATGGAAGCGATTTTTTTTTCTGAGGTTAGCAAAAACTCGCTTTTGTTAGCGACAGAAAACTTATTACAAAATATAATATATTAATATTTATAATTTCATAACGCCAGAGCTTACCATCATATCCAGCCTTTAGTCTTCGCATATAATTTAGAGATCTATTGGTGAGAGAATTTTTAAAGTCTTTTATTGATTAATGCGTGAAACCGTTGCAAACAAACTCGAGCAGCTTCGCATTTACAATTTTAGTATGGATGACTCCGTGTTTCCATCTCAACACATCAAAATTTTGACGGAATACATTAAAATCAAAACAAGAAGTGACCGACATCACTCTGGGGAAAAAAACACTTAAATTTTTATCAACATTACAACGCTCTCTCAAAAAGAAAAGCCATTCATTCTTTTGAAGCTGAATTAAAATGAGAAAAAAAAATTATGAACCACTTTCTAAGAAATCCGCATCTAAAAAAAGTCCAGCATGACATCTGTCGCTCGAACGTGAAACTTTTACTAAGTCTTTTTCTTCATCCATTATATGAGATTTCAAACGCTCTTACGAGATTCATCGGGTTACTTTCTCTAATAGATGATGCTTTTAAGAGGAGACCGGGCGGCGTTTTGTCCAAAATACACGTATTCCCCAATTATTACTCTGGATTTTGACACAACTGCAAATATAAATAAATAGTATAGACGTCGACAAAAAAAAAACATAAAATTGCTTGCCTTGAACGCCATCAATACACATACAGACATACAGACATCATCTAACAGAGTTAATAAAAAAATCTTAAAAATCGGTCCAATTTTGGAGGGAAAAAATAGTTTGATTGATTTTATTATTTTATTTAGGTACTGGCTGGTATCCTGCATGCGTTGCAATGCAAAGAAATAAATTGTTTCTCCCCGCGTTTCTTTTCGTACGTCCCAGTTCCCCTCCCGCGTCCTCTTCCCCCCGCGTTCCCCTTCCACCATCCACGCCTTCCACACCCTCGTCATCCCTCCCGCTAATCCCACGTCCTTCATTAACCTTCTCCTCGTGCCTTCCCTCCCTGGCGCGGAAAAATATTTTAAAAAAAAAACGCTCGTTTTCATTTATACAAATTTCATAACCCCAGAGCTTACCATTACATATTGCCTATAATCTTCGCGGACGTGCTTATCACTAAAGTTAACTAATTATCAAAGTTTCATCGCAATCGGATGAACGGTATGGCAGCGCATAACGTACAAACACACAAACAAACAAAAAATTATAAGAAGATTACTAGCCTGAGGTGCAGTTGTCCCTTTCGCTCAGTATTCGGGGGAGTAAGAGCGACAGAGACAGCAACAGTGTGGTGAAGTACCAATTGTTCAAATTTTCCCGCGACCGTGTTTTCTCTTAAACTGCGTATAAACTAGTAAGTATTACCGGCGTCATTAACGGCATTTCACGCCGTTTGCGGTTGCTTCGTTCTTTTCCCACAATTCGTGGCTTGGCTGGCGGTAATACCTACCTTTTACGCAACATTACTTATATTTTTATTCATTGTCCATAGAATTCAAGACGAAAAAATAAGCTCAGTGAAAATATTGGTACAAAGGCGAGTTAAAATCGTTAGTTTTCTCTTTTTTCGACGTTTTCAGACTTTGTAAGACAGCTTAGGTATTTTCTAACGCTTTATTTTTTTGTCTAAATTTTTTTTCTCTAGAAAACAGACAATTGTTAAGATTTTATAGAAAATGTTTAACCTTTTCGTCCCGGAAAGAAAAAAATCACACTTCATCCGAAGGGGGGTCACTCGGGGACCCCGATTTGTTTTGCCTATTAAAGGGTGTTAATGACACAATTTTTGGAAATTTGTTTTGGTAATAATTAGATAGAAGCATATTCATCTTATTTTAATAGTCATTATCTAAATCGTTTCATAAATAAAGTCATAATTAATATTCTAACAAATTTAGACCATAACGCGTATTTCTCCATAGAAAACAGAGAAGGCGGGCCGATAGCCACCATAACGCTTTGTTTCCGAATGTTGACTGGCGATTGGCGCGTAGCGGAAACGATCCAGACCGAATGATCTTTGACCGGCAAGCGAACATTATAGCATTGTAAAAAGAGCAAACTAGATGCGCAGTGTAAACAAACGGGATCTAGTCCTTTTCACTAACAACTCAGAAATTACTTGCTATCGCTTAGAATCGTCCCGATACTTCCAGCGGATGGATACGGGGTAACGCCCGAACGGAGGGGAAGGGGGGCGGGCTGGACAGATTCTCGACCGGAATTTTTTGATATAAATTAATTAATATTAAGAAAAGTAGTAATGCGATATTAATTTTTTTAATGCAGATCGATAACCAAATATTTTTTCTAGGATTACCCAAATTATTGAGTATGTGGTTTAAAAAACAGCAACATAATTTATTATAAAAAAAGTAATAAAAAATAAAAAGTGGTGTTTACAAAGTTATTGTTTTATTTTAAATTATAATGTCACATCACAAAGTATCTGCTTCATATGAACAAAAAAAAAAATCATATGAACAAAAAAAAAAAAGTATTATTTCTTCTTCATTTATTGAGCCTTTGCCCGGAAGAATGTTGTATCGAACAATATTCTAGTTCCAAGAAAAATTGAAAAAACGAAGCCAATTATGTCTCATAATATTTTACATTTAAAATACATAAAACATACAATTCTTAAGAGAGAAAAGACGTCAAAAAAGGCAATTTAATTAGTTTAATGAAAAACAAACACCTTTGTATAACACCACTATTTTATTAACAATATCAACATGTTTCGAAAACTATGTTTTCTTCGTCAGGATAATAAGTCAATAATAAATAACAAAAGACAAACAAGTATAGACTAATTAGAACATAGACAAAATATTAGAAAGGAGAGGTGATTAATTACCTAAAATATATCATAAAAAACAATTATATAAAATAAAATATAAAAATTATTTTAGAATGGGTAAAAAATTACATTAACATAATAAAAAATCTTTTAAAAGGAAAACAAGAAGTCTAAATAACAAAATAAATTATTATAAATATAAGTATTAATACGAAAATAAATTTAAAAGATGGCTATTTTTAAAAAACGTTTGGTTATTTATAATATTTAATTTACTATTAACACTTTTTCTAATTTCTAAAATTTCTAAATTATCTAATTGTATACCCGTTGTGTTAGTGTGTAAAATTTTTAAACCTTTATTAACCTTTCCCTTACTGTGCTAAAAAAATCCGCGCGTTACGGTGCTGTGTAATCAACACACGCGTCCAAATCAACGATTTTTTTCGGAAATGTATGATTATTCATAGCGAATCGCTTTTGTTAATCATAATTTTTATTAAAAGTGATAATAATTGTAATTAAATTGCTGAAAACATGAAAAAACCATCGGCAGTTGCTCAAAAAACGGGCGAGGAGACCATCTCAAACGACTGCCCGCGAACGACTGCGGCGCTGGAATGTTACTCAATACACGCATACATCCATGCATGTTTATGAGGCCAGTATGGTCTTTGCCAGGAGTTTCAAAACTTTTATTTTTTTTAAACAAAATTAACTAATGGTGTTTTATAAGAAATATTATATTGAGAAAAATTTCACATGTTTTATATTAAAATATAACAAACAAAGTAAATATTACAAATTAAATATAACAAAGTACAAAACCAAACGGCAGAAATAAACCAAATATTTTGTAAATCTCAATTGTATCGCAATTGCGGCAGGAAATATATATTTTTTCTTTTCTGTGGCTTGTGCGTACAGTGCTTCTTTTTTTTGCGTTGTATGGGCAAAATCTGCAAGTTTTCGATGGTGCTCGGTACAGTGGTACGTTTCTTGAATCACCCGGTGGATTATTTGGAATATGAAGCATAGCAGCAGTTGCGGGTGGTGTTTGTTGATAATAGGACATAAGTAAAATTTACAAAATTTTAAGAAAGCCCCGACACAAAAAAAGGCTGATAACCTTGAAACGCCTGAACAGATTTTCATGAATTGTAGCTAAGAACCATCTCTATTATTTCAACTTTCAAACAAAAAAAAAACTGCATCACAATCGGTCTATTCGTTCAGGAGCTACGATGCCACAGACAGACAGACAGACAGACACACAGACACGTCAAACTTATAACACCGCTCCTTGCGTCGGGGGTTTAAAACAGTATCGAAAACATCTTGTTGTTGTTGGTGAAATTCACCGTACTGTTTTTTCTTTTTAATATATTGGGCTTAGCCAACTCTAAACCAAGCTCTCTTGTGAAGCCTTTTCTTTTGCTCCTGTTTTTTTTTTCCATTCCGGATACTTCTCAATCCATAAAAATACAGGTTGAGTGCGGCGATATCTAACATTTCCATGAATAAGCGAAACGGCCATCTTCTTGTTGATCTTACACACGAATAACGAATATTCGGATGTCATTTTGTCGCCTGTGTCAACGGTACCTTTGGTTTTGTTGTAATGTAGTATGATTTCTGTTTTTTTTTTTTGTGTCGGTTTGGCTTATTTCATTTCCAAGAAATTGAGTTGATAGCAGCAAAACTGCTTTATTTTGCTGAAGCACATACGACACAAGTGTTTTATTTGGTGTAAAACCAAACTGGCTACTAAACAAAGGCCTTTCTTTCGACTTTCGACGATTGAATCACAATGTTTACAGAACATTGCATTTTAGAAGAAGAGTGTTTCTATGTATTATAGTAAGATCTGGCGTTATGAAATTTGTACAAAAAAATTACTTCAGGTGGTGCGTGAGTGAATGAAAATGTGTGTATTTCATATGTTTTAGCGGCAGGGAGAGAAAGCAGGAGAAGGAGGGTAACGAAAGAGGTGGGGTTCGCTGGAAGGGTAACGAGGGAGCGGGAAGGCGAGGAAGGTGGAAGGGGAACGCAAGAGTGTAAGGGGAAGGGGACACGGGAGGGGAACGGGGACGCATGGGAACGGACATGCAGGGAGAAACAATTTATTTCTTTGAATGGTATTGCAACGCATGCCGGGAACCAGCTAGTAATGAATAACAGATAAAAAATCTAACATTTGAAATAAATATTCAAAAAAAAATCTCAGATAAATGAATGAATGACGAATGTGCACGGAGAAATAGTTACGTAATACATGCTTTACAATAATATAATATAATGTATTAATATAATACAATATTCGGAAACACATGAAAAGTACTAACCAAAAATTATTATTATATTATGAACGGAAATAATGATTCACTTTAGAACCACTGCCAAGTTCGGCACGAGAAGTAGCTACAGCGCTGTGTTGATATCGATGGTCGAAACACAACCGCGACTGCTGACTGCGTTCTCTGTTCCTCGTGTTCCCGTATAGCTAAGTAGAGCGAGATGTCACATAGCGTGTCATCTCCCCGCACACTCTATGCGTATCGAAATGTTTATATGCGATTATACTAGGTCCACACTGGCACACGTTTGATTGTATTTGTGGATTATTCCCGATACTTAACAAAATATATCTGATTTTGAATTGAATTTGCTAATTATCTGAAATATTATTTTTTAATTCGGTGCTTAAATGTATAACGGAGGAATACCTAAAATCTGAACCCAGAATTCATTATATTTATAGAGATATAAAAGTTATTAGAAGCAACGTGTAGTGTTTACACGTCACAGACTAGGAAAGGTTAATATCAAAAAAATGACCTGTTTCCAAAATGTGGTTTGCAAATTCTGAATAATTATTATTATTTAAACATCTTAGATGTTCCTTAACTCTAATGTTAAAATTTCTAGAAGTCTTCCCAATATAAAAAAAGTTACAATCATTACAAATTAATTTATAAACCCCAGATTTGTTCAAATTATTATTTGAACAAATTATTAATTATTTGTTCAAACGAAGAAAACATAGTTTTCGAAACATGTTGATATTGTTAATAAAATAGTGGTGTTATACAAAGGTATTTGTTTTTCATTAAATTAATGATGACATCCCAAAGTAAATATGCCTATTTTGAAGAAATAATTAAATTAGAGTTTATTACTAGAATATACGCTGAATTTGTGGAATAATGTTGTATATGAACACTTTCACATACAACGTTATTCCATAAAACGTTTTTTTTTTACTCTTCGTACCTTACAGAAGGAAACATGCTCTCCTAACATAAATGTACACATGTCATTGATGTTTTGGAGCTTAAAAAGCCAAAAAGGTATGAATTAATTTAACCATTTACGTTCTAGATATTGTATTGAGATCAAAATACAACATTATTCCACAAATTTGTTTCAACGGCCAAAAAAGAGGGTTAATAATATTTTTTCTGGATAAATTCTTCTTCCTGCATTCTTCAACTTCTTGGCTTTGAAGACTTTCTAGCCGTAGGACATTCGTTTTCCAATTATTCCTATAAACTAAACCATGCGCCGTGATTTATAAATGGCATTATACAAAATTCTTCCACAAAACAAACTTTAAAATGCTCCCACAGGCCTTAAAACAATTTCATTACCGTAATCCCTACCTTAAAAGATGCATATTAATATGTCCAACATTATTCCATCAATAGCTCAACATTAATAGTTTTGTTGGATACAACATTATTCCGGGCAAGGGCTAAATTGCGAAATTACTTTGTGGCACCATTTTAAATTAAATTAAAATATTATTATTTTTTTTTTTTATTTAACACTTTATGAGTAAAACCTCAAATTGTAATATTTAATTAAATGAAGACATTATGAGCGAAACTCAATCGAAAATCTGGAAACAGAAAAATCAGAAAAAAAAATATACACCTCTGGGACTCGAACCCAGGACCTCCCTACTTTCCGGGTGGGTGCTCTTATCCACTGAGCTAAGGTGTCGATATCCAATTCGGTCACCTTTAACTTACCACACTTTGATTAAGAACCACCCATATTATCTTCATTTTCCTTAACGCATATTTTTTATTGGCTGCCAAATTTATGTATGATTGCAAGATTCAACTGGAACTAAATGCAATCTAGGTGGTGTCTCGATAAATTTTTATCCATTTTATTTAATGTGCGACATCTATCACCCAGCAAGGGGGCCGACGTATCCGCCGCCAAGACCTGGACAAACCTCACCCACCGAGCACCTCACCAACCGGGCACCTCTTCCACCGGGCACCTCGCTTAAGTCGCCAAACGTAGCGAACCACTTGGGGGTGACCCAAACATAAAAAAAAATTTCACACCTCTAGTCAACCGTCACACCCCTCACTCCGGGCCTAATATTCCAACTAATTTTTTTAATGTTTTAAGTTGAAAATAAAAAAAATACCGGAGACCAAAGTGTAGTTTCCATTTTTCACTCCAAATAATGTTGGGAATAGAACTGGTTAAAATAAGCCAAGTACGTCCTACAAAAACCTGTATAGATAATAGTATAGTGGTTAAAAAAACATAACTGCGGTAGATTAGCCGCCTACACGTTTAACTTAATTTGTTCCCTTGCATGCAATTTTACCACCGGCTGAGGTAAGCGTGCGCCGTTAAATGTTTTTTAAGCCGTAATCAGTGCGCGCATTCGTATGAGCATTAGTTATGGACTTACGGTTAAACCACCGTGCCGGTAAAAAAGTAGTGTTAGGGTGGACCTTCAACAAAGCGAAGGGTAAATTGAAATCTCACATCTCAAAATTTGAGCTGCCCATTATCTATATTATGACCTCACTTTTAAATTTCAGTAGATTTAGTAGTAGGACTCTATACCAAATCTATAATATTTAGAGAAAAATATTTTTTTTTATTTACTTTTTACGTTTCAGTGGTTTGATGTCTTGAGAATGAGAAAAAAATGATTTTCCACGATTCTGCTTAAATTTATTCGCCGGCTGCAACCAAAATAATATGGGTTAGGTGAAGCTCAACGTTGGGAGCCAGTAATATGGGTTTGGTATTGTCCCACATCGGGCGCCAGTAATATGGATTTGGTATTGTCCCACGTAGGGCGCCAGTAATATGGGGTTGGTCAATACCAACGTGGGACAATTCCCACGTTGGGTGCCAGTATTATGGGTTTAGTATTGTCCCATGTTGGGCGCCAGTAATATGGGTTTGGTATTGTCCCACGTTGGGCGCCAGTAATATGGGTTTGGTATTGTCACACGTTGGGCGCCAGTAATATGGGTTCGGTATTGTCCCACGTTGGGCGCCAGTAATATGGGTTTGGTATTGTCCCACGTTGGGCGCCAGTAATATGGGGTTGGTGTTGTCCCACGTTGGGCGCCAGTAATATGGGTTTGGTATTGTCCCACGTTGGGCGCCAGTAATATGGGTTTGGTATTGTCCCACGTCCGGGGCCAGTAATATGGGTTTGGTATTGTCCCACGTTGGGCGCCAGTAATATGGGTTTGGTATTGTCCCACGTTGGGCGCCAGTAATATGGGTTCGGTATTGTCCCACGTTGGGCGCCAGTGACATGGGTTCGGTATTGTCCCACGTTGGGCGCCAGTAATATGGGGTTGGTATTGTCCCACGTTGGGCGCCAGTAATATGGGTTTGGTATTGTCCCACGTTGGGCGCCAGTAATATGGGTTTGGTATTGTCCCACGTCGGGGCCAGTAATATGGGTTTGGTATTGTCCCACGTTGGGCGCCAGTAATATGGGTTTGGTATTGTCCCACGTTGGGCGCCAGTAATATGGGTTCGGTATTGTCCCACGTTGGGCGCCAGTGACATGGGTTTGGTATTGTCCCACGTTGGGCGCCAGTAATATGGGGTTGGTATTGTCCCACGTTGGGCGCCAGTAATATGGGATTGGTATTTTCCCACGTTGGGCGCCAGTAATATGGGGTTGGTATTGTCCCACGTTGGGCGCCAGTAATATGGGATTGGTATTTTCCCACGTTGGGCGCCAGTAATGCGGGTTGGGTTAGTTTAAGTTGGGTAAGATTAGGTTTTATGCAATTCAACAACCTACAAACCCAAAAAAGACAAAATATGCTAACTATAATTCTGATTCTCACGGATGTTCTGCATTATATGATATTGTTTTGTCAATGAATATTTTTAAGCTAGGTTGGTTTAGCTTGAGAAAAGAAACTTGAAATCAAATATTCTTGCTTACACTTTCTTGATAGCGGGTCATCTCTAAAGGTTGTTCATTAATTAGTGAACTCACCAAAATCTAGATTAAAAGTTCTTTAATTCCATTAAAACTACTAATATTAACTTGACAAAATTCTATCAAACATTTTTTCTTCCAACTAATCAAAAATGTTCTTTCGACATTAAACTTACCGAAAAATGTAGGAACCTCTTGTTAAAATATATTTTACTAGCTTTTACCCGCGGCTTTGCTGGCATGGTATTTGGGGGAAATTACTGTAGCAATTAGCAAAACATAACGTGCTTTCCCGTACACCCCTATTCCCTCCCTTGTCTCTTCCCTCTCCGTGAACCCCACCTTCCGTGACAGGATTTGATTCAAAAGATATGGCTTATACCATATTTGTTGCTTTATTCTAGTTATTTGGTTAACAGTAGTAGAATAAATTACCTCGGGTTCATGGGTACCGCGATTGGTGTGGCTATAGTGTGTAGATGGCAGCAATGGGATTCTATAATTCTAATATAAAATGAAAGATCAATTGTTCAAAAAGATGACAACATTTTTATCACACACGCGGCGCTATTATCAAAAGTTTGCAACGCGGAATTGAAATGTAGGAACTATGATTCTACGAACTGGTCGAATCTGATGGCTGGCACGCAATAATCTCACAGATTTTTGTTCAGCGGCGTGAAGGTTTTGAACTCGTGCGCCGGGTGTTTACGGTATTGAAAAGTCATTATTTACATCGTAGTTCCTACATAGGTTTTTTAATGAATTATTTGCAACTAATTCTATTTTTGACATGTAAGCGTCTATTAATATGATTTTTATATTTATGATAATCTAGAATTTTCTATTGAGAGTTATATTTTAAAGGAACGCCTACATATTTTACATTAGTGTAGAAATAATATTATAATGGACTATTATATAGAGAAAAAACAAATTTTTAAATAAAAGTATAAAATAAACATAAAACACTTATTTGTGTACTTCTAATAAATTAATTTAATTAATTTATATGCAAATGAACACTAAACAAGAAAAACATGGTGTGTGCTTGTACATAAATACAGAGAGAGACAACACTATGTATTTCTGTTCAGTATTAATTTTTACCTTGATGATGCTTGAGCAAAGCAAAACAAGTCGATAAACAAATAAATTAAATCATTGAAGAAGATAACACTTATAATCTAAATGAAAATATGAAAAGAACAAGACACAGAAAAATAGAAAAATACAATGGTCGCAACTGGGACTCGAACCCAGACCTCTCGTCTAACCGGGACGTGCGCGTTATCCAATTTCGCTATTGCCACCTTCTGTCAAACCGTCATATTTGTCAATCTCATATTTCAAATATTTAGAATCAACAATATTATCTTCAACCAGTTTTTTTAACAGTTGATGGGAATAGCCTTCAAAAGTTATAAAAAGAGAGTTTTTCTTATAAAAAAATAAATAAATTAATTTTCGTAATTTTACACAAAATAATGGTTTAATTTCTATTAATATATCAAATAACAAAGTGATTGCTTTTTACAATAATATAAAAGTATATAGTTCGTTTGTAAAACACAAATAAAGAAAGAAAACAAGTAAATGAAACTCAACAAAACAAGTAAAGAAAACACAAATAAATAATGTAGATTTGCCTGGCAATCTTAAGAATATTATAAAAAATATGTTAATTGATACAGTATATTTGATAAAATTGATACAGTATATTACAGTATATACAGTATATTTATATAATAAATAAATTGAAAATACATAATAGCTGTATTATTATAAACATCTTTCTATGCATTGTCAATTGGTTGTCCTCTGATACCACAATGGGCATTGAAAGGTTATTTTATAGTCTTCCTCTTCGAGATTCAATATCTAGAGCTCCTTTTCTATTGGATACGGAGGATGAAATGATCATAAATATGCAAAATGCAAATGCACTCTGAAGAGAACGCAATTTCGGAAATATTTTCTTATATAATATGTTTTTCCAGTCGTAAGTCGTACTTTACTAAATATTCTAAACATATATACGGTGTTAGCTGGGTCGCAAATGGCGTCAGTGTTAAGGCGGCGATGGTGCAAGCTGGAGCGCCAGGCGCCAGGGGAGCGCTCTCGGTTCTTCTCGGTCCACAGGTTCCGAATCACCTCACCGGCGATCAGAATCCGCTAGCTCAAGGTGGCAACTTTACTCAGAGAGGGAAGTTGCCAGTATTATTCAATACATTTGTATTGAATAATAACTGTGTGTCAGGAATGCATTTGAACACAGTTTTTTACGAATTCAATATATATTAACTTTAATCGCGGCTGTCTCGAATGTAGGGCTAGCATGTTATATAACAATAGATATAGCGGGAGGCAAATTATAAATAAATAAAAACTATGTTTTTAGGTTTTCACGGCCAAAAAGTATTTTTGTTATTGTTTTTGGGGTGTTATGCCGTGTTTTGCTACCTCCTTCTTTAGCCAACGTTTCGGACAGCGTTACAGTGTCCATCATCAGGGCAGATGACCAAATGATATTGGTGAGAGTGTTTACTTATGTGTGTCGAAGCGATACCGTGCTGCAAGCTCCATTTCTCTACGAGCTGGTGTTAGAAAAAATTCAGCATGGTTTTTTGCGTTTAGCTTTGGTGAAGCCGTCAATTACTGGATACCAAGAACTATTGAGCTTAGCTCCGTCGTCTCTGTTAATATTGATGGGGTTTTTATGGATTTCAATTGCCTCCGTAATTAGGCGTGCTCTGTAGGTTTTGGGTCTTCCCAGTCACCAATATCATTTGGTCATCTGCCCTGATGATGGACACTGTAACGCTGTCCGAAACGTTGGCTAAAGAAGGAGGTAGCGAAACACGGCATAACACCCCAAAAACAATAACAAAAATAAATAAAAACTGTTTAAACCAGGTGAAAATATTAGAAAAACAAAACCTTTTGTCTGCTTACATACTTTTAAAAATACTGTTAAAATATTGAATTTGCCGATAAATTGGATTTTATTAAAATAATTTATCGACACTGGCCTATCATATCTTACATTCCACTTATTTCGCAACAAATTTCAAACCAAGATTATATTATTGTTAAGTGGTATTTTTCTTAAATCCACGTAGAAGGCTCTTAGGTAAAAAATAATCCCCTCAGGGACTTTGTAGTCTTTGGGAATGCTGTTGATCGTTTTAGAAAAAGAAGGAGTGGGAGTTCAGGGAAGGAAAATGCATGACGGGTAGTTAGGAATCTGGGGTCAGTGGGTCTAGAATGATTGAATGAATGAATGAAACAATCCCTAGCACTGCTGTGCACGTTCCGAGAGAGCCCTTCTCGAGAGGTTAAAAGATCTCTCTCAGCCAATCTCTCCCGATCCAACCTGCCAAACATTCACCGCCAAGACTAGGACAAATCTCACCCCATGAACCCAGGCACCCCTGCTTAGACACCCACCGTAGCGAATCATTTAGGGAAACCTATGGGAAAGGGTGCAGGTTTTCTAATAAATGGTTTTGGTTTTTTTACCCTTACCCGCCTTTGATAACATTCAATATTCTGACTAAGTTTGCGCAGGAGCATAGTTAGCTCACAAAGTACAAGTCTTTTTTGAGAGATAGTTTTGTTTACATACGAGAGATAGTTTTGTTCATTTGTTAACAAGGATTAAAAAAAAAATTACGTAACACGATTTTAAAATATCTTTATTAATTCCTGAAACTTTGTGAATCTTCTCCGAATTATCGAAAATACCAATTCACATCGCATTTCTGTTCGGTATTCCATATTATACCACAAAACGTCCGCGAATTCCTCAAGGAAATGGAAATTTATCTATTCAAGGAAATAAAATATTTTCAAATGCATTTTACTCAAATTTAAACATTCTTTTTCAGGACATTTGCTATACAAACTGGAAAATCCCACCAGAGACAAGTGAAGTGGGTAGAAAAAGGTCGCGTAGACGATCTTTCATAAAATAAAGCGATATTTTACGGAAAAGAAGATTCATCAAGGAGATGCAGCGGTTGCTTTACAAGCAAACCTGATGGTCTATATCTTGAGTTCTAGATTTACCTTCCCACATGTTCTAGCCGTTCGTAAAAATACTTCATTGCTTAAAAGAAAAAATAAGAAGACGCCATTTCCTGGAACCCCAATGATTAATTTGAGTTAAAAATTATAACTATTCTTATATTTTTATCCGACGTTAAAGGTATATAAAAACGTTATAGGTCAACTCTTTCAGGCATGAAGTTTCTTAAAACTGACAGTGGTAAGAAACAATTTGACACCTGACGTTGCCGAATTATTTGGAAATATTTGTCGTAGTTTTTAAATAAATTCTTCTTTTTAACGTTATTTTTATGATCATTTCAAAGAACATTAAGACCGTTAAAAACTTCTTTCGATTCAAATTATAATATGTTTTAACAAAAATTCATCATTTATTGCAAACTGTTTAGATATCAATGTTTCCAAATGTCACACTATGACATTCACCAGAAATAAACATATATTTAAGTATTCTTATTCACTCAACCTGTCATCTCTAAAACGGAATGTAAAGATCTTGGCGTTTACCTTGACAGCAAACTTATATTTAATAAGCACATCGACTCGATCGTTAACAGGTCATATAAAATGCTTGGTTTTGTTCTCCGAATAAGTAAAGTGTTCAGTAACCCGCGTACAATAGTATTGTTATATTTTGCATTAGTCAGATGTACACTGGAATTTGCCTCGCCAATTTGGAATCCGCAGTACAAAGTGTATATAGATAGCATAGAACAAATTCAAAACAAATTTATAAAATATCTAACCCTCATTTTCAACAATGAATTCGACTGCACATTTCAAACTTTGCAACAAAGGCGAGCAATAGCTGATTTGACATTTATACACAAAATTTTAAATAATAACATTGACTGTACTGAACTTCTTTCCCTAGTTAATTTTAATATACCAGTAAGACGTACACGCCATACAGAACTATTTCACACGCTCAATTACAAGACAAATGCTAATTGGCCAATCAATCGTGCTCTTCATACGTTTAATACTATCTGTCTAAATTCTAACATCGACATTTTCTTCGATTCACTGCCCAAATTTAAAAAGAGCGTCATGTCAATGATATAAATTGTTCAATGCGCATACATACATACATACATACATACAAACATACATACAAACATACATACAAACATACATACATACTCACACATACATACATACTCACACATACACACACACCTACCCACTACGCACATCACCCGGTAATTTACGGTAGACACTACAAAGAAACATGTCATAGGTACCCATCATGAAATGTACTTAATAATTGTAAATTGTTTTCACCATTGTAACTAATGTACTGTTCGTTTCTGTTTATCAATAAAATAAATAAAATTTGAAGCATGCCACCAAAACTGAAACTCAAAAAACATTTTTCGTACGTAAATACAAATGCCACCTTTTAAAATATAAACATGGCCACGGCTAAAGGATTAACTGGAATTTAACGTAAGAGGTAGCTTGCAAAGCCTGTTTTGCCAGCAATTTGAAAACGTTGCCAATTCGTTAAGAAGAACGTATGCGCGGCCTATTTCGGCCAGTTTCATACAAATCTTAAATTTGGATTTGAGCTCATAACACCCAATAAAACTGAAAAATTATTTTTGTAATCAAAAGGTTTAACAAATGTCTAGTACGGATGTGAGATACTTTATTAATTTTTGCTTTAAATTATAAGATATAGCCCATTAAAAATTTTAGTGTTTCACGATTTTAGAGGCAACTTAGCCAATTATTTGTGAGTAAATGAAAAAAATTTAAAAATAGTTTTACTTTTATGTTTATCATACATAAAAAATTGTTAATAATGCATTTTTTGGGTTCTAATTTTAATGTATATTTTTGTTATACAAAGAGGTAATTTGTATTTAAAATTTATACCTGTCAAAATGATTTTTTTCTTAATTTTAACTTTTTTTATTTTACGTTTCATTAGATTTTTTTATTTTATGTTTCGTTTCAATTTTTGGAAGATGCTCCGAGGAATTAGCGTCATTGATCCCCTCGGCACCGGTGCTTAGTCGGTAAACACGCCAAACACGCGCCCAACATTTGGACATGTTTGACATTAGTCGCATGAGAACGGGTCGTTTCTTCGACTCGTTCCTGGGTTCAATAGCTCGGCAGTGGAACGATTTGCCGGCCTCTGCGTTTCCTCCTTCCTACAACATGGGTCTCTTCAAGAGAAATGTTCATTCCGTCCTATCCTCAAAGAACCTTCCACACAGCATCCCAACATTTGGACATGTTTGACATTAGTCGCATGATAACGGGTCATTTCTTCGACTCGTTCTTGAGTTCAACAGCTTGGCAGTGAAACGATTTGCCGGCCTCCGTGTTTCCTCCCTCTTCTTTCCTTCACTCCTTCCCCTCCTCAAAAAAGGACCCTCCACGCAGCATCTTCAAAGATGACATTGGCCCTGAGGATAATTATTTTCCTGAGGGTCTCCTGTATGGGGTTAAAATAAAAAATAAAAAAATCTGCCCTGATGATAGACATAGTAACGCTGTCCAAAACGTTGGCTAAAGAAGGAGGTAGCGCAACACGGCATAACACCCCAAAAATAAAAATAAAATAATAAAAAAAACTTGAACCTTTTAAAATTGTCATTGATCATTTTTAAAGCAAATTGAGCAAAATATTTGTTAAGATAAAACTACTGGAAATTAGCATCACGGCCAAATATTTTTTTTCCAAACGGTAGATCAGTTCTCACAACCACGATTTCCACATTTTAAGACATGTTTTACCACGAAAATCGCCGAACTATACCAGAAAATCTCGGATGAAAAGCTTTAATCGCATCATTAGTGTTGGTCAATCTAAATCATGAGAACTAATATGTAGGACAACCACGGAGTACACCAGTATTTAGACCATCAAGAATTTTGGTCAATACATTCATAAAATTAAAAATTTTACCATAAAAACTTTTTATCTCTACCCACACCCAAGTACTGATCAGAACTCAATACTTTTTTATTGTTGAACCACAAAACATGAGCTATTTGGTTGAATTATTTTTCAAATACTTGAGAGTACCCGCCATGTGTTGCGACGCTACTCAAATAAAAAACGTGTTTTGTATTTTAATTAACAGTTTATTGATGTGCTTTAAATTCACGCGAATATTTTTTTGTTTTTTTGTCTTGTGTACACGTACACGCGCGTGAATAGAGTTATCCGTGTTAGAAGTATGGAATTTCCAAATTTATTCCCTGCTACCCTTCACCGCTACTATGTCTGTTTTGCAATCTCTGGCACTCACGTCTCCCATCCTTCCGTCACCTCCCCGTCACCTTTTTCACGCAAGTCTTTTCCCCGTTCCCGATTCTCCTCTTCCTCGTGCCCTCTTCTGCGAACCCTCTCCTTCCTCCCCCCGGATTCCCTTCTACATCCCGACTTCCCTCCCTCCCGCTAAACTTCGTGAAACACACCTTTTCAATCAACTCGCGCGCCACCTATTGTAATTTTTTTATACAAATTTCATAACGCCAGAACTCACAATCATATATAAAACCACCGCGAGTGTGCGAATAATAACTCATCACAGTTTCGTTACAATCGAATGATTGGTTTAAGAATGCATAAGGGACAAACACCCATTTAAGATTATTCTAAAATCTATTATTAATTCATCATTAAATTCAATTTTGGAGGCGGGAATGGGTACCGCCGCCCCGGGAACCTTTATTGGATAACCAAAACCTCTGCCATAGGTCACCCCAAGTGGTTCGCTACGTTTGGTGATTTAGCAGGGGTGCCCGGGCTCATGGGTGAGATTTGTCTAGGTCTTGGAGGCGGATGACCAGGACACACTGAACCCCAGATTCCTACCCACCCCTTAAACCCTTTTCCTTCCTAAAATTCTCCTCCATTTCCTGTCCTTAAAAAAAAACCCCACAAAGCATCCCCAAAGATGACATAGGCCCTGAGGGAGATTACTTTTCTCTGGGCCTCCTGTGTGGAGCTCATGTAAAAAAAAAAAAAGTCAACTGTTTTGTCTGAATATTCGAAGAAGCAAAACTTTTCGCTAAGTAT
Organism: Glyphotaelius pellucidus; assembly: GCA_936435175.1. Classification (NCBI taxonomy): domain Eukaryota; kingdom Metazoa; phylum Arthropoda; class Insecta; order Trichoptera; family Limnephilidae; genus Glyphotaelius; species Glyphotaelius pellucidus. The sequence continues at coordinate 4,053,452 of OW386558.1, forward strand.
GCCTTTGAAATCTCCCCCCGTAATAAAATTAATTACCAACTACTTATAAGGTAAGGACTCATTAGATCGGGCCTATCCATTTAAATAATTTATGCAAGATTGTCCCTTTTTATTGTTATCAAGCAAGCAGTATATCAGACGTGCTATCGGGGAAACGAAAACGAGGACGTCCAGCCATCTTCATCTTTTATTTCCCTTTTAATAATTACAATAATAATCTTTCTTTTAATTTCCATATTTTAATGTAATTCTGTTTATCCACAGATGTGACATTAATAAACGATTACAGCCTTATTATAGTCAATGTGCCGTCGACGGCCCGTCTGCTACAAACAGTCTATTCTAAACCAAAACTCCAAGTCATCAGCAATATTTTTAGAGATTGTATTTGGATGAGACAGTACCTACGAAACGTCAAACTGCGCTCATTGGCTGCTTTGATTATGATCACACTTTTCAAGGCTCCTATTGGTTGAGATTGTTTGGTGAAGTTTCGCTTCTACCGCGAGTGAACTGTGAATTTTTTAACCTTACGCCGACTAAGAATCATGGGTTATTTTAAAAATGTTCGTATGCTGTAAGGGTAATTCACGGAGTTGCCATGTTCAATCGTGTCTTTGAATTCATTACAAGAAGCCCAGTTGCTCCCGTCTGGAGCCAGTGAGACTATGGTATCCTTAAATGGGGTATATTGTGAGGTTGAAGTAGTGGGGAGATGAGGGAGATAAGAAGAGGAGGGTGGGAAAGTACCTGGCTACTCAGGTCTGGTCACGGAACATGGCTACAACCATTTCAAGCAACATTTCAATTCTGAATGGTGGTCTTACCAGGGCGATACTGAGTTCATTCTGGAACGTGCCGAAAATATACTATAATTAATTAATTGTGAATTATTATTCGATCCCGCGACCTTCGGATTAGTAATCAAGAGTATTACCCCTTGACAACGTAGGTTGTTGCTGTCGATGTGGTGATGAATGTGAATGAATTAGCGCAAGTAGGGTAGCAAGAAATAAGTCGGCATTCCTGTTTTTCTCTTTCTTTCCGCTTTTCGACGGTACCTCGTGTACGTCAGCAACAATGCCCGATATAAAAAAATCGGGTGCAGTAGAAGCAAAACTAAACCGAAACAATCTCAACGAATACTTGAAAAGTGAGGTCATAATCAAAACGACCAATGAGCGCAGACCTCGCGTAATTTCCGTTTCATATCTCAACCAATAGGAGAGCCTTTAAAAGTGACATCATTATCAAAGCGGCCGATGATTGCAGTTGAAGCGTCGCACGCCCAGTAATCGTCATTTCCGTTTCATCCGAAATCCAAATCACAGCCGTGCAATAGAAGTTTCACTTCAAAAATATTAATTTTAGTTATATTTACGTGAAAAAACACCTCTTGTTTACTTTACTCCATTGACCATACTGCAAGATTATCGTCGATGAACAATGTTTGAAGTGCACTGACACGCTCCGCGCGAGAGGGCCTAACGACACCGAGCCGCAAAAAGGCGGCCACTGTGAACCACTGCTCTCTATAATATTACACTTGTTCTAAATGCTCGTTTTTCTTCCATTGCTTTCGGCTTCGTTCCACATCGTGAACAAAGAATATTAAAAAAACAAACATGTCTTATCAAGGAAAAGCAGCGAATTAAGATTTTGATGCCGGCCTATAAGAATAAAAGATAAAAGAAATAAATTTTTTTTCCCTGCGTGTCCTTTCCCATGTGTCCCCGTTCCCGCTACCGTTCCCTTATTGTTTTTTTTTTCTCCCACCTTCTCCTTCCACCTTCCCCCTAAAGAAGCCAGGCGAGGCTAGGAGAAGTATGAATAGGCAAAAAGAAGCAAAAAAGGGAAAGTAATGCCATTGAGAAGCAAAATAAATTATTAGAGCCAAGAGAGGGAAGAATGACGTGGAAATATTTAGAGGAGACTAAGAAAGATGAGAGCCAGGAAAAAGCGAGCCGAAGCCAAGAAACAACCAAGAAGAAATTATAAGAACCAAAAAGAATAAAAAAAACCACAAGAAGAGTGAAAAAGAGACAAGAAGAGCCAAAAAAAGCCAATAAAGCAAGGAGAAGCACACGTAAATAAAAAAAGCAAGAAGAGCGTAAAACATTCCGTTTTGCAAAAAACAAAAAATTAGACAAATAATAAGATAAGGTTAAAGCATACAACAATCCATAAATACAAATTGAAAAAAGAATAAGCTTAAAAAACGTAAGAAATACAACTGAAAAAATATTAAACACTGAAATGAATGCAAGCAGCCGTTTACAGAGGATATTTTACCGTCTCCCATCTCCAGAGAGCCATCAGAGGAGTCTCCATCTAGGCAATCACAGCAGTGATAATCGCATTCTTGGATTGATAAGCTTCCCATGCGGTGGCGGAGAAGTTCTCTTAAGTGTGAACTCGTCCCTTCAGGAACATTTTCGTTGCACTGCAGTATCTCGGTAGGCAGAAAAGTTAACGATAATTGTTACTGTAAGAGACTTTTAGCTTTCGCCATTTGGGATGCGGTATAGTCAACCTACAGTTCTGACGTGTACAACAATGTGCAGAAAGCCTTGAAGAGTATTCTTTTTTACATTTGGACTGCAGAGTGAAAACGTCTTAACAACAGCATACCTGCTCTAACGGATTATTAGCTCTCTTCTTTCCATAAGAAACCACTGCTCAAACGTAAAGACTTAGAACTGACTCGGGCTTGCATTATGCTTCTATATTTCACTGTTCACTTAATTCATTTTGATAGTAGCACGGTCTCTTCGAAAAATTTTTGGTAAATTATTGTTAAACATCTCGGTTCCTAAGTATTAAAACTTTTTTCCCTTCAGGATGTTAAATTATTAAAGTGATAACTTCTTTAGCACCGTTGTGATTTGAAACTCGATGAAACGGAAACGAGCATCACTAAAAAGAGACAAACCCACACACTTCTACAGGATTTAGTCTGCGAGAAAATGAGATAGACTTATCGGTGTCCTCTTTCTTCGGTGTTGCGTTGCCTACCGGCCTTCTATTTGTGCGGTGCTTTGTAGAATAATTTTTTTTTTTCTTTATTAACAAATTTTTTGGTACACTTGGTAAAATTTTGTAATACAAAGTTTTTATATTAACAGTTTTAAAAAAGTAGAGAATAACATAAATAGATTAGCAGATTAACCAAAAAAATGTAAAATACTTTTTAGGCTTGGTAACAATATTATAATAAATAAACCTTAAAATAATTATCCTACTCCTGACATTTGTCTCGTTCTCTCGTTTAGGTTTCACTTCTTCCGCGTGTGAACTACACACTCTGTTTTTTTTATTCTTATTATAGTCTTGTAGAAATGTTCCATTCAAAAATTGAAAGCGAACCTATGTGGCAATTAAATGCATTTATCTGCGATGTCTTCGATGATCACTTACAATACTATAGAACGGCAGTGCGACACGTTCTAGAGTTGACTTGAGAATATATTATTGACTTGCACCTTTTTTAGACATTATTATTAGTGGGTAACCAATGTCATTATTTTTACTCGAGTACAGTCAGTAAAATGTAAGTTTACAGCTGCTGTTTATGTTATTTTTCATCAATTTTTTTATTTTTTTTATTAATCTATAAACATAGGGTTTTACATAGGGTTTAATTGATGCCTGTCTCACTAGGATTTACCTGTGTTGAGACAGGCTTAGAGGTACATATTTAAAATTGCAGGAATATCTTAAGTTACATACAAATTCAATTGAATACTATAAAAATGGAGAGGTGATTGGAAGTGTGGGTAAATACTTTAAATGTAGGAAGAGATGATGTACAGTAAATGATGATGTATAGTAAATCCTGTCAAATCTATTTATTAATTATGGGATTGATTAATTAATTTGACATGATTCTATTTTTAAATTATTTAACATGGATTAGGTCGTATGCAAATTGTTTACTGTCTATTAATGATTTACTTTACAGATGTTTGCAGTAGTGTGGCGTCCAATACTAACAATCGATTTCTTTACGTCTTGTTTGAATTTTGTCAAGGATTCAGTATGTCTGATTGTAGCTGGTAGTGTATTGTATAGTTTGCAAGCTATGTATTTGAAGTGTCTTTGTCCAAAGATAGTTTTGGAAAAAGGAGTTTGGAGAAGTTCTTTGTTTTTGGCTCGGGTATTGTGCGTTGTTTGTGTTGTTTTGTATGATGTTTTGTTGTTTTTTTGTAAATTAACTAATATGGATCTTGCGTAGAGTTGTTTAATGTCCATAACGTTGAAAGTATTGAAGATCGTATCAGTGCTGGTAGTAAGAGGCAGTTTTAGAATAATTTTTATGATAAGTTTTTGTGCTTTAATGATGGGGTCGAGGGCACTGGAATAAGCACTACCCCAAGCTAAAATTCCGTATTCGATGTGAGATTGGCATAGTGAGAAGTACACTGTTTTTAAAAGTTTTAAGTCAAGGAAGTTGCGTGTTTGTTTGAAAAAGTATATAGATTTGCGGATTTTGTTTGTAGTGTTATGTATATGTTGCTTCCAATTTAGGTGTGTATCAAAGGTTAATCCTAAATATTTGATAATGTTTACTTGTTCTAGGCAAGGGCAGTCACAATTCCGGTTTTTTTTTTTTTTTTTTATTTTTTTTTTTTTTTATTTAATATTTGTATGTTTTTACAATAAGTATACATTTTTTTTTTTTACATGTTAAACAGAGTTGTAAAATGAACATAACAATAGCATTTCCTCATCATAAAGAGACAAGGCTCTTGTGTTTGGTGAGGGAATTCAAGCTCAAGTATATGTAAAATTTAGTAGAAAATAATAATATTGCATCTAATAACAAAAGATATGTAAGAAAACTCGGGATATAATAATAAATAAATTTCAAGATTTAAATGAAATTAAAAGATGTATTTTTACATTTGTGTATTTTTAATGGTGTGATTAGGTTTGACTTAGGAATATTGGAGAGACTAGACAGTAAGTATTTTGTTTTCTGTACATTTAGCGTTAATGTGTTCGAGTCAAGCCAATATTTTACCTTTTGAATTCCTTCCTCTGCTTTGGAATATGCGGTAGGCCAGTCTTTCGCCTGGAAGAGGAGGACAGTGTCATCGGCGAAACTGACAATAGTGGCATCGATGTCTAGGTTACACAACTCGTTAATGTATATAAGGAAGAGCGTTGGACCTATGACACTGCCTTGTGGGACCCCGTAACTAATAGGCAAAAATTGACTGTTGATATCATAAAATGATATTATTTGTGCTCATTTTATGGTAGCAATCGGAAATCAATAAGAAATGCGCTTCTTGAAACTTAATATAGGTACGTACTATCCACGTTTTTATTTTATCTTGTGTTGTTAAAACATAAAAAACATAATTTGACTATCCTTTTTTTTAATATTCACAAAAAATACTAATGACGGAAAAAATTACAATACACCTTCTGAAAAAAACTACTTTTCACTAATTACAGTACTAAATTGCTTTTCACTGTTTCCAGTAGTAAATTACTTTGACTGATTCCAGTACTAAATTTAAGCAAGTTTCTAGTATAAAAGTGTGTGAAGAAAAGAAATCTCAATGAAAACAAAGAATTTTGGTTATTTGTTTTTGGGGTGTTTTGCCGTGTTGCACTACCTCCTTCTAAACTCCTCAGATGTATCACATCTGCCCCGATGATGGACACTGTAACGCTGTCCGAAACGTTGTCTTAAGAAGGAGGTAGCGCAACACGGCACAACACCCCAAAAAGATATAACGAAAATACTTTTGAAAATGCTGTTAAAAATATGCTAACTCCAAAACATCCGTTATCATAGATTAAACTTACAAAATCTTTGAAAATGTTTTTGGATATCACCTAATTTAAAAAAAGTCTATTTTTTTTACATTAAATCTACACAAGCCCTCAGGAAAATCGTTTCCCTCGGATCTCACATCTCATCTTTGGGGATTCTGTGTGTAGGTTTTTTTTAGGAAAAGAAAGGAGAGGAAATTTTGGGAAGGTAAAGGGTACGAGGGGTCGGATTGATTCTACAGAGTAAGTTTAGGAGTGACGTTGTATGAATCTATCCCTCCGACTGCGGTGTAACGCGATGGGTCGGAAGAGTCTTGCTGAATAGGTCAAAAAGTCAACCAGTCTCTACCGTTCCTGTCCTCTGTGCAGTAACTTGGCAGATGCATCATTCGCCAAGACCCAGACAAACCTCACCCCATGTACCCGAGCAATCCTGCTAAATCATCAAAAGAGGAACGAACCACTTGGGGTGACTACGGCAGGGCGGCGGTATCTAAGCCCGCCTCCAAAATTAAATGAAATGCAAAACCATTGCATTTACTGATCCATTAAAAATTACAATTCCCCAATGAATTGTGGTCTGTAAGAACAAATAAATTAAATTAAATTTTTTAAAATAAACTTAAAATTATGAATACATTACTCGTTTATTGATGGCATCAATTTAATTATTTTAGGAAAAAATACTTTTTGCAGGTTATGCTTTAAAATATTAAGATGAATTGTTTGTTTGACCTGTACTTACTTAATATTAATATAAACAAATAGTTTTACGGGTGTAACATCTCAATTATTTGGATTTTAAATCTTTCTATTTTAAAATAACTCTGAACATCTTTTGAGATGGATTTTAAACATCAGAAATGAAACAATTCATATCGTAGGTACTTTGGCGCACCGAGCGCTTTCAATTGAACCGTCTGATTGCAGCAACAGGCGCAAAAAAGCTACACAGCCTCTATTTTATTGCAAATGACTTGGTAACAATGCCGCAGCACAAGAGCAGAGAGAGGAACTCCCGTTTATCTGCTGTGGGTATCTGTGGATGATTCTCAGATGAAAGTAAAAAGAAAATAAAAAGAAGTAAGCTCTGGGTTTTTATTTTTCTCGATGTCAGGTTAATGGACCACGGCTTTTCCACCTACTTTGTTTTGTTTTGCTCCATTATTGTCGTCTTTTAGCAAACTCATCTATTTGGTACGCTATATAAACCTAATAACCGAACAACCAAACGACCAGTTTGTGCATTGTTGTCAAAGAGACTACAGCTCTCATTAATATTTAAAGCAAGTGCAGTCAATATTAAAAGCTTTAAACATGTTTTCGCGAGTTGCTATTATCGTGTTGTTTACGTTGTCTGTCCAGTTTTTTCGCGGAAGTTTAGCAGAAGAAATAAGGAAGCTAAACTCGTTAGACGGCCATGAAATGGTGGGTGACAGTTTGAACTTCGGAAGTTGTGAAGAGAAAGACACTTCGATCTCCTGCCAGAGCATCAGGATTGCCAGAAACGTCCTCCAACAGCTGATCAAAGCAAAGAAAAATAACGGCATCGGGGATTTGAAGATTGTCGATGGTGTGGAACTGGTGAAGACTCAGAATTTGGCAGATGGGGGGAGGCAGATTGGAGGGGAAGATGATTCCATGCTGGGGAATGCCTTGAGGTTTTTGCAAAGTCATGAATTCAGAGTGAGGCTTCCCGACCTATTAGGCAGAGACAAGATGAAGGATGTCATATCTGAGACGTTGTCTACTGTCGAGGAACAGTCAAAACTTGTCGGTAAGTTATAATAATTGTTTTTATAATATAATGTAATGTGACCCCACAAAGTGAATTTGCTAATTTTGAAGAAATAATATAATGTGTTTGTGTACTTTTTCAGGCGTTTGCTGTATCACTTGGATTACGATTATCATTACTAACATTTAACCTGTTATAAACAAAACCACATTATTATAGACATTGCAAAAACTTTAGGTTTTATTAATTAACATTACGTACAAAAAAGCATTGGAGTATTTTAATATAACGGATTCCAAAAACTTAATAAAAAATGTTGCCATTACAATGTTAGGAAATTCCACTTAAAATATTTTTTATAGTTGAACAAATCTACCAACAAAGAAATTTGTTTTTTTCTTGTTTATTATACGTACACATTTAATATGAAAAACAATTCCATGAATTTCTTGAAATATTCACCCAAGAAAAGCGAACAGCGAAGAATAATTGAAATGAAGACAAACAATATTAACATTTAAATAAGCCACGTTGGGTTTGTTTCTTGTTTTATCTATCATTTTTTAAACAAAGGAAAAAAATAAATAGAAACGTTCCAGGTATGTTTTTAGGTTTTCACGGCCAAAAAGTATTTTTGTTATTGTTTTTGGGGTGTTATGCCGTGTTTTGCTACCTCCTTCTTTAGCCAACGTTTCGGACAGCGTTACAGTGTCCATCATCAGGGCAGATGACCTCCAGATGTCCATCATCAGGGTCATCTGCCCTGATGATGGACACTGTAACGCTGTCCGAAACGTTGGCTAAAGAAGGAGGTAGCGAAACACGGCATAACACCCCAAAAACAATAACAAAAAAAAAAAAAAAAAAAAGAAACGTTCCAAGCTAAAATAAACATAAAATCATTGAAATGTTTTACATTAAAAATTTAGAAACGTGTTGTGGATCGTACATCTGAAGAAAACACATTTCACCCTTTATTCAGTTGAAAATTATGAAAAGTGTTCTGTATTTTTGTAAAATACATACCTATTTCATTTATCTTTCAATAGAGTTGATTAATCCATTCACTCTCGGTGTAAAACTCCTTAAACCATAATGTCACTTCGGGTTTATCTCACAAACCTTTACAAAAAACCATTAAATAAAAACTCAGGAGTAAACTAAACTTTTTGGTCTCTATTTGTGGTGGATAATCATTTCCTAGGATGATTTTTATTAAAAGGTGGTAGAAATGATTCTGGGTCTCGACCTTGAGGTGGACTTGTATTAAGATCCAATCTTTTACCTAATCTCTGCATTATCGACAGGTTTGTGCATCTACGGATAACCTCTTAAACTAATGTCTTGTACATATCGGACATAATTTTAACATTTTCGCTGTACGTATATTTCAACAAAACAGTATCCAAGAATTGAGACCAAAAACATTTTTTCTATAAAACAAACCTATCACAAATTAAGCTTCGTGAAAGCTATCACGGTATTTGACGGCCTCCTTAGTCAAGGGATATGGCTCTTGACTCGCTAACCGAAGGTTGCAGGATCAAATCCCGGCATGCGCAAAATAAATTTTATTGAATTAGTTTGAAGTACTTCGCAATTAATTCATTAAAAATAATATGTAGCATGTTACAGAGTGGAAGTTACTCAGTATCTTTCTGGTGTAAGACCACCATTCAGAATTGAAACGTTGCTTGAAATTGCCTTAAACGTGTTTGGTGACCAGATCAGAATAGCTAGGTACTCCCCACGTCCTTCCCCTTCCCACTATCTTCAGCCTAACAACATATCCCAAATGGGGATGCCTTAGTCTCACTAGCTCCAGGTGGGGGCAGCTAGGACTCTTGTGAGGTATTCACAAAAAAATTGTTTTGTGGATATTTAAATTTTATTTTACTTTAATCCTACGATGTAAGCAAATATTGAACATACACTGGCCTTATATTTTAAAAGAAGATGTTAATAATTTAGGATACGACTGTTTGCGTTCATACACTGTGCTAAAAACTGGCAACGTTAAGTGACGTCCACGTAGTACCAGCAGACATCATCATCATCATCATCATCAGTATATTAATACGTAAAGCAAAAGCTTTGTACCCATTTTTACGAAAAATGCGCGGACGGAGGAGTATGAAATTTCGCACACTTTATATAGTTTATATATATAAGTTTATATAGAGAAGGAGTGCAGAATGCAAATATTTTTTTTAAAATATGCATAAAAATGCATTAAATCATAAAAAAAAAAAAATTTACATTTAATTAATTATGGTCGAATTTCGACCATTGGGCGACCACTAGTCAAAATAAAAATCTCAACCTTGTTAAACGTGAAATCAAAACGTAAACACTGTTTTTGCGGTTTATTATTAGACAAGTATTTTCAGTATGGGCCATTGGCATTTAACGAATATTGTCAATCGACTTTCTTTTGCAAAAAATATTCAAAATTTGTAGGGTTCCTAGAAGCTTATGTTACAAAAGAATTTGGGCGGATTTTGAGCAGATGTAGTGTTTTTACACGGCAAAGATGTAAAACATTGTTGTTTCTGAATTTTAATCATAAACAACTTTATTTGATGTTACGTGATCGGATTGTGGAGGCAATCGTGACAACTTTGAATTGCATTAAATGACTGCGTCCAGAAATTAATTTTTGTTTATCCTTTCAGAGACTGGAAGAAAGAAGGGAGGAAAAGGTGGTGGCGGTGGAGTGATGTTGATGGGACTCATGATGGCCAAGACCCTGGCTGCAGTTGGCTTCGGAGGTCTTGGGCTCTTGACCATGAAGGTAAGAAAATTATTTTAAAAAATCAATTCATCATTTCCACACAAAAAAAAACCTCACTGGTCTTTAAATTCAACAAAAGAAGGTACCTCAGACAAGAAATAACGGTTAGGTTATGCTTGATTAGGCTAACCTTCTTTTTGTAAACGGAATATTTTGTAGGGCATTGATTTTCCCCTGATTTTTTTTATAAAGTACTGGCTGATCCGGCCACGCATTGTTGTGGCTAACAAAACTCGACGCTATCTTCTAAATGATTATCAAAATGTGTTATTAACTCATTTGCATACAAAATCCACACCGCCCGCTTGCCAGCCCGCTCATCCACCACATACAGACATGCTTCTGTAATTACATATTTCAACCAATTTACACAAAACCTTGACAAATTATATACTTCTTCCTCAGAAATCACTCTGTCTATTGGTGAAAGTCGCATGAAAATTCGTTCAGTACTTTTTGAGTTTATTGTGAACAGACAGATAGTACGGCGGAGGACTCTAATTTGTAATATGCAGAGATTTACGAAACAAAAATGCTTTTATTCGTAAGTGGCAACAAGGCAGCTGAATAACTTGATAAAGTACTCAAATTTACCCAAATGGTTAATTTTACAGATTTTTATGAACAATTGATCAAATCAGAGTTGACCTTCGATGCAAATTTGCAGGAATATTTTGCAATACGTAGAAACATCTGCGCTATCGACAGAGAACTGCACATTCCTACAGTAAAAAAAATACGGGAATATTGTTTTCATTTCCAAACAACATTAAAAAATACCCTTACTAAGCAGATGAAAAAATAATTAACACTTTTTTGATAAAAGTAGAGCAAGTAAAATGAGAAAAAAAGTCTAAGTCATCATTTGGGAATAACTCACTTAATGACCGTTAGTCGAATTAAAGCAATGCAGTAATTGGGGTAATTTTTAAAGGGTAAATACCATTAATTACTTCCCACATTTTATTCGGAAAACAATAAGGGCATAAGTAATAAAAAAACCACAATTTGACAATGCTTTCAGAAGGCAATACAGTTGTCACGCGTAACAATAATTACATAGCAGAGATAGCTTATAAACTGTTTTTATGAATAAATTAACAATATTCAGCTATTTATTCATAAAACGTTTACTCTTCTGAACTAATATTCTAAGATAAATAATTTTCCACTTGTATATTTTGAACGAATAAAACTAATTTAATTTTTCAACAATGCTTCGGCTAATATAATCCTCGATTAACGAAAAACGTGAAATACTATTTAAAATACAATGTTGGTTTAGGAAGTCTACCAAACAGGTTAAAATTATACCGGTAACAAATATTTGTTCACTTGGCAATTATTTGAATTTGGTAATTTTATTTTAAAATCCGAGTAAAATGGGTTGAATAATTTGCATTCATTTATTTGCAGTCATTTTTTATATTAATTAGAGCAATATGGTCGGAAAGTAGATTTTAATGAACTGTAATTTGGCGTTCAGTTTTTTTAAGCATTTAGTTACAATTTTTTACGTCTTGTGTCTAGTGTACTCGTTTATCTGTTCTAAAACTACAATAATTATATTCTATTACCTATCTACTAAAATTTGGGTTTCACGAAAAACTGTATGAAAAACTGTACTGTAATGTAATTTGAAGCAAACACGTTCAAAAATTTTCACATAGAAAAAAATGAGCTTTAACCAATATTCAAAGTCCCAGTGACAACCAAAAATCAAACGATGAATTGGTTTCTACAAACATATTCTTGGAAAAACAATAATAATAACAAAAATTGTTATTTTTTTTATTTTAGACTGTACTTTTTTAAATATAAGCTCCACACAAGAGGCCCTGATGAAAATAATTCCTCTCAAGGTCTACGTCACAGGTTCCCAAACTTTTTTTTCGCAGACCATCTTCAAAATTTTACTGGTCATACTGGTCACAAGCTGGTACATTTCTACCATATTCCTAAATTTGACACGCGTTGTACTGAATAAATAGAGAGGTGTGGTCTGTCACAACGGAGCAGTAGACTTTTTCAAACGCGGGCAAAATGGACCAGTATTCGAGATTATATTTGCCACGACGGAGGGGGCGTAATGGGATATGGAACGGGGGGTATGGGTATGTTTGTTTTAAGATCTCATGCATAACCGGTACAACAACGTAATGAGATATGAGACGGGGGGGTGGGATGGGATATAGATATGGGGCACGGAATGGGTCTCAATTGAAACCAGTTCGTGAACCCTCACTTACAACTTGTGATTCACTGGGCTATGTTATCTTTGGGAATGCTGTGTGGAGGATCTTCTAAGGAAAGGAAGAACAAACAGTTTGGGAAGGAATAGTCATGAGGGTCGGGTAGGAATCTGGAATTCAGCGTATCCAGGAAGGAATGGACGTATGAATCCGTACCGCCCACTGCGGTGCAATGCGATGTTCCGAAGGAGTACGAGTGGATACGTTAAAGGGACTCTTTAACCGATCCCCCTCAACCGGTATCTTTGGGGATGCTGTGTGGAGGGTTTTTTTAAATGAAAGTACGGATAGAAAGTTACGGGAAGGATAAGTTTTGAGGCGTGGGTAGGAATCTGGGGGTCAGTGGGTCCAGGAATGACGGACTTATGAATCCATCCCTCCCACTGTGCTGAAAGGCGAAAAAAGTTCTACTTGAGAGGTCACAAGGTTTAACATTTTAATTGCTTTTCAATAGCGCGCATCAAAATGGTTTTGAACCTGGTAACTCTTGGTCTAAGGCCAATGAGTTTATCGTCCCATCGCAGAGATGATCTTAAAAAATATGACACGTGTCTTTGTTTGGTCGAAACACGTGGAAAGTGTGAAGTGAATCCTTTGCATAATATTGCAACATTCTTTTTATCAAAGTAAATCAGAAAAACACTTTATTATAATTCGAAAGAGATTTTATAACAATAAGTTTTATTTATTTTATTCAATTTCATGGATGCTCATTATTATTTATTTTCTTTTCCTGGGAAAATATTTCTATTTTAGGTTTTCTAAACACGTGCATATCTAGGAGTGGGTTCAAACGAATCAAGTGTTGCAGGTAAAGACTTGACACATTCTTGCTTATAAACATTTTCAATTTTAAAATTGCACAACAACGTAAATAAAATGCAATTAGGGAACAAATACCTTTAGTATACAATGAAATGTTATTTAGTCACCAGAATTGAATTATCTTCTATGTTTTATTCTATGACTAGCTTTTCCCCGCGGCTTCGCTCGCATGATATTACGGGAAATTACTGTAGCACTTGCACCTATCAATTATCTCCCCCCCCCCCCACCCCACCCCCATCCCCTCCCGCATTCCATATATTCTTTCCCTTACATTCAGTTTTCAAACATCTCGCCTACCACCTTAATTTCATAATGCTATAGCTCAAAGAAAAAAAGAATTTCTTATGTAATTTTGTTCATTGTAGCTGACCAGTAGACTGAGTACCTACCAGCATAGAGCCCAAAAATATATCAACATTGTTTCCATGGAAAAGATTTATTTCTGACGTTAGCAAAAACTCGCTTTTGTTAGCGACAGAAAACGTATAACAAATATAATATATTTATATTTATAATTTCATAACGCCAGAGCTTACCATCATATACAACCTGTAGTCTGCGCATATAATTTAGCTTTATATTAGTGAAAGAATTATTAAAGTCTTTATATTGTGTTATGCGTGAAAAGGTCATAAACAAACTCGAGCAGTTTAGCATTTATAATATTAGTATGGATGGATAATAACAAGGTAGTATCGAAGCTTGTTGGAGTGGGCAAAAAATAGTTTACTTTTCATAAATAAAACATAATATAAAATAACAAAGGTACATACACAGAGCTTTTGAGTTTTCAAAACATTTAACGATTAAATTATTAATTACTAAAGAAACTCGAATGCGGATGTTTAAGCGTCTGGTTGTCCATGGATTTTTCATTTTCTCCAGCACTACTTTTCGAGGGCATCTTTACAGCTTTTTTTTGCACGTTCAAAGTGTCCATGTTTTCATAAAAGTTGAGCTTACTATTTTTGAAGCGGTCTTCTAGATCTGTAGTCTTTCAAAATGACGTGGCTCCATATTTTCGATGAAGAAGAAAACTGCTCCTGAAATGCCGATTTTCTTTTCTTTCTTTAAATTGTTTTAATATTGAACTCCTTACAATTTTTAATTACGAACCGCCACTGCTTGGTTTGAAAACAATGAAAAAACCCAACGATGTATCTAATAAGTATATTTTTTACCTTAATTTCACACAGGAGGCCCAGAGGAACGTAAAAACTCCCAGGGCCTTTGTCATCTTTGGGGAAGCTGTTTGTATAGTCTTTTTAAGGAAAACTAGAGAGGAAGTTTTGGGAAAGAAAAGATTTGAGGGAATGAATGGTATGAGGTTTGAAAGTTAGGGGTTCAATGACAGTTGATCTCCCAACAGTTACTCTTATTTACGTAAAATATAATTTAGTGTTCCCGAAGTTGTATGCTAACAAAATAAATAGAATAAAACTACTTGTTTATATACACTGTATTTACCAGCGTAAAAGTACAAAAATCTAATTAAAAATTTTAATAATTCTGATCGGTCAGTGGCTGAGTTAGTATCGCGTTTGGTTCCCATCCAGGCGTAGCATGTTCAAATCCTCGGCTGGCTAAGTCCTCGAGAATAAGCAACATTTTCCGCTTGCTGCCGTGGTAGGAGATTTTCAAATATTTTCAGGTTATTCGTAGCCCGGGAATATTTAACAAAATCTTTTTAAATGAAATGGAATGTTTAAAAAAAATTGATAACTATACTCACTTATTATTAACGGCAGTTTTGAAGTCGGTTTTAGGTTTAAAATTGCTAAATAATGCACGAATAATTTTAATTTTAAAATAATTGTAGTATCGGAAGGCCAATTGTCGTACGGTCAACCGTCGGGTCGCTGGAATCAGGGGGTTTGTGAGTCCAGGAATGACGGACGTATGAATACATCCCTCTTACTAAGGATCGGGAGAATCCGGTGAGGTGAAGGTTAAATGGTCTCCCTTAATCAGTCATCCCGATTCGACCTGTAGTAATCCAACAGGCAGACGCGTCCGCCGCCAAGACCAAGACAAACTTCACCGCTAAATCACCAAATAAAAAAACCGATGCAGTAAGCCACTTGGAGTCATCTGGGGTGGAGGTACCCATACCCACCTCCCGAATCGCAATAATAAACAGAAAAAATAATTCCACCTATTTGCATAGTAGGTAACTATTTTATATTTTTAATCTGTTATGTTGATATTATTTTCTAAGCACGGAACACGCTAAACCTTAACCGTGAAATATAATAAATTATTAGGTTTATTCTAAAACAACTCACTAAATAAAGTACAAAAATACCACTTGGTATCTACAGGTACCACTTTTGTTATTTTTTGTATGTCTATTTTGTCCAATGTTAAAAGTTTATTAAGGCTTTTCATTGTGATTTTTTGCGATAAAATGATTAATTTCCTCGTGTAGGTACGTGACATTAATAGGATTTTCTTTCACGTGTTTCAATCACGTAGTCGCGTAGACGGTACATGTGTTCGGGTGACACGTGGCTTTTAATAAAGGCTACTATAGCTTAGTTAAGCGTTTATTTTCTCACGCCTGCCCTCTCCAGAGGACGATAAATATGTTGGGAAAACTACCTACTGTATTGTAGGTTATATATACGGAGAACATAGAACTAATTAGTTGAAATCTGGTTAGATTCCTGTTGTTAATCAATGTTTTTTTTAGAGGCCTGAAAAAATAAATTTATGAAATCTAAAATTAAAAAAAATATGTTTTTTGGCGTAATAATATTTCTTATTACTTCAGGAATACAATGCATTATGATGTCGATCAATAAGGATAACCTTGGTTCGATAGATATTTTTTACGATAAGCAAGGGTCCTAGCATGGGCAATCGATAAGGATTGACAGGATAACTTTCGGTAACTTTTGATCGTTTGCTAGCATGATTGCAGATTGTTAACGAATAAATAACAGTTCACAATAACTGAGTGTTCTTAATATATTCGATGCCAACTGTTGTTTGTACGTGAGCGATCTTCAGTTATCCTAGGGAACAATGAAAAGTTACGGAAAGTTATCCTGTCAATCTTTATCGATCGCCTATGCTAGAACCCCAGAAAGCAGGAGGTTTAGAATTTATGATCGATAAAAACTCCATATCAATACGATATTGATAAAATCCGTCATTTATGTTCAGGTACTAATTTTTGCGATGACAGTCGACAATTGGTAAGAGATATTCTGACTGATGATTGATAAATTTTAGTCTGGCCTCCATGGTGTCAGATAAGTTTTGGTTAACTGTCAGTATTTGCATTTATTTGGATAATGTCGTTTGTGATGCAAAATAATTTATTTTATTTTATTTATTTGTTTTATTTTAGTAAATTGTACATTTAAGTTTACAATTTCCTAATTAATTATATCATTTCATATTTCAAACTATATTTTTTCTTGTTCTATGTATCTCCTACAATAAATTTTGAACTTTCCAATTGGTGCGGCCTTTAAAGTTTCTGGTAGAGTGTTGTATAACTTCATCCCTTTGTATAGTAAACTGTTCTGCGTATTCGTTTTGTCCTTTTTTTGTAGTCTGATTTCCTTGCAAGTCCTTGTATTATGTCTGTGAATGTCCTTGTTGTATATAATTTTGTTTGAGAAGTATTTTGGTAACATGTTGTTCACTATTTTATGGATAAATATCATCGTGTGCAGGGTCAACATCTGTTTCACGGTTAGCCAATTTAGTTCCTTCAACATTTTATTTACTTTTGAGAATCTATTTCGTCGAAGAATTATTCTCATTGCCCTGTTTTGGAGAATTTGAAACTTATTTTGTTCTCGTTCATTACACAGGAAAAGGATAGTTGAACAGTAGTTAAAGTGTGGAGCAATAATTGAATTATAAATAGTGACTGCAGTTTTTCTAGAAATTTTTTGCCGTATTCTTCCCAAAAAAGATACTTTTTTTCCAATTTTCTTTTGGGTATATTCAGCATGTTTGTTAAAAGTTAGTTTGGAATCTAATATAACTCCTAGGTATTTCATTTCAGTCACACTTTCAATAATTTCACCGTCAATTTTAATTTTGCTCTCACTGGATGTCTTCTTATACCCAATTACCATACATTTTGTTTTTTTTTGTATTTAATTTAAGCTTATTTATTTTTAGCCATCTTGATACATTATTTAGTTCATTATTAAAAATATTTATTAGTTCTTCGTAGTTATCACCAATTAAGTATATTAGTGTATCATCGGCAAATAATCGTACTTTGCATTTTGAAAATATTTTCACCATGTCATTAATATAGAGTATGAACAATAGAGGTCCAAGGACCGATCCCTGTGGTACTCCTAATTTATTTTCCATTGGTTTAGAAAACTGATTATTTATTTTTGTTACCTGTTTTCTGTCTTTCAAATACTCTTCTATTAATTTAATGGATACAGATGAGAAACCAATTTCTTTAAGCTTTCTTATCAGTGTATCACGATCTATAGTTTCGAATGCCCTTTGAAAATCCATTGGCTTGTTAATGAACGGGATTCAACTAACGAAGTTCTTTGAAGGAAGTTTTGTGAGCGATCCATGTACTCAAATAATTCTACTAAGGCGCGACCAGTTTATTCCATTCGATATTTGAGAAATTTTGTGTTTGAAGTATGACTAAAGACATTATTAACTAATTATCTCTCGCTTAGCACCAAAAAATAAATGTGGACTGCCAATGACTATTTTAGTGAGTATTTCAATTCAGAATTGCCAATACGTAATCGATTGGCAATTGACATCTCGTTGTATCAATTCGTAGAAAATGTCTTCAGTGTTGCCAGCGTGTATCGATTTTGTATCTGACATTATCGGTTCGGGTGTTAACTGTAAAAACGTGCTAAGAAAATTGTTATAAAATCATCGGAAGTCACGCCCATCGATCCGACATTGTTAAATTATCGATGTCACTGCTAGAGCTCTAGATACCCTCGTCTTTGAGAGGTTAGCTACAATCAGGGCAATATTGATACTAATAGCTTCAGCCTTGAAAAACTTGCGCAACACACTTGCATCACTCATGATGATTAAAAAACCATCAGATATATTTTTTTTATTTCAATAAATATCGAAAAAATATCGACCGCATTGCGAAAAGTTCAGTCAAGTTTTCACTTAAGGTGGGGGGGGGGGGGTAAGGTTTTAAAACTTTATTTTTTGCATTTTAAATTTCTGAATGTACAAAATGTCGAAAGTATTGTGTCAAAATTTCAAGCCAATCGGAGCAAAACTAACGAAGATAAGCGTTTCAAGCGATCGGCCCTCATGCTCAATTTGAGTACATTTCGAGAATAAAAAAACTTTAAATCGATTTTCTCGCAACAAAATTTTTGAAGTTCGTGAACATCGTAACTCAAAATCTACTTGACCGATTCTTTTCAAATTTTGTACACTATTTTTACACGTAAATCAAGGAGAGTTTTTTTTAACATTTTTTATCCATTTTATAATATCAAATCCACCGAATTTTTTTATCGAAAATCGCGTTTTTCACTTCAAAATGCTGCCAAAAATAAATATCTTGAAAAAAAAACTCTCTCTAATCTTCTAATCTAGGAAAACATATCATCATTTAAATGCGTTTCGAATTTTTTATTCAAATTCCGGAGTATTCTGGAGATTACAGAGTATTCGCTCTCACTGAATTATTTATTGATATTTTTAATTGAATTTTTTTCAAAAATACTTAAAATGTAATACTATAACGTATGTATATATAAAATAAATGAACCAAAATTACTCATATCTCTAAAAAAAAATCATGAAAATATGCCTCTTTTCGCCTTTAAAAACTTACCCCCCCCCCCCCCCCCCTTTAACTACATCCTGCGAATATTTGCATAAATTAAAGGAATTAGTGGGATTAAACCGTTAACAGGTAGAACTTGACGGTACCTCTCGCTTAATTTTACTTACCGAAAGTAAATAGTTAGAAAGTACCAAGTTAAGTACAATGTAGGATTAGCACTTACGTAAGTTGAGCAGATCTATAAATAAATAATTACAAAAGTGGTAAGTAGGTACTTGACTTTGCGGATTGAAGTTTAGCTAAGGCAATGAGGTTTGAATAATTTGGCATGTTATTAATTTTTGACCAGCCCCTGTCTCCGGAGAGGGGAGGGTAGACTTTACCCATTTAGAATGAAGACAATGTTTTGAGACTCTCTTTAATAATTATTAATGCATTACTCTTGGAAATATTTCTGAGTGTGAACTGCCTACCAACAGTCCTAACATAACCAACTTTACGTCCAACATTAATTAGGTTGTCAACCTTTTTGTGCTTGCGTACCCCTTGACTCTTACTACAAATTTGCTGTACCCCGTACCCATTATCTGTCTTGTGTATATGTGTGATGAAATATAATATGTTTCATTTGTAATTTTTTAATACTCATTATTACTTGAATTTGACAATCAAGTCACGCAAATATAATTAATGCAACTTTTAACAGAGCGTAACACGACGAAAAAAAATCATGTTCTCCATGCACAACTCCAAATTCACAAAGTGTATTTAGAAGATAATTTTTTTTTCGCAAAAATAATAACACTTGAAGCAAAATTTGTTCAATTTCGCATTGTTCAATCGGGTGGGTCACGACTGTATGGGGATTTTTTTTTCTTGTTTCGATTTGTTTATAGTGATAAAAGGGTGTTAAATGGAGTTATAACATCACTTAATTTTTTTTTAAATATTTGGATATCATCTTCTTTCTCCGGATTGACTTTGAATTTTTACATAATGGAGAAAAATCCAATTTTATTAAATCTTTAAAAAAAAATTAGATGAACTATTAAAAATGAACTAGTTTTAATAAAAGACTAAAAAGAGGGAAAAATTTCATTTGTATACTAAAAATATATATTTGAATATAATTCAAATACGCTCAAGGCAGTCTATTAAAATACCAGCACAATCCTTCTTACTCTCAAATTTTGGCATTATTTTGAGAGACTCAATTTTGGGACTTTTTGTATCATATGATTTCGTCAAAATATACAACATTTGCTACGGAAGATTTCAAAAAATATGGTTTGGTAGAAAAAAAAAGTATAAAAATTTTCAAAACTTTGAAGTGAATCCGGAGGAAGAAGGTCGTATCAGAAATTTGAAAATTTTTGAACACGTCGTTTTTAAACCAATTGGGAACCTTTTATCGCTCTTATAATTAAACAATAACATTTTTTGTTAAGTGACCCACCTTATTGTTCAACTCGCACGTAGAATCACTGGTTAAAAATACCCGAAGTCGCATTACACTCTACCACGACCATTCTACAGTTTCTTCACCCTACTCCTACCACTGAGCGTAAACCACCGAAATTTAAAAACTGAGCTGAGTTTTAAAATCTACATTCATGCCGTGATAATGCATACCCCAAATTTTTGTTTGTACGATAGGTTGAAACCGCTGCTTTAATCAGTTATTTTCAAATTCATTACATGAATTTTATGAAGCTTCATTGAGGAAGTATTCTCTTCTGGAGAAAATAAAAATGGTTTTAAAGATAATCGAGACAAACGGTTTCATCGAGTCTGTAGCATTAAGTGATGCATTTGTTAAGACAAATAGATATAAAATTTGATTTAAATATAAAGCAAAATCGAATATATTATGATCATGAACTTAAGAAAGAACACGGTGAATACAATCCGGGAATTCGAGTTAGTGCTTAAATTCCCTCTGGGTTTATGTCGGCTTTGGGGATGATGGGGGAGGGCCTTTTTGATGAGAAGAAGGAATAAAAATGGGTCTTGAAGAGAGGAGGAAGAAAATACAGGGGAATTTTAGATGCAGAAGGAGAAGAAGTTCTGGGAAGGAAAAAGGTTTGTGGGGTTGGTAGGGATCTGGAATCTCCAGGAGTAACTGATACTGAGTCCTGCTAAAGAGATCAAAAAAGGTCATCTTTAAGCAGTCTCTCCCAATCTGGCCTGCCACGCAGTTAATGGCCAGACGCATCCGCTGCATTCGTACAAATCTCACCCCATGAACTCGGACACCCCTGCTGAATCACCTTATTAGCGAACCTCCTAGAGTGACCTGTGGCAGAGATGTTGGTTTTCCAATAATTGGTTTCCGCAGTGGCGGTACCCATACACGCCTCCCAAATTGAAATGTTTGAAAGCTGAAAAGACACTGAGATACTTCACCATTATTTATTATGAAATAACAGAATTAAAAATTATTTCAAGCCAAAGGGATTTAGTTTTTAAATTCCTTTGGTGAAGTCTTTGGATAATTTTTGACAAAACGGGCTCCTTTACTTTAGCTGAAAATTTTTAATCTTAATTTATTTGCAATAACTTTCTTGCTGATCTTCAGCTCCCTCTACGTGATAAATGTCCAACTAATCAGCAGAAATATCAAGTTCTTCATTCATTCACGCTCTCCTCAACAGGTGGCGGTAGTTGTTTGCTTGCTTTATTGACTAGAAAATTTAACGAAAACTGACGAAGAGTTTACTGAAATTACTTCAGAGAATTACAATGATATCGCTCAATGGTGGAAAGTTTTTATTTACTTGTTGTACATTAGATGTAGAAAATTACATGGTTACCGTATACGTGGATTTTTACTTTCGTAAGGATATAATATCACACAAAAGGTAGTACAAGTACGTCGAGGATAAGCTGCAACGCAGGCGTGAATATATTATAGCCCAGCCAACATCAGTTTTTAACTAGGCAGTGTCTGTTCTAAAAAACTAATTATGATATCAAAGTTTGTTTTTTGGTACGTCATTTCAATATATCAACAGTAACATTTTGTTCTTGATTTCATAACTAGATGGCTGATAAAAAAAAACACCCTAATATTATCGTTGACAAAAAGTCTTTGGTTAAAATTTTATTTTGGTAAATTTTTGATCTTATGTTGAATGTTTTCCACTAAATTGTTCCAAATTGAATTCTCGCCTAGGAACGAAAATAATATCATCTTTAATTTTTTTTTATATGAATATTGCACATTTTGCCAAATGTTCCCGACCATCTCTGGAGCAAGTGAGACTCCTGTTATACTCAATTAGGGTATGTAGTAAGCTGAAGGTAGTAGGTAGGGGAAGAAGATGAGGAAGAGCATTATGAGGAAGTACCTGGCCTTCAGATCTGGTCACAAAACACGGATAAAGCCATATAAAGCAACTTTTCAATAATTAATGGTGGTCTTACACAAGAGCGGTATTGAAAAAAACTTTACTATGCTATGAACACATTTTGATCATTATCATTTTTTTTAATTTATTTATTGTTGGGGTGTTATGCCAAGTTGCGCTACCTCCTTCATTAACCAACCTTTCAGACAGGGTGACCATCATCAGGGCAGGGCGTGCAGTAAATTTATTACACTATATGTGTAATGTAGGCCTTGTGTATTAAACATCTGCTCTGATAATTGACACCACAACGCTGTCCGGAACATTGGCTAAAGAAGTACGTAGCGCAACACGGTAAAAGACTCCAAAAATAAATTATGATAATTCTTATTAATTGTTTTTGTGTTTATTTCTCCATTTAATATTTTTTTTAATTATTTCAAATTAAATTTAATTACATTTTTATTTACCCACCTCATTGCGAATTTTTACCGTTTATTTACATATTTATTTTTAACAAAAGTTTTTTTTTAAAATACCTGTTATTTTTTAAGATAATATCTGTACATTTGCCACACCGAAATATTCCCTCGATAGAAAAAAAGATGCTTCAAAAATTATTATACAGGGTGCGGCAGCATAACTTAATTTTTTTTAAATGCGCGCCATTTAGTCGGTTGATGTCGTAGCGGAGCGCTAGTGATCTCGTTCGAGAAGCGGAACTTTAAAGTTTTGTCCCGACACAGTTTAGTCGCCATCATGGGTTGGAACAGTGAGGAGCGCGCGTTTGCCGTTGAGGCCCACTTTTCGAACTGATGTTCTGTGATCATGTTTTGTTCCCAGAGCGCCACATTTCAATTAGGGGCGATTTACGGTGGCCGGGCGGCTCTCCCGATTTGTCCCCTTGTGATTTTTTATGGGGTTTTTTGAAATCTCCAGTTTATGTGAACCGTCCAAGATCCCAACAAAATTTGAAGACCAACATCCAGAAAGAAATTGCCAGGATAACGCCTGATATGCTGGCAAGAGTCATGACAAACGCCAGAAATTGTTTATTCAGTGTATGGAGAATGGGAGACGTCACCTACCTGATTTGATCTTCAAAAACTAAGTAAAACATAACTTTAGGTATGTGCCTACATTATAAACAAACAACAAAAAAATCCTGATTTATGCAATGGGTTTTATTAAGTTTTGAAAAAAAGAAGTTATGTTGCCGCGCCCTGTACATACAAGAAAAAAATAACAATATTTCTTGAAATGCTATGTTAGACATTCCAACGAGATTTTTGCTCTATTTTAAACTAGTCGTGTTTTATTAAACATTATCGTTTTAATATTAATTATCGTTTAATATTAGCGCTCTCCCTCTAACATTCTTATTTACACACATATCTTTCTTTTTCTTTACGAGCGGGTACTACTAGGCCTCAATACCAGGCCTCAAGTTCTGCAAGTGTTTTAGATTTTTTTTATTGTTGTGACATTAGTGGTCAAATCGGGGCAATCGTCACATATTATTTATTCATCAAAATGGAAACGTGTTTTTGTACTTGACATTCAAGTTTGGTAACAAGATCGACCTAATTTATTTGACTATTTAATACATGCCTAACGGATTTTTTTGTAGCAAATTTAAATTCAGTGTTCCAGATACAAAACGTATCTGTTTCTCGTACACATTCTTTGATGGATTCAAAACATTTTTTTGGTTTCAAAATGACTGGGTCAAAGAATTAATCTTGATTGTTGATTTAGTGAGACCTTGCGGAAAAACTTAAACAATATTAACAGAATAATGATATAACCAAAGATATTGAAATACAAGAGATATGCTATAATGGCTGTCCGACTGTCGGCGGACTACGGTCTAATGGTCCTAGTTTGAATACGGAATGTAATTGATTTTTTACAGGTGTGTTCGTTCATTTAGTTGATTTTTTGAAGGTGTACAGTAGAATTGGTTAACAATATCTGCGACACCAGGAAGCACAGTCCCACCCAGTAAAAACTGCAGAAAGCACATCTCTTATATTTAAATATCTTTGGATAAAACACAATTTTAATGAAACAGCATGTTATTATCTTTTAACGATTGGGTCATGAACAAAGCATTCAAAAGGCAGCATGGATTTAAGTGAGGTGATCCTAAATAAAATCAAAGAATTTGTACGAATTGGATTAACTCCTCAGATCTCCGGCATATTTTGTCAGAAGGTCTAAATATTTTCGCTTTGCATTAAAATACAATTAAACGGATTGTTTCTGAACTTTCTTGTGATGAAATATGCGCTCATTTATTATAATTCGAAATAAACGTGTAAATAATTTTTGAAATATATAAAGTTTGAACGCAAACCTAAAGAAGTTGTAAAAATGGCTTACCTCACATTGTTTCTAACCAAAATTACTGATGTCGATTACGAAATACGAAAAAAGTACAAACATATTTTATTTTACAAGTCACCTCACTTTTTTAAAGTCTCATGTCAAAATCTTAATTTTAATGAATGTTTCTTTGTTTGTCCCTTATGCGCTCCTAAACCATTCATCCGATGAAATTTTTGTGATTTGATGTGCGCGTGCTCGCAATGGTTTCTGTTTATAATAGTGAACTCAGGCGATATGAAATTATTTTTTATACTATTCATCCGATTGTGATGAGCTTTGGTGAGTTGTTGTGCGCACACCTGCAAAGGTTTCTTTATATACTGGTGAGCTCTGGCGTTATGAAATTTGTATACAAATTTTACAAGTTGTTTGAAAAATGAGTGCATTTCATGAAGTTCAGCGGCGCGGGACGCGGGAGGGGAAGAGGGGTGGAAAGGGAACGGGTATGAATGGGAAACGACACGCAGTGAGAAACAATTTGTTTACTTAACTGGCACAGCAACGGATGCTGGCCTTGCTCGCTAGTAATTAATAAATAATAATAATTTCCAAAGTTTTACTTCTTTCTTTAAATTGCGATCGGAAACTTTGGTTTTATAAAGGTGTACATTTTACATATTTTGTGATTAAGTTTTAGATTTTAATACAAAGCGTAGTGTTTTTTTCTTCTTTCTAACACCGTTTAGGTCATATTTCTCACCTCAATAGTAAGGGATTAAGTTTATTTGCGGCACGTTCCAGAGTGGAAGATACTATCAGTATCGCCCTGGTGTAAGACCACCATTCAGAATTGAAACGTTGCTTGAAATGGCTTTAGCCGTGTTTAGTGACCAGATCTGAATAGCCAGGTACTTCCCCACCTTCCTCTTCCCTATCTCCTTCCCCTCCCCACTACCTTCAGCCTCACAACATACCCCAATTGGGGATGTCTCACTGGCTCCATACGGGAGCAGTTGGGACTCTTGTGCGGTATTTCATATAAAAAAAAGGGAGGTACAACGATTTCTGTATGAGTTGTTCCCAAAATCGAAAAAATTAGCTTGAGGGGTTAAAAGTTTTTCAAAATCCCTCAATCTTGTACTCAAAAGTTGTCAAAAGAGCTGAAAATTATGATTGTTAAATAATCTAATTTCCAAGTGCGTCAAAATAGAATATTAAATGCGATATATAACGATTCGAACTTTAGTTCGGGTGAGATATCTAAAAGCTTCCGAGCTTCTCACACAGATGGCAGGGATAAGAGAAAGTCCGCAAGATGGCGGCAGGATTGGTTCCCAGTTAGATCGCCAGAGGGTCGAGGGCCGAGGATAGCGGTTCCCAAATTAGTTATAGCCAGTTCCTGGTTAGATCGACTAACCGTAGTCACTACTAACTTGTAAAAAGCGAAGTATTAATAAATCGCAGATTAACCAAAAGAAATCTATTCTTTTATAATAGAAATTCCCCTTCCAAGACGTGTTGGAAATACTGTTTGTGAGAACACAACAGTTCGATATGTTTTGAAAGAGTTTCAAAACATTTTTAAAGAATCCATTGTTATGCTAAAAAATATTAAATGTAAAACGTGTAAATACTTTCCAGTTTATCAGAATCAACTTTTCAGTTAGTCAAAATATTATTAATAAATAACACTGACGTTAGATCTGAGCAGTTTCAAAAATTTACCAACAATTATTTTTATTTTCAGGCTCTGATGGTGTCCGCACTTGCTCTTATGCTGTCAGCCATAATCGGAGTCAAGAAGTTGGCATCTTCGGGAGGTGACCACGAGGAAGGTCACCAAGTCCACTACGTTCAGGGCCATTCCGACCACCATAGGAGAAGAAGGTCTTATGACCTGTCGGGAGAGGAACAACCCCCCTTTCCCTACAGAGGCTGGGGCGAGTACGTCATATCTTACTAGAAGAATAAATTATTACATCTGTTTGTCAATAATTTATTTATTTAATAACACTTATTTATTATTTTAAAACAAAATCTTTTCCATTTTAGTTTTCTTGATCTCCTGTTGTTTATTTTATGTTTGAATTTTGTATCTAATTTTTGTATTTATTAAACGATTTAAAAAACATGTTTGTTTCTTATAATATCGAATATACACTAGTTGATCTTCAAAAGCCTTTGGTACTATAAACCATGACATCAGCCATATATGTATATACGTCCACAGGTTACAATCCAATTCTTAGAATGATTGTTTCCAATAAAAAGGGTAGTTGCCCATAATATGGAAAAAATAATAAGTTGGAGATAATATTTGAAGTATGAGATTGACAAATATGTTGGTTTGACAGAAGGTGGCAATAGCGAAATTGATTGGTAAACCACCATAGGTTCGACAGAAGGTGGCAATAGCGAAATTGATTGGGAAACCACCATAGGTTCGACAGAAGGTGGCAATAGCGAAATTGATTGGGTATCCACCATAGGTTCGACAGAAGGTGGCAATAACGAAATTGTAATAGTGAAAAGCGGTGGCAATAACGTCCAGTTGCGACCATAGTATTTCTCTATTTTTCGGTGTCTTGTTCCCTTACATAATTTTGTATAGATTATTATTGTTATCTTCTTCTTCAATGATACATTACATTGATGGGAATAACCTTCAAAAGTTATAAAAAGAGAGTTTTTCTTATAAAAAAACTGAACTTATTTTTTACTTACTTGCGACAGCCCTGCAGCCGTGCATTTCGTTCAACAAACGTATAAAACGCAATCACCTCAGAGGAAAGCTAACCATTGCCTAGTTTCGTTTGTCGGAAACTAGTCGTATCTCTTAAACTGTTGTTATCAACAAGTACAGACCGTTTTATATGAAGTGTTTTGTTAAAACATAATTTGGAATTTACTTTTTATTGTTGTTATTGTTTTTGGGGTGTTATGCCGTGTTTTGCTACCTCCTTCTTTAGCCAACGTTTCGGACAGCGTTACAGTGTCCATCATCAGGGCAGATGACCCATGATGATGGACACTGTAACGCTGTCCGAAACGTTGGCTAAAGAAGGAGGTAGCGAAACACGGCATAACACCCCAAAAACAATAACAAAAATACTTTTTGGCCGTGAAAACCTAAAAACATACTTTTTATTGGCTTTCAATTACGATTTTGTTTTCAACAAAAAACCTCTTGCGCCCATTAATATCTAGATTATTGTATCAATTCTCGTCTATACGGTAGAAATAAACGCGTTCCAATTTAATGATATCGCCTTTTATAATATGTTAAGTTTAATTTGTTATTTGAACGTCGTTATTTAACGATTGTCTCGCTATTTATAAACATTTCTCGATGAATTTTTTTTTTTTTTTTTTAAAACATACCTACATTTCTCGATGTTATCTGTTTTTCGATGCTGCAAAACTTTCCACCATGATTCATTGCTTTTAACTTTCAGAATATATTTTACTACTCTCTGAATATCTATAACACTGTCGTATTTTTTTTAAGAATTCACTACGTGTTTTTAAATTGTGTTAAACACGCTGACGAAATGAAATACTTCAGACCTTTTTTTTGCAAGCGTCAATATTTTTGAATTTTTCCATTTACATTAAAAGGAAATAAATTTAATTTATAAGAAAAACAGTATTTTTATAACTTTTGAAGGTATTCTCATCAATGTTATACATTACTAGCTTTTCCCCGCGGCTTCGCTCGCATGGTATTACGGGAAATTACTGTAGCGCTTGCACTTATCAATTATCTCCCCCCCCACCCCACCCCCATCCCCTCCCGCATTCCATATTCCCGCATTCCCTTACATTGTTTTCAAACATCTCGCCTACCACCTAAATTTCATAATGCTATAGCTCATAGAAAAAAAAAATTACTTATCCAATTTTGTTCATCGTTCGGAATTTATGCGCTTACAAACATTTCGGATGTTTATTTTTATTTAAATATTTGGAAGTTCGTTAATATAATAAAAAAATACTCTATTTATCATTCAGTCTTTATAATCAATACGAATTATATTTTTAATACAGGAACTCAAATCTGATTTATTCCAAGCTTGTCCAAAAAAAAAACGAATTCTAATATTTAAATTTTCTGCAGTAGTAGCTGACCAGTAGTAGACTGAGTGCCTACCAGCATAGAGCCCAAAAATATATCAACATTGTTTCCATGGAAAAGATTTTTTTCTGACGTTAGCAAAAACTCACTTTTGTTAGCGACAGAAAACGTATAACAAATATAATATATTAATATTTATAATTTCATAACGCCAGAGCTTACCATCATATGCAACCTGTAGTCTGCGCATATAATTTAGCTTTATATTGGTGAAAGAATTATTAAAGTCTTTATATTGTGTTATACGTGAAAAGGTCATAAACAAACTCGAGCATAATTATAATATTAGTATGGATTGAAGAAGAAGATAACAAAAGTACTCTCGCCTAACAAGAGGTCTGGGTTCGAGTTCCAGTTACGACCATTGTCTTTTTCAATTATTCTGTGTCATGTTCTCTTTCAAATTTTCATTTAGGTTATTATTGTTATCTTCTTCTTCAAAGAAATATGTTCATTTAAGAAAACATGGAATAAATATTAAGGATTATTAAATCCTGGCACATACTCTTCAAAATAAAGCATCTATGCTCAAATTATTAGAATTCTTAGATTTAAAATAAGCAATTTCAATTTTTTATGAGAAAAACTCTCTTTTTATAACTTTTGAAGGTTATTGCCATCAACGTAATATATCATTGAAGAAGAAATGATAAATTTCAAATTTGCTTAAAAAGATCACGACTGCTTTTGTTCGTGATTTCTCTTAATTTTTTAAATTCTTCTTTTGTTTATGTTCGCGCTCTGATTTTTTAATTTTTTTTACTTTTGAGCAACCCACATTTTATACAAAATTAGTTGGAGCATGACGTCTTTTCAAGATAATAATGACAATACCAATTTACGCGTACAAGACCAAATATTCCTTGGTTTTATAACCTAGCAATAAATGAAAATCTCCTATCACTGTTGCTTGTGTTGTGATGTAGGAGTTAGCCAGATGAAGAATAATTGAACTCACGACGCTTTGGTGGGAACCCGACACATTGCTAACTCAGCCACTTATCGGTCTTTTCATTTCACTAACGTGATTTTTAAAGAACCCAGCTCATCTTGGAAGCATAATTAGTTCATTCTATTCATCATTTAGTTTAATTTTTACTACGCCAAATACACACAAGGGTGCTTGAAGTCTTGGCCAGTATATTTACGAGAACGTAGATATAAGTTAGTGGAGATCACTACCAAACGTTTTACGTAAAAAGCTAAGTTTTTAGAATACTCACTGTTATGTAGGTAATCGTGTATATCGTGCACCCGCTACATAAAATTTTTGAAAGGTCGAAAACTTTTGCTTTTAGGAACATCATTTTGTAGAGTAATTACTAAAATTAGGTAACTCTTCAATCAGCGTTTTCGAGTTACACACAAAAAGCAAAACTCTATTTTTCCTCATCTAGGAATGCCAAAAACAGAAAAATCGTAGTTCAATGAAATCATCAAGTTATTTGAATATGTTTTTGTTGGTATTTCCAAAATACTCTATCGTTTGATTCTATAATTCGTAGCCTTACTTCTTAATTGTCCAAACGACCATTTTAGTTTTTGTTCAATCTCCACTCTAAAATGAAAATTAAAGTATGAAAAATGATAGTTAATCACTTTACTAAGAATTTTTTAAACGAATGAAACTTTTACCTTTATGAAAATAGCTTTGCCTTAAACACCTATCATAATATTTCATTGAAATAATGAAAGAAAACCTTCTCCTCCTGTAAAATTTCCTAATGGTCGTTTGGACAATTAAGAACTAAGGCGACGAATTGGGAAACTCTAGTTACCATGCAGTTGTCTTTTCTGTGTTTCAATGAGGCAATTTGACTTATCTGGTTGAAGCACTAACATTTATGAAATTAATTGTATTGTTTTCATTGGATTTTTGTATATAAAGCCTCAATTACATTAAGTGAGTTTACAAGCTGCTAGCCGGTAAGTTTAAAAGCGAGTGATTCGGCGAAGGAGATTGTCATAATGACTCACAAAACTGTCTACTCACTCAGTAGCGACAGTCGCAGCTAAAATAACGACTCTCCCGCGAACCAATTCCGTCGACATTTTGTAAAAAACTTGAGCTCGTAGCTAGCGCCACACGCTAGCCAATAACGGCTCTCGCCCGAACTAATTCTGACAGACGAAATCATCTGTTGGTGGGCCGTCATGTTTAGGCAAACACTAGCGAGTAGCGAGTAAAGTTGACCACCTTTCAACTTATTTCGTAGATTGTTCACAATCTACTAGTTAGCAAATAATACGATACACTGAGCGAGTTTAATGACAGATAGTGAATTTTCCAGATAGTAGCTTGTAAACTCGCTCAATGTCATCGAGGCTTTACAATTAGAAAAGTCATTCCGTTTTTGTAAATAATACATTAAAAAAATGTTAGCCAGTTTTTTAATTTCCAAAACAACAGTTTTACGGTCAAACGCATCAATCTACAATTACTTATCAATTAAGTTTAAGGTCGTTGTGTATTCTGATCATTATTCCTAATTACAATTAAACTTTATTATGCTAGAAAATAAATCCATGATTCATCATTTGGGAATAATTCTCATTAGGAATAATGATTAGAGTAGGTACATGACGAACTTTAGTCGAATTTAAACAGTACAAATAATCGGGCAAACTTTAAAGAGGGTAATAACTAAGAGGCGGAACGCGGAGGCAAAACGAAAATTCCAGCGCCGCTAATTATTAAAGGCAAAACAATGAAACTATCGTTATTTGACCGGTCTAATTTGTTTTATGGAGCCAACAGACTTGGCTATATAAAAGATCATTTGGTTTTGGCCTATTTCAGCCATATCACTCGCCATATATTCCCAATGTTTTTGCCTCCGCATTCCTCCTCCTAGTAATAACCATCAATAATTTCAGTCAGTATACTCATAAATTATAAATTAGTCATCAAAATCCTATCTCTACGTAACATAAATACCTCGTATGTAGGTGGCATGACCACCGTTTGATAATGCCTTCAGAAGGCGCAACAGCTGTCACGCGTAATAATAATTACATAGCAGAACTTATTTATAAATAAACTGTTTTTATAAATTGAATAATAATTTTATTGAATAAATGAAAGAAGTAAAAAATAAAAATGGAGTTCTACAAATTAAACTTGATTACAATAAATAAAAAAAAAAATAATAATAACTCATAATAATACCGAAGTTAAAAATTAATGCGAAACAAACACCCTGTGAAAAATACGATTAATTAAGAAAATGTTTCTTTGAAGATAAGTCATAGAGAATTCTGATTTCTTGAACCTGGGCACCTCTCAGCAGTTAGTACCTAATCAGCTATCAAAAGTCGGCAGTCAGCAGTCAGCAGTCAGCATGTGAATAATTATTGTGAATTGTGGGTATAAAGTTGCCCATCCATAATGTCTCGGCGTGCAATAATGTTAACGTAGCATGGCATTAGACACAGTTTGGATGCCAAATAACTTTCTCCCGCTAAATGGCCTGTAAATGCAACTGTCACTCTTTGCGGATACGGTTCAGGTTTTGTAAAATTTTAGCATGAAGATTAAATTCAAAGGCGTTTCTTTTATGAGGGAAAATACTTAGGGGTATTTTAATGCTTCACATCGAATAAAATGTAGAATTTCTTCAAAAATAGTAATTACTGAGGTTTTGTACACCCCACACGTTTGTAAAATATAAGATTATATTATTGAAGTTGCACGCTTAGCTATTTTTTTTTACACGGGAGGCCCTGAGGAAAATAATCTTCCTCAGGGCCTATGTCATCTTTGGGGATGCTGTGTAGGTTTTTTTAAGGAAACAAAGTGGAGGAGAATTCTGGGAAGGAAAGGGGTTTAAGGGGTGGGTAGGAATCTGGGGTTCTGTGTGTCCTGTTCATCCGCCTCCAAGACCTAGACAAACCTCACCCCATGAACCCGGGCACCTCTGCTAAATCACCAAACGTAGCGAACCACTTGGGGTGTGATGACTGTGGCAGAGGTATATATAGCAGAGGTATAAATGGCAGAGGTAAAGAGGCATGTATATATGTAAATATTAAAGAAAAATCTTCACTTGTTTCACTACAAGATTGTATTTGATATGCTCTACCGATTATTTTCCGGTAGGTCTTCGTAAAAACAACTTTCTTTTTATTTTTATTTAAATTGAGTCAAAGAGTCCTTACTACTCCCGTTTGGAGGTAGTGAGACTATGGCATCCCAAAATTATAAGGGGTACGTTGTGAGGCTGAAAGTAACGGGGAGATGAGGGAGAGGAAGGCTGGGAAATATCTTGCAATTCAAATCTGGCCATCAAACACGGCTGAAACCATTTCACGTAACGTTTCAATTTTGAATATTGGTCTTACATCAGGGCAATTCTGAGGTTGCGGCACTTTCCAATCTGAAATAATTCATTTCAAATATAATTTATTTGTGCACACCAGTATTTGAACCCGCGACCTTCGGTTTGCTAGTTGAGAGCTTTTCCCCTCAACCGTGGAGGCCTTTGTTTATTTGTACTTGTTTTAGGTTTCTTTGTTGATTTATTTGCTTTGGGTATTTTACTGAATAACGATATTTGTTTCCTTCCGTCTGGTAAACAGTGGCGTAGCAATAAATTGTCAGGCTCCTTGACAAGCATGTTTTGTTCACTAAATCAATTAAAATAGAAAAACTTTTTCTATTTGTGAGGTCGTAAACCCAGAAAAATTAAAAAATTCACTGCAATCGAACTCCGAAATCAAACAAGCTTTAAAGTAAAATATTAAAAAGACTACATTTTGATGTTTCACTTTGTATTCGTAGAGTTATGAATTCATTCGAACTACAGACTTAGGTTACCATTATCTATCAAAAAAATTATATCTTGTAGCATTAGGTGTAATATTTCAATTAAAAGTTTTTTTTGAAATAACGTAATGTATTTAAATATAATAATTTTATAAAAAAATAAGCACGATTCGTTTCACAGAATTGGAACAATTCATAAAAATTTCGAAGTTAATTTATACGATTTATTTACATTCTGTTATTAAATCATAACAGGTCAGTTGCATTATATAACTACAATAATACTAGAACTCGAATAGAACTACAGAACAGAACATAGAACTTGAAAATTAACTTTGTATTTTGACGAAAAATTCAAGTTCATTACAAATTTCAACAAATCTTGGTCGTTTACCTACAGTTTCATTTTACGAAAATTGTATGAAATTTTGCACACTTATAGTTTATGTAGAAAAAGAGTGCAGAATGCTAATATTTTTTTTAAATTTTGCATAAAAAATACATTCATTCGTAAAAAAAAAACGTTACACATTAAATTAATTATGGTCGAATTTCGACCATTGGGCGACCACTAGTCTAAATAAATACACAAAAAGAATTGACGAAACTAAACGCCAGAGTAAATGAATTATAATTTGATCAAACATTTCATTTTTTACTGGCTGACCTGGCCACGCGTTGTTGTGGCTAACGATACACAACGCCATCTACTGGTTGGTTCACCCAACCTTTATAACCAATAATTATTAACTCATACCGCCATCTGTTAATTTGCTGGCGAATCAAATCCATGCAGCCCGCTTGCCAGCCCGCTCATCCACCACATACAGACATTCTCCTGTAATTATTTATTTCAACAAATTTACACAAAACCTTAACATTTTATAAATTTAAACCTTTTTTATGAATCCCCCTTTCAATTGGTGAAAACTGCACGAAAATCCGTTCAGTAGTTTGTGAGTTTATCGCGAACAGACAGACAGACGCGGCGGAGGACTTTAATAAATAATATTTATTATGAAAATTTTCATAATGAATTAATCACAATAGCCATAAAGAGAGGTATGCAATGTATGCATTATATCAAATCCATCCATTCTCAAACTGTAAAAACGGTCGCTACGCCTTTGTTTTTTAACCTTCACTAACTCGACACGTGTTTATAATTTATGCGGTCGATAGAGCGCGCTTAACCGAATTAGGCACTTGGTTATTCGCGGAATATAATTCCGGATAAACGAATACCACGGAAGGTAATTAATTTTAACTGTCTGCATACCAATGCCGAACTACCGTGTCGAGATAATTTATGAAACTTATACATTTTGCATACCAATTAATGCCCGTATTAAATATTTTCCATTATTAACGGTTAACAGTTTGTAAACCTAAAAAAATTGTTTGTCTGTAAAGTCGGTTTACGGACGATAATTTTACGTGATAATGTCGTATAATAACGATGGAGTGGAAGAGAGATAGATGCGTCACAAGCCGAACGCTTTCTTCCACTCCATCCTTCCTCCTTCCTCCTTCCAATCCATTATATGACGTTATCACGTAAAATTATCGTCCGTAAACCGACTTTACAGAGAACCAATTTTTTTGTTTTGTTTTATATTAGCTCCACACAGGAAGCCCTGAGGAAAATAATTCCTCTCAAGGCCTATGTCATCTTTTGGATGCTGTGTGGAGGTTCTTCTTAGGGAAAGGAAGGAGAAGAAATTATGGGAAGGAAAAAGGTATAAAGGGTGGGTAGGAATCTTGGGTTCAATGTATCCAGGAGTGAAGTACGTACGAATCCATCCCTCCCCTGCGTTGCAAGGTATAGATCGAGAGAGTATGACTAGAGTGGTCTAGGTTAGGTCCTCCTCAACCTGTCTCTCCTTATCCGGCCCACCACGCAGAAGGTGAACAAACGCATTTGCCACAGAGACCTGGACAAATCTCACCCCATGAACCCGGGCACCCCTGCTAAGTCTCCAAACGTAGCAAGCCACTTGGGGCGTCTTGTGACAGGGGTGTTGGTTGTCCAATAAATGGTTCCCAGGGCGGCGGTACCCATAACCGACTCCCAAATTGATTTGACTTCGCGTTTGGATCCCGTTCAGGTGTCGCGTGTTCAATTTCTCGGTTGGCTAAGTCCTTCATCACAACACAAACAACATTTTCCGCTTACTGTGGTGGTAGTAGAAGAATGTCAAATATTTTCAGGTTATAACCCGGTAGTGATTGTCTTTCTTAAAAAAAAATCGCTTTGCATAAACAGGTTTCTGCTTTGTGTATTGTTATTACGCGTGACAGCTGTTCCGCTGTCTGAAGGCATTTTCAGAGAGATCCTCGGATCGAATCCCAGTTACAATCGTTTATATTTTTCTATGTCTTGTTCTTTTTCATATTTTGTTTAGATTTTTTGGTATAATCTTCTTCTACAATAATGGGAATATCCTTCAAAAGTTTTTGTTACAAAACGGAGAGTTATTGTAATAAAAAATAAATATTTTGGTTTTATGAAATGTCATAAGTCTTAACAAAATAAAATGTATTCTTTTTTGCCTGGAAAAGCCCTACTCAGATAGTCAAAGAACATACATGGCTCGCGAGAAGCAGTTTTTCAATGACCTTAGCAATTTAGACAAAACATTTGTACAAATTTCATGACGCCAGAACTCACCGTTCGAAACGGTATGGTGTTCTAAAAACAGTACTGTATTTATGCCAAGTAAAATTATTTGATTTGTAGATATTAAATTTAAAACACTTTAAAAAAACTGTTTGCTTCTGCAAAAACATCCGCTTTCCCCATTATAGTGACATAGCGTGCTGATTCGTATCCACAGAAAAGCATTTATTATAAGCACGCCAGTAAAAAGTTGTGACTGTGAATCTTCGCCGGTCATTGGAAATAGAAAACACAAACATTGTTTTGTTTTTTATTCAAATTACATCAAAAATACTAATTTCGGTTGTCTGTGATGAGAAATATTCCTGCGAAATGAACTCAAATTTGGTTTGAGTTTTCAAAATTCAAACTGATGATTGTGTTAATTCGGCAAACAATCAGATAATAGGTACAATAACCAATAATCAGATTTTTATTTACATAATTAATAATGATGTATTTTTATTTTTTTTTTCAATTCTTGAAAGATGATTTATTTAGTTTATTAATAATTTCAACATAAGTATTTCAACATTAAAATTCAGCAAAAAACACACCAATATTCTTATTGAAATGTAACTTTTTTCACACACCAATATTCTTATTGAAATGTAACTTTTTTCACACACCAATATTCTAATTGAAATGTAACTTTTTTCCGAGATAAAGGTTTTGTAAATCCTTTCAGCTATAACAATTTCTGCAGTTATAACATCCGTGATTTTTCACTGGCTAGTGCATAATATGACTTAATCGTACAAAATAATTCATCTAACGCGTTGTGTACAAAGTGCTGGTCCAATCTTCAACTCTCGTGCACGATGTTGATATTCGAGAAAAAACTTGCAAAACCTTGAAGTTGAAAAAAATTGTTGAGGAAAAATGTGTTTAAACTTTTCGACTTTAATGCTACGTGCACACAATGCTCGACGGTTTGGCTCGATCGGACATCAGTTCGATGATATTAGAATCATGCTCGCCGCTGCGTCCACATTCTACACAAGACGCAATAGATATCAAGATACAAATACGCTCAGTCAAATCGTAAATTTCTGTTAAAAATTGAAGTATTACGGTCCTTGAATCATCTTCGCATCGAGCCGTTGGCTCGATATCGAACAAAAAAGCGTCGAGTGAGACGGTACACACGTTAAGATATGTTCGAATGAGCGTAAAACCATCGAGCATGAATGAGCCAAATGACCCCGGACTGGCAAATGAAACCTAAAAGAAACAATGATGTTCACGTGAATATTTATTCACATTTATTACCATAATGCCCAAAATATAATATAATTTTAAATAATTTTTAAAAAATCAGAGTGTGTAATTCACGCGCGGTAGAAGTGAAACTAGAAAGTCGCTAGATGTCCCTTTCTTTTTGTTTCATTTTGAAGATTGTATACATTGATTTCATAAAATAAAAATGATTTTTTGGATTTCGTAGGATTTCGAACCTCCGTTCGCTTGATGTCTGCCGTTCTGGCCGCTGAGACTTTTCAGGCGCTTTGCCCACTGTGCTATGGGGGCACGCGTCAAGGCGCGAATTAACCGAATTATATTAGAACCGTTGTATTTGTGTAGAACTGAGTTGTGACGCGTTTCCGTTCCATCCCAATTTCAAATCACTAACGGCGCTAAGGAAAATTCACTTCTAAAATATAAAATAAACACAGACTTCACAAAGAAAACCAAATTACTAAGCATGCGTAGTGAAACCAAGGTACCAGCATAATTGTATCGAGACAAGATACTCTATTCTACAGCACGTATTTGGTGGTAATCCATGACAATACTAATTCTCGTAACAATCAGCGAGTTAGTCTTGGCGAGAAAACGATGATGATTGCAATGAACCTAGTCGCAGTCCGCAGTAATCTCACCGACCCACATTCACGGAACGTTCCGACCACTTTCTCAACCAGATTGACCAGTAATGGACAGGCGGGTTCCCCTCAACACGATGATGAGGCGAAACGAGATACTGAATTGACGGCCGCTCGGGGAAATGGTGATTGCTTCCTTTTTTGAGAGAGCCGGTTGGAATAATTACCTACTAAACAGACAGAACATTTGTTCAATATCTACGTTTTAATTGATAATGCTGATCGGAAAACGAACCAATGCTAACTTTACAAAAAATACATTTTTATCCAGACTATTAGACACTCTTTTTTATAAATGTATTTATTGACGCCCTATTGGGATTTTACATATCAAATACAAATTTATTTTCAAACAACAGTAAAACATAAATAAAAAAAGATTACAAAACATATAAATAAAGCATATACTCAATAAAATAAATAAGAATATTACTAATGCTTAATCCACATGGATAACTTTAGAGAACTCGTAGGTACAATTCATATACCTACAAGCACCAAAAACATAAAAATTTGTACAGTTACTCATTGTTTGCATCTAGAATAAAAACATACAAAAGAAAATCGAAATAAAATAAAATGATTTCTCATTCATTATTTACATCTAAAAAGTGGTGGACTAATTAGGCTTCAAATGTGTCGAAGTTAAAATTAAATATGTCAGCGACATCACTTAGTTCATT
Source organism: Glyphotaelius pellucidus (assembly GCA_936435175.1). Lineage (NCBI taxonomy): Eukaryota > Metazoa > Arthropoda > Insecta > Trichoptera > Limnephilidae > Glyphotaelius > Glyphotaelius pellucidus. The sequence continues at coordinate 4,092,433 of OW386558.1, forward strand.
GCTCGACATATCTATTATTTCTAACAAAGAATTCACAGCAAAGTTATTGTTGTAAAATAAAATATTCCGCCTGGTGTATTTTAGAGGTATATGTACAGATAACAAATTTATAGCGTCAGGGCAGTCCAACCTTAAATAAACAATTTTATATAATAAAAGAAGATCAAATATTATTCACCTTTCAGATAATTGCGACAAGTTAAGCTTACTAAATTGACATAATTGATTTCAATAATAGGAATACCAATTTTGATAATAATAAAACGTAAAAAATTATTTTGAATTTTTTCAATTTGTAAACAATGAAATTAAGACACCAAATGCTTGAATAGTATTCACCCTGACTTCTAACCAAAGACGTGTATAGTTATTTTATGATTTTTATGTTATCAAAGTCTTCAGCGATTTTGAGAATAAATCCAAGCATTTGTAATCCCTTACTGGTAATGCTTTGTATTGTTACTTGAAATTCTTCAAGCCTTGGAAGGACATTACTTGCAACAATTAATATCATATCACAGATCTGACCGGGTCGTCTGCATATTATAATAGTACAAAATACAAAATGATGTGATTTGTTCGTCGTTGTAAAGAAAAATAAGTAATTCTTCTCTCAAATGTTTATACTTATAAATGGATAAAATCCTAAACATTACCAAATGGGATGTTAAGGAATGTGCTTGACTTACAACCAGTGATTCCTTACAATATTATTTGGAGAAAAAAATGTAAATGAAATTTTGGTCTCCGGTGATTTTTCGATGACTCTTTTTTATTTTGAAATTTTTTTTCTTCAATATTAAGCAACAAAAATTTTTTTTTGCATGTCGTCACTGGTCACTCAACTGAGTAACCGTCCAGTCTCTTATCCCAACCCAAACTCTCCAACCTGCTATTTTTTTTTGCTTTTGTAGAAAAAAAAAAAAAAAAACAGAGTGTGGAGCTCATACGAGAAGTGAAACCAGCTGTGAAATTATTAACCTTGACACGGCGAACTATAGAGGTTAATAATATGAAAAAAATTACATTTTAAGATGAATGTGAAGATAAAACAAATTAAAGTGGTTATATAACTTTGTGATATAATATATTTATGCGACGTCAATGGCATATTCCCTGGTCATAAACTTTTGCCATAAAAAAAACATGTGTTGATATCTGATCCATGAAGTTTGAGTATCTCTTTGGGTCATTTCATTTGAACTTGAACTCCTGATCAAAAAACTTCTGCCAATAAAACAAGAAACGATCAACAATTTTACAATGCGTAAGATAGAACTTTACGTCAACCACTTCGGACTCTAAACTTTTGTCCCTTTACTTCGTAAAACTTATTCCATAACAACAAAAGAAAATATAAGAATAAATAAGGTTATTTGAGATTTTCCAGATGCCAAGCTTTGTTTTATTTAAATGTGAGTACCACACAAGAGTTCCAACTGCTCCCTACCGTCTGGAGTCAATAAAACTATGGCATCCCTTATTGGGGTACAAGGGATGATGAAGGTAGTGGGGAGGGCAAGGAGATTTTTTTACATTAGCTCCACACAGGAGGCATCTTTGGGGATCTGTGTGGAGGATAGTTTTAGGGAAGGGAAGAATAGGAAGTTCTGGGAAGGAAAAAGATACGAGGGGCGGGTAGGAATCTTGGGGTCGGTGTGCCCAGGAGCGGCAGACATATGAACTATATCAGTCCCACTGCAGTGTCAGGTAATGTTCCCAGAGAGTTCCTCAACCAGTCTCTCCCGATCTGGCCTGCTACGCAGTTGGTGAGGTGGCATCCGCCGTCAAGATCTAGAAAAACCTAACCCCGTGAACTCGGGCATCCCTGCAAATTCACCGAACGTAGCAAACCACTTGGGGTGACCAATGGCAAACGTGTTGGTTATCCAATAAATGGTTCCCGGGGCAGCAGTACCCATACCCGCCTCCCAAATTGTAATGGGATGGAGAAAATTGAAGAAGTACCTGGCTATTCTGATCTAGTTCATCAAACGCGGCTAAGTCATTTCAAGCAACGTTTCGCTTTTGAATGAAAGCCTTTCATCTAAACCACTCTGAAACATGCCGCAAATACGTTTATTACAAATTCATAAAATTAAATTTGCCCACGCCGGAATTTGAAACCGGGAATTCCGAATTCGTAGCCAAGGATCGCAACCATTCAAAAACGGAGGCTCTCGTTTGCTACGATATAGTAATCCGATCTGCCAAATTGAATCGGATTCAACATTTTTTAAATGATGTAAGTAAATTATTTACCGCTAAAATGTAATTTTGATTGTATATAATTATAAATAGTTATGGTTTATATAAATTAGTACTATATTAGAGGTAGTAATAGAAGTTATAAGGAATAGTATTATATATATTGTAGTTTTACGTTTTGTAGGTTAGCCTGAGTAGATTCGATTAGGTTGGCTTAGATTAGGTAAGGTTAGGTTCGGTTACGTTCTGACCATCGTTTTAATGTTCAAACAAAAACTAATAATATTTCAACAAATGGAAAAATTTATTGAGTAGTATTTAATAAAATAATGTTCTTCAAGGGAAAACTACTATTTAAAGAGAAGCGAATGTGCAGCCTTTTTTTCACAACACTTAAATTTGGTTTTGGGGCCAAAATACTTGAAGAACCAGAATATTTTTTTAGCTGTCAGAAGGCCTTTAACACGACGAGTGTGTGTATGTGATACTTTGTTTATTAATGTTTCAAATTATAAAATATAAGGCATAAAAATTTTTTTTGTCGATTTTGTAATTTTATATAATAATTTTTTTTTTATATAAAATTATTAAAAAAGCATTTTTATTGGCTAAAATCTAAATAGAAACCATCGATTAACGTTAGAGCAAAACCTTTATTTGTAAAAATTTAAAATTTCGACCCAAAAACTTTTTTTTTAGAATGTTAATTTTTTAATTCATATTTCATTATATTTACACATTAGGTTGGGCAAGAAGTTTTTCTTTTTTTTTTAACCTCAAATTGTTAAAATGAATACAATAAGTATATGTGAAATTCAATCAAAAATCTGGAAACAGAAAAATCAGAAAAAGTTATTGGCAGCTCTGGGGCTCGAACCCAGGACATTTCGCATTTGCTTGCCCTAAAAGCGAAAGGTCCTGGATTCGAGTACCAGACGTGCCAATATCTTTTTCTAATCTTTCTGTTTCCAGATTTTCGAATGAGTTTCGCTTAAATTGTCTTCGAGATTATTTTTTTTAATTAATACCATTAACTAACAAAAAAATTATCAAAACTGTCTAGGAAATTATTTAAAAAATTAATTCTTTATTGGCAGATATTTCATAATTTAAAACGCAAATAAATAAAATAGAAAACAACCGTACTAGATATTTAATATACCTTCTGATAAAAAAAAAGTTATTCAGTTTGGTCAAGTGTTTTGGCCATAAATCAAAATTTAAGTTTTTTAGTATGGCGCAGCCGTTCCTCCGAACATAGTTGCAAAGAATTACCACCCGTTTGACTAAGCGCTTGAAGAGAAATCGGACAAAATTTAAAATGTATTTCCCATGTTACATCTCAGCAATGTGAGTCTAGAAATGGTAATGCCATTCTCTGGTCGAGTGGCAGTCTTATAAGCCAGCCGCTTGCGCCACTTCTTCAATGTTAACTGGGTATTTATTAACCTTGTACTTGAAAACGCTCCGTACAGATGTGCTACTCACTAGAAATCAATGGTCATTAACAGTTACGTGCAGTGGAAATACTTATGAGCATATTATTATTATTTTTGACGTGATAACGTTTTATAAATCGATGAACGCCGGCCGCATTCACGAAGAAGCATGACTCATAGTCACGCTGTCACATTGTCACGTTCCGCCTGAGCCGGGCGTACAAGCGAAGGCGTGGAACAAGCGTTCGGCCTTAGCGTTCAGCGAGAGCGCGGAACAAGCGTTAGATAGGCAAGCTCGTGACGTTATTGCGTAAAATTATCGTCCGTAAAACGACTACAGACAACCAAATATTTTTTTTTTATTTGAGTACCGCACAAGAGTCCCAACTGCTGCCGTCTGGAGCCAGTGAGACTTGGGGTATGATGTAAGGCTGAAGGTAGTGGGGAGGGGAAGTAAATGGGGAAGAGGAAGGTGGAGAAGGACCTGTCTATTCTCATCTGGTCACCAAACACGGCTAAATCCATTTCAAGCAACGTTTAAATTCTGAATGGTGGTCTTACACCAGGTCGATATTGAGAGTATCTTCCACCTGAAACGTGCCGCAATTACACTATGGACGGGTTGTTTCAAAAAATTTGATGGATTCATCAAATATTTGAAGTTGTTTTTCACGTTCTGTGTAAGTTCTATTCAAGTTCTGTGATTATTTCAGTTTTGTGAAGCAACTGTCCTATAACGATGCAACAACAGAACTTGAATAGAACTTACACAGAACGTGAAAATCAACTTCAAATATTTGATGAATCCATCAAATTTTTTCAAACAACCCGTCCTTTATCTATTTCATTTAAAATGAATTAATTGTGAAATAACACAAATTTTTATGTTTATTTATTTTTGTATTAATTAAATAAAATTAATTTTCCACGCCGGGATTTGATCCCGCGACTTTCTGATTGCGAGTCAAAAATCTTACCGCTAGACCACTCCGGTCGTCAGAAACCAAGAAATCAGGCACCGTCTGAACCCAATAAACCAAGCACCCCTGCTAAGTCACCAAACTTAACAAACCACTTGGAGTGACCTACCCTAGAGGTGTTGGTTATTCAATAAATGGTTCCAGGGGTGGCGGTACCCATCCCCTTCATCCACATTGTAAGTTACATTAGTTCCATCCAGTTTTCAAAATGGAAAATATGGGTATGTTTACCGCCGACCGGGAATTATTTATTGGTCAGCATTGGTTGCCCCAAGTGGATCGCTGTGTTTGGTTACTTAGCAGGGGTACCCGGAATCATGGGGTGATATTTGTCTAGGTCTTGGTGGCGGATGCGTTTGCTCACTTACTGCGTGGCGGGCCAGAAAGGGAGAGACTAGATTAGGTAGTCCTTTTGGACTAGCCTGACTCTCTTGACTTATCGACCGCATCGGACCGCAGTGGGAGGGATGGATACATACGTCCGCCACTCCTGTACACATTCGGCAAACGACCCCAGTTTCCTACCCACCGTCATCCACTTTTCCTTTCCAGTACCTCTTCTCCTTTTTTTCAATAAAAATACCTCGAAGCAAGCAACAAGACGCCAGTGGACAACACCCAATACACGGCATTTGGGGTACTTGCTGGTACTGCCAGACTATGAGAGAGGGAGCCCATCCGACTGCAGAGCCATTTTTTTTAATCTAACCATGTTTGTCTTTTCTCCTATCCCTTTCTTGCAGGTGCTTGCAGCCTACGCGAGATACAACTCCTCTGCGAGCTGATGTCCTTCATCTTGCTTTCTGTCATCTTTCCACGCCATTATATAACACCATTGTATCAAGTTTATTACGCAAACACTTGTATGCTGCTTACTAATAACGTATGCAGAGACAATGGAGTTCTAGATTCGTTCTAAACTAAATGCAGCTTCGTTCTTTCAAAAAAATGCGAGAACATTGAAGGGGTAGCCATCTGTTGCTTATTCCAGGGCGGGTAAGTGATGGATAACCTCCAATGAGTCCTTTGGGAAAAATATTTTCCTCAAGAAGTTAATGTAAAAAAATAATTATTGATTAACACTTCCGTACCGGACCAGGGGAACACACTTACACTAACGAGAGTTTTACGCTGTATCTAAGTTGTTTTTTAAACCACGTACTCAATAATTTGGGTAATCCTAGAAAAAATATTTGGTTATCGATCTGCATTAAAAAAATTAATATCGCATTACTACTTTTCTTAATATAATTCATTTATATCAAATTCCGGTCGAGAATCTGTCCAGCCCGCCCCCCTACCCCTCCGTTCGGGCGTTACCCCGTATCCATCCGCTGGAAGTATCGGGACGATTCTAAGCGATAGCAAGTAATTTCTGAGTTGTTAGTGGAAAGGACTAGATCCCGTTTGTTTACACTGCGCATCTAGTTTGCTCTTTTTACAATGCTAAAATGTTCGCTTGCCGGTCAAAGATCATTCGGTCTGGATCGTTTCCGCTACGCGCCAATCGCCAGTCAACATTCGGAAACAAAGCGTTATGGTGGCTATCGGCCCGCCTTCTCTGTTTTCTATGGAGAAATACGCGTTATGGTCTAAATTTGTTAGAATATTAATTATGACTTTATTTATGAAACGATTTAGATAATGACTATTAAAATAAGATTAATATGCTTCTTTCTAATTATTACCAAAACAAATTTCCAAAAATTGTGTCATTAACACCCTTTAATAAGCAAAACAAATTGGGGTCCCCGAGTGACCCCCCTTCGGATGAAGTGTGATTTTTTTCTTTCCGGGACGAAAAGGTTAAAACAAAAATGGCCTGCTTGACTTTTGAAATATTGAATCTTTTGGTTACTCCGAATAAAACCACCTCACGGGCCTGCTGCAAAATACGTCAGTAGAAACCGCAGTAACCGAACAGTTTATACCAACAAATTGATGGGCGGTCAGCTTTTTTGCGGTGAGAAAATTATCAGTACAGTTTGCTACGCAATTTTGAGCTAATTAAAATGGTTCTATGCCAACTGAGAATAAAGTCAACTCAACATCTCCTTGAAAAGTCAATAAAAGCTATGAAAAAAATATTTTTAAATTAGCCGATAACCCTAACCTAACGTAACCTATTTAACCAATTTTTATACATATTTTTTATCACTCTAAATAACTTTTCTGAGATGGTTCTGAGTTGGTTTTATTCCGAGTTGTCCGGTCACCAATTAAAGGTTAGATGCCAACTGAGAATAAAGTCAACTCAACACCCCCTTGAAAAATCATTAAAAGCTATAAAAAAAATATTTTTAAATTAGCCGATAACCCTAACCTAACGTAACCTATTTAACAATTTTTTTTAATACATATTCTTGAATCATTCGGAGAATTGTGGGCGATTTGCTTTTGAAAAGAAATTAAATTATTTGTTACAATCTAACTTTTGTATGAACACGAAGAACGAATTATTACGTATTTTGTATGAATGGAATCGGGTAGGTACCACCGCCCCGCGAACTATTTATTGGATAACTAACACCTACAGCCATAAGTCCACCACAAGTGGTTTGCTACGTTTGGTGACTTAGCAGGAATGCCCGGGTGCATGGGGTGAGGTTTGTCTAGGTCTCGGTGGCAGATGCGTCTGCCCACTTATTGCGTGGCGGTTATCTTTCACGAGGACGACACAGAGACCAACGACTTCATAGATCAATTAATTAATTAATTGAGATGGTCTTGTCATACCACAAGGCTTTCGCTGAAAATTCTCCACGTACGCATTAACCCCTCAAACCTCGACTATATTCTGCCAGTAGGTCAGAATATTTCCGCTTTGCATTAAAATCCAAACAAATAGAATATATTTTTGAACGTATTCTAGAACTAAAAACTCTTTTTTTTACAAAAAAAAAGAGTTTTTAATTTTATGTTATAAAAATATATTTTTAATGCAAACTTTAAAAAGTTTTAAAAATGTGCATAATAGAAAAATAAATGGAGTGTGCAATTCCCACGCGGTAGAAGTGAAAACTTCAGAAAATTGGAATAGACAAGAGTAGAAAGGCCACGAAGCACCGCACAAAGATGAGACCGATTACACCGTATCATCCTCTCGCAGGCTAAATCCCATAGATATTTACGTATTTGTCTCTTTTTAGTGTCGCTATTTTTCGTTTCATCGAGTTTCAAATCGCAACAGTGCTAAAAAAGCCTTCACTTACAAAATAAAAACACACACATATTAGGCAAATTTTTATCACCTCACTTTTTTGTCTTTTAACGAAATTTTTTTTTTTTTTTAAATTCGCAAAATTTCTTTTTTTTTGCGATAAATTTTAGATTTAAATGTAAAGCATGGTGTTTCCTCTTTCCAATACTGTTTAGATCATATGTTTCTAACCATGATAGTAAGGGAGACACAACGATTTATATGAGTTGTTCCAAAAAGTGAACAAATTAAAAAGTTAACAAACAGACAGAACACAAACCTCCAAATTATTGAATAATGTCGAAGGTGCAATTATTAACTTTTACTTTAAAGAGAAAGTCACTTGAACGTAGTGGTTCCACACAATAGAGATCCGAACTTCGGTGTAATCTCGAAGGCAACTTTGCTGCAGAACTCTATAGTTAGTAGGTCACCAATGCCAGTGATACAATTCACCACCCAAAGTACTTTTACTTGCGGCATTCTCACGAAAGTGGTACGTGTAAGAAAGTTATGGCCAATATTCAAGTTTTCGGCAGTAAAAAAATCAGTCAGTTAAAAACAAAGTTTTTTGTTTACTACATTACATTTATTTTCAAATGACTTAAGATGACTTTTGATGTCTTTTGACGGCCTCCGTGGTCCCGAGGCAAGACTCTCGACTCACAATCCGAAGGTCGCGGGTTCGAACCCGGCGTGCGCAAATAAATTTTATTTGATTAATTTGTGTTATTTCACAATTTATTCATTTAAAATAATATATGATATATTTGCGGCACGTTCCAGAGTGGAAGATACTAATAGTATCGCCCTGGTGTAAGACCACCATTCAGAATTGAAACGTTGCTTGAAATGGCTTTAGCCGTGTTTAGTGACCAGATCTGAATAGCCAGGTACTTCCCCACCTACCTCTTCCCTATCTCCTTCCCCCCCCCCCACTACCTTCAGCCTCACAACATACCCCAATTGGGGATGCCATAGTCTCACTGGCTCCAGACGGGAGCAGTTGGGACTCTTGTGCGGTATTTCACGTAAAAAAAAAAAAAAAAAAAGATATTATAATTACGATAAAATTCCCTTTTTTTGCATAGCACTTTATCAAGTGGAGCGATTTTTGCCGTGTATTGGCGCCATTTTTAATTTCTTCGAATGCTTTTCGGATGAAAAAGGCAATTATCTCTCGATTCGGCATTTTTTTTTAAATGTTTGTAGCTCCCACGTTTGTTATTTTGGACTTAAATCGAAGCCTTTGAAATTTTTGAAGTGAAACTTCTGTATCACGGCTGTGATTTGAATTTCGGATGAAACGGATATGACGATAAGTGCACCTGCGACGCATCAACTGCGCTCATCGGCCGCTTTGATAACGAAATTAAATAACTAATAAACTAAATAACTTTGATAACTTTGAAACGGAAATTACGCGAGGTCTGCGCTCATTGGTCGCTTTGATTATGACCTCACTTTTCAGGTATTGGTTGAGTTTGTTTTGGTAAAGTTTCGCTTCTACCGCGTGTAAGCTGCACTTGATTTTTTTTATCTATTATGACTATAGATGCCACAAATCCAAACATAGAAGACTATTTTATAACGATGTAAAAAATAATTTTTTAAAATATTTTTTCACCCAGAATTTCCGATCACATGTTTACGGTTGAAATTAAGTCTTTATTTAGATATGCACCTTTCTTTATGAAGTAAACCACAGACAATATATAGAAAACGAAAATATTCTATGTTGAGTCGAATAAGTACCTCTCACGGCAGTTTCAAAGTAAAAAACACGCAGGATTCGCGCGGTTATAAACTTGACAGTTTTTTTATTTTTTTTTTATAAATCGTACAAATATGAGATAAACGGTAAAATACAGTTTAATTCATTGGTTATATAGCATTATTTATTTATTTAAACGCCCATAGGGCTATAATAAGTGTTTATATCTCCATGTAAAAATTCAAAGATATGATAAATGTTGGCGAAAAATAAAAATGATTTTCTGAAAATCGAACCCAGAACCTCTCGTCTGTTCGCGCGTCTATCGTGCGTTTACCAATTTCGCCATTGCCACCTACTGTCAGGCTGTCATATTAGTCATTCTCATATTTCAAATTTAAGAAAAGGCGGCGCTTCCCCTTTCAAAAAGAAGATGAAGAGATATGTAATTACGAATGTTGGACAGGGCGCGTTAGTATTTTAAATGATAAAATTGAAGCAAAAATTGTGAAAATGTTAGATAAAACATGACTCGTTTAAAATAGAGCAAAAATCTCGTGGAAGGTATCTTAAGAGGGAATTTCATATAATTTGCGTTTTGGCGTGGAACGTATCTAGAAATTATTTTCAAAAATAACATATATTATTTATATATCGACTACCACAACACAGGCATGTGCCTAGTATGGTGGTCGAAAAATCCCCAATTCATATAACAAACAATTCAAAGAATAAAGAAACTTAAAAAAAAATATATATTTATATATATATTTGTAAGAAATCGGTAGATATTCGGGTAGCGGCGGCTTAACAATTTTATCTTGCGATTGTAAGATAATGTTTTTTTTTCTTAGCAAATTTCTGTGTCACTTATAATAAAACACTTAGGTAGGTTCGTAAATAACACCATTGATATTAAATATGAGGTTCTTTAGAAAAAACATATTTTTCCTTCGTAAATACGTAACGTAGTTATTTCCGCCGTGCTATCAATAAATTCGCTTTGTAAAAGAATACTGTATACCTATAATAATTGCACTACCATCCAATCACGGTAAACCTTTATTACTTTAGGCCCCGGTCAACGGATAAATGGTAAACTAAGCGAATAAAGCCATGCCATAAATTTAACGACCGCAGGGCAACGTTTCAATCAATCTATTTCCTACTAAACCCGCAGATGTTTGGACCAAAAGCAATTTCGAGATATTACGATCAACTTAACGCTCTGAATCTGAATTTGAACTTCTAGTTCTGCTAATTTATCCTCTTCTACCGGGTCTAGAGGGAGGTACAACCTTATATGTTTTTTGTACTTAATTACTTCCAAAAAAAAATACTTTTTAAAGGAATTTCGTTGAAAGTGGTTATTTATTACCTATCTTAAATAAAATATTGTTTTGTTTCCTTTTTTTGAATATGAATACTGCACAAGAGTCCCAACTGCTCCTATCAGAAGCCAGTGAGACTACGGCATCCCTAATTTTTTTTTTTTACATGAGCTCCACACAGGAGGCCCTTAGGAAAATAATTTCCCTCAAGGCCTATGTCGTCTTTGGGGATGCTGTGTGGTGGGTTTTTTAAGGAAAGGAAGGGAAGGAGAGTTCTGGGAAGGAAAAGGGTTTAAGGGGTGCGTAGGAATCTGGGGTTCAGTGTGTCCTGGTCATCCGCCTCCGAGACCTAAACAAACCTCACCCCATGAACCCGGGCACCCCTGCTAAATCGCAAAACCTATGGCAGAGGTGTTAGTTATCCAATAAAGATTCCCGGGCGGCGGTACCCATTCCCGCCACCCAAATTGGGGTATGTTGTGAGGCCGAAGGTAGTGGAGAGGGGAAGGAGATGTGAAAGAGGTGGGTGGAGAAGTACCTGGCTGCTCAGATCTGGTCACCAAACACGGCTAAATCCATTTCAAGCAACGTTTCAATTCTGGCAATGGTGGTCTTACAACAAGGCGATACTGAGAGTATATGCCACTCTGGAACGTGCCGCAAATATAGTTAATATTATTTTTAATGAATTAATCGTGAAATAAAACAAATTAGTCAAAAAAATATTTGCCACCATGGAATTTAATTCCGCGACCTTTGGGTTGCGAGTCAAGAGCCTTACCGCTAGACCACGCCAGCCAGCCTTGTTTTTTAAGCAGAATTTTCTACGGTTGCGAGTAACCGATGATATTTTAATTCCTCTTGTACCCATCAATATAACTTCGTTGCGTCGGCAATATCTCCTATTTAAGGAAATGACATTTAAAAACCCACCGCTTTTTTTATTAAAATTTATTTTACAATAAACACGAGGATGAGATTAGTGCGCATAATAGCAAACATAAAAAAAATTGTTAAACATTGCCGCAATCTTTTAAACATTTTGGAAACAGTGTCGCTTCAAAAGATGTTGATAGCACAGCAACGATAAGCGGAAAATTTGGAGTATGCTATGATGGAAGTCGTAGCTTGTGATCATTAAAACCGCAACTGCTGGGTGGGAACTTGTCGTTTGTATAGCTGCCCGCCGGTTATTGAAGGTATTTATTATTTTAAAAACAGTTATATTCTGTAAAATTTGTCACCCACCGGTATTTCTATTGTTAAAGATTGATCAGGATAATTATATCTACCATCTGTATCTTTATCTGTCATCTTTATGGATGCTGTGTGGAGAGTCTTTTTAAAGGAAGGAGATGAAGTTCTGGGAAGGAAAGAGGTATGAGAAGTCGATAGGAATCTGGGGGTCAGTTTGTCCAAGAGTAAAAAGAAGAAGAAGTTCTATGAAGTAAAAGGGTATGAAGAATCGGTAGGAATCTGGGCGTCAATTTTTCCAAGAATGACGGACGTATAAATCCATCTCTCCCACTGCGGTGCAAGCCGATGGGCCGAGAGAGTCCGGTTGGAGAGGTCTAGGTTATTTTTGTTATTGTTTTTGGGGTGTTATGCCGTGTTTCGCTAACTCCTTCTTTAGCCAACGTTTCGGACAGCGTTACAGTGTCCATCATCAGGGCAGATGAGTAAATGTTATTGGTGAGAGTGTTTACTTAAGTGTGTCGAAGCAATACCGTGCTGCCAGCTCCATTTCTCTACGAGCTGGTGTTAGAAAAAAATTTTTTTTTTTTTTTTTTTTCAGCATAGTTTTTTGCGTTTAGCTTTGGTGTAGCCGTCAATTACTGGATACCAAGAACTATTGAGCTTAGCTCCGTCGTCTCTGTTAATATTGATGGGGTTTTTATGGATTTCAATTGCCTCCGTAATTAGGCGTGCTCTGTAAGTTTTGGGTCTTCCCAGGACTTCAGGAACAAATCCAAAGTAATGGCCGGTTTCGATTAAGTGCTCGGCGATTGCCGATTTGTCAGGGTGGCCAAGTTTACAAGCACGAAAGTGTTCCGAAATCCTTTTGGAGATCGTTCGCTCTGTCTGGCCTACATAGACCTTGTCACATCCGGAACAGCTGAGTTTAAGTCCTGGGAAGACCCAAAACTTACAGAGCACGCCTAATTACGGAGGCAATTGAAATCCATAAAAACCCCATCAATATTAACAGAGACGACGGAGCTAAGCTCAATAGTTCTTGGTATCCAGTAATTGACGGCTACACCAAAGCTAAACGCAAAAAACTATGCTGAAAAAAAAAAAAAAAAAAAAATTTTTTCTAACACCAGCTCGTAGAGAAATGGAGCTGGCAGCACGGTATCGCTTCGACACACTTAAGTAAACACTCTCACCAATAACATTTACTCATCTGCCCTGATGATGGACACTGTAACGCTGTCCGAAACGTTGGCTAAAGGAGTTAGCGAAACACGGCATAACACCCCAAAAACAATAACAAAAATACTTTTTGGCCGTGAAAACCTAAAAACATACCAGGTCTAGGTTAGGTCTCCCTCAATCAGTCTTTCCCTTTCCGGCCCACCTAGACCTAGTCAAATCTGAACCTAGGCACCCCTGATAAATTACCAAACCTAGCGAACCATTTTTTTTTACTATGGCAGGTAAGTTGGTTATCCAATAAATAATGGATAACTAACAAAAATGATACCCATACCCGCCTCCCAAATTGTAAGATAAGAAATAAAACTTCCAAATATAAAAGCAGTATGTAGTGCCGTGATGATAAATAGAAAAGTGCAAAATAAGTAGGAATTAAAAATTAAAACAATAAAATTACTGTACAACATTGTGAATCATATAACAAACCGGGTTGGAACTACGAATCCATGACTGTGGATTTTGAGACAAGAGGTTACCGTTTTTCTATGGACGACGTCCACATTTTTATATCTTTGACTTAAATCATTTTTTAATAGCTCCAGAAGAATATCAAATTTTTATTTCGCTTTTGCGAAATTATTCGATTTCAGACTAAATATTATATTATTATGCGCTGAAGGCTGTTCGTAGAAAAAATTTAAAGTTTTTCAACGATCAGTCGACTATTCTGAAATGGAACTGAAGTTCTACGGGGATGGCACTAGAGACACACTTGGAACTAATTTATTAGAACCTAAGGTTGAAAGGTGAAGGTGTGAAGAGGTGAAAAGGTCCGTTAGAAGTTTTGACTCCTACAGTTTGCACCAAAAGCAATTTTAAATGCAAATGTAAGTCTCAGACAATTTATCAAGAAAATACAGAGGAGCATGTCAAAAGATATTTTTCAATGAGACAGGACATTTTATTTTGGAGATAAACTTATTTTAGCATTTTTTTGTATTTCTTTGGCATTAACGTTGTAACAATTTCTAGATATTTTGTTTTAGAAGAGTTTTATTTTTCAATGTACATTTGTTACTTTAATTTTAAATTTTCTGCGACCGGTTTTGACACAACCGTGTCATTCACTAGCAGGATTAAAACTATTATATACTATTTTATCATCTTTTCATTAAGTTACTAAATACATAATACAAAACATCAGGTCAACACTTAAAAGTTCACAAAAAAATAATATTTCTTTGGCTTAGTAAGTACGCCATCGACACCAAAAGAGTTACTTGTAAAAACAAATTCTTTTTTTTTATAGGAAATCTTACGTGAAATAGAGGAAAGGCATTTGCTTATTTATTCGTAAAATCGCTTGGATTTTATATATTTTATTTGAAATATTCTTGTAGCATTGTGTTTTATCAAATTTGAGATGCGGGCATGGTTACCGCCACCTCGGGAACCATTAATTGGATAACTAACACTCTTGCCGTAAGTCACCCCAAGTGGTTTGCTACCACTGCCCGGGTTCATGGAGTGGAATTTTTTTTTGTGCTTTAACAGATTGATATAATCCTTTTACACGGCATATACATAACTTTCAATGGAAAATTTTACAATATATGTTTTAGAGTTATTTTCTCTTTCTTCTCCCTCCCACTATTTTCAGCCTCACAACAATCCCCAATTGGGTATATCATAGTATCATTTGCTCCAGACGAGAGCAATTGGGAGTCTCATAAATAGTTTTCACATAAAAAAAAATAACGAAAGTTTTTTTTTTTTATTATTAACATAAACATTCTACCTTTAACTATTGGAATGCACCTCGTGTACTTTGAGTTGAGTGTAGTTGGCACCTACATGCTGAAAAATGCACTGTACCATTTCGGGTTTCCTCTCAGAAGCAATGGGTACCAAAAGGCAAAACTGTTCTATATTCCTTCCGTGAAAGCTTTTGAAATTTCTACTCTCTTCGCAGATGTAACTTTTATTTTGGGTAGAAGCATTTTTGGAAAAAAAGTAAGGAAAAGTTTTTATTTGGCAACTTCAAGTGAAAACATTTTCGTTAGAAGTCTAGACAAAATATACATACTTTCTTTAATATTTTGTAGTAAGACAGTATAAACCCCATTAAAGTAGATTTGTTCTTCTTTGTACATCCATAGCAGTAGAGTCGATTTCTTCCCTTTCCCCTTCCCTCCGACAAAAAATCCTACGTATAAAACATCCCCCGACAAAATATACTCCGACAAAATATCCTACGGATAAAACATCCACCGACAAAAAATATTCCGACTAAATATCCTACGGTTAAAACATCCCCCGACAAAATATACTCCGACAAAATATCCTACGGATAAAACATCCACCGACAAATAATATTCCGACTAAATATCCTACGGACAAAACATCCCCCGACAAAATATACTCCGACAACATATCCTACGGACAAAACATCCCCCGACAAAATATACTCCGACAAAATATCCTACGGACAAAACATCCCCCGACAAAATATACTCCGACAAAATATCCTACGGATAAAACGTCCCCCGACAAAATATACTCCGACAAAATATCCTACGGATAAAACATCCCCCGACAAAATATACTCCGACTAAATATCCTACGGATATACATCCCCCGACAAAATATACTCCGACAAAACATCCTACGGATAAAAACATCCCCCGACAAAATATACTCCGACAAAATATCCTACGGATAAAACATCCCCCGACAAAATATACTCCGACTAAATATCCTACGGATAAAACATCCCCCGACAAAATATACTCCGACAAAATATCCTACGGATAAAACATCCCCCGACAAAATATCCTACGGATAAAACATCCCCCGACAAAATATACTCCGACTAAATATCCTACGGACAAAACATCCCCCGACAAAATATACTCCGACAAAATATCCTACGGATAAAACATCCTCCGACAAAATATACTCCGACAAATTATCCTACGGATAAAACATCCCCCGACAAAATCTACTCCGACTAAATATCCTACGGAGAAAACATCCCCCGACAACATATACTCCGACAAAATATCCTACGGCCAAAAGATCCCCCGACAAAATTGGAAAAATAAAGCAGATATCCTGTAAAGACAAAAAATTATTATTTATTTTTATTTTAATGGATACAAATTACTTTGTGTAAACCACTATTTAATTAACAACATCAACGTGTTTCGAAAACTATGTTTTCTTCGTTGACAATAATAATAATTGGAGAAAAATTGTATTTTTAAATAATAACACTTCAAATTTGGTAATTAAAAACATGCCAGTTAACATCCAACCAGCTTTTTACGCCAATAACAAATTAAAAAATTATATATTAAATAACAAGGACAAAGGTGTTTTTTTGAACAAATCTGGGGCTTATAAATTAATTTGTAATGATTGCAACTTTTTTTTATATTGGGAAGACTTCTAGAAATTTTAACATTAGAGTTAAGGAACATCTAAGGAAGATGTTTAAATAATAATAATTATTCAGAATTTGCAAACCACATTTTAGAAACAGGTCATTCTTTTGATATTAATTTTACACACTAACAAAACGGGTATACAATTAGATAATTTAGAAATTTTAGAAATTAGAAAAAGTGTTAATAGTAAATAAAATATTATAAATAACCAAACGTTTTTTAAAAACAGCCATCTTTTAAATTTATTTTCTTATTAATACTATTTGTAATAATTAATTTTGTTATTTAGACTTCCTGTTTTGTTTTAAAAGATTTTTTTTTATTATTATGTTAATGTAATTTTTTACCCATCCTAAAATAATTTTTATATTTTATTTTATATAATTTAAATGATATTTTAAGTAATTAATCACCTCTCCTTTCTAATATTTTGTCAATGTTCTAATTAGTCTATACTTGTTTGTCTTTTGTTGTTTTTTAATAACTTTTTATCCTGACGAAGAAAACATAGTTTTCGAAACATGTTGATATTGTTAATTAAATAGTGGTTTACACAAAGTTATTTGTTTTCATTAAATTAATTAATGAGGCCACAAAGTGAATTTGCGAATTTTGAAGAAACAATAAATTATTGTTGTCTGTATTATTTCTGTCGCATTTTTTAAAATTTTCTATTCTAAATCTTATTTATTTATCATGTTTTTGACAATACAGGAAATTACATAAAATATAAGAGTTGACACAAAGAAGGTAACATAGAATATATTATGATAAGTAAAAATAGAGGTAAAGATGATTTACGAAGTAGAAATACATCCATATTGTTTTAATATTTGTTACCAAGACTGTGTAAACTTATGTACCCACTATTCTAAAAATACAAGACACTCCATGGTATTTATCCAGACATTCTTTTTTTATGTGACACCTCATAAGAGCGCCCCTATCTACGTCACCACCCAGTGGGGAACTATGTCACCACCCAGTTTGGCAGCGTTGGTGGTGAGTTAAGGAAATGGCTGTGGGATGATATTGATTGATTTGAATGATTATTGAATTGCTTTAAAATCGCAATTGCCAGTCTAAAAAGATAAGAAATAGTTTTTTACCAGATATCCTGATTTTATTCAAGAGCACTCTTATACAGGTAGGAGCACTGTACAGACAGTGTGCAGAGTAAAAACAGGGGAACTATGTCGCGACACAGACTGTTGGGCGAAATTTATTAATGCGGATCTTGAAGAGGCCCAAATTATTCGAAGAAGGAAAAACAGATAATAATAATTGGATTATTTGTTGAGCGCCGTTTTTATGACAAATTACATCAAGGACGCTATTCAATTTATTATGATTTCTTAGTCTCCATCTAGTTTTATTATTTACAGATGCCGGAAGCTCGCTCTACATACGAGCCGTTTTAACAAAACGTTTAAAAAAAACGACCCGTTCTCATAAAATCAACGTCAAATGTGAAAGGGTGTTCCGTTTATCTTGAATAATTAGATAATATATATGTTATGTAGGTAAACCAATAAAATTATATCTTTCGAAGCCGGGTAGATAAAATAAACGTCTTCTATGCAGCACGTCAAAACACTGCCCGAACCTCTAAGGAAATAAACTATTTTGAAGTGTATGTTCTTTGTATATACTCAACCTATTACATTTAAAACAATATCTGCAAATGTAAGCAGATATTTTTCAGGCCGAGAAAAGCACCAAAATGAGAGCTTTAAGCTTAAACCCTACAAAGAAATACTTCAAAGGCTCACATAATCCAAATGATTTGGGCTGACAACAAGGAGATTTGGTTCCGTGAAGCTTTGTGGAATAAACCTTGACCTTGCACTTATCATTATACGTACCTCCCATATTTCTCAAAAAATACTCATTTAAAAAGATTGTTATAGTGGGTTCAAATCAATATGGGTACTACTACCTTTCTTTGGAATTACGCCATTCACGCGGCGCCATACGGAAAACTTAAACTTTCGACAAATAATCTGGCTCGACTTGAGCTTTTATGAACGGAGTGTCAGCGGGGAAGATAACGAGTCTTACGTTTTTATTTTGTCAATAAAGTTTTTTGGGAGGTTTTCAATATGGACGGCACTTATGGGTACTATCGCCCCGGGAACCATTTATTGGATATACAACATCCCTGCCATAGGCCACCTAAAGGGTTTCGCAAAATTTGATGATTTAGCAAACATGTCTGAGTTTATGGGGGTGAGGTTTGTCTAGATCTTGGCAGTGAATGCATTGAGGCTGGTTGAGGTAGACCTAACCTAGACCTCTCCAGCCGGACTCTCTCGATCCACCGCAGTGGGACAGTTAGATTCACACGTCCGTCACTCCTGCACACATTGACTCGCAGATTCCCACCCACCCTTCATACCTTTTTCCTTGCCAAAACTTCCTCTCTTTCCTTTCCCTGAAAGATCAACCACGCCGAATCCTCAAAGATAACTTAGTACTTGAAATTTTTGTTCCTCGGGGCTCCCTGTGAGAGTTAAAGAAAAAAAAAATATGTTGTAATTTTTTAAGTTTTCGATCATTCGAATTATAATTTTTTTATTAAATTAAATGAAGATACTTTGAGCGAAACTCTATGGAAAATCTGGAAACAGAAAAATCAGAAAAAGATATTGGCACCTTTGGGACTCGAACCCAGGACCTCTCTCTTTCCGGGCGAGTGCTCTTGACTCCTGAGCTAAGGTGTCGATATCCAATTCGGTCACTTTAACTGTGCTTCGACTAAGAAAAAAAATATGCGTTAAGAAAATGAAGATATGAGCGATTCTTAGTCAAAGTATGGTACAATTAAAAGTGACCGAATTGGATATAGACACCTTAGCTCAGTGGTCAAGAGCACGAGGCCAATATCTTGAATATCTTCAGTCAAATAAACATATTTTTAGTGTATACTTTCAGCTTCACATTTCATTAAATTATAATATCGCGTGAATAATTAAAACAATAAGCAAACTAATGAAACAAAATGTAAGACTGGGTAGCATACCAATTTAGGGGAAGTTGCGCGAGAAAATTATAAGTAAAATTGCTTTATTTACATATTTTGAAATCAAGAAAATATTGTAATTTATGTTAATTTCTGGCTTTGTGAAGTGGAAACAGAGGGGTGCATTAATGAAACAATCGAAAGTAGGCATTTTCTTGCACATTTTTGTATCTTCTTAAATATTTTCTCCGTCACGTCAGGTGTTAGACACGCAAAATGATCAAAGAGTTTGTACCATTGCGGAACAAAATTAATAATATCCTCTGATCGAAATAGACCGAAAATTTTAAAACGCAATAGTAATTATTTGAAAATATATTTCTTTAATAACTTAAACAATAGTATGTAGATGATTCAACATAAAGCATGTATGTAAAAACTAAAACTTGTTTGTAACAAAATTTTATTTATGAATTAAATTTATTTTGGTGTTATATAAGTTTTGGGCAATTTTGAAAATTATACTTAGAGTCCCCATCGGAACTCCTAAAGACTACGTTTTTAAGGCACTGAATTTAATGTAACTTAAACAATTATATGCAAAAGATATTTTAATATACGCATTCAAAAACCAGAATAACCTTGCACAGACAAACTCGGGCCGATTCACAAGATCCACATTATAAAATGTATTCCACCAACCAACAACTAAAACGACTTTTGGACAAAGAAATATGCAATACTTCTCTTTAAAATTATTTAATATACTCCTTCTTGCAATAAAAACTGTTAAAAAAATAAACGAGTTCAAAAAAAGAATTAAGATATGAATTATGGACATGGGAAGGAAAAACATAGATACAATTTTGCAACCAAATAAAGATTAATGATTGTATTGTGCTTTTTTTAAGATATAACTTTATAATTTTCCTCTTGTAATATTTTAAAATAGGTCTCTCCGATGGCGCTACAGCCCATATCGAGCCTTGGCCTCCTGCAACATTCGCCTCCAACTCCTCCTGACCTCAGCGACTGACTTCCAGTTTGCTATTTGGAGAAGCTGTGCTGCATCCTGTCGCACCTCGTCTTCCCACTTCAGTCTGGGTCTTCCCACTTTTTTCTTTCCACCTGGGTGTCCAGTCAAAATTCTCTTGGGGACGCGTGTATCCGTATATATTTTAAAATAGGTATTAACTTATAATTTCAAATACAAAAACATGGACAATGTGACCTTAGAACGGGGTACCCCAGTAAGGACACATTCTTTTCTAAAACAAAGTAATATATCATACGTTAAAATTTTCTATTACAGGTACCACACAACAAACAAGAACAAATCACGTTAGCACACTTGTAATAAAAGCACTTCTTCCACAAAAATAATTATCTCAAGCTTTATTTAAATACCTTTAAAAATAAAACATTGTTTACTTATACTTTGAATATATCAAAGAGTTTTAAATTTAAGATCTTGCCAATGATGTTTTGTACGTGTTTAGATAATTTACATTTCAGAAAAAATACGAGAATATTCACAAATATCAAGACCAAACACCACCTGCGCAGCGAGCCGCAGTAACTAGGACGAACCCATAGAAAAAGGCCAGCGTAATTGGACACAGGAATAACAGGTGATAAACAAGTTGTGAATTAATGAAAAAAATCTGCTAAATATTGTTTAATGCATTAAACGATATTTAGCCCACTCTTTTGCAAGACATGACAAATACATGATCATTATCACTTTATCACTGAAATTTGCAAAAAAGGGAGTTCAAATGGGAAACTAAGAAAAAACGGCAAAGTACTCACCTGATAAATTCATGCTTGCAACAACTACTGTACCTTCTTCCGGATTGCACCTATGCAGTGCATAACTGCAGCCCATAACCCATTTAACGGCCTGACGGTTGGGCTAGTTGGCTGAGCGGTTATCGTGATTAAATTCAGTCTAGGCTTAAATAGAGAAACCTTATTACTTATATGTCACACGGACTTACGATATCGACCACTACAAACGTGTTCAAGGTTCTTCAAAACAACACAATCAAACTAAAAGTGCATTCACTAAACTATTCTGAAAGCTGTGTGAATCCTCCTCCACTGTGCGTTTGTTTATTAAATTACTACAATCGAAAAACATTTAAAAATGGTTAAGTTTTCAGCGATTATGTGCTTTGTGTTGGTGGGGTGTTTGGATACAAAAGCTTTTGCGGCGGGTGGTTCCCCTTCCCATGAAAATGGCGGCGGCAGAGCCTCGGGGCAAACCGGAAATACAATCGACGACTGTTTGCAGAAGGATTCAATTTCATGCGTGCAGCTTCAGGTTGGTTTGAAAACTAATTTAATCCTATCCACTTGAAGTTTTCAATTGAATATCATTTAAGGGATGACATCGAATGCCTGGTTAAGGCTTAGTTGATATTAAATTAGTTTGCTCGGTAAATCTCTTTAATTTGATGAGTTAAACCTTTTTTTAAGAACCTTTTTAAGTTTTCTCATTACCTGGAAATAAAGAGTAATAATAAAGCAATAAAGCGAAAACCAAATTTACATCAACCTGTTTTTATTTATTCGTTCGTTATGAACATTCCACGCACATTGAAGATATGTGCATGTAGAATTTTGAGTTCGAAAATAAAGTTTATTAATGCTAAAAGAGCCTCCTCTAGTTTGGTACATATCGATATGGGTTTCAGAAATTTCTGTCAATCATTTCTTTGATTACCCATTTAAGCCGCTTAAATTTAAAATAAATGGGGCATAAGTTAAAATTTTGCAGCGTATCACCTATTTCACCTTATAAATCGAATAAAAATCGCCTTTTTCAAAAACTTCACCCCTTTGACAAATTTATTTCACGCATTAACCCTAAATGTTTCTAGCATTTTTCTTTCTTAAGAAAACATTTTTAGATTCTCGGAATAACTTTTAAAGGTAATACGCATGAATGTTGTATGTAAGCTTTATTCAGATGAAATGTACATTTTGTGATGAGTTTATAATTTAAAATAAAACAGTAACTTGGTAAACACTACCTCCATTTTAATATTTAATGCATACCAGGTTTCGCTACAACCCTAGCTTCTCCAGGGAACCTAGCGTGGTCTAACGATAAAGATTGATAAAATAACTTTCGGTCACTTCCCTAGGTCACTGCAGACCGTTAACGTACATACAATAATTGACGACGAATATATTAAGCACAATAGTCATAATGAATTGTTCCTATTTCCAGGAAACGTTGAGAGTTTATCGTAAGTTATCCCATCAATCCTTGATCTATGTTAAAGGGCCAGGACATCAACATTATTGTAGACTTATAATTTTTCTCCAAAATCTTTAATTTTACTAACAAATATTACCAAATTTTAATAACATATTTGCAGATGTTCCGCGACGCGCGAGACTTCTTCAACAAGCCTGCCCTGGAGATGTTCGGCGGCGCAGAGCTGCTGCGGAGGCCTGAAAAACCTGGCGCGAGGAGCTTTTCCACGTCGCCAGAGATCGTGGAGCAACAACTGGCCTCTACGGAATCCGTTGAGAAAAAAGCTGAAGTGCTCGAGAAGTACTTCATCGATGAGGCGAAGAACTTCTTCGAAAGGAGATCATTTAAATGGAATATGGCTTT
This sequence comes from Glyphotaelius pellucidus, assembly GCA_936435175.1. Classification (NCBI taxonomy): domain Eukaryota; kingdom Metazoa; phylum Arthropoda; class Insecta; order Trichoptera; family Limnephilidae; genus Glyphotaelius; species Glyphotaelius pellucidus. The sequence goes on from OW386558.1 coordinate 4,115,725, forward strand.
ATTAGCAAGGTACGAAAATTACATCAATTTTTAGCTTCTCTTCAATATGCTCTCTCTTGTACATAGTATGTCGTCTTTTATTGTGGCAATCTTCACCCTACAAATGGCATTTCGGAATATCACAGTACCTCCATGAGGCATGTACGGCATCTTCCTCTACAGCTTCTTTCGCAATTTTTCTCCATTTTCATAATATTTAGTGGTGAAAAATGGCGTATAAGATTTGAATGATTTCTTCTTCCTGTAAATGGCATTTTTGATAAAATTAAACAAATTATTGTAAATTATAAAGAGTAGAAGTAGGAAAGGAATTAAATTCTCGAAAAAACCTTTTAACAACCCTTATACCAAATTGTGTATTTTATTTCAGAATATGGGAAGCTTAGTGCGTTCCGACACCTCCCTTTAGTAAACACATAAATACAAATGAAAAAAAGTCAAACAACAATAACAAAATTAAAATATATGTAAAAACATTTGAAACAAAAAAGACATAAATGGTTTGTGGCGTTTTTTGGGATTGATGTGGGCCAACAATTTTCTCCCGTGTTCTTCGGTGCTGGAATCTGTAGTCTGAAGGGATTCCAGCATCAAATATCAAGGACATTTTCAGATTTGCGTCCTGTGCCTTAATCCTTCTTTTCGGGTTCTGCAGGGCAGCAAAATCACAAACTCGTCCCTTCGTTAGCATCTTTGAAGCACTACCGTATCTGCGAAGGCCAAATGTTCTACAGTAGACGTCGTTAATTGCACGCGAAGCCTTTTTATGTTGCTCTTTTTAAGTTGGCCCAAATTTTGCATGTATAAGAGGATGTATAAAAAGTAAGGAATAACATCCCCTTTACAAGTAGACTACAAAACCGAAATATTCTACTGAGCGTGTTCGATTTTTTGAGTCCTTACGATTTTATAGCCCTTAGCCATTACGATTTTTTTGAAGTTTTCTTTGTTTTTTACTGTGTGCTTTTAAATCTTGTAGATTTTTATTGATTTTTATATACATATTAAATTCCTTCATGCGTTTTTAAATTTTACACACTCATAAGAATTACAATGCACACATACAAACATATTCGCATAATCGATAATTATATATAATAATAGTCATTAACAGCATTTACATAATAATAATAATATAAGGTATATAAGTACCCAAGAAAATGTGATTTTTAATAAAAGTGTTTTCTTTATACCTCCCTGATTGAGAAATTCTAATTTTTAGAGAGGAAGAACGTAGTTCGTCTGGACCTTCGCTTCGAAGCATTTTAAAGGACAAAATTTAGTAACTAGCGACCGATTTTGTTCAAATCTGACATTTGCCGCTAGACACGGCCAACGTGGACTAGCCCTTGACTCGCAATCCGAAGGTCACGGGATCGAATAAATTTTATTTGATTTATTTGTGTTTTACAATTAAATCATTTATTTATTTATTTATAAATAAACGCCCTTTTTTGGGGCTTTTACATATATAGCATAGAAAAAACATTTTATTGTACATAACTGAACTGCTTCAATCACAATATTTTATATTTATTCAAAGATAAATGGAAGATGTCCACTGACTTGGTATAATTGTTTCCCTCCATTAGTATTCTGGGCAAAGAGGAATACATATGGTAGTTAGTCCCAGAATTTCTGCACTGAAATCCTGACTTCTAGTATTACGAAGTGGAATTCGGAAGCTTATCAATTCAAGTAATACCGGATTATCAACTAAATCATTTAGAATTTTATATAAAAATACCAAGTCAGTGAAAATTCTTCTGTCTGACAATTTAAGCATATTCATATCGTTTAAAATTGTGTTGTAGTTTAACATATTTGCTGGAATACCCATATTAAAATTTAGAAAACGTAAGAATTTGTTTTGTATTCTTTCAACAGCTTGTACGTGCATATTATAATGAGGATTCCAGACAGGAGAATTGTACTCAAGTTGGCTTCTAACATAAGCAAAATATAACATTTTAATACACTTTATATTGTTAAAGTTTCTAGTTAGCCTAGTTATAAACCCCAACATTTTTAAGCCCTTATTACAGATTTCTGTTATGTGGTTAACAAATGAAAGATTTGATTGAAAAGTGATGCCCAAGTCTTTAATTTGCATTAATGTCTGAAGAGCATTGTTATCAATGTTGTAATTAAATATCACTGGATTTTTTATTCTAGAAAATCTAACAATTTGACATTTTGAGATATTTAAATAAAGTCTATTTTCCATACACCAAATTAACAATTTGTTGATATTATCTTGAAGAATGTTGCAATGATAAATATTTTGAATAATTTTAAAAATGTTGAGGTCATCAGCAAAAAGTAAGATAGATACATCATGAAATATTTTTGTAAGATCATTTATAAGATTGGGCCAAGGTGTGAACCCTGTGAAACTCCACTTGTTGCATTAATTTTTTCTGACAGGGAGGATTTAATTCTAACTATTTGTTGTCTTCCAGTAAGATAGCTTTTAAACCAGGCTAATATATTGCCGCGTATACCAAGCTTTCCTAATTTCCAAATTAAGATTTCATGGGAAACTGTATCAAATGCTTTACTGAAATCAGTATAAGCAGTGTCCACTTGTTTTTTTTCTTTAAAAGCATTGTTTATAAAATTTTCATAAATAATTAAGTTGGAAAGAGTACTTCTACCTGGCATAAATCCAAACTGGTGAGGTGATATAGCAGGTTTTATTTGTGTAAAAAGTTTGTCAATTATTTAGTTTAAAATAATATATAATATTTTTGTGGCACGTTCCAGAGCGGAAGATACACTCAGTATCGCTCTGGTTTAAGGCCACCATTCAGAATTGAAACGTTTCTTGAAATGGCTTTAACCGTGTTTGGTGACAAGATTTAAATAGCTATAAACTTTCCCACGTTCTTCTTTCCCATCTCCTTCCCTTCCCCACTACCTTCAATGGCACAACATACCCCAATCGGGGATGCCATAATCTTACTGGCTCCAGAAGGGAACAGTTGGGACTCTTATGCGGTATGCATATAAAAAAAATTAAAATTTCGAACTCAATTTACGCGAATTACATTTAGAACTCAATTTATTTGGAAACGAAAGCTCAAATAAAAAAAAAAATTATACCACAAATCAAATGTGATGCCAATTCAACAGGTTTCTACTTATATCACTAATATCCTGAGACCATGCATGTTTCTACACATAATATATTATATACACATAATATGTTATATTTTGCTTATGTTAGAAGCCAACTTGAGTACAATTCTCCTGTCTGGAATCCTCATTATAATATGCACGTACAAGCTGTTGAAAGAATACAAAACAAATTCTTACGTTTTCTAAATTTTAAAATGGGTATTTCAGCAAATATGTTAAACTACAACACACTTTTAAACGATATGAATATGCTTTAATTGTCAGACAGAAGAATTTTCACTGACTTGGTATTTTTATATAAAATTCTAAATGATTTAGTTGATAGTCCGGTATTACTTGAATTGATAAGCTTCCGAATTCCACTTCGTAATACTAGAAGTCAGGATTTATTTCAGTGCAAAAATTCTGGGACTAACTATCATATGTATTCCTCTTTGCCCAGAATACTAATGGAGGGAAACAATTATACCAAGTCAGTGGACATCTTCAATTTATCTTTGAATAAATTTAAAATATTGTTATTGAGGCAGTTCAGTTATGTACAATAAAATGTTTTTTCTATGCTATATATGTAAAAGCCCCGAAAAAGGGCGTTTATTTATAAATAAATAAATAAATAATTTATGCGAATATATATTTTTAACTACTCATTTATTATTATACAACACAAACTATTTATTAATTTGAACAGGTTTAATTTGCTTCCTGCCACAAAACAAGTGCAACTAATGCACATGCGTGTTCAAGTGCAGTCAAAGCCACCACAAACCACTAACTATCTGCCGTCTAATTGGCATCAATTTAATTATCCCAACAAGACCAATCGGCTATTAATAACACCACTACTGTACGCAAGAAACAAACGTGTACTTTATGGTGGAAAATAGCACACCCGTATTCAACTAACAGTACCAACGATTTACTTAAACAGACACATAAATGGTGATTCATTGAAGTGAATTGTACATTAAAGTTTTGAAAAGTACGCAATAATGTCGATGAATATCTAAATTTAATTTAAAAGAGGTTTAAGGTACCTACTGCATAAATAAATTGACAATATTTTAAAATACTCATTAATTATTACCTCATTTTTTTGTTTTCTTCCCTTCGTCTTAATTACTTCATTAAATTCCTCTTTTATATTATTTTATTTAATATAGATATATAAGTGTACAGTGGTGTTATTATAAATCACATATTGGTACAGAAATTATTTAAAATTGCAATCTCACCAAAGAAGAAGCTAGTTCTTGTGCTTGATGAGCGAGTTACACTAATTATAACGTAAATAGAATTACATTATGCAATAGGTAAGTACGTAATAGAAACAATTGAAACTTCTGGATCATCTATATGTGAAGGTGTACATACATGGGATATGGTTACATACTAAAATATTGTACACTTTAGAGAAATTCGAAAAATTTAAATAAAATAGAAATGAATAAAGATTGATAATAAATAGAAAGAAAGAGAAAAACAGGTTATTATTTCATTAATTATTACAGTTTGAGTTTCAGTTTATTGATGTCTTTGATTTTTTTATTTCAATCGGAAGATTGTTGAAGACCGTGAAATCTGCGAAAAGTGTTTCTGTTGGATATGTGGAGGGTTTCTTTAGGATTACTTTAATGATCAGCTTCTGGATCACTTTGATCGGGGTAAGAATATTGTTGTATGAACCCCCCCCCATCCAATAATTCCATATTGAATTAATGACTGAATTAGTGCGTAATATACTCTTTTTAGATTGTTGGGTTTTAAAATATTTCTTAATCTTATGAATATATATATATATACACTTTCTGATACCTCTCACACATTAATTTTTTTTTTTTTCAACGCATTGTTCCTACATTCTTTAATTTTTTTCTGGACGTAGCTATAAACTATTATACATTTTACACTATTACGATGTACTTTAGCTGCTGCTTGCCTAATATACCACAGATTATCAGAATACCACAGATTCACAGTGTTCACAGAACTTTACAACTATGCGCAACCCTTTTCACATCAATCTTAATTTTGGATTTAAGGCCAAAATACTTAACAAACTGAAATATTATTTTTTTAATCAAAAGGTAGATTAAATATCTTGTTCCCATAAGTGCTAATTTATTTTTTTGAGTTTAAAATTATAAAATAAAAGTAATTATAAAATCAATCTTTCTTGATTTTATAGGCAACTTTGGCAATTATTTGTGATTCAATGATAATTATTTTTTTTTAAATGTTTTGCTTTATTTACTATAGAGATAAGAATCCTGTTATTCAATACCCGCTATAACCAATTTTTTGCAAATTGATCTGAATATGACATCTTGTTCATATTTTTGAGAGGAACATCAATCAACATATCATCTCCCTTATCACGACCAAAAACCATGTTAAAACGGAAAATGAGAAACAAAACCCGCTATATTATTCAATAAATTACTATAGAAATCAGCTACGTCGGAATTCGACCAATCACGAGCAGTTATTTTGACAAGATGGCGGGTTTAGAAACTCGCGCGTCAGGTCAGTTGAGTTTCAAAAGCCTTTATCTGTATCCTGAGTAAATCACAAAGTGTGTATCAACATCCGCTATATCCATTTTATTTAGCAAAATTACTTAAATATTGCAAGTCCTCCATTAAAAATGAATACTTTTCGACGTTATCCTCCAATTCATTTTATAAAAATGTGACAATTTTTTTACGGTTTTCTCCGAATCAGCGAAAGTTGATGAAGTGTTTATAGAATTTAAAGGCTTATATGATGAAATATAAAATAAATTAAGTTGCTAAAACAGCATTTTATTGGACGTAAATGCAAATTACAAACGACCGATTTTCATTAAACCAATTTGTTGAATTCTATAAATTAAAATTTCCACCCAACAAATACTTTTTTATGAGGTTGAATTTTTTTGTCCTTTTCATTATATTTACTCAATTGCTAAGATATGATAATTTATCGCATAATTATAATAAATTCACACAAAAACGCAAAAGATGCCTGTTACGTCATTGAAAAACAGATATCTTTATTTAACCCTGTTTTAAAAATTTAAAAGACAAATAACAAAAGTAGAACACTTCCGCACTTGATATTTGCAATACCTTTTGATAAAAAATTAGTGCTCCATTTGTTTTGAAAATTTGGCCTCGAATCCAAAATTATTTTCAGACTGATTATTTTACACTCTACTACCATATTTTATATTAAAACACTTTTTTACTACTTGCACATATTTGCTTGTTAACAATATGTATTCTCATACACGATAAATGTACTTACCTTTTTACCTTAGTTTTAATTGAATTAATTTTAGTAGATGAATGGAACGAGATGAGAAAAAGGAAGGTTAGAAGCTTCCTTTATTGATTGCGATTGAATCAGTCAACGGCGCTATAGAAAGTAAAGTTGACCATTGAATAGTATTAATACGTGTGCTTCTGCGTGGTTGAATTTCAGAACCCGGCTTCGAGTGCATTTCTGACGCCACGCCGTACGTGCCTGTATATAATATCTGTGTTCGTGAAATTTCGAACAAAATTACCTTTGTCATTCAGTTTTGAATTCAAGAATTCGTCAAATGATGTCGCCACTTCCGTTAGATTGACGGTTATACTCAGTTGTGAATAATAGTAACAAGCGACCTTATATTACATATGACATCATTGCCTGTCCCGCCTACACTTTCCCGGTGATTAGCTATCACTGGATGAGAGTAGATCCGAGGATCGGACTATTTTTGGAACCATTTCCTATTGTATGTATAAAATAGTCACCCACACTAACTGGGCGACGCCGAACCAAAAGTCGCTCGCAGGGACTAGCAGCAAAAACATGCACAGAGGGTTTTTAACTGATAGTTTATTACATGATTATGACTGATAAAATAGTTTATTTTAGGCAGCTCAGTGCTGTCTAAATTTCTATGAAATTTGCTTAAAAATACGTCTACCTCTTTCCAATAAAAACTACTGCAGTCGCAAAATGTAATACAAAAATTTGTAGTCTTATTTGGAACTTACGTGTGCATTGATTTTAGATAATATGGTTTAATATATGAGCAGGTGTCTTTTGTAAAATTCGTGTTGTATTTCCAGGATTAATGTTTGTCCTTTGGAATAGAGAAATATTCCTAGATTCCAACACGACAGAACACAGTTCGTTCGACTTTAACACAGAATAACTCTAGTTTAGTTTAATTTTTATACCCTGGAGATACTTATGTAAAGCGAAACCGGTCGGTTACAAACAGAATTATTGTGTTATTTCAATTTATTAAATTTAAATGTTATTTTTGGTATGCAATTTTTTTAAATCGCTTATTACAGATCTCGGGGAGGGTGGTGCAGTCCCATGAGTTATGCATTTATTATTTTTATCAAGTAAAAATAAAAATATTGCAAGATGAAAAGAAAAAAATCATGTTAAAAGTTAATAATTTTGTTTTAATGATTTACTTAGGATCATAAAATGCGTAAAAAAAACGCAACCACTCAAAATGAAATGAATTGAGTTTCCTCATTTTTAATGTAGCAAAACTGTTGTTTTCAAACGTGTTGCAATAGAATTAGTTAGTTAGAGTATTATTTGATCAAATATTTTTGCTTGATTTTCTTTTTAAAAAAATATCTTCTCTTCATGGTGGAAGCCAGATAAGGCTTTATAGAGTGTCTCATCAAGATTTACCCATCCGCCATGCAATTTTCTATTGCTTCTTATTCTTAACTCTCCGATATTGAAATATCCAACATTGTAATATCCAATACGGAGCTCCAATGCTTCAAATTATTGATAAAAATGCTCATTTATGTAAAATTAATAACTCGTCTTGTCTGCTCCATCTATTGAAACCATGGTCAAAAATGCCACTGAATAGCGAAACTCATATATTCATTAAAAAAAAATACGAGTGTTCTTTAGACCACACGACTGAAGTAAAACATCAATGAGAGGAAGAGAGAAAGAAAATGTGCGCGCACACTGCTCTCTCTTGCTCCTAGAGTGTGATACAGACAATAGGCATGCACTGTGTCTTAGATATACGAAACTTAACTGGCTATGAGAGAAAGAGAGAAAGAAAATGTGTGCTCGCACCCCTCTCTCCTGCCCCTACAGTAATATACGAAACGTTACTCTCTCTATTTCTATCTTTACTAACCTCCCAACTTCCGTTCGCCTCGCTTTCGTCACCAGCTTACTCCCCAAGTCAAGCGTGCGTAAAGAAGCTTCACTTCAAAAAATTTGCACATGTTATGAAAACGTTTTGAATCGATTACAATCTTACCTGTTAAACCCTTTTTTGTTGCACATGTTATACAAACGTTTTGAATCGATTACAATCTTACCTGTTAAACCCTTTTTTTGTTGCACATGTTATACAAACGTTTTGAATCGATTACAATCTTACCTGTTGAACCCTTTTTTGTTGCACATATTATGAAAACGTTTTGAATCGATTACAATGTTACCTGTTAAACCCTTTTTTTGTTGCACATGTTATGAAAAGAGCGAACGTTGTGAATCGATTACAATCTTGCCTATTAAAACCCTTTTTTTGTTGAAAGGAACACTTCTAAACCATAAACCATTGTCAATTTCAGAAGTCTCTCCAACGCCGCCTCCGATGGCTGGAAAACCGTCGCCAATGATCTCTTCGAGGGTCGTGGCAAGAAGAAGGTGTTCAAGACGCTGATGCCCATCCTCTTGGGCCTGAAGCTCAAGTTCGCCGCCATCGTGGCACTGGTGTTCCTCGCGGTCGTCTTGCTAGCCAAAAAAGCCATACTGATGTCGTTGTTGTCCATTGCAATCAGCTCGTTCTTCCTGATCAAGAAGATGTTTTCTGGACATCAGGTGAGATAGTACAATTTTTTTTTTTTTACATAAACTCCACACATTGGGAGGATACTGAGGAAAATAATTTCCTTCGGGGCCTATCTCATCTGGGATGCTGTGTGGAGGATGTTTTTGAGGAGAGGAAAAAATGAACATTGGTCTTGAAGAAACCCATGTTGTAGGAGGGAGGAAACACCAAGGCCGGTAAAACGTTCCATGGCCGAGCTGTTGAACTCAAGGACGAGTCGAAAAAATGACCCGTTCTCATGTGACAAATCTCAACCGTGTACATATGTTGGGCGCGCGTTTGGCGTGTCTCCCGACTATGCACCAGTGCCGAAGGGATCAATGAAGCTAGTTCCTCAGATCATCTTCCATTGAAATACCAGTAGAACAATGATAGCATTCCCACCCAGCGCCTGTGCTCTAAAGATTGCAGTCTGTTCGTTAAGGTGGGAGAATCTATCAAACGGACCGCCCGTTTTTGCACAGAGTCGAGAGAATTTTTCAAGTATTTTGGAGCTCCAGATCAGAGATGGCTGCCAAATTCAACCGTGGGGCGCACTTGCGATTTGTATTTGGTTAGCAATTGTGTACTATTGAATTGAATTGAATTGTTTCCATCGATAAGGTATCACTGGTGTTTTTTTTTTTTTAATTTGCCGTCAACCGAAATTTTCACTTATGTTCGTGCAGAAGGCGTTTGTGACATCATGCCAGCCAACGTTTACAAGGACAATACCGGATGCTGGAGATATCTATCTCAGCAGCTAATATCACTACCTATATCAAATTCGAACCGTTTAAGGATTTGAGATATTTATTTATTTTTAAAATCAACATTTTATCACCAGGAGCAGATAAATAACTTATTTAACATTTTCAAGAATAGCAAACCTCACTTTAATATTTTATTAACCGATGTTAATACCTACGGTATTGATATTACTTTGAATCTTACTTCAATTCAGTTCTTTCTTCCCGTCAAACAGTTCCAATAATAAGAATGGCCATTGAAATAAGATTTATCCATTTTTATTTAATATGCGACATCTATTGACTTTTCTGCAAGACTAGGCTGAATATATTTTAGTTTAACATCTATATATTAATACGTGAAGCAAAAACGGACGGAGGGGTATGAAATTTCGCCCATTTATAGTTTATATAGAGAAGGAGTGCAGAATGCGTATATTTTTTTTAAATTATGCATAAAAAATACATCAAATCAATAAAAAAGCATTGAAATTATGGTCTCATTTCGACCATTAGGCGACCACTGGTAATAAGTAAAACCACAAATTGTAATATTATTTACTGGTATTATTTACTATATTATTTACTAATATTATTTACTTTAGACATTATTAGCGATTCTCAAACTCAGATTACTAACAGAGCATCGCCCAGACAAAGCAAAGGTCCTGAGTTCTCAATTCCTAGATGTGACAGTCTTCTTCTTTATCTTTTTCTGATTTTTCTGTTTCAAATTTTCATTTGAGAGTCAGTATTGTTTTAGTGATTAAAGATAACAATTGATAAAAAGGGGTAAATGTATAAGATAAAGCAATTATTGTTTGATAATATATTTGAAAACTATGCGAATAGATATATTTTGCTATGCTAAAGAGTATTCGCTGAAAATATGACTTTGTAACCATTATTTCTTAAGTACTCCTGAAATGATAGATAAATAATAAATGTTGATAGTTTCAACCAAAATTCGTACATTGCATCAAAGCACACACACATAGAGAGAGACTATTTTTTGACACACACTTCCTTTCAATTTAGTGTCATAACTTAAGCTTACTACAATAAATCAGTGTTACTAGGTGTATGTTATTATTACATTACCATTTGACAACAATTTCTTACATCTCTATTGACAATTTGAAAGTAACCACGATCACAATATTGGGTCTTATTCCTAAACTTTCATAGGTTTCGGACAAAGATTAACCCATACAAGTAAATTTTGCTTTATTCATTACATTTGAGGGTTTTTTCCGTGCCATTTGCAGTCTGAAAGTACAAGTTTTGAGTTCAATTTTATTAATTCATTCTGTAACGCAGCACAAAACAATATTGTGGTTTCTATTTTATTTTTAATTTATTGTTAAGGATAAGATTTGATTGGATTTTCCGCCCTCTTTTGTGAGAATCATCTCGGAATATGAATAATCATCCTTAAATCCAATTCACAACTTTAAAGGTTTGAGCAAATGGTATAAATTCGATTTGAGGGTATATTGGTAAAGAGGTTAGCATTTCTGTGGTCAATAAAAGGTTTTATAATCATTGATAGGGTTCTTGGTCAAAGGGTTTGATCCTAAAAGGGTGAATTTGTAAGGGTAGAAAAGGTAAAGATTATTGATATTTGAGAAATCCGGAACACAAAGGCTAACATCATAATATAACTAATTGCGAAATTTGTGAACCAATGTCGAATTAATCATCCACTTGGTATTCAATCCTAAATAGTTTTCATTGGAATATCGTTTAGGGTTCGTTCATTTATGAATAGTTAGAACCAAAGTGAACAACTCTACGGTTTTCATGTAAATTAATGTTGTTTTTTGCAGTCAGCCTTTGTAGTTTACTGGAAAAGTTTTGGTTTTATTATTGATTACGATTTTTAATAATAATTACGTTAATTATTAACTCAGTCCGTTATGCAATCAGAATAAGTTAAAAAACAGAACGATGAAATGCACGTATTGAGGTTTTATTAAGCAGAAAATACGTATTCAGGTATCAATTGACAAGAATATTAAAAAAATACACCTGCGTCCAAACCATTTCTCACGAATTGACTTAAACAGCAGATGAAAACATACAAATTTTTTAACTTATTTAGTGATAAAAAAGTAAACATAAGAATATTATTTTATAAATACAGAGTTGAAATATTCTGAGGAGAAAGGACCAAAGAATTATAGATAAAAAATATTGAAACACAGAAAAAAAAATTACATAAAAGTATAAACAAGATACGCCCGAGTTGTTGTACTTTATATGAAAACAGCCTTCAATTTCTATCAAAAGTATTGCATGTACTCAAAAATAAGTCGGATTCCTTTAGGTTTTGATTTTGATTAAACGATTCGCACATTCTTCTGACTGGATCCCTGACACCAGCATTAGTTCGCGTCCGGCTTATGTGGAATAAGTTGCTAAGCCTTATTACTCTGGGTGCTGTATTGAAGTTAATTAGTTTGAGTAGATCAGGAGTAAAGTTAAAAGTAAAGTTGTGCAGATTTTATACAGGGTCATGAGGTCAAGGTATTTTCGCCGGTTAGATAAAGTGGAGACTATATAATTCGAGAGCATATTTATGGGTACTTTCAATATTGTTTTTGTAGACCGGTAGGTACTTACCGCAATTTGCATGCCTTTATGAAATATACAAATATTTTTACAATGAATAATTTAATTATTTTAAATTACTAGGTGACACGGCAAACGTTGTTTTGCCATATACATTATTTCTGGGAAATATTTTTTTTAGTTCCGGGGTTGAATATGATTGAATTACTAATATCGCTATTAAAAAATAGGGGTTAATGGTAGAATAGTGAAAATTTCAGGCTGATTGTATTTTTTAATGCATCACCATAAAAAATGGTCCAAAAAATAAATAAAAAATTAAATTGGGGGCGGACCACCCTAAACTTTTAGGGGAATGAAAAAAAGATGTTGGCCGATTCTCAGACCTACTCGATAAGAACACAAAATTTCATTAAAATAGGTCCAGCCGTTTCGGAGGAGTATGATAACAAACACCGTGACACGAGAATTTTATATATTAGATTTTGTTTTTTTTTTTGCATCAACTCCAGAGGGAAATTATTTTCCTCAGTGCCTAAGTCATCTTTGGCGACGCTGTATGGAGGGTATTTTTTAGGAGAGGTAGGAGTGACCGCATGTCTTGAAGATGTAGGAGGGAGAAAACATTTATTCCACAGCCGAGCTAATGAATTCAAGAACGAGTAGCAGAAGCAACCCGTTCCCACGAAACAAATGGGCACGAGTTTGGCGTGTTTCCAGAACACACGCCGGTGCTAAAGGGATCAATGACGCTAGTTCCTCGGAGCATCTTCCATTGTAATATCGGTAGAACCAAGACGACATATCTTTCTGACGCCCGTGCTCTAAATATTGTATTCCGCTTGTTAATAGTTGCCTAGAAATTATACAGACTATGTCGTCTTTGCTGTGTGGAAGGTCTTTATAGGGAAAAGAAGAAGAGAAAGTTCTGGGAAGGAAAACGATATGTGTGGTGAGTAGGAATCTGGGGTCAGTGTGTCCAGGAATGAAGGACATCCTTCCCACTGCGGTAAAAGGTGAAAGAGTTCTGCTGGATTGGCAAAAAGGACTCCCTCAACAAGTCTTTCTCGATCCGACCCGCAACGCAGTAAGTGGGCAAACGCATCTGCCGTCAAGACCTAGGCAACCTTACCCCATTACCGCTTACCAGATCACCGCTGCTGTCATCAAACTTAGCAAACCACTTGAGATGATCTAGAGCAGACGTGTTGGTTAACAATAAGTGGTTTTACCGGGGCGGTGGATTGATGTTACCGAAAAACAAACTGTGTTACTCTGTAAAAATTTAAAAAATAAAAATGTTTTTTTTTCGTTTCAGTCACAATCTTATGGACATGGTCAGGGTTGGCAAAGCCACAGTGACTCTGGACTCGTGGAATATGCCGCCAGCAGTTCTCCAGAAGCTCAAGAACTAGCTTTTAGCGCACAAAAACCAATAGTTGTTTAAAACATCTCCTTTTCACCAAAGAATCACAAATTTCCCTCTCCCCTCTTCCCGCTCCTGCGAACTCCCCTCCCGCGATCCCCTCCCCTCTCCATCGTCCAATATATTCAGTGCCGGTTCATTCAGATTTTCAAACAGCTCGCATGTCACTTATGGCAATTATTTATTTTTTTTAATTTAATTTTTCGAATTTTACAAACATTCATTTATGTATACTATAAGAAAAATCAATCAAATTTAGTACCTAATACAGGTACCTATTTAAAAAATATCTATAATTCTTGATTTGATTCAAGGCATTAGGTGAGTACTTCAAACAAATACATTAATTTAAAGAGTTTCGAAAATTGAATTTTGATTGAACAGTGAGTCGTTGTTTTGCAAAAATTCATTCTCAAATTGTGATCTTTTGACAGTTTCGTAAGAGTTTTTATAATGATTTAAATTTTTTAATGTATTTTTATGTGGTTGTAATAATCAAGAAACCTTCACGAGGCTGGAAAGAAGCTATCTTGAAAGATTCAAACATTTCCTTTACCTAATATAGCAAAACATAGACAACTCATGTGTACATATACTTATATATTTATAAACAAGCATTTTTTTTATTTTTAATTAATCTCCAAAAATAACGAGAGGATTTTTTTTATTATTTAGCAGTTATTAAAATAAAATTTTGGTATACGACTATTGTAAAGTGTGGCAATGTTTATAAAGTCTCATGAGTATATTTTATTAAACAAACTTTAACAAAATGCTCAAAGGCTTTGGTAACGCTGCAAAGGTATTATTAAAACAACCGGTAAGGTCCATATTGTCAGTCATGTTATTAAAAAGTTAATACATTAAAAAAATCTTCTTTTGTGCATTCTCGGTAAACGTTTTATATTGAAAAATTTTCATATGTCCAACCGGGGGAAATGTTATGTTGACGACATCATCAGTATCAGTATATTAATACGTGAAGCCAAAACGTTGTACCCCTTTTTACGAAAATTACGCGGCCGGAGGAGTATATTTATATATTTCGCACACTTATAGTTTATAAAGAGAAGGAATGCAGAATTCTATTTTTTTTAAATTATGCATAAAAAATACATTAAATCAATTGAAAAAACATTAAAATTATGGTCGACCACTACTATTTATTAAATGCGCAAAAACGTGAAATCTAATGAATATTACAAACTCTTCACGAGATGTGAAATTCATAAGTAATAATTAAACGTAAATAATTTAAATGTTATTCTTTGAAGTTACTTATCTTATCTTACGGTTATGAATGTATTTTTAGCTAAAGTTTTTAAAATGTTTATTTTATAATAATAATATTGCTCGAGGAAGTAAAGCGGGTATAAAAGATTTTATATAAATATTTTAATTTATTGTTGAATGTTTGTACCTGTCTATTTTTGTTATTTATTTATCATCTTTATTGTTAGTTCAAAAACACATACCATTTATGTATAATAATTTTTAAGGATATTTAATATTTATTTTGTAATTAAAAGCTTAAGACTGTTTTTCCAAAATTTCATTCAACGTCACTTCACCTTGTAGTTTTAATTTCTACAATTAAATTAATTCAACTTTAAGTATATTAGTGCTCCTCCATTGTGTTATTTCACAAAATCGTGCTGTAGAAAATTAACAAGAACGTGATTACAGCTCTACCGTACCAATTTTGGTTCAGAACAAAACATAATAAAAAAAGGATCAAGTCTAAAAAAATAATTTTGTCCATGGCTTGTGATACTGTGAATACAATTAACAATTTAAACATAAAATAATACACTAGTTTTTATTTTATTTTAAAAATTATTGCATAAAAATATTTTTAAAAAATCCAGGTATTTTGTCTAAAACCACATTTTATACATTTTTGATTTTTTGACCGTAGGTACTTGCCAATTTTATATTGTTATATAAAGCAATTACTTTGTGATTTGATATATTTAAAAGAATTATTTATATTTAACACGTTTAAATATAATTTATTGCAGTTTCCACCCCACAAAGTCACGTAGAACATGTATAACAATAAGTTTAAATGTTTATGATAAAAACTGTTTTATATCAATATGTCAACTGAATTTATTTAGGTATATTGGAACAAAAATTAAAGGTAACGTAATTTAACAATATTTTCAAAATTGGAACACCAAATTTTGGTAAGGTAGGGTTGTCGGTGTAAAAAGTATATTGCCTAAATTATTTGTCAGTTGTTAGTCAGTGCATCAAAAACTGTCTTTTCTGGAAGAGGGGGATGACGAGTGCGACCAGATAAGATAATGTTTCATCTAACCCCCAGTAAAGAACAATTGTCACACCACACTGATCCAGATTCTGGTGATGGAAATGAGGTACGAATTGAAAATTTACTTAGCATACCTATACGGAATCGGCCAGACCTGAACACAGGACCACTCCGAGTCTCCAATCTTTGCTCATTGTGTCGACGTGGTTGTCACTACCAAAATGACAATGCGGCATATTAGACCAATTGACATTCAGGAAGATAATTGCTTGTGATTCATCGGAAAGCTTAAAACTTTGCAAGTCGAGAACAAGCGATAAGTTATATTTGCTTGGTGTCATCTCTGGAGGCCTGAAGTCGATTGTAAAGCGAACTTCCTCGGCTGACTTCTTTTGTTTTCTAAACCAGCGTTGATTTGCAGAAAAAGATTGAAATTACGTTGTGATAATTAAAAGAGGTATTCTAGTCTAGAAGCATGAATTGTAGATGTTTTTTCAGGTGCAATAAAAAAAACAAAATATTGTTACAAGCCATTATTTTACCAAATATTGATAAAACATTAAAGAATACACAAAAAAATAAAACAAAAAAATTTAAATTAAAAAAATAACAGGGTGTTGAAGTGGGGGGTCTAAAAAAAATGGCGCGCCCTGATTGACACACTTGCAATCCTCCCAGTAGTCTAAAAAAAAAAACAAATTAATTCTTCATCCAAAATGCGGCTTTGGCCCGAACTAAAAGAATGGCGGCTGTCAGTTTTTTTGACTATCGAAATTTTTTTAAATAGTAAAAATTAAAATTTTGTTATAATTTTCGCTATAGAGTACAGAGAAAGCTCACAACAAATTTCAAGCAAACTGGTTTAGTAGAACTTGAGATATCGCGTCAACCGTCTCGAAAAAAGTGATTTTGAGAAAAATAGGTTTAAAATTTTGTTCTTTTCAGATTCTGGTTAATTATCGTCTAAACCGCGACATTAAAATGGTTATAACTTTTCAAATAATGCGAATTTCTAAAAATCCTTTTAAGGAGATATTTTTGAATATTTAAACGTTGGAAATATGAAAAAAAAAATTCTAGACTAGAATACTGCCTTAACACTGGATATATTTTAAATTGCTTTTAACAGTTCAGATATACTAGCAATAAGTGATTTGAATTATGATGTCCTTAGCTCTCAGAAATAGCAATCAATTAGTATTGGAAAAAGGTTCATAATAGAGTTTTACAATGAATTTACAAATTTTTATTATCGTTAAAATCACATTCAAAATTATCCAAAGCAACTAAAAATTAGTAATAATTTGTTACTAATTTATTGTAAACAAATTTTTAATAAGTAATAAATTGTTGTTACCCATTTCTTGATTAACAGAGTATTCCGTGAGAATTTGGTCATGAAGACAAGTAAGCAGGTACAAACAATAACTACTCGTACCTTACCTAAACCATCTCCATTCACACGATCCACTAACCGTGAAAAAACATCAGCACCGGTTAAGGCACAACACAAATATTATTATGAGAATATGATTCTGTACGACCTTCTTTAATCTGTCCATTTATATACAGTCGATTTCGATTAAAGCTCCATAGTAAGCATTCAAAAAGAAGAAGAAGATGGTTAGAAAAGGAGCTATCTAAATACAAATGTTATCTAATAACACGAATTGTGTCCACATGTTTCGGACCTTATTGTAAGCGTTATAAATGCATTTTTTATGAAAAATATCGTAAATATAACACAAAAATTATGCTTGTAGTCTCCGGTGACTTTATTTAATGTTTTTTTCATCAAAACGAAATTGAAAAAATCTTCCACTGGAAAAAAAACATTCAAAATGCCACCGGAGACCGAAATTTCAGTTACTTTTTTTTTTAAATAAGGTCAGGAATCTAAATGTAAGTCAAGCGTGTCCTTTGACGTGTAAATTCAGGGCATAAAAATAAATGTATGTAAATATTTTATTTTATCTTATACGAATACTCACAAGAGTTCCAACTGCTCCTCTCTGTAGCCAGTGAGACTATGGCATCCCCAATTGGGATGTGTTGTAAAACTAAATGTAATAGGGAGAGTAAGGAGATAGGGAAGAGGAGGAAGGTGGGAAAATACCTGGCTATTCAGATCTGGTCACCAAACATGGCTTAGCCATAAATGTTTCAATTCTGAATTCACTCTGGAACATGTCGCAAATACACCTTATATTATTTTCAAGTAATTAATTGCGAAATAACAAAAATTTGAAACAAAAAATAAAATTTATTTGCGCACGCAGGGTTCAAGTCCGCGACCTTCGGATTGCGAGTCTAGAGACTTACCTCTCAACCACGGAGGCCGTCAATCCACCATCCGCCATCTCCTGCATGACAGCTATCAATATTAATTACGTTTGTTTGCTAAGAATTCATATCTTTGTATGTATTTTAAACAGAAAATGTATATTAATATTGTAATTTACGATTAATGTGATCAAAGAAATTTATATTTAATTTAATTTTAATTGTTAAAGTCCAATTGAAGGTAAATAAGATATAACATATTTTGAATGTTACATTATGACTATTTATTTGTACACAACGCTATTGCCTTTCTATTCCCTGAAAAGACTTAAATGGTAGTTGAACATTACAGGATTCGAACCAAATTTTTTTTTAGTCTAATCTCTAACCAATACACCAAGAAGGCTAGCAGGAAAAAAGTTTTTTTTTTGGAAACCTTAAATATTTAAAATTGATTTTCAGATGAGAGGCGGTAGATTCCTCGGCATTTTTTGTTGTAGTTTAAATGCACTCAAGAAATGTAGAATTTTTTATAGCAATAATAAAATACTAGTGGTCGCCCAATGGTCGAAATTCGACCATAATTGTAATGTTTTTTTATGTATTTTTTATTCATAATTTGATTTAATATTATATTGAGTGAGCGGTATTTTTATGGTTATGTTTGACATTTGACATTCAGTAAGACCATAGACAAATTGACCATAGACTTTAACAATAAGCAATAGAGTAAAGATGCAGTGTGTGTGTCAAATACATGGTAGTGTGTGTAATGTTTTTTTAATTGATTTAATGTATTTTTATGCATAATTAAAAAAAATATTAGCATTCTGCACTCCTCCTCTATATAAACTATAAGTGTGCGAAATTTCATACTCCTCCGTCCGCGCAATTTTCGTAAAAAGGGGTACAAAGTTTTGGCTTCACGTATTAATATATTGATTATATAAATTACTAGCAGACCCAGCCACACGTTGCTGAGGCTAACAAAACACAGAGTCATTATCCAACATTTGTAACCAACGATATCTGTTAATTTGCATACATACCAAATCCATACCGCCCGCTTGCCAGCCCGCTACCTGAATTGAATCTTTGAAGTTCTCGGCTTCTCTCTACTATAATATGCATACATTATACATGTAAACCTTTCTCTTGAATCACTCTAATTATTGGTGAAAACCGTATGAAATTCAAAGATATAAGCGCACAGACAGCGAGAGTGAATTCATTTTAGCCAAAACTTTGTACCCCTTTTTACGAAAATTGCGCGGACGGAGGAGTATGAAATTTCGCACACTTGTAGTTTATATGGAGGAGGAGTGCAGAATGCTAATATTTTTTAAAAATTATGCATAAAAATAGATTAAATCAATAACAAAAACATTACACACACTACCATGTATTTGACACACACACTCGCGTCTTTACTCTATTATTAATTGAATCTATGGTCAAATTGAGAATAGATTAATATTGTTTGTCTTTAATATTATTTGTCTATGGTCTTACTGAATGTCAAACATAAAAAAACATTACAATTATGGTCGAATTTCGACCATTGGGCGACCACTAGTGCTAGTAAAGATACGAAAATAGGGGGTTGGAGTAATAAGTTATTTTACAGTTTGAAAAAAATGCATTGAGTACATCGATTCGACTCTTTATTAAAAAAATATATAAAAGGACAACTTGAAATTTAAAAAAATGCTTTTGCAATATTGCCTCCTAACTACAAAGGTGTCCACATGATTTATAACCAATGCATTTTAAGAATAATATAAATTACACCACTTTAAAATAATAAAATAATTAGTGTTCAAATTATTAATGAATAAAAACGAACATTACTGTTGTTATCCAACTCAAATGAAGTTTGAGACTAAATTAGATTATGAATTAGTAAACAAATATATGTTTTCACGGTTTATAGATGGCAGGTGGAGTCAGGGATGTTTTGCTGCAATGAGGTGCACTGTCTTCAGCAAGTTCAGCCGAAGAAGATTTGACCAAAGTAGATCCTCTCGAAGTTGCCTGTTTGCAAAGAGAAAATAATAATTATTATTTTTAATTTATACCACAAAAAAAATCGAATAGACACATCCTAAAAAAGGGAAGGTTTGATTGATGATAAGATCTCATAAAAAATAAAATATAAAATGTAAACCAAGAGAATAGAGATTTTAACAAGTGGGTACACACGAAAGAAAAAAAACGTGTAAGGATGAGACGAGATGGGAAGAGAAAACGTTAGAAAGAGAAGAGATTTCGACTCGACTTTAATGAGATAATGCTTCTGATGCTTTTTTTTTACATGAGCTCCACACAGGAGGCTCTGAGGAAAATAATTTTCGTCAGGGCCTATGTCATCATTGGGGATGCTGTGTGGAGGTTTTTTTAAGGAAAAGGAGGAAAGGAGAGTTCTGGAAAGGAAAAGGGTTTAGAGGGTGGTGTCACAAAACGAAACGGTCTCGAACCGATCGTATGTGAATTTATAAAGATATCAATTAATACAGACAATAATGAATATAAAGGCGATGAACATCATACTTACGTCTTCTACCGGCCAGCTCAATTGCAGAGAATTCGTGTTTGAGTTCGTTAATGCCAACCCGACTCAAAATGACCACAGCTTAATTATTGATAAATTAAATGCAATAAAGGTTAAAACAAATAAAAAGATCTCTTGTTTGCTATTAAATTAACTCGAGTATATTTAGCTTGACTCGACGCTACTAGGAAAAGCCTCAAATCTCTTTGGGAACTGAAAGTTACTGATTTTACAATAAAGATAATAGGTTTACGTACATTACCCCGTGAGACGTCGTCAGGAAACATCACTGATTTTAACCCAAAAACCCGTTAAACTGTTTTTAGTGCAAATGTTGAATCGAAGACGGGAGTGAACCTGCCCGTTTGTGATCTGGAAGCCAAGAGAGCGCGGTCAAACCACCCTCTCTCTAGCCCGGTTTACAGCCCCCACCCCTGCTGAGAGGGGTACGAACTACTTCGGTCAGTGTTATCATTATCCAAAATAGGAATATAAAAGTACTTGTTTTTAAAAGCTCTTACGGGGTTGCATGTTTCAGGTTCATGAAATAGATTTCATAACAGTGGGTAGGAATTTGGGGTTCGGTGTGTCCTGGTCATCCGCCTCCAAGATTTAGACAAACGTCACCCCATGAACCCGGGCACCCCTGCTAAATCACCAAACGTAGCGAACCAGTTGGGATAACCTATGGCAGAGGTGTTGGTTATCCAATAAAGGTTTCTGGGGCGGCGGTACCCTTTCCCGCCTCCCAAATTGTAATTAACACCGATACTTGTTTTTCTTCAAAAATTGCATTAGGTACCTTGATTTCAACCGGTATGTCCACTGGAACATTTTTGATGTCTTCTGATTCCACGCTGAACTTTTCAAGAAGTTGTTGGATGACATCCAATTCGAAATGAGAAATATTGGCATCTGTTTCATTATCAAATTCATAATTCAATTGTGCTTCGATTAGACGATTTGTTAAGAACTTTGCGAAATACCGAATCTCCACCGGAATATGAGAATAATAAGACTCTTCATCATCTGGGTACTCATCACAGGGTTTAAAATGTACTCTTGGGAGTAAAAACCTGTACCGCTTTTCTGACATTGTCCTTGGGAAGATCTCCATCGGCAACAGAGGATCGTCAGACCAATAATCTGATAGACTGATTCGTACGCTTCTTATCATCAGCATCGTTAGTCCAAAAAATCTGTACAGTTCTGGATCGGTTACAACTTCCCATTCTTTGAGCTCAGAAGTCTCCATCTCATCTAACCCTACATTGTTTACAACCGTCGTTATTGCGGAAACCATCTCGGGAGTCACTCGTTCAAGGAAATAATCTATTGGTGGTTTATCAACGCTTAGAACTTCGGAATTAGAAGTGTCATCTAATTGCTTATCTTTTGCAGAAGTTTTGAGTTCCAAAAATGATTTCCCAAATTTCACAATCGTTTTGCTATCTTCTTCACATGTTGGAACGATATGCATTTTTTCTTTCAATTTACCAACGTTGGACTTATCAAGCAGTTTTCGGATTATATTCAACTGGAAATATGATCTATCGGCATCTGTGTCAATTTTTCTTTCGTAAGCGCTCTGTGCATCCGTTAAACAATTGTTCAGGAACATTGCGATATGCCGAATTTGGTGCGGAATATGATGGTTATCTTCATCACAATGAAATGTGCGCTCATTGTCAGTAGGTGGTAGTTGAATTCTATTTAGTAAAGCGCTATACCTCTTTTCTAGCATTGTCTTTGAGTAAATCTCAGTTCTTAATAGAGGATCTTTGGACCAATACTCTGACAAAATAAACCGTGGGTTTCTTATCATTAGCATCGATAAACCGAAAAATCTATACAATTCTTCACAAGTTATATCTTTCCAATTGTCATTCTCCTTCTTTCCTTTTTCATTTGCATCTTTCGCCATAACCGAAACCATTTTGATAGTAACTCGGTCCAGGAAAAAATCTAACTCCGTTGGTTTTACAATAAGTTTTGCATCTAAATATGTAGAACCTGATGAATTATCTATTTTGATGGGTTTTTGTTCTACCGGAACAGCCTTGTCTTCTGACTCAAATACTATGGCTCTGTTGCTTATTACTTCACACGTTGAATCACACACATCATGTTTTTCATCTTTCATTTCTCCAAGTTCTAATCTACCGACAATACTGCATAAATTAAGAGATTCACTGTCATGTTCTTTAAGAGAAGTGATGCGTTTTTTTGTGTCTTTTTTGGCGGAAGATTTTTCTTTTGAAACATACGACTTTTCTTCTAAAGGAGATGATTTTTCTTGTAAATCTGGTGATTTTTCAATTGAAATATTAAATTTCTCTTTCGAAACAGGCGAGTTTTCTGCTGAAGTAGATGATTTTCCTTTTGAAGCAGGTGATTTTGCTCTTGACGCAGATGTTTTTACTTTTGAAGGTGGTGATTTATGTAACGCTGTTGATAATATTTCTTTTAAAGCTGGATATTTTACGTAAAAAGCTGATAATTTTCCTTTAGAAGCAGGTGATATTTCTGTTGAAGTATTTAATTTTTCTTTCGAAGCAGACGACTTTTCTTTCGACGAAGAGGGTTTTTCTTTCGAAGAAGAAGATTTTTGTTTTGCTTCAAGTTGCCTATATTTAAGACGAGCTAATTTGGTCTTTACATTAGGTGACTTTACTTTCTCAGCTGATCTTTCAACTTCTACGACGGTTTCTTCTGTAGAACAATCACTACTCTGGCATTCTTCAGAATCAGAGCTTCTAACGTGTTCACCAGCCAAGACTTCCGAATCACGATCAATGTCACCCATTGCAGATTTAACTTAGTTAAAATAAAAGTTTTATTCGATTCACTAACGGAATAATTTCAACGCAAAATTTTAAAAAGCAACACTAAACGCAACAATAAAACGAAACTAAATTACTCCGGTAAAACGTTAAATTTTATATTAAACAATGATTGTAAGAATGAGAATTTTTACAGGACACACTTTTTTCAGTAATTGCACATTATATTACGAAGTAAAAACATACTAAAATTAACAACGTTAAAAATATTTTACGGGTGTCTTCGGTTTGTGGCCGATTGCTTTGAAAATTTGCGAATCACTGAATGATTACCCATCAAAGTGGTTGACAAAATTCTTCTTAAATTACAGCAAAACTTTTTACCTAACTTTTTATAAAAACAGTAAAAACAAACCCCCCAATAACCTAAAAATTAGAATACACAATGCTAACTGTAATCAAGTAACATGCTCTTCTTGCTTTGAACTTGGAAAAGTTGAAAAAATCAAATATTTGGGTATTTATATTGATACAAATTTAAATTGGCAATCACAAATTAATAATACCGTTTCTAAATTAAGATACCTTACTTACTTATTTTACAGACTTAAAGAAGTACTTAATATTGAAAAATTAAAAATGATTTATTTTTCTCTGGTGCAATCTTCACTCATATACGGAATAATAGGATGGGGTGGTGCGCTTGATGTATTTATAAAACCTTTACAAATAACTCAAAATTATATTATCAAAGTTATGTACAATAGAAACACAACATTTTCGACAGATGCACTATACAAAGAAGCTAAACTATTCAGTCTCCGTAAACTATTTATACTGCAAACTATGAAATATATCTTTAAAAACCAAAACAAATTCGAAAAAAATGAAAATAGAATCAACATTAGAAATAATAATGTTTTTTATACCCCCCAAACGAATACCAAACAAATGCAAACTCACAGCAGTTTCATTGGACCTCGTACTTTCAATCTTTTACCGAAAAATATTCAAGTGACAACTAAACTTCTGCAATACATAAAAGAGTTGAAGTCGTGGCTTGACAATGTAAATATTGAAACATTGTTTGCTTAATTTGTATCACTTTATTGTTTTTTCACAAACAGTACACTTATTAATACATTATGCACTTATTGTTACACTATACCATTATTGTTATATTATGCACTTATTTGTTACATTATACCATTATTGTTACACTACTTCACTTAATGTATGCTCATTTTGTGCAAAGCTGTTTAGACAAATTTTAATCATGTTTTTGCTTTATATGCCCATTGTTTGTTCTTTCTAGGTACAATAATAAAATACATATATTCAACTATATTACCCACGCACAGGCTGCGCCTTAGTGGGTTCCCATTATTCTTTTTATTTTATAATATTGTATGCATCAAATGTAAATTTTGGGAAAAATAAAGGAAAAAAAAAAAAAAAAAAAAAAATAACTAGAGGTCGCCCAATGGTCGAAATTCGACCATAATTGTAATGTTTTTTTATATTTGACATTCAGTAAGACCATAGACAAATAATATTAAAGACAAACAATATTAATCTATTCTCAATTTGACCATAGACTCAATAAACAATAGAGTAAAGACGCGAGTGTGTGTGTCAAATACATGGTAGTGTGTGTAATGTTTTATTTATTGATTTAATCTATTTTTATGCATAATTTTAAAAACATATTAGCATTCTGCACTCCTCCTCCATATAAACTATAAGTGTGCGAAATTTCATACTCCTCCGTCCGCGCAATTTTCGTAAAAAGGGGTACAAAATTTTGGCTTCACGTATTAATATATTGATGATGATGATGATAAATAGTAAATTTGCGGCACGTTCCAGAGTGGAAGATACTATCAGTATCGCCCTGGTGTAAGACCACCATTCAGAATTGAAACGTTGCTTGAAATGGCTTAAGCCGTGTTTAGTGACCAGATCTGAATAGCCAGGTACTTCCCCACCTTCCTCTTCCCTATCTTCTTCTCCTCCTCACTACCTTCAGCCTCACATTATACCCCGATTGGGGATGCCGTAGTCTCACTGGCTCCAGACGGGAGCAGTTGGGACTCTTGTGCGGTATTAACTGTAAAAAAAAAAAATTTAAATAAATATAAAAAAGTTGATTCCAGAATTATTGTTGCAGAATAATACTTTTGCCTAATGTATATAATGTGTTGCTCGATTAGACACCTTGATATCTATGAGATGCAAGAGTTCACACAGGCTAATTCATAGTGAATAATTTTAAACAAAAAAGTTAGCTAATTTATTTTTCTTCCATTTTTTTCATTATTATTTAGTAAAAATTTTAAGTAGTTAATGTGTTGAATAGGTTGAATGTATAACTTGAAGTTAATAAATCATATAAATTTGTGCGGCGCTCGTTCAAGGTTTCGGCATTTCTTAAATGTTTTTGTTTTATTTATAGTCCTGAGTCTATCGTGATCGACCCGATCATTTTGACCCGATCACAAACCATCAATGACTGACCGGTTAACTTATTCAAAAGAGATTCGAACATTTGATCGAACAGTTCTGTCAGTTCGTCAGTTCTGTCAATACCCATAATGGGCGAGGAGAGCGAGCTCATGACATTTTGTATACATGACATCTGTATACATTTTGGAGACCGGGCGTGTCGAATTTCGTTCTCTTGACGGAGAAAAGATGTTAGATACTTGAATTGAAAAACGCAATGTCATTCCGGTCCCGGCCTGAAACCGCAGTGACAGTTCATTTCAGATTAATCATCTGTACTCGAGTCGCGCGGTCTACAATTTATACTTTCAATTTGTTTTTATTAAACATGATAACACAATATAACATATACTAAAAAAATACAGACCCACGATTTGAATTGTAACGTAACGAACTGTCCAACGCACTTCATAAATAATTAAAGTGTTTGAATTGGGATTTAGGGACAGAGTAGTTAAAAAATAAAGCAAAGAAATTTTTTTAAGTACAAAAAAAACGTTAATAGTATCAAAGGTCCCGAAGAACAATGTTATGACTGCAAAAATTTAAAAAACGTTTTGTTGTGTTATTTTATTCCTGTTAATGATTTAAAAGCCTATTTTTGGAATTTTTAATGTAATTAAATGAAATGCAAAATATCAAGACAAATCTGTATTTATTGATCTCCAAAATAGTGAAAAAGCAGAAACGAAACTCTAAACATCTCTACTGCAAAACTACAAAATCACACGTCTGACATTGTTCTACGGGACCATCGAGTCGGCATGATCTATAGCCTACATCAACGCATTACGCATTGATCGTACATGGCATTTTTGTTTATGTTTATAAGTACCCAATAATAAGATCGGTTATTTTTAACCCGATCACTCCGTCAGTGGGTCGTGATCGACCCGGGTCGTATAAAGTGATCGTTCGATTCAGGACTAGTTTTTTATGGCAGCAGGAAGTGGAGAGGAGTGGGATTTTTTTTTAATGTGAAATACCGCACAAGAGTCCCAACTGCTCCCGTCTGGAGCCAGTGAGACTGTGGCATCCCCAATCGGGGTATATCGTGAGGCTGAAGGTAGTGGGGAGGGGAAGGAGATAGGGAAGAGGAAGGTGGGGAAAAACATGGCTATTCAGATCTGGTCACTTATTTGCGCACGCCGGGTTCGAACCCGCGACCAATACTCAATACTCCCATCTCATATCCGCGACCTTCGGTTGCGGATATGAGAGATGAGAGTATTGAGAAATACCTATTTAACAAAGGTATTTTCATAAATAATTACATTTCATACCCAGACTACCGTGATAAATACACACAGCAATTCACAAGGGGTTCCAGAATCCAGGATCAAAGTTTTGCAGTTTTGTTAAACCTAAGAGTATAATAGGGGTTCTGCCCCAGGATTTGATGGAATTACAGTTAACATTTTAAAAAATATTAAAAATCAAATTTCTAAACCATTAATGCATATAATAAATATAAGTCTCCAAAGCGGAGTGTTTCCATCTATTTACAAACAAACTATCATTACTCCAATATTTAAATCTGGTAATCCAGAAGAAGTAGGCAACTACCGACCTATATCAGTAATTTCGAATATAGCAAAAATTTTTGAAAAGATAGTAAAAAAAAGAATAAATCAGTTTATAAAATGTAATAAAATAATTAATGAAAATCAGTTCGGCTTTATGGAATGTAGAAGCACACAGGATGCAATTGCAAAATTAACTAGCCTTGTTCACAATTCATTAGATAAATCACTAAAATGCCTTGGAATTTTCATAGATCTCAAAAAAACGTTTGACAGCATATCACATAACAAACTTTTAAGTAAATTAAGAAACATTGGATTAGATGGAGCAGCTCTAGAATGGATAAAAAGCTACCTTTTCGAACGTCCTCAAGTCGTTAAAATCAACGATGTGCTTAGCCAACAAGATACGAGTAACTTTGGCATACCTCAAGGTACAGTCCTGGGACCGTTACTGTTTATCATCTATGTAAATGACATATTCACACAAAGAATAAACGGAAAAATAATATCTTATGCTGACGACACTGTCATAGTAATTGAAGGTGCTGATTGGAATACTGTGAATAATCTAGCGAATATTGATATTAATACGCTGAAAAACTGGTTCGATAAAAATCTCCTCTCATTAAATACTGAAAAAACAAAATTTATCCCTTTCTCTATCAATAAATGTAAATCAAATCCAGAAATAAAAATTGTAATACATCAGAGTAAATGTGGTGGAACTAATTGTAATCAAACATGCTCTACACTTAATTCAACTTCAAATATTAAATATCTTGGTGTATATATAGATCAACATTTTAAATGGAAAACACATATTTGTGAACTTGTCAAAAGAATTAGGAAATGTATATATATATTTATCAGAATAAGAAATATTCTTAGACTAGAAAACCTCAAAAAAGTGTACTACGCAATTGTTCAATCTATATTACAGTACGGTATTATAGGGTGGGGAGGAACTTATGATGTTATTTTAAATCCTCTGAAAATAGTTCAAAGATTGATAATTAAGGTTATCTTGAAAAAACCATCTACATTCTCTACTGAAAGAATCTTTTCAATATTCAAAGTATCTACAATAGACAATATATATAAAAAATATGCAATTCTACAGACTTTTAAAGAAATACAGCTAAAAAAATTACAATTCAATATATCAGCAAGATTTCAAAACAATATCAAAACCCCTAAATTTAATACCAAGCACATCCAAAATACCTATCTGTATCTAGGTATAAATTATTTCAACAACCTCCCTTTAGAACTAAAAATTATCGAAAATATACATAAATTCCAAATTAATTTGAAAAATCACCTGACACAACTGTAAGAGTCCATTTCTACCGCTAATATTTCATTTAAATCTTGAAATTTATTTATTGTTATATCCCGAGTTTTCTTACATATCTTTTGTTATTAGATGCAATATTATTATTTTCTACTAAATTTTACATATACTTGAGCTTGAATTCCCTCACCAAACACAAGAGCCTTGTCTCTTTATGATGAGGAAATGCTATTGTTATGTTCATTTTACAACTCTGTTTAACATGTAAAAAAAAAAAAGTATACTTATTGTAAAAACATACAAATATTAAATAAAAAAATAAAAAAAAAAAAAATAATAATTGGCCAAAATTATTGATTTTTTTGTCAAAATATTTGTAGACTCTTGTTCTATAATATCTTTGAAAAAAGTTTTAAAAATATGATAATATCTATTAAAAGTGTTCTATTTTCTGTTTTTACTTATATTCTGAACGTTTTTGTGAATGTATATATGGCACAACAGTTAGTAAATTGGGCGAATAGTCTGAGCCTGAAAGACTAAGGCGTCCCCGAATGGTGTAGGTATGTTGTGAAGCGAAAGGAGGGAAGGAGCTGAGAAGTACTTGGCTAATTAGATCTAGTCCCTAAGTACAGCTAAAGTAATTTCAAGCAATAAAGGAAAACACACTGTTTTCGAAAATTTAAGTATAAACGAAGTAATTTCAACGTGGGAACTATGTATTTACCGGTCTCGGAACAGACATTGTCTCTAGTGAGGCGGGTAATTTACTTGTTTGTTTGTGAACATTTTATCTTAATAAAAGCCCGGGGTGCCGGCAATTGAATTACTTATAGAAACAGGAATACTGCATATTTACTTAAAAAGGGCAATCAATTTGCTTTAACTAAATTGCGAGAAATTAAAAAAAAATCAGAGTGCAAACAGAGTGCGCAATTACGAGGAAGAAGTGAAACGTTCAGAAAACTTAAGGAGACAAAAGTGGGGATTCTACGACGCACTTTTTTTAATCAATGTGAAGAATGATTTATTCCAAATTTCGTCATTAAATTCCAGTGCACCTTTTTGTATACATTTGGTCATCTTATAAGTATTTGTCTTTTCTTTTTCGGAGTCGCTAGATGTCGCTTTCTTTTGTATATCCTTTGCCTGTTCATTTTGGATTAGTTTGAAGGTTGGACATTGATTTTACAAAAAATATCTATTTATATTTCTTTTTTGGATTTCGTAGGAAGCGATCCTCGGTCTGCTGAATGTCTGGCTGCTGATGTTTGTCAGGAGTTTTATACCATTATACCAAACGAGATGTGACTGTGGATTTATTGTAACATATTGGAACCGAGCACCCATGAAATACATAAAAAAAAATTATTTCCATCTGGATTCTCTCGCAGGCTAATAATCCCCATAGATATAAGTGTTTGTCTCTTTTTAGTGTCGCTCGCTTCCGTTTCATTGAGTTTCAAATCCAAACGGTGCTAAAAAAGTTTTCACTTCACTTCAAAAATTTGATAAAACATAAATAAGTCGATACTTAATAATTTCCCACAATCAACTCATTTTTGCTAATTTTGGTATTTTTGTAAGCGTAAACTGTCTTCAAAACACGTAAAAATATCATTTACATTATTTAATCGTAATAGAAATGAAGCATAGTGTTATTTGAACATCTGCTCTCAATTGAATAGATGCAAATAGATACAGCGCAGTGTAATGAATGTGTTTTGCTACCTTCAATTTATCATTATTCTTGTTCACATAATAACAAGCGATATGAAATGCGACCGCGCGCTTATTCTGGTACCTTGGTATTACTTATTCCCATAAACTTGGCAATTGATCAATTATGTTTTATAGGTAACTGTTGTAAATTGTACCTAGTTTGCGTATTGTTGTCTACATTGTGCATGTGCTATGGTAAAGTGAAATGGCTTACAATGCGTTAGGTGAGCCCCCCTTCTCCTGATAAACGCGTTATTTTATCATGATGACTATATGTTATGTACGAAGTGCGAATACTTTTTTTTTATTCTAAGATACCACGCCAGCGGTACCGTATAGTTTGAATTGTTTGCATGTCCTAGTTGAAACATTTTAATGTTTTTGAATGATGTCCATGGCCTTCTATAAATCATGCGTCGGTCGAATTTAAACTACAAGATTTTTTTTTTTGATCATAGTTAAATTGTGAATTTGGTAAAAATTTGACTTCTTTGCTGAGTACAAAATTTATAGTTAATAAATATTTTGTAAAATTATATTTCGCAGGAAAAAGGATGTTTTATTAAATATCGTTATTAAAGGATACTACAAAATGAAACATGGATTAAACGAATACCTACTACTGTCTTCTTCAATTATCGTGAATTCACTTTCAATTTAATGTGAATCACGAAAAAATGAAACCATCGAAACCTTGTTGCGTACGAAACCAACGAAACCGTGTTAGCTTTGCGCACCCCTTGATATACCACAGGTTTAAAACCACTGCTTTAGAAGATTTTTTCTTCAAATACGTATGCAAAGAGGATATACGGCTGTACAACCAAAGTCTATATACTTATATCTGATGGAATCTTGAGTGAAAATCCGCTGTAAAAATATTTTTACTAACAATAATTTCCACTCTCCGAAGAAGCACGCGGTAATAACAAAATACGACGTATTCATACTTACAAATGCAGTTGGCTTAGTAAAAAACCGCTAAATATTCCTAATTGCTTGTAATATAACTTAAAACCTTTTTATCTGAATATAATACAAGAGTCAACTGCTCTCAACCGTCTCGAACCAGTGAGATTATTGCATCCCCAATTTTAGTATGGTGTGAGGCTGAAGGTAGTGGGGAGGGGAAGGAGATGTGAAAAATAAAACTGGCTATTCAAATCTAGTCACCGAATACGGCTAAAGACATTTCAAGTAATAATACTAAACCTACATTTATTTATTTATTTATTTATTTATTTCTATTCTTGTACATACACTTTACACATAATTACATAGTTTTCATAGATAATAGGTTATTAATAAGAAAAAAAACATGTTAAAGATCCGTAACTGTATGTAAATAGGTTAGTCGTAGTGTTTTGTGAACACCTCACTAGGCGAACCTGTGCTGAGGCGTTCCCATGTTTGGGATTAAGTGCTATTCTGTCGACCTAAGTAGAAACACTGTAACCTCCTTGATATTGTCAAGAAGGGCACTGTGGGTCGACCCATGGCGGCAGTATCCTACACATAAATTAAAAGATTAGTTTCGGTGGGGATCTATATATACAGTTGTTCTTAGAATCTAGATTATGAGTAAGATAAATAATTGTCTTGATAAACGGTAGATATATTTTTCTATGGACCACGCGCCATACAAATTAAAATAAGACCAAACCTACAGACTAAACCTACGTAAAAATTCACAAAAATCGAATGATATAACTTTTTTATCCGACTATAACACAAGAGTTCCTACTTCTCCCAACCATCTGAAACCAGTGAGACTGGCAATTCCAATTTTGATATATTGCGAGGCTGAAGGGGAAGGGAAGGAGATGTGGAAAATATACCTGGCTAAAAATCGTATAAATAAGTAGTCTAACCACGTGGTAGGTAATACTAATCGTGTAAATAAGTGGTTTAACCACAGTTTGAAAATGGCCTTGTAAGCCGAAACAGCTGTAACAAAAATAAATACAAAAATACTTGCAAAACTTTAAAATAACATTATTAAATTTAATAAATATATTTTTTAAAATTAAATGGAGTTCTACAAAACACAAAAACAATTAATAAAGATATTCCGTTGAAGTGACACCATTCATTGATGTGGTGATTTTGCAGAAATATTGCTGGATTTTTTTTTGTTGTGTTTGATACATCGATGGCGTATCTAATAAGGTCTGAGTCATTGCGAAATAAAAACACGTTTCAGAAAAGGTAATAAAGATTATTACCGACATTGGACTGAACAGAGTGGATAAGTACGGAAGAAAGCAGGATGAATGAAGTGAAAACGAGGTCAGCGGCAAGAATGTGTGAATTACTACGTTAAATATATTAGAGGTAATGATTATTATGTTTTACTAATTGAGGATACGAGATGTGAAGATTTGAGGACAAAAATGCATAAATACTCACGGATATATTTACAAAACGAATAAGAATTTAAACATCAGATAAACCTTTCAAAGAATGAGAAATGAGGATGTGCTTTTTAAATTGTGAATCCCAACTGCTTTCAACCATCTGGACACGGTGAACAATCACAAAATTGGGGTAAGTTGCAGTGGCGGACTTTTTGTATAAGAAATGCTGAAGTAAATACCTACCTAATATCAAATATAAATATCTATAGACTAGCCCACGAACAAAATTACCGACAAAAATAGTATGTCAAATTAGCTATTTAATCCAATTAAATTAAATTAATAAATAGATATTCGAAATATATTCGGCGTATGAATCGGCTTCAGTTATTCAAGCAAAACTGCCAACTGTCAAAAATGATCGCGCGAACGAATCTAATAAGTACCGAATTAAATTCACGCGTATTGGTCATGCTATTCTGTGCACTATGCCTCCGCGCATTAAAATAGTTTTCTGCGCGTTGGAAGCTCCCATGGAATGCGTATCCGGCTTCAGACAAATGTCGGCAGGCAGAACTAAACACGCAAGCGCGAAAATCAAATTTTTTCTAACATCGTGGATTCGAAATGAAGCAGAGAGGGACCGCGCCTGGTATGTTAAGATGAAAGGTTGAGAAGTACTTGGATATTTGACATGAATGGTGGTATTGATAACATCTTCCACAAACATAAAATGATTTCATTGTAAAACAACACAAATCACATAAATAAAATGTATTTGTGCACGCCGTAAATACTCGCAAATGCCCGACGCTTTATCTATTCGAGATATTTCGGGAGCGCTCGGGTGCACGATGTCTCGTGACGAACTTCAGTTATTTACCCCTTTCTTAATCATTATTGTTTTAAAAATCAAAGTTCCTGCATTATTTCTAACGGAAAAAGTAAGTGACATAAAAACAAGCATATTCATATTGAAGATTGAATGCCTATTTTAATATACATAAGAAGCCGAAGTAATTTGTAAATATACACGTAGCTTTAGATATAAACAAACAAACGTTTGAAAGGTAAGTACCTGCGCTCAATCAACAAAAATAAGCCTTTGAGTTATTTGTAACACGGGAATGTTTGTCTTTCTTTTTATTATTGTTAATAATAAAATTAAACATAATTTAGAACCATACTGAAAGAGAGAGGTAAATCCGTTTGGTGACAAGCCAGTTTACAAATATTTTATCTCAACAGTAGTCACATTTTCGACAACTTAATTTTGAGAGGTGGGTAGATTTTTGATAAGTTAATCAGTAATACGATTTCGTATTCGTGTTCCTGAAAGGTGCGAGGTTTCTACATTATACCTTCTTTATATAATAAACTAGCTTTTTGCCCGCGGCTTCGCTCACTTGGTATTAGGGATAAATTACTGTAACGCTTGCACTTATCAATAATCCCCCCCTCTCGCATTCCATACATTCATTCTCGGTACATTCAGTTTTCAAAAAGCTCGCGTGTCACCTAAATTTCATAATGCCAGAGCTCACCAGCAGTAAAAAAAGAATTATCCAATTTGGTTCAGTCGTTCGGAAGTTACGCGCGTAGGTACCAACATTTCGAAGATTCATTTTTATTTACATAGATAGACAGATACTCAACATCGTTTCCACGGCAACGATTTGTTTTCTGACATTAGCAATAACTCGCTCTTGTTATCGACAGAAAACGTATAAGAAATATAATATATTAATCATCAGTATGTTAATACGTGAAACAAAAACTTTGTACCCCTTTTTACGAAAATTGCGCGGACGGAGGAATAAAAAATTTCGCACACTTATAGTTTATATAGAGAAAGAGAGCAGAATGCTAATTTTTTTTTTTAAATTATGCGAAAAAAAAAAACATTAAATCAATAAAAAAAAACATTACCGAATTTCGACCATTGGGCGACCACTAGTATTAATAATTTTATAACGCCAAAGCTTACCATCACGTATAATTTAGCTTTCTATTGATGAAATAATTTTTAAAATAGTTTTATTGTTTTATGCGTGAAAGTGTAACAAACAAACAAACTCGAGCAGTTTCACATTTATAATATATGTATAGATGTAGAGTTGCATATAAATTAACAAATCGAAAACATAAAACTTCACATTTGACTAGTCCAAATAATGAGGACATTCGCTTTCAGAGCCACCTTCCGTTCAACATTCCCCATCAACTTTCATTCATTTTATTATTATTATTGCATGACCAAGAGTTGAATTCATTTTGGTTATTCTTTTCCATTTGTAGATCTCGGCTATAATACTTACGCCAACCGACGATTCTTTTACTCTTATTTTAGCATTATGTCGAGTTGCAAAACTACGTTCCCCTGATTTGTTTTATTTTTATTTTTACACTACTCCGTGGTCTGACTTCCGTTGTTGTCGTACTGGTAACGTAAGCGTTGTGTAACGATTTGTAACACTGAACTTGAGAATTTGGCATTGATTTATTCTAAACTAATGATATTGAAATTAAGAGTTAAACGTTGAATTGAGGAAATATGATATAGTAAGTAATTTGGGAGGCGGGTATGGGTCCCGCTGCCCCGCGAACCATTTATTGGATAACTAACACCTCTGCAGTAGTTCATGTTTGTTGACTTAGGTGCCCGGCAAAGATATTGAAATATGATAAGAGATATGCATTCCACAGTTTTTACTGGTTGGGATTGCGCTTCCTGGTGTCGCCGATATTGTTTATCAATTAACGAATAATCTAAATGAAAGAATAATTATTATAAGAACGTTAAACGAAATGAACGAATTCTTTCCATATTTAAACTATATTCGACCACCACAACACGGGCATGTGCCTAGCATGGTGGTCAAGAAATCATAAAATTCATGTAACAAACATTTT
This sequence comes from Glyphotaelius pellucidus, assembly GCA_936435175.1. NCBI lineage: Eukaryota > Metazoa > Arthropoda > Insecta > Trichoptera > Limnephilidae > Glyphotaelius > Glyphotaelius pellucidus. Next base: position 4,151,669 of record OW386558.1, read on the forward strand.
AATGAATAAAGAAAACTTTAACCTTAAAAAAATCAACGAAATGAACAAATTATTTTTGTATGCGAACTACCCCGATTAGGTAGTAGTCCGCCGACAGTCACGCGGACGTCCGCATAACTCTTTTGTTTTTCAATATCTTTGGTGTCCGGGTTTATGGTGTGTGTTTTGTCCGGATCTTTGCAGTGAATGCATCTTCCCATCAACTGCGTGGCGGGCCAGATCGAGAGAGATTGGTTGACGGAGGTCCTTTGACTTCTCCAGCAGGACTGTTTTGACAGCAGTTGTGGGAATGGGTTAATGGGTCACTCCTCGACATACCGGTCCCCAGATTCCCACTAACCCCTCGTGTCTTTTTCGCTCCCAGGACTTTCTCTCCATAAAAAAGACCCTTGTTCTAGCATCAATATATATGACAAAAATCAACTATATTCTTCAGGGTCTCCTATGTAGAGCTAACGTAAAAAAATAAAATTTGCAATATTTTTAAATTTTATATTAAACAAAAAACATTTACATTTAACCTGAAAATTTTTCATTGAACTTTGAAATTAAAAAATTGTATTGAAAAATTAACATTCTAAATAAATCTCGTGGAATTGGTGAAATTAATAATGAACTGCGTAATTTGACATGGCATTATTTGGTTGGTACGCTGAAATGATATCCGTGAGACAAATATTTATTGTTACTTTTGATAATTGGATGATTCAAAAATTTTTAACCCGGCTAAAATTTCATTATTTTGGTATTGACGCCAAAATCGTATTGATGCCAGGTTTGGAACATCTTACAATTTCGTATCTTATGATTTATAATGCTCTTCCATTAAAAGTATTTGCTTGTGGATGGAAGAAAGGTGTTCATTTGAAAAAGTATAACAGATTAGCAATAAGTGGTGAAATTTTGTAAAATAGTTACATTTCTTTTCGAATTAAGAACCAAAAAAATTGGGTAATATATACATAACATCGTAATTTTAATTTTTTTCAAGACTTAATTTGAATTGACGTAATATTTTCAATTAATCCGCTCCTTCTTCTTTCGTATGGTGGTGGGGTCAGAGAGGGAATTCTAGGTCTGCGAGCCAGTCTAGGGCCTCAGGCGTTGTTACCCTGTGGACCTCATCAATCTCACCGGGGAATGAATGGAGCGGGCATTCGTTGACCACAGGATCGGTAGTCTGCACCTCATCGCATTCACACATCTCCGACTCTTTAAGGCCACATCTACATATACATCATATGGGCACAAAGGCTGTGGGAGCACCTTTTTCTATTGATGGTGGACCAGAGTTTGCGAGGCAATGAGAACCCAGGCTGTCTGAGAGACAGCCTGGGTGAGGTCTTGTACGAGATGGGCATTTTTCATCTTGGCCGATTGCTTTGCTCAATCTTTCACCTATCTTCTGGGTGAGGGGTGATTGGAGGAGTCTTTCCCCTTCTGTCCAGAAGGGTTTTCGGGACTTCAAGTGGCGTGCCGGGTGAGAGACGACATCATCGTGCAAAGGTACCGCGCTTTTTCTCAGCGCCTTCTTGTACTCCCTTAGTGTAGCAATCTCTCACCTGATATTTGGCGGGGTTATATTTGCACCGGGGAGAGGAGTAGATTTTAACATTCCGCTGATGGTTCTCATTGTGGCATTAAGCTGATCGTCGACCATGGAAGTGTGGGTGTTTATAGCCCATGCTGGAGCACAGTATTCAACTGCGGAGAAAACCAGAGCAATGGATGCCGTTCTCAGCGTGTTGGCGTCGCATCCCCAGCTAGTTCCAGCTAACTTACTGACTAAGTTTAGTCTTGTCCTGGTTTTTTTACCCACTGTTTCCATGTGTTGCCGGTAGTTCCAAAGTTACTCCAAGATAGCGGGGATGGGGGTCATGGTAAATATTTATTTCCATCAAACTGAACACAGAGTTTTGCGTTTGCCTGTGAGTTACTGAGATGGAAAGCTGTCACCACTGTTTTCGACCCATTTGGCTTTAGTCGCTTATTGAGGAAATATTCTTCCATAGCTATGGAAGAATTAACCCGCTATTAATTAGCACTGAAACGTTGAATAAATGCAGAAGAAGCGCAATCCGTCATAATTTTCAATTTGGAAGGCGGGTCTGCCGCTCTTGGAACCATTTATTGGATAACCAACATCCCTGCCGCAGGTCACCCTACGTGGTGACTTAGCAGGGGTGACCGGGTTCATGTGGTGAGGGTCTAGGTCTTGACGGCGTGAGGTTTGTCCAGGTTTTGCCCACCTCCTGCGTAGCCGGCCGGATCATACCGGCCGGACATACCGACCACCAGATTCCTACCCTTCTCTCATACCTTTTTCCTTCCCAGAATTTCGTCTCCTCCCTTTCCCTAAAAAGGCCCTCCACGGCATCCCCAAAGACGACACAGGCCTCAAGGGAAAATATTTTCCCCAGAGACTCCCGTGTGAAACTCTTATAATAAATGGTACCTGCTTAAAAATCAACTCGATAACAACACTAAACAAATTTTAGATAAAAATTTAACGAATGACGGGATATGACATTAAGTTACATCAAAAGTTTAAAGGTGTCTTCCAATTATGACACTAAAGATAAAACGAAACCGAAAGTAAGACCACAAACAGCATCTAATATTTGCCATAAAAACTGGTTTTTCCTTCGTTTGAACAAATATTATTACGATGCCCTAAGTTGTTGAGATGCTGGAACGTGAGATAAGACCAATGTTATGTATTTAGTGAGAAAGCGTGCGGCAATGTCATATAACATAACAAAGATACGACAGAGATGTTTGTGACGTATCGTAGGTGTGTTAGGAAAAGAACCTCATTTTTTTCATCATGCATTGTGGCGTGCAATTATAATCCTTGCAGCCTTTATGGTAGATAAAGAGGCAACGTGATCAGTAATCATCGCATGGCCAGGATGTCCTTGTTTGTAGATAAATTGAAAAACGAAACTAATTTTGTTTCATGTTTGTAAAAACCTTTAACTTTGTGGTCGCTGTAATTTACAATAAGAAAACACACAAATTTGTTTTAGACCACTTTTATGTTATTAACACTCTACCGGTTTCGGAAGCACCCTTTCTTCGTCAGGAGAATATTATAACTAATCTACGATACAGAATATTGACAGACATACAAATTTTAGGTGTTTGAGTCGGAGATAAGCAAAGGGGTAGGCGAAATCCCGCAATCACCCCTGGAAAAGCTTCAAAAGACTTCGAATTCCCAGACACCGTAGTGTCTCCTCGGTGATGACGGAAGGGCGAGTTCCAGGATTTGCAGCTCTAATAATAACTAGGGTGGTAGGACCGAGGGGAAGAATCAACATCTCCAGAAATGTCGTTATATTGAATCTCGTCTGACTTCAGAATCGAGCATAGAAGAACATTGGAGAAAGATTTTAGCCTTGACAAATTTCGATCCGATGGACCAATAAGCAATCAACAAATGATTTTATTTATTTATATTGTACATTTTGTACATTATACATTTTTTTACTCTCTTATGATAGAACTCTCTTTTTCACCCTTTATTTTAGTATTATTGTAAAATTTTTATTGTTATTAATAAATATTTAGTTCTTTCTTGAAACCCTATATAAACCCTGTTGTAACCCCTGTATTGTACGCTTGTATTTATGTACCTCCGACGTCTATCTCATCACAGATATTTACTGGTGAGACAAGCTTTGAAAAAGCACCTGAAATCAAAATTTATATAGATAAATAAATAAAACTATATTCTGAAACTCTTTTTGGAATATGTGGGATTTCACCTGCCTCCCCAGTCATTACTTTAATTAATGAAGACAATACAGGGAAACTCAATCGAAAATTTGGAAATAGAAAACTCAGAAAAGATACGGTCGCATCTAGGACTCAAGACCAACGCAGGGTGCTATCCTTACGAAGGATTCCAATATCCAAACCAGAACTAAATGCTACCTAGATAATGTCTCGGAATTTTTTTTATTTAATTTGCGACATCTATTGACTTTTCTGCAAGTTTATTGTCTCCTAAATAATATTAATAAAAATATTACAATTTGACGTTTTACTCATTAAGAAGTTGAAAAAATCATTAAATAAATCCTCCACGACATGAAAAAGAAGTAGTAAATAAATCGTTTTAATGTAAATTAAAAAACCAGTTTTAGATAAGGTTTTGTAGGATTGCGGGCGGTGGGCAGCGTGAATTCCGTGATTCCGAAATTGATGTAATTTTGCAAGAAAGTTACTGACTACATTAAATTGCCCGGGCAACGCCGGGGACTGTAGTTAGTTTCAAATAAACTCAACGTAAGCAATAAAAATAACCCGATCTTCCAAACGCACCGGAAATTGGCTGTTTAATCGGAATGTCCGTCGAGTAGAAAAAATGTGCGTAGCAACAAGATGAACTCGATTTCATCTCTGAATTGGGACATTCCTCTCTTATCTGGTCCTCCGAGATCCTATAATCACGTGACCTGAATGCTAATCCAAATTCCGGTGCGAACATCAAAGCGAGAGAAGGCGGAAGATATTTAGAGTTGCGGTTGTTTCACTTTTACATGGCTTGATTCATGGAATGACTTTCAATCAATAATCAATTGAAATTCTTCTAATTCTGTGAGGTTAATCCATCTTTCTCATACCCACTCAACTAAAGAAGGGTGTCCTTGACGGACGTGCCGAGGTCATTTCAAGCAACGTTTCAATTCCGAATGGTAGTCTTACAGGGCGATGTAGAGAGTATATTCCACTCAAGAACGTGTAGCAAGTATTCTTACGTTATTTTAAATGATTAAATCGTGAAAACATAAATCAAACAAATAAAATTTATCTGCGTACCCGCGGCCTCCGGATCGCTAAAGAGCCTTGCCCGTTGACCATAGAGGCCGTCAAACCGTCTACTTGAAATTTCAAATAAACATCCCATCTCCTTTGCCCATCCCTTAAAGAATTTTGATACTCTATGATGAAATTTTGTTCCCTTGACAAAACTGACTTTATTTTAAGCGCTTTTATTTATTTGATTCATTTACACTACTTTAATCTTCGTAATATTATTTTTAGAGTATATTATTCTCAGAGGTTACTTCAAGGTTTCTTGTTTAGTCCAGTGATTGTGTATTTTTTGTATACCTAGATACTATTTTCAGAAAAAAGTTCTCATTTTGATCATCTGTATTTCATTGATTTTTAAAACGCGATTTTCATGTATTGCTTGGCCTGATTTCGAGACCGAAGTCGTGATTGAATCCCTGATACTCGTAGAAAAGTCTCAGATAAGAGAATTGAGATGCCAGACGAATTTCATACATGTTTAGAGACATTTTTAGAAAAAAGTTGGCCAACCAATCTATGTACTTCAACGGAAGGAATCTTCCCAACATGCCATCTATCTACATGTATCTCTAATGGACCAGCTCAGGTACGGAGGCTCCATCGAAGCCAGAGTCAAGTTAGACACTCGTAAGCTTTGCAGGGTCCTCAGATGCTCTAGTAGTAAAAAAAACTGTACCTGACTAACTGACCCCGTACAAATCTTGTGCGTACGCTTCACTGTTGAATTTGGCAGCCGCTTCCGGTCTGGAGCCCCAATAAAACTGAAAAACTCTGAATCTATGCAAAAGCAGGCGGTCCGTTTGAAAGATTCCCCTGTCTTAAAACATTTATTTTTTATTTATTTTTATTTTATTTATTTAATATAGATATATGTGTACAGTGGTGTTATATAAATTACATATCGGTACAGAAATTATTTAAAATTGCAATCTCACCAAAGAAGAAGCTAGTTCTTGTGCTTGATGAGCGAGTTACACTAATTATAACAGAAATTGAATAACATTATGCAGTTGGTAAGTATATAATAGGAACAATTAAAACTTCTGGATTACCTATACGTGAAGATGTACATACATAGGATACGGTTACATACTAAAATATTGTGCACTTGAGGGAAATTCGAAAAATCTTAATAAAATAGAGATGAATATAGATTGATAATAAATAGAAAGAAAGAGAAAAAAGGTAATTATTTAGTTAATTATTCCTGATGAAGTGTTGATTGTTATCTTTAAAGCACAGGCTTTAGGTAGATATGCTATCCTCATTTTACCGGTATTAAAATGTACTATGATCTGAGGAACTAGCGCCATTGTACCGGTATATAGAAGGGAAACTCGCCAAGCGTGCCCCAACATATGTGACATTTGTTACATGAATATGTGTATGAGCTGTTTCTACTACTCGTTCTTGAATTTTACTGCTCGGCTGTGACGCTTTGCCAGCCTTTTTGTTTGTCCTTCATACAACAACGTCTCTTCAAGACCCATGTTCACTCAAACCTCTCCTCAAAACCATGGAAATTAATTTATAATACGAGTAATAAAGCAACCCCAGAAATTTTGCAGGAAAGGTTGAGCCTGCAATGAACCGTGGTCATTAACGAGAAATGAATCCCTAACTAAAATCTAACTTTTGTAGTATAACTTTATTATTATACAAATAAATTTTAAAAAATCTGGGAAACTGGAGCAAATTAACCTACGCATCTTGAAAATCAACTGTTCTAAATCGATTGATGGGAAATATTAATCCAAATGCATAATATTATCTTTGGTGGGTCAAAATAAATAATAATATGTTCTTGTTTTCCCGTCCAGATGTTGAGGTAGGTACTTCAGAACAAACCTCTATAATGAAATCTAGTACTACTACAGTCGGCCAAACAAAATATGACTTTTTCAATTAACATATAATAATATTATAAAACATCACACGTTTTTAATTGAATTAACTTTTCATCGAAGAAGAAGACATTGGATGAAAATAATATTGTTTATTCTGAAATAAAAATTAGAGATCGATAAACATGACAAAAAAAACATGGGTCTCAATGTTCGAGTTGTTTAAGGCACATGTCCCGATTAAACGAGAGATCCTGTATTCGGGTGCCAGTTGAGACCATTATATTTTTATTCTTCTTTTTTCTATTTCAATATTTCTATTTTTGAAACTGACAATTCATGGTGGAATTCCATTAAAAGACAGAGATATTAAAGTTCTCTACACTTGTAATAAAGGCCATAAGCTAGATAGACTAGAATCTTTAGAAATTTCCGCTTAAGTAAAAAAAATACACCATAAATTTGTAATGAATAAACAATTAATGAGTCATTTGCTAAGTCTCAACTTTTGTATCCATTGTAATTTTCATAATAATTTCGAAATTAAAATATGTATTTAGTTAATATAATGACAATTCCTACTCCAATGTAAACATGTATCCCTTCAAAAGTGGAGTTCCACAGGGTTCACACCTTGGCCCAATCTTATTTATCTTGTTTATAAATGATCTTACAAAAATATTTCATGATGTATCTATCTTACTTTTTGCTGATGACCTCAAAATTTTTAAAGTTATTTATCATTGCAACATTCTTCAAGATAATATCAACAAGTTGTTAATTTGGTGTATGGAAAATAGACTTTATTTAAATATCTCAAAATGTCAAATTGTTAGATTTTCTAGAATAAAAAATCCAGTGATATTTAATTTCAACATTGATAACAATGCTCTTCAGACATTAATGCAAATTAAAGACTTGGGCATCACTTTTCAATCAAATCTTTCATTTGTTAACCACATAACAGAAATCTGTAATAAGGGCTTAAAAATGTTGGGGTTTATAACTAGGCTAACTAGAAACTTTAACAATATAAAGTGTATTAAAATGTTATATTTTGCTTATGTTAGAAGCCAACTTGAGTACAATTCTCCTGTCTAGAATCCTCATTATAATATACACGTACAAGCTGTTGAAAGAATACAAAACAAATTCTTACGTTTTCTAAATTTTAAAATGGGTATTTCAGCAAATATGTTAAACTACAACACACTTTTAAACGATATGAATATGCTTAAATTGTCAGACAGAAGAATTTTCACTGACTTGGTATTTTTATATAAAATTCTAAATGATTTAGTTGAAAGTCCGGTATTACTTGAATTGATAAGCTTCCGAATTCCACTTCGTAATACTAGAAGTCAGGATTTATTTCAGTGCAGAAATTCTGGGACTAACTACCATATGTATTCCTCTTTGCCCAGAATACTAATGGAGGGAAACAATTATACCAAGTCAGTGGTCTTTGAATAAATTTAAAATATTGTTATGGAGGCAGTTCAGTTATGTACAATAAAATGTTTTTTTTATGCTATATATGTAAAAGCCCCGAAAAAGGGCGTTTATTTATAAATAAATAAATAAAAGGCAATTAAAAAATCCCATGCATCATATATATAATAACAATTTGACAATAAAATTAGGTCATTAATAATTCATATTACTTGAAAGGTTTTTCCTGAACAATATTGAAGTGAACTACAAACCCAAGGTAATAAGCCCACTAGAATTACCAAAATATTTAGAAATTCGACAGACTAAAACGACTTAGCAACAAATGTATTAGTATAATTGATTAAAATCCTTAAGACCACACCGCTTCCCCTCCCTCATATATGTTGTGTATATAAACCGTAGACTAAGAATATTTTGTACCAGTCTGAAGATGGTTCTAGCGAGCTGAAACTGGTTACGGTCAATAAAATTAAAATGGAAAAAAGTTTTTTATTTTTTTTTATTACAATAAATTTCTATTTCATGTTTCGTTTAGATTTATTAGTACCTATTACCTTCTTCTTCCGATAATCTGAATCCCTTATACTGAATATTATGTTCTATCTATACTTTTTTTCTAGTTATTTTATCGTTTACACATTTCACCTTTAGCCTGCTATCTTTTTAAAATTTGCTCCATACTTTTTATTTATTTCTTTTAAATTTTATTTTACACTTCACGTTTTACTGTTACATTCTTTGTGTTGTTGTAATGATCATATTTTAACTTAATTATGTTAATGGCACATGGTTAATGCCGTGGAAATGGAAATAAAAAATTACGAAATGAAATACGAATTTTGCCATAAACAATGAGCAAAAAAATCCAAAGATCTTCACGCGGAACACACCACTTCTTGCCCGATAAAATAATAATTATTCATGCTAGAATCAAGCAAATACAGGTCAAGTCCGATAATCATTTACTTCTAACGGTTGAACTACTAGTTTTCGCTTACTCATTTAATAAATAACTAATCGAATTTAAGAGTGTGGGCAATGAACGGTTGTTTCATAAAGTTTTAATTATATCTTTAATAATTGCTAAATCAATTTGTGATTTAAATAAAATAAAATAACGAATTTTATTTATTTACCTACATAATAAAAATTATCAGCATTTTTCAAAACTAATGGTTTCCCACCAGGATCCATAGTATACTACAAATTATCAAGTATAAGAATTGAAATATTTTTTGTTTTATTTTAGTAATTTCTACATTAAAGTTTTAAAATTCCTAATTAATTATAACATAACACATTGCGTACCATATTTTTTTCCAGTTTGATGTAGCTCCTGCAATAAGGAACTCCAGTGAAAAATATTATGGCTTTAAAAAAATATGTTCATATAGACCAATATATAAAAAAATATTTAAAAGTCCATTTTAAAACGTGTCATTAAAACACCCTATTGCTGGATTTTGGCGGCGTGACGTCACCGCGCCGCGTCACCTGGGTCAAAGTTGTATAGAAATCAAAAGAAATGAAGACGCAAGTCGTTCGGCATTCCGTGTTATTGGTTTATAGAGAATTGGACATATAAGAGTTTTTGTTTTTATTGAAACATTATTTAGGCCTAAATAATTCAGTATCAAAAATAAAGTATCTCTATTAGTTTATCTATATTATTTAAAATATTCAAAAACTGTACAAAAAAACGATCGTATTGCCCAGTATGTCCCATGTCTATGAAAACGCTCCAATGCTGAAATTCAAAATGGCGGGAGTCGAACAGCTGATTCCAGTTCCCTACAAGATTCATACTTCGGTTAGTCATGATGACGTCACACTAGATTAGGTGGTTTTCGGGGGATCTTGAAAAATTAAAACTTTGACATTTATTTTAACTATTAAAACTAACTATAAAAATAAAAATAAATATGCAGTTATTTAAGTAAGAAGATCTTCACAAAAAATTTAAAAAAAAGTTGGACTGGAATTCTCTATTGCCTTTCAATTGGTGCGGGTTTTAAAGTTTCTGGTAGCGGGTTATAAAACTTCATCCGTTTGTTCAGTATGCGTATTCGTTTTGTTCTTTTTTGTGGCCTGATTTCCTTGTAAGTCCTTGTGTTATATCTGTAAATGTCCTTGTTGTATAAGTATTTTAGTTATATACTACTTTATGGATAAATATCATCATGTTCAAGGTCAGCATCTGTTTCACGGTTAGCCAATTTAGTTCCTATTAACAAAAAAATATAATCTCAGATAAGCCATGATTAATGAGATTTATTGTGAAAAGAAATTATATTAAATCATAAAATTAAGATAATAAAAAAAACAATTTTTGAGAAATAATTAAAAAAAAAAAATTTTTGTTAACTAGTTTAATAAAAATAATTTTTCATAAGTTTGATTTGTAAAATAAATAAATATTAAATAAATAGCAATCAAGATTTCTTAGTAAAAAACTTAAATTTGAATATACTCGTATACCTAAAAACACATAAAAAAAATATTTTGAAATTGGTTAAACAATATGTGTCTTACGACTTTTCGAAGTGATGTTGAGTTGAGTTAATTCTGAGTTGACATGGGACCAATTATTACATTTTTCTTTAAATATGCTATTTTTATATTAATGCAGTTGGGACAGGACAGGACAGCAGTTCGGAGCCAGTGAGACTATGGCATCCCCAATTGGGGTATGTTGTGAGGCTGAAGGTAGTGGGAAGATGAAGGAAATGGGAGAGAGGAAGGTAGGGAAGTACCTGGCTATTCAGTTCTGGTCACCAAACTTGGCTAAAGCCGTTATAAGCAACGTTTCAATTCTAAATGGTGGTCCTACACCATGGCGATACTGAGAGTATCTTCCACACTGGAACGTGCTGCAAAAATACTGAATATTATTTTAAATGATTTAATTGTGAAATAACACAAATAAATAAAAAAAAAAAATTGTCACCCCGGGATTTTATCCCGCGACCTTCGGATTGCGAGTCAAGAGCCTTACCACTAGACCACGCCGGCCGTCATGCTTTTTTTTACATGAGCTCCACACAGGTGGCACTGAGGAAAATAATCTCCCTCAGGGTCTATGTCATCTTTGGGGATGCTGTGTGGAGGGTTTTTTTTTAGAAAAGGAAGTGGAGGAGAATTCTGTGAAGGAAAAGAATCATGGTTTCAGTGTGTCCTGGTCATCCGCCTCCAAGACCTAAACAAACCTCACCCCATGAACCCGGGCACCCCTGCTTAGTCACCAAACGTAGCGAACCACTTGGGGTGACCTATGGCAGAGGTGTTGGTTATCCAATAAAGGTTCCCGGGGCGGCGGTACCCATTTCCACCTCCCAAATTGCTTAATCTTGGTATTGATGATTAATGGTGTTTAGTTTGATTAAATGTATTTACTTCTGGTTTATATGAGTGAAAATGTAATTTTCTTTTTAATAGAATAAAATCGATTAATCAAATTAATGTCAAAGAAAATAAGGTTTCTGTATATATTTTAATGTTAACCGTATGAAATTGTTAACAATTTTGTACGGTAAACAATTTTATATGGTAAACAATTTTGTGCCGTAAACAATTTTATACGGCTAACAATTTTACGCCGTAAACAATTTTGTACGGTTAACAATTTTACGCCGTAAACAATTTTATGCGGTAAACAATTTTCAACGGTAAACAATTTTATGCCGTTTACAATTTTATACGGTAAACAATTTTATGCCGTAAACAATTTCATACGGTTAACAAATTTATAAGTTAAACAATTTTATACCGTAAACAATTTTCTATGGTAAACAATATTGTGCCGTAAACAATTTTATGCCGCAAACAATTTTCTATGGTAAACAATTTTGTGCCGTAAACAATTTTATACGGTTAACAATTTTACGCCGTGAACAATTTTGTACGGTTAACAATTTCATACGGTTAATAATTTTCTACGGTAAACAATTTTATGCTGTTTACAATTTTAAACGGCTAACAATTTCAAACGGTTAATAATTTTCTACGTTAAACAATTTTATGCCGTATACAATTTTATACGGTTAACAATTTCATCCGGTTATTATATTAATTTTATAGGGTTAACAATTTTTTACGTTAAACAATTTTATGCCGTTAACAATTTTGTAAACAATTTTATGTTGTAAAAATTTAATACGGTTAACAATTTCATACGGTTTATAATTTAATACGGCTTACAATTATACGCCGTAAACAATTTTATGCCGTAAACAATTTTCAACGGTAAACAATTTGATGCCGTTTACAATTTTATACGGTAAACAATTTTATGCCGTAAACAATTTCATACGGTTAACAAATTTATAAGTTAAACAATTTTATACCGTAAACAATTTTCTATGGTAAACAATTTTATGCCGTAAACAATTTTATACGGTTAACAAATTTATGCCGTAAACAATTTCATACGGTAACAATTTTATAAGGTAAACAATTTTATGCCGTAAACAATTTTGTACGGTTAACAATTTTATACGGTTAACAATTTTATGCCGTAAACAATTTTATACGGTAAACAAATTTATGCCATAAACAATTTCATATGGTTAACAATTTTATAAGGTTAACAATTTTATGCCGTAAACATTTTGTACGGTCAACAATTTTATACGGTAAACAATTTAAAGCCGCAAACAATTTTCTACAGTAAGCAATTTTAGGCCGTAAACAATTTTATACGCTTAATAATGTTGTGCCGTAAACAATTTTAAACGGTTAACAATTTTACGCCGTAAACAATTTTATATGGTTAATAATTTTATGCCGTAAACAATTTCATACGGTTAACAAATTTATAAGTTAAACAATTTTATACCGTAAACAATTTTATACGGTTAACAATTTTACGCCGTGAACAATTTTGTACGGTTAACAATTTCATACGGTTAATAATTTTCTACGGTAAACAATTTTATGCTGTTTACAATTTTATACGGTTAACAATTTCATACGGTATATAATTTTTTACGTTAAACAATTTTATGCCGTAAACAATTTTATACGGTTAACAATTTCATCCGGTTATTATATTAATTTTATAGGGTTAACAATTTTTTACGGTAAACAATTTTATGCCGTTAACAATTTTGTAAACAATTTTATGTTGTTAAAAATCTAATACGGTTAACAATTTCATACGGTTTATAATTTTATACGGCTTACAATTATACGCCGTAAACAATTTTTTGCCGTAAACAATTTTCAACGGTAAACAATTTGATGCCGTTTACAATTTTATACGGTAAACAATTTTATGCCGTAAACAATTTCATACGGTTAACAAATTTATAAGTTAAACAATTTTATACCGTTAACAATTTTCTATGATAAACAATTTTATGCCGTAAACATATTTATACGGTTAACAAATTTATGCCGTAAACAATTTCATACGGTTAACAATTTTATAAGGTAAACAATTTTATGCCGTAAACAATTTTGTACGGTTAACAATTTTATACGGTTAACAATTTTATGCCGTAAACAATTTTATACGGAAAACAAATTTATGCCATTTACAATTTCATATGGTTAACAATTTTATAAGTTTAACAATTTTATGCCGTAAACATTTTGTACGGTAAACAATTTTATACGGTAAACAATTTTAAGCCGCAAACAATTTTCTACAGTAAGCAATTTTAGGCCGTAAACAATTTTATACGCTTAATAATGTTGTGCCGTAAACAATTTAAAACGGTTAACAATTTTACGCCGTACAAAATTTTATACGGTTAACAATTTCAAACCGTTAATAATTTTCTACGGTAAACAATTTTATGCTGTTAACAATTTTATACGGTTAACAATTTCATAAGGTTTATAATTTTCTACGGTAAACAATTTTATGCTGTTTACAATTTTATACGGTTAACAATTTCATAAGGTTAATAATTTTATAGGGGTTTACAATTTTATGCCGTAAACAATTTTATGCCGTTAACAATTTTCTACGGTTAACAATTTCATCCGGTTATTATATTAATTTTATAGGGTTAACAATTTTTTACGGTAAACAATTTTATGCCGTTAACAATTTTGTAAACAATTTTATGTTGTTAAAAATCTAATACGGTTAACAATTTCATACGGTTTATAATTTTATACGGCTTACAATTATACGCCGTAAACAATTTTTTGCCGTAAACAATTTTCAACGGTAAACAATTTGATGCCGTTTACAATTTTATACGGTAAACAATTTTATGCCGTAAACAATTTCATACGGTTAACAAATTTATAAGTTAAACAATTTTATACCGTTAACAATTTTCTATGATAAACAATTTTATGCCGTAAACAATTTTATACGGTTAACAAATTTATGCCGAAAACAATTTCATACGGTTAACAATTTTATAAGGTAAACAATTTTATGCCGTAAACAATTTTGTACGGTTAACAATTTTATACGGTTAACAATTTTATGCCGTAAACAATTTTATACGGAAAACAAATTTATGCCATTTACAATTTCATATGGTTAACAATTTTATAAGTTTAACAATTTTATGCCGTAAACATTTTGTACGGTAAACAATTTTATACGGTAAACAATTTTAAGCCGCAAACAATTTTCTACAGTAAGCAATTTTAGGCCGTAAACAATTTTATACGCTTAATAATGTTGTGCCGTAAACAATTTAAAACGGTTAACAATTTTACGCCGTACAAAATTTTATACGGTTAACAATTTCAAACCGTTAATAATTTTCTACGGTAAACAATTTTATGCTGTTAACAATTTTATACGGTTAACAATTTCATAAGGTTTATAATTTTCTACGGTAAACAATTTTATGCTGTTTACAATTTTATACGGTTAACAATTTCATAAGGTTAATAATTTTATAGGGGTTTACAATTTTATGCCGTAAACAATTTTATGCCGTTAACAATTTTCTACGGTTAACAATTTCATCCGGTTATTATATTAATTTTATAGGGTTAACAATTTTTTACGGTAAACAATTTTATGCCGTTAACAATTTTGTAAACAATTTTATGTTGTTAAAAATCTAATACGGTTAACAATTTCATACGGTTTATAATTTTGTACGGTTTACAATTATACGCCGTAAACAATTTTATGCCGTAAACAATTTTCAACGGTAAACATTTTGATGCCGTTTACAATTTTATACGGTAAACAATTTTATGCCGTAACCAATTTCATACGGTTAACAAATTTATAAAATAAACAATTTTATACCGTTAACAATTTTGTATGGTAAACAATTTTGTGCTGTAAACAATTTTATGCCGCAAACAATTTTCTATGGTAAACAATTTTGTGCCGTAAACAATTTAATACGGAAAACAAATTTATGCCATTTACAATTTCATATGGTTAACAATTTTATAAGGTTAACAATTTTATGCCGTAAACATTTTGTACGGTAAACAATTTTATACGGTCAACAATTTTAAGCCGCAAACAATTTTCTACAGTAAGCAATTTTAGGCCGTAAACAATTTTATACGCTTAATAATGTTGTGCCGTAAACAATTTAAAACGGTTAACAATTTTACGCCGTACAAAATTTTATACGGTTAATAATTTCAAACCGTTAATAATTTTCTACGGTAAACAATTTTATGCTGTTAACAATTTTATACGGTTAACAATTTCATAAGGTTTATAATTTTCTACGGTAAACAATTTTATGCTGTTTACAATTTTATACGGTTAACAATTTCATAAGGTTAATAATTTTATACGGTTTACAATTTTATGCCGTAAACAATTTTATGCCGTTAACAATTTTCTACGGTTAACAATTTCATCCGGTAATTATATTAATTTTATAGGGTTAACAATTTATTACGGTAAACAATTTTATGCCGTTAACAATTTTGTAAACAATTTTATGTTGTTAAAAATCTAATACGGTTAACAATTTCATACGGTTTATAATTTTATACGGTTTACAATTATACGCCGTAAACAATTTTATGCCGTTAACAATTTTCAACGGTAAACATTTTGATGCCGTTTACAATTTTATACGGTAAACAATTTTATGCCGTAAACAATTTCATACGGTTAACATATTTATAAGTTAAACAATTTTATACCGTAAACAATTTTCTATGGTAAACAATTTTGTGCCGTAAACAATTTTATGCCGCAAACAATTTTCTATGGTAAACAATTTTGTGCCGTAAACAATTTTATATGTGTAACAATTTTACGCCGTGAACAATTTTGTACGGTTAACAATTTCATTTGGTTAATAATTTTCTACGGTAAACAATTTTATGCTGTTTACAATTTTATACGGTTAACAATTTCATACGGTTTATAATTTTATAAGGTAAACAATTTTATGCCGTAAACAATTTTATACGGTTAACAAATTTATGCCGTAAACAATTTCATACGGTTAACAATTTTATACGGTTAACAATTTTATGCCGTAAACAATTTTATACGGTAAACAAATTTATGCCATAATCAATTTCATATGGTTAACAATTTTATAAGGTTAACAATTTTATGATGTAAACATTTTGTACGGTAAACAATTTTATACGGTAAACAATTTTAAGCCGCATACAATTTTCTACAGTAAGCAATTTTAGGCCGTAAACAATTTTATACGCTTAATAATGTTGTTCCGTAAACAATTTTAAACGGTTAACAGTTTTACGCCGTAAACAATTTTATATGGTTAACAATTTTATGCCGTAAACAATTTCATACGGTTAACAAATTTATAAGTTAAACAATTTTATACCGTAAACAATTTTATACGGTTAACAATTTTACGCCGTGAACAATTTTGTACGGTTAACAATTTCATACGGTTAATAATTTTCTACGGTAAACAATTTTATGCTGTTTACAATTTTATACGGTTAACAATTTCATACGGTTAATATTTTTTTACGTTAAACAATTTTATGCCGTAAACAATTTTATACGGTTAACAATTTCATCCGGTTATTATATTAATTTTATAGGGTTAACAATTTTTTACGGTAAACAATTTTATGCCGTTAATAATTTTGTAAACAATTTTATGTTGTTAAAAATCTAAAACGGTTAACAATTTCATACGGCTTATAATTTTATACGGTTTACAATTATACGCCGTAAGCAATTTTATGCCGTAAACAATTTTCAACGGTACACAATTTGATGCCGTTTACAATTTTATACGGTAAACAATTTTATGCCGTAAACAATTTCATACGGTTAACAAATTTATAAGTTAAACAATTTTATACCGTTAACAATTTTGTATGGTAAACAATTTTGTGCTGTAAACAATTTTATGCCGCAAACAATTTTCTATGGTAAACAATTTTGTGCCGTAAACAATTTAATACGGAAAACAAATTTATGCCATTTACAATTTCATATGGTTAACAATTTTATAAGGTTAACAATTTTATGCCGTAAACATTTTGTACGGTAAACAATTTTATACGGTAAACAATTTTAAGCCGCAAACAATTTTCTACAGTAAGCAATTTTAGGCCGTAAACAATTTTATACGCTTAATAATGTTGTGCCGTAAACAATTTAAAACGGTTAACAATTTTACGCCGTACAAAATTTTATACGGTTAACAATTTCAAACCGTTAATAATTTTCTACGGTAAACAATTTTATGCTGTTAACAATTTTATACGGTTAACAATTTCATAAGGTTTATAATTTTCTACGGTAAACAATTTTTATTTATTTATTTATTTATTGATCAACGCCCTTTTTCGGGGCTTTTACATTTTAATGGTCATAAATACAATATTTATTGTACATAACTGAACTGCTTCAGTAACAATATTTTATATTTGTTTAAAGATAAACTGAAGATGTCCACGGACTTGGTGTAATTGTTTCCTTCCGTTAGTATTCTGGGTAAAGAGGAATACATATGGTAGTTAGTCCCAGAATTTCTGCACTGAAATAAATCCTGACTTCTTGTATTACGTTGTGGAATCCGGAAGCTTATCAATTCAAGCAATACCGGACTATCAACTAAATTATGTAGAATTTTATATAGAAATACCAAGTCAGTGAAAATTCTTCTGTCTGACAATTTGAGCATATTCATATTATTTAACAGAGTGTTGTAGTTCAACATTATTGTTGGAATCCCCATTTTGAAATTTAGAAAACGTAAGAATTTGTTTTGTATTCTTTCAACAGCTTGTACATGTATGTTATAATGTGGATTCCAGACGGGAGAATTGTACTCAAGTTGACATCTAACATACGCAAAATATAACAGTTTAATACATTTTATATTGTTGAAATTTCTAGTTAGTCTAGTTATAAATCCCAACATTTTTAAGCCCTTATTACAGATTTCTGTTATGTGGTTAACAAATGAAAGATTTGATTGGAAAGTGATGCCTAAGTCTTTAATTTGGGTTAGTGTTTCAAGAGCTTTATCATCAATGTAGTAATTAAATATCACTGGTTTTTTTATACGAGAAAATCTAATTATTTGACATTTTGAGATATTTAAATAAAGTCTATTTTCCTTACACCAAATTAACAATTTGTTGATATTATCTTGAAGAATGTTGCAATGATAAATATTTTGAATAATTTTAAAAATTTTTAGGTCATCAGCAAAAAGTAAGATAGATACATTATGAAATATATTTGTAAGATCATTTATAAACAAGATAAATAAGATTGGGCCAAGGTGTGAACCCTGTGGAACTCCACTTGTTGCATGAATTTTTTCTGACAGGGAGGATTTTATTCTAACAATTTGTTGTCTTCCAGTAAGATAGCTTTCAAACCAGGCTAATATATTGCCACGTATACCAAGCTTTCCTAATTTCCAAATGAGAATTTTATGGGAAACTGTATCAAACGCCTTACTAAAGTCAGTATAAACAGAGTCAACTTGTTTTTTTTCTTTAAAAGCATTGGTTATAAAATTTTCATAAATAATTAAGTTGGAAAGAGTACTTCTCCCTGGCATAAATCCAAACTGGTAAGGTGATATTACATGTTTTATCTGAGTAAAAAGTTTATCGAGTATTAGGCTTTCAAAGAGTTTTGGTATGGTGGATTGAATGCATATTGGTCTATAATTACAAACATCACTTTTATCACCCTTTTTGAAAATTGGAGTCAAATAACTCATTTTCCACTTATCGGGAAAAATTCCACTGGATAAAGATAGATTAAAAAGATTGGTTAATGGAAGAGCAATAACATTGATACATTCTTTGATAAATATTGTAGGGATATTATCCGGTCCCGCAGATTTGTGGATATCTAATGATTTAACTTTAGTAATTACATCAGAGAGTCTTAGAGTACACTGTGAAATATCAAGAGTTTCATCTAGAGTTGTTGTTGGAACAGGAGCATTATTTGAGTCTGTTGAATAAACACTTTTAAAAAATTTTGCAAACAAGTTAACAATACCATCAGTATTATTACTATGGCTGCCATTTAGGTGCATAATGCTCGGGAAATCAGAATCATCTTCTTTAAGAGAATTTGAGTATTTCCAAAAATAACTAACATTATTTATTATGGAGTTTTGAATTTCATTTATATAGTTACGATAGCAGACCATAGACATTTTTTTACATGAATTTCTTAAATCTTTAAATTCTATGTAATCAGAATTTTTTTGATATAATTTATATTCTTTATGTTTTAGTTTTTTGGTGATAAGTAGATTTATAAGTTCTTTGGAGTACCATTTTGGATAGGTGTTTGGTTTACATATCATGGTTGGAATATACATGCTAATAGCCTTTTCCAAAACAGAATAAAATTTATTGGTAGCTATGTTGATATCATCATATTGCACAGATGACCAATCAAAGGAGAGAAGATAATTACAAATTTTTTCATAATCAGTTTTGAAAAAATTTTGGTAACTGAAAGTCAGTTTACAAGTATTTACATGAAGATTAGAAATTATAACTTCCAGTGGAGGATGATAAGCATCAATGGGTACCAGCGGTTCACTACATTCTTCAATTATTAAAGACTCTAAGTTAGAAAAACATAAGTCTAAAGTGCGATTATTTTCATTTGGTATAGTATTCGCCTGATTCAGACCTAGGAATAACGCCATGTCTAGAATAATGCGTTCAGACTCACTAACACTGATATTATTGTCACTGTTCACCCAGTTCACATTTGGAAGGTTATAATCACCAGCAAGCAGAAATGTTGCACTAGGATTCCTTTTTAATATAGTTTCCACTTCCTCACTATGGCACCTGTAAACTTCATTGCTTGAATTTGGTGGGATATAAATACAGCCCACAATAATCTTTTTATTCCTGGCAACACTCACTTGCAGGAAGATTTGTTCGAGTTGTTTGTGTTTAGTTTTAATTAAGTTTGCTTTATATTTCTTGCCGATGGCGATTAAAACCCCACCGCCTCTGCTTTTAGCACTTGTCAATGTATTTCTGTCTAATCTATGTACATTATGATTTATAAAACCTAATTCACTAGAATGAATATTTGGTTCTAACCACGTTTCGGAAAGTAGTACAAAGTCGTGTTCAAACATTGGCAGTGTAGACTGAAGTATACTTAATTTTGTTTTGAGGCCTCTGACATTCTGGTAGTACATTTTCAGTTCGTTTAGTTTAATCCTATGATCTCTGCTTTTCTGATTTGACTTCTGCTTTACTGATTTGATGACGGGTGAGAGTAGTGAGTGTTTATAAGTTGAGTTTTTTAATGGCATAAAAAATCAATTTTCTTTTTTTCTGCTTCAATTTTTCTCAGATGTACTGAACATTCATCACTCCAAGCATAATGGTCAGTTGGCAATTTTAATTTTAGTTTTTCATTAATTTTTTTGCAGTTTATGCACTGAATATCATTTTTACAGTTTTCATTGTCATGTGCTTCGGAACATCGAGTGCAAGCTTTTTCACTTCTGCAGTCTTGTGCTTTATGCATATAACCATTGCACTTGTAACATTTTAGAAGTGAGATGTTGTCGAAAACCCTACATCTATCCCATCCAATATTAACTCTACCTACATGTAACATTCTTTCGTATGTTTTTCCATCAACTTCCATGAAAATGGTGTAGTTAACATCACCTTGTTTAGTTTTCACTTCTTTTATAAATTTTATCTCAATTTTTGATTCAACTGTTTCCAGGTAGTCATTTTGCATCTTAATTTTTGAAACAATTTCTTCTGGTGTATATTTATCAGATAAACCAATAATTTTTAATTTGGGATACTTAGGTTTTGGGGTATTCACATCGTATTTTTTTCCCATCTTTGAAATTATTTGTTCTTCCATTTTTTTTGTTGCAGCTACATTCTTGCATTCTACTATTACTGCCCCTTGTTTAAAGTTTCTAATTCCAGTTACACCAAAATTAACAGGATCTATATTTTGTTTTATTTCATCTTTTGTAACTGTATTTTTTTGTTCTTTATCTTTTGGTTTAATGATGACGACAGGTTCATGTTTTTTAGTTTTTATTGTTTCTTCATTGATTTTACCAATTTTCGTAATTTCGGCATAAGATTTAGATTCCATATTTATTTTTAGATATTCAATATTTTTATCTATTTTAGAAATTGATTGGTATAATCTGCCGAGTCCCTCATCTTCTTTGTTGGTTGGTGCCTTGTACTCTTGGACCATGGCCTCAATGTGGGCCAACATTTCGCACATTGCCTCAGTGAGGGAGCTCTTTTGATCTTTTGATAAAATGTTAGAAGTTAATGTTTTATTAAAAAACTTTACAAGGTTTTTTGCGCTTTCCAGCCTCTTTTCTGGTGACAGGGAAGGCATTTTGAACTATTAAATTTTATTTATAAAAAAATATTTTGCTGTTGTTTATAAAACTATTGTAGTTTGTTAGTAATTATAAATTATAATTGTATTCACAAAGTATTTTCTTTTGCAGTTTACACATGTATTGCCATCTGTTGCGCAGTAGCGAAACTAATTTTTATTTTTATTAATGCGTATCAGTATTTACTGCCATCTATGGAGAAGTGGCAAAAATATACCATCTGTAGGTAGAGTATTCAGATACGTCAAAAATAGCAGTAACTTGACTTTTTAAAATAAGTTTCTTGTATTATTATGGTTCAGTACATACGTAATAGTCGCTCCAGATTTACCGCACCACTATAACGCCACTGTAACACTAGTTTTTATTGATCTAAGTAAACTTTTAGCACTTTATTTCACTAATTTTTATGGAGCAAAATTATATGTGACATCTGTCATTGAATGTTGTCTTATTTTATGCTGTTTACAATTTTATACGGTTAACAATTTCATAAGGTTAATAATTTTATACGGTTTACAATTTTATGCCGTAAACTATTTTATGCCGTTAACAATTTTCTACGGTTAACAATTTCATCCGGTAATTATATTAATTTTATAGGGTTAACAATTTTTTACGGTAAACAATTTTATGCCGTTAACAATTTTGTAAACAATTTTATGTTGTTAAAAATCTAATACGGTTAACAATTTCATACGGTTTATAATTTTATACGGTTTACAATTATACGCCGTAAACAATTTTATGCCGTAAACAATTTTCAACGGTAAACATTTTGATGCCGTTTACAATTTTATACGGTAAACAATTTTATGCCGTAAACAATTTCATACGGTTAACAAATTTATGCCATAAACAATTTCATATGGTTAACAATTTTATAAGGTTAACAATTTTATGATGTAAACATTTTGTACGGTAAACAATTTTATACGGTAAACAATTTTAAGCCGCATACAATTTTCTACAGTAAGCAATTTTAGGCCGTAAACAATTTTATACGCTTAATAATGTTGTGCCGTAAACAATTTTAAACGGTTAACAGTTTTACGCCGTAAACAATTTTATATGGTTAACAATTTTATGCCGTAAACAATTTCATACGGTTAACAAATTTATAAGTTAAACAATTTTATACCGTAAACAATTTTATACGGTTAACAATTTTACGCCGTGAACAATTTTGTACGGTTAACAATTTCATACGGTTAATAATTTTCTACGGTAAACAATTTTATGCTGTTTACAATTTTATACGGTTAACAATTTCATACGGTTAATATTTTTTTACGTTAAACAATTTTATGCCGTAAACAATTTTATACGGTTAACAATTTCATCCGGTTATTATATTAATTTTATAGGGTTAACAATTTTTTACGGTAAACAATTTTATGCCGTTAATAATTTTGTAAACAATTTTATGTTGTTAAAAATCTAAAACGGTTAACAATTTCATACGGCTTATAATTTCATACGGTTTACAATTATACGCCGTAAGCAATTTTATGCCGTAAACAATTTTCAACGGTACACAATTTGATGCCGTTTACAATTTTATACGGTAAACAATTTTATGCCGTAAACAATTTCATACGGTTAACAAATTTATAAGTTAAACAATTTTATACCGTTAACAATTTTCTATGATAAACAATTTTATGCCGTAAACAATTTTATACGGTTAACAAATTTATGCCGTAAACAATTTCATACGGTTAACAATTTTATAAGGTAAACAATTTTATGCCGTAAACAATTTTGTACGGTTAACAATTTTATACGGTTAACAATTTTATGCCGTAAACAATTTTATACGGAAAACAAATTTATGCCATTTACAATTTCATATGGTTAACAATTTTATAAGTTTAACAATTTTATGCCGTAAACATTTTGTACGGTAAACAATTTTATACGGTAAACAATTTTAAGCCGCAAACAATTTTCTACAGTAAGCAATTTTAGGCCGTAAACAATTTTATACGCTTAATAATGTTGTGCCGTAAACAATTTAAAACGGTTAACAATTTTACGCCGTACAAAATTTTATACGGTTAACAATTTCAAACCGTTAATAATTTTCTACGGTAAACAATTTTATGCTGTTAACAATTTTATACGGTTAACAATTTCATAAGGTTTATAATTTTCTACGGTAAACAATTTTATGCTGTTTACAATTTTCTACGGTAAACAATTTTATGCTGTTTACAATTTTATACGGTTAACAATTTCATACGGTTAATATTTTTTTACATTAAACAATTTT
The DNA here is from genome assembly GCA_936435175.1 of Glyphotaelius pellucidus. Classification (NCBI taxonomy): domain Eukaryota; kingdom Metazoa; phylum Arthropoda; class Insecta; order Trichoptera; family Limnephilidae; genus Glyphotaelius; species Glyphotaelius pellucidus. The sequence goes on from OW386558.1 coordinate 4,175,857, forward strand.
ATGCCGTAAACAATTTTATACGGTTAACATTTTCATCCGGTTATTATATTAATTTTATAGGGTTAACAATTTTTTACGGTAAACAATTTTAAGCCGTTAACAATTTTGTAAACAATTTTATGTTGTTAAAAATCTAATACGGTTAACAATTTCATACGGTTTATAATTTTATACGGCTTACAATTATACGCCGTAAACAATTTTATGCCGTAAGCAATTTTCTACGGTAAACAATTTTATGCCGTTAACAATTTTATACGGTAAACAATTTTATGCCGTAAACAATTTCATACGGTTAACAAATTTATAAGTTAAACAATTTTCTATGTAAACAATTTTGTGCCGTAAACAATTTTATGCCGCAAATAATTTTCTACGGTAAACAATTTTAAGCAGTAAACAATTTTATACGGTTAACAATTTTACGCCGTGAACGATTTTGTACGGTTAACAATTTCATACGGTTAATAATTTTCTACGGTAAACAATTTGATGCTGTTTACAATTTTATACGGTTAACAATTTCATACGGTTAATAATTTTCTACGGTAAACAATTTTAAGCCGTTAACAATTTTATACGGTTCACAAATTTATGCGATAAACAATTTCATATGGTTAACAATTTTATAAGGTTAACAATTTTATGCCGTAAACAATTTTGTACGGTAAACAATTTTATACGGTGAACAATTTTAAGCCGCAAACAATTTTCTACGGTAAACAATTTTAGGCCGTAAACAATTTTATACGCTTAATAATGTTGTGCCGTAAACAATTTTAAACGGTTAACAATTTTACGCCGTACAAAATTTTATACGGTTAACAATTTCAAACCGTTAATAATTTTCTACGGTAAACAATTTTATGCTGTTAACAATTTTATACGGTTAACAATTTCATAAGGTTTATAATTTTCTACGGTAATCAATTTTATGCTGTTTACAATTTTATACGGTTAACAATTTCATAAGGTTAATAATTTTATACGGTTTACAATTTTATGCCGTAAACAATTTTATGCCGTTAACAATTTTCTACGGTTAACAATTTCATCCGGTTATTATATTAATTTTATAGGGTTAACAATTTTTTACGGTAAACAATTTTATGCCGTTAACAATTTTGTAAACAATTTTATGTTGTTAAAAATCTAAAACGGTTAACAATTTCATACGGTTTATAATTTTATACGGTTTTCAATTATACGCCGTAAACAATTTTATGCCGTAGCCAATTTTCAACGGTAAACAATTTGATGCCGTTTACAATTTTATACGGTAAACAATTTTATGCCGTAAACAATTTCATACGGTTAACAAATTTATAAGTTGAACAATTTTATACCGTAAACAATTTTCTATGGTAAACAATTTTGTGCCGTAAACAATTTTATGCCGCAAACAATTTTCTATGGTAAACAATTTTGTGCCGTAAACAATTTCATATGTGTAACAATTTTACGCCGTGAACAATTTTGTACGGTTAACAATTTCATACGGTTAATAATTTTCTACGGTAAACAATTTTATGCTGTTTACAATTTTATACGGTTAACAATTTCATACGGTTAATAATTTTCTACGGTAAACAATTTTATGCCGTAAACAATTTTGTACGGTTAACAAATTTATGCCTTAAACAATTTCATACGGTTAACAATTTTATAAGGTAAACAATTTTATGCCGTAAACAATTTTGTACGGTTAACAATTTTATACGGTTAAAAATTTTATGCCGTAAACAATTTTATACGGAAAACAAATTTATGCCGTTTACAATTTTATACGGTAAACAATTTTATGCCGTAAACAATTTCATACGGTTAACAAATTTATTAGTTAAACAATTTTATACCGTTAAAAATTTTCTATGATAAACAATTTTATGCCGTAAACAATTTTATACGGTTAACAAATTTATGCCGTAAACAATTTCATACGGTTAACAATTTTATAAGGTAAACAATTTTATGCCGTAAACAATTTTGTACGGTTAACAATTTTATACGGTTAAAAATTTTATGCCGTAAACAATTTTATACGGAAAACAAATTTATGCCATTTACAATTTCATATGGTTAACAATTTTATAAGGTTAACAATTTTATGCCGTAAACATTTTGTACGGTAAACAATTTTATACGGTAAACAATTTTAAGCCGCAAACAATTTTCTACAGTAAGTAATTTTAGGCCGTAAACAATTTTATACGCTTAATAATGTTGTGCCGTAAACAATTTTAAACGGTTAACAATTTTACGCCGTAAACAATTTTATATGGTTAACAATTTTATGCCGTAAACAATTTCATACGGTTAACAAATTTATAAATTAAACATTTTTATACCGTAAACAATTTTCTATGGTGAACAATTTTGTGCCGTTAACAATTTTATGCCGCAAACAATTTTCTACGGTAAACAATTTTGTGCAGTAAAGAATTTTATACGGTTAACAATTTTACGCCGTGAACAATTTTGTACGGTTAACAATTTCATACGGTTAATAATTTTCTACGGTAAACAATTTTTTGCTGTTTACAATTTTATACGGTTAACAATTTCATACGGTTAATAGTTTTTTACGTTAAACAATTTTATGCCGTAAACAATTTTATACGGTTAACAATTTCATCCGGTTATTATATTAATTTTATAGGGTTAACAATTTTTTACGGTAAACAATTTAAAGCCGTTAACAATTTTGTAAACAATTTTATGTTGTTAAATTCTAATACGGTTAACAATTTCATACGGTTTATAATTTTATACGGCTTACAATTATACGCCGTAAACAATTTTATGCCGTAAGCAATTTTCTACGGTAAACGATTTTATGCCGTTAACAATTTTATACGGTTAACAATTTTATGCCGTAAACAATTTCATACGGTTAACAAATTTATAAGTTAAACAATTTTCTATGTAAACAATTTTGTGCCGTAAACAATTTTATGCCGCAAACAATTTTCTACGGTAAACAATTTTATGCCGTAAACAATTTTGTACGGTTAACAATTTTATACGGTTAAAAATTTTATGCCGTAAACAATTTTATACGGAAAACAAATTTATGCCATTTACAATTTCATATGGTTAACAATTTTATAAGGTTAACAATTTTATGCCGTAAACATTTTGTACGGTAAACAATTTTATACGGTAAACAATTTTAAGCCGCAAACAATTTTCTACAGTAAGTAATTTTAGGCCGTAAACAATTTTATACGCTTAATAATGTTGTGCCGTAAACAATTTTAAACGGTTAACAATTTTACGCCGTAAACAATTTTATATGGTTAACAATTTTATGCCGTAAAAAATTTCATACGGTTAACAAATTTATAAGTTAAACATTTTTATACCGTAAACAATTTTCTATGGTAAACAATTTTGTGCCGTTAACAATTTTATGCCGCAAACAATTTTCTACGGTAAACAATTTTGTGCAGTAAAGAATTTTATACGGTTAACAATTTTACGCCGTGAACAATTTTGTACGGTAAACAATTTCATACGGTTAATAATTTTCTACGGTTAACAATTTTATGCTGTTTACAATTTTATACGGTTAACAATTTCATACGGTTAATAATTTTCTACGGATTACAAATTTTCGCCGTAAACAATTTTATGCCGTTAACAATTTATTTATTTATTTATTTATTTATAAATAAACGCCCTTTATTGGGGCTTTTACATACATAGCATAGAAAAAACATTTTATTGTACATAACTGAACTGCCTCAATAACAATATTTTAAATTTATTCAAAGATGAATTGAAGATGTCCACTGACTTGGTATAATTGTTTCCCTCCATCAGTAATTTAATTTAATACGGTTAACAAATTTATGCCGTAAACAATTTCATACGGTTAACAATTTTATAAGGTAAACAATTTTATGCCGTACACAATTTTGTACGGTAAACAATTTTATACGGTTAACAATTTTATGCCGTAAACAATTTATACGGTAAACAAATTTATGCCATAAACAAATTCATATGGTTAACAATTTTATAAGGTTAACAATTTTATGCCGTAAACAATTTTGTACGGATAACAATTTTATACGGTGAACAATTTTAAGCCGCAAACAATTTTCTACAGTAAGCAATTTTAGGCCGTAAACAATTTTATATGCTTAATAATGTTGTGCCTTAAACAATTTTAAACGGTTGACAGTTTTACGCCGTAAACAATTTTATATGGTTAACAATTTTATGCCGTAAACAATTTCATACGGTTAACAAATTTATAAGTTAAACAATTTTATACCGTTAACAATTTTATACGGTTAACAATTTTACGCCGTGAACAATTTTGTACGGTTAACAATTTCATACGGTTAATAATTTTCAACGGATTACAAATTTTCGCCGTAAACAATTTTATGCCGTTAACAATTTATTTATTTATTTATTTATAAATAAACGCCCTTTATTGGGGCTTTTACATACATAGCATAGAAAAAACATTTTATTGTACATAACTGAACTGCCTCAATAACAATATTTTAAATTTATTCAAAGATGAATTTAAGATGTCCACTGACTTGGTATAATTGTTTCCCTCCATTAGTAATTTAATTTAATACGGTTAACAAATTTATGCCGTAAACAATTTCATACGGTTAACAATTTTATAAGGTAAACAATTTTATGCCGTACACAATTTTGTACGGTAAACAATTTTATACGGTTAACAATTTTATGCCGTAAACAATTTATACGGTAAACAAATTTATGCCATAAACAAATTCATATGGTTAACAATTTTATAAGGTTAACAATTTTATGCCGTAAACAATTTTGTACGGTAAACAATTTTATACGGTGAACAATTTTAAGCCGCAAACAATTTTCTACGGTAAACAATTTTAGGCCGTAAACAATTTTATACGCTTAATAATGTTGTGCCGTTAACAATTTTAAACGGTTAACAATTTTACGCCGTACAAAATTTTATACGGTTAACAATTTCAAACCGTTAATAATTTTCTACGGTAAACAATTTTATGCTGTTAACAATTTTATACGGTTAACATTTTCATAAGGTTTATAATTTTCTACGGTAAACAATTTTATGCTGTTTACAATTTTATACGGTTAACAATTTCATAAGGTTAATAATTTTATACGGTTTACAATTTTATGCCGTAAACAATTTTATTCCGTTAACAATTTTCTACGGTTAACAATTTCATCCGGTTATTATATTAATTTTATAGGGTTAACAATTTTTTACGGTAAACAATTTTATGCCGTTAACAATTTTGTAAACAATTTTATTTTGTTAAAAATCTAATACGGTTAACAATTTCATACGGTTTATAATTTTATACGGTTTACAATTATACGCCGTAAACAATTTTATGCCGTAAACAATTTTCAACGGTAAACAATTTTATGCCGTTTACAATTTTATACGGTAAACAATTTTATGCCGTAAACAATTTCATACGATTAACATATTTATAAGTTAAACAATTTTATACCGTAAACAATTTTCTATGGTAAACAATTTTGTGCCGTAAACAATTTTATTCCGCAAACAATTTTCTATGGTAAACAATTTTGTGCCGTAAACAATTTTATATATGTAACAATTTTACGCCGTGAACAATTTTGTACGGTTAACAATTTCATACGGTTAATAATTTTCTACGGTAAACAATTTTATGCTGTTTACAATTTTATACGGTTAACAATTTCATACGGTTAATAATTTTCTACGGTAAACAATTTTATGCCGTAAACAATTTTATACGGTTAACAAATTTATGCTGTAAACAATTTCATACGGTTAACAATTTTATAAGGTAAACAATTTTATGCCGTAAATAATTTTGTACGGTTAACAATTTTATACGGTTAACAATTTTATGCCGTAAACAATTTTATACGGTAAACAAATTTATGCCATAAACAATTTCATATGGTTAACAATTTTATAAGGTTAACAATTTTATGCCGTAAACATTTTGTACGGTAAACAATTTTATACGGTAAACAATTTTAAGCCGCAAACAATTTTCTACAGTAAGCAATTTTAGGCCGTAAACAATTTTATACGCTTAATAATGTTGTGCCGTAAACAATTTTAAACGGTTAACAATCTTACGCCGTAAACAATTTTATATGGTTAATAATTTTATGCCGTAAACAATTTCATATGGTTAACAAATTTATAAGTTAAACAATTTTATACCGTAAGCAATTTTCTATGGTAAACAATTTTGTGCCGTTAACAATTTTATGCCGTTAACAATTTATTTATTTATAAATAAACGCCCTTTTTTGGGGCTTTAACATACATAGCATAGAAAAAACATTTTATTGTACATAACTGAACTGCCTCAATAACAATATTTTAAATTTATTCAAAGATGAATTGAAGATGTCCACTGACTTGGTATAATTGTTTCCATCCATCAGTTATTTAATTTAATACGGTTAACAAATTTATGCCGTAAACAATTTCATACGGTTAACAATTTTATAAGGTAAACAATTTTATGCCATACACAATTTTGTACGGTAAACAATTTTATACGGTTAACAATTTTATGCCGTAAACAATTTATACGGTAAACAAATTTATGCCATAAACAATTTCATATGGTTAACAATTTTATAAGGTTAACAATTTTATGCCGTAAACAATTTTGTACGGTAAACAATCTCATACGGTAAACAATTTTATTCGGAAAACAATTTTATACGGTAAACAATTTTGTTCATTCTCTTCAAACATATCAAATTGAATTTCACTATTGATATCTGGATTAAATGAAGTTGAATATTGCCAGTGGAAATTAATTTACTTCCCGACATCCAATCGAGCTGAAACTCGGCAGAGAGACTCAGAATCAATGACAATGCATGTTTTTAACTTTTGGCGGTACTTAAGTTCACACGCATTTTTCTAAAATATAACAACTATTTTTGAAGTACTTCGTTGAGAATCTTAAAATTAATCACTAATCACTAGACACAAACTTAAAAGAATTCGCCAACTGCTTAGTCATTGGATGAAAAATGCAAAATTACCCAATTAAAGATTGGCAGTGTCCGTAGTAATCAAGGGTTTGGTAGTCGTTCAAGGAGCACCATCACTGGAGTGGAGATTGTCCTGACGATAGCCAGTCACCGATATATGAAAAGGGACAAAAAAAAAACTTCGTTAATTTCAGTTTCTCTTAAGTCCAGTCAAACCTAATAAAGTACAAGCAATCGTTTAAAGACACATAAAAATAATTAAGATTTTTAACTTACGATAATTAAAATCAATTTAAAAAATTCGTAGAAAGCGGTATCTTTTGATAAAAAAAACTGATCTTTGCTTTTTTATCGATATTTTTTGTTATTTTTTACTTTCAAATCAACTGATTTTAAAAAAAAACACAAGAATTTATTGATGAAGCTATTTAAATGGTTTTTAACGGTTTTATATATAAGAATGATGTTATTGGTCAATTAAATTTGTTAATTACCTCATTAATTAAATACTTTTTTCTCTGTGTTTTTTTAGCTTTCGATTATTTTTTTGAGATGTGTTGCACACTTCATTTGATATTTAGATATTTTTTAGCCGTAAACGGATAAATCGAAACATGAAAATAGAAGGTAAAATTACTGCAGATATCGGTCGGTACATTATTGGAGAAAGAAATCACTTTGTGCTTTGACACCTATACTTAAATTACGTTACGCTTAAACCTAAACTAAGCTTTAACCACTAAACCGATTTAAATTTTTTTTTCATCAATAGAAAGCTACATTATCAGCGAGTAACATAGGCTGTATACAATAGTAAACTCTGGCGTTATGAAATTTGTATAAATGACAATGTGTGTATTTCATATATTTTAGCGGCAATGAGGAAAGGCATAAGGTGGGATTCACGAAGAGGGAAGAGACGAGAAAGGGGGAAAGCTGGGAAGGTGAAAGGGACGCACGGGAAAGGACTTGCAGGGAGAATCAATTTATTTCTTTTAATGGCAACCAGCCACAAAAGATAAGTACAAGTGCAATAATAATTTTCTCCTAATACCGTGCAAGCAAAGCCGCGGGTAAAAGCTAGTATTTAATAAAAATAAACAAGTTTCATTAATTTATTTACCGACCCTTTGCGCTTTGCTCAAGTATCATACTTGAATAAAGTGAAACCGGTTGGTAAATAAATTAATGAAAACTAGTGGTTTTGCACATAGTAATTGTTTTATTTAATTAATTAAGGTAAGATTAAATGGTCGGAAAAGAAAGAAAGTTCAGGGTAGATAACTTTTCTTCAATTTTCTGATTTTTTAATCGTTCTATTTCATCACAGAACCCTCGGTAGAAATGGTTCTATGCCAACTGAGAATAAAGTCAACTCAACACCTCCTTGAAAAGTCATTAAAAGCCACGAAAAAAATAATTTTAAATTAGCAGATAACCCTAACCTATTTAAACAATTTTTAATAAATATTTTTTTATCACTCTAAATGTCTTATCTGAGATGGTTCTGAGTTGGTTTCATTCCGATTTGTCCGGTCACAGGTAGAAATATTCAGTATATTGGTCATTTCATTCAAATAGTTGATGCTTTATGGAAATCTCTTCAAATCTGTCATCAGTGACACTGCCTTTATTAAACGGATAGTTAGTTCCATGACTCGCCGGTCAGAAGTAAGATAGCAAAATCTCAACGTTCAACGTCCGCGCACTTTATGAATAAACCATGTAATTTCCTTTCTACGTTATATCCGTAAAGTTTCTACTCGCGTTTCACCACTCAGCAGCTAATAATATATTATTCCAATAATGTGTCGTGGGAATCTACTATATTTTGAAAATTTATCTTTGTAAGGTATCAGACAAAATTATTAACTTTGAACGAGACATAATGAAAAATTTCCAAGTTCTATTCTTTAAAGTAAGTATGAGAAAGGTGTCAATTTTTAAGAATATTTTCGTTATTGAGATAATGACTGTTTGGTTTGGTGTTGTGATAATTAATTAAAACGTAGAATTTAATAAAGATGTTTTAATAACGTTAGACCACCAAAAGGCTCCATTGCCCGAAGCTGGCGGAACTGTGTACAGTAAATTTATCGACGACACAAATTAAAAAGAAGGAGGAAGTTTGGGAAGATTCTGGTTATTTAGACCTGGATACTGGATATATGTAGAGCAAAACATATCAGGCAATTTGGGAGGCGGGTATGGGTACCGCCGTCCCTGGAACCTTTTATTGGATAACCAACATCTTTGCCATAGGCAGGGCTGGGCAAAATAGACGCTTTACTGTAATTAAAATACAAATTACAAAATACTTTTTCGCTTCTATTTAAAATATGAAATACAAATATTTTTTTTTTTTCAAAAACAAATTACAATAAACAAAATATATTTGGTTTTGGTAGAATCTTGGGTTGCAATAAATTGTCGTAAGTGCCTTATCTAGGGGTGCTTTTCCATAGAAGCAAAGCTGAGCAGAGTGAAACAGCAGAGACGTACAAAAATTGATTTATCATATTGCTAAGAAGACACATCTCATCTCCGCTCAACTTGTAAAGTTTTGAGGTTTTCGCGGAATTTGATCATCCATTATCAATTATCAATTAACTCGGGTCTTCATGAATAAATACCGCGAAACGATGAAAATGACAATTGACAAGATACTTGCTTTAACGTATAGTGTTGCCAACTCTAAATATTAACATATGCTGCTCTGGATTCTAGCGTTTTTGGTCTGTGTATTATCTACGTCAATTTATTTTTCATTATCATTATTTACGTATTTGAATGTTTATTTTGAAGCCGTTCTCCTGAACAAATGTACGCGAAAAAACCCAAATTGTTTCAATACTATTTAAATTTTTAATTTTTTTTACACCCTGCCGGATTTCATACTGGTGACCACGACAAAATTAACTCTTACCCTTGTTAGATAACAAGTGATGTAAAGGTATACCAAATTTTTAAAATGTCAAATTGAACCACGTTAATAATATTACAAAACCACATATCCATTGCTTTTTTTTAATAATCGGATGGTGGAAATGCGAAAAAATAATTGAAATCTTTGTACCAACGATCTACCCCGCTGCATGTTTATTTCATTAATAAAATAAATTTCTTGTAGCAAAAATTTATAAAACTTTTTCTGAAGACAGTCGCAAATCAGCGGTTGACGGCGAACAGCTTTGAACTAGATGTATGCGTAGAAGAGAAGAGAAAACGGAGTGTTGTTATGATGGAATTATTGAAAGATATTTCAACTACCCCAAGGCGAAGAGGCAAATCGAATACCAACAAATTATACTGCTGTGCTACCACACTCATTGTGCGTCGATAAATGGACTACACAAATTACTATAAACGAGGTATTCTTCAATAAAATAACAAGTAAATGTGATATTGAAAAGCATTTACCTATATGCTTTCTATGTTCTATACTTTTCATATTATTTTATTTTATATTTTACTACATTCTTCCATACTCCTTTATATTACTCTACGGTCATTTACATTATTTTATATTCTTCTGTATTCATTAATATTCTTAAATATTATATTATTTATTGATATATATATATATATATATATATTGGCCTCTTCCCGTAGTGTGTTGATCCAGTAAGAAGTTATAAGCCAAGTTGATCCACCTTTAACACCATATAACTTGGCTGTGATGGAATACATCTGTATGATTTTGCAACATTATTACATTAGTTACCAAGGTTGCCAGTTTGCAAGTAAAAATATTTGATGTACTTATCATAAAATTTTTAAAATTTGTATGGGAATCGCTTGCAAATTTACATGCTATGTTGATCTGTCGCTTGTAAATTAACATACTTCGTTGATCTACATAATCGTATAACTTATGTACCTATATGTCGTTTTACAGTTCTTTTGCTGATCCGATTTAAATGACCAATCAGAGAGGTTGTGAAGGAAGCCTTCTGATTGGTCATAAAGAACATGTACCTATATGGAGTTTTACTGTCAATTGGTTGATCTGATATATAATGGCGCATTCTAGGGCTGCCACAGAGTTGTGACATTATTCCAGGGCTGCTACATACTCTAAATTATGTATTATTATTATTTGACAATAAATATTTTCGGTATTACGAAATGCGGCCAAAAATTTCATGGAGAGGGAACGAACGAGACGAGGGAAGGGGAAGGCGGGGAAGGTGGAAGGAAATGGGGCGCACGGAAAAGGACATGCAGGGAGAATCAATTTGAGTGAGTGAGTGAAGGAGGCTATATCAATTATACCGCCGCCCTGGGAACCATTTACTGGATAACCAACCTCTGCCATAGGTCACCTCAGGAGGTGGGGAATGGGGGGGGGGGGGGGGATCTCATGTCTACTTAAGTTTTCTGAAGGTTTCACTTCTACTGCGTGTCAAGTACAAGTTCAAATTAGAGCGTGCGCAAGTAATTTTTTTGATAAGTCTGTATTATTTTACGAAAAGCGTTGCTTTACGATCCTTGACTAAGAATTCAGAAGTCGCAGGTTAAAGTTATGGCGTGCGCAAATAATTTTTTTTTGATAAGTTTGTATTATTTTACGAAAATGCGTTGCTTTACGATCCTTGACTAAGAATTCAGAAGTCGCAAGTTCAAATTATGGCGTGCGCAAGTAAATGAATGATGCAGAAAATTATTATAATATAATTGTTATAATTACACGAATTATCATTTTCCTAGTTATTGCCGAACGTTTGTTTTAAAATTGTATTTTTATCAAAGTTTTTATTCCAGCAGGACTGGGAGAGTAGAGCAATCCCAGTCTGCCATCATATTTCGTAAACAATAATAATGTAATAATTTATGAGAGTAAATTAAAGATCTCAAAGAAAAAAATAGAAATAAAATGTGCTAACATATTAAGTAGGTACCCAATTAAAACATAAAATGAAAATAAGTTAATAATTTGACAGTTATATAATACAGTCCTGACAGTTGATCCCCCGACAGTTGATCTGATGGACGGTTGATACCTCGGACAATTGATCCCCTGACAGTTGACCCCCCGACAGTTGATCCCTCGGACAATTGGATGGACATGGACATTGGGCGGATATTTGATCCCTCGGACATTTGATCCCTCGGACTCGGAGGGATCAACTGTCGGCGGACCAATTGTCGGAGGATCAATTCGCCGGACCAACCGTCGTGAAACCGTTTTTTTCAATGACACTGAATGTATAGAACACAGTTTAGTAAATGGATTTACTCAAAATTTCTACAGAACATTAAATTTTAGCAGAAAAGTGTTTCTATGAACACTGGTGAGCTCTGGTTTTATGAAATTACTATAAAAAAATTAGTAAGTGGTGCACAAGTTGTTTGGAAAAGTTAGTGTATATCATGTATTTTAGCGGCAGGGAGGGTAGGCGGGAGGGGGAGGGGAATCCGGGACTGGCGGAGGGGAATGAAGGGGGAAAGATTCGCGGGAGAAAGGGTCGAAGGAGGGGGGAAGTCGGGAAAGTGGACAGCGGAGGGGGGGGGGGGGGGGGTTCGCGGGACGGAGCGAAGCAGAAAAGGGGAGTGCGAAAAGCAAAGAAGGTGGAGGGGGATCGCAAGAGGGGAAGAGGGGGGGAAGGGGAACGGGGATGAATAGGAAAGAACACTCAGGGAGAAACAATATCTTTATTTAAGTGGTATTGCAACGCATGCCGGGTTCAACAAAGAACGGGGACCCAAGGGAATGGACGTGCAGGGAGAAACAATTCGTTTCTTTGAATGGCATTGCAACGCGTGCCGGGAACCAGCTTGTATTTTTGATAAAATAATGCCTTAAAAATAAGTTTACGAGATTTATTTATTTATTTACACATATTCGGCATAACATGTGCGATTAACATAATTAACGTAACATGTAAATACCTAGTAACTAACCTGGTAACTTTGATAATTTATCAATTATTTTTATACGAAAAGACAAAAAAAGAGGTGAGAGTAACATTTATAATACATTTGTCTAAAAAAATATGTATGTGTTTATTTTTTTTTCATTATTTGTAATTTTAGTTAGAAAATGCGTGAGGTGAGCCATTTTTAAAACTTTTTTATGTTTGCATGACAAATTTTTATATTTAAAAAATTGTATGTTTATTTTGAACTAAAAAATTTGAAAGCGTATTTCATGAACTTTCAAAAACAGTTTTTAGTTTTGGGGTATGTTCAGAAATATTCCATTTATTTGCATTTCTTTGTAAAGCGGAAAGATTTTGACCATCTGAAAAATACGCCAAAATTTTGAAGGGTTAAATAGGTTACGTTAGGTTAGGATTACCGGCTATTTAAAAAAAAAATTTCATAGCTCTTATTGACTTTTCAAGGAGTTGTTGAGTTGACTTTATTCTCAGTTGGCATGAAACCATTTTGAAGGCCGCCCATCTTGAAACCGTCCACCTATTCGCTACTTGGTAACTGCTAATGTTAACAAACTAATCAAAAGGGCCTTTCACCAGCTACACACAAATATTAACGGATGAAAGTAATTGCTCTTTTTTGTCTTTTCCTATGAACTTATTGTTCTGAGTAGTTGTGCGAAACACATACTACCATACGTTGAACTCAACAGTATTAGAGAGAGACATGTAGCATTAGCAGAGCAAGTGGTCATCACGTGTCGATCACGTGATGATGCGATGACGCAGATCATTTGTTTACATTCGCTCCAACAAAGAATCGACATGTTTTGTTTTGTCTTGCCGATATTTCGTCACCTTATTTAAATAGGGTTCTAACTGACATTTTTTTCAAAACTGACCTTTGATTGCCAAAGCAGTTTTTTGCTCATTTCTACACCCAAAATAATTTTCAGAACCATCCGTGTTGTATTTTCGTAGATATATGTATGACAAAGTTCTAACATCAAGCATTTTCAATAATAATTCATTTTACATTCTCACTACACTTACACTCTCTATTTTTCTTGTATCTGACAGTTGATCTTAAATAAGAGACCCATTATGGTTCGTCACTTTATTTGGATAGGGTTCTAACTGTGTCTTCTCTATCATTTTCTAAGGTTTCTAAGTTTCCAAAGACGAATTTTCGTAATCTATTTAACAATTTTAGTTAAAGTATTTTAGTTTATCGTATTTAAATGGAAAATATTTAAATAGGACGTGGCTTGGAATTACATTAGTGAAATGTAATTAGAACCTTGTGCAATGTATTATTATGCCTTAGCTGGTTGTACAGGGTTCTATTTGCATGTTTAGGTATGTTCTAAAAGGGTAAATATACGTCCTATTTAAATACTTTCCTTCAAAATATGTTCAATTAAAATACGTTTAACAATTTTCAACTTCAAAATCGGAAATTGGTAAATAGATTATGAGAAATCGTCTTTGCAAACTTTGACACCTCATATCTAAGAACAAGGTGAAGTGAAGTTAGAACCCTATCAAAAGTTGCGTTCTTTTTGGGTGTATTTCTAGTAATAATTTATAATAGTAATAAGTTATTTTGTTTAAGTACAAAATGTAATTAATAATTAATAAATACATAATTATATAAATCCTTCGGTACCGGTAGAAGTGAAACCTTCAGAAAACCTAAGTAGACAATTTTCATTAGTGAAATATTTTTTTTTATTATTTATTATTAAGAAAAGAGAAATGCGATATTAATTCTTTTAATGCAGGTCGATAACTTAATAGTTTTTCTAGGATTACCCAAATTATTGAGTATTTGCTTTACAAAACACATTAAATACAGCGTAAAACTTTCGATAGTAAAAGTTCACATTTTTTAAGTGAAAATTTCTTTAGCACCGTTGTGATTTGAAACTCAATGAAACGAAAAATAGCGAAAAAGAGACAAAAACATCCATTAATAGGAGTAACTTTGCGAGAGAATGAAATAGTATATTTAGTCCCCTCTTTGTGACGGCTCTACACAAGGAAACATGTAGAAACATGTCTGAGTCCAACTACAAGAAAGCGGACACGTCACGTTCTTTTTGAGTGTATTTCTAGTAATTATTTATTCTTGTAATAAGTAATTTTGTTTAAGTATAACATGTAATTATTAATTAATAAATACATAATTAAATTAATCCTTCGGTACCGGTAGGAGTGAAACCTTCAGAAAACTAAAAAAGATAATTTTCATACGTGAAATAATTTTTGTTATTATTTAATATTAAGAAAAATTGTAATGCGATATTAATTCTTTTAATGCAGATCGGTAAATAAATAGTTTTTCTAAGATGGCCCAAATTATTGAGTATTTGCTAAAAAAAAACAACTTATATATAGCGTAAAACTCTCGTTAATAAAATAATACTTTTGGAAGATTTTTTGATTGATTCGTGTACAAACCGTGCTCTAAAGTAAGAATCCAAAATTTCAGTCCGTTTGTTGCCATAGGGCCAAAGTTGTGACCGATCGCAAATGTAAAAACCTATACCTACGAACGATGAGTTTTCTAAAAACTATACTTTTGGAAGATTTTTTGATTGATTCGTGTACAAACCGTGCTCTAAAGTAAGAATCCAAAATTTCAGTCCGTTTGTTGCCATAGGGCCAAAGTTGTGACCGATCGCAAATGTAAAAACCTATACCTACGAACGATGAGTTTTCTAAAAACTATACTTTTGGAAGATTTTTTGATTGATTCTTGTACAGACCGTGCTTTTAAGTAAGAATCCAAGATTTCAGTCTGTTTGGTGGATGATGGCCCAAATTATTGAGTATTTGCTAGAAAAAAACAAATTATATACAGCGTAAAACTCTCGTTAGTAAAATTATACTTTTGGAAGATTTTTTTTATTGATTCGTGTATAAACCGTGCTCTAAAGTAAGAATCCAAAATTTCAGTGTGTTTGGTGCCATAGGGCTAGAGTTGTGACCGATTCCAAGTATAAAACGTGCCCTGAAAAACGAAGAGTGTTCTAACAACTATATTTTTGGAATTTTTTTGTTTGATTCTTGCACAAACTGTGCTTTTAAGTAAGAATCCAAAATTTCAGTCTGTTTGGTGCCATAGGGCCAAAGTTGTGACCGATCGCAAATGTAAAAACCTATACCTACGAACGATGAGTTTTCTAAAAACTATACTTTTGGAAGATTTTTTGATTGATTCTTGTACAGATCGTGCTTTTAAGTAAGAATCCGAAATTTCAGTCTGTTTGGTGGATGATGGCCCAAATTATTGAGTATTTGCTAAAAAAAAACTAATATATACAGCGTAAAACTCTCGTTAGTAAAATTATACTTTTGGAAGATTTTTTGATTGATTCTTGTACAGACCGTGCTTATAAGTAAGAATTCAAAATTTCAATCTGTTTGGTGCCATAGGGCCAAAGTTGTGACCGATCGCAAGTGTAAAAACTAATACCTCCGAACGATGAGATACTTTTGGAAGATTTTTTTTGATTGATTCTTGTACAGATTGTGCTTTTAAGTAAGAATACAAAATAATCGTCCTGTTTGGTGCCATAGGGCCAAAGTTGTGAGCGATCGCAAGTGTAAAAACAAATATCTCCAAACGATAAGTATTCTTAAAACTATACTTTTGGAAGATTTTTGGTTGATTCTTGTACGGACCAAGCTTTTAGGTAAGAATCCAAAATTTCAGTCTGTTTGGTGGATGATGGCCCAAATTATTGAGTATTTGCTAAAAAAAAAAACAACTTATATACAGCGTAAAACTGTCGTTAGTAAAATTATACTTTTGGAAGATTTTTTGATTGATTCTTGTACAGACCGTGCTTTATAGTAAGAATCCAAAATTTCAGTCTGTTTGGTGGATGATGGCCCAAATTATTGAGTATTTGCTAAAAAAAAACTTTTATATACAGCGTAAAACTCTCGTTAGTAAAATTATACTTTTGGAAGATTTTTTTATTGATTCGTGTACAAATCGTGCTCTGAAGTAAGAATCCAAAATTTCAGTGTGTTTGGTGCCATAGGGCTAGAGTTGTGACCGATTCCAAGTGTAAAACGTGCCCTGAAAAACGATGAGTTTTCTAACAACTATACTTTTGGAAGATTTTTTCATTGATTCTTGTACGGACCGTGCTTTTAAGTAAGAATCCAAAATTTCAGTCTGTTTGGTGGATGATGGCCCAAATTATTGAGTATTTGCTAAAAAAAAACTAATATATACAGCGTAAAACTCTCGTTAGTAAAATTATACTTTTGGAAGATTTTTTGATTGATTCTTGTACAAACCGTGCTTTTAAGTAAGAATTCAAAATTTCAATCTGTTTGGTGCCATAGGGCCAAAGTTGTGGCCGATCGCAAGTGTAAAAACTTATACCTACGAACGATGAGATACTTTTGGAAGATTTTTTTTGATTGATTCTTGTACAGACCGTGCTTTTAAGTAAGAATCCAAAATTTCAGTCTGTTTGGTGCCATAGGGCCAGAGTTGCAAGTCGATGGGTCGAGAGAGTCAGGCTCAAAAGGTTAAAATGCCTCCCTCAACCAAACGTTTTTGACCCGGTCCGCCACGTCGCAGGTGGCCAGACGCATTCGCCGCCAAGACCTGGACAAACTTCACCCCATGAACCCGGGCACCCCTGCTTAGTCACCAAATGCAACGATCTTCTTGAGGTGACCTATGGCAGAGGTGTTGGTTAACCAGTTAATGGATCCCGGGGAGGCGGTACTCCGTATTCTAAGATTGATACCCCCCCCGCCCTTCCCAGTCCCCTGCAATTCTTCGTCTACAATTATACAATTATTCCTTACTTAAGTCATTTCTTCACCCCCCCCCTACCCCCTCCCTACCGCCACACCCTACCCCCCTCCCCCACCACCCATCCCCGCCCTTCCCACTCCCATGGAATTACTCGTCTACAATTATACAATTAGTCCTTACTAAAGCTATTTCTTCACCCCCCCCCCTACACCCCCTTCACTCCTCCCTACACTCCCTCCATACCCCCCCTACCCCCCCCCTGCGGCGGTATAATTCATTCACTCAATATCTCAAATTAATTCTCCCTGCATGTCCTTTCCCGTGCGCCCCGTTCCCTTACACCTTTCCCGCTTTCCCCCTCCCTCGTCTTTTTCCTCTCCGTAAAATTTTTGCCGCATTTCGTAATACCGAAAATATTTATTGTCAAATAATAATAATACATAATTTAGAGTATGTGGCAGCCCTGCAATAATCTCACAACTCTGTCGTAGCCCTGGAACGCGCAATATATACTAGATCAACGAATTAACAGTAATGTTCCATATAGGTACATGTTTTTTATGACCAATCAGAATGCTTCCATCTCTGATTGGTCATTATATAAGATCAACATAGACAAAACGTGTAAAATGTATATGCCACCGAAAAATGGGCGTGGCTTACAGCAAAATCTCGATGACTTAAGTTGATCCATAAGGATCCACATATGTATGCCAGCTTTGGTAATAGATCAACTTATCCGCTTGGATCAACAAGAGCAAACGGATCAACTAAAAACTGGTCTACCGTCACGAAAGATCAACTTAGTACGAGAGGGTATAAATATATATATATATATATATATATATATTTTCATTTTATATTCTCGCACATTCTTTATATTGCGTATGTTAATGTACTGTATATGAAAATCAACCACCACAACACGGGCATGTGCCTAGTATGGTGGTCGAAAAATTTCCAATTCATGTAACAAACAATTCAAAGAATAAAGAAACTAAAAAAAAAAAAAAAAAAATTTTTACCGTTGAAAGATAGTACCTACCTGGAAGACAGTTGCTTGATGAGAATGAGAATGGGTCGTTTTTCGACTCATTCTTGAGTTCAACAGCTCGGCTATGGAACGATTTGCCGGCATCTGTGTTTCCTCCCTCCTACAACATGGGTCTCTTCAAGACCAATGTTCATTCCTTCCTCTCCTCAAAAAGACCCTCCACACAGCATCCCAGATGACATAGGCCCTAAGGGAAATTATTTTCCTCGGGGCCTCCTGTGTGGAGTTAATGTAAAAACAAAAAAAAAAAAGATAGCGATGCAAAAGCTCTAAAATTTGATATCAACGCTTTGAAGTAATAGTATTCTTTGGATAGTCCGGGTTAAAAGCGGTAAAAATAATTAAATTCTTGACTTTGACATCGATATTTTCATGGGTGTTAACCATTTTATCAAATCTTATTTCACTCAAGAGTTAATCAATTTTTGGCTTCTAATTTTATTAGAAACTTTATTAGTAAACCGTTTTATTTAGTGTTTCAATCGGATATATTACGCAATCTACACTGTATGATTTTCACGATGAAGTAGAATTGCCCCTTTCTACTGGCATGTGCGCATTAAATAGAGAAGATGAATAGTTTACACGCTTATGAGGACATTTGTATGACCACAGGTGCTGCAATTGAGTTCAGCATGATCATTTTACTGTACATAAGAGTACCGACTAAAGCGCTCAAGAGAAATGAATCAGTTTTTGCGAAATGGCAAACGAAAAATGTGGTATATTTTTCAAACATTAATTTTAAAGAATTTTATTGTGAATGTATTTGTTATAAAATAAAGAGCATGTATTATTTGGTTAAAGCGAAAAAAATATGTTTTTTTTGTTTTTCACAACACTGATATATTTATGTATGTCCTATCACCTAAATAAAAATTAGGTGTAATTAATCAGATGAGAGGAGATATGTATGTATCGATAGGGCTAAAGAAGGAGGTAGCGCAACAAGGCACAACCCCCCAAGAATAAATCTAAAATCATATGATTTGAATTGATGAGAAGATAGATTTTTAACAATTTGTTATGACTATAATAAAAGGAAGCGCAATACGGCATAATACACAAAAAATAAATCGCGATAATTCACACCATCCCTACAAATACTGAAGAGTAAATCACACCGTTTCTAAGCAACAAAATGTCTGGTTTTCTTTCTTAACCTCTTATTGCAATATTTTGCTCCATCAAAATCATTTGCAAAATTGGCATAAAAAATTGGTTGTCTGTTAAGTCGGTTTACGGACGATAATTTAACGTGATAACGTCACGAGCTGAACGCTTAAGCCGAAGGCTTAGGCCGATCGTGCCTCTTTATCGCTTATTCCGCGCTCTCGCCGAACGCTTAGGACGAACGCTTATTCCGCGCCCTCCCTTGCACGCCCGGCTCAGGCGTAACGTAACAACGTGACAATGACTCATACTTTTTCGTGAACGCGGCCGGCTTTTATCGATTTATAATACGTAATCGCGTCAAAAATTTACCGTAGATGGAAAAATAGTTGTATAATTAAACATTTTAAAAATTAATTCACAGCCGCCATTTCGAAGTAATCCGCGAATTAGGCTATCCGCAATGGCGCGGCAGTGTCCTTGAAAGCAACCGTATTCCGGCGATCATCAGCGGCCAAGGGAAAGTAAGGTCGGGGCCGATTCGAGAACCTCCGTACACACTATTATACGTAAACTGCCATGCCGATACAGGGTGCACAGAAAGCGTGAAGCTTTTTACTAGATTTTATGATAGACTTTATTTAAACATCTCAAAATCTTAAATGGTTTGATTTTCTGGAATAAAAAATCTTGATCTAAATGATCTTTAGTTACCACATGTAACAATGCTCTTGAAACATTAACACAAACCAAAGACTTAGGCATCATTTTCCAATCAAATCTTCCATTTGTTAACCACGAAACAGATATCTCTTATAAGGGCTTAAAAATGTTGGGATTTATAACTAGGCTAACTAGAAATTTTAACAATATAAAGTGTATAAAACTGTTATATTTTGCATGTGTTAGAAGTCAACTTGAGTACAACTCTCCCGTCTGGGATCCACATTATAATATGCATGTACAAGCTGTTGAAAGAATACGAAACGAATTCTTACGTTTTCTAAATTTTAATAAGGGGATTTCAGCAACGTTGAACTACAACACTCTGTTAAATAATATGAATATGCTCAAATTGTCAGACAGTAGAATTTTCATTGACTTGGTATTTCTCTATAAAATTCTACATGATTTAGTTGATAGTCCAATATTGCTTGAATTGACAAGCTTCCGGATATCACAACGTAATACAAGAATCCAGGTTTTATTTAAGTGCGGAAATTCTGGGACTAGCTACCATATGTATTCCTCTTTACCCATAATACTGATGGAAGGAAACAATAACACCAAGTCAGTGGACATCTTCAGTTTATCTTTGAACAAATATAAAATATTGTTACTGAGGCAGTTCGGTTATGTACAATAAATATTGTCAGGTATGTTTTTAGGTTTTCACAGCCAAAAAGTATTTTTGTTATTGTTTTTGGGGTGTTATGCCGTGTTTCGCTACCTCTTTCTTTAGCCAACGTTTCGGACAGCGTTACGGTGTCCATCATCAGGGCAGATGAGCTCATCATTATGAATACCGCACAAGAGTCCTAACTGCTCCCGTATGGAGCAAGTGAGACTATGACATCTCCAATTAAGGTATGTTGTGAGGCTGAAGGTAGTGGAGAAGGGAAGGAGATGGGGAAGAGGAAGGTGGAGAAGTACCTGGCTATTCAGATCTGGTCACCAAACACGGCAAAAGCCATTTCAATTCTGAATGGTGGTCTTACATCAGGGTGATACTTATCTTCCACTCTGGATCGTGCCGCTAATACACTTTATTATTTTAAATGTATTAATTGTGAAATAACACATATTAATCAAATAAATGCCGGGATTCGATCTCGCGACCTTCGGTTTGTCAGTCAAGAGCCTTACAGCTAGACCACGCCAGCCGTCATAGCATATATATATATATATATAACAAAGCCGTATGTAGCAATTAAATAAATAATTTGTAAAAAGAAAAAACATAGATATGCGAAAAAAATACGATTATTTACATTATTTACATTTTTAAAATCCATTGGCCATTTTAAAAAAAAATTAATTTAAAAAAATAATAATAATAATATTAATTTAATAAAATAATCTTGATGAACGAAGTTATAACTTCATTTTGACGACCTCCGAAGCTGAGAAGCATGGTCCTCGACTACGAATCCGGAAGTAATGTTTTCAAATTTTTTAATCCGCAATTTTTATATACACATACATATATTATTATTAAATAATTTATAGTGTAATTTCCCATTCCAGAGTGGCAGATTCTCTCGTAATAACCCGGGTGAAAGACGACCTTTCAGAATTGAAATGGCTTTAGTTGTGTTTGATGATAAGGTTTGAATAGCCTACCTACCTTCTCAAACTTTTTCTACGCATCTTCTTTCCCTCCATATTCCCTCAGCCTTACAATATACCCCAATCGGGGATGCCTTAGACTCACTGGCTTCGGTTAGCAGGGAACTGTTGGGAATCACGTTTGGTATTCACATTTAAAAAAAAAAAAATATTATTTATTTTGAAAGCGGAGAGAAGTTGGAGAAAGCCGTCAGTTTGTTGTTTCATTTCCTGCGTAATTCTAGTAATTAACTTGACAGTTCATTGAACTGTCTTCATAGTCTGATCTTGTTCAGCCACAGATTTCTTCAGCTAAAAATTACATCGATTTGCCATGTTCTCTCTCTCTCTCAATATATCACCTAAATATCTTACTTATATTATAAATGCGAAAGTTTGTAGGTATGTTTGTTACTCTTTCACGCAAAACCTACTGCATGGATTTTAATGAAACTTTACAATATTATGGCTCATACATCAGAATAACGTAAAGGCTCCATGTAATGGTAAGTTTTGGCGTTATAAAATTTGTATAAATAAAAATGGGTGTATTTCATATATTTTAGCGGCAGGGAAGAAAGGCAGAGGTGGGGTTCGCGGAGAGGGACGATACGAGTGAGGAGGAAGGTGGGGATGGTGGAAGAGAACGGGGACGCACGGGAAAGGACAAGCAGGGAGAATCAATTTATTTATTTGAATGGCATTGCAACGCTTGTCGGGGACCAGTGTTAGTGTTAAAAATTAAAGACCTAGTTTTCAAAATTCCTTACATAATCAGAAGTTAAAAATAGGCTAATTAATAAAATAAATGGGCAAAACTCAAAATACTTGCAATGAAAGATGAAATCACTTCAATCTTAAAAGTCTATTAGCCAAAAACTAATAGAAAAAAATACATTGCCAAAAAACCTGACACTTTTGGCAATGCATTATTTTTCATTAGCTCCACACAAAATGGATTATATTGGGAGGTGGGAATGGGTACCGCCGCCCGGGGAACCTTTATTAGATAATCACCCCGAGTGGTTTGCTACGTTTGGTGATTTAGCAGGGATGCCCGGGTTGATTGGGTGAGGTTTGTCTAGGTCTTGGAGACGGATGACCAGGACACACTGAACCCCAGATTCCTACCCACCCCATATACCCTTTTCCTTCCCAGAACTCTCATTCCCTTCCTTAAAAAAACTTCCACACAGCATCCCCAAAGAGGACGTAGGCCCTGTGGGAAATTATTTTCCTCGGGGCCTCCTCTTTGGAGAAAAATACAAAATTTAGTTAGCATGACTTTTATAAGTCGTACTATTCTCGGAGAAATATCTCACAAAAATAAAATCTCTAAATTAAAAAAATAAAATAACATGTCAAATTGACTCTTCAAAAGTAGTTCCGAATTCTTAACTATCAGAGTTAGCACTTATTTATTTATTGACAAATCGTGATTTTAGTGAATCAAATTTTTTTAATTTCCCGATTAAAAATTAGAGGAAACACGGAAGCTGAGCTCCGTTCCACATCCCATGCGGTGTTCATAACAATCAGATACTTTCTGGAGTCAAGAATCTACAGACATATGCTATTTTGCCATGCAACTGACGTCATCGAAGCACGACTGCACGTAACTTTTTTTTTAAGTATACTGCCATATCACCGACTCAACCGTTAAATAATTCTTAAATATTATTTTACTGGTATAGTTTAATCAAATGCAAATTAATAAGAATGGCAATCATAGCATTCTGGTCCACGTATTTGACTAAAGGCTTGCTTTTGGAGGTTTTGTCCCGGTTGGTGGCTTTAAAATATATTTAATGATTTTTTTTGGGTTTTAACGAGACTAGGTCTGGAGATATATTTTTTTAATTATGATTATAATCATTGTTTTTCCTTTTGAATCTGATAATTTTCTTATTTTCCTATTAAGTGCACAAATAACATCCAAATAATGATTTGGTCTTTTTTATAGAATTTGTCAATTTTTGTTTTTTTCCTATTAAGTCCGCCATCAATGCACAAGTAACATGCATGAGATTTTTAAGTATTGTCGGATTTTACGTTAGCGGGATCGTTTTTCTTTCTACCTTTTTTTTTGTGACGTTGTGGAAGATACTCTTAGCATAAGGAGAAACCATCATTCCAAATCAAAATATTTCTTCCAAAGGCTGTCTATATTTTTACTAGTTTTTTCCTCAATATTTTTAAACTAAATATGACTTTTTAGGCTTTTTAATGGCCTTCTCATCTTTGGGGATGCTGTGTGAAGATTGACACACTGTCAAGGAAAGGTAGGCGAGACAGTTCTGTAAAGGAAAAAGGTTTGAAGCCATCAATCTCACCGCATTGCAAGGTGACGGGGCAAGAGAGTCTGACATGAGAGGTCAAGCAGTCTCCCCCAACCTGCTAAGTCATTGAAAGTAGGGAACCACTTAGGGTGACTTATAGCTCCACACGGGAAGCCCTGAGGAAAACAATTTCCCTCGGGGCCCATATCATCTTTGGAAAAGCTGGGCGAAGGTTCTTTTTAGGGAAATAAAGGAGAAGAAGTTCTGGAAAGGCAAAAACTATGATGGGTGGTTAAAAATCTTGGGTTCAATGTGCCCAGGAGTGACGGACGTATGAATCCAGCCCTCCCACTGCACAGCAAGACGATGGATTGAGAAAGTCCGGCTGTATGCAACAAAACTAACTGCAATGAATCCGGGCCCCCATGCAGTCACCAAACGTAGCAAACCATTTGTAAAAACCTATGTCAGGGGTGTTGATTTCCCAATAATTGGTCCCCAGGGCAGCAGCACCCGTCTCCCTAATTGAAAGGAATAGTTCCAGTGGCTCCAAGCAGTTGGCGACTGGGCAAAGGCTATTATAGTATTATGAAAAAACCCACAATCACACAATGCATACCATGCATCTCATTCCAATCTTCACGAGCGAATGAACCTGCCATTCCTATCCTCGTATGAAATCTGCATAATTTATTTTCCTACACAATGCTCGTTCTTGCAGTTCCCTTGGCCTAGAGGTTTAGCACTTTCGTTCTGCTTGTGGAGGTCGCGAGTTCAGCATTTTCCATTTGAGCACGTTCTCAGTCAGTCGTTGTAGGTACCAAGTAATCACTCTTCGAGGCAAGCTCAATGAACCTGTAACATTTGTATGGGGCAAGTACTTTACGCGGTTTAACCGTGATTGTTGATTGCCATATATTGAACTTGTATATTTTTGCAGTTCGAAGATTCTTAAAGATGAAAACAATATACATTTTCAACGATGTTAAGGAACCATTTTATAGACTGTAAAAATATATAAAGAGTACTTCATTGAGAAAATTAGTACTATTAAGTACATTTCAAGCAACGTTTAAATTCTGAATGGTGGGTTTACACCTGGCAATATTGTGAACTGTGAGTATCTTTCACTCTGGAACGAGCCGCAAATATAGTTAATATTATATTAAAAGACACAAATTAA
Organism: Glyphotaelius pellucidus; assembly: GCA_936435175.1. Classification (NCBI taxonomy): domain Eukaryota; kingdom Metazoa; phylum Arthropoda; class Insecta; order Trichoptera; family Limnephilidae; genus Glyphotaelius; species Glyphotaelius pellucidus. The sequence goes on from OW386558.1 coordinate 4,201,487, forward strand.
TTTGGGAGGCGGGTGTGGGTACTGCCGCCCCGGGAACCGTTTACTGGATAACAAACACCTCTGCCGTAGTGATTTGCTAAGTTTTGGTGTCTTAGCAGGGGTGCGCGTATTCGTTGAGTGAGGTTTGTCTAGTTCTTGGTGGCTGATGCGTCTGCCCACCTGGATCGTGAGCATGATCGAGAGAGACTGGATGAAGGAGGTCTTTCATCATCTCCAGCCGGAATCTCTCGATCCATTGCCTTGCACCGCGGTTGGAGAGATGGATTCATACTCCCGAAACTCCAGGACATACTGTCCCCCAGATTCCTACCCATCCTTCATACCTATTTTCTTTCTAGTGCTTAATCTTCTTCCTTTCTTTAAAAAACTCTCCACACAGCATCCACTAAGATGAAATAGGCCCTGAAGGAAATTGTTTTCCTCAGAGTCTCCTGTGTGGAGCTAACGTAAAAAAATCAAACAAGTGCAGTTTTGTTTTTGCGCACGTCGAGATTTAATCCGTGGTCTCCGGATCGCTAGTCGAGAGCCTTACACTTCCACCACATTTTGTGATACAATTAACTGTTTTTTTACAAATAATCTTTCTTAATCTTCATTTTTCATATTATTTATTGATTTATTTATTTATTACACTTCCTAATGGGCTTTAACATTCTAGGTTATAATTTTTTTGTATCACTGCTATTGTAAATATCTAAAAATTTAAATAATAAAGAAAATATAATATAAAGGAAAATGTAACAAAAACATTTAAAAAATACTCTGATAAAAATATGGAAAGGACGCTAAGAATCCTCGTATAACAATATATTCAGTAAATATACAATATTTGTTTTGATTATTTTTGAGATGAAATTAATCTAAAATCATCAAATAATGTAACATATAACATTCTCACACTCATGGCAATAAATGGCAGCCATTATATTTAGAGCAGAAAAAATTCCATCGATCTTGAAAATTATGTAGGCATGTAGTTTCCCATAAAATGGTAGCCATTATTCGTTCAAATAATAATATTAAAATAGTATGCAGGCATCGAACGTACCCATAGGTTATCACCAAGACAATGTGTAATATATTTGCATTGTTCTCACGAGTTCATTCTAGAAATCTACTTCCTTGCTCTTAATAAAAATAAAACAAGATCACAGTATTTACAAGTTCAGTTACCCATCAAAACGATTACACACTGATAGATAACTGTAACATTATTAAGAATATTTTATTCAAATTATTATCAACGTATTGAGTGTCTTCAATCAATTGGTTGTAAGTATGCAAAGTTTTGATGTGAAGAGTGTTTTCGTTTTCTTTTAATTCTTAAATTCTACCAGCATAAAAGTCTGTTGCATTAATCGTTAAGACGTGTGTTCAAGCGTATATCTACCCTGTAAAAATATTACATGTACAACATGCGTACACTCTTCAAGTAAGAGTCAAGTGCACAAATTTAAGACATGGAGTTGAGAGAAAACGGAAGATCGGTGATATTGGGAGCCAGGGTAGCAAGGGAGCTAGGATTGTATAGAGTGATTGGTGGTAACATGGGTGAAGTGATGTGTTTTGAGGAGGGTGAGTTCATATCGTGGATTAGTTAGTAAAAAGCAGGTGCACAGCTGTCTGGCGGAGAATTCGGGTTCGCCGGATACTGCCATAGTCCACTAGTGTGTGGTACAAAAAGAGAAAGATCTAGTGTGAGTGTGAGCGAGCGGGGAGAGCCTTTCCCATACGGTGACCCGGTTGGAGCTATATAAGCTCGACGCGACCTTACACCCATCATAATCTCGCCGTCTTTCATTCGAGTCGCATCGCGCGTCTAGTTCAGTAGTAGTAATCCTCTCTTTTCGCTCGCTATGTCTGTGTTGAGGCGTTTTGCCTTCGTGGCCCTTTTGGGTGTTACCTTCGCTCTGCCCGCTCAGGAGGCTCGCTCCATCCAGCCTTCCAGGAACTCCATTCAGGATTCCAACGACATCCTGGAGAGCATCTATAGTGACTGCTTGCGAAAGGATTCCGCCTCGTGCATCAAGTACAAGATCTACACCTTCGTCGAAAAACTCCTCGGATCCAAGGAACAGTTCTCCATCAGTGAAGGAGTTACCGTAGTGAGGAATCCCGGAGCGGAACAAGAGCAGGGAGCTCCCAGGCAGTTGAACGGAGATGAGCCCATCGAAAGCCTGCTGTTCTCTCGCGTTCAGAACTTCTTGGAAACCCACACCATCAAGTTGGAACTGAAGGGAAGCGACGTCGTCAGCGCTGTTGCCTCCGGCGGTCGTGCCCTCGAGGATGTTGCCGACGGTTTCTTGGACTCAGACAATGGAGTCGAGGGTCGCGGAAAGAAGAAGAAGGCCGCCAAGATCATCGGTCCCCTGCTGGCCGCGCTCGCCCTGAAGGCCGCCGCCCTTCTGCCCCTGATCCTCGGAGCTATCGCCCTCATCGCCGGAAAGGCCCTGCTCATCGGCAAGCTCGCCCTGGTGCTCTCCGCCATCATCGGTCTGAAGAAACTGCTCTCCCAGCAGAAGCACGTGACCTACGAGGTGGTCGCCCACCCGCACCACACCAGCAGCCACACATCCGGCCACACTGAGTACAGCGCCGGAGGCGGTGGCGGTGGATCTTCCGGATACGGAGATGTCGGCGGCTACGGAGGCAGCAGCGGTGGCGGACACGGAAGCGGATGGGGCAGGGCTATTGACGCCCAGGAGCAGGCCTACGCCGCCCAGAAGCCCGCGCAATAAGTCTCTACTGCATCAGTACCGACCTTATACTCCCGCTAAGTCGCACTTAAGTTATTTGTTACGGAGAACAGTCCTTCGGGGGTGTCGCGCCAAGTGACACTCGCCAAGCGAAGTGCCTTAATCCAGTGTTATTTAAATTATTTAATTTATTATCGATGTTTGCTCATTGTATGAAGCTATGGAATAAACGAACGAATTCTGAACATGATATTACCAGGCGTTATAAGGAAACTGAATTGTACACTACATTGATTATCAGGAATTCATCTTATTCTTAATACGTTTTTGTTCGTTTTTTTTATGTTTGTTATTTGTTTTGTTTGTTTAGTCATGTTTTTCTACCTCTCTATGTTTGTTACGTGACTCACCTTTTTAAGACTTATTTCTCTTAAAGAGAATCTTATGTATGTGCTATTACGCACGCGAAAAGACTTGTGATTTTATGTTTAACTTATCTTTATTTTTAGTTTATTTTTATTATTATTATTTTAAATCACTTTCCCTCTCATTCTCACGCCATAACTTGCCATACTCTTCTTTTTATTTTTTTTATTATTATTTGGTTTATAATTTACAATTTGTTTTGTTTATTATGATTTTATTTCAGTTATTTTTTCAAATCATCTGAATCCTTCCAACATCCATCAATAATGTATAAAACGACCTATGCCAATGTTATGTTACGATTTGCTTCAATTGTTATATAAAACCATTGTATAAAAACAATAAAAAAACTTTAAAATGTTACCAATTCTCTTTTCTTGTGCTCCACATACTTACAACCCAAAAAAGTACAACATAATCACTTCACTTTCATAAGACCAAAATGTTTCTAAAAAGATGACAAAATGACTTTCTTTCGAGAGACGCAATACCAAAAACCAAAACATAAGAGCTTGAACTCAAGAGGCAAAAAGAAAGGTATTCAAATAAGTACTCGTACCTCGTTACCTGCATCTAGAATCTTAAGTATCACGTCATTAATTTGAGAATGAGATTTAGGTCATTCGGGACAGGTAACACTTTCTATCGTACGGACAACACACCAGCATGACTTTTAAAATCATATCAAGGTTTGTGTCGGCAGGTAATTGCCTCTTTTGTAAAAAGAAAGTACGAAGATCGTCAACATATTAACACAAATCTAAAATAAAACGACCTCAATATAAACAACTTTCATTAAGTCAATAACCCGGTGGAAACGGCCGGAAGGAATTTATTAAAAGTAGTATTAGTCGTACTTATTCAAGTTCAAAGCTGTTGGATTATATATTTATGTATAAGGCCCTGCAGGCAGCATATTTAGCTTTAATAAAAACATTATATTGGTATGCACTGTATCTGTCCCTAAAAAAAAACTTGTGTTGAGAGCAGGCGCAGTTTATTTATGTAAATATATATATTTTTTACAATATATTTAAACTTTTGAATGTGGTGCAATGTGCACGTAAATTGATTGTTTACGTATACAAACATTGGTATCAATGTATATATCTATATATTTTACAGATTTGGTTAGGAAACCAATTGAAATGTGGGCATTTAAATTGATTAATTAGTTGGTTGCGTTTTTGATCGACAAATAAATATTGTAATTTAATCATAATTCTGTGTTCTGTACCAGATGAAGTATGTTAATATTGTAGACTGATTGAAAAGTTATTTTTATTCCATTAGATGTATTTTTATGTTCTAGTCTTTTTTAAACATCTCAATGGAGTCACCTTTATTATCAACATCAAAAAGTATTAATAGCCCAGCGACTGTACGAATGAAATAAAGAATCCGGCTAAGAATACAACTCTGACGCCGCGCCATATGCTAAACCGTTTTCGTACGTAAAGTTTGCATACAAATCTACTTTTGTAATAGAACTGAATTGATGGCGTCACTTACGTTAGCAACTAATGTGAGGATCATCGCCTGGCAGGCATAAGTACTATTGGATTTGTAATTTCGTGAACCTCTCCAGATATGCAGAGTTATGAAGAGTGACTGGAAGTTGTGAATAATAATTATGACATCATACGTCATTGCCTGTCGCGGTTATTTGTCCTTCTAGCTGTCACTGGATCCCAGTAGATCCGAGGAACCGGTTGTTTTTGGAACCAGTTCCTATCGGATCTACAAAATGGTCACCAACACTCAAACTGGATGAAGCCCAACAAAAAGCCTCACCAAAACTCAAACTCGGCGAAAATTTTCAAAAACCGGCCGCAGGGCCTAGCTGCAAAAACCTGCGGAGCGGGTTTTAAACTGCCAGTTTCTCTCCAAATAGGCTTGACGATTTTATAACATCAAGATTTTCAGGCGTGAAATCTACGTACTAAACGTTATTAATATTCGTACCTTCATGATATTACACAAATGTTAATCATCAGAGTTTACGAAAATGTTCAATTTCTGTGTCAGTTTGTCCCTAAAAGATTAAATCTTTTACAGCCATTTACACATTTTCGAAAAATTGTCTAAATTATTAAATCTGCACGATCACCGGAGCTTTGGTGATATCTCAATTAAATATAGCTTTTCGTAGATATCTAGTAGTCCTTTTCGTAAATACACAAAAGTAGCCACATATGAAGTCTAATGGCTTAGCTGAGACAATGTATCTCCACTATTTTGGTGAAAGTGATTTACCCACAAATTGTAATCAATACAAAAGAAACCAAATTATGCTAATTACCGTGAAAAACTACGGATTTTCAAACTGGTATCACTTCAAGAGTACTAAAGATTTGTTGTCTTGTATATTTGTACACTGCTTTATATCCCTATATACAGGGACATTAGGAATTTTTGTTTCGTTTATTTAAATGCAGAATCGTTCTTTCAAAAAAATTAGGGTCCTTGCGTGAGCCTTGAAGGAGTAACCATATGTTTCTTACAACAGGGCGGGAAGTGGTGGGCGTCCTCCAAATGATACTTAAAAGACTTTTTTTTACATTAGCTCCACACGATTTGATGGAGGGCCTATATCACTTTTGATGAGGAAGGTCTTTTTAAGGAGAGAAAGTTCTGGGAAAGGGAGGTATGAGGGGTGGGTTGGTATGTTGGGGTCAATTTGTCCAGTAATAATGGACTTTTGAATCCACCTTCCCACTGAGGTGAGAGGCGATGGGTCGGGAGAGCCCAGCTGCAGAGGACAAAAGGTCTCCCTCAACCTGGCCCGCTGAAAGATCTGGCCCGCCACACAGTAGGTGGGCAAACGCATTCGCGGACATGTCTTAGACAAACCTCAACCGATAAACCCAGGCACCCCTGTTAAGTCACCAAACTTAGCGAACCAGGCAACCGATGGCAGGGGTGTTGGTAATCTGATAAATGGTTTTTATGGCGGCGGTACTCATACCCGCCTCCCAAATTGTAACGCCTTAAAATCAAATTTTTCAAGATGTAGAACATTTTTTTTTACATAAGCTCCATACAGAAGGCCTTGAGGAAAATAATTTCCCACAGGGCCTATGTCATCTTTGGGGATGCTGTGTTGTGTTTTTTTTTAAAGCAAATGAAGGAGAGGAGAGTTCTGGGAAGGAAAAGGGTTTAAGGTCCGTTCTCATCGTCCGTCTCCAAGACCCAGACAAACTTCACCCCATGAACCCGGGCACCCCTGCTAAATCACCAAACGTAGCAAACCACAAGGTCACCTGTAACAAAGGTGTAGGTTATCTAATAAAGGTTCCCGGGGCGGCGGTACCCATTCCCGCCTCCCAAATTGAGCACGTTTTCAACATCGTGTATCTCGAAATAATGGTTTTGGTAGATACAATATCTTGACTTTAACCATCGGTATTATTTGTTATTTATTTTGTGCCGCAATAACTTCAACGATCTTGTGTAATTTGAACCATTGGTCATCGCCATACAACAATGTCAGTATGCTTTGGTCAGGTAATGCTGTTGTGGTGAGACCAGAAACGAGAGGATTGGAGATTTACATATAACAGGTTTTTTGATTCCATGACCGAGAATCTAATGTTATTACGGGAGCAACGTACCCAAACATACTGCGATTGCTTGCACGTAGCACCTAGTCATGGTCATCTCTTCTGGATCTGAAAGAAAGAAGAAATTGTTGGAATATATTTAAGGAAATGTCATTCAAAGATTTAATCGTACTATAACAACGCGACAACGCGATGGTATAAACTTGGCTCATTTTTAATAGATAATACCTACATAGGTAGTAGGTATAGGATTTTGTTTATTATTTATTTTATCAGGTTCTCCATAAAACAGTTATACACCAGAATATTATGGGGAAGATTAAAAAATTTAAAGAAGAAATAAAAGTGTATGGAGGCAGTATCACAATCTTGTGACGTATGTCAGAAGATAATTACTGAATTCTCTGTAGGTGACATTGAAGATGTCGATGTTCAATACAGATTCATTTAGCAGTTAAATTGCTTTGTTTAATGGCGCATTTTGATAGGAAGAAGTTCTCGCTTTCGGAGCATAAAAAAAGTGCGTGGGATCTCCCACGAGTGTACGCGTTGGATTTATCACATCAAATTGATTTTTTTAGGGAATCGAGATAACTTTGTTTGTTCTAAATCACCTGTGAGCATAAATAAACCGACGCCTGAAATAAAATTTCCCGCAAATATATCAACATGGTTTCCACGGCATTTGTTTTGCTTTTCTTCTGACTTTAGCAATAACACGCTTTTGTTAGGACGATTAATAAATATAATATATTAATATTTATTAGTTCGTAACGCCAGAGCTTACCATTATATACAGCCTTAATTACTAGCATATCTATTGGTGAAAGAATTTTTAAAATCGTTTTAGTGGTTTATGCGTGAAAGCGTAACAAACAAACAAACCCTTGCAGTTTTGCATTTATAATATTAGTACAGATTATGATGGTTTCACTATCCTCCTCTTAGATACACGATAACGTACATTTTCGATTAATTAAACACGATTTATTCATTTAAAAAGTTTATTTTTCAGTACTAATCGAAGGAGTTGGCAGAGATCAATCAATACTTGTGAGTTTTGGGCGTGTCCGTGTACCCCAAAAAGTTCAATTTTAATAATTTATTTTTCTACATCGAAATTCTTTCTAGAACTGATAATCATTTTTATTGACCCCTGTTGACGAAACGGTTATCTAACAGATCTCTCTCTAACATGTCCCCTTATTCCTCCGCTCTACCTGTTAAACAAGTACCTTTCCCTATCTGACAGTGCATATCCAATATACTTGTGAGCAAATAGTGGCTTTATAAAGGATTATTTAACTTTAAGTAGTATTTAATTTTAATTTCTTTTCCATAATCGAAAAAATTATTGTTTGATCTATAAAATTAAAATTAAAATGGAGTTCGCGTCAGGCATTTCTTGGGTCTCATATCTTTAAATTATTCTTATTTCTTTTGTGGGAGATAAAATTATTATTCTCAACTGCATAATTTGTGTGATTTAAGAACTAATTTGAGGCCAGTTAGGAGGGAATGAATTGTCTGCAATACATGATTGGCTGAGTGAATTTAACTTTTTAGTTGTTTTGCATTTTCAAGTTCAACGCTAAGGTATGGCTTAAGTTTTCTTATATAAGCGTTTGAGATATCAATCATATATCTTTCAAGCAGCATTTACCAAATAAACGTGTGTTTAAGTTTACGTAAATAAGAAAATTAATGTTAATAAGATTCTTTTGAATCGCAATCTGAAGCTATGCTTTTAATTGTTATGACCGTGAAAAATAAATTTATAATGTCACAACTTTTTTCAGCAAGAGAATTAAATAGGTATTCGATTTTCAGTTTTAATTTTTATTTCAATGTACTAAAAGCAATTGAAATTTTCGTAATTTTTAATCAAAAAACTAAAATTTTTAGCAGAATCTTTATTTCGAAATTTCCTTTCCTAACAGCCGTTACTATATAATCGGTGTTTTTTTTTTCATACCCTTAATATTATTTTACAATCATTTAGATCTTTATTTTAAGCACCTTCAATGTGGGTAGTAAAACAGACCAACAAAACAAATGTTTTCTTAATAACGATACACAATAACTACGAATCAAAAGTCAAGTTGTGACAAAAAAAGTATCAGAAATAAAAATTCAAACAAAAAGTAAATAATATACAGAGTCAGATTGTAGGTACATCCTATTTATCACAACTAACCAAATTGACAAAAGAAGAAAACATATAATATTACAATGTGGAAATAAACAATAGAGCAGAGGTATATCGTTCAAAGTGTGGTGACATTTGTTTGCAGAGATGATTTAAATTGGAGTATATCGTGTATTTCTTCAATGTTACGTGGAAGATTATTATATAATTTAATAGCCACATAATTAGGTCCGTTTTCTTTAAATCTTGTCCCGAATTTTTTTTTACATTAACTCCACACAGGAGGCCTTGAGGAAAATAATTTCCCTCAGGGCCTATTCATCTTTGCAGATGCTGTGTGGAGGGTGTTTTTGAGGAGAGGAAGGAGTGAACGTGGGTCTTAAAGAGACCCATGTTGTAGGAGGGAGGAAACACAGAGGCCGCAAATCGTTCCACAGCCGAGCTGTTGAAATCAGGAACGAGTCGTAGAAACGACCCGTTCTCATGTGACTAATGTCAATATACAAATGTTGGGCGCGTGTTTGGCGTGTTTCCCGACTATGAACCGGTGCCAAAGGGATCAATGACGCTAGTTCATCGGAGCATCTTCCATTGAAATACCGGTAGAACAAGGACAGCATTCCCACCTGACGCCTACGCTCTAAAGATTGCAATCCTTTTGTTAGGTTAGGAGAGTTTATCAATCGGACCGCCCGTTTCTGCACAGAGTCGAGGGTATTTTTTAGGTATTTTGGGGCTCCAGACCAGAGGTGGCTGCCAAATTCAACCGTGGGGCGCACTTGCGATTTGTACAGGGTTAGCAGTTGTGTACTATTAAAGTATCTGCGGGCCCTGTACAGTACGCCCAGTTTCTGAGAGGCTAACTTAACTCTGGCTTCGATGGAGCCCCCATACCTGAGCTGGTCACTTAGTGTTACACCAAGCATATCGATGGAGGTCCTGTTCGGAAGATTACTTCCGTTAAAGGAGACTAGATTTTCATTACGCTCCCTTTTAGACGTAATCAGACATGATTGGGTCTTTGAAACATTGAATTCGACGAGGTTATTCTTACCCCAAGAGAAAACATTCTCGAGGTAACCGTCCATTCTTTGTTTCAAAGCCCTCCGAGCCATTGGGGTTTGTATGCCCTTTGGAGTCTTGTCAAACAAAAAGCTATCGTGGACTGTACTGTCATCCGCGTAACAATGTATTGGTGCAAATGACAAAAGGTCGTCGATGTGCAACAAAAACAAAGTCGGAGACATTCGATAAATGCTGGCGTCCCACAGGATCCCTGTGGGACGCCAGCATTTATCGAATGCGAGGAAGAGGTGAAACCGTCAGCAACCGCCTGAATCGACCTTTCCCTCAAAAAGTCGGCAATCCACGTACACAAGGATGCGGGAAGTCCATAAGAAGTCCGTATTAATGTGTTTATGTGTTTTACGTGTTGTTTGGAACTTGACAGGAAATAAATCCTATAGTGAATTTCTGGTAAAAGTCAAGCGCTCTTTTTTTTTTTTACATGAGCTCCACACAGGAGGCCCTGAGGAAAATGATTTCCCTCAGGGCCTTTGCCATCTTTGAGGATGCTGTGTGGAGGGTTTTTTAAGGAAAGGAAGGGAAGGAGAGTTCTGGGAAGGAAAAAGGTTTAAGGGATGGGTAGGAATCTGGGGGTCAGTGTGTCCCGGTCATCCGCCTCCAAGACCTAGACAAACTTCACCCCTTGAACCCGGGCACCCCTGCTAAATCACCAAACGTAGCGAACCACTTGGGGTGACCTATGGCAGAGGTGTTGTTTATCCAATAAAGGTTCCCGGGGCGGCGGTACCGCCGCCTACTCTTGCTCTTTGACGAGAAATACAATGTCATAAAACAATAATTACTAAAAAACCGTTTTTTAATTAACATAAAAATAAGCTTTCACAACAAAGTATTATTGACGAGAAGTTTCATCTCTGGACGGCGGCATCCGACCCCCATCCCAGTAACGTCTCATCCATCGTACAACCATACACTATATTAAGAGGGTCGATCAGAAAGTATCCGTGTTTGAAGACCGTTGGCATTGCTGAGGGAAGTTGAGAGTATAGTCATGTACGGCCATTTACCAAACGATTCCATACTAAATTTTAGACTGATTCGTAGTTTAGTTCTTATTTGGCAGCCGGTTGTATCACGCGTGTTTCGTGATTTTCGATAAAATGGAAGCGGAGCAACATCGATCCGTAATTTGATTTTTATTATTACATGGTAAAATGTGCGAAGTTATAAAAGCAATGTTGGATTCTGTCCCTGGGGACCTTTCACTAATTATGAAAACCGTGAGATATCGGTTCTATAAATTTAAATATGGTTTTACATTTGTTTTTGAACAGGCTACTCGGAAGGTGGGTTTGCCGAAGAAATAGTTGAAAGTCCATGGCTTGATTCTTGTTGATCGCCAAAGTAGGCGTGACATATGGAACGGCAATCAATACTTTAACTGATAAGTTATTTATTTGTGAGAAAGGTGTCGGACCGATGGTTGCCGTCTTTGCAACAATAAGCAATGAGGTGGACCACAAGCACACCAGCACATTCATCCATTGCCAAATTGCATGAATTGTCCTACGAATTGCTGCCGCACCCACCGCATTCACCCGACCTGGCTCCCTGCGACTTCTTTCTGTTCCTCAACATAAGAACATAGCTCGGGGGAAAAAATAACAGCTCAAATAAAGAGATTGTCACCGAAATAGAAGGGTTGAAAAAATTATTTTTTTTGTGAAAACACGTGTACCATTGATCATTCCTAGCACGGGTACTTATTGATCCACCCTCGTACGTACAGTCCATACACACAGTCTGATCATCCACGCACAAGTTGTTCCACTTGATCAGGTTCCGGTGGCGATGTTGCCAGTAAAACAGGTTACAAACAGTCGCCTGGATTCCGATAGCTTTCTTCGCTGACCTACTTCCGGCGAGACTTCATTCAAGTTCTCCGACTGGCAACTCAGAAACACCTCTCCACATTTAGGGCACCAATGGCAAATGGTGTCAGGCATTTAATTTATTATGGAGGTTTCTTTGCGAGAAAGTGACAGGCGAAATTTTATTACTGGAATTTTTTTTGAGGAATGTGCACCGTTTTAATTTAGTAATTTGTTAAAACTTTCTTTTCATTGATTCGGACTTTGGCATTAAATAAAGTAGGGCTTATGTTAATGTTTATCAAAATATTCCCGAGTATAAGGTTTTTTGCTTGCCTTTGTATAATTGTCGTCCTTATTAGTATAGACCCGACTGCATCTTCCTTTTACAATTAATTTAACAAAGAGATTGACTTCAAATCTCAAACAACTTCATATGATGAGACTTACAATTATTGTTATAGAGACGATCGCATCACGGAGGCTGGGTACTTGTTTGACGGGTAAGGTCTTCTACTACAAATCTGGATGTCGCAGAAAATGAAATCTGGCATGCGCAAGTAAAGTTTATTTAATTGAATGTTGTAGAGAGCTTCCGGAATGGTTGGTACTATCAGTATCGCCCTGGTGAAAGACCACCATTCAAAAATTACTTTGGCCGTTTTTGGTGATGAAATCTGAATAACTCCCTCTTTTCGATCTCCTTTCCTTCTCCATAATCTTCAGCCTCACAACACACCCCAATTAGGGATGCCATAGTCTTACTGGCTGCGGTTGGGACTTTTGCACGGAATTCATATTATAGATAATAGTTACAACTCTGTTTTACTCGACGCCGACGTATCGTCTGCGCAACATTTAAGGTAATAAGCAGAAATCTCAGAGGTTAGATAAAAAAATAATTATTATCTTTGGATTGGAGATGAATTGACCTCATGAAATAAAATAATCTTTTTTTTTCTGGAAATTCAAATGGACACAAAAGTCTCTCGATGATGATTTTGATGACGATTTAAATATCTATATAACTCTGGATAAATAAGACAAAACGAAAAAATTTCAATTCGAAACCCTTGGCAAAACAGCAAGAGTAGTGTAAATATAATGTACATTTTTTTCCAACGTAAATAAGATATTTGGTTAAGGTTAACTGACATTAAAAAAACACAATTGATATCTTTTTTTTACTCGTATTTGCGAATTTTCAGGCAAAAATTGTATTTACCAGATAAAATAGGTTTTATATTGTTTTGTAGTGTACTAATAGTAGTACTACTACTATTGTAATGTACTTGTCAGTACACGTATTATAATGTTTATTAAAAGACTTAGGTTCTTTTGAATCACAGAAACTGTTTACTGACGTAAATGTGTGAAACTGCTTAACACGTCTTTGAATCACAGAAACTGTTTACGTATTACGTAATGTCCATTAATGTATTATAATTGGTTTGAGATTAGTTCTCATATTGATTTAGTGATCTATGGGCTCTTCGGGTCAAGTGGTCTCTTTTACGAGATGTGCCAAAGGTAGGTGGGCAGAGTCATTACAATTCCAGGGCTCCGCAGACAAAACATAGCTTTAGACAAAAGTTAGAAAGGATGTTAGTCCTCCCAGCAATATTTATAAATTACGATACGTCAATAACAGTTACCGTGATTTAAAGAACCTCAGTCTCTTAATAAGCTTTTGTAATACTGAAGAACACTGATCCAAAGTACTGATAAATAACAAATGTCTCTGGTGAGGACATAAGAGACACTACAATAAAAATACCTATTTTATCTGGTAAAACATCAATTTTGCTGAAAATTCGCAAGTATGAGTAAAAAAGATAATATGTTTCTCGTACATAGTCGAGCAACCATACAGTAAATCATTTTACCATTGCTGGAGCTTCTCAAAGAGCCGTAATTCAATGTTATGAATAATAATATCAATTATTTGCAAAGTCACGCTGGTTTTCTTCAGGTTTGTTGAGTCGAGTATAATATTAATATTCATACAGCTTTATTTCTGGTGTCAGCATTCTTACTACTTCTGCTCATCCGAGATTCAAACACGAACAACTACTAAACCTAATTCTTGGAATATATTAACACGGTGACACAGATTCGTCCGTGAATCAGATGAAAGGTATTTAAGAAGATCCTGATTTTAAAAGACAAGATCTTACATGAATTATTTATAATTTATATTGTTCGCGTAATATCTCAAATTTTATTCTCTTCACAGAAAATTGTAATATATCACTTACTGGGACCTCTATTATTTATTTATTTTTTTTTAGACGCCCATAGGGCTTTTGCATATAGTGCAGTACATGTTTTTGACAAAATATAGGAAATAACATAAATTATAAGAAACAAAATATAGGTAACATAAAATATAAGAGTTGACACAAAGTAGATAACATAGAATATAAGTTAGTAAAAATGGAGATAAAGATAGTTTATGAAGTAGGAAGAAATAGTTGGCACATACGCCGTTTGAAGTTTGAAAAATTCAAATTATTATCAAATACATCCATATTGTTTAAATATTTGTTGCCAAGACTATGTAAACGCTGTATTGGAGAATGCAAACTATAGTTGAAATGAGATGTAAGTATATAAAATGTTAATCTTAATTTGTCTAGTCGTTCGTGTAGGGACATGACGATTAATTAATTGTAGAAGCTCACAAAATAATTTTAATAAAAAGGTTAGGTCGTTTATTTTTCGTCTGTTTTCTAGAGTTGGAATATTTAGAATATATGATCTAAAGGGATATTATGTTTGAAATTTACAAAACGTAGAAATTTTCTTTGAATTTTTTCAACACTATGAATACGAATTTTGTAGAAGGGTGACCAAACTATGGAGTTATGTTCTATTAGGCTTCTAACAAGGGATATGTATAACTGTTTAATGATTTGTATTCTCCAGGACTTATAAATGGATGCTTATTGGAAGACTTTGGATCTTTATAATTATAACACAGTGACTGTGTATTGACATATTTCAATTATAATAACTTCTGAGGCCAAGGCTGAACTGATCGGACAACTCGGCAACGAGAACATTTGGCACAAATGGCCCATTGACTATAGTAAAGTAAAAACTAAATCTTAGACTATTATGACGCATTAAAGTTAGGTACTTTTTTTCTTTCGTATGGTGGGGGGGTCAGAGGGGGACATCTAAGTCTGCGAGCCAGTCTAGGGCCTCAGGCGTTGCCCTGTGGACCTCATCAATCCCGCCGGGGAATGAATGGAGCAGGCATTCGTTGACCACATGTTCAGTGGTCTGCACTTCACCGCATTCACACATCTCCGACTCTTTAAGGCCCCATTTATACATCATATGGGCACAACGGCTATGGGAGCACCTTATTCTATTGATGGCGGACCAGAGTTTGCGAGGCAATGAGAACCCAGGCTGTCTCAGTGGGGTCTTTTCATCTCGTAAAAGACCCCACTGAGAGAGTTAGGTACTTAAGAATAATTAAGCTGTTTTGACTTACAAGGCAAGACAATTTGAAAATTGCCTTGTAAGCAGAAACATAACATAAAAATTTGGATAAAAAATAATTACAGGGCCTTTACCGGTGCACTTATCCAAATTCGAAATTAGTAATTTTTATTTTATTTTATTTTATATATATATTACAGTACAAAACCTTACAAAATGATTCTTTGTCTGTCCAACTGGGAAGGTTTCCCGTTTCAGGACAGCCAAATTGCACAATTAGTTCATAATACTCTAAATAAAGGAATGGTTTCTTTATGTCCTTGAAAGTATCGCAAGGATGTGATTCTTACTAGGTCATTTTGAAGAACATTAATGTTTGCAATTGGACCATGGAATGGTTTCTTTCAAGAGATCGCAGGATGAGATGCTTTCAAGGTCATTTTGGAGAACATTAAAACATCATAATTAAAATTATAGCATGAAATTATAGTAATGAAACCAATGTTGTTATTATTGTCCCAATGCGGTTTGTTATTATTAATGCAACCAATCTATTGTGTGATATAAATGTGGGTATGTTCACAAGTATTATAAATTGGCTTAAAATGACTGCTCAACACAGGCTAGCCTAGTGAGGCAGGTTTCGAGAAACCTAAATTTATAATCATAAATTTCTCTTCTTCAAGTTCCTACTGTTCATACGTATATTTATTTTCTGTTGTAAAATTTTGAACTTATGTAACTTATAAACCATTGTAACATGTATTTTTACAGTGAAACTTCTTTAGCCCCGTTATGATTTGAAATTCGGATGAAACGGAAATGATGCATTGCAGCACCTGCGAAGCATCATACTGCGCTCATTGACCACTTTAATTATGTCCTCACTTTTCGAGGCTCCTATTGGTTGAGAATGTATGGGCGAATGTTTCACATCAATTGCGTGTAAACTGCACTCGATTTTTTTTTTTAGTTATAAATCTTGCAAATTTTCGTATAAGATATATTTTTAGTATAATAACAGAATATATTATTATTTATTTATGGAGGGAAACAATTATACCAAGTCAGTGGACATCTTCAATTTATCTTTGAATAAATATAAAATATTGTTATTGAGGCAGTTCAGTTATGTACAATAAAATGTTTTTTCTATGCTATATATGTAAAAGCCCCGAAAAAGGGCGTTTATTTATAAATAAATAAATAAATAAATAAATTAATAAATAAATAAATTATTACAAAACAGCTGTCACAATACTAAAAAAACCAAAATACTTGCAGAACTTGATAATAACATTATAAAAAATAATGCGAATTGAATATTTTTAAAATAAAATTGAATTCTATGAAATAAACAAAAAAACAGTTTATGATCTCGTAAACACAAAATATAATATTATCTGCTGTCAGGTAATGAATGATATTTCAACAAAATCGTTGCAAAGGAATAAAATAACTGGTAACAAAACGCTGACGTCTTCATCATAAAATATACTTGCCAACAGTTCATACAATTATGTATTTTATCATCATACGAATTAATATGAAATATTCTTCAAGCACATATACTTACCTACTTACCTAATTCCCATTAATGTTTTTGGCTTATGAGTGCAAGAATAATAATAATAACTCCACAAAGTGGTTTCCATAAATTTATTAATGCTTGTACCTAACAGTAACCTGTTATCTTTATAATTTGTGTTAATTGATTGAGTTATTCTCTTTAAATAGGTTATATTTCATGTTTACTACGTATCATGATAGCATGTAATTAATAAACTTTTGTTGTTCAAATCTACTAATATTATTATCGTAATTTACTGGCGGTTGTTATGTTTCATTTGGGGAATTGGATTTTTTGTTTTATTAATATCTGCTATGTTTATATCTCTTTCAAAAAACTTTGTTCGTAGTTTTTTTTTGGTTCGTATTAATTATTTTTTTAAATAAATAATTTTAAGCAATTTTGAAAAAATCAATTTGAATAGCGTACGCATTGGCTTTAAATAGGAAAAAATCGTATTATCTCGACATGGGTGGTTCAACAGAATTTGAACAATTCATCAAATTTTAAAGATAAAATTCAAGTTCTGCGAAAGATCTATTCAAGTTTCGTTATAGGTTCAATTTAACGAAACAAATTTCGGAAGCAGGTATGGATACCGCCATCCCATTTATTAGATAACCAACACCTCGGTTCGTTTGATGACTCAGCAGGGTGCCGGGTCTTGGCGGTGGATGCATCTGCCCAACAGCTAGCTGTATGACAGGCCGGAGACTGGTCGAGGGATACCTATTGATTTCTCTAGTAGGACTCTCTTGTACATCGCCTTGTACCGCAGTGGAAGGGACGGATTCATACGTAACACTCTTCGAGACACTGCCCCCAGATTCCTACTCATCCCTCAAACCTTTTTCCTTCCCAGTACTTCCTCTTTTTCCTTTCCTCAAAAGACCCTTCACATAGTTCCCAAAGATGACTAAGGGGAATTATTTTCTGGAGCCAATGTAAAAAAACACCAAAAAACTTTTTTCCAATAACGATAAACTAACAGAATTTGAATATAACCTTCCTAGAACTTGAAAATTTACTTTGAAATTTGATGAATTGTTCAAGTTCTGTGAAACAACCCATTCTTAACAGTATCACATTAAAGAAAATTCTAAAAAGAATTCGTGCTACAGAATAATCTCCAAACACAAATATTATTAAAATATATATTTTTTAAATTTTATTTGATGCATGTAAAATTTGTTGAACTTTGTGTAAAAAGCTTTTTCTCTAAATTTTTATGAAATCCCCTTATCTTAAACACATTTTTTGGTTGTGAAAATTAGGTAATCATGGTGGCAACGTTTTCACTTTTAAAAAAATTTATTTTAACCAGATATAGTAGATTATAACCATGTCACTCCATGCCACTGACAAAAATAAGCAAAACATGCCATGATTTCTGTTTTTCAGGATCAAAACATCAAAATTAAATAAAACTTAATATTCATGGTATCCTAGTTATGGTTGGAAATATTATGAGCTTGAAATTAGGCTTTGATTTATTACCGATTTCCTTGTGTGACTTATTACGTATCATGGCGAAGTCGCTATAACATTACAATCACATTATTATGCTACCCACGTATTTGAATATACAAATACGTAATTATAATGCATAATATTCACGTGTTTACGATAAGTTATGCTGCGTATAAACCGAAGAAAAAACCGCAAGCCAAACCACGAATTACTAGAAAGGAAAAAGCAACGGCAAACGGCGCGGAACGTCGCACATTATTTCTTTTTTCCTTTATTTTTCCCATTTTTTACATTAAATACATACAATACTATGAAATCATATGAATACTTTCTAAGTAATGCACTAAGGCGCAGCCTATGCGTGGATAATTTAGTTATGTACATTTTATTTTTGTACCCAGAAAGAAACAAACAGTGGGCATATAAAGCAAAAACAGTTAGCTTATAATTAAAATTTGTCCAAACAGTTTGTACAAAAAGTGTATTCAATAGTGTATTGTGTAATAATAAGTGCATATATTATGAGAAATATATCCATACTAATATTATAAACGCGAAACTACTCGAGTTTGTTTGTTACGCTTTCACGCATCAGAAAATAAAACGATTTTAAATTTTTTTTCAGCAATAGAAAGTTAAATTATATGCAAGGACTATAGGCTGTACATAATGGTAAGCTCTGGCGTTATGAAATTATAAATTTTAATATATTTTATTTGTTGTATGTTTTCTGTCGCTGACAAAAGCGAGCTATTGCAAAAGTCAAAATATAAATCGTTGCCATGGATGTTGATTTATTTGTGGGCTCTATGCTGGTAGGTACTCAGCCCCCTACCTACTGGTCAGCTGCTGCTTCAGAAAATTCAAATATGAGAATATGTTTTGTTTTTTTTGGACAAACTTATGTTTTGGAATAAATTTCAGATGAGAGTTCCTTCATTAAAAGTAAAATTTGTAACGATTATAAAGACTATAATAAAAAGTGTTATTCTTATTGTATTTACAAACTTCCACATATTAAAAGAAAAATAAATCTCCCAAATGCTTGTAAGTGCATAAATTCCGAACGACTGCACCAAATTGGATAATTCTTTTTTTCTTTGAGCTCTAGCATTTTGAAATTTAGGTGGCACGCGAGCTGTTTGAAAACTGAATGTACCAGGAATGCCGCAGGGGGTGGGGGAGGGGGGAAGGAGAATAATTGATAAGTGCAAGCGCTGCAGTAATTTTCTGTAATACCATGCGAGCGAAGCCGCGGGAAAAAGCAAGTAGCGATATAATTTTAAAAAATAATTGTATTGTAAAGCCACAATTCAAACTCTTTTAAATTTGAAGGTAGATAGTTTAGTTGTCACTTGAATTTTTTTTCGGTAAAAAATTGATAATACGAGGTGCTGTGTGTTTGCATTTGTTTGGTATTCGTTTGGGAGGTATAAAATACATTATTGTTTCTAAGGTTGTTTCTGTTTTAATTTTTTCGAATATGTTTGTATTTTTAAAGATATAATTCGTAGTTTTCGGTATAAAAGTTTACGGAGACTGAATATTTTAGATTCTTTGAATAATATTCATTGCATTGACAAAGCGCCTCCGCACGTCCCTGTCTTGCGTTGAATGTTTGGCCACCGTCCATAGCAGTTACATCCTCTCCTCACACAGTTTCTGGTGTTGCCTCGCCCAACTGTATCTGGGGCGGCCCACAGGACGTTTATCTTCTGAAATCGCACTCAAACTCAATATTTTCCTGTACATCCGTTCATTAAGCATTCTTAGTACGTGCCCAAGCTACCGCAGTTGCGATGTTTCTGTGAAGAGTTACAGCGGTTCAATGTTTAGATCATCTCGGATCGTCGAGTTTCTTATATGATCCCATATTGCAACCCCTGCCACTTCTCTCAGGTACCTCATTTCAGTAGCTTGTACTCTAGAGCATGTTCGTGTGTTTAGCATCCATATCTGGTGATCGTAAATAAGCATTGGGCGGTGTATTGTTTTGAACACAGCCATTTTTGTCGCGATACTCAGCTCGGCTCAGACGCAACATACTGTTTGCCGCACTCATTCTTCTATCAATTTCTCCATCTTGCCGACCATCGTTGGAGAATTTGACCCGAGGTATTTGAATATGTTCACCTGTTTCAGCTGAGTCTCATTAGCGACTACGTTGCACTGAGTTTGGTCCCTTTTTATAACCATCACCTCTGTTTTTGCTGTATAATATGCGCATGTGTCAAAAATATTCCAATTTTGTTACACATAATTTTGAGTGATTTTTAAAGGTTTTATAAATGCGTCAAGCGCACCACCCCATCCTATTATACCGTACATGATTATAGATTGGATTCAAACAAGCCAGACTGTAGGAACTCTGTCACATCAATCAAATATCTACGTGTAACTAACCCTATGTAAACCGATTGACAAAAAGTTGTAAACCGGCATTATTTAAAGCAAGGTAGATCAATCACTTAACAATAACACACCGAAGATAAAATCAGTTAGGTTAGTGGAATTGTCGGTCACAACGCACACCATTATTTGTTCAATTCCCCGTTGATGCGAGCAAGTTTTAAAAATTATTATTTTCTTCGTACATTTTGTTCCATTGTTTCAATTTGACTTGTGCGAAAAGATTTCAGTATATTGTACATGCAATGCACTGCACAAGATTTAGTATTGTTTCAATATCAGGGAAGAGAATGTTGGATTTTAGGTGGGAAGAACAGTGAACAAACTGTTGATGTATTTTCAAGATTCTAGAAATGTTTGATTTTCAGATTTTTGAGAATCGGTAAACACTAGAGACTTAAAACTACTACAGCTTTACTCAGTGTTGAATTTCAAGTGTACTCAACATTATTTTAGGTCATGGTCTCAGTTTTACCGGGATATTGATGAATTCTAGAATAAAGAATAAGATGGAGTTGAGATAGCCTCTCTGAAGCTGGCCGCTTTCTACCTAGAAAGCTCACATATACTTTAAAACCAGCCTTTAATGTATCGCAAGTACACCCTACAGATAAATTTGGCGCCCACCTCTGGTCTATCCCAACATAACTGAGAACCTCTTGACTCTGCACAAAAACGGGCGGTATGTTTGGTAAATGCTTCAATCCTAATAAACGGACTGCAATCTCTAGGGCACAGATGACGGGTGCTGTTTGTATATTTCATTTATCTTTAAAAAAAAAAATCTTCTGCCTACCTAGTTGGATATCTTTACAAAAGTGCTATCCTTGTTCTTACCGGTATTTCAATTGAAGAAGCTCCAAGGAGTTAGAGTCATTGATCCATTCCGCACCAGTGCACAGTCGAGTGCATAATGTGCGCCCAACATTTGTACACACTAAACTTGATAAACAATAAATTTGAACGGAACGTTTCTACGACTCGTTCATAATTCAACAATTCGGCCGTTGCACGATTTGCTGGCCTCTGTGTTTTCTCCCTCCCGCACTAAAAGTCTCCTTCTTTCCAGAGCATGGGTACCGCCACCTATTGGATAACCATCGCCCATGATGCCCGAAATGGTTTGATACATTGTGTGACTTAACACGCGTGCCCCGGTTCATGGGATGAGGATTGTCTAAGTCTTGGCGGCCACCTTCGTGGCGAGCCGGATCGGGAGAGACTGGTTGAGGGAAACCTTTTGACTTCTCCTTACTCTATCGACTGATAGCCATGCACCCCAGTGGGAAAGGTGGATTCATACGTCCGTCACTCCTGGATACATTTTTGAACTCCCTTTCGTTCCTATCCACGAAAAGAATCCTCCATTAGAAACAAGTTAAATAACAAGGAGGAAAATCCCTCAGGTCCACTTGACCAACGTAAAAAAAACGTTTTGGCAGGACTTAGTGAGGCATTTATATCAACATTATAAATTTTGATATAGGTACCTATCAATGTTAAATATTTAATAAAATGGGGTTCTACGAATTTATAATAAACACAATGATTTTTGTATGTTTTTAGGTTTTCACGGCCAAAAAGTATTTTTGTTATTGTTTTTGGGGTGTTATGCCGTGTTACGCTACCTCCTTCTTTAGCCAACGTTTCGGACAGCGTTACAGTGTCCATCATCAGGGCAGATGAGTAATGATATTGGTGAGAGTGTTTACTTATGTGTGTTGAAGCGATACCGTGCTGCCAGCTCCATTTCTCTACGAACTGGTGTTAGAAAACATTCAGCATGGTTTTTTGCGTTTAGCTTTGGTGTAGCCGTCAATTACTGGATACCAAGAACTATTGAGCTTAGCTCCGTCGTCTCTGTTAATATTAATGGGGTTTTTATGGATTTCTATTGCCTCCGTAATTAGGCGTGCTCTGTAAGTTTTGGGTCTTCCCAGGACTTCAGGAACAAATCCAAAGTAATGGCCGGTTTCGATTAAGTGCTCGGCGATTGCCGATTTGTCAGGGTGGCCAAGTTTACAAGCACGAAAGTGTTCCGAAATCCTTTTGGAGATCGTCCGCTCTGTCTGGCCTACATAGACCTTGTCACATCCGGAACAGCTGAGTTTATATACTCCATCTGTTTCCAGAGGAAACTTAGTCTTTGCCGACCTCAGTAGGTCTTGGATTTTTGTCGTGGTTCCGAAGACCGTCTTGATGTTCTCTTTTCTCAACAGCCTGGCAATTCTGTCTGTTACATTATGGACGTAAGGCAGGAAAGCGCAGCCTTTTGACTCTTGTTCACCCCTGTCTTCAATTCGTGCTGATTTGGCTCTTATGATTTGCCTTGTCTGCCTTGCTGGGTAGCCGTTACGCTCCAGTGCATCGGTGAGTTTGGTCAGTTCTAATCCGAGTTTTGGCTCCTCACATATTCTGGTCGCTCGGGTTACCAAAGTATGGATGAGACCTCTCTTCTGAGCGGGGTGATGATGCGAATCAGCGTGGAGATACCTATTTGTATGTGTTGGTTTCCTATAAACTGTGTGTCCTAGGCTACCATCATTTTTTCGCATCACCTCCACATCCAGAAAAGGCAGGACTTTTTGGTTATTTTCCAGCTCCATCGTGAATTTAATTTTGCTGTGTAGTGAGTTGAGATGGTCCAGGAATTCGTTCAGTTTCTCTGTTCCGTGAGGCCAGATGGCGAAGACATCATCGACATAGCGCCACCATACTTTAGGAACAGCCGAAGCTGTGTCGAGTGCCACTTCTTCAAACTTCTCCATAAAAAAGTTGGCTAGAACTGGCGACAATGGACTGCCCATCGCAACTCCCTCCACTTGCTCGAAAAGTTCACCCTGAAAAGCAAAATAACCTGTTTTGAGGCAGTGTTCAAAAAGTTTGCAAATGTCATCCTCATAAATCTCCCTGAGCAAAGTCATGGAGTCTTCTAGAGGAACATTTGTAAAAAGAGACACTACATCAAAACTGACAAGGATATCTCTTTCATCAGTCTTTACCTTCTTGAGCTTACTGATTAGATCTGTGGAATCCTTAATCCAAGATTCAGTTTTCCCAGTTTGCATCTGCAACAATCTCGATAGGTATTGGGAAAGTTTGTACGTCGGTGCGCCAATAGCACTGACAATCGGTCGCATTGGGATATCCTTTTTGTGGATTTTCGGAAGACCGTATAGGGCAGGAGTTCTGGAGGCTTTTACGAAAAGCCCAGATCGATCCTCTTTCCTAATACTGGAAGCTTTAACTAGTTCCCTTGTCTTCAGGTCAATCTTGTTGGTGGGGTTGTTTTTTATTTTCTTATAGGTGCCGGCATCGCACAGGAGGTCTTCCATCTTTTTGATGTAGTCTACCGTATTAATCACGACAGTGGCATTGCCTTTGTCGGCTGGCAGAACCAAGATTTCCTCATTGGCGCGCAATTCTTTTAGGGCCGCAAACTCTCCTTTTGTGATGTTTGGGCGGGGTATTTCTGCCCTTTTCAAAATATGGCAAGTCTCTTGACGTATGTCCTCTGCTTGCGTCTCTGTCATTTTGTGGACTTTCATCATTGTATGTAATGCCGTCTCTACACCACATACGATAGATTCTATAGGTATCTTTTTAGGGGCAACTGCATAATTCATCCCCTTTGCAAGCACAGAAGTCGCGTTTGGGCTCAACTCAAGGTTCGAAATATTAATAACAACTTTATTCTGGTCGAGTTGTTTTCGATCACCTTTTTTGTCTCGGTTGAGTCTCTCAAACTTTTGCTTTTGTCTAGCATCTGTTGACTGCTTGCATCTTAGTGCTTGATGGTAAGTCATGCTGGCAACCTTCTTCCAATCTTCATCTTTAAGGGTCGCACTCAGGTGTAAGTGTAAATCAAAAAGGCAACGAGATATTCCATCCAGCTCGCCACGCACATTGTGGATTCTTTCCCTTAGTAGCGCTGCTTCCGCTCTTTGGAATACCCGGTCGGCTTTCCGGGATGTAATGTGTCTTTTTATGCGGATGTGTACTGGTACAATCGATTCCTCCTTACATCTCTTGAGGAAAGCCAGGTTACAGTGTCCATCATCAGGGCAGATGAGTAATGATATTGGTGAGAGTAAAAAAAAAAAAAAAAAACAATGATTTTTATTTTATTTATTTTATTTATTATATTACATTATATACAATTAAATAGCAAAATAACATAATGACATGATAATATATTTCAAGATAGCTGTAAATATTAAAAATGTGTACAAGTGTTATTATGTCTTGTAGTCGATTAGTTCCTAGCTAGGCAGATTGCCCGTTCCAAAGAACCAATTGCTGATGAAAAAGTCAGACATGTATTTTGTAATAAAATGTTGTTTTTATTTATTTTTTCTAATTAAATATGTACTAAGTTAATATTTATTGTGCCATTTTTAGGTAACCATGTAACTTTATTTGTGATAATGATATAACTTTATTTTATTCCAATTTATTATTTCCTTATCCAACCGGTTTTGGTTCAACCTAAACCTTCATCAGGGATGAATAAAAATATACTATTGGAACTTTTTAGTATATTTTTATTCATCCCTGATGAAGGTTCGGGTCGGACCGAAACCGGTTGGATAAGGAAATAATAAAGTGGAATAAAACAAAGCTATATTATTGTGTTAATAATAATTATGTATTACCACAAAGTGTTTGCTACATGTGAAAATTTTATTAAAAATTTACTGTTAAGAGTATTATTATTTATCACACTTAAATAAAAACAATGTTAGCGAAACCTAATCGAAAATCTGAAATCAGAAAAATCTAGGACCCGGACCAAAGAACTACGCCTTGCCGAGGCTGAGCTCTACCAACTGAGCTAATGTGTCCCTGTCTGATTCTGTCATACAACTACATCGTACTTCGAATAAAAACTACCAACTTTAACATCATTTTCTAAACGCATATTTTTATTGGCTGCTATTTTTTGTACGATCTCAATTAAAAGAAAATTATTTTTTCAGAAGTACATGAATCGAAAAGGGAGTAGTTCAATGAAGACTACACATGGACTTAAAGATTTTAGCGTTCTAATGCGTACATGCGATGTATTGTATGGGGTCAATACTAAATTACAGTCATTTTTGGGTTATTAACCCGCGAGGACTCGCGCTTTGAGCATTTCCCTCACGGTTAATTTAAAATTCGCGCCATTTTTGGCAACACTGTGCATACATACCTCGTTCGCCCAATAGCTGAGTTTTTTACTCCCCCGTCCCGTGCAAAACGATTTTTTCCTCTGAGGGTGTACCAGTCGCTCAGTATAGGTGGTTTATATGGCCTGGCCTCGTCGGGCGGCATTTTGCTCACCGCACAAGTGACAACGAAATTATTATTTTTTATTTATTTCCAGAACGTTTTAGTTTCAGTTATGTACAGAACATGCTTTTGCATTGTGAGACATAAATATGTAAAGCTTGTGCAAGTGATGTAGATCAATATTTTGTTTTTCATTTCTTAATTTTTTTAAATTGAAGTTAATTTTTTTAGTTTATTCCAAAAGTGCAGTTAAGAATGTTTAGAATATAGATAACAATATGTGTGAGTGGCGCCAACTATTTAATACGATTTATAACATCTTTAAGAAATATAAAGTTAGTCTCTTACAAAATTAGCAACGTGGTTAAAAACAAAATGCCAATTTAGTTCCTTTATTTATTCATAAAATATTATTGTGTAACAAATTTTTTAATTTAAAATAAATTTTTGTTTTGATTTAACATGATTGTTTCTTTATAAAATAGTTATAATTTAAATAAATATACTATAATTTATGCACTTTTTGGCAATTTTTTTTTACACGACCTCACACAGGAGTTCCTGAGAAAAATAATTTCCCTCAGGACCCATGTCATCCTTGGGAATGCTGTGAGGAGGGATTTTTTAAGGAAAAGGAGGCGAGGAGAGTTATGGGAAGGAAAAAAGTTTAAGGGGTGTGTGGGAATCTGGGGTTCAGTGTGTCCTGGTCATCCGCCTCCAAGACCTAGACAAACCTCACTCCATGAACCCGGGCACTCATGCTAAATCACCAAACGTAGCGAACCTATGACCAGTCGGGATGACCTATGGCAGTGGTGTTGGTTATCCAACAAAGGTTCCCGAGGCGGCGATACCTATTCCCGCCTCACAAAATATTCATAAAACGTGAGCAAAATGCTCTACACGCAAGTGCTCGTGTGAGTTTTAATGGCGCGGGTGCTCGCGGGTTAAACCGTGTTGTGATTTTTCTTCGTACAGGTTCTATGATATGTCTTAAATGCTGTCTGAAAGGTTGGTATAAAAGGAAGAGGAAATATGACTCAGCTCGTTAACCAACATATAAAAAAGCAACGCACTGATGAAACTATCAATCGTGTTATTGTCGTGTGAGCTCGTTTCACATGGGTACAGAATTTAGTCTAATTGCATTTCGTGTTAACCTAAAATGATGGCTGTAATTATTTGTTGTTCAATAGCACGCAATAATATTACTGAAATTGAAGCATTTAAAGTATCTTTAAGCGATCGCTTTCCCCAGTCGAACTAAAGAAAGTAAATTAACAGCACGATACATTTTTCAAGAGTAGGTTAAATTTTACTGACAGACACCTTTGTATATAAGGCGTATTGTTGTTGACTTAACCCTTTACCAGAAAAAAATAAATTATTTTATATATAAACACATCATAACGCCTTCTGGATTTCACATATCAATAAAATACCACAAGGCATTTCTTAATTGGACCTCGTACATTCAATCTTTTACCGAAAAACATTCTAGTGACAACTAAACTTCTGCAATACATAAAGGAGTTGAAGTCGTGGCTTGACAATGTAGATATTGAAACATTGTTTGCTTAATTCGTATCACTTTATTTTTTTTTTTCACAAACAGTGCACTTATTATTACATTATGCACTTATTGTTACACTATACCATTATTGTTACATTATCCACTTATTGTTACAATATACCATTAGTTACACTACTTCACTTAATATACAATTAGTATTTCACTTAATATGACCACTATACACTTACTGTTGCACTGATGTATGCTCATTTTGTGCAAAGCTGTTTAGACAAATTTTAATCATGTTTTTGCTTTATATGCCCATTGTTTGTTCTTTCTAGGTACAATAATAAAATATATTCAACTATATTACCCACGCACAGGCTGCGCCTTAGTGGGTTCCAATTATTCTATTTATTTTATAATATTGTATGCATCAAATGTAAATTTTGGGAAAAACAAAGGAAAAAAAAAAAAAAAAATCGAAAAAAAATGGTTAGTTAAATCCTTCGAACTCTTTTTAACGGTGACCTGACAACTCGGAATGAAATCAACTCAGAACCATCTCAGAGAGTGATAAAAAGTCATTTAGAGTGATAAAAAAATACAAAAGAAATTTGTTAAATAGGTTACGTTAGGTTAGGGTTATCGGCTAATTTAAAATTATTTTTTTCATAGCTTTTAAAGACTTTTCAAGCAGGTGTTGAGTTGACTTTATTCTCAGTTGGCATGGAACCATTTTTAACATATGCTAGATTCATTTTCCAACTTGTTTTTAACATTTTTTCATTACAACAGCTCCACTCAGGAAGCCCATAGGAAAATAATTTCCCATTTATATCAGCCGGGGTAATCCAGCGGTAAGGCTCTTGACTGGCAATCCGAAGGTCGCGGGATCAAATCCCGGCATGGTAAATACATTTTATTTGATTAATTTGTGTCATTTCACATTTTATTCATTCAAAATAAATAATATATAGTATATTTGCGGCACATTCCAGAGTGGAAGATACTCTCAGTAACGCCCTAGTGTAAGACCACCATTCAGTATTGAAACGTTGCTTAAAAATGGCTTTAGCCGTGATTGGTGACCAGATCTGAATAGCTAGGTACTTCCTCACTTTCCTCTTCCCCATTTCCTTCCTCTCCCCATTACCTTCAGCCTCACAACATACCCAAATCGAGGATGCCATAGTCTCACTGGCTCCAGACGGGAGTAGTTGGGACTCTTGTGCGGTATTCATATAAAAAAAAACTCAGGAACTCGTAGAAAAATAATTTCCCATTTATATCAACCGGGGTAATCCAGCGGTAAGGCTCTTGACTGGCAATCCGAAGGTCGCGGGATCGAATCCCGGCATGATAAATAAATTTTATTTGATTAATCTGTGTCATTTCACAATTTATTCATTTAAAATAAATAATATATAGTATATTTGCGGAACGTTCTAGAGTGGAAGATATTCTCAGTATCGCCCTGGTATAAGACCATCATTCAGAATTGAAACGTTGCTTTAAATGGCTTTAGCCATGTTTGGTGACCAGAACTGAATAGCCAGGTACTTCCCCACTTTTTTCTTTCCCATCTCCTTCCCTTTCCCACTACCTTCAGCCTCACAACATACCCCAATTGGGGATGCCATAGTCTCACTGGCTCCAGACGAGAGAAGTTGGGACTGTTGTGCGGTATTCATATAAAAAAAATCTTTGAAGAAGCTAAGTGGAGAGTCTTTGAAAGATAAGGAAAAGAGGAAGGTCTGGGAAGAAAGAATGAATGAGGGGTGGGAAGAAATCTGGTAGTCAGTCGGTTCAAGAGTGATGGAAAAATGATTCCAGCCTTTCCATAGCGGTGCTATTGGTCGACGGAGTCCTACTAGAGAGGCCAAATGATCTCCTTCAACCAGTCTCTCCGGATCCGGCCCACCATGCAGTAAGTAGTCAAACGCATCCGCAGCCAAGATCAAGACAAACCTCACCCCATGAACCCGGATATCCCTGCTCACTAAACGTAGCAACCCTCAAGGGGTGCCCTGTGGCATGGGTTTGTTTTCTTTTTCAATGAATTTGTCGTTTTCATAGAATTTATTGGTCTCTTCTTTGTTTCCAAACTCGTTCTGCAGTCATCTGGAAAGTTGCTGACGAGTTCCACACGATATTCTTATAGTTTTCAAATAAGAACAGAACCATGTTGCTTTTAATGTCTTTTGCAATTTGTCGCATGCATTTTAGCACTGAAATTTAAAAAAAAAATGACAGCTTATGGTCAGCACCTGCTTAAAGGTATAAGTGATGTTTTCTTCGTGTGTCACATTTTCGTTTTCCTAATGGCTCATTAATTACAGCAATAGCGTGGCAATTCAAGGCATGCAAAATCAAAGCCAATACATTAATTTTTGCACACACTCTTGACTGTCTGAAATATGAAATATTACCACGGCAAATAAGCCATTGATTTCATTTGTAAGATTACCACTGTTCTTAAAAAAATGTGCCTTTTCCACTTTTGTAATTAACAATCTAATTGTTTCGAGCAAATATTGATTAGTTCTACGATCTCGAATTCTTTCCCATTCCCGCATCGCTTCTTCTCTTACAAATTAAGGGCGAGGGGTGCTATTGGTTAGATTTTTCACCCCGCCGCCCAGCTTCACACCTGAAGTGACCGATATAAAGTCAATCTCATGATTTAACTCTAGAAAGTTAAGTTGCTTCCCGGTTCTACCCGCGCATCTTCAAGTAAAATCTCTGGCAGGACTGAATCAAAGAGACGCGCAAACCGTAGGATTCGGATTTCAGCTAACAAAGAGCTTTGAAGACACTCGTTCAAACGAATGGTTTAGAGAAAAATTAAGTTTTCCTTTGGGAGTGAGCCCATAAAGTTATTATTAAGGTTTATTATCATGTCTTGCTCTTATTGAACCGTGTCATACATGAATGTCTATTGTACCCAAAATAAAAATAATTGCGTTAACCGTAAAATTTGTGGATATTATTTAATTAACGCGTTACCCTTTCAGAATATTATGTTGGAATTCGTATGTTTTAGAACTGTGGGTACTTTTTGTTTTAATAATAAAATAAATTTTCCATCGATAATATGACAATGTTGAAACTCCGTTTTGCATTGCTTGATTTATTTTTGAAACACATTCTTTATAGATATAAAGAAGATTATAAGATTATAACTATGTTTATTAATGAATAGCTCTCATTTTAAATTTCTCGATGATTTTAATTACCCGGAGACTTTTTTTAAGAAATCTTCTTTTAAGGTCACGCGAACAACATCCGCTTCCGTTTGCGTCTAAAACTGTCATCTCTCTACGGCTGAAGAAATCATTACGTATAAGGCAGTTAACAATGTATCTATACTGTGGATTTGCTGCAAATCTGTAGCATAACATGAGAGCCGTGATAAATATCTGCCTCACGACCAGTTGACGAGAATCAAGCCGATTACTCAGGTTTTCTCGTGTAAAAGAAATGGTTTAATTTCTTTAATTTCTCAAGGACACAACTTTTGAGATTAATGCAGAGTTATAGGTATTTTTATAGCACTTCACAGAACACCAGCTTTGCTGTCAAAAGCCAGGAGAGCTATTTCACTAGCCGAGGCTTTCGGTGCAGCGTCGCCCAGGCATTAAGCAGTGTTGTTCGAAATCTAATAATGTAACAGTGCGAAATTTCATCGATGTCGAAATAGAAAAAATACATTTATAAGCCGCGCGCCACAGAGCCTTTTCCCTGTATAAATAGAGAATATTAAAATTTTACCCTAGGTCGGGAACCATTTTGGTAAGGGCTTCACATGCGAAATGTCTGTAGGCTGGCAATTAAAAGAAAAAACATTGTCTTCAACACAGGTGAGCTTAGGAATGCTATTTTGTAAACGAACAATAATCGATAAATAAACAAATAAAAATTGTATTCATTTTATTTACTGTGATTCGAATTGATTTGCTAATAATTCATAATCTTTTCCCCACGGGAATTTATATCTATATATAAAAAAATCCTTCTATGTATGTATGTTATGCGTTGCTAAACCATTCATCCGATTGTGACGAAACTTTGGGGATTTGATGTGTGTCTGCCAGCGATCGTTTCAATATATATTGGTGAGCATTATGAATTTTGTCATAAAAAATTTGCTATGGTGGCACGCTAGCTGTTTGAAAACTGAAAGTACCGGGATTGAATGTATGGAATGCGGGAGGGGGGAGGGTACTTCGAGAGGGGGGAGGAGAACTCGGGAGGGGGATTTGCGGGAGGGGGAAGGGGGAAGGCGAATCCGGGAGGGGGAAGGAGAACTTGGGAGGGGGAAGGGGTACTCGGGAAGGGGGTTCGCGGGACGGGGGAAGAGAGCGAGGGGAGTGGGGAGAGGGAAAACGGAGAAGGCGGAATAGGAACGTGAGAGGGGAAGGGGGCGCGAGAGAAGGAGAGGCGGAAAGGGAACGGTACGAATGGGAAAGAACACGCAGGGAGAAACAATGTCTTTATTTAATGGCAAAGCAATGCACGCCAGGAACTCGCTAGTTAATTTTAAATTAAAATGAATGAGATGTTTGCTCCAAGCTTATAGTTGATTTTTTACTTTACCCGAGTCTCGATACTATAAAAACAACATTTTTCAATGTAGAAATATACAGAAAAGTATAGAAATTTCAGATTACGGCTACCTTTGTCGAGGGTTAATATGGATCTCGACTAGTATTAATCGTGGTTTCGAATCCAATCTTAATTTATGATAATTCAAATAAATTCATTGAATAATATAATATATAATATTTGCGGCACGTTCCAGGGTGGAAGATACACACTATCATTCTGCTGAATCTCCCCTGGTGACTTTTGACGTGTGTGAAGTGACCAGATCTGAAGAGCTAGGTATTTCCCCACCTTCATTTTACCCGTATCCTTCTTCTCTCCATTACCTTCAGCCCCACAACATATCTTAGTAAATGGGGATGCCAGAGCCTTACTGGCTTCTGATGTTCGTGAGCATTCGGGATTCTGGTTCGGTTTTCACATTAAAATTTTTAAATTATTGAAACACGGTGTCAGACGTCAGACATCTCGCCTCATATTTTGACTATTAAATGAATATTTAAAAGTTCATTTCTGGCGAAAACGACGTGGCAAGTAATATTTTGTATTTGCTCGGATCTAGAAATTCTGTTCAAAAAAGTAGAACGCTGTTCAAATTTCATGACCGAGATCACCATTCAATTGTTCGTTCTGTTTCAGATATCACGTTAACAAATTTAGTGTTTTATGGTTGAGATTATTTACGAAGGCTTGGCAATAATTTTGTAAAGGTAAAATGCTTTTTCACGCGGTCCACAGTCTCCCAAAAATGGAAAGCAGATATATTGTACTCGTTAAGAGAAAACCGGGCGGCATTTTGTACATGTAAACTCAATAACATTCCCCAATTTTCTCTATGGGTTTTGGCACTGCTAATTTTTTTATTATATAACAGAGATCGTCACCTTGGTTCGTATTTGTCTAACAGACCATTAGAAAATTTTACAGAAGGAGAAGGTTTTCTTTCATTATTTCAATGAAACATTAAGATGGGTGTTTAAGATAAAGCTATTTCCGCAAAGGAAAATGTCTCATTAGTTTAAACATTCTTAGTTAACTGATTAACTATCATTTTAATACTTTATTTTAAATTTATATAGTGGAGATTGAACAAAAACTAAAGTGGTCTTTTGGACAAATAAGAACTTAGGCGGCGAGACATCGACCATTAGCATATTGGTGTGTTTTTCTTTTTTGATACGCAATTCTTGTAGGAGTTAGGATCCTCCGAAAATCGTTAAAATGGCCTGGTTATAACGCCATCAAAAGACGTTCAGTATGCAAAAAAAAAAAACAAAATGCTCAGACGTATTTTCTTTTGGTACAGTTAGTTAAAAAAAAATTAAAATCGTTTCAGTTTTGGAGGAGAAAAATATTTTAGAAGATTTTATTTAGGTTATATCAGCCTGGGGTGCAGTTGTCGCTTTTGCGCAGTAATCGGAGGAGTAAGAGCGAGAGTGAGAGCAACAGTTTCGCAAAATATAACCTATTATTCAAATTTCTCGGCGACCGGGTTTCCTCTTAAGCACGTGATACAATTGTTAAATTTATAGTGTAAGCATGTCCAAATAGGTAACTCGTAAACAGTGTCAATATTGTCGTTTTTGAGTTTTAGTAATTTGTTTTATGAGGTTGGACAAACAACTTGTTTGCACCTCGACATCGGATCTAATGGTTTACAAATGTTAGATCTGCGACAAAAAAGTTTTTAAGTAATAAGAAAACAATGATTCAAGTCATTATTTTACAAACAATGATGTTTTATAAATATAGGTAAAACGAGATGCATGATGTAAATCGCAACTACCCTACTAGGCGTAGAGAAGCACAAATGTTTATTATTAATGTTTTGTTCTATCACCGTATACATCTCAAAATGAGTATGGTCATAGAACAAAAAGGCATAAAATTCCGGAAATACATATTTAATGCATTCCTTGAAAACATCAAAAATGAGACATTTTATTCAAAAATAAAAACTAAAGTTAGATCATTCTACCTCCGTAGAATTAGAAAACAAACAATATTTCAAATACCCAGATCTGTGAAAAAATATATATTGAAAACAAATAGTTTTATGAACGAATGCCTAGATCTTTTAACCTTTGTTAAAAATAAAACAATTACTATTGTTTATTATGATCATAAGCATTAAAATAATTAGTTAAGTATTTTAATATAAAGTTTTATACTATTAAGTAATTATTATGCACCAAAATATCAAGCATTTAATTATATTATTGCAAGCAAATAAAAAGGAGATAAATAGAGATTTTTTATAATCAAACTGATTGATCAGTTTTGTAAGAGACAACTAAGAAAAAAAAATTTACAATTAAAAACTGAATAAACATATTTTAAAAAAATATGTATTTAGTTGTACAGGTATTACATTTAAGGTGTGTGTAAAAATGTATATATTACGTAGTTTATTAAAATTTTCGATTGAGAATCGCTTATATTGCCTTCAGTGATTAGATTACATATCACAACTTTGGTAGGTTTCTAAGCTTTGTTGGAAAACTAAAATTTTTCAAAATATCTGTAATTTTTTTTACAGTTAATTCAGCATAAGAGTCCCAACTGCTCCCGTCTGGAACCAGTGAGACTATGGCATCCCCAATCTGGGTATGTTGTGAGGCTGAAGGTAGTGGGGAGGGGAAGAGAAAGGTGGGAAATACCTGGCTATTCAAATCTGGTCACCAAACATGGCTAAAGCCAATTCAAGCAATGTTTCAATTCTGAATGGTGGTCTTACACTAGGGCGATACTGATAGTATCTTCCACTCTGGAACGTGCCGCAAATTTACTTTATATTATTTTAAATGAATAAATTGTGAAATAACACAAATTAATCATATAAAATTTCCTTCGGATTGTGAGGCGAGAGGACCACGGAGGCCGTCAAATATGTATGCTTGCACTGGGCAAGCAATAAACCACAACAAGTTTTTGGAAATAAATTGTCTTAGTAAGTACCCACCAACCTAATAAATATTGGCTTAGTTTTTCTCTGAATAGGAATTGATAATACTGGAATAAAAAATGTAAGAAAATAATGTATGAGATGCTTATCAAGAACTCAAAAACAAAAATACAAACACAAAAGCCCTTACTTTTACTTACATATTATTTGCTTTCCATCATGTTCCCCTTCCACCTTCGACGCCTTCCCCTCCCTCTTCATTACCCTTCCTCTCATGCCATCTCTCCCTGCCGCTAAAATATATAACTCATTTTCATTTATTCAAATTTCTTAACGCTAAAGCTTACCATTATACATAGCCTATAACCTTCGCGGGCGTGCGCACAAAAAATCACTTAAGTGTCAAACCATCTTCTTCTTCTTTTCGAAGGGTTACTACTGCGCCTTAAGTACTCGTAATTTTACCGAAAATTAGTCGGCCTTCGAAAAATTTATTTTTATTTTTATTTTCACATCGGTCTCTACGGTGCGAAATCAAAACAGTATATTTTATGTTGTTCCGCAAATAATAACACCTAATTAATGTTTGGGAGTTGTGACCACAAGGCATGGATAGTTGGGTAGGCAGGTACCAGTGGTAGCGAAGTGAGTTAGACATTGTAAGTGTAAGATATTTAGAAGTAACTGTGGGAAGACCTTACTATCATTTTCTTGTTGTTCTAGAATGTAACTCTGTTGTCCCAATTAACCTGTTCCGCTAGGTGTAGGGTGACCACGAGACAGCGCGTAAAACACAATTATTATTATGTCAGTTGACAACTCGTTAAAACCGTGCACAGCTGGCTAACAGCTTTTAGTGTGAGTTGTTTGTTTTGTTGTGTTGTGTTATTGTTTGAGTTACTGAGAGAATTGTGTATGTTTAGTAATAGAATGTGTGATTACAGTGTAAAATCGTAATTAAATTTAATTTTTTATCACTAGTAATTTTGAGCGTAGCTTTATTATTTTAGTATGTTTTTGGGACCTTACAAATTAACATTCTACGAAAAAAATTGTAAAAAAAATATATTGCGCGATTCAACCTGGTACACTCGTTGACAGTACTTATAACAATCTATATACATATAAATAAAAAATTTAGGTTCCGTTTGTTTGCGTTCGCAAAATTTCGGAAAGTAATCGATAGATTGACTCAAAAATTTTAACAAAACATTGCATTTTAGCAGAAGAGTGTTTTTATATATAATGGTAAGCTCTGGCGTTATTACATTTGTACATATCGATCTGTATATCAAAAACCGCCTTGGTGCTGAAAAAATTTAAAGTTATTAAAGTAAAACCTTGAATACATTACAAAGCTAAAGATAATTTGTCACATTGATATCTATTAAACACTGAAAACGTGCACACGTCGACCCGCGGAGAGATCCAAACTCAAAGACATAAAATTACTCGTTCGCGTTTCGAGGTAGTGAGTATTTGCGATGGTGCCATACGTCGCATGAAGCTAAAAAGTTTGTTTTCTTAAGTCTAAAAAGATTAGACATTTAGATATCCAATTAGAATAAAATGAAATCCAAAAATAAACCTTGGGTTTTTTATAAAGTTACGCTAGATTCCTTAAATTAACTGTACGGCGCACTCAAAAAGTTCGTCAAAGAAATTCATTGGGAGAAAACAGATTTAAACTATTCTTGTTAAGTGCACATTATAAAGGTTGAATTAAGGGTAAAATATATTAACTAACGTTTTTAATTAATTTACAAGTTTTGTTTACAAGTGTTTTCTTTCGAC
Source organism: Glyphotaelius pellucidus (assembly GCA_936435175.1). Taxonomy (NCBI): domain Eukaryota; kingdom Metazoa; phylum Arthropoda; class Insecta; order Trichoptera; family Limnephilidae; genus Glyphotaelius; species Glyphotaelius pellucidus. Next base: position 4,238,214 of record OW386558.1, read on the forward strand.
CGTGTTTTTATATGTATCAAGAAAATGAATACAATTTTTTTAAAAACGTTTGTTGACATGTTCAAAATTTTAACGGTTTTCCTTTTTTTTACAATAGCTCCATACGGGAAGCTCTGAGGAAAAAAATCACTCAAAGCCTAAATCATCTTTGGGGATGCTGTATGGAAGGTATTTTAAAGTAAAAGAAGGGGAGGAAGTTCTGGGAAGGAAAAAGGTATGAGGGTTGGTGGGTGGAGATATGAAAGGCAGTATGTCAATGTGACCAGGAATGAGAGACCCCACCTCTCCCACTACAGTGCAAGGCGATGGGTCAAGAGAATCCAGCTCTCCCGATCCGGACTGCCACGCAAACGCATTCGCCACCAAGATCTAGATAAACCACATTCCAAGAACCCGGGCACCGCTGCTAAATCACAAAACGGTTCGCTACGTTTGGTGATTTAGCAGGGGTGCCCGGGTTCATGTTTGTCTAGGTCTTGGAGGCGGATGACCAGGACTCACTGAACCCCAGATTCCTACCCAACCCTTAAACCATTTTCGTTCCCACAACTTTCTTCTTCTCCTTTTCCAAAAAAAACCCTCCACACAGCATCCCCAAAGATGTCATAGGCCCTGAGTGAAATTATTTTCCTCAGGGCGCTCCTGTAAAAAAAAAAAAAACGCAGCGAATCACTTGGGGTGGCCAATAGCATCCTTGTCTTGCTTATCCATCAAATTGTTCCCGGGCGGTGGGACCCATACCCGCCTCCCAAAAATTATGTATTTTGTTGTAAATACTCGTATGTTGAATGTCTAATGGTGGATTGTGCAATCGTGCAATTGTGCATTGGCCACACTATCATTAGTCGATATCACTTCAGAATGTATATTGGGCGTCTTTTTATAATTTTAAACTAATTCAAAACTTCTCGAATCCAGGTTAAAAAACGCTGTTCACGTGAAATGTCTCATATATAAATGCAGGTGAAGTTAATAATTATTGCGCTTCACAACGACAGATGGTGTATAAAAGTAGTTGGGGGGCGCTAGAAAAAAAAAATATTCTCAAAGAGGGCGGTGGGCAAAAAAAGGTTGAGAATCTATGATCTACCCCCTTCTCTGGCCAAGTTTGAGTGTCTGTCATTAGGGCAGATGTGTGACTTGTGGTCGTGGAAGTATCAAATCAGAGTCTCTAATAAAATAAAATCAAATGGTTTTGAAGAATCTCAATCAATCATTTGGTGTTGTCATGTTTTGTGAACACCATTTCATGACAATCTGTATTGAGGTGTTCGCATGTTTGAGAAAAATTGTAACTGTATATTAGGTTAGTAGCAGTTAAAGAACATAATAATAATATAATATAGAAAAAAGGGCAATCCGTGTTCTTCTGGACAATAATTACCCTGTTTTTTTTGGTAATAATACATTTTCTTCTAACTGTAAACTATTAAGTATCTAATTTAATGTTTTTGGTGCTCAGACAAATGATGATGATAAATATATTTTACAAATAGATTACTTGAAGAAAAGTACGTTTTTTGTCTAGGAGAACAAATCACTTATGTTTCTCTGGGCATGGTGTAATTTCCTCGGAAGAGTGTTTGTACCTCTGGTCAGCACACAATTTATTATTTCTAAATAATAAATAAAACAATATGTCTTTCATAATATCATGAAGTCATGATCGTACGTGAGACAGCACTTTTGAAGCGATTTTTAACAAAAACGGCCTTACACAATTTATCCAATTATTATTGTTTTACAGAAATGCAAAAGTTTTCAAAAAGTACATCAGTAAAATTGAAAATAAGGCAAAAAAATTACATGTTTTCAAAGTAAAATATTGAGTGTTCACAGATTCGTTGGAATTCAAATCAGAAAATTAAAAAAAAAAAGGTTGTCTGTAAATTCGGTTTGCAGACGATAATTTTACATGATAATGTCATAAGAAAACATTGATCCCTCATAAGCCAAACGCTTAGGCCGATCGTGCCTCACTATCGCTTGGTAGGCCCTCTCGCTTGCACGCTAGGCTCAGGCGGAACGTGACAATGAATCATGCTTTTTCGTGCATGCAGCCGGTGTTCATCGATTAATAAAACGTTATCACGGCAAAATACATTTTCAAAGGTACATTTTAATTGTGTATGTAGGTTTATGGTTTTAGTTTAAAAAAATTGTTGAAAATTTTTGCAATAAATTTAGGAAGGGCTTGAAATGTGATTGTTTCGCTGAACGATTTCTGATAGTTTTAAAAGATTCTCATGTTGAGATAAATTAGGCTATAAAAAGTTAAGTTAGTCTGTATATATATTTACATAAACATCAAAATATGCTTGCTTGGGGGCTTATGAATTCGGAATTTTCTATGTTTTGCTCTATAAAGCATAGGAAATATTTGAAACTTTCAAATTATCTAATTTAAACTCTTGCAAAGGTTTCTGGGTTATTAAAACCACATGACAATATAAATCTTTGAAAATCCGAATGTACCGAGTAAATTGAACACGGGAGAGGGGAGGAGATCGCGGGAGGGGGGTTAGCGGGAGATAGGAGAGGGAAGGCGGGGAAGGTGGAGGGGAAAAGGAATTCGTGAGGGAAGGGGACATTAGAGGGGAAGGGAAACGGGACAAATGGGAATTAGAATAGTATGTAATTTCTTTATAGTGGGATTGCAACGCATGCCGGGAACTCTCTAGTCAGTTATACAATATCGGAATCCTGGTAATACGCATGCGAAAAGGGGTTGGATTGCATATTTTCTAAGGTTTTGACAACAAAAAATCACTGAATAAAGACTTGAAAAATATTTACCTTTTAATTTTCCTTTCCTTTCCTACTTTTTAAATGTTTCATTTTTTTTAGATTATAAGACTCATTTTCCATTTTTTTTTTTTTATATTATCATGCTGTGTAAAATGTAGTCCTCGGCTTTCTGCTACAACACGGCTAGAAAAGCAAGCAAGAAAAATTAATAAAATTTAAAAAAATGTAATACAAAAATAATACTCAGTATAAAACACCAATGAACATTTTGATTAAAAAAAATTGATTGTCTGTAAAGTCAGTTTACGGACGATAATTTTACGTGATAACGTCATATAATAACAATGGAATGGAAGAGAGATAGATGCATCATAAGCCGAACGCTTAGGCCGAACGCTTGTTCCGCGTTTTCGATTGTACGCTCGGCTCAGGCAGAACGTGACAATGAGTCATGCTTTTTTGTGCATGCAGCCGGTGTTCATCGATTTATAAGACGTTATCACGTCAAAAAATTTACGTCAAACGTTCAATGAAAAAAAAAACATTCGAAAATCCTCTCTTCGATTTTGACAAGAGTCACTAATAAATTGAACATTTAACTAAAAATTATATAATAAAAAAACAAATATTTTGAAAATCTTCAGGAAGGTAGCTTCCTTATTAAGTGACGTCAAACCAACCTTAGGGGTGTGTCTGAAAATAAAACTACATTCATTACAGGAAGGGAAGGCTTCTTCAACTAAAGGATCAACTCTGAATACGGGTGAAATTGTCAGCTTTGACCAAATTTATAAATTTGGTTTAGGAAAAAACACCATTGTGCAGAGGGATAAACGTCCAAAGGAACGGATTGCCACTACTTTTTTGCTTTCAGCGTTAAGCTCGGAGCATATTTATTACCTAATCCTATTTTCGCGGGTTCATATTGGTCTTTCTTAACATGGAAATACCAAACAAATAATGTAATGTCACATATTTTAAATACTGTTGTTAAAAGAAAAGGCTGTATTATTTGCATGTACGTTCCAATTTAATAATAGTCTACGGAAGAAACTCATAAGCACGCACATTTCGAATAAAAATAACCATCTGGAACTAATTACTCTTTGTCACTAGACCAGAATATGAAACAAAACATTATTTTGTTTTCTAATATTATGTTGGTCGATGCATGTAACCTGGTTCACACGGCTTGATTTTAATGGTTATTGAAACCCACCACAAAATGCTTTCATTGTGGTTAGAAAATGGAGGTTGATCCAAGACAAAATTTTGGTGAGGACCAAAAGATAAATACTTATAAGAGTGTGACATCTTTCAAAGATAAATACTTGTAACAGTGTGACATCTTTCAAAGATAAAGGCTTGTAAGAGTGTGACATCTTTCAAAGATAAATACTTGTAATAGTGTGACATCTTTCAAAGATAAATGCTTGTAAGAGTGTGACATCTTTCAAAGATAAATATTTGTAATAGTGTGACATCTTTCAAAGATAAATACTTGTAATAGTGTGACATCCTTCAAAGATAAATATTTGTAAAAGTTTTTTTTTACAGTTAATACCGCACAAGAGTCCCAACTGCTCCCGTCTGGGGCCAGTGAGACTATGGCATCCCCAATCGAGGTATGTTGTGAGGCTGAAGGTAGTGGGGAGGGGAAGGAGATAGGGAAGAGGAAGGTGGGGAAGTACCTGGCTATTCAGATCTGGTCACTAAACACGGCTAAAGCCATTTCAAGCAACGTTTCAATTCTGAATGTTGGTCTTACACCAGCATCTTCCACTCTGACATCTTTCAAAGATAAATACTTGTAATAGTGTGACATCTTTCAAAGATAAATACTTGTAATAGTGTGACATCTTTCAAAGATAAATACTTCTAATAGTGTGACATCTTTCAAAGATAAATACTTGTAAGAGTGTGACATATTTGAAAGATAAATACTTGTTATAGTGTGACATCTTTCAATGATAAATACTTGCAATAGTGTGACATCTTTCAAAGATAAATACTTGCAATAGTGTGACATCTTTCAAAGATAAATACTTGTAATAGTGTGACATCTTTCAAAGATAAATACTTGTAAGAGTGTGACATCTTTCAAAGAAAAAATACTTGTAAGAGTGTCACATCTTTCAAAGATAAATACTTGTCATAGTGTGACGTCTTTTAAAAATAAATACTTGTAAGAGTGTGACATCTTTCAAAGTAAAGAAAAAGGGTTTTAGTGTAAAATATTTAAAACTCTCAGGCCTCTGACCTATTTTGTTGGAAGATCAAAATGTTTCCACTTTGCAATAAAATCCGAATAAAGCACCCGGAAACTAAAAACTGTTTTTAAAGGCGAACCGGTTATCGAAATACGCTTTCAAATTTTACGATTCGAAATTAACATAAATTTTTTAAAACAAAAAGTTTGAAGGAAAGCATTAAAAGTTTTAAAAATTACTGATTACAAAAAAAAGTTGTCGTTAGCTGACTTTTTGTCGTTTCAAATAAAAAAAGTCGTAGATCCGGGGCTGGGGCCAATGGGTCCACGTATGAATTCACTCTTCCCACTGCGGTGCAAGGCGATAGGTCGAGAGTGTCGGGCTGGAGAGATCTAGATTATATAACCCTCAATCAGTCTTTTCCGAATACAGCAGGGGTGTTGGTTATCGAATAAATTATTCCCGGGGCTGCAGTGCCCATACCCGCCTCCCAAACGTTATAATGTTTTCATTAAAATAGTTGATAAAGGTTTTGCGTTTCAAAAAATTGGTTGAAAATTAATTTTGTCAAAAAAACAAATGATAAAAAAGTCCATCAAATGATATCTACTAAATCTGCCTCTTATTGTTATCTTTCAATAAATATTACTTTAAATAAAAATTACTCAAGTGCTCCTTTTTTCGTCACTTTCTTGTAATGCTCTTCCTCTCGGAAGTTGGCTATCATCAAGGCATTCCTAACCATGCTTACTGCATCCCGTAACATCTCAGCAAGCCGTGAGAGTTTTAGTTTCCAAGACATGAATTGCAGTGTCGTCCTCCACTACACCTTTCAACATCCTTCCCTTAATATGAATAAAAAATAATTAATTTATTTAATAGAAAATAATTATTTCTATTAAATCAGGTTGCATCTCTCGCTCCCTCGAAACGCAGCGGCTCGCTCTCCAACGACAGAGGTCATTGAACTTCCAGCACCGCAACAAAACAAGCGGCAGAACCTTGAACTTGATACCACTTGCTGCCGGCAACTTTGTAAAGCCTGTGAAACAAAATAAACAAGAACCAACTTGACATTGAAATAACTTCCAATGGTTGATCACAGATGGCGGTGTATCCGATAGAACGCTTTATTAAATCTGTTTGAATGATTCGCGTTTGTTGATATTTTATAGATGTCGCTTATTTTAGATTGATTAAATTCTTTTTTTTTTTATTATTTCGGCTTTTTATTGAGTAAGTCATTTTTTAAATTTTATCTTAATATGGCGTATTTTCTTACCTAAGCTTAACTACTATTGAAGATTAATTTTCACTACGAATCAGTTTATATAATGGATACCAAAAATATTATATAAATAAATTAAATCTTCTGCTATCGTTTTGCTTGAGGAGCTTAAAAATAAAATTGTTATTTACTTTATAAAAAATATAAACATAAACTACTCAAAAACGTGTTTTTGTATTTCCCTTTATGACATTTTTTATTTCTCTTAAAATTATTCTCGAAATAAACAAAAATCACTTTTTCAAACTCCGTTTGCAAAGCGATTTTTATATTTATTACCTTCAATGGTGGAGATATAAGATAAGCTGATAATAAGTCCATTTTTCTTCAGAATTCTTATTTACCTAAATAACTAAAAACACAAAAACAAAATATTCATAGTGAATTAAATAAATTTATACGATCAAACCTTACAAGTCACTCACGTTCCATTTCACAAATAAATTTTCGTACCACAGATTTTGTTTCTATAAATTGAAAATAATTAGCCGACTGTTTCGCTTTCCCATAACCAAAATAATTCATACACTACATTAATTCTTATTTTCAGCTCTCTCTGAAGTCTATTTGGACGAAAATATTGGTCAAATTTTTATTTTAGATCTTCCAAAACTCTTTAAATTATATATTTATATATATATATATACATCAAAATATGCTTGCTTGGGAATGAGTAGGTATATGAGATGTCTATGCGTTGCTAAACCATTCATCCGATTTCGATGAAACTTTGGTAATTTGATGTGCGCATACTTGCAATGGTTTCTATTTACAATAGTGAGATCTGGTGTGATGAAATTTAGCTTTGCTAAGCCGTTCATCCGTTACGATGAAACATTGGTGAGTTGTTGTGAGCACGCCCGTGAAGGTTTCTATATATACTGATAAACTCTGGCATTTTGAAATTTGTATAAAAAAATACAATAGGTGGCACGCAAGCTGTTTGAAAACTGAATGACTGGAACGCGGGGGGGGAAGGGAACTCGGGAGGGCGGTTCGCGGGGTGGGGGAAGCGGGAGAGTGGAGTGGGGAAGGGGACGCGGGAGAGGAAGGGGAGGCGGAAGGGGAACGGGATGAATGGAAAACGACATGCAGAGAGAAACAATTTTTTCATCAAGTGACATAGCAACGCATGCCAAGAACTCGCTAGTAATACATTAATATTCATAACATGAGTGTTAATAATTTTATAGCCCAATCAAACCGATACTTACAGGTAATAAAATGTAATGAATCTTCTTTCTAAATCTAGTTATTTCTTACTCTCAATTTATTTCAATTTCGTTTAGACATCTTTAATGTCGTAAAGAATAATTTTAGATCCATGTCAAATAAAAACACGAGTACCGCATTTAGCAAAGCTAATAAAAAAAAAATTATAGCAAGTCAACTGAATCAATCAACGACCAAGTTTGAGATTACATATTGATAGAATCAGTCATCGAGAATACTGCAACAATAGTAGAAGACCGAAAGAAAGTTAGAGTGTGATATTTTATTAAAAACATTTCTTCGCCCTTTATTTCTAAATACTGCTTTTGCAATTCGGTTGACAAGATAAGAGAAGATATCTCTGCCGTTTTCCTCCATTATAATTAGCCTTTTTACATACCTATTTATTAGGTGCAAATGTATTTTGTAAATGAGATTTAACGGGGTGGTTTGATATCACAAAAAGTGTTAACCACGCTTTTTACATGGATAATAAGTATGCAAGAATTGAAAGAGATGGGATTGGGCGCGGAATTGAGTAATCTGAAAGCATGTTGCCTGTTGTATGCTGATGATGCGGTGCTGATTTCTAACAGTGTGGAAGATCTACAGTTTCTCGTGTCTAGGATGAACGAAGTTTGTTTGAAGAATGAATTAATGATGAATTTAAGTAAGTCTAAAATCATGGTATTTGAAAGAAAGAGTACGAAAATAAAGTGCAACATAGTTGTGATTGGACACAACTATGCAGTTCACACGCGGTAGGAGTGAAACCTTCAGAAAACTTAAGTAGACAAGAGTGGGGAGGCTAAAGTAGACGAAGCACTGCACAAGGAGGATACCGATTATTCTATCTCATTATTCTAATCCTATAGATGTTTGTCTCTTTTTAGTGTCGTTTTTTTATATTATAAATAAACTTTTTGGGCAGGAGGTCTACTAACTGTTCACAAAACAACTAGTGTCATAACTTGTTATTTTTTTTTATTGAATCTCTGTGAATTTGCTTTAAAAACCTTTCGATAGAGGCGTGTATGTGATAACGCCAGAATAAATATATTTTAAAATAAATTAAGGCTTCTCGCGGTGTCATCGGGCTTATATTTTTTATTTGCCGAATATTCTTACTTTACTTTTAGATTTGTTGTAAGGAGAATTGCAATGGTTAGATTGCTCATATCAGGTCCCCTCGTAGTTATGCTTCTTTAAGCATGAAAAATTGCACCTTATACGTTAATGAGTAATAACTCAATTTCTTCTAACTGTACGTAATTAGATAAAATGTAAACTCTGAATACTGATGTAAAAAACTAAAACTGAATACGGATGTAAACTCAACTTTGACCCACTTTAAGGAATAATATCTAATCATTAGACCACCAAATATACGTGTGTATTGTTAAAAGCAATATATAGCTGCCATTTTCCTCTGTAGAATAAAAACTCTGAAAGCCTTTGATTCGGAACTTAGCTGAAACCAAGCCTCGTTTACTTGAATTTATCACAATATGGTCAAGCAATTTTCTCCCTTTATTTATATTTTTTTTCTTTTTAAATTACAGTTACTCCCGTCTGGAGCCAGTGAGATTACGGCATCCCCACTGGGGTATGTTGTGAAGCTGAAGGTAGTGGGGAAGGGAAAAAGATAGGGAAGAAGATGATAGGGAAGTATCTGGCTATTCAGATCTAGTCACCACACATCGCTAAAGCCATTTCAAGCAACGTTTTAATTCTGAATGGTGGTCTTACACCAGAGCGATACAGAGAGTATATTCCAGTCTGGAACGTGCTGCAAATATTCTAAATTTTATTTTAAATTGTGAAATAGCACAAATTAATCAAATAAAATTAAATTAAATGAAGACACTACGAGCGAAACTCAATCAAAAATCTGGAAGCTGAAAAATCAGAAAAAGATATTGGCACCTCTGGGACTCGAACCCAGGACCTCTCTGCTTTCCGGGCGAGTGCTCTGCCCACTGAGCTAAGGTGTCGATATCCAACTCTGTCACTTTTAACTATACCATACTTCGACTAAGAACCACCCATATTTTCTTCATTTTCTTAACGCATATTTTATTGGCTGCCATCTTTATGCAAGATTCAAACCTGAAATCAATGCAATCTAGATGATCTGGACAAATTTTTGTCCATTTTATTCAATTTGCGACACCTTTTAACTTTTCTGCAGATTTTCGATTGAGTTTCGCTCATAGTGTCTTCATTTAATTAAATATTACAATTTGAGATTTACTCGTTAAAGAGTTAAATAAAAAAAAATTATTTGCCACGCCGTGGGTCGATTCCGCGACCTTCGGATTACCAGACTACGCCGGCCGTCGACGACTTATAATGTAAATTAAATTTCTTGATTTTTTTTAGAAATGCCGTTATTTCCAAGCCCAATAATGATTATGCATCACTCTGTTTTTTAATTTATTTAGTAAAATGCATTTGTTATAAATTTAATAAAATAATTAAATCGAATGGATAAATAAAGAACTTTAAAGCAAACAAAAAATTACGACGTCATTAAAAAAAATATTTCTAATTTCGTTGAAAATTTTTCCCGCCAAAGAAAATGTTTTTAAATGTATTAAAACTATTTGATCATAATATTCCCTTAACGAAAGACTCCCGAAACTTTATTACCTCCCATTTCAAATCCCATTAGTAATACACGTGAGATCTCTCTGTAAATTAAAATATCTGAATAATGTTCGGTGGTGGAATAGCCTCTAATTGTGCGCCAATTAGCATAATGTCCCCCAACTGTTAACATTGAATCAGTGATAATGATATGAAAGTGATCATCGTGGTGAAAAAATTGACGGTGGCATCTGGAAAGTGGTGAGCACTGGGTGACGAAATTGCAGGAGCGTATTTGGTAAAATTAAAGATAAATGTATAACCCAAAATTTGTTTCTGGTACCTTACAGAAACCAACATTTTAAAGGTATTTTAATTTGTATTTTTGTCAGAAACTACAAATTAAAATAGGCCGGCGTAGTCCAGCAGTAAGGCTCGTGACTCGCAATCCGAAGGTCGCGGGATCGAATCCCGGAATGGCAAATAAATTTCATTTGATTAATTTGTGTTATTTCACAATAAAATCATTAAAAATAATATACAGTATATTTGCGGCACGTTCCAGAGTGGAAGATACTCCCAGTATCGCCCTGGTTTAAGACCACCGTTCAGAATTGAAACGTTGCTTGAAATGAGTTTAACCGTGTTTGGTGACCAGATCTGAATAGCCAGGTACTTTTCCACCTTCCTCTCCCCTGTCTCCTTCCCCTCCCCATTACTTTCAGCCTCACAACATACCCAAATTGGGGATGCCATAGTGTGACTGATTCCAGACGGGAGCAGTTGGGACTCTTGGGCGGTATTCATATTTTTTATTTTACATGAGCTCCATACAGGAGGCCCTGAGATTTCCCTCAGGGCCTTTGTCATCTTTGGGGAAGCTGTATGGAGGTTTTTTTTTCAAGGAATGGAAGGGGATGAAGGTTCTCGGAAGGAAAAGGGGTTTAAGGGGTGGGTAGAAATCTGGGGTTCAGTGTGTCCTGGTCATCCGCCTAGACAAACCTCACCCCCATGAACCCGGGCACCTCTGCTTAGTCACCAAACGTAGCGAACTACTTGGTGTGACCTATGGCAGAGGTGTTGGTTATCCAATAAAGGTTCCCGGGACGGCGGTACCCATTCCTGCCTCCCAAATTGAATCATATAAAAAAACATCAAAGTGGTAATTTAATCAACAGCCACAGTAATAATTTCATCAACAAAAAAGTTCCGTTATTTATAAACTTCTTTTATTTTTAATGCGCATTAACTTAACTCTAAACCAATAATAAATACAAACTACATTTTGTTAAGTAACAATAACATTGTTGAATAATCAGAACCACTGGAGCGACTAAGGTCAAAATATAGACCACTTTTATTTTCTGCGATTGACAGCGATCCAAAATTGGACCACATTTTTTTTAGTTTTATAATATGTTTTCTATTCACACTACAAATATGTGCTAATCGAAAAAGATGGTGAATTTTGGCTGTATAGAACTATAATCAGTTTGTACGTCTCTATTTTATAAATTGGGGGTATGATTTTTTTAAATGTGGACGGAAAATATTCAAAATGATCTCCAAAAAATCCCGAGCAATCGGAGGAAAAAGTTTTAAATCGCGCTGTCACTAGAGCGGCTAGAAAAATATATACGTCAGGGGGTAAGCAATTTGGTTTTACTGTGTAAGTTAGTTCTGCAACTCGGAACAACAAAATTTCTGTGCCTACGCGCTCTTGCGAAGTTGTCGGGAACTAAAAACTATTTTTTTTGTACAATATCGGGAATACAAACATTACCGTTTAGAAGATTATGTGCAAAGTAAAGCAGTTTTACTTCTATCGGTGAAGCTAGGTAATTATGTTTTATTGTTTTCATTTACTCACAAATAATTGCCCGAGTTGCCTCTAAAATCATGAAAAACTAAAATATTTAATGGCTTGTATCTTATAATTTAAAGCAAAAATAAATAAAGTAGCTCACATCCGTACTAGATATTTAATTTACCTTTTGATTACAAAATAATATTTCAGTTTGGTTCGGTATTTTGATCTCAAATCCAAATTTAAGATTTGTGTGAAACTGGCCAAAATGGGCCGCGCATACGTTCCTCTTAATAAAGTTTAAAAAAATGTTACACGAAATATGAAACTTGTAATTAAGTAGGTAGATATTTAAGAACTTACTTGCAAATGTAATGATTTTAGAGCAAATTTTCTTTTGGTATATTAAATAAGATGAAGCGTGGTGTAGTACTGTCCAAAGAACTACTAGTTTTTGAAAAATACAAATTGAGTTAGGTTAATACTGCATCATTTTCCATGTTCCACAAACATACAATTTTTAATTTGTTCAGTTTCAACCGAATCTTTGTTCTGGTCTCCAAACCATCACATTTAAATTATCTCATCAATTATAATGATCGCTTTAAAAATATTATATTATAAGTAAAGAATTAAGTTAATCATTTTTGAAATTCAATATTTAATTTTTACCATCCACACGAGATTTTTTTTTACATAAGCTCCACACATGAGGCTTTGATGAAAATAATTCCCTTCACGGCTTATGCCATCTTTAGAGAAAGGAAGAAAAGGTAGCTCTGGGAAGGAAAGAAGATATGAGAAGTTGGTAGGAATCTGGGGTGTATTCAGGAGTGTTGGACGTTTGAATCTATCCCTGCCATTGCGGTGCAAGGCAATGTTCCGAGAGAGTCCTGCTGAAGAGATCGCTCCATCAATCAGTCTCTCCCGATCTGATCTGCTATGCAGTAGGTGGGGCAGACGCATCCGCCGCCAATATTCTGAAAAATTCCTCACCCACCTTAGCGAACCACTATTGCAGAGGTGTTGGTTATCCAATAAATGGTTCCCGGGGCGGCGGTACCTAAACCCGCCTCCACTGAATGAATTCCACACTTGATAAGGCTTCTAAACCGGAACCGGACTTGGTGCACTCCATTCAGAATGTGTAACCGTTTGTGTGTCACGTAAACGCCATCTTAAGAATGCTTTATCATACAGCATTACCCCGCCGCGTAAAATGCCGGTAATGTGCGTACAAAATACGTAGAAATGTCCAACACAACGTAATGCATATAAAGTACCTACCGGCCGTATAAACTTTCATTTTTTTTCCATTAAATTGTGTGTGCTTAAATCCATTTTTAAGCGAACGTTCTTGCGGATGGGTTTCACTCGTTAAATTATATCGACATTGGGGTAGGCAAAATCTTGTCGTAATAACAGCCTATTGATACGTAAGTAGAAAGTCGCTAGCGATAAAAAAAACTGCACAGTTTAACGGCCAATGACTTCACTGAACACTGTAATCAAAATATTATTATCTGTGTTAATATACGACGATATACAAATACGTTTATAAAGCGGAGAAATGTGGTGAAAAAATAAAAGCGTATAGGAATATATTTTCTTCTCCTTCTTTCCCTTATCCTATTTGGGTCGTGGACCACTTGCATCGACAAGGCTCTTCCATACGTGCCTGTCTTGTGCTGATTGTTCGGCCTCCGTCCATGGCAGTCCCATCCTCTCCTCACACAGTTTCTGGATTTGCCTCGCCCCAACTATTTCTGGGGCGGCTCACTGGACGTCTGCCCTCTGGAATAACACTCAGTATTTTTCTCGGAATTCGGTATCAGGCATTCTTAGTACGCGTCCAAGCCACTTCAGTTGCGATTTTTTTATGAAGAGTAGCAGTCGTTCAATGTTCAGATCGTCTCGGATCGTCGAGTTTCTTATATTATCCCATTTCGTAACTCCTGCCACTCCTCTCAAGTACCTCATTTCGGCAGTTTTACTCTAGAGCGTGTTCGTTCGTTTAGCGTCCATAACTACTGGTAGCCGTAAGTGGGCGTCGGGCGGTAAATCGTTTTGAACATTGGCACATTTGTCTCGATGCTGAACTCGGTTTACCTTATCACTGAGCTGTAGAGAGGACACAACACACCGCTTGCCGCTGGAACATATCATTTCAATGAATCATTGAATTTATTGAAAATCGTGCCAACCACTTGGGGTGACACCACACACTAGGTTCAGTTGTGTGCAATGTCTATAATTTGGTAGGTGGGTATGGGTATCACCGCCCCAGGAACTTTTTTTTGGATAAGCAGCACCCCTAACATAGGTCACCCTAAGTGGTTTCGTTTCGTTTCGTGGTTCGCTACGTTTGGTGACTTCGCGGGGTACCCTTGGCGGCCAATGCGCCACCTATTGCGTAGCAGGCCGGATCGGGAGAAATGATTGAGGGAGGCTTATCCTAGAACTCTCCAGCCGGACCCTCTTGACTATCCTTGCACCACAGAGCGAGGGATCATTTGTCCGTCACTCCTAAACACTTTTTGTCCCCCAGATTTCTATCCAACCCTCATACCTTTTCCTTCTCAGAATTTTCTTTCTTTCCTTTCCCTAAAAATAGCCAATACAAAGATGATACCGGCATTAAACGATTTTTTCCTCTCCTTTTCTCCTGTGTAAAAGTAAAAAAATTTACACTTTAACCATTTTAAAAAATACGACCTAACTGTTAAAATTAAATACAAATCTTTTGTGTAACTTATGTCCATTTGTCGGAAAAATGCTAGAAATGATCCTGGATTTTTATTTACTTAGTAAAATAATGCAGCTAGAAATTTCTAACCAATTCAGCAATATTAACAAATATTATACATGACGTTATTTGATTCCCCATGCACTCTGACGAAATTAACTTCACGTCGTGCTTCTGCCTGAAAAATATATGTTAAGTATCACATTATTTTTAAATAATGTTTATTTTCAAAACCTTTAATTAGTTGACCAAATTTTTTTTTCTAGAAGCAGTGTAGAATCACTAGGGTCAAGCCAATTAGTAACAATTAACAACTTCTAGTTGGCCATAAATCATGAAATAATCAGAGCATGGCGCGCATTAATAAAAGTGTTCAGTTTCGTGAACAAGAACAGCTAAAAATGATTCTCTTTTTAATTAGAACTAGGATCCAGTTTTATGGTTAAATGGTTTCCTGATGATGTTTATACTTTCAATATTTCATTTAGACTTTTACAAAAATGTCAATAGGTGTTCCATATAAATAAAATCGGATATATTTATCCGAGACCATAATCTAGGTTAAAAATCGGTTCTTCAAAAACGAAAAAGGTAGTTACCTGCAATATGAAAAAAAAATTAATGATGAACCCTTTGAAAGGAGACCATATTTGTCCTAGCTCACATGCGTCTCATATAAATCGCTGTAACTCCATTACTATCAGAGTGAGAATTATGTTCTAAACAGTGTTAAAAAGGCAAAACACCACGATTTGTAGTCTAATCTAAAGAATAACGACGAAAAAATTAAAATGTACACTTTTATGAAAGAATAGTTTTGAATCGCAATTGAAACTTTGAGAATTTTTAATTTATTATTTTAATTTGAAAAGGCAAAAAATGAAGTGATAATTACATTTATAATGCATTTGTCAATTAAAATATGTACGTGATTTTATTTTTTTTGTTATCAGTATTTTTAGTTAGAAAAAGCGTGAGGTGAGCCATTTTTTAAACTTTTTTATATTTGCAAGCAAAATTTTTATATTTCAAAAATGATATGTTTACTTAAAATTATAAAATTTGAAAGCGTATTTCATCACCTTTTAAAAACAGTTTTTGTTTTGGAATATGTTCAGAAATATTCCATTAATTGTAAAGCGGAAATATTTTGACCATCTGAAAAATACGCCAAAATTTTTAAGGGATTCTGAAAATTGAAATATGAGATTGACAAATATGTCGGTTTAATAAGTTACCTAATTGGATAGAGCGTTCATCCCGGTAAGACGATTGGTCGCTTTTTAATTTCTCTGTGTCTTGTTCTCTTTCATATTTTCGTTTAGATTATAAGTGTTATCTTATTATTCAATCGTTATCTGTAATTTTAATAGCTTCACTTAACTTCAAGACATTATTAACTTTTCAAAATTGTGTGTTTTATTTAATAAATATAAAATTTTATAAATTGCTTTGGGTTAAATTCGAGCAGTAAACGCGTTATGCTATTTATAGTAAATCAACAAAACAACTACCAGTTAGAGAGTAGTTAGTTACTGGCAGTATACCGATGTGTGCAAATACAATGGTACAACCAGACAGGCAGTTGATACATAAGTGGTAGGTTGTTCGCTACTCACTACATCTATACAGTAGGTAGGCTGTTATTGGATCATGTTTTGTTTTCTAAACACTGGCGTTTTACATCCACTTTCCCCGGATCTCCTCCATCATGTCTTAACACCCAGCTGTCTGTTATTTGTTGTGAATGAATTTAATTGTGTAGATTTGTGTGAAAAAGATCCGCTATTTACCAGGAGAAGTGGAAGTTCTGGGAAGGAAAGAGATACGAAGTTTGAGTAGGAACATGGGGAATCTGAAGTCTATGACTTATGAATTCTTTTCACTGTGGTGCTAAGCGATAGGTCAAGAGCATCCGGCTGTAAATATAAAAGGGTTTCACTCTATACGACAGAGTTAGGTTTTTACCTAGCCCTTACCGGCAGTTTCCAACAATACTTATCTCGGGGACTCTGGGGATCTGCTGCCTTGGTTCCAGAACGGATGTCGTATTAATGCTGATGGATTATGGTTTATTATCAATACCAGGAATTATATCTAAAATAGAATTCAATGTCCTGGATAATTTTACGCGAGGCCACCAACACAGGTTTTTGATTTTTCCCAGGTAGAGAACTAATTTACCAATGGTGTTACCTCTGGGAAGACTCACTGGGTTAAATAACTGCCTCGCAAGTTATGTGGATACTTTCTACATGTCCTACAACGAATTTTAGCTAAAAATATTAATTATCCTTTAATTGTGTGTTTACCTACATGCAATATTATGGCTCAAATGAATTGAATAGTACCCTTTACACGTAGAGTTTGGAGCGGGACGTGCCCAGCGCCACTTCAGGCCGCCGCGCAAAAAAGTCTCACAGTGAACTGCGCTGTAAACCGTTATCTTACTTTCGGTCTTTACTTTCCTGCGCGGCGGCCTGAAGTGGCGCGGGGCACGTCCCGCTCCGAACTCTACGTGTAAAGGGTACTATTATGCCAAAAAATATTTTGACATTTTCAAATGATTTTAACTATTTTGTAGAAAAAATAAGTATTACAATACGACTAATAATACGGCCACTAGTGCACCCTGCAGGCTGCAGGAACAACTTGAAGAATTGCCCACAGTCATGTAAATTACGAAACGTCTGACATGAAGAGAGTAAAAACTGATTTATTGTTTTGGATCCCGAGAATCTTAATTACCAAGAGTCAGTTAAACTGTAAATAAAAGTAATACTAAGTAAAAAAAAAAAGTAATAAGATAACAGCAAAAGAGTAAAGTTTATTTTGTGATACCTCAAAAGAGTTCCATTTGCCAAGAAGTAGTGGGGCAACGAAAATGTTATAAGGTTGAAATAAATTGTAAAAAGAATTGGAAATCACACAATAAAATATCAACGAAAGAATAATATAAAATAGTGGCAATTTTTAACCAAAATGTTACAGAAAATTCAATGACCCTAATTATTTAGACAATAAAACTACAAACCAACCAAAAGGCAAGTAAAATAAGCACGTTCATGCAAACAACACCACAACATGTTTTTGATAAATATGCCACAAAAAGTAAAGAAAACAACATTCCACACTCAAATAAAAATTTTACCCAATTTATTATATCAACATAATAATTGAATTATTGAACTAATAATAATAAATCATAATGAAATGGTAGAAAAGTATGGTAAGAGTGATCATTTTAAAACAGAAAGTGATATTTGAAGAGTTGGGCGGGCAGTGGGTACACATGTGATTTCATGACCACAAAGAAAGTATCGCAAAATGTTAAGCGAAATTACTGGTATGGTCAACTGATTTGTCTGCTATCTACATATCACAACTCTTTTAGAGCAATTGTTAATTTCATTTTACATTTAATTTATTAAAGAAATCTTTTTGAAGTTTATAAACCTCATCGTAATATTAATTTCTACTGATATATCTAAACAAAATATGAAACAAGACACAATAGAATGAAAAGATAATGGTCGCAAGTGAAAATTGATCCAGGGATCTTATTAGGACACCGCTTCTAACCGCTTAGCCATTGAGACCTGATTTTTTACGTCTTTTTCAAATCAGTAAATCCCAAAAAGGCAGACAAGACAGACTTCTTCATCAAATTTTCTTCATCCTTTTACTTTAAAAACATCAAAGTTATTTATTTTAAATAAAACATCAATTAAATCATTAAAGAAGATAACGAATTTTTTAATTTATTTTTTACATGAACTCTACTCAACAGGAGGTCCTGAGGAAAACAATTTCCTTCAAGGCCTAATTCATCTTTGAAAATGCTGTGTTGTGGAGGATCTTTTTGAGGAGAGGAAGGAGTTAACATGGGTCTTGAAGAGACCTCTTGTAGGAAGGAGGAAACACAGAGACCGGCAAATCGTTCCACAGCGCATGTTTGGCGTATTTTCCGACTACGCACCAGTTCCGAAGAGATCAATGACCTCGGAGCATCTTTGGCAAGGGTTTTTTTGGTGATATTTTGGAGCTCCAGAGTGGCTGCCAAATTCAACCGTGGGGCGAACTTGCGATTTGTAAGGGGTTAACAGTTGTGTACTATTAAAGTATCTGCGGCCCTGTACAGTACGTCCAGTTTCTGAGAGGCTAACTTAACTCCATGTACTTAAACAAATTTCAACAAATTTAAACAATTTCAACGAAAATGTGATGCAGATAAATACTATAGATATTTTCAAAATTATCGGTTGCAAATGGGACTCGATAAGATTCCGTAAGACTGGTAAACCCAGGTTTGCGTCCCAGTTGCAACAGTTAGTGACCGTTTTATTTTGTATGTATTTATCAAAATATCATCAATCATTAATCACTCTAAGTAAATAAGATATTAAATACTCGTGGATTCTATTATTCATGTTAAAAACAACTTATATAATTGCGATGTGCTCTTTGTTGTTTACCAAAGTTCTTATTAATGATGAGATTTCCTTTAAATAAAATTTTATGAAAATAATTATGATTCAGATTTTCAGTCTGCGACTGACGGCAAGTAAACAACATTATTAGCAATTTTCCATAAATGAAATGATCTTACCTGTTTACAGTTTTTTGTTTTTGATTTTTGTACAGAAGGAAAATAATTTCCCTCAGTGTCTGTGTTATCTCAAGGGATGCTGTGTGTAGGGATTTTTTAAGGAAAGGTAGGAAAGGAAGTTTTGGGAAGGAAATAGGTATAACTGGTGGGTAAATAGGTAGGAAGCTGGTGGTCAGGGTGTCCAGGAGTGACGGACGTACGAATCCATCCTTACAATCTTGGTGCAGTCAAGAGATTCCTGCTGTTGAGGGTAAAAGACCTCCGTCAACCAGTCTCTCTCGATCCTGTCCACCATACGGCAGATGGGAAGACGCATTGGACAAGACTATCAGATATGGAAAAACTCACCTAATGAACGCCGGCACCCCTGCTACGGTGCCGGCGTTCAAACCGTTCGTACCACCAAACATGGTGAACCACTTGGCGTGAATGGAAAACCTGTGGCAGAGATGATGATTATCCTATAAATGGTTCCCGGGACGGCGATATCTATACCCTCTTCCGAAATTGGACACTATTGGAGAGTTGATTTAAAGCAACAACAATAATTTACACAAGTTCTCTTTAGTTACTGTTATATTCGATTTGTACTGGCACCGTTTAAGCTTACTAAACGTCCACTGTTGTACCAAAACATGTTTTTAATTAATTTTTTTGATACCTACATCAAACAGTATTAATAGCCTTCCGTCTGCATGGTTAAATTTCAGAACCCGATTTCGATCGCATGTCTGACGCCACGCCTTACGCTTCGCGCCACAAATAACATACGTGTACGTGGAATTTCAAACGAAGCTACCGTTGTAACGTGCCCAAGGCAAGTATAAGTACTACGATTTAGTGAATTAGCAGTATCCGTCCGAATATGGAAAGATTGACGGTAATTCTCAGTTGTATCAAGCGGATATTTTTTATATATGACGCCATTGCCTATCTTGGTTACTTTTTCCCAGTGACTATCACCGAATGGCAGTGGATCCGAGGATGAGGCTATTTTGGAACCAGTTCCTTGGAACGAGTTCTTGAAACCAGTTCCTGAAATCAGTTTATTGGAACCAGTTCCTTGGAACCAGTTCCTTCACTACACATAAAAATAAAAATATCTGTGCCTCATATAGAATTTATTTGAAAAGTTAACTTCAGTATGTTGAATAAAAAATGGAAATTACAACGTCCGGTCGTAGTATATTTGTACTGTGTGAAACTTCTGATTTAAGAATCGGAACCGCTTTATAATTTTCTACAATAAACAACAGATGAAAGAATCATAATTTGTTTATGAACTTTACATGAGATGAGAGGTCATTGTCTTTTCCCCAAGTTTTCGAGCCCCGCCAAAATTGGTACGATACGTGACGAACGGTAGGAATTTTAAAATAAAAAAGAGAAATTATTTTATCAATGAATACTGAACACGTGGTCTTTCACAGAGTCCCGCCATCAATAAATTCCACCAGACCTCGTAGAGCCTACCCACCAGGTGAGTATGGCTACATCCGCCTTTAAGTCCGTTTTCTTCCATTATAACGATTATCATTATTACGACACGAAAGAAAGTAAAATAAAAAAGGAATGCAAAACTGATTTATTTCACGAACTTACAGCACCGCTTATATTTGAACACTAAAAAGACATCCGGATAGATATAAGAATTTTAATGGATAACTTAGTCAAATAATTGTTAATAATATAGAAATAAGAAGGTAAACTGAATATTGTGAACCCGTGCAAATATTAACTATTTGAATTGAATCAGTTCGGTGAACAGACATTTTTGAAGGCATCTCAAGAGTTTTTTGTTTTCTTTTTCATTTGTAATTATTAGGTAAAATCGATTTCACAATTATTTATCATCGTTTTGTTGTTAGTATCATTTTTAAGGCATTATTTTGAAGTGCTTTCCGTGGTTCCGGGATTCATTTACGGACAAGAAATTCTAAATAATGTTCATAAAAAATAAATTGTAATATTCGACATTGGTGCAATGTATTATTGAGAGTAGATGTTTTAGAAGAAAAAACTTTAGAAGATATTGTTTTGAAGCTTGGAGACTTAATTTTAATAGAATTTTTAAAATTTTAATAAGAACGTAAGGGTGTCAACCTAAATCATATTTGAGGACGCTGTGTGAAGGTTATTTTTGTAGAAAGGAAGGAGTGAACCTTGTGAAGTCTTGCAGCGACCCATGTTGTAGGAGGGAGGAATCACGGAGGCCGGAAAATCATTCCACAGCAGTGCTGTTGAACTCTGATAAATGTCATTTAGAAAGAGGTGTGAAAAAAAGTAACTGGGTACAAATGCTGGGTGTGAGTTTGTCGCGCTTTCCGACGTACATCGGTGTCGAAGAAATCAGTGACGCTAGTTCCTCGGAACATTTTCCATTGAAATAACGGTAGAATAAGGACAGCATTCCCACCCGAAGCCTATGCTATAAAGATTGCAATCCTTTTGTTCAGAAAGGAGAATCTGTCAAACGTGCAGGGTTTTTTCAGGTATTTTGTGGCTCCAGACCAAAGATAGCTGCCAAATTCAACGGTGGAGCGTACTTGCTATTTGTACAGGATTATCAGTTGTGTACTTTTCAAATATCTACGGGCCCTGTAAAATATTTTTTTTTCAAACCCAACTTCTGAGAGGCCAACTTAACTCTGGCTTCGATGGAGCCCCCGTACTTGAGCTGGTCACTTACACCAAGCATATCAATGGAAGCCCTGCAAAAAATTTGTTAGCTGTTAACTTTTACTGATAAATGATTATGAAATTAAAAAATATATATTTTTATTTTTATTACATACATATAATTGATCTTTGTTGAATATACGAATATAACAGCTTAATTTGTGAAACTCATTCAAAAAATTCATATCGATGTTATTATATAACTTTTCACTCGTGTCAGGATGAAATAACGAGGGCGCAAATTTCATTTACCGATATTACACTATCATAAAACATGGACGATATAGAACGTGCAAATAACACGTTCTGATACTAAGCTTGTTAAAAAAATTGTATTTAAATTGGTTTAAATTTTAGAGTGCTGTTTGCATTGAATAAATTTAATTTTTGACAGACAGTCAAATTAGGTAATGTAGGTCAGGTTTTTTGATGTGTGTAATTCAAGTTAGTTCAATTTAAATAGTTGTTATTTTCTTATTGCTTTTATGTCAATAACTCACAAGAGCCCCAACTGTTCCAAACCATCTGGAGCCGGTGAGCTTAGTGACTGTGGCATCCCCTATTAAAATTTGTTGTCAGATTAATCAGTTAGTTGTTATACCTTTTTGTTTAACAATTTAAAAAAGCAATTATTTTGTATTTTAAGGCCTGGGTTGCTTGCTACCTCCTTCTTTCAGTATTCATGATATAGTCTCAATTCTTAATAATAAATAGATTATTTGTAGGCTATTAGCATTTTTTTGACGTGATAACGTCTTATAAATCGATGAACGCCGGCCGCATTCACGAAAAAGCATGACTCAATGTCAAGTTGCACGTTCCGCCTGAGCTGAGCGTGCAAGCGAAGATGCGGAACAAGCGATAGAGAGGCATGATCGGCCTAAACGTTCGGCTTTTGACTGTAAAATTCTATGTAAATGTTTTCTAATGACGTTATCACGTAAAATTATCGTCAGTTAACCGACTTTACAGACAATCAATTTTTTTTTTTACTTGCCCACGCCCTCACTGTGCCATCTCAACGCCTCCTAATTTCTCTGGGTCTTCTACTGCCAACCTGAAAGTCTCAAATGTCCAACTCTGTTGACATTTTGTAGAAAACTTGAATTCGCAGCGCCAACCAGTAGCGGCTGCCGCCCGAACTAATCCTGACAGACGAAAACAGCTGTTGTTGGGCCAAACACTAGCGAGTGGCAAGTAAAGTTGACCACCTTTCAAATTTTTTCGTATATTGACCACAATCTGCTAGTTAGCTAGTAACACGATGACACTGAGCGAGTTTACTAAAAGATGAATTGAGTGAATTTCTCAGATAGTATCTTGTAAACTCGCTCTATTTAATTGAGGCTTAACCACTGAACTGCGGAGGCCGTTAAATTGTAACTGACTTCCAGGTCGTACATTGCTGGCAGTGATATAAGTGAAATTCACGCCCGCATAATTTCGTCATATAACTCTTTCCACTACAGTTTTCGCTAAGAATCTTCATAGTTTTCCTGCATCCTAAGTAGTAAGTCTTTTCCGATCGTTGACCAAGAACTTGAATGAAACCGGCGAAGAGAATGATGAAATACTGGGTTTAACTTTCAATCTCTAGGCTAGTATAGTACGGCCTCTCCGAAATCATTCAAAACTGATTGAGATGTTCTTTTAAATTTAGCAGCCTTTCCAATGATTTTTTTATTTGATTGATCTCGTGAAATCTTCTAAATTTAGTAAGGATTTTTATATTAATACATTTTTTGTTTTACTACAAAGAAAGGTTATTTTTAAAAATAATTAATAAATATTAAACAAACATTATTTAAATAAATTCATAGAACAGTACAGACGTGTCGAAAGCTGCGGCATACTGCATTTCTACCGATTTATTACATACTTTGCTTAAATACTGTAAGTTTTAAAGCTCTTAAAAAAATATACGTTATTCCTGAAGATAATATTTTTTCCTGTGCCGAAACGGCAATTATATACAATTCCCTCGATAGAAAAAAATTGCTTAGTATGCTCCGAAAATTATTACAAACACGTTTTTTTAATTATTTTACAAGTTACAACTATGAAAAAATTCAGTGTTTTTTCAAATGTTGTTTTAGAAAACCCCCAAGAGATTTTAGCTCTAATTTAAACGAGGCGAGTTTTTTTTCGCTTAAATATTATCGGTTTTAACATTAGCGTGCTCTTTCCAACATTCTTATTTACATATTCTCTTCTTATTTTTGAGCGGATATACCACGCGTTAAGATAAAACAAAAACAATTAAACTAAAAATATATTACCATGATTTATGTTTGGGGTCCACATTGTCCGAAATGAAGGCTAAAAAAGGAAATACCGCAACACGGCATAATACCTTAAAAATAAATCACTCTCAGTATTTTGGCCGTGAAAATTTAAAATCATATAAAAAAAAAATTACAAACGTAATACAACTAAATGCAAATACATATATGTTAACCGAAAATCACACTTCGCCAAAGCCAGTTATACATTCGTAGAAAATTTGAAAATAAAATAAATCCGTATTTCCAGAATTACAAAATAAAAAAAAAGTTGATTACATAAAGATTGGGCCAAAAAAATAAATGTGGTATAAATTCTACACAACTGGTAAACAACCCACGAATCTAGGGTAGATAGATGGTTGTTTATCAGCTGCGCAAAACCCAAAACAAGCCCATCAAGTAAGGGGGTTAGAATTTGAACAGAAGTTACAGCAGGTAAATATTTGTTTCATTGTGTGTGATTATTTTGTTGTTTTTATTTGGAATATTTGCTACTGTATTCGATAATTAAAACAGAAAAAGCTTTAATATTACGGCACCGAAAATGTTTAGCACTTTGTTTCTGATAAAAAGAAAAGAAAATAAAAATCGAGTGCAGTTCTCACGAGGTAGAAGTGAAACTTCACCAAAACAATCTCAACCAATAGAAGCCTCAAAAAATGAGATCATAATCAAAGCGGCCAATAAGCGCAGCTTGATGCTTGTAAGTAAGCAAAGTTTAATTATATCTCATTCTTTTATTTGGAGTTAAAACATTAATTTTTGGTTTCCGATGACCTCTTTTCTTCAAAACCAAATAATTTGTTTTTGTGGAGTAACCCAAGCCCAGCTCCTCACCGTGATCCTTACCGTCCGTAAAAATACGTACTGATTTTCAATGATTTAAATGGACAAAAAAAGAAACAAAAAAGTCACCGGAGGCCAAAATTTCGTTCACATTTTATTGCTACAAATAATATCCGGAATCACTGGTTAAAGTAAGTCAAGTGCGCCCTTTATCATCCAGTATATTACCAATAATGAGTTGTTGAGAAGATGAATAAAATGCATTTGAGAAGTATTGTATTGCACGCCAATGAAAGGATTTACAATTTAATAGCAATTGAATGACATACATATTTACAATCAATTTAAAAAATAAATTCAATCAGACAAAGGTACATATTATAAAAGCTATTTTCACTCTTTCCGTCACACATAGAACAAGTTAATTGCAATACATATTTTCAAACCTTGTGAAATATTTTTTTTAATGCTAAATTATGTCTCATAAAATGATTTCAAATATTTCAAGAGTGTCTATGCTACACTTCTTAATGCAATATATTAATCATATACATCACCAAAATGCAAAATCAAATTGAATGAATCCGTGCAAGGGAGAGAGATTTGCATCCCAAAAAGTTTCTATGGGTGTTTGGCTGGAAGAAATGTCTGCCAAAACTGCTACAGGGTTAAATGCGATGTGAGGAAATAATAATTATCATCATTGAGCAGTTTTAATTGGCTAGAGACTGTACAGTTGAAATTTAGTTGGAATCCGGCTAAGAATGCAACTCTGATGTCGCACCTTACGAAAAAACCGTTTTCGTACGTGAAGTGATGTTTGTGTTCAAATATTTTTTCGTAAGCGAATTAAAAAAAATGTCGAAAGATGGCGCAACTTACGTTAACAGTTTATTTATTTATTGATCAACGCCCTTTTTCAGGGCTTTTACATGATTAGCATTGCCTGGCGGGCGTTAAGTACTACGAATTTGTAATTTTTTATCTCTCCAGATATGGAGAGATTGACTGTAATATGATTATTGTATTGTAACTGGCAATTGGAAATAATATAGTACCACGAGGCTTTATTATTACGGTAAATATGACGTCGTTGACTGTCGCGGTTACATTGTCCCGGTAACAAGCTGTCACTGGATCATAGTGGATTCAAAGAACCGGTTATTTTTGGAACTTGTTCCTATCACATTTATAAAAAAGTTAAACTGGGCGAATTCGAACCAAAAGCCGCCAACAAAAACCTACGGAGCGAATTGTTAACTACTAGTTATATTTATATGGAAGATTCGTAAGATTCCTGTCTGCAACCTCGGGAATTTAAAAAGGTAAGAGTAAATTTAAATTTTTTTTTTTTTTTTTTTAAATATCTTTATTCAGTTTTAATTTTACAATTTTTTATTTTATAAATCTTACGAAACTGATCAATCAGTTTGATTGTAAAAGCGGCTTTTTAAGTTCTGGGATGGAAAAGGGTATTAGGAGAGGGTGGGAAACTGTGGGTCGATGTGTCCAGGAGTGACGGACGTATGAATCATTCCTCCCACTGCACCGCAGTGGGATATGTTGAGAGAGTCCGGCTGGAGAGATCTAGGTTAGGTCTCCGTAGGACTTAGGACCCAGTGAGACTATGGCATCCCCAATTAGGATAAGTTGTGAGGCTGAAGATAGTTGGGAGGGGAATTAGATTTGGAATAGGAAGGTGGGGAAGTACCCTTCTATTCAGATTTGGTCAGCAAACATCAAGATACTTTCAATTCTGAATGGTGGTCTTACACCAGGGCGATACTGAAAATATCTTCCACTCTAGAACGTGCTGCAAATATACTATTCGTTGTTTAACAAAAAAATCGTTTTTTTTAATTTTTCTTATCTACAAAATTCCATCAAATTATGTTATTAGGTCTATGTTTTTTTCAAATAAGTCCCTTTTTTAAACATATGTTATACATATGTTTGTTATGATATCCTTATAAAAATTTAAAATATATCGTAGATTGTTGGATGTGGAGTCAACAGCCACACCTGCCAGTGTAAAAACAATGAACAGCTCATCACAATTGTGCACGCAAATGGCAATGCCAAATAATTTGTTAGTCATTGCGGAGATGGGTCTGCAAAAGTATTATAGTAACTGTTCTTTGACAAACCGTCTCCTTTGTAATCTCTCTTGTTCTTGTCATGTGCCACATCTTTTTACGTACAGATTTTTTAGATGAAAGCCGACCTAAATCAACCTATGAAACGTAATAAGTTATGCTTTCTTTCGTAATAAATTAGGCATTGCAACGCATGCCGGGAACCAGCTAATTGATTAATATAATGTCCTGATCTTATCATTTACTCATGCTCACAGAACCATATTACCCCTACGCCTCCCCACAATAATTGCTCATGTACCAACCTAAAAAAATCCGACCAAATTAAATATCTGGGGATTGTTATAGACGACCAACTGCGTTGGGAGGACCATGTCAATTTCACAACAGAAAGACTCCGCAAATTGTGCTATATATTTCTCTCTCTCAGATCAATCCTGAACCTTCAAACAATGAGATGCATATATTTTGCACTATTCCAATCAACAGCCACATACGGTATCGTGGGATGGGGAGGCTGTGCAGCTTCAATTATATATCCCATGATCTTAATTCAAAAGTTGTTACTAAGGATTATATTAAAATGTCACCCATCTCATCCATCAGAGACACTTTTTAAAAAATTCGCAATCCTAGACATTAGACAATTATACGTTAAGATAATTCTCTTACATATAAGGAAAAATGATTTAACACTCAAAACTCAACAAAATATTTACACCCGCTATTCATCACACCAAAAATGCAAAATTCCTCCAACAAAAACAGCTTTCGCTCAACAACATTTCTCTTACATCGCGCCTAAAATGTTCAACTTGATATTAAGACATCGAAAACTGATGATCTTTATGCCATTAATATACAGAACTGGTTATTTACTCAGGGAAGGAAATATTATAAAGAATGCCTTACATCTTAAAAACTGTTCTTATTTTTTCATATTTCTCGAGTAAAAAATCTTATTTCTAAATTAATTTTCAACCAAAACTTAATATTACGCTGATGCTTTTTTTTCATATTTTTTGACATTGTTTGTCCATTTCATATGCTGCCTAGGAATACTTGCTTTTGTTTTTTGAGGTCTAAGACTATCATTGTTCATATGTTCATCTGTATAGATTATTTACATATTTATTCTTATTTTTTATTTCTATTGTCCTCAAAATATTATTATTTGTTACTTTTATTTTTATTTGTTATTCTATTTTATTTTTATTTATACAAGATTCACCAAGTTTAACTCCTTTCCTGTATGTGATCATGTACTTAATACTAGTATGAATATTTTCCTTAATATGTATGCTTTATATTTGTACTTTCATCTATATATATATGGATGATTATTAATATTATATACTTAATATCTTAATACGAATCTCGACTACCATAATACGGGCATTTGCCTAGCTTGGTAGTCGACTTACCATGTAAAACAGTCCTGTAATAAACAAAATTAATAAAAAAAAATTTAAAAAAAAAATAAAAATTCAAGAATTATAATCATACATACACATATTTTCAATTTGGTAGGCGGTTATGGGTACCGCCGCCCCGGAAATCATTAATTGGATAACGCAAAGATAAATAAGCAAACTACTTGGTCACCCCAAGTAGTTTGCTTCTTTTGGTGATTTAGTAGGGGTGATAAAGTTCGTGCTTTCCGGTGAGACATCTGTCTAGGTCTTGGTGGAGAAAGCATTTGCCCAATTAATGCGTGGCGGGCCAAATCAAGAGAGCCTGATTTCGGGAGACGAGACTAAACCAGATCTCTCGAGCCGGACTCTCTCGACCCAACGCCTTGCACTGCAGTAGTAGAGATGGATTTGTATGTCCGTCATTTCTAGACATATTGACCCCCAGATTTCCTACCTATCTCTCATACAATTTTTCTTCCCAGAACGTCCTCTCCTTCCTTTCCCTAAAAATACCCTCCACGCAGCATTCCCAAATACGAGGTAGCCTCTGAGGGACTCCAGTCAGGAGCTTTAGTTTTAAAAAAATACCAAAACATTTTATTCACATTTGGTACCTGCCTATTTTTTTCAATAATATTTATTTTTATTTCAAATTATGATTATACGATAAATGCTATTTTTAATTATTCCACGCACAAAAATTTTGCATTGAATAAAATGATTAGCAATGTTAATTTACGACTAACATATTAAAGGCATGAGAAAAATATGTTAGCCAATAGAGCTCAAAAGAATTTATCGGGTACCTAAATAATACAATGAAAAAACATAAACCTAAATCTGGTGGACCCCTTTGATAAAAAATACGAAATGATGGAGCTCACGAAAAGGCTCTTGAAAAAAACTTACGCAATATTTACTTTTTACTTAAGTTATGCAAAGCTGTGAATTTAAGGAGAATATGCATGAAAGTTGGTAAAAACGATGTAAAACAGCCCCGTGGAGGCAAATAGTAAAACGTTCATCCTATAAAAAGTACAGCCGAATATACTTGTTACCTATTTTATAACCCTTTCCCATTAACTTGTATTGTTCATTATCCACAAAGCACTTATATAGAGCATAAAAACCACATAACCAAGAGCAGGTTATTATTTTCCAGCAATATTGTGTTTACCCTACAACATTTTTGTTAATATTATTTTACAATGTATCTCGTTGACTTAATTTCTCATTGTTTTTACGAACTATTTTCCAGACCTTTTTTAAGCTGAGTCTCATAAATTTAACGACCTTCGTAGCTTAGTGGTTTAGATCTTTTGCCATGATTTATTTATTACATTTCACATTTTTGTAATATAACATATTTGTGGTGAACTCTCTTAATGTCACCCTGGTGAAAGATGGAAATTCAATTAGGAATGTGTCATTGTTTGAAATGGCTTTAGGGATGTCTGTTGACCAGATCTGGATAACACTTAAGTCAGATGGGTAACTCCCCACCTTGATCTTTTCTTCTCCTTCCCCTCCCCAACGCTTTCAGCGGTACCAATTGGATTATTTGCCAAAGTTTTCTACCGTTAAAAGTTTTCAAGCTGCTTAATTGTTACAAGAATTTGTTGAAAACGGTTTCTTTACTCTAAACCAGGGATTCCCAAACTTTTTTCTCGTAGATCACTGTCAAAATTTTACTGGTCACGGTGGGCCGCCTGCTGGTACGTTTGTACTAAATATTGAATGGCGAGGTGTGGTCCGTCACAAAGGAGCAGTACCGACTACAGTCTACGACTTTTTCAAACGGGGGCAAAATGGACCAGTATTCGAAATTATATTTGCCACGACGGAGGGGGCGTAATGGGATACGGGACGGGGGGGGGGGATATGGGTTTGATCTCATCCCACTACAGTACACCCACATCTCATTACATCCCCCCCCCCCTCCTCGCCTAGCTGGGCGTTTTAAGATCTCATGCATAACCGGTACAACAACATGAGTTGTACGCCAGTCGCTATGTTATGGAGGGGGCATAATGGGATATGATACGGGGGTGGGATGGGATATGGAAATGGGGCACGGGATAGATCTCAACCGAAGTCAGTTCGTGGACCCCCATTTACAACCTGTGGACCTCCCATTTCTTTATCGCGCATACGTGGCTTTTTTAAAAAACGTAAGATTTGTAAGTAGGTAGGTACTAAAATACCTACCTCTTTTTTGTGATTTTTTAACAAAATTTAATGTAAGGAATTATGCAATTTGTTCAAAGAAGCGCCACAATCTAAAAAAAAGTTTTTTTTTCAAACTTTCTTCAGGCAGGTAGGTACCATTATATTGACAAGTTAGCCACTTAGTCAAAAGTTAGTTGTACTATCTAAGTATGGCTTGATTGAATAATAATGCTGATTAAAAACCAGAAACACTACGCACAAACAAATTTACGGACAGATAAAATGCCAAACGGCTTAGTTACAACAGGCTTCATCAACTATTTTTATACTGACATGCTTACCTCGATTCCAACAATCATTATTTGACCCCTCGAACAAAACAAAACACCCACAATGTTAATCAGCCGATTTAATTAGTTATTTTGCAATGTTAATTTGCTTGTTTCGTTGCATTGATACGTTTTCATCTCCGTATCAGATTAAATGAGAACGCATAACAAATTATAAGGCGCATCAATGATTCTCATTACATATAATTCTAAAAGCAGATTATCCCTTTGCGATATTTCTACAACGCTCGGTAAGTTCCCGACGCCTCGTAACAATAAGTCAGCTTAATCAGTTTAGTTTTTAAGTTCGAAGGTTGTGCATTGTTTAAGGTTTTTTTTAACATGCGTTTACGGTTTTTTTTTTAAATTTTATATTTTCTTAAACGAAACACAAACATTTCCGGGCTACACCACACAGCATCCCCAAAGATGACATAGGCCCTGAGGGAAATTATTTTCCTCAGGTCCTCCTGTGTAGAGCTCATGTAAAAAAAAAACATGCTCATAATGAGCACGCTAAAATTCAATAATTGAACACTTATGCTATTTATGAGCATGCTTTTGTCAAATAAATATCAAAAACAGAGTCATATCTATTCGCCCTGAACTAAACAAAATAATCTTATTTCTTGCAACGCAATTATTTAAGAATCTTTCGACGAAAGAAAATAAAGCTGTTGATTTTGGTGCAAAAATTCAACGTTTGTACGGTTTCAACGACGTATTTGAGACAAGGGTCGCTATTCGCCGAAAATCGTTCATCGGACGAGGTGGGTTCGGCGGAAGCGCCTACCCTTCAGGTTTGGGGAGACCCTTTGACCTCTCCAGCTGGCCTCTCTCGATCCATTGTCTTGCTCTGTCACTCCTAGACACACTGACTCCTAGATTCCTACCCACTCCTCATACCTTATTATTTCCCAGAACTTCCTCTCCTTCTTTCCCTTAAGAATATTTTTTTCTTAATTAACCTTTTCAAATCACTTAACTTTCTTCTCTTTTCTAAAATCCATGCGAAAACCTGTAATTGGTAAAATAAATGTAAACTTTAATTATCATTCTTCATTTCGATATTATGCTGTTGGTATCCAAAATAAAATAAAATGAAATATACAAAATACGTTCTTTCACAGCGCTTCACACATATTTAACATTTCATAGAGTAAATTTGACTTCTTTAACACAATACCTAACATTTGCAAACCTAAAATGAATAAATTACATTTGTACAAATGTTCATAATACTATTTATACAAAATAGATCTATCCCTTTCCCCTTCCTTCCGCCATCCCATCCGCGTAAGCTTATTTAACTCTTTTTCTTTATATTCACTAAATAATTATTAAACGACAGTGAAAACTTATTATTGGTTAAATAATTTACAAATATTTTATCAAACATTATAAATTATTGCAACTGCTGGTTTTCCAAATAAAATAAAAGATCCTACGCCTAGCACCACCAACGATGACATAGGCCCCGTTAAAAGTATTTTCAATTCATTTCAATTTATTTATTCATTTGAAAACATTGCAAAATAAAAATTTCTAATCGTTTTTAAAGGAAAAAAATAATAATATTTTACATATATCAGATTTAATTTAACTTTTTAAAAATTTAATTGAACAGAAAATTTTTTTGAAATTCAATCCATATTTATGACTTTTACGCCAGCCTACAGAGCAGGTGTATGTTTAGCCTAAAGTTTTCTTTTAACAGCTAAAAGGCAGCCTCCACCTCTGTGGCCGCTACCACCATCTGTCTTTCCTGAACATAGAAACTGCCATCAAATAACTCCTGGTTGTACATATTGAAGTTCAACCAAGTCTCAGTAAGTCCTACGACATCACTTCTCCAACGTGAGGAAAGTATTTCCTCCTATGATTAATGTTCGTGTTTTAAAATTTTATTTAAAAAAGCAAAAATCATGGAATTTCGCAATGTTTTAAAAATAATAATAACATTGTTTCGAAAAACAAAATTTTCAACTAGTTACCTGTTGTTTCCACTTATTTTTAACAATTGGGAACAAATAGAATTCTTGTGCGAAATTAAGCCCCCGCTATTCGAATTCGACCGATTTCTTACATATCTCCCTTAAACATTTGAAGTTTTTAAGCTCTTAAAAAAATATTTATTATTTTTGAAGATAATATCCAGATACGTCTCACGCCGAAACGCAAATTATACGAAATTCCCTTGATAGAAAAAAAATCGCTAAGTATGCTCCGAAAATTATTTAAAACTCTATTATTTTAAAAGTCTATTTCTATTA
The DNA here is from genome assembly GCA_936435175.1 of Glyphotaelius pellucidus. Classification (NCBI taxonomy): domain Eukaryota; kingdom Metazoa; phylum Arthropoda; class Insecta; order Trichoptera; family Limnephilidae; genus Glyphotaelius; species Glyphotaelius pellucidus. The sequence continues at coordinate 4,271,455 of OW386558.1, forward strand.
TTTTACAAACTATATTTGTGGAAAAATTCAATGTTTCTTTCAATGATACTTAAGATACGTTCCACGAGATTTTCGCTCTATTTTAAACGAGTCATGTTTTATTAAGCTTTTTCGCAATTTTCACTGCAATTGTATCTCATAAAATATCAGCGCGCTCTGTCCAACATTCGTAATTACATATCTCTCCATCTTCTTCTTTTTCAGCTAAAAAGCGTCGCCTTAACATTTAAAAAGATTTTGCAAAGTTTCAGGAAAAACTTTCGTGTGTTTAATACAGCAAAAAGTATTTTTTACGAATTAAAACATCAATTATAATTACCTGCGAGAACCATTCATAAAAGCGATTTAAAGTCATGAAAAAACGAATCCATACCTCGTTGATTTTCGGGTCTGCCTTTATAAAAAAAGTTAAGTACCGGAGAATAAATTAGAACCGTGCCCGCGTTGGTGGAAAGGCTGAATTTGTACTAAGTGAAGCTCAATTAACCTAGAAAAAAAGTGAAAAATTAAGCAGCCTGTTTATGTGTTGCGAGAAACCTTTTTAAAATTAAACGGGTGTCAATTAGGGTGGAAAATATGAATTATTTGATGTTTGCTGCGAGTAAAAGCGAAACGCGCTAAAAATGGTGGGGGTTTTGATATTAATTTTCGGCTTACGTGTCGACCATTCTGAAAGACCTTTTTTGTATTTTGAAAGGACTGAAAAAGTGAAAAGAAAAGATGAAAATATTAGTGGGTTCCCATTACTTACTTTGTCTTACGTTTATGTATTCACTTCTTACTTACTTTTACATTACTTATGTCTTAATTTTATGTATTACTGTGTATTATATTATTTATGTATTCATATTTTAAAACAATATATGTTATGTGAAAACATCATTCAGGTATCATGCCATCATACCGTCCGTAATAATTATTGTTTTGCATTAAGTCTTTTCAAAATACATACAGGGTTTTATGTTTATTTCATTATAAAGAAGAAGGTATGCCATTAATAGTGAAAAATAACATCAGGCAAATGACCATCACGACCACGCATACAGGACCATATCCTTTTCATGAAATTTTCCATAACCAAATCGCAAAGTGGCTGCCCTATGTCCTCGACAGCCTCACGAATTCCATTTTTGAGGTCTTGAATCGACGCTGGGCTATTGGCGTAGACCTTCTCTTTCACGTGGCCCCAAAGGAAGAAGTCGCAAGGTGTTGAATCACAAGATCTCGGTGGCCAATTGTGATCATCTCTTCAAGAGATAACACGGTCCGGAAACTTTTCCCGAAAAAGATCAATGGTTTCGTTGCTTGTGTGGCACATAGCCGGCCGGCCGGCGTAGTCCAGCGGTAAGGCTCTTGACTAGCATTCCGAAGGTCGCGGGATCGAATCCCGGCGTGGCAAATAAATTTTATTTGATTAATTTGTGTTATTTCACAATTTATTCATTTAAAATAATATATAGTTTATTTGCGGCACGTTCCAGAGAAGATACTATTAGTATCGCCCTGGTGTAAAACCACCATTCAGAATTGAAACGTCGCTTGAAATGGCTTTAGCCGTGTTTAGTGACCAGATCTGAATAGCCAGGTACTTCCCCACCCTCCTCTTCCCCATTTCCTTCCCCTCCCCACTATCTTCAGCCTCACAACATACCCCGATTGGGGATGCCATAGTCCCACTGGCTCCAGACGGGAGCAGTTGGGACTCTTGTTCGGTATTCATATAAAAAAAATTAAAAAAAATAGCGCCGTCTTGTTGAAAGTAAAAGTTGTCCAGATCAATACCATCCAATTCCGGCCACAAAAAATCATTAATCATCTCTCGATAGCGCAATCATTCAATTAACATATTCAAAATAACACCTCTTATTGGAAAACCCTTTATATATGAAAATGTCTTTATATCTTTAGATGTAAATAATTATATACCATCATCTTTTCCATCTCAATTTTCTCTTCTGTTTCTGTCAGCCTCACAGCGATCAAACAAAGAAATTTGAAAGATCGCTGCTTTAATTAGGTAGGTGGGTATGGGTAGCATCGCCCCTGAAAACCATTTATTGGACAATCAAACCCCTGCCATAAGTCACCCCAAGTGGTTCGCTAAGTTTGGTGACTTGTGGCCAGTGTGCCCGGGTTCATGGGTGAGGTTTGTCTAGGTCTTAGCAGCGGATGCGTCTGCCGGATCGGGAATACTGGTTGAGGGAGTCTTTACCTCCCAAAAAAAAAATTAAATTAAAATCATTTCCAGTTGTTCTTTTATATTTTAATTTTTATTGAAAGAATAGATAGTACTTATCAACAAACAAGTCCTGCTTAGCCTATTGCATTGGCTTGTACATTTTAAAAGTTATAACTTACATCTTATATCTACAGATTCAACATTTTTTCATACATATTAATATAAATATTTTTTCCGATAACCAATTTTTCACCATATATTTAACCTTATTCATAGAATTTTTTGCTTTATATTGTCAGGTAATAAATTAAATATTTTTGGTATGTTATATTCAAGTTCTCTGTACGTACTTATTATTAAATTTCGGAACTTGTAACCCGTCGGTGCGCGTGAATCTAATGCTGTATTTATGTTCTGGTTTCTCTTTATGCTGCGGGGTAAATATATGCTGAATTTGGCACTCTGAAAATATTAGGGACGACTAATAATTTTACAATTGCGTTTTGTACAATTAAGACTTGTTTCAGATTGGTTACAGAAGTATTTCCACATATTGTTATTCCATATCTTATAATAGATTCTGCCAGTGACAAGTAAATTATTTTAAGTGTTTCAATTGAAAGAAAAAAAATTATGTGGACATTCTGCCAGCAATTGATCTGAGTGATATTAAAAATTCTTTCGTGATATTAAAAAATATATTAATTTTATTACGTGAGGCACATTGACAGGGTACCCCTAGACACGCTTAAAAAGTATGCATAAATTAATTTAAACAATGCCGTTTTTTTTACAGAAAGAAAAATAATAATTATATATGAGAACGCGTGTCTATTGAAAATTGTGCCGTCGCATAAATATTCTCATAGAATACTTGATTTTCCAACTCTCTTTTACTTTCATTAGGTAAAAATTTCATTCTCGAAGACATGTTGTGAAATATGGTGGTAGTCTCGACAGGCCAAGAAATTTTCACAATTTTTTTACTCAAATGCTATGTAGCATGTTTGCATTCAGGTATTTTTTTAAATACTTTTTAACACAATCAGGTCCGGTAGCAAATCTAAATTATTTTTTTATCAAGACAGGTGGAATATTTTTTTTTTTTTACATAAACTCTTCACAAGAAGGAAAAAAAATCTCTTGGGGCCGTGTTATCTTTTAGGATGCTGTCTGAAGGGTTTTTTAGGGAAAGGTACAGATGAAGTTCAAGGAAGGAAAAATTAATGAGGGATGGGTAGGAATCTAGCGGTCAGGGTCATTCATCCCATTGCGGTGCAAGGCGATAGTCCGGCTAGAGAGGTCTAAAGGTTTCCCTAAACCGGTCTCTTCCGATCCGGCCCTTACGCAGAAAGTAAGTGACAGACGCATCCGCCACCGAGACCTAGACATGAACCCGAGTACTCCTGTTAAGTCACCAAACGTAGGGGTACCCTTTGGGGCGACCTATGACAGGGGCGTTGGTTATTCAATAAATGGTTTTCGGGGTGACTGTAGCGATATCCGCCTCTCTTATTGTCGATTTATTGTTATTTTTTTGTCAGAAATAAACGAAATATGTAAATGAAAACATGTTCGTGCAAAAATTTATTATTTCTTCTTCGAACACAGCAAACTTATTTTGTGGCACCATTTTAATTCAAAATTAATAAAATACTTTGTTTTTACCACTTTTATTGTTTTAAAAAAACCAACATGTTTCGTGAGCTCTGCTCACTTCTTCAGGGTTTACTAATTTATTATAAATAATAGATAAAGATAATGGTCATAGAAGAAAAAGTGAGCATAGCTCATGAAACATGTTGGTTTTGTAAACAATAAAAGTGGTAAAATCTGAGTAGTTAATTAATTTTGAATTTATTATTTAAATATGTCAGCACCAACAAGTATATTTTTGTAAATATTGTAAATACTATCATTTATTATATCTTTTATGTTAAAAATAAATAAAGGCATTCAAATAAAACGGATATATTTTTTTGTAAATTTAATTTATTAACATGTAATTATTTATCACTGTCTGCTCCATATCGTGTGCAGACGAGCGTAAAATTACGTTTATTTTTTTATGTCACGTCATATTGTTTTTATGCTCATTCCACTAATTTGATTTTATAACGTGCACGCGTCAAATTAATTTCCATGTTAATAAAAAACGCATTAACTCTATTGATTCCTTGATACCGGAGTGTTGATGTGAATACTGATGAATTAGGTATGCCTTTGTCAACTCTTTTGAACAATTTATAGTCTACACGTAAACGCTTAATACTAACTCACAAATACTTTAGGGTAAAAAAACTGTGTTAACCCTTTTGGAAAAGAGAATCAATGTTTACACATTGCTGACATAGTTCACAGGGTTCCATGCCAACTCAGAATTAAGTCAACTGAACACCTCATTGAAAAATCATTAAGAGCTATTAAAAAAAAATTAAAATAGCCCTTAACCATAACCTTACTTAACCTACTTAACTAATTTTTTATATTTTTTTATCATCACTCCTAATGACCTCTCTGAGGTGGTTCTGAGTTGGTTTCATTCTGAGTTGGCCGGTCACCAGTTCACAGCACCCATTTATTTTCATGTTTGCCCTCAAGTCAAATACTTTTATTATATTCATTAAATAACACAATAATAATAATTGTTTTTTAATCATCCTTTGTTGTTAAAATTAGTGATAATAGATCTCTGAGTGCTTAGGATTTCATTAATACATTAGAATTTAATTGCATGATTAATATTAAGTAATTATTAAGTGTTTTTTCCGAAATAACTAAAAATAAATTAGATTGTATCTTTTTGGTGAAGTTGGGTGATTTAGGTTTAAGTCTATATTTGGTGTCAGTATATTTTCTGTTTCCGACCTTCTTATATTTTGTATTCAGCTTTATATTTGAGATTTAAAATTTTGTAATATTGTTGCGGTTTTTGAGTGAAAGTAGGTGTTGAGTTAAGTACCATAGTTTTGGAAGCTTTTTGCCCCAATATTGTATCTGTAGTGACTTATTGAATATGTTTTCGTCCCTGAGATCTAGTGCTGCTAACATCTATGATAATTATTATTTCTTTTGTTTTTCATTTATAAAGGAGTATTGTTTTAGAATAATTTTTCACTGGCGCGATGTTGAGATTGGTGAAGATTTTATCAATGACAATTCTAACAGGGACTTTCAGTATAATTTTCTATACGGCTTTTTGGGATTTAATTGGTGGATTTAGTATACGGTCATTTACACTGGCCCATCTTTCTAATTGTCAGAAATGCTGGAAGAAGCTACAGCTAAAAAGCAGTAATAGGAACCAACAAATATTATTAAATTTGATTTTGTATCTTTGGAAATGGTCGAATTTCGGTACTTAATAAAGATGCATAGTATTCAATGGGGAGCCAGGAGCAATAATCTATCTCTTTTGGAAGGTTATGCATCCAAAGTAGGCCATTGAATGTCTGCCTACAGCGTATCCTAAGATACTTTAAATGTGTTTCACAAAACTGAGAACTTGATCGTGGAGCTCCTGAAAGTCATGGCTACATCCGAATGGTTCAGCCCTCTATTCAATGAGCGATGGATTCAGATGATCCGGTGACCGCTCTGAAGGACGATCCTACTGAATTTATTTTAGTTATTATCATCTGTTATATTTTTTTCTTGCGTACGTATATTTAAAATTCTTGTTGTAATTTATTTCTATAAATGTAATTCGTAATATATCAGACTAATTTTGCACCATCCATTCAGTCTTGCCAGATTAAAAAGTTAAATAAAATATAATTGCTTGATAATGATGATAAGGAACAATCTGCAATAGCCCTCTCGGCCGAGCTGTTGAAGTCAAGAACGAATCGTAGTAGCGGCCCATTCTCATGTGACAAATATCAACCATAAAGGTATATTGGGCGCGCGTCAGACGCACGGCTCTTTTCTGCACAGGGTCTAGAGTTTTTTCATATATTTTGGTGCCCTAGACCAGGGTGGCTACCAAATTCAATAGTGAGGCGCATTTGCGGTTTGAACAGGGTCATTGGTTGTGTACTGTAAAGATATTAGTTTCGACGATTCTGTTCCGAAATCTAAATCACATACATGTACACATCAAAATCACAGTTTACCATAGGTAAGAAAGTCCTCGACTATGAATCCAAAGGTAGCTGGTTTCAATGCCTGCGTGCGCAAATAAATTTTACTGAATAATTTGGGTTGTTTCACAATTATTTCAAATAAAGTAATATGTACAGTGTGCTCGCGGCACGTTCTGGAAAGGTAGATACAACGAGTATCGCCCTGATTAAAGATCACTTTTCAGAATCGAAACCTTGTTTGAAATGGTTTTAACTATATTCGGTGACCAGGTTTAAATAGTCAGGCACTTCCCTACCTTCTCTTCCCATCTTCTTGCTCTCCACCCCTTCAGCCTCACAATATACCGGGGTGTATATGGTGCCACTGGCTCAGGTCAGCAAGACGCAGTTGGGACTCTTGTGAGGCATTTGCATTAAAAAAATGTATCGAACAGAATTTCCCAATCTTCCACTACTATCTTTTCTTGGAGATTTATCCATTGTTTAGGCTGGTTAGAAAGCCTGTTATTAAAAGATTAAATATATTTTTTTAAATACATTAATACAATTTTATTAGTCCAACTCCCTGTTTATAATAACTTATGAAGGCTATTACCATAATCGTAGAAGAGAATATTACTAAAAATCCAAACGAAATATCCTCGGATTTTGTCCCATTTCCGATCGTTAATTCTTTTATGTTTGTTTTCATATTTCGTTTAGATTTGTAGAATTATTTTCTTCTTCAGTGATACATGAATATATCCCAGCATGCAAGGTCAATCAACCCTATTTTATTTCTCATACTAGTCCGATTCAATGGCATAGTTTAAATGCCGCCAAGATTTTATACGACAAAAGAAAAAGGCATTGTTCTCTCATTGGTGTCTCATTGTGCATACAGAAATTGAGATGTTTCTGTAATACTCATACTTATCAATCGCATTTCTCTCGTCACTTTTAATTTTTTAATACCTTATAAAGCAACTGCTGTGATTCATAAAATTATTTACATCAATGGTGAAAGAACTAAATGAAGGTTCTGTTGCTATTTTAAGGATGCAGCATCAAGTTGAGCACCTGGGTTTATAAGAACGGCTTGTTTCTTCTTTCTACAAAAATTTAAATGATTTAAGTTAGCATTCCATGAAGATATGTTAACTTAATTAAGTTCTGTTTAAGTACTGTAAAATAACCAGCAAGCGATGAAATAATACCAGAACTTAAATAGAAATTTCACAGAACTTTAATATATTTTTTTCAAGAACGACAAACATTCCCGGGTTTCGAAAAACTTGACAATTTTTGAACAACTCCAATTGCCACCACAGTAAGCAGAAAATGATGTTTGTGTTGTGATGAAAGACTTACAATGGGATACAAACGTGATGCCATCTAAGTCACTGAGTGGTGTATTACGAAATTTGATCAATTATTAAAATTCTCTGAAACAAACCGTTTTTAATATTTGCAAAATTGGTGCCTAGGGCCCGCCCATACTATGATATAGGTAAATATAAGCAAAAACTTTATTATTATTTAACTTGGGGCCTCAGCACGTTTAAGCCACCCAGTGAAGCCAACATTATTCAAATCACACTTTGAAATGTAAATTAACCCCCCACTGGTGACGTGAATATGACTTCGTTGGTTACCCCGGTCTCACGCACCGGGATTTTGGACCACCATTATTTCAATAATTTACTATTCATGCTACTCTTCATTGGAAAGTTGATAAAATAAGATCTTTATGGGTTAATAAAACATCGGTATTCCATAAATCGATTCCCTTTTATTAACATAACAAAATATCTTCAGTTGCGTTAAAATCACGAGATATTTTAACAATATATTTATTTAAACTAAAAGATTTCTCAACAATCTCAAATATTTAACGACAAAATCAGTCTTCGTCAGTCTTATGACATTTGAAACATAAAATAAAAATAATATACAAATGGTAATAAATTTAGCAAAAAATAAATAATTACGTTCTAAAATCACTCATTTTCAACACCCAAACAACTCGAGCAAGTAGGTACTACGTGCTCAAGGCCAAACATTCTCCGAATTTTGTATTTGATCTGGTTCGAAACTTTGCTGATCAAAGTCACTTCCAGATTCGCTTTCCAATGACGATTGTAATGTGGTGTTCTCATCAGATAATGCTTCTTGCAGAAGCGCATCGAGACGTTGCTGATTACTTTCGTAAGACATGCTGAAACAAAATTCATAATTTGAATGACAAATGCGCAAACATTTCAAATCAAGCAAAAACATACTTATCTTAAAATTATATAATCATAATATATAAAGAAATAACAGCCTTATCCAAATAAGCAAAATAAAAAATTACATAATAATCATTTGACGTACTTGGTTGGTGACGCTGAACTCACGCACCGGGTTGGCGCCAAAACTTTGTAACGTGCGTCCGGTCACTGTCGGTAGACTGAAGGTAGGTAGCGTGGAATAAGGCAGCAACTCGAAATTGCAGTGTGACTCGATGAACGTTAAAAAAAATATTACACTTTTTTGAATTAGCCGGTCTCACAGACATATACGTCACCGATTGCGGGTTAATAATGAATCTTTTTTTTTTTAAAGTACTACAAACTGCCGAACCTACACAATTGTGCCCCACTGTTGAATGTGGCAGCCACTGTTGGTTTGGAGCCCCAAAATATCTGAAAAAACCCGTGACTGTGCAGAAATGGGAGGTCCGTTTGATAAATTCTCCAATCTTAACAAAGGATTGCATTCTTTAGAGCGCAGGCGTTGGAGGGAAGGCTATTCTTGTTCTAACGGCATTTCAAAGGGTGTTGCTCCGAGGAACAAGCATAATTGATTCCTTCGGCACCATCACATATTCGGGAAACACGCCAAACGCGCGCTCAACATTTGTATATGGTTGACATTTGTCACATGCGAAAGGGTTGTTTCTAAGACTCCTCCAATAATTCCAACAGCTTGACTGTGGTACGATTTGCCGGCTTTTGTATTTCCTCCCTCTTCAATTTGGGTCTCGTCAAGATTCACTCCTTCCTTTCCTGAAAAAGATCCTTCACACAACATCCCCAAAGATGACACACGCCCTGAGGGAAATTATTTTCCTCATGACCCCCTTTGTGGAGTTAATAAAATAATTAAATACTTATGAATTTAAGAAATATAAAAAGTTATTACTTATTTTTCTTTGGTCGTACGTGTTTTCTGCATCCTTCACACTTAAGCTGTTTGAGAACCTCGCATATATTTTGTTTTTTCTGTACATCAACAAACAATACATCCCACGTAAATGTATTATGAACTAATAATAATTGGGTCTCATTGTTAAAACATTTCTGTGGGTGTGACTACAACGACTAAAGGTAACAATTTTCTCAATAATATATTACAGAGAATAATGAAACATCAATTAATTTACATTTAATAATTTTTTTTTTTTATGAAAAAATGTTCACGTTTCGCTTTCTGTCTACATTACACATAAATAATACGAATAACCTATTCGACTCTTGTGATAAAAAGCAGACATTTCTATCGATTTTATAAATATTACGATGATCGCATCACATTATAATCTACGTGGTAGAATCTCCGTATCTGATCCAACAGTGCGGGGTGGACAAACCGAATCGAAAGCTCTCAATATTAGGTGGACGACCCAGCCAAACTGCAACTTGTCTGACGTTCTTCCAGACACGAGCTCCGATACGCGCCTCTTCTTCGTCCTGACCGAAGCTTCTTTGAATGACTTGGGGGGTCTTCCGCGAGTACGTTTTGGTTCAGGCTGATTGATTATATCTGGTAGAGCTGTCACACCCAATGGTAACAGTATTTATCGGTTTAGCCGCGTCTCATTGCATAGTCAAAATTTAACTTCCTCCAGCATGTCGTTAAATTTTTAACAAAACAGTCTGCTAAAATACATAGCCTAGTCCCGATGTTCATTGTCGACGTCAAAAAAAAATCATAAATTATACACTGAAATATCAAACTATTGAAAAACTCTCAACTGCGTATTTTTAATGTCTGTAAATGATGGTTTTTTTACTGTTAAAATAAAGCAGCTCGTCGCTACTTCTATTTGTTTAATTTTTCCCTGTAACAAAGAAGTACCTCAACATACTACTTTTGATTTTATATAAACTCCGAGGAAAACAGCAGTAAGTCCCAACACCCTATAAATGAGTGCAAATTCGAGGAAAATACTAAACAGTTAGATAAAGTATTACCAAAAGATACTTTTCAATTTAAATAAAATTCAAAACCCTTATCTAAGATTATGCAGAATTTTTTGAACTTTAAAATCGCTCTCCTGCAAAATAATAAAAAGTGAGTTACTGCAGTCTTCATTGGAGCAGTCGATATCTAGGGTGGTTTTTCGCTCTCAAAGCACACTTCTGTGAGTTCGACGTTTTTGATGAAGTTATCTCCATCTGAAAAAAAAATCATAAAATCCTTAGTAGCGATGCAGCTAATTTTTTGGCAATTAAAAATTTATTAATAGGCCTACAATAAAATGTAAAAACTTTGGGGAGATATTTGTTAAAACGCCGTCAAAGTTGAGTAAACAGAGTACAAAATAATAATTTCCCTTAGGGCCTAAATGTCATCTTTGAAGATGCTGCGTGGACGGTCTTTTTGAGAATAGTACAAGAGTCTTGACGAGACCCATTGTTCATTCCTTCTCTTGAGGAGATCTATTTTTTGTAAAAGGATGAAATACAGAGGCCGGCCAATCGGTCCACAGCCAAACTTCAGAACTCAAGAACGAATCGTAGGAGCGACCCATTCTGTGACAAAATATCGCTTGCTGAGGATTGGTTTGTACTCCTGTATTTTTAGATTTTTTTAAAGGTGTGAATTGAAGTATATTATTATGGAAGTTAGCTTGTTCAAAATTCAATTAAATATGTTGTTCTTTTAATTAAAGATAGATTAACCCTTGTATTTTTTTAAGTATTCATAACAATTATTTTGAAATAAAGGAAACAAAAATAAAATTTTTTGAGACTCAAAAACTTTTATTTTCCTATACAAGTTTTTGTGGACATAGTACAAACCAATCCTTAGCGAGCGAAATGTTTATCGTGTACATATGTTAGGCTCGCGAATGGCGTATTTATCGACTGTACACCGATGCCGAATCTTTCATTTTAATACTGGTAGAACAAGGACAGCATACCAATCTGACTATTTGTTTGATTTCAAACGGACCGCCCGTTTCTGCACAGAGTGAAAGGTTTTTTTTGTATTTTGGGGCTCGAGACTATAGGCAGCTACCAAATTCAACAATGGGACGGACGCTCTTGCGATTTACAGTACTTGTACAGGATCAGCAGTTGTGTACTATAAAAGTATCTGAGGGCCCTGTATAGACCGCCCAGCTGCTGAGAGGTACATTTAGGTATATACCTACAAGTCTATCGTACACGCAAGAATTGACACAGAAATTATGCGACAAGTTTGTGTCACGATTTAATAATAACATATTATTTGAAGTAGGTAATTTAATGTTTTTTCATATGTAGCTTCAAAACTACGCAATTACTAGATTAGTGGGACTTACTTCTGTAACGCGTAACGTTAAAACACTAACCCCCTTACTAATAAACGTGTTTTAAATTATGCACATAGATAAACAATCATTTACCCATTTACATTAAACAAGCAGATTGCAAACTTTAGAGGGCAGGCGTCAGATAGTTACGCTGCTCTTGTTCTATCGGTAAAAAAATGAAAGATGCTCCGAGGAACTAGTGTCATTGATTCCTTCGGCAACTGTCTTTTTAAGACCCATGTTCACTACTTCTTCTCTTCAAAAAATCCTCCGTACAGTATCTTCAAAGATGATATTGGCCATGAGGGAAATTTACAACCTCAGGGCCTTCTGTGTGGCAGGTACAATTTATTTTTGTTTTTTTTTTCTTAACTTTATTCGGCAAAACTAACAGTTCTATACTTTTTTATTTGTTTTCGTAGATTTATAAATTTGTAGAATCGGAATATAGGCGTGAGTTTGTACTACATTTTTATTTAATTAAATGAAGACAATACAAGCAAAACTCAATCGAAAATTTGGAAACAGAAAAATCAGATAAAAGATATTAGCACCTCTGGGACTCGAACACAGGACCTCTCGCTTTCCGGGCGATTTGGTGAGAGATGCCAATAACTTTTTCTGATTTTTCTGTTTCCAGATTGTTTATTGAGTTTCGCTCATATTGTGTCCATTTAATTAAATATTACAATGGGAGGTTTGACCCATAAAGTTAAAATTAAATTAAAAAAAAAAAATACAATTCTATTTATAAGCACATAATATTAACTGGTTCAGTCGAAATTTTATTCTTAAAATATAATTCTGAATATATAAATGAACGTAAGATTTAATATAAAAAAATTTATTAGTTACATTTTGCAATTAATAGACGGAAAACTCGTTTGAAAACATTCTCACAAAAAAAACAAGTGGTAGGTATATATTTTTTTCTAACATCCAATATTCCAAAGTGGTTATTCATCTCAGCATTTCATTACGTGATATTCGAATTCAAAGTGTAACAAATCTAAAAAATAGTCGTCCCGGTCAGGAAATTTTATATCTTACTAAACATAATAACGTATTATTTTAAGGGTAGAATTATTAAAAGAACTGTTGTAATTAATGTTAAATGTCTTCTTCATCCGGTGAGAATTTTATTACCAAGTGCGCTCCACGGTTGAATTTGGCAACACCTCTGGTCTGGAGCCCCAAAATACCTTAAAAAACCCTCGACTGCGCAGAAACGGGCGGTCCGTTTGATAGATTCTCTTAACTAAACAAAAGGATTGCAATCTTTAGAGCACAGGCGTCAGGTGGGAATGCTGTCCTTGTTCTACCGGTATAACAATGGAAGATGCTCCGAGGAACTAGCGCCATTGATCCCCTCGGCACCGGTGCATAGTCGGGAAACACGTCAAACACGCGCCCAACATTTGTACACGGTTGACATTAGTCACATAAGAGCGGGTAGTTTCTACGACTCGTTCTTGAGTTCAACAGCTCGGCTGTGGAACGATTTGCCGGCCTCTGTGTTTCCTCCCTCCTACAACATGGGTCTCTTCAAGACCCATGTTCACTCCTTCCTCTGCTCAAAAACACCCTCCACACAGCATCTTCAAAGATATCATAGGCCCTGAGGGAAATTATTTTCCTCAGGGCCTTCTGTGTGGACTTAATAAAAATAAATGGACGTAAAAAAAAAAAAAAAAAGCATTCATTTTTTATCATTAAATCGGGTCTTTCATTAAGCGCTTCCTATCTTTAAATTTTAATAAAACAAAGTGTGTGTGAGATATCATCGAAATTTTTTATTCGTTTGAAAGGCCTATCAAAGCCATTATGTATGGAATACAACATCGTTCAAATATCTGTGGCGGCTTTTCTGGGTAGCGCGCATCCGAAATGTTAAATTTTTAATGACTATGGCGCATAAATCAGGCTGAATTTGACTGACGGCATGGGTAATGTTGGTTTTGAGGGCCGCTGTGGTTTGGGGCTTACTCGCATAGACCTGCGACTTAAGAAAACCCCACAAGAAAAAGTCTGACGGGGTCAAATCGCACGATCTCGGTGGCCAGTTTACGTCACCTTCACGTGAAATTTTACCATTTAAAAAGTTTAAACAATTAATAAAATTTTAAACAATTTTATCATTTGCCCGTGTTGTTGAACGCTATATACGTCCATTGCAATTTGGCAAAACAGACTGAATAAATGAAAGTCAATATGACAAACGTCGCTTCAACAAAATGGCCGCTAACAATTGTCAAAGTTCGGAAGTCCCTATTGGAAGACCCTGTTCTAGTTCTACAATTTAAAAGTATTGTAAGTTCGCAAAATGTCTACAGGAATATGATTAAAGACCTAAAAAATAATATCTTATGTCTTTTTCGTTTTCATAGGTACTTGTGAGAAGGAAAATTTTTATGAACTGCTTTCAGGAAAATCGTCAATGACGTGCATACGTTCTCTCTGTGGGACTAGTATTTGACAGAACTCCTACAGACAATGTGTTAATGCCCTTAATTTAATGTCTCTGAAACAATTATAACGTAAACATACTCAAATTTACGTATTAAAAAAACCAGGATAACTTTGTACATACAAACTTGAACAGATTACATACATTTCACCAACCTCCAACTTACTGTCTTTCGGATGAAAACACATGCCAAACTTCTTTAAAAAATTAAATCCTCCCTATCGCAATAAAAACTTAAGCTATGGATTATGGACACGGGAAGGAAGAATATAGATACAATTTTACAACCTAACAAAGATTAAAGCTTGTTGTGTGTTTTCTTCTTGATAAGTATTGCTTTATAATTTTCCTCTAGTAATATTTTAAAGAAGGTACTTACTTATAATTCATATTAAAATCCTTACCTTAGAACAGGACACTCCTGTAAGTTTCAACTTTTCGTCGCCTTAGTTTGTATTTGTCCGACAGACCATTAGAACATTTACAGGAGAAAGTTTTCTTTAATTATTTCAATAAAACATTATGTAAGGTGTTTAAGATAAAGCTTTTGCCGTAAAGTTAAAGATCTCATTATTTTAAAAAATTCTTAGTTAAGTGATACACTATTCTTTTATTAACTTTTTTTTAATTTTAAAGTGGAGATTGAACAAACACTAAAATGGTCTGTTAGACAAAATTTTTTTTTTGTCTTATTGCGTGTTGACCGGATTACATAAACCGACAAAGTTTCCACATAAAACACAACTTGATAATGAAAATTCATGTCACGTAGCAGTAAATCGTACATCGTAAATCGTAAATATACATAGAATGTCAATCATCGTGAAGTCTACAGTCTGCACCAACTACGTTAAATTACATCCGTCTGGTTTACAGTCTAGTACCTACTCTTGTAGTACTAGTACTGCCCATCGTCATGTTGTGTGTATCACTTTCTTTCTGAAATCCATAATGCATATCTTTACCTTATGCCATTGTCATGCAATGCACAGAAAGCCCCCACACTAATAAGTCAATTACACCTAGTCTTCTAGTGATTTCAAACTACTTTTTTATGAGAGAAAACCTTATCATAAATTTGCCTTAACTTTTTACAGCATTGACCACAATGACCATTTATTTATAGGCACCTACTGAAAAATTAATAGTTAACTATTTTGGAGCTCCAAACTAGAAGTGGCTACCGAATTCAATCGTGGGGCGCACTTGCAATTTGGGTAGGGTTAACAATTGTGTACTATTAAAGTATCTACGGGCCCTGTACAGAATGCTCAGTTTTTGAGAGCTGTTCGGAAGATTGCTTTCGTTGAAGGAGACTAGATTTTCATTGTTTAGAAGAGTTTTAGTGTTTAAGAGGCAACCCGGGCGCTGAAAAATAAATTGAACACTATGTATTTTACCAATCTGTTGATACCACCTTCGCCTTACTCCCCCGAATACTGAGGCTGACAATAACTGAATAAAATCATCAAAATCAAGGGTTTGTATTCCCAATTCATGTTCTCTTAGACTAGACTTTTATTCTTTTTATTATCTGTATGAGAAGAAAATAACTTATGTCCGTAAGTTTTCCTTTTTTTTTTAAATACATTGTCTAATTTGTATACTGAACGTTTGTTGCTGGCTTTCAAAACAGACAATTTTAACGATTTTAGGGGGTTTATAATTCCTATAACTTATCAAAAAAAGCAAAACTTACCGACACGCTAGTGGTCAATATCTATATTATATTTAATAATATTTGCAATAGTATCAAAATCCAGAAAGGAAATTGGCTAACACAATTGTAAGGATAAAACGCCGTCCGATTTCTTCGTAATGTTCTTACATATGTCATTTATTTTTAATAATATTTTATTTATTTTATTTATTTATCAAAAGTATACAATACAGAATATAGTATATTATATAAAGCATTGTACTCCCAGGAGTTAATAAACTCATTGCGGGAATGATACGCATTACATGAAACATATAGCTGTATGTATTAAATGGACATATGATGGGGACATACACAACATTATTATTTCAGATAGTCATTTTTGGTACCGGTTTCTACGGTGCTTAAATCTACGGTGATTTATATCAATTTATGCGATGGTATTAACTTTGTGTCTACGTACTGGCCACCCCAAGCATCCAGAATGTTCGGTTCGGACCACGATCCACTCCCGCCATTATTATTTCGGCGCGTGGGCCAACTACCTGCATTCTCCAAGCGTTATTATTCCTGATAATCTTGCTACCTTTTTAGAATAATGTGGTTAAGATAGGTAGCCGATCTACCTACTATACACGACGGCCTCCGTGGTCCCGAGGCAAGACTCTCGACTCACAATCCGAAGGTCGCGGGTTCGAACCCGGCGCGCGCAAATAAATTTTATTTGATTAATTTGTGTTATTTCACAATTTATTCATTTAAAATAATATATAGTATATTTGCGGCACGTTCCAGAGTGGAAGATACTATCAGTATCGCCCTGGTGTAAGACCACCATTCAGAATTGAAACGTTGCTTGAAATGGCTTAAGCCGTGTTTAGTGACCAGATCTGAATAGCCAGGTACTTCCCCACCTTCCTCTTCCCTATCTCCTTCCCCTCCCCACTACCTTCAGCCTCACAACATACCCCAATTGGGGATGCCATAGTCTCACTGGCTCCAGACGGGAGCAGTTGGGACTCTTGTGCGGTATTTCATACAAAAAAAACATCCATATCATCAACAAAAGTTCTCGAAACTAACTTAAAAGTACAACAATTATTAAATATTGCCATATTGTCATGAAAAGCGCTTAATTACTTAGAAGTTTGACATACAACGTAAAGAAGGTCTGAAAAATTATGTTGTGGTTTCATTTCACGATGATAATTATTATTGTAAGCCAGTTGTTTGTTAAAAGAAAAATTTTCTGTTACGGACCTATGTTCTAGCGCAACAAATTAAGCCAGGACTTTGACTTTGGGACCTTTTTCGAGCATTCAGTTGCAAAGAATAAATATAAATGGGTCAATTCTGCTTTTCACCCCTGAGCATTCCTTGCGATGAAGCCTTCACAATGGAGGAATGTTGTTAGATGATACATAAATCAAGATATTTCAAGAACTATCCATTGATATTTTGTAACTGATTACTGATAATAAATCATAAAAAAGCGGAAAACCTTTTCCTCTTTTTTAAAACTCAGCATTAATTTTCATCATAATGATTAAAATTTCATCAATTTGAGAGGCCAGTATGGGTACTGTCGCCCGGAGAGGTATTTGTTGGATAACCAACACCTCTACATCATTCCAAGTGGTTCGCTATGTTTGGTGACTTAGAAGGGGTGCCCGGGTTCATAGAGTGAGGTTTGTCAGGATCTTGGCGGCCAATGCGTCTATCCACCAACTGCATGGCAGGTCGGATCGGGAGAGACTAATTGAGGGAGATCTTTTGACTTCTTCAGCAGGACTCTCTCGGAACATTGCCTTGAACGGCAGTGATAGGGATAGATTCATATGTCCGTCACTCCTGGAAACACTGATCTACAGATTCCTACCCACCCCTCATACCTTTTTCCTTCTGAGAATTTCCTATCCTAACCTTTCTTAAAAATACCCTCCACACAGTATCCCCAAAGATGACATACGCCCTGACGGAAATTATTTTCTTCAGGACTTCGTGTGTGGAGCTGATGTAAAAAATAAAAATGTCGACCTACTGCATGGCAGGTCGGATCGGGAGAGACAATTGCTTGCTTGAGAGACATTGGCTTGCACTGCAGTTGTAGGGAAAGATTCATGTGTTCGTCACTCCTGGAAACAGTGACCCCCAGATTCCTACCCACCCCTCATTTTTCATTCCCAGAACATCTTTTCCTTCCTCTTTCTTAAAATGCCCTCCACACAGCATTCCTAAAGATGACATAGACCCTGAGGGGAATTATCTTCCTCAGGGCCTCATGTGAGGAGCTAATGTAAAAAAATATATGTACACTTGTTTCACTGAAGATTTTTATAAAAATATTTGCAACTAACCTTACGACATTTTATGTTGCGACTTGAGAAACAACGAGTGATGTGTTGATATTAATTGTAGTTTAATTTAACTTTCTGCCTCATTTAAATTTCGATTACAATTTTGGAAACGCATCGCTGCAAATTTCAAGTGCTAATGTAATTTCTATCTTGAGTTATGGTGCTTTGAATTAATTTATAAAATTGATGAAAAATCTTATTGTTAGTGCTGTGATTTTTTTAGAGGTTGTCAAAAAATTGTTAATTTAAATGGAATAAGCACGAATATTTCATATAATCGCATTAAACTATAACATTTTGGTTCGTTTTGGTACTGCATCAGCTAGTCTCGCATATTTTATATCACTGACTCAAACCATTTAGTCGGTACACAATACCCTCAAATGCAAACGGAGCATTGTAATTATTTCATTCAAACGCTTCTTAATTCACTGCCAAGTGCCTTAATGAGGCCTTTAAGGTTTATTTTCCGGCCGGTTGGCTCTGAAACAGACCGTCAGAGACGACATCAAAAGAGAAATGAAAATTTAAATTGGTTACACCCAAAGTGTAATTTTATATCTGTATTACGGATATTGAAGAGAATTTTAATTTGGTACAAATTGACCATTATAATTTTGATACCAGTACAGTACAGTCCTAGCAACAAAATAATATTACAGTACTAGTACAATACCCGCAAAAAATCTGGGAATATTTATAATTATTATTGTAGGATTTTTGAAACTGAAAGAATTTATAATCTTTTTATGTGAATACCGCACTCGAGTCCCAGCTGCTTCTAACCGCTTGGATCCAGTGAGACTATGGCATCCCCAATCGAGGTATCTTTTGAGGATTTAGGTAAGTAGAGAGGAAGGAAATGGGGTAGAGGAAGGTGAGGAAGTACCTGGTTATTCAGATCTATTCATCAAACACAGCAAAAAAGCCATTTCAAGCAAAGTTTGACTTATGAATTTTGGTCTTACACCAGTGTGACACCGAGAGCATCTTCAACTCCAAAACGTGCGGCAAATATACCTTGCCTTGTAATCATTTATTATAATTTTTGACAAATTAGTAAAGTGGTCCGCTTCACGGATAATTTGGAATAATAATTGTGAATTACGAAATTTTGAACTAATTTTAACAAAATTAAAACGTTAAGTTCATAATTTTTTGCACATTTTTCGTCTCCCCCGACATAAATACTCACTTTTCGTAATATTAAAGATAATTCTAAATGTTTAAATAAGAAATATTTCGTGTGAATCAAAAAAAATTAAACCAAACTAAATAATAATCCTTTCTTGGTAGGTACCTAATTGAAAAATTGCACATCCATCAAAAATCACGAAATATGACTTTACTTAACAAAATTAACCCTAAAAAATTAAAACTAGTGCGTTTATTTCAAACTCACAATAGAAAACTCATTTAAAATATAGAATAAAAATTTTAAATAATTTACGGGTAAAAAATACTGTATTAAGTTACCTGAATTCTTCGCCCAATCGGTTAGAATTTTGAAACTTATATTTTATTGCAAATTTCGGTTCAGCAAACAGATTCCAAGCAGGACACGCACGTACAACCGTAGTTAGTGTGTTTAATTAAAAAAAAAATGATTCAATTCTCGGTTTTCGGTAGGTATGTATTTTTTTGAAATACAATTCAATTAGGCACATAGCATTTTAAAATTGAAAAAAAAACGTATGGTGATAACTGGATATAACAGATTAAACATGATATTATTATCAGACCCGGACTAGCGCAGACACATTAAAAATCACGAGAAAATAAAAAAAAATAATTAAGTCACTGAGCAAAACATGTATAATAAAAACACACTGTAATTATCTAATGATATTTATGGGTGTGCTTCTGGTATTTTTTTCTTGTAGGCAAGTTCATGTTTTGACCTTTATTCCAGGATTTTTTCAATTTATATATATTTTTTTATATGAATACCGCACAAGAGACCCAACTGCTCCCGTCTGGAGCCAGTGAGACTATGGCATCCCCAATTGGGGTGTGTTGTAAGGCTGAAGTTGGTGGGGGGGGGGGGGGAAGGAGATGGGGAAGAGGAAGGTGAGAAGTACCTGGCTATTCAGATCTGGTCACCAAACACGGCTAAAGCCATTTGAAGCAACATTTCAATTCTGAATGGTGGTCTTACACCAGAGCGGTACTGAGAGTATCTTCCACTCTGGAACTTGCCGCAAATATGCTATATATTATTTTTAATGAACAAATTGTGAAATAACACCAATTAATCAAATAATTTATTTTGCTACGCCGGGATTCACTCCCGTGACCTTCGGAATGCGAGTCAAGAGCCTTCCCGCTGGACTACGCCTGCCGTCAAAACATTACATTATATTGTAACATCAGTGCCGTTACGGAATTAACACAAACACAAATTATCCTGCTACATTTTTGAGCTCCTAGTATTTTTTCGTACCGACAGGTTCACTTTTCGTTATTTGTTTTTGGGGTGTTATACCGTGTTCCGCTACCACCTCCTTTAGCCAACGTTTCGGACACTGTAACGCAGTCCGAAACGTTGGCTAAAGGAGGAGGTAGCGGAACACGGCATAACACCCCAAAAACAAATAACGAAAATAATTTTGGCCGTGAAAATCTAAAAACGTTATCGACAGGTTCACGTTTAGACGATTATTTTATTTACAAAATTGCCTTGTGACACGTGAGAAATAAAGAGATGTTAAAATAACAATTTTGAAAACGGATATTAAAATAATTATTGTGTATTTTGTAATTGGTTGGTATATTATTTTTTTCGAAAAAGCGGATTAGAAAAAAATGTTTTAAAAAAATATTAAGGTAATTGCACTCGTATGTAGTCGGTAGCTGGTTTACAGCACATATTTGATGAGCAATGTATCTCCTCGGGCAAATGTTCAAGAGCCTCCGTGTACCGAGCCTAAGCAAGTGCTCCAACTACTGCCATAGCCGAGGGGGGGTCAGTTTCATCGCCCGCGTATATAACGCTACTCGTCACAACACTTATCACAGTCCAGTTCAATCCATCAAATTGATTACATCTGTATCACAAGCGGTGGTCCTTACAACGAAACCATGAATGCAAAGTGTTTTGTGCTTCTATGCCTCTTCGGCGCCAGCGTCGCAAGATCGACGCCCAACAAGCAGAACGCCATCCCACAGGAAGAAGGACGCTCTGAAAACGATGCCACTTCATACCTTGGAGACTTCAGGTTCTTGCTGAAGACTTATCACGATTGCGCACAGACTGATCTTTCATCTTGTTTGAAGTTGAAGCTAGTGACTGCTTTGGATAGAGCCTCGAGATCATTCAATGATGTATCCATTTTGGAAGGAGTCAGCTTTGTTAAGGACAACGCCGCTCCTGTCGATAAGACCCCAGCAAAATCTGAGGGCGAGCTGGAAGCATCTCTACCAAGGAACCTCAACGAGAAGGAAGATACTCTCAACGGTCTGATCCTTGAAAAGATTTTCGGATTCTTCCAGTCTCACACCTTACAGGTAAAAAAATAGATAAATTACATAAATTTAGAACATTTTTTTATAGAACCTTCTCGGAATGTTAATTTACTTAACAGCTGTATTTTTGACAACAAACCAAAGTGTTGCTCCGAAGGCAAAGGGACTACACGTAATTTTAACAAGCTTTAATTCTATTTTTTTATGGCGCATATTGAAATATTTGCTATATTGAAAATATAAGTAAAACATTTTTAAAATACTCCAAAAAAGGGTTTAACATTTCCCCAAGAAAGAAATATCATTTAAACCTTCAAGAAATATTGACAGGTTAATGATGATTTCTTAACAAATCACTGTTGTCCATGTTTTCCAAGCCAAAGAATACAGGCAGAATAAATGTAACTCTGTTAGTGACTTAAAAATATAATAATAAATTGACTTTATCTTTTTAATTTTTACGTTCAATTTATTAAAATCATTGCCTCATTAAAGTCATCTGTTTTCTCATACTTTACTTATCATCTGTAACACAATTTAAATAGTTTGATTAATAGAAAGAAACAAACACGTTATAATGTAATGATTGCATCTCTGAGCATTTTCTTTCATAATACTAATCTCGCGAGTTCAAGTTATTACTCATATTTTAAGCAATGCTCTTTTGTGGTTTGACTAGATTTTTTACGCTTCGTGACAAAATAATTTCGTGTTAGCGTAAATCAATATTTTTATTATTACGCAAGTCGATCAGCAATATTCGAATGTTTACCACAATCCAAATATTATTTACGATTGACTGTGTTTTACGTATTAAATATGCTTTAAAATAATACCGGGAGGCAGAAAGAATCGGTATGACATTTTAAAATATCCTAGTAGTGACCCAGAAAACATTTGTTTTATTAACTACAAGTTTTTGTGCATAATATGTTATTGATTTGGTGGTGTTTATGAGTAATTTGAACGTTATACCAGATAGACGGTACACTTTTACGTAAAACCGCAAACTAAACTCAAATTTCGATTTTTCGAAGGCGTTTGACAAATTAACTGGACAGTCTAAATATGTTCCTTTACATTAAATATCGATTTTTTGCTTTTTTAGAGGAAAAGTTCATATTAAACTGCTGTATTTAATCAAACAAAACAGAAAAAATTAAGTGTGATAATTAAAGCTTTTAATACAGTTAGATTTGAGCTCCGGCGTGATGAAATTTGAACAATGCATTTGCTTATACTATTGCAAGTTAATGTAATGATCTTAGTTCTCACAAGTGTCAAAAGTTTTTAAATGTTCATTTATCAAAATGAAAATAAAAAAACACCACAATAATTTGTTCTCATTTTTTTTTATTCAATGAGTAGAAAAATATTTGAAACTCGGACAAATCCGATTGGTAACAACTAGTTTTTTTTTTGTCTATTAAAATATTGCGTTAAGTACAGCGCATTTGAAGACCATTAAAAACACTTGAATCCGGTTTAAAACCTTCGTGTTCAACTATTAGAAAATACAATAAAATTTTATTCTCTTCGTTCAATTATTTTAATAGCAATAATCGTATTATATTACCTTCATGAAATCACTTGAGTCGCCGTATCTAAATCAACCAATAACCGAATAGAAAAAAAATCAATTACTTCTGATTATTATCAATGCCAACCGCAGCAGCAATAAAACTTTCTTAATCTAGAGCACAAGTTTCTAAGAAAACGTTGAATTACTATGAAGAAGATCACATTTTTATGCGCATCGGTGAACAGAATATACTCGTTTTCTCACATATTATACTCGATAAGTCGATAATGTAGGCCAGAGCGCCACGATGCTGTATTCAATACTTTTATCAGCTGGTTGAGATATCTTCCAGTCTTTGCAGATATGTGATATCTCAATTGATATAAGATCAATCCAATGTGGTTGGGCGTGGAAAATCATCTACAGTAACGATTAGTAGATGAACCTTTTTATATTCCATCGTATTATTTCAAAGTTAACTGCAATTTAATGTATTTAACAGCTTGTTGAGATGTCTACCAGTGTTGGTAGATATGTGATATCTCAATTAATATAAAATCAAATCAAAGCGTTAGGGTGTCGTGAAAATAAACTGTAATAATGATTCTATAATAGGCGAGCCTTTTATAATTGATTGCACTGTTTCAAAGTTAACTGCAATTCAATACTTTTATCTTAGCTTGTTAGGATATCTACCATTCATTTTATATATATGATATCTCATTTAATATAAGATCGAATCAAAGCGGTTTGGAGTGATCAAAATCATTTGTTATACCGATTATTTAATAGATGATCCCTTCATATTTGATGGAATTATTTCAAAGTTAACTGCAATTCAATGGTTTTATCAGCCTGTTGAGATATCTACCAGTCTTGGTAGATATGTGATATCTAAATTAATATAAGATTATATCAAAGTGTTAGGGCTTGGTGAAAATCCATTATGCTGGAATAATCAATGTTTAATAATCTCTTATATTAGATAGATTTGTTTCAAAGATCTGCAAATTATTATTTAAGTCGTTAAGCAATTATGTCGCATTTATTTCGATTCGTGAAAGTGACGTGATCAGTTTTACTTTCTTACGCTTTTGCTCTTGATATATAGTAATAAATCGCGATGTCACGGACGTACATATATTAAAATTGTGGCAAAATCGTAAATTTAAATAAATATTAATTTTTTTATTATTTTATAAAAGAATATAATGAAACATTGTGGTTATTTGAATTTTTTTTTAATTGTTTTTATTTTCTTGTTAGGGCAATCCCTGTGAGTCATAAAACTAATTTTAGTACGGAAAGAACCAACATTTATAGGAAGGGTGTAATTGGTACAATTTTGTAAAAGTATATTGATATCAAAAATGTTAGTTTTACTAACAGTACCTACAGCATAAAAATAAAAGACAGGTTAAGTAGAACAAACAAATAAGAAAAGAAGTTAAGGAAAAATCCGAAGGATATACAAATATGGGTGAATACGAAGAAAGGGAAAGGAGAAAGAAAGAATAAGAGACAAGACAACAAAATTACATATTTTCATTTATAAATACATATATTATATTGATAAAAAAATCTTTTAAAGTACACCTCTGTATTTTTCATATTAAATGAATTGAAAAGAAATATTTAAAATTGAATTTTTCTTATTATGCTGGGTGTTTTTGTATATATCTGGAAGCCAATAACATAGTGTATACGCAAGATTTTATCCCATATTTGTATAACGCGGATTTTATTGTTATTTATTTATTTTTAAATTTAAATTGCTTTACTATTTATTTACATTTTTAAACGTTTTTCTGACCGATATCAGTTTTTAAACTGGTTCTTTTAGTATATACTTTTTAAATTGTAAGCTACATAAAGAATCTACTTTATTACGTTATATATATATATATATATATGTTATAGTTAATCCTCGAAACTCCGGCGCTGACTTGAGAATTGGCTAGTAAAACCTAGGAGTTTGACTAGTCAGACCTGACGATTGACTAGTCAAACCTAGGAGCGCCGGAACTTCGAGGATTGACTATAACATAAACACAATCTTTTTCCAAAAATATATGTTATTTTAAGTATTGTGGATGTGGATATCTAGACGTAGAGTGTCTTGATGTTATTTCGTCATCGTCTTTAGATTTCTATATGAAGACCTTCTAAACTCTCTAATTAGAATTCTTTACCCTAATTACCCTCCACACAGCTTTCCCAAAGATGAAGAAAACGATTTTACACAGTAAAACGTCATCTCGTTGATAATCAATACAAATACTATCGTTCCTTCACACGACTTGAATGTTTTACGGTACATTATTTATTTTACTATTTTTACCTCATTTACTTTTGTTTGATAGAATTTTGGTTTCAAATAATATGTTTATTATTTAATATAAAATAAAACATTATTCTATATAAATTATTACACCAAGTTAGTTATTTGAAGGCTTTATAAATCAACTGCTTGAGATTAATTAAGCAACCAAGACGCATCCAAAGCATGATAAAAGTAATCAATCAAAAATGCAAGACCAATTTTCTCCACTATAAAAATTAAATCACCGCTTAAGCCGGTAAAAGTAGTATAAATATTCAGAAAAAGAGCTACAAAGCAATCGGAGCATCGAAAATAAATAACACCATAAAGTTCTTTTTATAATAACATTCTGCTGAATAATTATTCAAAACAAATTCAGTATACGAGTACAGTGCAATGAGAAGAATCTTAATCATTTATAACACGCGTTTAACGAGGACACGCATGTTCCGGTGTTTATTAGAGCAAGCAAAAGAAATTCAAATTCCTTAACACATCTGCAAGTTGAGTGAATGCCAAACAACACGATATCTTCAGATTTTTCACCATAATCATCTCGGTGATATATCCCAGGGGGGAATTTGATATCCTCTTTAATTTATCTGCATTCAAACATTTTTAAAAGCCCTCTGGTCTTCTTATCCTGTTAAAATCTAATTTTAATAGCTCTCAGACTCTCTTTT
Source organism: Glyphotaelius pellucidus (assembly GCA_936435175.1). Classification (NCBI taxonomy): domain Eukaryota; kingdom Metazoa; phylum Arthropoda; class Insecta; order Trichoptera; family Limnephilidae; genus Glyphotaelius; species Glyphotaelius pellucidus. The sequence goes on from OW386558.1 coordinate 4,297,741, forward strand.
CTATAGACCTCAGACATTCTTGATCAATTATCATTTTACCCAGTCAGATCGTCCATTCTTGGGATTTGCTTGTTGGTTGCTTCCTCTGAGCACCCACTTTGTCAATATTGATAGTGTCCTGCCATCTGAAGTTCTTTCATCGTAGCCATTCGAATTAATTTCGATTCAATTCAATGTAATATTTTTATAACATTTAATTAAATGAAGACATTATGAGCGAAACTCAATCGAAAATCTGGAAACAGAAAAATCAGAAAAAGATATTGGCACCTCTGGGACATGAACCCAGGACCTCCCTACTTTCCGGGTTGGGCGCTCTTATCCACTGAGCTAAGGTGTCGATATCCAATTCGGTCACTTTTAACTGTACCATACTTCGACTAAGAACCACCCATATTAACTTCATTTTTCTTAACGCATATTTTTATTTTTATTGGCTGCCATCTTTATGAATGATTGCAAGATTCAACTCGAACTAAATGCAATCTAGATGGTGTCTGGATAAATTATTATCCATTTTATTTAATGTGCGACATCTATTGACTCTTCTGCAAGTCTGGGATGAATATTATTATTTATTATTTTTAACTTTATGAGTAAAACCTCAAACTGTAATATTTAATTAAATGAAGACGTTATGAGCGAAACTCAATCGAAAATCTGGAAACAGAAAAATCAGAAAAAGATATTGGAAACAAATTCTTCTGTGCGGATATAACGATCGGGTTCATAGAAATGAATGTTCTTCATAATAATTGAGCTTTCAAACTGTCCACAAATCAGTCTCAAGAAATGTGTAGCATTAACTACATCCCTTCTGGCCCACAGATGGTTCATCACGAGCGTACTTAAAAGAAATTTGGAAGGATAGAGCGACGGGTAATAGCCATTCCCTCATGTAGAGAAATCTCAGAAATTTCTTCTGAACTCTCTACAACATGAAGTAACACTGTATCTAGTGTGGAGTCCAAATTACCGAGCCATTTTTAAGTATACTTCTCACTGAGGAATTGAAAAAAAATAATGAGAACCCGGCAATTTTTTAAGTTCCCTGCGGTGGGTTGAACAAAGTCCAGCATTTTCAATGAAGTGTAATCAATATGAGTATAAATTTGTCAGCCCTCTCTCAAATGCTTGTGATTCCAAGATCCTTCTTGATAAACCATACCATTACAGACCTTGAGAACTACGGCGTTTTACTATGATTTCACTTTCAATTATATTATTGAGTGCATGGCTTAATATATTGTATTGGTTGATATCTAAGTATGATGATCCTTTTCATCTTTGGTAGACTGTCTTCCTCAATACGGTCTTAGGTATTATATACTAGTTTAATTTTCTGGTTGATTATTGTCGCTTTTTACGCTATCTTAATTTGCCCCGACGCGACTTGTCTAGTTGTTGAAGATTGCTTGGGTCTCTCCCGGAAAAAAATGTATAATCCTTTGAAGAAAGTTGTAGAGACATTGATTCTGAAGTTCTTGGTGATGAAGACAATTTTGTCATTAGAGTTACGCGTATTTTCTGTTAAAATGAACTCATTTTTTCAGTTGCGTTATTGAATATTACGTCAATCGACATTTAGTAGCAATCTTTGAGAGCATTGATAAATTTATGTTACTTATTATTTATAAGCTGGCTTTTATCATAAAGGTAACACGAGATAGTGAACACTGTTTTGCGTGATTTTTGTTAAACAAAATATTTCAATGCGCTAGCTACAGCCAAACCAAAAAAAAGGTTTTCTCGTAAAGAACCTTTTTGTCGAAAAAATCTCAAAATAAAACCACACATTCAATTAATAAAATGAATAATTTGAAAAAGCCGCTCGTACAAGTAAATGTTAAAATTAAACAAAGTATTAAATATAACAATACAGAAAATTTCCGTACAATATATCGTCGGCTTCCATGGTTAAGGTCAGGCTTTCGACTAGCAATCCGGAGATCGCGGGTTCAAATCCCGGCGTGGCAAGTAATTTCTATTATATTGATTTGTGTTATATCACAATTTAGTCATTTAAAAATAATATAAGGTACATTTGCGGTATGTTTCGGAGTGAAAGATACTCTCGGTATCATCGTGGTGTAAGACAGTAATTCATAATTTAAACGTGGTTTGAAATGGATTTAGCCATGTTTGCTGACTAAATCTGAATAGCCAGGTACTTTACCGCCTTAATCTTACCCATCTCCTTCCCATCCCCACCAACTTCAATCTCATTACCTATCCCAATTGGGGACGCCATAGTCTCACTGGCTCCAGGTGGTTGGGAACAGTTGGGACTCTTGTATTAATATTAAAAAAATGTTGTTTTGAAATTAATTTTTTTTCAATAATATTTTCGAAATTTAATTATACAACTTAACCAATTAAGATAGCAAATTTAGTGAAATCCATTTTTTTACCGTGACAACTCTGTATTATTAAAGAGACTTCAAAAAACACGATATGCATTTTATTGAGTCTTGAAAGTTCTCCATGTCATGTTGAGTTTTTAATATGCCATTACAAAATAGCATCTTAAGCCAAATTGATAAAGTGTTTTTTAGTAGGTATCATTTAACTGTATGTAAATAAGTAAATAGCTGTAATCCTGGCAACTGGAATTCGTAGCGTGAGTGGGTTACCTTATTGTGTTTATTTCGAATGCAAATTTCTTCTAAGGAATGTATCGTTCCTACCTACCGATCAAAATCTGCATAGATAACCACAAACCCTCCTTCGTGTGCCAATTTTGATGCCTATTGTTGTTTAAAATAATGCAAAAGAATAAATTAGAAAATTTTGTGGTTCAAAGAAATGCTTATCCATAAAGTGACGAACTTTCATCATCGTGCGTTTTATTTAATTTACTTAAAAATGCTTGCAATTTGCAAAATTACAAAAGAATTAATAATCTGAAATTGACTTTCTGGAATACAGACCAAATGGTTTCTGATAATACGATAAATGCGAATAACATCAATTTACGTTGAAGTACAATATGTGATTATTTAACTAATCAACGTATTCAGTTAACTACATACAAATAACGTAAAAAGTTGGTTATGTAAGTATAAAGTATCTCTGAAGTCCTTTTCCAAGGATATTAAGTTTGATTAGCTTTTATTAGTATTGGGCGAGTATCTCCAATACTATTCAGTGTAGATTAAAAAACTTTAAGGTTCTTAAAGGTCACAGGTCACAGTGACTGTTGGTTGTTTTTTCGTATTTTACAAATATAGTTTAAGAGGTCACACGTCCTTACAACTGGGGCTGCCGCGGCAGAGCACAACCACCTACGGGTTCTTTCGGCACATCTCGTAAGCCGATACTTTACAGTTAACGAAATTATTTTTGCTGCTAAGCCTGGAACTAGGTTTTCACAAAAGATATTTCGGCAATTGAAGTTAAAGTAAATAGACTTACGAGATGTGTAATAAAAAAATAATAATATTTCAAATTATTGCAGTAAGAGGTGCGATTCTCTACGAAATTGAATGTTTTCATTTTCGTGTTTTTTTTTTTTTTAATTCTTATTTTGTGCTACTACCGTGTCATATATAAAAAAATATTTTTATAAAAATTCAAATGCGTTCATATGATTATATCCCCATATTGTGTGTCTATCGCAAAATTTAAGGTTTATTTACTAACACGTACGCCTTATTTCAGATGAAACTCCCTTCGGCCGAAGAATTCCAACGTTCCCTGACTGAAGAAGGCCGCGGAAAGAGGAAGAAGCTTGCCCCCCTTCTTCTCATCCCTCTGCTCATCGGAGGCACCATGATACCCCTCGCCTTCGGAGCCCTGGCACTCCTAGCCGGCAAAGCTCTGATTGTCTCCAAACTCGCCCTTGTCCTAGCCGGCATCATCGGCCTTAAGAAACTCTTGTCTGGAGGTGGACACCACGAATCAGGACACGAGGTGGTCGTCCAGGCTGGACACTCCGGATCCGGGTGGTCCAGGTCTTTCCAGGAAGGTCAGAACTTGGCCTATAAGGGATATGCGCCAAAGCCATTGGCGTAATTTATTATATATTTACGGTCCAGGTCTTTCTCTCCAGGAAGGCCAGAACTTAATCATCAAATCGGCGTAATTTATTAATGACTAATTTATAAAAGACAAAAACGACTATTATTTAAGATTCCCGTAATCAAATGAAAGCAAAATGAAAAGCGTTGTGATTTCAGAAAACCTAAAACCGTTTGTTACAGATGTTAGTAGTAAAGATGAAAACAACAAACTAGTTTAACAAAATTTGGGTAATTTGGTCACCATTGTTCTAGTTTAAACCACATTTTATTAAGCTGTCTTCCTATGAGTATCTTTTATTTATTTCGACGAATGACAATCATTATGTTTGATTACTAACACGACGAAACTAAGTTATTTGTTTGGACCTAATTTAATTATTTATTGAAAACTTTGTATGAAACTTGTATGATATTATTATTTTTATCGTCATCCGTGAAACCAAATAAGGATAGAAACCTATTAACGCTTTAGTGCAATACCAACTACAAATATTACTTTTATATGAAAGGCTTTCAGAACGTGTTCATCTGATCATGAATCTGAATCAAGGTTAAATAAAATATAAACTCTTTCAATAGACAACACATCAAGCCTGTAATTATTTTTCAATGATTTTTTAATATTTTATCTAGTTTTTATTTTTTTGTAAAATAGTCAATACGTTTAGTTTTTTTAACTTTCTTGTGATGCCAAAACGTTTATTGTTAAGTTTTTTTTTCACTTTTCACTCCATCAAGCGGAATGAATTTTCCAAATATTATTTTATGTTTTTTTTCTATATTTTGAAAAACTCGCTCACTCAATAAACAAATAATGTGCCCAGAGTAATTATTATTATTAAATAAAAACCAAATGTTAACTAAACATGCCTATTTATTATGATGTCATTTAAGCAATCGGTTATCAGCTATAAAGTAATGTGATAATTTAAAGACAGCAATGATTCGTTGATCTTGTAATATGTTACAAAAGTATAAAGAATTTATATACATAATACGTGAAGTACCATGCACTCCGATTTGAATGGAAACAAATATGTCAACCTTGAGTTCTATACCATTTAGCATGCGGTTTGTCTCTCTTACACTTTCTTGGAATAGTATATAGCCATCTCATTTGATTTTTGCAATCATGGTGAAACAACGTTTGACATTTTTTTTCATTAGCTCCACGTAGGAGGATCTTGGGAAAATAATAACCCTCAAGACCTGTGTCATCTTTGGGGACGCCATATGCAAGATGTTTTGAGGCAATGAAGGAGATGAAGGGTATGAGGTTCTGGGAAGGAAAAAGGTACGCGGAGTGGCTTGGAATCTGGGGGTCAGTGTCTCCAGGAGTAACGAACGTATTAATCCATCTCTCCCACTGCAATGCAAGGCATGTGTTATTCTTTTTTTGTGTATATTATCTATTCCAGCATTTATTTCCATATCGTTCCATGCTTACGTATGTATTAAAAATTAATTGGGAAATTAAGTTCGTATTTGCAATTCAACTAATCTTTTTTTCATGTTTTATTTCAACTTGAATTATCATTTTTCCGATAGCAAACTGGAGAGAAAAATATACGCAACGTGGAATATTTTCTCTTTCTTAGTAAATTTATGTGTGTTTGAACATATCTCTACTTAAATCAAATCTGTATTAAAATATTGAATTACAGGTATATCTATTAAGGTCCGGTAGTAACCATTCAAAGAGAAGAAGAAAGGGAGGTATGTAAATACGAATATATGCTGGAGCTCGCTAATTTTAAAAATGATTATAAGTAAGTGAAAATATTTAATAAAACACGTCTTGTTTAAAAAAGGGCGAAAATCTCTAGACAAATGCTTGTGTTGCGTTTAAAGGTACACTGTTATATTTTTCATAGCTATAACATGTAAAATAATAGAACAAAATATGTTTTTAATAATTTATTTGAGCGATTTTTTTGTATTCCAGGGAATTTCATATAATTACCGTTTTGGCTCTACAAATCTAAAAATTTTATCTTAAAAAATAACATGCATTTTTCGGGAACTTAAAACGGAAAGTGTTCAAGAGAAATATTCAAAGTTATAAATCGGTAGAAAAGCGTAATGCAGAGTCTTGAACTTGTTTTATTAAAAACGAAATTTCCCTAACAAAATCAGAATTGTGTCGAAACCCATTGATATGTTTATATGGCATATTTTATTATTTAAATCTAATCACTATGTAACTTCAGTTGTAATCAAAAAAAATATTGTCATAGTTATTACAAGTATAGCAATCACAAGCATTCATGTTGGATACTAAAAAGCTTCTTGCAAAAAGAACCAATAGGATATAATAAGGAAAACTAAGTCAATCACCATGGCCAACGAATAACACACCTAGCTTTTATCGAGTTGTACTAAATCAAGTTATAGAATTTCCTGTCTACCTAAGAACCGCTCGATACTATCGAGAAATAACTCAGTTGTTGTAGCTCTAGTTAGAATGAGGCTAAACAAATTGAAATCACATAAGTAAGTTCTACTATTGAGACCGTAATCCGCTAGAATGGCTCTGGTATTGGCTGACTGAGTGGATATTGAACCCGGTGAGACGGTTATCGAGCAATACAAACTAGAGCCTACATCGTAAAATGGTTGTAGGCTCACCGCATGTATTGCTTACTGAAATTAATAATATATATTACATGCTGCGTGTTTTCCTGCCCTTAAACTTCTCTTCATTGTAAGACATGCTAACAGTGGCCACTGAAATGATAATAAATCATTGACTGTGATATTCGGCCGGACGGTGTATATGTTATGTAAGTAGTGTGTGTATATACATGTTTTTTTTTTTATTAGTTCCGCACTGTGGCCCTGAAGAAAATAATATCCCTCAGGGCCCATCCCATCTTTAGAGAGACTGTGTGGAGAAGGAGTTTAGAAAAGCATTATGTCTCTTATCTTCCAATAGCAAGAAAACTTGTGAAGTAAGGTTTCTTCCAATAAGTTTATGATTCGAATGATTTCTTGTTTGTTTGTTTGGTTTTTGTGAATATTTATACCGAAAATTAGACTTGACTAACGTCCCTACTAGGCTAGATTATAAGTAGTTCTGTTGCTCCAATGTCGCCCTATCTCATCATCGTAACCATCCGTACCTAAGACACGAACTGCGATTGATGGTACTCTTCTGATCATTAACTCAGCTGCCATACGCTATATCAGATACAATGCAATCGGATATGGCAGATCTTCATATAACAAACAAATCTGTTGAAAGAAGCTGAAACCACACGGATTATCAATACACCATAGAAAGGAAGGAGAAGAAGTTCTAGGAAGGAAAAAAGTATGAGATGTGAGTAAGAATCTGGGGGTCATGGTGTTCAGGAGTGAGGGACGAATTATTATTGTCATATAAAGCGATAAAGAGGTTCCCGCTGGAGAACTCAAAGGGTCTACCTCAACCATATACCATATCCATATCAACGGGGGTCTCTTTAACCGTCTCCTCCGATCCGGCCTGCCATGAAGTTAGTGGTAAAATGCGTTCATTCTCACTTTATGAACACGGGCACCCCTGCTAAGTCACCAAACGTATCGAACCATTTCGGGTGACCACGGCAGAGGTGCTGGTTATCCAATGAATGATCTCTGGGACGGCGGTACCTATACCCAGTTCCCAAATAACAAATAAAATAAAATAAATTATAGTTGAAGATAAAAGGTTGAATAGAAATTAAAAATCCTCAATGCCACACAAAACACAAAATTTTCAACACTTTTTTCATCAAGGATAATTTCTGGCCCTTGGCTTTTACAAAAAACAGCTCTTTCAACCGGACTTCTGTAGTACGTGTGGCTTTAATATAAATTTATAGAGAGTTTTGTATGGTTGAATTGGTAACGTGATGATTTTATTTTAGCGTTGTTGTTTCTAAAGAAAGAACTACATTTTAATTTATTAATACCAAACAATATTTTGATGCCCTGATGATGGACACTGTAACGCTGGCTAAAGAAAGAGGTAGCGCAACACGGCAACCCAAAAACAAATACCGAAAATATTTTGATTGATGAAATTGATCCAAAAAAAAGTTTGAATCTAACCATAATAATAATAATTGTGAAAAGTCACCTCAACAGCGCTGTGACATTTTGGATGTAATAAATCCGAAAAATACCACAAAAACCCGCAGCAGGTAGTTTTCTGAAAGAGAATTAATCATTATAAGGCTGTTGGCATCTCGTGATTTGGGAGGCGGGTATAAATGCCGCAGCCCCAGGAACCGTTTATTGGATAATCAACACCCCTGTCATAGGTCACTCCAAGTGATTTTCTATATTTGGTGACTAAGCAGGGGTGCCCAGATTCATAGGGTTGAAGTTTATCTAGGTCTTGGTGGTGGATGCGTTTGCCCATCTACTGGTGGCGGGCCGGATCGAGAGAGTGATCGCACAGAGAGGGATGGATTTATGCGACCGTCAATACTGGACACATTGACCCCCAGATTCCTATCCACTCCTCGTACCCTTTTCCATCCCGGGACTTCCTTTCTGTAAAAAGACCCTCCCCACAGCTAAAAAAAGGAAGGAAGATTACCAAACAACAACACCGTGTTGTCAAAAATTCTTCATCTAGGGACATCTAGGTCTGCGAGCCAGTATAGGGCCTCAGGCCCTGTGCCCTGTGGACCTCATCAATCCCGCCGGGGAGTGAATGGAGCGGGCATTCGTTGACCACATATTCGGTGGTCTGCACCTCACCGCATTCACACATCTCCGACTCTAAGGCCCCATTTATACATCAAAAATAACATATCCATTTCAAAAAAATTGTAAAAGTTATTTCAGATATTTTTTTGAATGCCCAGATAAAGATAGAGTTTCGACTATAACGACATTACCATCAGTAATGAAATTTGAATAAGCTTGAAGTTATACAGAACAGAGCTATGAAATGTACACCGAGGAGAAGCTAAATAGGATTCCAATTAAAAAGAGACTACTTTTAAATGTGTTAATTTTTGTGCATAAAGTTATGAAAAACCAAAATGCCAAAATAATTTAACGGTGAAATTGTTTTTAATAAAGATGTGTATAAATTCCAGCATTTTCCGTAGTGTCGAAGTGTCGTAACTCTTTGCCGACGATATGAAGCTGTTTAAAGTAATTCATGATGTTCACGATTGCACAATCTTGCAAGAGAACCTTAAACACTTTTTATAATGGTGTTCAGGTAATGAACTTCACCTAATCAAATATTAACAAATGCCAAATTATGAGGTTCCACAAAATTAAACATCTAATTATATATAATTATGCACTCTGCAATGTTGATTTAATCTCTGTAGTCGAAATACTTGACCTAGGTATGATTTTTTACCAGAAACTCTACTTTGTATTTCATGTTACTTCTACAGCTAACACGGCTATGGAAATGTTAGGTTTTATATTAATGATTTTCAAGGATTTTAAAAATATTCACACAGAAAAAATTCTGTTCACATCTCTCGTTAGAAGCATTCTAGAATATAATTCTACAATTTGGTCACCAGTCTTTAAATAATCACATCATCATTGAAGAGTCCAACGTGTATTAATTTTAGAATTCTTTTGAATTAATAAATTATGATTTTTTTTTTTACATTCATTAAAATTGTTGAAGTAAAGTGACAGAAGAAAATTTTTTGATCTTATTTTTTTTATATAGCTAAACCACCTGATGTTACCGCTACGCGTCAGTGGCTCTGTCAGTAACGTTAGTAACGCTTTGTTCGAGTACGCTCCCTTACATTTCTATAGTGCATCGTACTGTCAAAATGTCGCGGCGATACATCACTGATGCTACTGTACTTGGAACTCCATCTTAATATAATAATATTCAAAATAAAAAAACGTAAGTATACGTATATTCGAGGTGCTAAGGGACGTTCTTGACTTAAACTGATTTCTGACAATAACTAACTAACCATCATAACTGCCGTTCCTCCGCAGGGGTACGCAGATAAAAATGACAGCCACATAACTCGGTCTGGGGACACACTCTTTGCCTCATTCACATACATTCTCATACATACTCAACTGACATGGCCTGACTTAAGTAACTGATTCACTTGATCGTGCTGTGTCTTCATTCGCATTCGCATCATATACTCTTCTTACACTCCTTTCTTCGTTCATTCACTCTACCCGCCCAAACCATCTAGAATCCCTTTCTTAATCTAACTCATTACGCTTACATCAACTTTGTATTCTTTGCGCATCTCTTTATTTCTCATACAATCATACATGATTTTACCACACGTATGCCTCAGGGATCTCATTTCAACTGCATTCAGTCTACTTTTATCCTTCCTTTGCAATACATCAGGGAACTCACCTTCCCGTCATTATTTGTAGAATAAATTTGTAATTGAAATTTTTGGTCCCCGGTGACTTTTTCGATATCTTTTTTTTCAAAACTTTTTTCCTCACAATCCACCAAAAAAAAATCTACCACATGTCGTCACTAGTCACTCAGCCGAGTAACCAACCATCCCCTCATCCGATCCTAAATGTCCAATACCTACTGCTTTTTTTATGTTTTTAGTTGAAAAAATAAAAAATAAAAACATTAAAAATTTTGCCAGACACTGAAATTTCATTTACATTTTTTACTCCAAATAATGTCAGAAATCTCTTAAAGTAAAACGAATAAATCCCTTTACACCCTCTATACATATTTTTAAATTAAATCAATGTATTTTAACCTTTTCAAGAACCTTTACGATGGACCCCCCGGTTTCATACAATTTCTGAATTAAAATAATTGAATCGTAATTCATCACATTAATAATATTACTCAACCACAATTCAATTAAATCGAGTTTTTTTTAGAAAGCCACTTAATCCGCTTGGCAACCCGCGAGTTCATCGAACCAGTAATGGAGACATCTTACGGTGGCAATGAAAATCACATTTCAAGGTTAAGGTGAAGTGGTTTAGAACTTGGATAATTGAACAAAAAGCATGGTGGGAGAAAATAAAAGAAAATATGGCATGTTTTGCTTTATTTTCATAGACGTCGCACTCGTAATATTTCAGATAATTGCTTACTAACATAATAATTTGTAAATGATATTATACCGTAAGTGTGGCAGGCTTGAGAGATGTTTACTCACTTTACTAACGAAATTGAGAATAACGTCTCACTCTATAAGAAAGTAATGAATGTAAGATTAATCTTATTTTATGTTTGTTTCAAAAATATTTTGTAAATCTTTTTCCTCAGTTCAAATATGACAGCCTCCGGGGTTGAGGGGATCGTGGGTTCAGATTCCGGCGTGCTCAAAAAGATTGTGTTTACTAATTTGTGTGATTCTACAATAAATACATTTAAAATATTGTATCATTTATTTTCGGCACGTTCTAAATATCTATTAGATATTCTCACCCAGGTGTAAGACCACTCTTCAGAAATGAAACGTTGCTTAAAATGTCTTAAGCCGTGTTTGGTGACCAGATCTGAATAGCCGGATACCTCCCCACCTTCTTCTTCTACATCTCCTTCCTCTCCCCACTACTTTAAGCGTGAAAACAAAACCCAATTGGGGATGCCGGATTCTAACTAGATCCAGACGGGAGCCGGTAGGACAAAATATGTAGGTGCCAAAAAGAACTTTAAAACAATCCTTATTTGAATGTTGTGAATAACTATATCAGGTGTTCTTAATTGTGGCCTATCAAATTTAGAAGTCAAAATATTGTTTCAGCGTTTTGTTCGCCAAGACAACGTTCAATAATCTTTATTTCAGAGCGATTTCAGAGGCACTTCTAGCATTAAGCCCGAGAAAAATAGAATGAATAAACTGGAAATATATCTTTTTATTAACAGAAATGGACTGTTTAAAGCCGTATTTAGATGAAAAAAATTTTGCAGGCTGAAAAGTATTGACTTGATGTACAAAATCCAGAACGAAAAGTTGTCAAATTTCTTGACGGCGGAAATGTCAACCACAAGGGTTTTTGATGAACAATCCAGAGCGATCCAATTCCAGAGCGATTTACGAATTTGACAAAGGCACTTCTAGCATTAAGCCCAGGAAAAAAATAATGAATGAAACGTAAACACATCTGTATAACAAAAATGGGCATTTCAAAGCTGTATTTCGAAGAAAATTTTTTGGATTTGATGTATAAGATTTAAAACCAAAAGTTGTCAAATTTCTTGACGACGGAACAGTCCACCACAAGGGTTTTTACCAAGTCAAACACCGTCATTCAGATAATCAGATTTATAGATATGATTTTCATAACAGTCTATGTATCAAACTTTTGACTTTATTAGTCCTACAATTTCAGTAAATTGGTAAATGCTTACTCTTTTCAAAAATAAAAGTTGGTAATTCGAATTTATTTTTGGATCGTCAAAATCATTTTTTAAAATTTCGATTTATACAGAAAGTGGTAAAACTGTTCAATTGGCCACATTCACCGACTATTCAAAAAACATCCATAATTCATATTCAAAACAACATTATTTTAATTGGCGGATTTCGCGTTTATCAAAATGCGAGTAAATAATAACTGCAATTTGCGAAATAACTTTCGTTGAATGTAATCGGTGCCACTCATAAATTGCACAATGTACTGGTACTAAATAACGTCAGGTTTGTGGTATGGAAGCAATGATTCAACAACTACGGAAGATGTGGACTATAAAAACTCTTCGATGACTATGAAAACTCATCGATGACCATAAAGACTCATCGATTGTCTTTTGTTTTTGCAAATCATCACAGAATGACAAAGAAATGGTTTGGGAACATTAAATTAGTTCAACCAAGAAATATATGTTCTCCTAGTTATCCAATATTTATTGACATTTGAGTTTAATTTACCTGCTACATAAGATGTTGAATATTAACCTCTGTGACAGAGGTAATATCGCACTGCACCTACTGATTACTAACTTATTCAAGAGCTTACTTATTCAATACTTCTTAATTGTCAATGTGACCATTTTCGTTTTTGTTCAATCTCCACTTTAAAATTATAAATAAAGTATTAAAAATGATAGTTGATCACTTAACTAAAAAAATATTTAAGTTAATGAGATCTTTACCTTGTCAAAAATAGCTTTATCTTAAACACCTTTAATAATTTTTCATTGAAATAATAAAAGAAAACCTTCCCCTCCTGTAAAATTTTCCAATGGTCGTTTGGACAATTTAGAACTAAGGCGACGACTTGTTAGCATTTTAGTTTACTTTACATAGTGTTTAGATGTTGAATGTTGACCTCTGTGGTAAATATTAGATTAATGATAATTATTTACGGTTTATGCCATAAACAAATATTATTTTACAAGACACTCGTTCATCACCGCGCTATTACCGATTCAGCTATAATGTCTGAATGTATCCACACCGTGGCGTTAATGACCTTTGAGGGAAACCAGCGAAAGTGTTCTGCGTTGATGGCAACGAGATCACGACTCTCGTACGCTTTGTGCATCAACCTGGCTACGCCGGGCACTAAGCTTCTGGGGTACCATTTACACCGTATGATAATAATTACCCCAGGTAAAAGGTAAATCACCCTCTTTATGAATTGAACAACATTTTTTAAAAGTTTTTATACACTGACGGAACGCAGTGAGTTATGAAGCTAAGCTAATAATAAATAATAAATAGGTCAGGAAAAGAGACAAAATGTGAGGAAGTTATTCTGATATAACATTTCAAGCAACGATATAAATATAATTTTATGTCGATCGTGTCCTGACGATCGACGAACGACGCGTGTAGTTTTTGGAAACAATTTTAAACATTTGTTGTATTTTTTAAGACCGCAAATTTTTATTTTTTTATTTTTTATTATTCATCTTTATTAATTCTAGACTAAGCATTTGTGATATCGTTTGCCTGTCATATCAGGAAATCCTATGCTGAGAGCATGCGCTTTGAAACAAGAGCAGTTTATAATAAAAATACAAATAACAACACAATATTAGAAACAGATAATCATTATCATCGACACCCGGGTTCTCATAATTTTATTCAATTCCTTAGTAAGGAGTAGACTTGAAAGTGGGTCGGTAATTTGGAGTCCACACCAAGTAAAATATTCCCTCATGTTGGAGAGAGTTCATAAGAAATTTCTAAGATTTCCGTACATGAGGGAGTATGGCTATTATCCGTGGCTCTATTTATTTCCGACTTTCTTTTGGGTATGCTCGGAATGAACCATCTACGGGTCAGAAGGGATGTACACATTGCTACGCATTTCTTCAGATTGATCCGCGGATGGTTTGAAAACTCAGCTATCATGGAGAGCATTCATTTCTGTGATCCCGATGGGTATCTTCGCTACCAACAGCATAGCATGTTCTATCTTCCGACCTGCAGGACTAACTTGCCAATGGTCATGCCGGTCGGGAGAGCAATTTTACTGTTAAACAGAATTAATTCGGATATCGACATATTCAGCGTTAGTGAGCGAGGCAAGCTCTATTAATTCTTGTATAGTTCGTATGCCTAAGTGTTCATTGTAATACTCTTACAAATGTATTTGAAAACGGATTAAAATGTCACATTTTGTAATTTTTTGAGATAATAAATAAATTTAATTGAATTGAATCATCGTACCATTGAAAAAATACATACTAAGAAGTTAGTTTTGATAATATCTTTGATGTTAGACCAATCTTGGCTAATAATCCGTACCTAAGCTTCAATGGCCAGTGAAAGTGCATTGTATAGTTTTGTTGCAAGTAGGTAGTTAGTATCTTAAGTTTCTTTGACCAAAAGTTTAGCAAGGGGGATAAGTAAGATATTTTGCCCTTTGGTGCTAGTATCTCGAGCAGTTTGGACATTTTCAAAGGTAGTTTGCTTTTTGAAGAGGTATGCTAATATGTCTTTGGCGTAAAAACAATATTACGCTGCCGGAATTATACACGGACGGAACAACACAATGTCAGACTTACAACTGCAACCATTTCAAAGAACCTATCCAAACGTAACTCAGTCTAACTATTATTTCAAGTATGAAGCTGGTCTGTTACAACAGTAAAGGAGATTTCAAAACACTACTTTTGTAATAAAGAATGGCTACCCTTTTTTACATATACTTAAAATGAGGAACAACTTTAATAAAAACAACGTTGTGCAGTACCTTTTAATCCTTATAATTAAGCATTTTTTAATGTGTAAAGAGATAGACAGAGGACTTTCTTTGACTTAATTCTAATGTTTATTTTAAATTCATGCTTCATAGTCTATGAGGTAAGGTAAGGTTTCATCTAAGGTCAACGATGAACAATCAATCGTCTTCCAGAGTCAAGTCAATATCTGGTATCGCAACTTTACATTATGAGAGGGAAGGATCATACCCTACGCAGTCCAAATCAAAGGTGCCAAGTGTGCATCGCCTGTTAAACGACTAATCGCAGCTACGATCAGCCGATCTTTTTATTCCATCAAAGTAGAATATATGCATATTCTCTTGACAACCATTTGCACGCCCTTACAGCTTGAAAACCGCCATTCATTCTTGCACAATTATCTGGCAATGCATTGATTCCAGATTTTATTGAAAAACCAATGCACTCCCGTTTCAGGTAAAATAATATCAACAACCCAAATCCCGATCAAAACGCATTCCAAAACTTCCTCTTTAAAAAAACCTGCTCTATTGTCTCAAAATTCAAAGCACATCCTCGGCCATCTTGACCATTTTTACCCGTTTTCTTCTTCCGCTGTCAAAACCCCCCAGCGTAGCTAACTTACGCTTATTTTGAGCAATTGCACCAACTTGTAAATAAATATCTAAATAATTAATCAGTACTCACAAGTAAGAAAAAATAATCAATTATATTTATACATTGCACCCTCAAATATAAAACGGAAAATGTAAATAAAATGCATTCTAAAAATTAAAATGAAAAGCAAAATTTTAATAACAAAATAACAGTTTTTTCGACATGTGTAATTCCACACACAAGGGTGTAATTTCAATAGATGTAATTCTCTGTACTTGTCTTGTGTATTTCAATAAATTTTATTCTCTGTACTCTCTTGTACTTTTGTCCGTGTGTAATTCCGTCCGTATTTTTTGTTTAATTCGTAGAGCTCCATTTAATTTTTAAAAAACTAATTTAAATCAAATGAACTAATTTTTTTTTTTTTTGGTTTACGGATAACCTAAAAATGTTTGAAAATCTCCTGCTACCACTACAGAAAGCCGAAAATGTTGCTTGTGTTGTGATGGAGGACTTAGCCAGCCAAGGAATCAAAACACGGGACGCCCGGGTGGGACCCAAACGCGATGCCCACTCAACCACTGACTGGTCAAGTGTTTTCAAACTTATGTCATTATGTTTTCAAACTTCCCCATATTAATATTTAATTTAGGAAAAACAGATATCAAAGTACAAAATAAAGAATCTATTGTCACAATTATTTTCCAGTAGATCGGTTAAACCGGTAATAAATCGTTTTAGACGCTTTAAGACTTGAAATTGGTCGTGGGTAAATAGAATTATATGCATAAGTCGTCTTAAAGTGGTCTAACCACAGTTTGAAAATGGCCGTCACAACAAAAACAAAAAATGCTTGCAGAACCTATTCCATGGCAAATAACAAAGATTTTTCGATAAAACCTTTGTGGGCTAACATTTTTTTAAGTTATGGGGAGTAATTTATGCTCAACATCATAACGAGATTTTGAATTGGAGAGTAGATTGATAATACGAATCGATTGCAATTGAATAATCGAAATAATAACCTCTTTCTTGGGTAAGTAATTATATAATCGCAATATTATGTAGGGATGAAACAATATGTCTTTGATAGAACCACTTACACAGGGCAAAGACAATAGTATGTTGGCCCTGAGGAAGGAACGGTCTTTCTGAAACCGTTAGGCGTTAAAAAAATATTTAATTGGTTCTAACAAAAAAATACTGTTTCATTTATTTATAATGGATAATCACAAAGTTGTAGCTACATTCAAAAGTACATTCAAAGTTCATTATAATTTATTTAAAGTTATTTTTAGAAAAAAAACCATGCAAAAATTGATTATTTAACCTTTATTTGATAACCAACACCTCCCATCCGAAGTGGTTCGCTACGTTTTGTGATTTAGCAGGGGTGCCCTGGTTCATGGGGTGAGGTTTGTCTAGGTCTTGGAGGCGGATGACCAGGACACACTGAACCCCAGATTCCTACCCACCCCTTAAACCCTTTTCCTTCGCAGAAATCTCCTTCCCTTCCTTTCCTTAAAAAACCCTCCACACAGCATCCCCAGTGTGGAGCTCATGTAAAAAAAAATTTTTTTGAAGAAAATTAAATGGACGATGCGTGCCTACTAAAAATATTATTTGTTCAATATTTTGTTAAAAATAAAACTAAACAAAAAAGTTTACACAATGACCTAGCCTCTAACTAACTTTTTAAACCCCACGCGGTCTTCAGTGCAAAAAAAAAATCCGCCCATTTCACCGTTAGCCGTAAATCATTGTAATACCTCTTCTCACACAGTAAAGTTGCCACCGACCACCGCCATCAGCAGCGCCGGTTGCGGATGTAGTGGTGCTATGTCCGCGAGAAGTAAGGTAGTTGCCGCTGCTATATCCGGTTATGGCGGATGTAAGAGCGCATGAATGGGGCCTCGGCCAAGGCTTACAGCTAAAGGATTCGCGTTTCATCATTCCTTCTGTAGGGAGGTGCGGTCTTTTTATTCATTGCAAAATTATGAAAAGTGAAACTTTGGTGAAAATTAAAAAAAAAAAAATATTTAGAAAGAAGAAATTTTTAAAATCGTATTCATAGTCAAGTTATGTTGGAATTGTTTATTTATTTGAGGGAAAGTTGACAACAAATCATAAATTACATAAAAATACGAGTAAAAAAGTTAATTAAGCCAATTATGAACTTTCCATTGATGATAGTGACTGATAAAGTGTGATATTGTAAGGGTGTTTTCTTAATTAGTTTATTTTATAGTTAAAACGTGTGAGGGGGGGGGGGAGGGGGTTAAGAGGAATATAGGATTAGGATTAAGAGGATACGGAGGGGAATATATAGGGGAGGGGTAAATTGAACTCCCTAGTTTGAGTCATGTTGCTTAGTGAGTTTTCGTTTTATGTAAACGTTACTTCGAGTTTAAAATGTCAATGTTGTAATAATTTAAGTTTAATGAAGTCGATCTGTAGATAAATGAGTTTTGTTTGGGTTTGGTTTTTCAAAGCGACTGTCTACTGTTGCCATTTGGAACATGGAATGAAAGGCGTTGAAGAAGATCAGAACTACCGATTATGTTATGTGTAATTTTAAATAACATTACCGAATCTGCTGTATTTCTTCGGAAAGTTAACGTCTGTATTTTGAAGAACTTTGCAGAGTCTTCATTGCTAACATGAGATCGAAAAGGGCGAAAATTGAGGAACCTTAAGATTATTGTGTGCTTATGGAGACTTGTGAGGTTTTTGAAACGATTGTGTATTTATTGTAGCTTTTTTATTATATAAAAGCCCTTTTAACATAAGCTCTACTCAGGAAGCCCCGAGGAAAAAAAAAATTCTCAGGGCCTGTGTAATCTTTGGGGATTATTGGGAAAAGGGAGGAGAGGATTCTGGGAAGGAAAAAAGTAGGAAGGGTGAAAGGATGGGAGGTGAGGAATCTGGGGGTTCGAAATGTCTAGGTGACAGACGTTTGGATCCATCGCTCCCACTACCGCAGCGGGAGCGATGGATCCAAGGGGATGGGTTGAGAGAGTTCGACTGGAGAGGTATAGATTAGGTCTGCAAACGCATTGGCCGCTGAGATCTAGACAAATCTTGCCGACTGTTTTGCATCCTGAATGTTATGCATCCATGTGTTTTTATAAAGCATACTTAACACAAATTTTTATTTTTAATTAATTTTACTTAATAAGTAAAACCTCAATTCGTAATATTTAATTGAAAGAATTTTTGCGACATTCAACCGTAGTTATGTTGTCGCTAACATTGTCTTCGTTAATTAAATATTATCATTTAATAAATTAAATTTATTATAATTACTTGGTTAAACCTACGTAATAAAAACAAGTTGTTTTGGAAAAGAGCTTTGATGATGATGGGTATATAATGCTAATAACCGATTCTTATAAGTTATATTTTTTGCGAACCTAAAAATTTTTAGTAAAGTTTCTTTTTTTTATTATTTACTTAACAAATTTTCGTTAAACCAACTCATATTAAACACAAAAAATTACATGAAATTCCCAATTTACCTGGATAAGAGTCCAACACGAACTTAATTTTTTTTTATTCTTCAATTAATAATAACTTGATGGCCTCCGTAAAAGGAAAGATACTCTCAGTATCGCCCTGGTGCAAGACCACCATTCAGAATTGAAAAGTTGGCTTTAGCCGTGTTTGGTGACCAGATCTGAATAGCCAGGTACTTTCGATCTGCCTCTTCTCCGCCTCCTTCCCCTACCCACTACCTTCAGCCTCACAACATACCCCGATTGGGGATGCCATAATCTCACTGGCTCCAGACGGGAGCAGTTGGGATTCTTGTGCGGTACTAACTCTAAAAAAAAAAAAAACGCATTCACGTGAGATCTATTTTTAAAAAAACAATCAGAAAATTATTTATTCCTCATTAATTAATCATAAAATGATTTTATCATCAGTACATAAATTACGCCCCAATCTTATTTGGACAGGCAATTGCACCATAAAACTCGGCGATGATAATTTTTATTACTCATATTAAATTGAGGTTTGATGATTCAGACGAACAATAGTATTTGTGATGACAAGGATGCGGATCTTTCCTTTAACAAACGGATATTGATAAAAGAAAGTGTTTACTTACTAAGCAGTTAGGAATGTGTTCATACACATGTATATATTTCATCATGACCGTTGTTCTGATTTTTTTAAGCTTTTTAAAAACATGTAACCAAAAAAACCAGAAAAAGAAATTCATTCAATATTTTTTGTATCGAAATATATTTAGTTACTTACAACAGAAGAAAGCCACCAATTTGGGAGGCGGGTAAGAGTACCACCGCCCTGCGATCATTTTTGAATATCCAACACACCTGCCATAAAGGTCACCCCAAGTGGTTCGCTACGTTCAGAGGGCCCGGGTTTATAGGGGGGGTGGTGTGTCTAGATTTTGGCGGCGGATGCATATACACACATACCGCATGGTGGGCTGGATTGAGAGAGACTGGTTGAGGGAGATCTTTGATCTCTCCAGCTGGATTCTCTCGATCCATTGCCTTGCACCGGAATGGGAGGAATGGATTCATACGTCTGTCACTCATGGACATACTGACTCCTACATTCATACCCACCCTTAATATTTCTTCCTTCTCAAAAATTTCTCTCCTTTCGTTCTTTAAAAACACCCTCCACACAGCATCCCCAAATATGATACAGGCCTGTGTGGAGCTAATGTAAAAAATATTGATCTTGGTAAAATGTAGTCCAAAAACAATGTATGATTGATTTTTTTTAAGGTGAACGCAAGAGTCCCAATTGCTTTCAATATCCGGAACCAGTGAGACTCTGGCATCCCCAGTTGATCCGCCGACAATTGGTCCCCGGAATACTTACTTGCATACAAAATGCAGTCGGTCAAGGGAAAACACGGTAAACCTACGTACACAAAATATAACTAGGTGACCCTGACGGGGTGTGCAGAGAGGATGTACCGCCGAATAACAAATGTATAAAAGCATATATTCATTCAAATTCATCAAGGATAATACTACTTAACCATCAACGTATTTACTTAAACAAGCCTTTTTAGCCAGATTAGATTAGGAAGTCCTTTTTACTCACAACATACTTTTGTATTTCGAATATGTTTTTTCATTTTAAACTAGAACTTAATCCTGGCATTTACCACGTTGAGTCCACCTTGCTCATAATAGTCAGCATTTCAACAATGTACATTTTTGCCGGTTCCATCGCAACTGAAAATAAAGTCAAATCAACACCTCCTTGAAAAGTCATTAAAAGCTATGAAAAAATAATTGTAAATTAGCCGATAACCCTAACCTAACGTAACCTATTTAACCATTTTTTATATATATGTTTATCACTCTAAATAACTTATCTAAGATGGTTCTGAGTTGGTTTCATTCCGAGTTGTCCGGTCACGATTTTTGCCACTTCATCCAACTGTAACATTTTGGTTTTCTGCTTTGTTTATGGTTTCAAGCCATATTTGTAGAACTCTACTTAAAAGAAAGAATTTCAAACATCTTTCCACATAGTTTTCCTGCATCCAAAGTGGTTACCAAGTCCTTTCCGACCATTGACCAAGAACTTGATTGAAACCGGCGAGGGAATTCTGGTTTCAACTTTCAATCTCTAGGCTTGTGTGACCACCCTCAAAGCTCACCAAAATTTTAAAATTTTCATATAGGTAAGAGGTAGTTTTCTTCTGCTCAAATATAAAACCATTCCTTGCTGTTTTTTTTTTTAAATTCTCTCCATTTTGGGCAGGACCTGCAATATGAAATGTTTAATTTCTATTTTGACCAAAGTAGAGAATATGTTCATTGAAAACCAGTGACTGTCCAGTCAGTGGTTAAGTGGGCATCGCGATTGGGTCCCACCCGGGTGCCCCGTGTTCGATTTCTCGGCTGGCTAAGTCCTCCATCACAACACAAGCAACATTTTCGGCTTTCTGTGGTGGCAGTAGGAGATTTTCAAACATTGTTGGGTTATTCGTAACCCGGGAATGTTTGTCTTTCTTAAAAAAAAAAAAAAAAAAATCTGAAAATGAATGTGGTAAATCGATATATATAAAAATGAATGTTTCTTTGTTTGTCCCTTATGAATTCCTAAACCATTCATCCGATTGCGATAATACCTTGGTGAATCAACGCGCACATGCCCGCGATGGTTTCTTTATAATTATTATGGTGAGTTCTGGCGTTATGAAATTATTTCTTATACAATTTATTCGATTGCGATGAAACATTGGTGATTTGTTGTGCGCACGCCCGCAAGGTTTTTATATATACTGGTGAGCTCTGGCGTTATGAAATTTGTATAAAAATTTGCAACAGGTGGCGCGCAAGTTGTTTAAAAAGAGTTCGCAAGAGGGGGGAAGGTGGAATGTGAACGTGGGAGGGGAACGGGACGCGAAAGGTTAATAGGTGTGGGAGCAGGACGCATACTACAGGTAGAAAGGGAGAAACAAATTCTTTCTTTGAGTGGCATTGCAACGCACGCCGGGTATTCGCTAGTACGAAATAAAAAATGTTCTCTAATTGGGTGGGCCGTTATACCTACCTTATTTTTTCAAGACGAACCCCGGATTACCACCTTAGGTTTCCTAGTCAAGTACTCACCTAACCGGATTTTTGGCAATGTCTCGTATTTCCGGCTAGGCAGGTAACTAATACGGCAGTTTTTTTTTGTACGAAAGGAACGGTTTTTTTAGTTGGCAATTTGTTCTGTTACCATGTCAGTAGGTATAGTTTGATAGCTAAAATTCCACGAGCACAAAAAAAAACTAAAACCTGAAGATGTTAGCGAACACACCCCTTAAAATTTTGTTAAAATTTAAGTATGTGATCTTCATTTCACGGTTAAACATAGATTCACAAACTCATGTACATGACTATAAAAAAAACATATTTTTTCCTTCTTTTAGGAGAATTATTGTACCTTTATTACATATCTTTCAAGGTTAGATCGTATGACTTATCGAGGTGCGGTGCTTCCTCCTGTTAGAGATAAAGTTTCAAAGATTTCACTTCATGAGGGAAGGCAGCCATTATCCCTGTCTCTATCTGACGATCTTTCTTTTGGGCATGCTTGGCCGTCATTCCCTGCTATCAGAAATGAAGGGTATGCCGCCACCCACTTCTTTAGACTTTTTTTTAAATTAGCTCTACACAGGAGGCCCTGAAGACAATAATTCCCCTCAGGGCCTATGTCGTCTTTGGGGATGTTGGGCTGCAGGATTTTTTAGAAAAAAAAGAAAGAGGAAGGTCTGCAAAGGAAGAGGGTATGAGAGGTGGTAGGAATCTGGGGATTCAGTGTATCCAGAAATAACGGATGTATGAGAATCCATCTCTGCGGTGTGAGGCGATGTTCCAAGAGTCCTGCTGGAGAGATCAAAGACTGCCAACTGCCACCCAGTTGGTGGGCAGATAAGTCCGCCGCCAAGACACGGACAAACCTCACCCCACGAACACAGGCATCCCTCTTAAATCACCAAACATACCTCTGGGAGTGACCTGTGTCAGAGGTGTCGGTTATCCAATAAATGGTTCCCGGGGCGACGGTACCCCTACCCTCCTCCCGAATTCTCAGCTAATTTGGAGGGCGTGAGTCTCCGTGCTCATTCTGTCTATCTTGGACAGTGTGATGACGTCCGCTGTTCCTGCACGAAGGACCAACCTGCCAATGGTTCTCCCGGTGGGGAGGAGTAGGTACGTGGCTCCTAAACCAAATCTCTTCGTTGCCAGACAACGATTTCCCCGTGCGTTGCGACAACCGCTCGGCTCACCAGTCGCCAGAAAGTCAGTGATTTTGAAGCCGAATACATGAATAAATCGTTGCCACGTATATTTTGCCTTAAATAAATGGGAAAATGTCTAAACACCTTCCTTTATTATTTTTATGCCAGTCAAAAACAACCTGCAACCTTAATATCTGTCTGGACATTTTTATCACGATGCTTAATTTTTAAAAATTTAATCAGATTACACTTGTATTTAAAGATAATATTCTGAAAATTTCAATATACTTTATTCTAAAGAAATGCACGTGATTTTGGGTATGGGAGGGATATCCTAAAACCTCACCACATCACCAGGGGGGAGGGGGTTAAAAAATTGCTAAAAAACGTCACGTGATTATGGACGACCCCTAACGTAGTAAAACCTTTCTAGTGTTCAATACGTTTTTAGTGTTCAATACGTTTTTTTTTTCACGGCCAAAAGTATTTTCGTTATTTGTTTTTGGGATATTATGCCGTGTTGCGCTACCTCCTTCTTTAGCCAACGTTTCTAGTGTTGTTTTTAAACGAGCTGCAAAGACGTTTCACACGTCAAATTAGATATATAAGAATATGGTTGGAATTCATTTTCACGTGAATTTAAATATCCCTTTTGATTCACGTTTCTACCTGCACCAGCCCAGGCTCGTCAGGCGATCAACAAGCGACTGCTCCGTGCAAATGATATTCATATAATATATGCAACAAGCTATCTGGGACATCTAAGCGATAGTGTGCGCTGGAGTGAGAAATAGATAATTCAACATTTTTGCACACACATTAAAACCAAGCTTTTAATGCCTTTTTGATTTGTTACGACGGTAAATATTATTAAGAACACGCGCCCAGTCTCCGTGCACAGTCGAGATCCTCAAAACAACATTTCGGAGCAGTAAACCACACCTCTTCACGTTCATATGTCACTGGCATCGGAAGAATGTTGTCCATACTACGCGAACAAACGGGTCATATACACATTTCTACCGGTTTATTCATGTTTTTGGTAATATTTTGAAACATTTTTCTCTAATTTAATTCTAATGTTAATTATTCCGTGTCTCTTTTTTAATTTGAATACCTCACAAAAGCTGCTCCCGTCTGGAGCCAGTGAGACTATGTCATATCCAATTAGGATATATTGTGAGGCTGAAGGCAGTGGGGAGGGAATTCTATTTAGATCTGGTCACCAAACACGGCTAAAGCCTTTTCAAGCAACGTTTCAATTCTGAATGGTGGTCATACACCAAAGTAATACTGAGAGTATCCTCCACTCTGGAACGTGCCGCAAATATAAGTACTATACATTATTTTTAAATTGTTTAATTGTGAAATAACACAAATTAATCAAATAAAATTTATTTGCCCACGCCGGGATTCTATCCCGCGACCTTCGGATTGCGAGTGAAGAGCCTTACCGCTAGACCACGCCGTTTGTTGACTAATGCCTCTCTTTCTGCTTCATATTTTTTTTGAGAATGTTTAATTATGCCCAGAGCGTAGTCGTCAAAAATCGCTTGATAGTCTGAATTCTTGAAAAATCATTTCCAAATTTGAAAATGTCAAATAAAATTATGTTCTGATAAAAATATGACGCAACATGTTATTCTTTATCGCTTGTTTGAATTCTTCAAAAATCAGTTCTAATTTTTAATATGCACTTAACTTAAAATCAAAGTTCATTGAACCAGAGTTACGCGGGACATCACAGTGAAGCGTAGTATTAAGAGGAAATCCGGTTGAACGATAGATATTAAACCAAAATTTTGCTGTTACTGTCGCTTTTACTCCCCAGAATAATGAGCAAAAGGGACAACTGCACCTCACGCTAATAATACCAATATAAAATCATCAAAATCAAGGATTGTATTCCCCATTTTCCTCCTCCAAAACTGAATCGATTTTTATTATTAAATGTATTAGAAGAAAACACTCTGTATCTGTATTTTTTGCTTTTAAAAAAAATATTGTCTAGTTTGGTGGTGGCGAACAAACCAGTCAATTTTAAAGATTTTCGGAGGGTCCTAAATCCTATAAGAAGTAACTTATTAAAAGTAGCAAAACGTATCGATGCTAGTAAAAAAATATTTGCAATTTTACCAACTATTTGCTTCGTGTTTGATTTGATGGTTGTTTTTGGTGGAGCTTCCGCTCACACAAAAATACTTGCTTTTTTGTAAGGGCCTTGCGTCCTAACAATGAACTGGTCTGATGAGCTTTTCAGAGAGAGAATGGTATCTTTTTCAAAACATAAGCATTGAAGAAAACATCCAATATTTTAATAAACTCAACAACCTGTCGATGTATTTTCCGCTCGTACTGTATGGACAAACTTTCACCGCTCAGAAATCTTGTCCTATTTGCATAATCCGCTATGTTTGTATGACGGTCGTAAAATTTTTTTTTTTTCGTTTCATTTTTATTTTGATATGACACCTTTTGTCGGTAGCTGATTTGGGACAGAGTGAAGTAGGTGAGTGGGTATCTTCGCCGTATAGAGGTGACCTTGTGCGGGTCAAAATACCGTATAAAAACTGGGCCCAAACGCCGAATTGAATTCTCTGATAAGTAGATTTTATTATGCGTGAGTATCTTGTTTATCAGATTATTTAACCAGCATTTCACAACATATTTGTACTGAGCACAGATGTTCATTATATATTATATGCTTAAATACATTCTGTTTGAAAACTTATTTTTATGGTGGTATATAAATACAAATCAGCTGTAGAGGCTAAACGAGGAGAGACTTGGCCACTTGGATTGAGACCATTGAAGTAGCGCAATACATGGACATCTGGAGGTGTCTTGTGGAAGCAAAATATACTCAATCCGATATTTCTGGTAAAATTACAATGTTGTTGGTACGTCTCAAACGACTACTGGGCCGTAAGGGATTGCTTTGAAATTAAGAAAATATACATTTCGAGAATAAAACCGTTCAATAACCGTGAATTTCGTCTTGAATATTATAATAACATCAGATCTAGAAGATGGGACATTTCTGTCGCATCTTCTAGATCTGATGCCATCAAATATATCTCATAGTTTTGCCACCAACTTTTCCATATTCCCACATTATTTGGGTTGTTTGACAATACATTTAGATTTGTCAAGGCACTGAAATCGTGTTGCACATATGACTTTGTAGTTTCCTTCGACATCTTGATTTTGACTTGTAATTTTTATTATTTTATTTTATGACTCTTAACATCCGACTTCTGACACCATATTTCGTTGACTTGTTGGTTTGAGGATGTTAATATATAAACACTTTACGACTTTACAAGATAGACTTTATTGACTAGTGTTAACTCCATTGACATTACTTAGAGACTGTTTGAGACCGACTGACGACAATTGTATTAAGGTAGCTCACTAGTGATGTGCGATACTACATAGTGATGTGACAATCTACAACTTGGGTAAGACAGGGTTTGTATTGAGATAGCTGGGAACACCGCCATTTATTTATTTATACTGGGTTTTACAGATGTTCGCACTTATGTGAGCACAATCCAGTTGTAAAAACTAAGTTATTACACAATTACAAAAATTTACAATTAAATACAGATACGTACAATTAGAAAAACAAAAACAGCACTAATAAAAATACAGAATTATACATAAGCTCACTCAAGTAACACATTACAATGAGTGACACTAGAAATACGTGAGGCATGCGTAGAGAGACAATTAACACCATAATAAGTTGATATTTTTTAACAGCGCCAGAACTTTTTTTTTGAATCCGTACAAATTATCGACGAAAATATCTACTTCAGCACACTCAATCTTGTTATACAGTCGACACATCTGGGACAGAGGGCTAAAGTAGGCGATATTATTTTTAAATGTGAAAAATGTTATGGCGTCTTAAACAATGGGAATTGTGGACATTTATTTCAATACTGCTAAGACATAAGGTAGTATCAAGATGGCCATGAATAATTTTATGTAAACATATTAGATCAGTCTTGCCCAAATTGCCTTTTGGTTTTGTGATCTTGATCAAATTGCCTTTTGGTTGTAGGTGTATCAATCTTGAAGTAATCACGACGTACATCGTATGATCTAAGATGGTCATGTAGTCTACATTTGAAGGATAACATTCTTAGTAATTTTTTTTTAACTGATTCTACAATGTGGATTCCAAATAGAAAAGTCATAAGAAAGTAACTCTTTCATAGCTGTAACCTTCAACTATTTAATCAAGAACTGAGTTCCATCTCAATAAATGGATGTATTAATGACTGGGAACATTAATCTTCATTCAGAATAACTATACAAAACTAGCTGTTAAAAACCCGCTCCACAGGTCTTGCTG
This sequence comes from Glyphotaelius pellucidus, assembly GCA_936435175.1. NCBI lineage: Eukaryota > Metazoa > Arthropoda > Insecta > Trichoptera > Limnephilidae > Glyphotaelius > Glyphotaelius pellucidus. The sequence goes on from OW386558.1 coordinate 4,325,562, forward strand.
CTAGGCCCTGCGGGCGGCTTTTGGTTCAGATTCGCCCAGTTAGTGTTGGTGCCCATTTTATAAATCCAATAAGAACCGGTTCCAAAAATTTTTTTTTTTTTTTTACATTAACTCCACACAGGAGGCCCTGAGGAAAAAATAATTTCCCTCAGGGCCTATGTCATCTTTGAGGATGCTGTGTGGAGGGTGTTTTTGAGGAGAGGAAGGAGTGAACATGGGTCTTGAAGAGACCCATATTGTAGGAGGGAGGAAACACAGAGGCCGGCAAATCGTTCCACAGCCGAGCTGTTGAACTCAAAAACGAGTCGTAGAAACGACCCGTTCTCACGTGACTAATGTCAACCGTGTACAAATGTTGAGCGCGCGTTTGACGTGTTTCCCGACTATGCACCGGTGCCGAGGGGATCAATGACGCTAGTTCCTCGGAGCATCTTCCATTGTAATACCGGTAGAACAAGGACAGCATTCCCACCTGGCGCCTGTGCTCTAAAGATTGCAATCCGTTAGTTAAATTAGGAGAATCTATCAAACGGACCGCCCGTTTCTGCACAGAGTCAAGGGTTTTTTTCAGGTATTTTGGGGCTCCAGACCAGAGGTGGCTGCCAAATTCAACCGTGGGGCGCACTTGCGATTTGTACAGGGCTAGCAGTTGTGTACTATTAAAGTATCTGCGTGCCCTGTACAATATGCCCAGTTTCTGAGAGGCTAACTTAACTCTGGCCTCGATGGAGCCCCCGTACCTGAGCTGGTCACTTAGAGTTACACCAAGCATATCAATGGAAGGCCTGTTCGGGAGAATGCTTCCGTTGAAGGAGACTAGATTATCATTTCGATCCCTTTAGGGGATCCCTTAAAAATAGCACGTTCCTCGAATCCACTGTCATCCAGTGTTGCTAGTCACCGGGACAAAGTAACCGAGGCAGGCAATGACGACATATGTAATATATAGCCGCTTGATACTGCCGTCAATCTTTCCATATCCGGAGAGATACCACATATCTACAAATTTGTAGCAGTTATACCTGGGGGGACACGTCCCCATCCGAGCTGCTGACGGAAGTTGCGACATCTTATGCCGACTTCTTGAATTCGAAACCGAATAACAACGGTAGCCTTGTTTGAAATTCCACGTACACAGATTTTATTTGTGGCGCGGCGCGTGGCATCAGACATGCACTCGAATCCGGGTTCTGAAATACAATCAAGCAGACGCAAGCCTATAAATACTATTCGATTATAAATTCAGAATGGTTCATTGTATGCTGTGAACATATGATCGTTTATCTTCCAGTTGAAAACTTTAAAAAGGTTTTTGGTATCTGCTTATTACTATTTTATGAAGACACCGTGAACCGAATGAATGAATTTTAGTTTGTATTTTTGTTACAGCTCTTTCGGCTTATAAGGTCATTTTCAAACAGTTTGAAAATTGTCAAACAGTTTGAAAATTGTCAGACAGTTAAACAGTTTGAAAAAAGCCAAAACAACTGTATCAAAAATAAAAACTAAAATACTTGCAAAAATTTTTATTAACATGTTGAATTTAATTTAAATAAAAAAGCAAACAAATATTTACTTTCATGTATATCAGTTGATGTTCATTACAGATATTTATACCTCATTTATATCAGGGTGAGAAATAACGTGTTTAATTTTTATCTGTACACTTTGAGAGGCGGCATGGTACCCCTAACACCGCCGCCATAGATTACCCTAAGTGGTTCGCTACGTTTGTTTACTTATCAGGAGTGCCCGGGTTCATAGGGGTGAGGTTTGACTAGGTTTTGGCAGCAGGTGCGTTTGCGGGCCGGATCGGGAGAGACGAGATGATGTAGACATTTTCTCCAGGCCAACCTTTCCCTACTCTCTCGACCGTTTTGCACCGCAGTGGGAGGGATGGATACGTCCGACACTCCGAACTTCTTCTCCTTCCTTAAAAGACTACACAACTCCCCCAAATATGACGTATGCCCCGAAGGAAATTGTTTTTTTTTCCAGGGCCTTCTGTAAACCTAATGTAAAAAAACCTTTTTTTTGTGAAACTGAAAAAAAAATTAAAATATGTTATGCTTTCACATTCACTACAACTAATTTTCCCCATATTTTGCCTAAGATAAGCCTTAAATATTGTTTGAATTTCTTTTCCTAGAGCCGATTTCAAAAATCAATAATCTTCACAGCACCCACACGTAAAAAAAATAAAGAGATCGGTACGTTTCTATACAACTTTGAATGCAATTCACTTATGGGTACTTGCCATTAACCACTGTTCAGAAGATCCATGAACACCGTCATAACATTACTAATGACCGCACTGACCAAATACATAAAATAATCTAGGTGTTCCTCTCGATAAGAAATCTAAATTATCAATTATTAAAAATCCGTTACAAGTTGTATTTTTACTAACGTTTCTTATCATATTGAAACCTAAGGAAAATAATTATTGGACTCTTAGAAGTAAAAAAATTCCTATTAATTTTCCTTTTTCATTTTGAAGATAATTTACGCTACGAATGAAAGATGGAAGTTGTTGTTTTTTTTTACATTAACTCCATACAGGAGGCCACGAGGAAAGTAATTTCCCTCAGGACCTATGTCGTCTGGGATGCTGTGTGGAGGGTCTTTTTGAGGAGAGGAAGGAATGAACATTGGTCTTGAAGAGACCCATGTTGTATACAGAAGCCGGCAAATCGTTCCACAGCCGATCTGTTGAACTCAAGTACGAGTCGAAAAAACGACCCGTTCTCGTGTGACAATGTCAAACGTGTACATATGTTGGGCGCGCGTTTACACCGGTGCCGAAGGGATCAGTGTTGCTAGTTCCTCAGAACATCTTCCATTGAAATACCGGTAGAACATGGGTAGCACTCCCACCTGATGGAAGTTGTTGTTTTTTTTTACATTAACTCCATACAGGAGGCCACGAGGAAAGTAATTTCCCTCAGGACCTATGTCGTCTGGGATGCTGTGTGGAGGGTCTTTTTGAGGAGAGGAAGGAATGAACATTGGTCTTGAAGAGACCCATGTTGTATACAGAAGCCGGCAAATCGTTCCACAGCCGATCTGTTGAACTCAAGTACGAGTCGAAAAAACGACCCGTTCTCGTGTGACAATGTCAAACGTGTACATATGTTGGGCGCGCGTTTACACCGGTGCCGAAGGGATCAGTGTTGCTAGTTCCTCAGAACATCTTCCATTGAAATACCGGTAGAACATGGGTAGCACTCCCACCTGACGCCTGTGCTCTAAGATTGCAATCCGTTTGTTAAGGTGGGAGAATCTATCAAACGGACCACCCGTTTCTGCACAGAGTCGAGGGTATTTTTCAAGTATTTTGGAGCTCCAGACCAGAGGTGGCTGCCAAATTGAACCGTAGGGCGCACTTGCGTTTTGAACAGGGTTAGCAGTTGTGTACTATTAAAGTATCTGCGGGCCCTGTAAAGTACGCCCAGTTGTGTCTCTAATTTCCAATATCAGACAATTAAATTTTAAAAGGAAGTGTTCTCTCTGTTTCTTTCAATAAATTTAAGGTTCAATGGGTTACTTGTTTGTTTATTGCTTGTCGTGAATATTAACAATGTTATTCTGTACCTTACTAGGTTAGTTCCTAAATAGTTCTGGTACTACCGCGGTATCTACTGGACCCTTCGGCCATCTTCGTAACTGTTCATGCCTAAAACACGAACGGAGATAGGTGGTACTCCTCACTACTACTAATTAACCTGCCATCTCTTGGGATATGGCAGAAATTATTAAAATTAAATTAAAATATCTATCAAAAGAAACTCAAACTACGTGGATACTCAATGCACTACAGAAGCTTTGCCGTTGAATTTTTTGGACGCTGCAGTTTGATTGCACTGCCAAGGTTTCAACTCCAAATAGTATTGCTTAGCGGGAAATGCTAGGCTAATGATCTAATCAATTATCAAAATAAATAAATATTATGTAAAAGTCTGAAAAATTCACTAATACTTTCGTTAAAATACAAGAAGTGACGGCTATTGATAATTCAGGGGAAAACTATTGAATACTTGTTAGAGAAAAAAATCACACCTCCTGTTTTAGAAACGGTAAAGTTAATGGTGTAAGTGATGAGTACAGTTCTGCTGAATTGTTTCGACGTGCACATACAATGATGGAAGCCAACCTCCGGTAAGAGAAGATTCCGGAAGATGTAGAAGAAGAACGATAATAAATTACAAAACTTATTACAAAAAGAAGAGCGACTGTGGCGAGCGCACGCGATGGCTCTCTATGACTCTCATACAAATCGACAGTTTTATTTGGAAATTTGATAAAATTTTACAAACTTAACCTTGAAAATAAAAGCTTAGTCACGGAGATTTCTTAAATCTACCCCATCTCCGTTTGCTAACCTTAACAACGAATTTGAACATTGATTGAATGAAAATTTGCACATTTAATTTAAAAATAAGAAGAAGGTCTGTATTAACTTAACTTAACTTAAAAACTCATCAATTATATTTTGGACCCCACATGTACCATTTTTCTAAAAACTAACACCTCTGCCATTGGTCACCACAAGTGGTTCGCTAGGTTTAGTGACTTAGCAAGAGTTCCCGGGTTCATGTCCGGCAAATGTGCCTGCCGACTAACTGCTGCATGACCAGATCGAGAGAGACTGGTTGAGGTCCTTTTGACCTCTCCAGCAGGACTCCCTCGGAATATCGCCTTGAGCCGCAGTGGTTATCACCCATAAACACATTGACCTATTCTATCCACCTCTCATTTTTCATTCTCAAAACTTCCTCTTTTTGCTTTCCCAAAATATCTTCCACGCAGCATACCCAACGACAGGTCCCGACGAGAATTATTTTCCTGAGAGCTAACTGTTTGAAGCAAATTTAAAAATGAAAAAAAAAACTATTTTATGGAAACAACAATAACCAGACGTTGTTGGTCACGTCTTATATTTACTAGACTAATAAACGAAGTTCATTTTTGATGCGTAGTAACACACCTTGAACAGTTTATATCTCATTGCCTAGCACGTTCCATCCACTACTTAAAGGCCATTAAGGCTCGATGGCATATGCTAAAACAATGCTAATTTACCAGAGACTTCCACGTGAATAAGTCAAGGTAGCTTTAATACTTACCGCGAGAGTATTGTTTGTAAAACGTACAACACTAAACTTAAGGTTCTACTTACCCACAAAAATACTTAAATATCACTGTATTCAGTTTGTTTAGAAACTTTACTTGTAAGGTACCTACGCAGGTTAATATTGGTTTTAAAGAAAAAGCGTCTTCGTTTTTACATTGAAATTTATTCTCAAATTGAAGTTAAAATCTTTTGTTATTTATTTATTTTGTTTTAATTGGGGAAGCGGTCATGGGTACCGTCGTCCCTGGAACCATTTATTGGATAACCAACACCGCCGCCATAGATCACCCAAGTATTTCGCTACGTGACTGGGTGACTTAGCAAAGGTGCCCGGGTTCATAAGCTTGTCATCTTGGCGGTCAATGCGTTTGTCTACCTACTGCTTGGCGGGCTGGATCGAAAGAGATTGGTTGAGGGAGACCTAACACAGCCGGTTTCTCTCGATCCGTTGCCTTGCACTGCAGTAGGAGGGATGGATTCATACGTCCATTATTCCTAGACATATTGACTTCAGATTCCTACCCTCTCCTTATACCTTTTTCCTTTCCAGAACTTCCTCTCGTCCCTTCCCTTAAAATATCCTTAACACAACATTGTCAAAGATGACACAGCCCTGAGGATTAAATGAGTACCTCCACCCCGGGAACCTTTATTGGATAACCAGCACCTCTGCCATAGTCACCCCAAATGATTCGCTACGTTTGGAGATTTAGCAGGAGTGCCTGGATTCACGGGGTGAAGTTTGTCTAAGTCTTGAAGGCGGATAACCAGGACACACTGAACTCCAGATTCCTACCCACTCCTTACACCTTTCCCTTCCCAGAACTCTCCTCTCCTCATTTTCCTTAGAAAAACCCTCCACACAACATCCCCAAATTACATAGGCCCTGAGGGAAATTGTTTTCCCCAGGGCCTCCCGTGTGGAGCTCATGTAAAAAAACAACTATCCTTGTAGAGGTAATGTAAAAAATATACATATAATACACATACATACACACCGCACATGAGAAATGGTTTGGAATGGAGACACATATTCGCAAGATCCATAGTTTTCCGCTTTCTGTGGTGTTAGTGAAGATTTTCAAAAATTGTCAATTTATTCTTAACCCGTGACATTGTTTTTCCTTGACAAAGAAAAATAAATAAAAAAAGGTGGGAGATAAATATATTCATGTTGTACCAGAAATTTCAGTCAGAAAAAAATAATTATTTATTTTTAACATATATTCCGCGATACAGTTAAGATGCATTATGTTATCTACGATTGTCTGTTTTAAAAATATATTGTAATACAATGGAATTCCATTTAAATAATTACATGTATAAATATATGAAAACGAAAATGGAGTCACGGTACCGTTTTGAAATTTTCTCCCGTTTTGTCAAAATAAAACTGTAAAATATCTGTCATGGCTTAATAATTAATTATTAATAAAATGAAAACAGCTGTTTGTAGATTCGTGTCATTTTCGTTGTAACGGTTCTTATACTCGAACATGGCATCGTTGAAATTCCTCCGATAAAAGTGATAACTTCTGTTTTATGTGATCACAAAGATTTCTTTCATTAAAAATATTTTTTTCGTCAACATAAATTATTTAGTTGAACCATAATAAAAATTTTTAAATTATAACTAGAGTAAAAAAATTCCATAATCTACTAATAAAATATTAAAATTATAAATAGAAATAAAGTAGAAAATATCCGGAATCGATTTAATAAATGTTTAAATTATAACTAGACTAGAAAATCTCTGTAATTAACTAATAAAAAATTTAAATTATAACTAGGGTAGAAAATCTTCGCAATCTATCAACAAAATGTTTCAATTATAGCTAGAGTAAAAAATATCTGTGATCTATTAATAAAATTCTTAAATTATAACTGAAATAGAAAATCTCCGTTATCTACTAATAAAATGTTTAAATTATGCCTAGGGTAGAAAATCTCCGATATCAATAAAAAGCTTAAATTATAACTAGAGTAGAAAATCTAATGTACTAATAAAATGCTTAAATTATAACAAGAGTAGAAAATTTAATGTACTAATAAAATGCGTAAGTTATAATTATATTTAATTATAATGTTTAGAATGCTGGGGTAGAAAATCTCCGAAGTCTATCGATAAAATGTTTAAATTATAACGAGTGTAGAAAATCTTCGTAATCTTCTTATAAAATGTTTAAATTATAAGTAGAGTAGAAAATTTCCGTAATCTACAAATAATTTTTTTGTGAATGAACGATTATTACAACGGTCTTCTTAAAAAGCTTTTTTGTGGCGTTCAAACAAAATCTAAAGTTACAATTCTAGCATCAAACAGTGTGTTGTAGTTTTTGGCGAGAATATTTTAATAACAAACATTATTTTATAACCTATACTATAATATACCTATTTAAATATTTTTAATAAGGTATATTATAATGTAGGTATATTATACTTATGGCATGGTCTCCGGTGGTGATACAATTTTATTTATATATATTTTTTATTTTTTTATTTTTCTATATTTAAAACAAATTAATAATATTGTGGTTACGTGTATGTATTACACACGCTTTATTAAGTAAATTACATTGAGGTGGTAGATAATTATATATTGTAAGCATGTCGTTGAAGAAGAAGGTAACACTCATAATCTTAATTAAAATATGAAAGAGAACAAGACACGGTAGAATAAAAAGATAACGGTCGCAACTGGGACTCGAACCCAGAAACTCTCGCCTGACCGCGACAAACGCCTTGTTCAATTAAGCTACTACTATTAAATCTTGCAAGGTCGATATTAGTACATAGTTACGCAACAATTTTCATACGAGACTTATTCTACCTATAAATTTTTAATTTTTTATGAAATTATTTACAATTAATTTTAATAATTAGGGACAATATTAGTAACTCTCAAACAAAAGTTTGAAACAGAAAAATCAGGCAAAGATTGGGTCGTATCTAGAAATTGAACCCAGGATCTCAGTCTTGTCGGGGATTTGACCACTAAGCTAATTCGATTGGTCTATCTACTTTGGTCATATATTACTTCGACTAAGAACTACCAATTTTCTCTTAATTTTCTTAAAACATATATTTTTATTAGCTTCATCTTTGTGTACGATCGCAAGATTCTACCTGAACTGAAAGCACTTAGTGTCTTGGATAAATATATATTATTTATCTCAATGTGTGACATCAATTAATTTTTTTTCAGGTCTAGGATTCTTCTTTTACATTCATCTTTTTCTGTTTCAATTTTTTGTTTTAGAGTTGTTAGGTACATTGTCTTCAATTTTTAAAGATTATAATTTGAATTTTTATTTTATAACTTATTATTACTTCTTATTTCCACAAAATGCATATTTTCTTAATAAATAATCTTTACTTACCTTGTATTTCATGCATCCATTGAAACAATTTTATTTCTAATATAATGCCATCTGATCTAAGTAGGTCTTCAAAAATACCAATGAGTCATCCGAACCAACCAAATATAACGGTAGGTATACAACGAGGCATTAAAATTCCTTTAATAAAAGTGACACCGTCTCGGGTCAAACAGATGATTTTCAAACTGATCCACCTACCATTTAAATATCACATCACTGAGTGTAAAATGAATTTATATATTTAATAACTCGAGTTCCTACACGAAATGTTAATTTCATAAAAAAAAAATTTGGTTTCATGAATTCTCAGACATTATTAGTTACAATGTACACTTCTATTAAAAAATCTCTGACTTACGACACGCTTAAGCTTGGCAAAATTGTTCTTAACCTATAACCTAGAAACTTACTTTGTCACGTCAGAACAATAAATAGTTTAAAACTCGTCAAGTGCCAAGGAAGGAACAATGTAAAATCGCGATGTTTTGACCTTGACGTTATATTTTGTGGGTTTATTTTTTGCTATCGTGTATTATATTTACTGAAACACATTCCTTGAACAATAAACTACGCGTAAAAACAACATTTATTTGATGAATTTATATGTTTTACGATCTTTTTCACGAGAACTACGCGAGAATGACGCTAGCCAATCTGACAGCTCAAATGCCGGGAAAAATCTCAGTCGGAGGGCACAAACAATTCCATGGTATTTTATACCTTAAGAACAAGAATGCCCCAAGCGATTCTGACTTTGTTCTTCATACGTTTTCTTTATACATAAGGATTAAAATCGCATTCCAAAATTTTTTTTTTGATCATTTTGGCATGTGCGCCGGCGCACAACCGGCAACCATTGAGGGTTTGAACTCAAATATTTTTTGCAATATTCGTTTGCTTCTGGAAAAATTCAACTATAAAGAGTTCTTATTTTGAATGTTGAATTTTTTTCTTTAATATACGACAGGCAACACCCGCTAAATTACTTTTTTACAGTATCTCCATCATTTTTCAAGGCACATACCACTTTGTGTTGTAACTTATTTCATGTTTATTTTAGGGACCTATTATCAATATTGTTATACATTATATCTAGACTCAACATTGTCTCACAAACTCAAGACAGTGTTTTGCAAGTAGGAAACATGATGTTTTCGATAAATTCTTACTTCAAAAGTTATTTATGTATGGTAAAGATGTATGAACGACATAGAGATAGAGCCGGACGGCGTTTTCGTATTTGTGCCGAATACTACATTCTAAATGACAGGTGTGATTGAGATGCCAAGATACTTACTTGAAGAAGCTTACTCGCTTACACTAACTAAAATGGATTACTATATTTGATGACCTACTGTCGTAGGTTTTCCGTCTTATAATTCATTTTTGGTACGTTTGCAATCTCACTTTCTCCAATGGCGCTAAAAAATCTTTGGGAAACAAACGAAATAATTGTATTTTATAAAATAATAAATAATTTGCGTGTATTTACGAATGAAATGCTATTCATTGGCCATGTTATTACAGGCCGTGTAACGGAAACATTTTATCATCAGGGAATTTTGACGTTTTTTTAATGCAATATATTACTCGTAGGACATGACCTTACACGACGCGTGGCAGTTGAGTACTTCTTCTTCTTCGTGTGCTCTAACAGGTCCCCCCGACGTTGGCGATCACTCTGGAAAATGTCTCTCTTTCTTGTGCTGCCCGGAATAGCTCTTTCTCGCACATCTAATGCCGGTCCACTCTCGTATATTTCGTAACCAAGACATTTGTCTCCTACCAAGCCCCCGGCGACCTCTATTTTTCCTTTCAATATTAATTGAAGCAAGTTATACTTTTCCCCTCGAAGTATGACTCAGATATGAAAATTTCCTGACTTTTATTAATGTGAGCAGTTCTCTATCTGCTCTAGCCCGCCTGAAAATTTCTATGTTGGTGACCATGTCGGTCCATGGAACCTTGAGCATTCTCCGGTGAAGCCACATTTCAAAAGCTTCTAACCTGTTCATGCAAAGTTGAGTACTAAAACTACGAAATTGAAGAGAATACAATTGTTTCTTCAAACTTCGCAAATTCACTTTGTGGCGTCATTATTAATTTAATGAAAACAAATTACTTTATGAACACCACTATTTAATTAACAATATCAACATGTTGACTAACTTTAATTAACAATATCACTATTTCATTAAAAATATCAACATATTGATATTGTTAATCAAATAGTGGTGAACACAAAGTTATTTGTTTTCATTAAATTAAAAGAATTCAATTGCCTTGTTTATGGCTTACCACTTTTAGATTTCTATATATTACTAGCTTTTCCCCGCGGCTTCGCTCGCGTGGTATTACGGGAAATTACTGTAGCGGTTGAACTTATCAATTATCCCCCCTCCTCCCCACCCCCACCCCCTCCCGCATCCCATACATTCATTCCCTTACATTCAGTTTTCAAACATCTCGCCTGCCACCTAAATTTCATAAAGCCTATAGCTCAAAGAAAAAAAGAATTATCCAATTTTGTTCATTCGTTCGGAATATATGCGCTTACAAACATTTCGGATGTTTATTTTTAATTATATATTTGGAAGTTTGTTAATATAATAAAAAATTACACTATTTATTATTCAGTCTTTATAATCATTACAAATTATATTTTTAATGTAGGAACTCTTATCTGACATTTATTCCAAAACAGAAGCTTGTCAAAAAAAAACAAAACATAATCTAATATTTGAATTTTCTAGAGCAGTAGCTGACCAGGGGGCTGAGTGCCTACCAGCTTAGAGCCAAAAAATATATCAACATCGTTTCCATGGAAACGCTTTTTTTCTGACGTTAGCAAAAACTCGCTTTTGTTAACAAATATAATATATTAATATTTATAATTTCATAACGCCAGAGCTTGCCATCATATACAAAATATAGTCTTCGCATATAATTTACCTTTCTATTTGTGAATGAATTTTTAAAGTCTTTTTATTGGTTAATGCGTGAAAGCGTCATAAACAAACTCGAGCAGTTTTTTTTTTTTTTTTTTTTTTTTTTTTTTTTTTTTTTTTTTTTCATCTGCCCTGATGATGGACACTGTAACGCTGTCCGAAACGTTGGCTAAAGAAGGAGGTAGCGAAACACGGCATAACACCCCAAAAACAATAACAAAAATACTTTTTGGCCGTGAAAACCTAAAAACATACCAAACTCGAGCAGTTTCGCATTTATAATATTAGTATGGATGTACAACGTCATCGCCTATCAATACTGTTCTCTAAATAAAATACACATTTCGCTTTATCATACAGATATTACTGATTACAGTGTAGAGAAAAACATTGGGAAGAATTGATGAAAGAAAGAAAGGATCTTCAGGAATGTCACGATCTAGTTAATTCAACACCTACTTATTATCACGTAAAATAAAACATAGTTGGGTTTGCACAAAGTTGGCAACATTAAAGTTGAATATTATTTATCATTGGACCTCATTCAATAACATACTGTCCGGTTCACATAGATATATTATCTTTAACTGCCACTTTATAGGCCATAAAGAGTATTTGACTAATTTGTCGATAAACATTCACGCCTCAGTGTTTGAGACAGGCGACTCCGTTCCCTAATGTGCGAGTCGTGGAAATTTGTAAAAATTCTAGTACGTCCTAAATATACCGAAGAATTTAGGTTAGATCCGAACATTTGCATACGTACCGATTCAAATCCAATAAATATAAATGTCAACTTTACTAATGAAACTATAACTGGTTATAAGATGGTATTTGTGTTAGTCATTTGTGAATTTTAAATATACTTTATAATGTTAAAATTATTTTTAGGTGATGATCGTACTGATTGTAGCGCAATGTACTGCGTAATAAATTTAAAGTCTGGATGTTGCAGGTTCGATTTTAAAATAACATTAAATCATTTGTTTTTTGCAAAACCCTTTTCTAATCGAGCCGTTGAGATCTGTGACCTAGAATTTGCTGCATTTTCGAAAAAAGTGAAAATTTCACGATACCAGAGGTCACAAGTTCGTGAGTTTTATTCAGCAAAACGTTCAGATTTCCTGCTTCATGAAAAGATAATTATAATAAAATAATTTGTTAGGAGAAAGAGTGAAAAATAACAAGAGATTCTAAATACTACTGGTACATAAATTATAAAAAAAAAATAATTACAAAAATCAACATTTCTGCGGGGAAATGTTAAGTTAATTTAAGGGGGTATTCTAGTCTAGAAAAAAAAAATTCTTCATATTTCGAAGGTTTAAATTTTCAAGAATTTTTCAAAATTTTCACTATTTTTAAAGTTAAAACCATTTTATTTAGACCGGTATAAACGGAATCTAACTAAAAGCTAAATAGAGCAAAACTTTAAACGCGTATATCTTAAAACTATTTTTTTCGAGACGGTTGTCACGATATCTCCAGTTCTACCGAAACAATTTACTTGAAATTTGGTGTGAGCCTTCTCTATACATTACTCTATTGCGCTAATTAAACTTTATTAAAATTTAAATTTTGACTATTTTTAAAAAAATTAAGAAAGTCAAAAGAATTGGTACAAAAATGGCTTTTTTATTTCAGACAGCCAATTTCAATTGATTTTTTTTTAACTTTTACTTAGTTCGGGCCAAAGCCGCATTTGATTGGATTAAGAAATAACATTTTTTTATTACTAAAAGGGTTGTAATCGTGTCAACCAGGGTGCGCCATTTTTTTTAAACCCCTCACTTCAACACCCTATAACTGTTTGAACTTTTTTTTTTTTAATCATTATTCGGTAAAATCATGGCTTTTAAAAATTCTATTGGTTTTTTTTTTTGCAACTAATACCTTTTTTTGCAACCCACAATTTATTCTTCTAGACTAGAATAAACCCTTTAAAAGAGATTATCTGTACATTTGGAAAATAATGTATTATGATATAAATGACTGAATGCACAAAATATGGTCGCTGCAAAGTCTATGTGTTTAATATTAGGTTTTGATGGAAGATTCTAACGGGTTATATTTATTTATTTAACACTGCAAATGCATTAATGAAAAATCAGGTTTTTTATAAAAGTGGGCTTATTGACTTGTGGCAATTTCTTGCGACGGTCACGGATTTGCAGTGGAAATAAAAATAAAAATCATTTCTTTTTCCGCATCGTACTAATATTTATATGGTAAATAAATCTGCAATCATGTCATCAATTAAGAATTAGTGAGGTTAGTGAAATGAAATGCGGTTGTTGGAAGGAGGGCAGCTAATGGTGCTATTTGGATCGCAGGTAGCATTTCAAAGAACTTCACTGCTTTCGTTAAGAATATTTAATCACATATATATTATTCCCTGCCATTAATAAATCTACATGTACCTACGAGCACACTAGACAAATATTAATATTTTAAATACATTCATCACATTCCAACTATAGTTTGCATTCCCCAATCCAAAATTTACATCGTCTTGGTAACAAATACTAATAACAATATGGATGTTTTTGTCAACAATTTGTACTTGGCAAACATCAAACATCGTACGTGTTTCACTAGTGTGAATACCAATTTTAAGCATGTTTATAAATGTTATTGTTGATTTAGAGGATATTGGCAGATTATCTGATTTTACTTAACTTACATTCTATGTTACTTCTTTATACTTACATATATTTTATGTAACCTAAGATTTTTTTAAATATTTTATGTTACCTGTATTTTTTCAACTCTTTATTTGTGATTAAAAAAAATGTACTGAATTATACGTTATGGGCGTTTAAATAAATAAATTAATCTCTGAACAAAAGGTTTTAAGCTTCCGTCTCTACCTTTAATTAACGGTGGATAAACGATTTATTTATTAAATTAATATTTGTGTATTTATGGACACACAATATCGAGCAAATTCAATGACATTCCTGACTACAACTACACGGGCTGAGTAATATGTTTCGTCTGTTAATTAATGAAAGCAAATATTATGGTTTGAGATTTTCACGGCCAAAAGCATTATCGTGATTTATTTTTGGCGTTTTTAACCATATTGAGCTACCTCCTTCGTTTTGAACAGAGTCCATCATCAGTTCCCAACTATGCACAACTCCCCGATACAGGTTATTGAAATGTTTGGAGTAGTTTCGGCGTGGCGTAAGTATCGAGGCTCCATAGAAATCCGAGTAAATCTGGCATCCACGAAACTGGGCATCTTGTAAAGGGCTAGCAGATCTCAAGTATACCCAACAATCAAATTCGGTAGCCACCTTTTTGGGAACTCCAAAATAATTGATTCCGAGCAAAGTAAGGCGGTCCGTTTGATTAACAATCAACTGTTAACATACCGATTGCCATATTTAGATGCAACAAAGGCATGCTGGGTCTGTTCCACAGGTTTTTAAGCCGAGTCTGCTCTAAGGAGCCAGCAGCGTTGATCCCCGACATACCGGTGCATAGTTGATGTTGATACTTGAGAAAGAATCAATTCTTCGACCCGTTTTGTATAAGTCGGCTCGTGTACGGAACGAGCTATCGACATCCGTATTTATTCTTCGTGTAAACCTGCCCTCTTCAAGAACCGCATTTATTAATCCCTTTCTACAGCCCCTACCTTTATCCATCTCATAACACTGCCCAATTGGGTTATGACATAATTCCCTTGTCCTTACATTGTGCAGACAAGGGCGCTCTTGAGAATGCGTCAGATAACAACAAAAGTGCATTATCAGTCAATGGCATCAATTGTTGGCTAAGGGTGTAGCGCAACACGGCTTAATACCCCAAAAATTAATCCTGATGAAAACAGTTTATTTAGACTCTAAACCATTTTAAGATTGATTAAGCGAACTGATTGAGGTGAAGCAGATTGGCAAAAAAAACATTTAAGAATATTTTCTTCGAAGGAAAGAAACTCAGTTTATTTGTAGTGGGTAAGTAAATTAACCCCTCAGGTTAATTTCTTCACTTTTGGAACAGCTCAGAAAGGTCTCGTGGAAATCGTTGTACCTCGCTTACTGTCACGGTGAGAAATATGTTCTAATCTGTGTTAAAAAGAGAAAACATCACGCTATATAATCAAATCGATGAGTTAACCACAGAAAAAATAAAATAAACCTACATCTATATGAAACTAAAATTTCCTCAATTTAAAAATAATATTCTTTGTGAAATTTTTATTAATTATTCTATCACCTTTCTAAAACAGTTTTTAGTTTTCGGATACGTTCAGAAATACTGAATTTGTTTGCAATTTATTGCAAAGAGGAAATAATCTGATCATTTTTGCAGAATATACTCGAGACATTAGGGGTAAAAACATAATGTTCAGATAATAAAATACTTTTGAAACAGTAATCCAAATACAACCAAATTGATCAGAATGATAAGCTTACGAAATATTTAAAAAAAACGCTTTACGTACTCATCCTCATAATAATAAGCTATGAACCTAAAATTAACATATTTACGGGAACTAATTTTTAATTCAATTTGAATAACCTACAAATTTATTATCACATTCTTCTAGGAAGAGTACAAGGGTTTTCGTGCTGTGCTGAGAAAATCTAAGTGAATGAAATCGAGATTAGTGAAATCTTTTTTATAAGAAATTGTTGTAAAGAGTAGGCTTGTTTGTTTGTTTGTCCCTTGTGCGTTATTAAACCATTCATCCGATTGCGATGAAACTTTGGGTATTTGATGTTAGCGTGTCCGGAATGGTTTCTATATATAGTAGTGAGCTCTGGCGTTATGAATTTTTCCTGTACTATTTATTCATCCTATTGCGATGAAACTTTGGGTATTTGATGTACGCATGCCCCGAATGGTTTCTGTATGTAATAGTGAGCTCTGGCGTAATGAATTTTTCCCTGCACTATTTATTCATCCTATTGCGATGAATTTTTGGGGATTTGTTGTGGGCATGAGATATTTGAAAAATATATCGTCATATCGTTTAGCAGCAGGAGGGTAAGGAAGGAGGTGAGGGGAAGGGAAGGCAGAATAAATATTGGGAACAGGAATGAATTGGTTAGTTCACGTAGGAATAAACCATTTCTTTATTTAAGTGGCATTGGAATGCATGCCGGAAACTAGCTATTAATATAAAAAAGTTATTGTTTCTTTGTTTGTACTTTTAAAAAATAAAATAAAATAATAAAATAAAAAAAATTAAAATACTACAAAAAGTACGCCCCTGAACGTACTCAAACATATTCATTGGATTTCTTTTGTTAACTTCTGTTAATCTTCTACCTTTAAACGGATATACCACTTTTGGTATCCCGGAGCTACATGCATAATGTGTAGATTCTAATCAGGTAGACCAACAAAGATGGCTGTGCGCAACGTCTGGCCCACGAACCAACTTTGCGCTAAGTAAAATTATAAATTAATTCTTTCCTGTTAAATTTATCAATAACGGTGGAATTTTGAAAATAGGCGAATACTCGTTTAGGATTAATTTTCTTGGTTTACCTAAGAAAAAAAACATGTTTATTATTTTAATAGTGTGTTGGTATCCATAAGTAATAAACTTAGCTCAAGAAAACTCAAGTGCATATATACACAACTAGAACAACTATTCATCATGGTCTCCACCAAAAAAGAAAAAATTATTATCGGCTGTATCTACATTCCTCCATCTTCCGACGCCCAGATATATAAAGACCACTACCTTGAAATCGAAACAATCCGAAGAAAATTTCCTGGCTCAACCATGATATTGACAGGTGACTATAATCTGCCAAATGTCACATGGGATATAGACAACAGTAAAACTTCTTACACCGACAACATCAACCACGGTTCTCATGAGATTATCGAGATGTCAAATTTTCTAAATCTACGGCAGTTAAACTATATATACAATATTAATTCTCGCCTTCTTGACTTAGTATTTTCCAATTCCTTATTTGTTCAAGTATCCGCATCTACCGAATCTATCCTCCCAATCGACAAATACCACCCTCCTCTTACTATTGTATGCAACAGTTCTATAACAAGAAAAAATCCACCTGCATCGACAAAATTGAATTTCTTCAAAGCTGATTATAAGCAAATAACAAATCTTTTATCTTCAACTGACTGGAACTTTTTAGACTTCGAAGAAAACATCAATGAAATGGTTGATAAATTTGACTTAATTCTTAATAATTCTATTGATTTGTTTGTACCCATTTCAAAAATTAATGTTCATAGCTACCCAAAATGGTTCAGTAACGATCTCATTAAAACAATTAGATACAAAAAAATTGCTCATAAAATTTATAAATCATCACGTGATCCCAAAGATTACGCAAAATTTTGTGAACTCAGAAAGACCGCCAAAAATATGTCCATGTTTTGTTATAAAAAGTGCATTGACAACTGTAAACAATTGGCTCTTGCCAACCCTCAGAACATTTATAAATTTTCAAAAATGCTTAATAACAACGACTCCGGTATTCCCTCTAACATGTGTTTAGATAACAAAATGGCCGATAATCCCCAAGAAGTTGTTTATCTGTTTGCCGAATTTTTCAGCAAAGTCTATGAATCAATAAACAACTCCCCATTGATCAATGCCACAACATCCAATTATAACCAGATCTACTTCAATCAGTGCAAATTTGAAGAAAGCGACATTAGAACCAAATTAAAATCTCTCGTCCTAAACAAATCAGCTGGCCCTGATAACATTCCTCCAATCTTTTTATCGAAATGCTTATCAGTTTTAACTTATCCTCTTACTAAAATCTTTAACTTGTCTATAAAAACTGGCACCTTTCCGGAAAAGTGGAAAACAAGCTTTGTGTCTCCTATTTTTAATAAATCTGATAAATCTGATGTATCTAACTATAGACCCATATGTATTCAGTCGACAATCCCTAAAATATTCGAATCTGCACTGCTCTCTTAACTTTCGCCTGAGATTAATAAAGTTATATCACATCTACAACACGGTTTCATGGCAAACAGGTCTACTCTTACGAATCTCATGATCTATCAGGAAAAATTGTTTAATAGTATGCACAATCATGTTCAAACCGACGTAGTATACACCGACTTTAGTAAGGCTTTTGACAAAGTCTCACACAAAATTCTCATACATAAATTAAGATCCTTAGGAATAACGGGGAATATTTTGAAATGGTTTGAAAGTTATCTACACAAAAGAAAAATATCAGTCAAACTAAATTCACACTTTTCAAATCAGTTCGAAATATTCACCGGAGTTCCACAGGGGTCACATCTGGGCCCAGTGTTATTTTCCTTATTTATAAATGACATAACTACCATCTTTGAAGGAGTTATGATACTCTTATTTGCGGATGACCTTAAAATATATAAAACAATTACGAATCTTAACAACTGCTGTATATTACAATCAAATCTAGGGAGGTTACAAGAGTGGTGCGCCCTTAATGAACTGTTCCTCAATATTGAAAAATGCCAAACAATTACTTTTGCGCGAATCAAAAATCCCATTAATTTTCAATATAGCATCAACAACATTTTCCTGAAAAGAGTAGATCAAATCAAGGACCTCGGAAATATTTGATAGTAAATTTACTTCTGTTCCTCACATTAATGTAATAACTAACAAGGCCATGAAAAGTCTGGGGTTCATCCTGAGGACGGTTAAAGAATTTAAATCACTAAATTCGTTTACATTGCTGTACACTGGGCTGGTGAGATCAAATTTAGAATACAATTCAACCATCTGGGCTCCATTATATAAGACACACCAACTAAGAATTGAAAGAGTACAGCATAAGTTCTTAAGATTTATTAATTATAAACTCGGTATACCTGTCGAAGATCTAAATTATGTATATTTAATGGAATTACTTAAAATAAGCGATTTAGCGTCAAGGCGCATAGCGAGCGATTTAGTTTGTCTTTTTAATATTTCGAATGGCAGACTGGACGCCCTTGATTTAATCAGTAAAATTAATTTGAGAATACCCACGCGCGATACTCGCTCTAATGCAATTTACCTTGTAACTAATTCTGCTAGTAATTATTTTGTTCTAACTCTCCTCTGCAAAGACTTCATATACTCGGAAATAAATATTCCTCTATAGACGTTTATCGTCAGCAATCGATGTCAAAATTTAAACTCAGTGTATTAGAACAATTAAAATAAATCTATTAATATCATGCACTCTATAGCACCTTAATCGAAATATTATGGTAGCTATGTTTCGATAAACACGTAATAAATACTTTAAAAAAGTTTGCTAATTACAAACATAAATATTGACAATCCTATCGTATTTCCCTCTATAATTAAAATAACAATCTCACATTAATTTACTCACCATATATTCTATGTTACCTGCTTTGTGTCAACTATTATATTTGGTGTTATCTATATTTTGTATATCTTATATCTTATGTTATCTTTATTTTGTTTCTTATATTTATATTATGTTTATATTATATTATGTTATTTCTTATATTTTTCCAAAAACATGTACTGCACTATATGTAAAAGCCCTATGGGCGTTTAAATAAATAAATAAATAAATACATAAATAAATAAATATTGCGTTTGGTATTGTTAGTTTTAATGAGAATTTCATCACCTCAAAGACTTTTTATAGACCTCGGGCACATTCTGTCAGCAGCTCAGAATATTTTCGCGTTGCAATAAAATATTCTTCCCTTTGCTTTCAAATGTTATTCTTAGAAATAGCTGTATAAATTTTATTTTTCTTTACGTTTTTAAGTATCAAAACTTTATGCAAACATAAAAAAACATAAAATTATTCAAAAATTTCAAAAATGCCTATCCATACGTTTTTCTAGCTAAAATTATTGATAGAGTTAAAATAATTTAAAAAAAACACAAAACCATTTAATAGACACTAACGAGTACCCGGCACACATTGCAATGCCTCAAAAAGAAAGAAATTGTTTCTCCCTGCGTATTCTTTCCCATGTGTCCCCGACCCCACCCCCCTCCCCCATTCTCCTTCCGCGTCGTCTTTTCATCCCGTGTTCTCTTTCCACGTCTTCCACCATTCTGCGAACCCCCCTCCAGCACTCCCCTTTCTATTCCTTTCCGACCTGCCGCTAAACTATATGAAATACACACATTTTCAAACGACTCGCGTTCCACCTATTGTAATTTTTATATGTTAATTTCATAACGTCAAAACTCACAAGTATATATGTAGGAACCTTTGCGGGCATCTCACAACAAACCACCAAAGTTTCATCGCAATCGTATGATTGTTATATTAAATAATTTCGTAATGCCAGAGAACCCCATTACATACAAAAACCTTCGCGGGCCTGTGTACAACAAATCACAGTTAAATAAATAAACGGTTTTATGAAAACTCAGCATCTCAACTCCACACCTATTTAAAAAGTCTTTAAAAAAGATGATTTTTTTTTTGAAAACGTAGCGCATAACCTAACCTATTATATCTTACCTAAATTATTTAACCAGTTTTTTTAATAAATTTTGTTCATCACTTTTAATGAATTTTCAAAGGAGTTTCCTTCTGAGATGTCCAGTCACCATTATAAATGTTACCGTCACCTCACTCTTTTATCGTTTTATGTAAAAATAATTAAGATATTTTCATTATTATTTTTAATTTGTTGTTGGGAACTTTGGTTTCATACAAAAACTCGACAACCAAAACATTGAATCACTGTTACTCTTTACAGAAAAATCGCAACTGAGGTGTCTTGGGTACGTACGTCTGATGATCGAATTCTTAGGAACATACTGAGTGCGATTCCAGAGAGTTCACGTCCAGTGGGCCGCCCCAGACACAGTTGTGCATGGCAACTCCAGAAAATGAGGAGAGGATGGGACTGCCATGGACGGAGACCGCACAATCAGCACAAGACAGGGACGTACGCAGGCGCCTTTTCGACGTAGTAGGTCCCCAGCCTGGATAAATGGGATGAAGATGATGATGATGGTTTTTTTTCTTTCTTCTACCGTTTAGATCATTTTCTCACCATGACAGTAAGAGAGATACAACGATTTCGATGAGACCTATATGAGCTGTTCCTGAAAGTGAAAAATTAGCCTGATGGGTTAACATCAATAAAGTTTTTAAACAAGTTAGCGACTTAAATATCATTCTTATTACTAGAATTTCACATTTCCTCTCACAGAGTGCTGAAATTTGGTGTAAATATATTTTTTAACATGGTTTTGAACTTATCTCAAATTGCCTCTGATTACTCGACTACAAAACCGGTCAATTAATAAACAATCGACAAATTGAGGCGACGCTAGTAGCCCTAGCGTTGAAAAGGTTCTGCATTGCTGTCTTCAGCGTATAGTTTTTTTTATTACACGCTGAACAGTAAGGTTTTTTTATTACCTGCCGAACCCAAAGTTCTAGGTTACTGGAATGTGAGAATAATTTTACTTTCAAACGTAGGTGTTTGTTTTACCAAATAAAAAATCTGAAGAATTAGGCATATCAAGTAGTGTTCGTAAGTAGTACTTACTTGCCTATACCCACGGCCGTTTCTTTTCACTATAAAATGAAAACAATGGACTAAAAGCAATTTCTCTTTTTGTTTTAATTAGGCTTTATTGATTGGACATCTTTTGTTGACTGTGGTTAAAATAGCAATCATTTGTGTTTTTCTAAATTGTGTTTATGATGGATTGTGGAATTTTTTTTTGTACAATAGCTCCACATGGGAGACCCTGGGGAAAACAATTTTAATCGGAGCCTGCGTAATCTTAAGGGATTCTGTGTGGGAGGTCTTTTTGGGGAAAGGAATGAGAGGAAGTTCAGGGAAGGAAAAAGGTATGAGGGTTGGGTTAGAATCTTGGGGTGAGTGTCCATGAGAGATGGATATATGAATTTATTTCTCCCACTGCGGTGCGACGAACGGATTCAATGCCATGGTCCCATGGCGATGGATCGAGAGTGTCCGGCTGGAGAAATCAAAAGGTCTCCCTCAACCACTCTCACCCGATTCGTCCCACCACGTAGTAGGTAGGCAAACACATCCGCCGCTAAGACCTAGACAAACCTCAGCCCATGAACCAGGACATCCCTGCTAAGTCACCAAACGTAGCAAACCACTTGAGTTGACCTATGGCAGGGGTGTTGGTTATCCTATAAATGGTTTCTGTGGTGGCGGCTGCCTAAATTGAATAATAAAGGTGGTGCGCGCATCGCTAGTAAATGAAATGCGTTTTTATTATCTTTTGAAATCAAAGCTGTTGTCTTAAAAACTGATTACATTAATGAAATAGAGATCATTATTTTCTAAATAAACCTGTAATTACAGGTGGTATTTTGGTAGTAACTTTCTTACAGCAAAATTTTATAAAGTTGTCAAAAAATTTACACGTGTTTAATGAATTTTATCTACAAATCACAATTGTAATATTTAGTTTTTAATATTTACTGACCTCGGTACATTTGAATGATGTCAAACTTTTTCAAAGCAATTAACACTAGGTCCAAGTAATCAAACCGATAAATAAATAAAATTTCTTAGAAATTTAGTTCCTTTGTAAAGACATGCCTAATATATTAAAGCACAAATTAAAGCAAACGTAAGAAAGTTATATATCCATCAGTGAAAGCGACATTAAGGTGTTAACTTTTTCCTCACGATTTTTCCATTGTGGTCATTATTTCGCAGCGTGCTTTAGTCATTAACCCCTTAAAAACGAAAGGCCGGTTCCAAAAATTTCTGTCAGATAGCATTGTGTATTTTTGAGAATTTTTGCAATGTGTACGTGATACAATGATAGATACATTCTACATAACTTTGTGCCAATACAAATTCTTAATCACATTATTATTATAATTTGTGTCCGAAATACCTGACCCATGGCTTTCTTAACTTTGTCATTCCAGTGCAGCAATAGATATGAAAAGAGAATGCAAGATTATCAATATTTCACATTAAAAAAAAACTGTTTTTTTATCTAAAAAACAATTTTGACTGATTTTGAATGGCTTGTTGAAATTTTTTTCTCAACATTTTATTGATGCGCAGACGGTTACAAAAAGTATAAAGATAATTTAAGACGCAAATGTGCATGGTGGAAGAAATCAAGGAAGACAAAGCACGATTAAGAGAATCAGATACTTGAGTCGAGGGATGTCACGAGTCAGAATAATAGTGGAGACTATAAGACGATGAGATAATATATGAATGTGAATAACGCAAGGAATGTGTGCCAAGACCGAGTTGTTTGATGGTCTGTCCATTTCTTTCAAACCATGTGGGGGAACGGCATAATCTGGTGAAAGACCCTCAGACAGTGCCAATCGCAATCGAAGCTTTGCTTCAGATATATTAAGCGGTGTTTGGTAATCAGATCTGAATAGCCACATACTTTCTCACCCTTTTTTTTCCTCTTGACCTTCTCCTCTCCACTACCTTAAGCCTCACAATATGCCACAATGATTGGTGATTCCCTATTCTCAGTGGCTTCAGATTAAAGGGAGCAGTTAGGACTCTTGCACGGTACTCATATTAACGCTCGAAAGATAACCTTATTTTTTAGTATTGAAAAGATAAACATGCGCCTGAGAAGCGCACAGCTTAAAAAACCAATGTATTAACTACTTTTTTTAATTTAAATTTTTTTTTATTTTTTGCTTTGCATATTTTTATTACTATTCCTCAGCTTTACCTATCCCCCTCCATCCTACCCCCTCCCTATTCCCACCCAAAAAAACCTGTAATATTATTTTTTGTAATATAATTTTGTGGAAACAGAAATTTCCCTTGTGGAAACCTGTAAATGGTACAATTATTATGACTCAATTACTATTTTGCTCTGATATTAATGTTAACTGTTGGTCTCCCAAATAAAATAAAATAAAATAAAAAAATTAAACAATTTTAATTAATTTTTATAACTTCAATCAGGTGTTACATTTTTAATCAGTAAATAAAACATAATATATATATCTATATATATTTTTTTTTTAATTTTAAGGAAATATGTTAAAAAAATCACTCGTGAGTAATTTTACGAATTAACCACTTTAATACAGACTTCAGGCGGATTCCACGTTCCGTCGGTAGAGTTTTGACATTTAAGTTGGCAGGTCACCGGTTCAAAAGCTTCGTAAAGGAGCAGTGCAAAAACACGTTCTTGAGGAATAAACGTTTTATATAGATACATTCGAAAACTGACTTTCGAATAGCAGGAAAAAATTATGAATATTATGAAGTAATTTTAATATAACAAAATCATGAATATGCAGGCCCTTAGCTATGAAACGATTTATCTGATAAAATAAAAAGTGAGAAAAACCGTTTTAAATAAAAAAAAAAACGTTACATTTTTATTATTTTGTCGATGATTTTTCAGGTATATTCTGTTGCTATTATTATACGTATTTTTATTTATTGTCCAATACTTTGTAATATTTTTTAGTATTTTTTAAAGTATTCTATTTTTTTGTAACTGTACAAACCATCTATAAGCAGTATTATTTCCAATACTTTATCTCAAGTACGTTATGTCATATTATAATATATAGCATAAGTTAATAGACTAGCTCCCCAGTTAGACCCAAGATTACTTTTATACATATTGGGTAATTAAAACTGTTTATGAATGATATATAATGTTGTGTTATTATTGCGAATATTTACTTTTCTAATTTACAATTAAAAAAATAATAAAAATTCTCAAAATAAAAAATAAAAATGTGTCTTCAGATTTATTTTTTAATCACTATTTTCTTTTTAATCGCAATTTAAAGAAAATTACGTGCATTTATGTTTAGTTCACTTTATTTTGTAAGCATCGCCCTGCACGCCAAAATAGACCACTCTGCCCATCCCATTTAACTGACCGCAGAGACCATTTTGGCAAGACAGCGAATCTGGAAAAAACATGTCGCCATTTATTAAAATATTTGTTTCTTCAGATTTGTTTTCTATTTTCTAGTTTCTTTTTCAAACACACTTTTTTAAGTTCTTATATAAATTCTCACTTACGTATGACACTTGATGCACCCAACGAAAATATCAAATCAAATATTTTGGTTTATTTTCAGAATAATCCGTACAGCTATAAACTTCCCCATCTTCCTTTTCCTCATCTCCTTTCCTTCACCTTTAGCCTCACAATACGCCCCAATTGGGGATGCCATAGTTTCACTGGTTCCAGATGGGAGCAGTTGGAACTCCTGTGCGGTATTTACAATAAAAAAAATCGTTTATGCAAAACTCCGTAGTCTACGTTATTTAATTCAATGTTAACAACAATTACATGAGAACGGGTCGTTTTTGCGATTGGATACGATTTGCGACTCATTTTCGATGTGGTTTTAGATTTTCACGGTCAAAAAAATTGTCGTGTTTTATTTTTGGGGTATTAAATCGCTTTGCATTAACTCCTCCTTTAGTCAACGTTTCGGACATTGGAGGTTATCCACCACATACCCGCCCTGGTATAAGTAACATATGGTTACTCCTTCAAGGCTCTCGCAAGATACTAATTTTTTTTTGTTAAACGAAGCTACATTTATTTATTTTTGAACGAATCTAGACCTCCAGTGTCCCTGCATACGTTGTTAGTAAGCAGTATGCAAGTGCTTAACAGGAAACAAAATGCAAAAATATGTTAGTAAAGCAAATATGAATTAAACAGGGCAAAATGAGAAAAAAAAAATAAACTCATTCATGAGACTCCTTGAGGCGGCATTGCATCGTGTAAAAAAAAACCTGCAAGCACCTGTATAAAATGGAGAACATAAAAAATACAATAATTCTCAAATCATTAGGCAAGAACCAACAAAAAATGTGAATGGCATTCGGTCTGACCATAAACCACACTTAGCTTCCGTGTCCCTTAGCCAACCACTCAGTGAAGCCTCAAAGAATGTTAACTGAATATTTGGGGTAAAATACCCGAAGACTAAAAGAAAATTCAGCATTGAGTAGTCGGAGGCAGGACAAAGGACAGTCAAGGTCGCCTGATCAAGCCTCAAGCCTACACATGTCATTGGGGGAGGCGCAAAGATTTGAGAGGGACCTGCAAAACAGATAATGTAAGTAAATATGAAGCAGGAACGAGGTCCATCACACCCCCATACGGGGATAGGGAAATAAAATAATAAAAAATAAAAGTTGGAGTTCAGTTCATCCAGTAAAACAATGAAAAAGTTAAAGACAAATATAACAAAACAAGGAACATGACCTAAGTAACAGGTATTAAAGTAATTATTAATAGAACAAATCGCAAGACAACTATATAATTTTTTTGAAAATATAGTGAACAAAATAGATAAATAAAATATTGCAAAAGAATTAACTATTGTATACAATTAACTATTATATATTTATATATAAATAAAGAATAAACATAACGCAAATATGTAAAATACAATTGAAAAATATAACAAATAACTAATAATAAAATAACAAATAACAGAAACACAAAATACATATTACATAACAAATAAATCCAAGCAGTAAAGGAATCATAAAGAGTGTCCGTGGATTCAAAAGCAAAATACACCTGGTACCTAAGTAATTTTACAGCTAGTCAGCGACTCTAAGAACAGGCCATCTCTCAACCCAGACTTTCGTGAATTTCCTCAGGCACTCAAAGTTTACCTTATTCGAAACGAGATCTGTATTCCAAACAGGTCTCGTAATAACCTGCAAACCATCAATCATTTCATCTCGAGCATCCGTCAAAATCTCACAGTGCCACAAAATGTGCTCGGCTGTTTGGTCAGTATCACCACAAGCGCAATTGGGATGGGATGATAGAGTCAGTCTGTGAAGTCTACCTCTAAACTCTCCATGCCCAGAAAGCAATTGGGTGATGTGGTGGTCCATTAAAAGATATGCCCCTTCCATTCTGATTTTAACTGATGGAAAGAAGGAGAAGGTCCATCTTCCCATATTCGATCTATCCCATCTCATCTGCCATTCACTCAGCGTTCTTTTTCTCATCATCTTTAGAAGTTCAGGGAGAGGCACTGCTCCACCAGGTATTAATTCAATACCAAGGTGGTTTACAGGTCTTCCTCTTTTCAGACACTTCTTTGTCAAAACTTCCCTAATTTCTAAATCTATTGGCAAAATGCCGGCCAAAATCGGCAAAGCATCCGATGATACTGTTCTGTAGGCTCCTGAAAGCGCCAGTAAAGGGATTCGCTGGCTCCTCTTAAGCGCTGAATGAATGAGTGAATTACCCAGTCGATGTTCCCATACACAGGCACCATATGAAACTTGTGCCACATATATGCATGTGTATAATAGACGGAGCGCAGGGAAACGTAAACCCCATTCAGCAGTTGAGACTCTTCTCAGTTTTAAGAAGAGAGCCTGGGCCTTACTAGAAACGCTTTTAACGTGAGTCAAGAACGAGGACGATCTGTCTAATGTAACGTTTCGGACAGCAATAAGTTGCATGTCATCAGGGCAGATGTGTAATGATTATAGAAAATGTAACGCTCTCCGAATCCTTGGCAAAAAGGGAGGTAGCGAAACACGGCTGTAATACACAAAAATAAATCACAATTACCTCGAATACACCTCCACTAAAGAATCAACGCAAGTTATCAAGGGAATCTTCAAAGCCATTTGTGTGGAATAGATAACTACCTACGTTATACGTATTTTTCTAATAGTTGATATGCGCGATAGAGATGCAGCGCAGCACATCAAATTTCCATACAAAATCACAGCTTTCATGCAAAGCGGCAGCATTTAAACAAAATATGAAAGTTATTTTGTATGCGTGCGGCAGTCAGGTGTAGTGTGACGCCATTTACCTGTGACAAACGTGTCAAAATGACCCGGTGACAGTCGAACAAATGTCGCACCCGACACTACCAATGTCACGTCAGATTATTTACGCAAGCTGTCACCGTAAATAATCACGCTCGTAACTCAGCGGTTACGATGCTGACGCTCGGACCTGCGGATTTACCTGTGGCTAACGGGCCATAATGTAAATCCGCATGCGAACAATTCGGTAATTTTAAATACGCAGGACAGTTATGAAAGCAATGCAAAGCAGCGAAAGTGCTATCGTGACTATAATGCGTGGAATATATGAATTCTCCCTACCCCCACATACAAATATTTCATTAATTATTTATTTATTTAATATCAACGGTATAAATATACCACAAGCACACATGCCACAAAATCTTAGGAAACATATTAGAAACAGTAAATAAAGATAATAACAGATAATTGTGGCGTTGATAGAGAAATGACACCAGAGATGCGATAACATACAAAAATCTGTTAAAAGATTTTAAAGTATAGCCCTCTTGTACCTACCTTCCGTGCAGTTAAATAAATCTGCCACATCTGCATATCTATTAGTAACTTCATGTAAACTTGGTACAAGCGAGTGTTTCGTATACTCAGTCCGGTTATATGAAATTCAATGAGCTTAGTTGAATCAGGACTGTCTTTTCTACCATTCACAATTAAGAACATAAATTTTAATTGGATATAATACTTCGATCTGAGAGTCTTAATAAATTTAATTCTTTCATCAAGTAAGTATAGTTTATGTTTTCAATGGGAATACCGAGTTTAAAATTAATGTTGAATTTTCTCGATTGAATCTGAATATATTTCAAAATGGAGGGACCAGATCGAGGAGTTATATTCGACTTGACTACGTACCAGGGATGTATACATATTTGTTAGTGTTGAAATATTCCTAAAACCTAAATTATGATGAAACCATTTAAAGAAAACCGTTTAGTAGAACAATAAAATTAAATTAAATGCCTTCATTGTGCAATCTACCAAAACTTAGTTAAATCCGTTCAAAGAGCCCTCAGTAAGACCATATATCGTGTAAAACGGGAACAAGGTGAACTCTAATTACCGATATTTAATTCAATCTTAAAAGTCCAACGTAAAATAACAGGCTTGTTTTGCGTACATGAAGTATTAAACAATTCTATTGAATCAAAACTCATTTCTAACATAAATTTTAAGGTGATGCACTACTAAGCAATGCAAAATCATTTGATTTTGGTTTGAAAATTATATCGCGTAGAAATATTTAAGTGTTTTAATTAAAAGCGTGTTTTTTACAAGTGCTTCAATGTATCAAAAAATTCTAATGTTAAATTCAATGTTTCGAATACCCAATTATGTCTGATTACGTCTAAAAGGGATCGAAATTGTGATTTTCAACGGAAGTAATCAATAGTAATTTTCAAGTCTCTTTCAACGGAAGCAATCTTTCGAACAGGCCCTTTATTAATATGCTTGGTGTAACTCTAAGTTATTAATTATATATATATTTTTTTTTTTTTACATGAACTCCACACAGGAGGCCCTGAGAAAAATAATTTCCCTCAGGGCCTATGTCATCTTTCGGGATGCTGTGTGGAGGGTTTTTTTTTAAAGGAAGGAGAGGAGGGTTCTGGGAAGGAAAAGGGTTTGAGGAGTGGGTAGGAATCTTGGGCTCAGTGTGTCCTGGTCATCCGCCTCCAAGACCTAGACAAACCTCACCCCATGAATCCGGGCATCCCTGCTAAATCACCAAACGTAGCGAACCACTTGGGGTGACCTATGGCAGAGGTGTTGGTTATCCAATAAAGGTTCCCGGGGCGGCGGTACCCATTCCCGCCTCCCGAATTGTTGTATACAAAATTTGATTAGAAACTTAATTTAGAACTCTTTCAAGTTCATTTAAGTTTATTTTTAATGTATTTTTAACAAATTTGTCAGCTTTCGAACTCAATATATGAAGTTTCCGCCTAAGGACAGTTCGACAGAAATTTAAATTTTCCGCTAGTCTGTGCAATGCCTGCATCTTTGCGATCATGATAGTAGTAATTCATGTACTACCGAAATCTACAATACAACAAACGTTTATTTTTAAAAATACCTTACAAACAACGGTCTACAACTACTTCTGTAGTTTACACACCATGATAAGCACGAGAGCATACTAATGAAAAGGGTGCACAATTGAAAATCCAATTAAAATTCTATGTTTTTTTGAAATCTTGACTCCACGCGTGTGATATATTTAATAAGTTTGACAGCGTTTGAACGTAATTATGAAATCGATTAAGTTACGTGTTGATATGTGAGCTTTTCGTGCACAGGCGGATTTACGATGGAGACTGTTTTATTGCCGGAAATATTTTTAAATGGACAACCATTGTTATTTTTAACGCTTATGTCGGTGTGAAAATAAACATTAAAAATGATAATTCTTTTATCTAGGAGATTTAACGAAAGCATGTTTTTTTTTTCCTTTCGCTATTTTTTTTATATTCTGAAATATTTCTGTGAAGTTTCGCTTAAGATATTTTACAAAATCATCTTTTTTATCAATTTTTATTTATAGTTCTGACTTGGCAGGAGTGTCAGTGTTCATGGGGTGAGGTTTGTTTAGGCCTTGGCGGCGAATATGTTTGCCCACCTACAACACGGCGAAACTGAAACTGGCTGAGGGAGACCTAACCTAAACCTCCCAAGCCGGACTCTCTCTACCCATCGCGTCGCCTTGCACCGCAGATGGAGGGAGGAATCATACGTCCACACATTGGACTGGACACACGGACCTGCAGATTCCTACCCACCCCTCATACCGTTTTGCTTTCCAGAACATCCTTTCCTTCATTTCTAAAAAAAAACTCTCCAATGTAAAAGAAAATACATGTTTATATATCATTGTTTTTGCCATCCTTCATCCTTTCGGGCATCTTTTTACTGGGACCTGAAAGTTTATGAAGGATGAATAGGATGGATTAGGCCTTGAAAAAAATAATTCCCCTCAGGGCCTATGTCATCTTTGGCATGTGTGGAGGGTTTTTTTAGAATAGGAAGGAGCGGAAGTTCTGGGAAGAAAAAGGATGTTAAGGTTGGGTAGGAATCTAGAGGTCAGTGTGTCCAGGAGCGTCCAGAAGTGAATAAATCCATCCCACCCCCTGCAAGGCGATGTAGCGAGAGAGTACGGCTGGAGAAGCCGAAGGGGATCTCTCAACCATTATCTTCCGATCCGGCCTGCCGAGCAGCTGGCGGGCAGAAGCATCCGCTACCATTACCCGTATACACCTCACTACTAATCCGGGCACCCATGCTAAGTCACATAGCGAACGACTTTGGGTGACACATATATGAGGTGTTGATTATCCAATAAATGGATCCCGGGGTGGCGGGGTACACCCGCC
Source organism: Glyphotaelius pellucidus (assembly GCA_936435175.1). Lineage (NCBI taxonomy): Eukaryota > Metazoa > Arthropoda > Insecta > Trichoptera > Limnephilidae > Glyphotaelius > Glyphotaelius pellucidus. The sequence continues at coordinate 4,357,186 of OW386558.1, forward strand.
TATCGATTTGTTGAATGAATAAATTATCTATTTTTTCTTATTTCCCGTTAAGACACGCAAAACATTCTCATTTTAAATGTAAGGTTCACGCTATAATATTATTATGTTTCTGGAGCCAGGAGCCAGAGGAACCCATTTGACAAGGGGCTGCTTTACGCAGAATGAAATAGAGAAGGGTAGAGTAGGTACATCCTACTTAACTGCCTCCTGTATTTATGAAACCAAACTGATCACATTCCAAGTATAACTGAGTGTTGGTCTATCATCAGGACGATTCTAAAAATGTTCTCTGGATTTAGTGTAAATGTACGATTTGATTTTGATTAATATTTATTTTAACATAATAAGTAAAACCTCAATTTGTAATATTTAATTGATGAAGACAAATGGTAGAGCACCACCCAGCAAAGCGGTCACTTTTAACTGTACCATACTTCGACTAAGAACCACCCATATAAAATAAAATGGATAATAATTTATCCAGACACCATCTAGATTGCATTTAGTTCGAGTTGAATCTTGCAATCATTCATAAAGATGGCAGCCAATTAAAATATGCGTTAAGAAAAATGAAGATAATATGGGTGGTTCTAAGTCGAAGTATGGTACAGTTAAAAGTGACCGAATTGGATATCGACACCTTAGCTCAGTGGATAAGAGCGCCCAACCCGGAAAGTAGGGAGGTCCTGGGTTCGAGTCCCAGAGGTGCCAATATCTTTTTCTGATTTTTCTGTTTCCAGATTTTCGATTGAGTTTCGCTCATAATGTCTTCATTTAATTAAAGGTTAATAAATTAATAAAAAAAATAAAACAGCTTTCAAAATTAGATCTGTTTAGAAGGCACCAAGATGAAGTTAGTATAATTGATATAACGAAGAAAATGTACCACTTTCTCCAATGACCAACAAAATGGTTTATAAGGCTAATGCGTTGTTAAATAACTGTTCATTGTATACCCACAGCTGACCTTCATAATGTGAGAAATAAGCATGTATACTCAACATAAAATGGTTTTAACTAACGTGTTTACCGTCGAGACTGTGCTAAAAATAATGACTTAACCTTCCTCGATTTTTCAGGTCAAAATTGATCTGAAACGGAAATTTAACATATAATAAAAGTCGTAATTATTAATAAAATTTATAATGACTTCATGAAAATTATTAATTATTCACTTAGGTACTTATTATAAGTATTGTAAAATTATGGATAAGTCTTTTATGTTAACATGTTGTATAACATGTGTGTAAGACATGTTGTTTGAAACAAAAGAAAATAAATAAATAAATTTTTCTTGCGCACGCCGGGATTTGAACCTGCGATCTCCTTATTTATGACGATGAAATTTTTAGAAAACATGGCATGGCAATGCACCACCGGTCATTTGACGTATTTGGTGTATTTGACTTTTAACAATTATTACTCCTATTCATGCATTTTTTTTATTATTTCAAAGTAGGAGTATTTTCGAAATTTTTTAATCTTTCCTACATTTTAGCTAAGAATGTAAAAACAGATATAATAGAGTCTTACTCAACAAATTTGTTCTTGGCGTATCTTCATTAAATACTCATTTTTCAAAATAAATATTTGCCATTGAAAAGTAAGCACCGAGCTTCTCATCTTAACATCAACAAGAACTTACTTACTCTACCTTGGCGTACCGTAAATTCATTGTACGTATGTACTGCTATTTTCCAAGTACAGTACATACACGTGTTAATTGTAATTTTTTGTAGTTTTAGTGGAATTTTCACCGCTTTTGCTTTTCAATAACCTACTCCACACTCTTAGTTCCAAGATACCCCTGGGCTGCGATTTGTCCATACAAATGTATTCCCCAATTTTGCCACCACTGCAAATATTTTTTTAATATAATTTAAATATCGACCATTCACGTGTTGGTACGTTTTGTTTCCTCCGAAAATCATCAAAATTGCCTGGTTTACACGCCATCAACAGACAGACGCATACAGACATAGAGTATTTTCTTCTAGGTAGTAAAAAAATCTTAAAAATCATTCCAGATTTGGAGGAGAAAAGTAAGGAGTACCAAATCTCGATTTCGATGATTTTATTTAGACATTATCAGCCTGAGATGCAATATTCCCTTTCGCTCAGTATTTGGGGGAGTAAGAGCGTGAGTGGCAGCAAAAATTGAGTAAAATACCTTTGTTAAAATTTCTCCTGACGGAATTTATTCTTATTGCCAATTTTTAGATAGAAATTCTACTTTCATTCATTTACTGGGGTATTTTAGTCTAAAGTTCAAATTTCGGGTGTTTTTTGTCGGTCGATAAAAAAAAAACCATGAATATATTATAAATGCGAAACTGCTCGAGTTTGTTAATGACCTTTTCACGCATAACACAATATAAAGACTTTAATAATTCTTTATCCAATATAAAGCTAAATTATATGCGCAGACTACAGGTTGTATATGATGGTAAGCTCTAGCGTTATGAAATTATAAATATTAATATATTATATTTGTTATACGTTTTCTGTCGCTAACAAAAGCGAGTTTTTGATAACGTCAGAAAAAATCTTTTCCATGGAAACAATGTTGATATATTTTTGGGCTCTATGCTGGTAGGTACTCAGTCTACTGGTCAGCTACTACTGCAGAAAATTCAAATATTAGAATTCGTTTTTTTTTTGGACAAGCTTGGAATAAATTTCAGATGAGAGTTCCTATATTAAATATATAATTCGTAACGATTATAAAGACTGAATGATAAATAGAGTCTTTTTTTATTATATTAACGAACTTCCAAATATTTAAATAAAAATAAACATCCGAAATGTTTGTAAGCGCATAAATTCCGAACGAATGAACAAAATTGGATAAGTAATTCTTTTTTTCTTTGAGCTATAGCATTATGAAATTTAGGTGGTAGGCGAGATGTTTGAAAACTGAATGTAAGGGAATGAATATATGGAATGCGGGAGGGGATGGGGGTGGGGTGGGGGGGGGGAGATAATTGATAAGTGCAAGCGCTACAGTAATTTCCCGTAATACCATGCGAGCGAAGCCGCGGGGAAAAGCTAGTTTATTTATATTTTAAGAATTCACATTTTTTTTACTATGTTGTTTATGCATGTTTCAACCCTGTTGAAAGGGAGAAAAAAAGAGCGTGAAAATCTTGTCACGATTTCCACCTTTCTAATCATCTGAAAAATTAAAAAAAAATAGATTTTTTAATTTTTAAAAGAATTGATGTTTTTCAGTTACTTTAACTTTTACGGATTTTTATAAATAGTAAAAATTCTAAATTTTGATTTTTTGTTGGTTGTTACCATTATGGAGTGTATAAAAAAAAATCATGCCAAATTTCAAGAAAATCGGTTTATTAGCACTTGAGATTTCATGACAAACGTTTCGAAAAAGGTGGTTTCGAGAAAAAGGCGTTTAAAGATTTGTTCAATTTAGATTCTTGTTAGAGTTCATCTATTGCCACGACACTAAAATGGCTATAACTTTTGAAATAATTCGAATTTCAAAAAATCCTTTTAAGGAGATTTTTTTTGTATATCTTAACTTTCAATTGAGACAAGAATACTCCTTTAAATCATATTTTTCTTTGACCTCTTGAAAACGTTTGATTTGAAACCATTTTCTTAGTTTAATTTTACAAAAAATTAAACTTTCACTGGCTGTATTTTTATCACATTTTGGCAGATTGCTTTGTTGTATTTGGGTTAATACCAATTAAAAAACTTAAAATGTTATTCCTTGCAGTTTCACTTTTATTTGACCTTCACAGAGATTTTTTTTGACATCTATAAAATATAAATTTTTTAAATCTCTTCGTAAGTAGATATGCATCATAATACATGTATAATTTTATTGATTTCTGAGTGCATTTTTTATTGAATGGACTACTAATCTCCACATAAAAATTAACTTTCATTTTATTTGATCCCTTGTGGAATTTCGAGATTGGTGTGCTTGTATTAATTTTTTGGAAGAAAAAATACAAATTTTTTTATTAATTTATTTTTTAGCAAATTTACAATAACATGACATTTACAATGTTTTTTTGTTTTCTTTAGCCAACGTTTTGGACAGCGTTACAGTGTCCATCATCAGGGCAGATGAGCATTTAATGATTAAATTTAAAATTTAATGATTCAATTTAAACATTTAGGAAGAGTTGTTTCCAAAAATTTGATGGATTCATCAAATATTTGAAGTTAATTTTCACCTTTTGCGTAAGTTCTATTCAAGTTCTGTGATGATTTCAGTTTTGTGAATCAATTGGTTTATAATGATGTAATAATAGAACTTGAATAGAACTTACGTAGAACGTGAAAATTAACTTCAAATATTTGATGAATCCATCAAATTTTTTGAAACAACCCGTCCTTAATGATTTAATTTAAACATGAACATTTAATGAATACATTTATCCACAGTTTGTAGGTACCATAGTTAAACATTAATATTTTACCTGATTTAACCTAACCGTGTAATTTTTTTATTCCTGAGTTAAAGAGCAATAACCAATAAAAAAAATTTCTAAAAAAATAAAAGTTGAGGATACTTTTTAATTTCATTATTACTTGATGCTAGATTCAGAAATTTTAAGATCACTTAAATGGACTGTATTTGGGAGGTGGGTATGGGTACTGATGCCGCGGTAATCATTCACTGGATAACCAACACCTCTGCTATTGGTCATTCCAATTGGTTCGCTACGTTTGGTGACTTAAAGTGGCCAGATTCAAGGGGTGAGGTTTGTCCGTGTCTTGACGGCATTTGTACCTGTCACATCTACTACACGGCGGGCCGGATCGAAAGAGACTGAGAGATCGAAGAGGTTGAGGACGACCTTTTGACCTCTCCAGCAGGACTCTCTCGCCTTGCACCACAGTTGGAGGGATGGGCCACCCCTCACAACTTTTTCATTCTCAGACCATCCTCTCTTTCCTAAAAATACTTCCATACAACATCCCCAAAAATGACATAGGCCATAGAGGAGAAACATTTTTAAAACAAAAGATCGGCATGAGAATTTCAAAACATTAAAAAAATATTCAGTACTCATCAAGTCGTGCGAGTGTCTTACTTAAAGGGGGGTAAGGTTTTAAAGGCGAAAATGATTTTTTTTTAGATATGAATAATGCTGGCTTATTTATTTTATATACACCTTCTAGTATAACATCTGAAGTATCTTCGAAAAAAATTTCAAATAAAAATATTAATAAATAAGTCCGTGAGAGCGAAAGCGAGGCACTTCGAAAAAAATGAGTTACGCGGTGAACATCATATCTCGTTAACAAATCAGTTGAAATAAAAAATATTGAAATGAGTTTGAAAGGTGGTTTAAAATGTTATCCAGGTAGTTTTTTATTTATTATTTTGTTGAAGTCAAAAGTGCGATTTTTGCTAAAATTTTCGGTGAATTTGTTATTATAAAATGGAAAAAATGGTAAAAAGAAACTTTTCTTCGCTACCTGTTGATTTTTGTGTATTAATAGAGTACAAAATTTCAAAAAGATCGGTCAAGTAGATTTTGGGTTATAATGTTCATGGACTTAAAAAAAAATTTTGCCAGAAAATCGATTTTAAGTTTTTTTATGCTCGAAATATACTTGAATCGAGCAAGAGAGCCGGTCGCTTTAAACGCTTTATCTTCATAATTTTTGCTCCGATTTACTTGAAATTTTGACGCAATACTCTCGACATGTTGTATATTTAGAAAATAAAATGAGTTTTAAAATCTTACCCTTCACCCCTTAACAAGCATACTTTATAATCATACCCGAGAAATGAAATCGAAAGGGTTTATCTTAAATCTGCAATGCTCGTAATGCTCCTAGTTCTCCAGCACAATGCTCCTAATTTTCCCGATTCCTCGGAACCATTATTGCCTACGCTGTGAATAATGTTTTGAGGTTGATCGCAATGGTTAGGTAATGAGGTAGTCAGAATAATTTTGAAGTTTTATCATTTATGCGCCCAGCATTTTTTTATCCTCTTCTTTTGAGTAAATTAGTCAACAGCCTCTGTAGATTGCTATGAAGACTAAACATTAAATTCCTTGAGTTTTTTCAGTGCGGCATCTTTATAGGTGGCGACCTTTTGACTCTGTTTTGCCATTATCGCTGTAACCCACATGCATACTAATTTATGAGCATGATACATTCTTTGCGCGTGAAAACCTCAATACAATCATTATTGCACATCGTTCCGAAATATGGCTGACACACTAAGGTGGCATCTTCGAACTCAAATCATTTTTGCGAGATTTCGGGCGAATCCTGTTAGAAGATCTTGAAATTTTTTTTCTGATTTGTGGGATGTTAGGCCGTGTTGTGATTCTTTCTCACTTAACCAACGATTAGCACGGTGTTACAGTTTCCATCTTCAGGTTAGATGTGTAAATATTATAATATCCCTAGCCACAGCAATACTAGAATCACCGGAAAATCTATGAACATCTAGAACTAATATGTGAAATGTAGTTCAACGTTTTAGCTGAAACAAACACAATGTTTTCACACTATGAACTACTTTATCCGCCACTTTTCCGTGTAATATTTCCCACTCCAACACTTAATGATTATTTGTATCTTTGTTTATATCTCACACTGATCGGGGTTGTTATTCAGCCAATACCGCTCAAAACTGAGTTCGCAAATGCGACGTATTCTCACCCAGGTATCGTGTGTTCAATTCCTTGGATGGCCAAGTCTTTCATGAACATTGCGAGGTAGTTTTAATGACATTTTACTTCCCATATCTACATATTGAAGGCGGATTTTGAAGGGAATTTTGTGGAAAAAGTACTACGATTTGTGCATTTTGAGATTGTTTACGGTTTCACAGTTTCGATTTATGAAGCCTTCCAACTGGTTTGGGATGAAACAATAATATGGTGTTAAGGGTTTTTGCACTACCAATTTATTAGATAATAGCTTCTTTTTAGAGCTAGACGATAACGGCACTTTTGAAAAATAAATAATGTTCATAGATATTTAAAAAAACTTATCCGAAAAACTCATTTCACGACAAAATGATTCTGAAGATCCTTGTTTCTCTAAAACTTAAGCCTCATTTAATTTTGAATGGTGATGATTCCAGAAATAATGTAATGAACGTACTTTAAATTATAAACTTCTTCTAACCTTAAACTTATTTTGCTTCAAATGATTCTAACAAAGATTAAAAGCAATTTTCACGAAGACTTCTCCCGCTTGTCTTTTAACTGTCGATGTAGAGTCAATATAATCGATCTTATACTAAATGAAAGGGCTCGAACTTATATTTGAAGCAGTACCGACTAGCTGATAGACAACGCAATTACTGAAATTCTTTCGATGACATCATCGTCATCATCATCTTTATCCCCTTACCCTATTCGGGTCGGGGATTTATTGCATCGACAAGGCTCCTCCATACGTCCTTGTCTTGTACTGACTGTTCGGCCTCCGTCCATGGCAGTCCCATCCTCTCCTCATCCAGTTTCCGGAGTTGTCTCGCCCAGCTGTGTCTGGGGCGGCCCAATGGAAGTCTACCCTCTGGAATCGCACTTAGTATCTTCCTCGGATTTCGGTCAACAGGCATTCTTGGTCCATGTCCAAGAAAACACAGTTGCGATTTTTCTATGAAGAGTAGCAGTGGTTCAATGTTTAGGTCGTCTCGGATCATCGAGTTTCTTATTTATGATCCCATTTCGTAGCCCCTATCACTCCTCTCAACTCTCAAGTACCTCATTTCGGCAGCTTGGACTCCAGAGAGCGTTCGTTCGCTTAGCATCCACATTTAGTGGCCGTAAGTATCTTTCGATGACATAATTTCTATTCAACTTCAAATTTTACCCGATATTTTCATAACGAAATCAATCGAACAAAATGAAATGAAATGTTAAAGTGGGTCATACGCATTACGGGTAAAGATTTTTTCCGTGCGTTTCTATATATTATAATATTTAATATGAGTCTCAACAAGAATGTTGAGAATTCCGACAGTTATAAAAATCTTATCATCTCTTACTGACATTGTTTCTTCGCAACCATTGTCTTGATAAATATACCACACATGGAAGAGGCTACGTCGGTTACTAATAGGCCTTTCGAGCTTCCAAAAACTGGTTAGAAGCTCAGAAATGAGCTTTTTATAAATATTTGTGTCGAAGGCAGAGACGGATTTAAATGATTTAATGTTTATTTTTTGTGGAACTAGAAATATAGCATTTAGATCAAACAATTTGGGAGGCAAAATGGGTACCGCCACTCCGGGAACCATTTATTGGATAACCAACACCTCTGTCATAGGTCACCCCAAGTAGTTTGCTAAGTTTTGTGACTTAGCAGGGGTGCCTGGGTTCATAGGGTGAGGATTGTCCGGGTCTGAGCCCGGATGCAACTGCTCACCAGCTGCATGTGGCTGCTGCGGCCGGATCTGCATAGAGTGATTGAGGGAGTCCCTTTGACTTCTCCAGCCGTACTCTCTTGGAATATCACCTTGCACTGCAGTGAGAGGGATGGATTCATACGTCCGTCACTCCTGGACACAATGACACACCGGACACACTGATCCCCAGATTCCTACCAACCCCTATTTTTTTTCCCAAAACTGCCTGTCCTTCCTTTCATCCCAGAACTTCCTCACTTTCCTTTCCTTAAAAGATCCTCCACACAGCATCTTCAAGGGGGGCCCTGAGGGGAATTATTTTCCTAACTACTAAGAGCGCAGTTTATCCGTTTTTAGTAGAGAATGACGACGATTTCACAACAACTAAGAGCGCAGTTTATCCGTTTTTAGTAGAGAATGACGACGATTTCACAACAACTAAGAGCGCAGTTTATCCATTTTTAGTAGAGAATGACGACGATTTCACAACAACTAAGAGCGCAGTTTATCCGTTTTTAGTAGAGAATGACGACGATTTCACAACAACTAATAGCGCAGTTTATCCGTTTTTAGTAGAGAATGACGACAATTTCACAACAACTAAGAGCGCAGTTTATCCGTTTTTAGTAGAGAATGACGACGATTTCACAACAACTAAGAGCGCAGTTTATCCGTTTTTAGTAGAGAATGACGACTATTTCACAACAACTAAGAGCGCAGTTTATCCGTTTTTAGTAGAGAATGACGACGATTTCACAACAACTAAGAGCGCAGTTTCGCAAGTTATTTTGAGCTGTTCCTTTTAGGGTGAAGATTGATAAGAAAAGCATCAGAAGAAAAATTATTAAAATATTTTATAATTATTTCTTATGACGTTTGAGTAATGATTTAATAAGGTGCTTTGATTTATTAAAAAAATCGTTTCAGAACGCATTTCGCTAATTGGGAATTTATTTTGAAACAACCTAGAAGGTAACATAACTGTGGTCTCTGTTCAACCCAACGATTGAGTCATCTTGCAATTGGGAAACTTACAAATAAGATCGAGGTTTGTTACAATTTGCTTTATTAAAATTATCGTTTATTATTACATTGCTTGACGACCTAACAAGTTGGCTCTAACTTATTCTGTCACTCCAGGTCGCCAGACTGATAGTGTCTGCCCGACTACCAGGTGCCTTCGGCTATCATCTTAATCGTTCGTACACCAGACACAAACGACGATAGTGGTACTGTTATAATATAATACTTAACTGACATCTGTTGTGATACCATTAAACTAACTATACTAACAAAATCTATTGAAGGTTGTTGAAGAAGATTGTTGTTGGAGAAGGTTCAGAAGAAATTTCTGAGGGAGTGTGGCCACTACCCATGGCTCTTGCCCACCGACTCTCTCTTGGGCATGCTCGGTATGAACCATTTACGGAAAGAGTGGAGTCTCAATGTAACTCATTTTTTCAGATTCGTGGATGGTTTGAAAACTCGACTGTCGTAGAGAACATTAGTTTCAGTATTCCCGATGATTATCTCCGTCACCAACATCATGGTTTGTTTTATTAGAACTTAACTTGCCAGTTGTCATGTCAGTCGGGAGCTGTCTTATTGTTTAATTAGAACTTAACTTGCCAGTTGTCATGTCAGTCGGGAGAGCTGTCTTATTGTTTAATTAGAACTTAACTTGCCAGTTGTCATGTCAGTCGGGAGAGCTGTCTTATTGTTTATCACTTCGAATATTAATATATTTAACATCAATGAAGCATAATTTAGACGGCTTGCCTTGTTGCATTTTTTAAAATCTGCTTTTCTTGCCTTATCCTTTACAACTCTTTTAAAAACCCTTTGATATATTGCAATGTTTTTAAAATGAATAAATTTAATACAATTGAAAAAAATATATTTATATTGAATTAATGTGACTTATTCAAACATATGCAAAAAACATAGTAAAAATTAACATTGAACGTTTGGAGGCGGTAGGTGAAATACTTACCCGTGAATTGATAATGGATCAAACCATATAATCCGTAAAGGAAGTTGAAAGTGTGGGTTATTTTGTTCGTCCATCCCTGTTCATGTATTGAGAATATTATAATTTGATACGTCAGAAGGAATCATATTTATTGCCTCTTTAATTTAATGGAGTCTCAAGCGCCCACAGCCCACAGGCCCCGACGGTCCGTGTTAATTATACGTAGATACTCCGTTGTACCGTTTATGACATCGTTTTCTTCGTGTTAACGAATAACTTTCGTTGGCTGTTGATGTGTAATCCAGAGGAATGTCGGAAGCCTGATTTTGCCACGGCTAAGACTTTCCGTTTGAGGATGTAGGCTTTAATTTAATTGTACGAGTATCTTGATTAATTTGTATCACGAGTAGATGAAGATTGAAGTTATTCAATGATATTGGATAGCGACTTGTTCATTCCTGTATGTTTGTTCCACTCGTTGGGAAACAGGGTGATATATGATTGTAAATGAGCAAAACAATATTGGGAAAACGAACAATACTTAGGATAGGTTGTTTCAAAAAATTTGATGGATTCATCAAATATTTGAAGTTGATTTTTACGTTCTGTGTAAGTTCTATTCAAGTTCTATTATTACATCGTTATAGGACAGTTGCTTCACAAAACAGAAATAATTACAGAACTTGAATAGAACTTACACAGAACGTGAAAATAAACTTCAAATATTTGATGAATCCATCAATTTTTTTGAAACAACCCGTCCTTAGGTTTTTAACCATGACCGAAGATTGTGATAGATGTACTATTTTAAGCAGAAAAAATTACCATTTGACAGGTTCAAAGATGTTTCACGTTCTATAGTCACGAAATAATTATTTATTTATTTATTCAACAGAAAAACAAAACAATACAATATAGTAGGAAATAAAAATAATCGAGAAAAAGAGAAAAATCCTTATAAACTACTTTTTACGAGTTTTTCAATGGGTGCTTTTAACTTTTAAAATAAAAATTAAACTTTTGTTTTTTGAAAAAATAATTAGTTGTAGATAATATTTTTTATTCTAAAATTTAAAATATGAGATTGACCAATATGACTGAAGTTTGACAGAAGGTGGCATTAACGAAATTGGTTAAAGTGCACGTCTCACTTAGACGAGAGGTCTGGATTCGAGTCTCAGTTGCGACCATTGTCTTTTTCTATTTTAATGTGTCTAATCTCTTTTACATTTTCGTATAGATTATTATTGTTATCTTCTTCTTTAATAAAACTTATTTCGCTTAGTTTAATAAAAATATATAGCTACATCTGTGTATAACTTACGTGTAAATATACATACACATATTGTGCAATTTATATAAGTACATAATGACAACAAACAACAAAATAAAAGTTCACGCATTCGTGGTAGCCTGGGTGTCACGAACATAAACAATAAGCTGGAGGAACGACAGTTGAGATGGTATGGGCACATAAGACGGAGACCATCAGACCACACAGTGAAACAGTCAATGTCTACGGAGCTTCATCGACAGCCATCTAGAGAAAGACCATATTCTCCTGGATGACTCAATGCTCCAAAGTATTACAAAGAAACGGTCTGGATGAAAGCAATACCCAGAACCGAAGAAGACACAGCCTGACAACCTAGGAAGCGAGAAAGATAGTGCAAGGAACAAAAATAATAAGATACAAATATATAATATCGTACACTGCACGCACAATATAAAATAGTAATATTATTAATAATAATTATAATTCTCGGACTATAAAAATATTACCATTTGTTATTTCGGCTACTGGCATTATACCTAGCTCTCTAATTAAAAATTTAGGCTTATTAGATTTATCAAAGAATCTTTATATAAAGATGCAAAAATCAGTCATATTAAACACATGTAGGATTAAGAAAGATTTTTTAAATATTTATATTGAGGGATCAGTAGGATTTATCGGTTCAGTTAGGAGTTCTATAGAGCCGAACCCTCTGATATGAAAATATCTGGAGTCGGTGAAGTATTTTCCCATATGGTCTCTGGTAGGTTGACGTGTTGTTCTTGTATAGTTTTGAATTTATATACTTATACAATGCTATTACATCGCGTGGATTGACTAGATGATCATTTGTGGAAAAGTGTGTGGAAGGGTTAAATTTTTCCTGTGGGGAAGATTTAATCCGGACATAAAGCCTAGAGAACAATGAAAAATCAGATATAACAAAATGAAAACATTTTTTTAAATATCAAGCATGGGGAGGTGTCAACAGTGACAGTATCTAACAAATACAGTAATGTGTATGCAGTGTTATATTTGTTTTTATAATCGTAATTTTTTTTAATTTTGGCAGATAACGTACGCAAGCAATAAACTCTTTTTTCTTTTTCCAGTTGGCGAGCATTGAAAGGTTTTGACTGAATATGATATGAACCAAAAGCCTAAGTAAAAAGAGAAATGTTAATAATTATCTCGATTAATTTTTACGGTATTACCAATATGATTTTTTTACTTTTGTTTAGTGAACAGCGCACAAGAGTCCCAAAGACAAGGAGGTAGTGAGATTATGGTATCCCTAAATGTGGTAAGTCGTGAAGCTTTAAGTAGTGAGGGAGGGAGGAGATAGGGCAGAAGGATGTGAAAAAGTACCTGGCTATTCAAATATGGTCACCAAATACGGCTAAAGCCATTTCAACCGAACTACTTCCTCCTCCTTTAGCCACCGTTTTGGAAAGCCTTACAGTGTCCATCATCAAGCCAGAAGTGACGGCATAATATCCCAAAAATCAATAACGATAGTACTTATGGTTGGGAATAAATAATAAATGCATCAACGGTTTTGCCAGATTTTCCTTGATTTTATTCCCTAAAATTCTCTTCACCCTAATTAGTGCTAAATGATATATGTGGATATTATTATATTGTCCATAATTCGCGGACGTTAATTAAAAAAATAATTTTAAATAAATCTGAAATAATGAATTAAATAAAAAATATAACCACGAGAAAGACACCAATCCAACTAATCAATATTAGAGTTTCAGCCTGGGCAATGAAAAATTGCCTTTGTTTCATTTTTTCTATGTTATTTCTTTCTAAATTATTTGAACCACGCCCAATAATTTTCAGTTGAATTCAGAAAGGCTGGGTTATATTTAAAACAGAAGGCGAACGGCATTTACAAAGAGTTTATTAGGTAATTGGATGTAATTCATATTTTTATGAGCACCTACATTATCTGACACCAGTGTGACCAGACGTCAGACGTCCCCCCGAAAGGGAACTAAAAATGAGCTTAAATCTTGTTAATCCTTAATTCGGACAGAATGTTTTCCGTTTTGGGGAAGGTGGCTAGAGATATTCGATGAATTAATGAATTCTGGGGATGTCCACATCGTGGTGACTAGAGAAATTTTAAGGTAAAAACTATGTTTTCAACGCAAAACTAACTGTTTCCTAAATAAAAACTCTTAAATTGGTCATATTTCGTTAAATTTTGTACAAAAAGTGAGCTAGATTATTTGAAACAGGAGCTAAACCGCTTTTTTGGAGTTGATGCCGCCCTCATTTTGAAGCAAAATCTAGCTGGTGCTGAGTTGGCAACACTGCAACTGAAAGATCAGTCTTCTATTATTGCTGGTCTCAGAAATGGTGAAATTTTTATGAGGCTTAATGTGAAGGCGTAGAATTCAAACAATATTTATTTCTTCTTTATAAAAGAATATGCAATTTATAGTTTGTATACCTCAGAAACTTATGTTGAATCTTTTCAATGTGGCCAGAATGAATATTGGGAAAGGGAGACGTATCATTTCAAATTCTGTTCAACTTAATTTTATCTTTGTATTGTCTTACCTTTCTTGTACTTAAGAAGCATATGTAATTAGACTTAGAAGAATTCGGAAACGTTCTAGGAACGTAGGTCATGTTCACATTAATTAAATTAAGCATTTCGTCTAAACGGTGTCCAGATTAAGAATAGAAGTAGATTTTGTTAGATAAAAGCAGATGTAAATAAATATAAATTTCGTTTAATTAATATGCTTTTCTTCCCGATAATTTCAATTAGAAAAAATATATATCTAGTACATTTTTTTGAGACACGTTCCAGACAGGTAAAATACTCTCAATGTCGTCTTGGTGAAAGACCACTACTCAGCATTGTAATGATGATTGAAATTCAGTATGGAAATTGATGCTCGAAGTGGCTTTTATCGTGTTTGATAACTAGATTTAAATAGCCAGGTTCTTCATCATCTTTCTCTACGGCATATCTTTTCTTTCTCTACTATCTTCAGCCCGACGACAAATTGGGAATGCTAGTCTCCCAGCTCCATGATTGGGAACAGTTAGGATTCTTGTGCGGTATTTGCATTTGAAAAAATTAAAAGATACCAATGTCGAGAAATGACAATATTGTTAATAAGCAGCTTAGTGTGCTGAAAAGATTAGGACAATTCAATTCTTAATAACTCCTTACATTACATGCTTCCTACATTCTTACTTACTTTAGACTCTCTTATTCACGTAATACCATGCTTATTTCATTATGTGAATCCGTTCTCCGCCGTTAAGAAGAACGGCTGCCCTGCCTTTTTCATACAAAATTTTTACTCGTATTTGAAGCCAAAATATCCAACCAAACGCAATAATATTTTTTTTATTCAAAAGATATGGCAATGTATTCTAATTTATATTTCAAATTAAAAATATAAGCCACTAAAGAAATCAATTTTGATTTATTCTCGAGACAAATTAGGATGGGTTGTTTCAAAATATTTGATGGATTCATCAAATATTTGAAGTTGATTTTCACGCTCTGTATAAGTTCTATTCAAGTTCTGTTATTTCATCGTTATAGGACAGTTGCTTCACAAAACTGAAATAATCACAGAACTTGAATAGAACTTACACAAAACGTGAAAATTAACTTCAAATATTTGATGAATCCATCAAATTTTTTCATTAGACATTATTTGTAAGTTGATTGTTATTATTAGGAAAAAATATAAGCTAATGTAAATAAAATCTATACATATATTACAAATGCGAAACTGCGTATGTTTGTTTGTTACGCGTTCACGCATAAAACATTAAACCGATTATAAAAATTCTTTCACCAATAGAAAGATACATTATATGCGAATAATAACAGTAAGCTCTGGCTTTACGAAACTATAAATATTATTTTTTTAATATTTATTACACGTTTTCTGTCCCTAACAAAAGCGAGTTACTGCTAACGTCAGAAGAAAATCATAATAAATCGTTGCCGTGGAAACGATGTTTATGTATTTGCGGGAAATTTTATTTCAGGCGTCGTAGTTAATCATCGTCATCGTCGTAAGTCATCTCTAAAAATAAATCGCCGAAATATTTGTGCGCGCATAACTTCCGAACGACTGCACCAAAGTGATAATACTTTTTTTGGTGTTCGTTATTTTGTACAAAACTACTGGTTAGCTCTGGAATTACGAAATTCGCAGAATGAATGTATGGAATGCGGAAGGGGGGAAGGGAACTCGAGTTGGGGGTTTGCGGGAGGGGAGGAGAGAGGATCCAGGAAGGAGAGAGGGGAACCTGGGAGGGGGAGGGGGCAAGTGAACTCGGGAGGGGGGTTCGAGGGTTGGGGAAGGGGGGAGTGGAGTGGGGAGAGGGAAGGTGGAAGGTGGAGGAGGCGGAGTGGGAACGCAAGAGGAGAAGGAGACGCGGGAGAGGAAGATAAGGCGAAAGGGGAACGGGATGAAAAAACAATTCCTTTATTTAATGGCATAGCAACGCTTGCTGGGTACCAGCTAGTATAACATAAAATTTAAAATAAAGCATTGTAAAAAGTGCGTTTTTTGGTTAGAAAATAGGGTTCCAGTATAAGTTGTAAATTAAATTTACGTCACCAAAATGTTTTTTCGGATTTTTGTTTTATATTTCATTTTTTTCATAAAGTAAATGCCTGCCAAGTTAAGAAAAGTTAGTTTCTATTGGCTTTTTTATAATGTAAAACACTAAATAAAGTAGCACATACGTATACTAGTACACATATTGTTAAAAAAAGTTTTTCAGTTTGTTTAAGTTTTGTATGAAAGAGGCCGCGCAGTCATTCCCCTTAAAGAAGTTGATAAAAATTATTTTCCGAGTGCTTCGCTTTTTACGTTATGCAACTACTAAAAGGCTTGACTTTGAAAGTAAAAAATAAAGCACAACCATCTCTAATGAGCGTATCCCGGCCAGACTGCATGTCGCTGTTCATTTGCTTGGGAGTGTCGTCATTAGTGGAATCGGGGCACATGAACAAAAAGTCTGGACATTTTTTCTGCTCTTTCTTTTTATAGAAGAAAATAAAACTCGGGTTAACACGTTGTGAATTTTATAATTAAATTTCATTGTAAGTTTGAGGCGGTTACGATAACTGAAAGTTCTGTCAGCCGTTCTGTATTATGTGGCGACATTACTACTTATGTATAATATATCAAGGGATTGAGACAATAAGACATATAACAGAATCTTTTTTATTTAGTTAAAAAAAATTACTATAGAAAAAAAAATAATTTATCACAATTATAAAATAGGATGTTTCGACTGCATAACTTTTGAAAACTTGAATAACCCAGATAGTCCCTAGCACTCCCAACCGCTTGAGGTCTGTGAGGCTATGGCATCCCAATTGAGTTGTGAGGTTGAAGGTAGTGGGGAGGGGAAAGTGATGGGGAAGAGGAAGGCGAAGTACATGGCTGTTCAGTTCTTGTCACCAAACACGGCTGCAGATATTTCAAGCAACTTGCAAAGATCTCTTGGGCGGAACTATTGAAAAAAAATAATATGTTATATTTCAAGCAACATTTTAATTTTTTTTTTAAGATAGACAAACATTTCCGGGTTACGAATAACCCAACAATGTTTGAAAAATCTTTTACTACCACCACAGTAAGCCGAACATGATGCTTGAGTCGTGATGGAGGACTTAGCCAGCCGAGGAATCGAACACGCGACGCCCGGGTGGGACCCAAACGCGATGCCCACTCAACCACTGCCCGATTGATCTGAAAAGTGATCTTTCTCCAGACTTATACTGAGAACTTTTTCTTCTCTAGAATTTACAATTTACAATTTACATATTTATTAATAATGTTTGATCTCCTTTTATTATATAAAATTGTTCATTCAAGGTTGGACTGCCCTGACGCTATAATTTTGTTATCCTTACATATACCTCCCAAATACACTAGGCGCAACATTTTATTCCACAACAATAACTTCGCTATGAATTCTGTGTTAGAAAGAATACATAGGTTGGGCAATGAACTAAGTGATGTCGCTGACATATTTAATTTTAACTTCGACAATTTAAACATTTAAAGCCAAATTAGTCCATCGCTTTTTAGATGTAAATAACGAATGAGAAATCATTATATTTGTGGCGTTCATACAACTATTTTTCGCCACTCCAGAATTCGCGAGAAGGAACCACCACCGCAAAGTGCTTGCAAATTCACACTACGCGCAGCACCTACCTATGCACTTATCGGCAGACATGTACTCGTGAGACCGGCTGCCGACGAATAATAATATGCACCACCTTCGCAAAAGGTCTAGACTCAAGCGTGCATTCACGACTACAGTGACGAGTATATTCTGGCACCTTCCAGCGCACGTATTGCCAGCGAGTGGAAAGCTACTCGGCCGCTCGCTCTTATATAAAGCGGCCCGCTAAACTACAAACTTGTGCAGTTCAGTTCAGTTCTAATCAGTCTCGCGGCGCGCTAATCAACACATAAGTGCAATCTCAACGGTCTCGCCTCTCTACAGCGAACCATCGTAACATCGAGTGCCTGGTGCATCAGCTCTCTCCCAGGGCAGATTCCTTCGTGAACGTCACAAGGACTATCTGCCGGTGGCTCAACTCACCGAGTCACCGCCGTTTCCCTCCGCAACGCGCGTCGAGCAGCGGCCTGGGAGACGAGGTCATCCTACACCGCCACGGTGTCAAGCATCACGCTGGTGACTCCACTCACCGAGTCACCGCCGTTCATCACTCCAGGGCAGCTTCCTACGTGGACATCACCAGGACTATCTGCCGGTGGCTCCACTCACCGAGTCACCGCCGTTTCACCTCCGCAACGCGCGTCGAGCAACGGCCTGGAAGATCAGGTCTTCTCCGCAACGAGCGTCGAGCAACACTCTGGTGACCTGCAGGCCCGTGGCCTGCTCCACCACAGCATCTCCGACCTGCTTCACCCATCATGACCGAGCACCCGCAACGCTTCACTCTACGGCACTTCATCATCTCATGTTACACCGACCGACCTCAGCTACGTAGCTCATCATTCTTCAATTAACGACTGGACTCGCAACCAACACGGATGCTTTTCATTTCTCTCTCCGTCTCCGTTCCCCTCATATTTAATTGCGATTTTCTTTTTTGTTTTTATTCTAAATACTAACAGAGTAATTTAGTCAAAATTTGATTTTTTTAAATGTTTTTGCTGCTCGTAGGTACTGAACTGTACCTACGAATTCTCTAAAGTTATCCATGTGGATTTAGCATTATTTATATTCTTTTTATTATATTGAGTTTGTGCTTTATTTCTATATTTTGTAATCTTCTTTATTTATGTAATATTGTTGTTTTAAAAGGAAATTTGTACGTTATATGTAAAAGCCCAATAGGGCGTCAATAAATAAATAAATAAATTTGTAGCAAATAATATTATGTTTATCTTAAACGGTTTAATTTTGAAACACACGAATAAATTCAATAACATTTGATCCCGCATCCATCGGATTGCTAGGCTAGAGCCTCGCCCTTCAACCATGCAAGCCGAAATCTGAAAACGACTGAAATATTGTATTTTAATACTGGTCCGAGGCAGTCAACCCTTAGATCAGCAACATCATAATTTAACCACCATAAAATGTTGCTTTTGCTTTTCAAAATACGCTCAATAAAGAATGTATTATATACTAACATTAAAATATATTTCAGGATTAAATACATGTAACGTGTGTTCACAATTATGTCCTCTGCGTGCGAACTCTATCTAAATTTCTTTATAGACAATAAACAGTGTTAATTTCAAGCGACCTCGCAGGTAAGTATGGTCCTGTACACATTTTTAGACAGCATCGCGTTCATTGGTCGAGACATCGTATATATATTTCCCTTTCAGTGATCGATGAACCGGTGGATGCAATTTTTAGCCATAAATTGTTTTTAATTGTTTGTCTAGTTTGTAGATTTTCTAGATTTTAGAAATATATTGTAAGTTTGTACCCTTGAGGTGATTTTTCACAAAAACGGCGCTGTATAAATTATTCAAATATTATTATTATTTAAAGAGAAGAAAGATTAGAAGAACAGAGAGACAAAAAATAAGAGAGACAAGATAGACAAGAGAGAAAAACCTCGAACTAAGCAAAAAAAACCACCTACCTAAGGTTAAAAGTTCTAACTGTGATAGTTAAATAATAAATGATTTTTGGTTTTTCAAGAAATGCAAGGCGAGTGAAGATGTACCGAAGTAGTTGTTGAGAATATTGTATGAAAAGTCAAGCATTTCACCTGCAGGCTATTTGAGCAGGTACCAGAAATGATTGTGGGTTCGTATGGTCTCAAATTACCGGGTACTACTCAGAATTGGTCCATTAACCCGGACATTAAGATATACATCTCCTATGTGGTTACGTTTCCCGTGGTGGTATCTCCTGACCCATATCTCCGGTATTGGGTGGGATCACATCATATCCTCACGACTTACGCGCTACTTTCTACAAGATCAAAACAACAGGTCAAGGCCGCCAAAACACGTGTACAGTGATACCTAAGTACAGGCTGTACACTGACTAACATACACGTGTGCAATAAATACCTTTAGCTTTATTTTAATCTCCCTGCATCAATTAACATCACACCATTAACCAAAGGATTAATATCCTCTCTTGTACGTTGGGTTTGAATTACTTTTATTTAAGATAAATTTTAATACGCGTATATTGCATTTATCTACTTTGCGTGGTTTTCATTTAAGGAATATATATATAGTCTGTTCAGAAGATAAATAACACTATGTACATTTTTATGCAGCACCGCGTTCATCGATCAAATTCATTGTACATGTAGTTTTATATCAGTGATTGTTGAACCCGTGGATGCAACTTTTTAGTCATAAATTGGTATAATGGTTTGTCTAGTTCGTAGTTAGAAGTAAAATTGAATAAATATATTATACGTTTGTACAGCGCTCTTGCGGTAATTTTTTACTAAAACGGCGCTGTGCAAATCATCCAAATATAATTATTATTAATTGAAATAACCGGAGTTCTCTGACTGCGCGTAACAAAATCCTGTTTAACTTTTTTGCATTTCCCTTTTTTACATAAACTCCACGCAAGAGACCCTAAGGAAAATAATTTCCCTCAAAGACTACGTCATCTTTGGGGATGCTCCGTGGAGTTGATGTTGATAAAAATAATCAGTAAAGGTTATTTTTTAATGTGAAAGGTTTGTGTTCATTTGGAATTACTTTTTGTTATCTTTTTACTTATTACCTGCTTAAAAAAATATATCAAAACGTTTCCAGTTTGTCACATAAAATGTAATGTGGTTCACGATTAAATAGGCGAGTATTTACGGATCTACTTACAAATCTTGTGATTTCTCAGGAAATTTTCGTTTTAATTTTTTAAAACAGAAAATTAGAAACAATTTTTTTTGGACTGGAGATTTACTGTGTTAATGAGTAAAGGGATAGTTTTGATCAGTGGGTAAATTATCGTAATAATTTATTTTATATATAAGTGCATGGGATAGTAAATACATTTGGGTAAGACGGTAGTAGGGGAAATCAGTATTGCAAGTATGTAAATAAGATCGTTCTCACTGAAACGCATGGCATTCTGTCACGTAGGCTTCCAAATTTTACAAAACCAAGAAAAGTTTTTTTTTGCAATAATCAACATAAAATAACGGCTTATTTTTAATTGCGAAGAATCTATTTTCACAGTATTTTTTTAAACAAATTTTTATTTTCGAAATCCTTAATTTAGCTGTTAAATACATAACATTGCCTTAAAGTTATTGCTTAGCAGAAATATGATATGTCGTTGAGTATGTTTTTTTTTCTTTTTTTAGTTTTTTTTGAGATTTCTATTTTTTCCATTAACCTATATTCCAAAGTTTACCTGAATCACACTCAAAAACCCACATTCGAACAGTTTTTTTTATTGTTTGAATACCGTACAAGAGTACCAACTGCTCCCAACTGCCTGGAGGCAGTGAGATTACGGCATTCTCAATTTGGGTAGGCTGTGTGGCTGAAGCTTAGTAGGGAGGGGAAGGATATGGGAAAGAGGAAGGTGGGGAAGTATTCAGATCTAGTCACTAAACACGACTAAAGCCATTTCAAGCAACATTTCAATTTTGAATTGCGGTTTTACACCAGGGCGATTCTGAGAGTATCACTCTGGAACGTGCCTCAAATACACCTTACATTATTTTAAATAATTAAATTGGGAAAACACAAATCAATTGTATGAAATGTGCATGCCGGGTTTTGAACCCGCGACCTTCAGATCGCTAGTCGAGAGTCTTGCCTCTCGACCACGGGCATGGATGATGGAAATTTGTTTTAATTAATATATATCGGCGCTTTACTTACAACTTTGTAAATAATTGAGGTAAATTCTCGAAGATATTTTCTGTAGTTCATCAAACTAATTTAAAACATATTGTAATAACCCAGACAAATAAACAGAATTTTTTAAATTCCATAGTGAATTTCGGCTATCACTCACCCGTTTGGCATTTAATCGATTTGTAAAATCGTTTGTCACGGTTTGTTCCGGTTACGGTTCAAGATGGTAGCCGTGTTGAATAATATCTTTTTAACCAGCCAGAGTTTGGATGATCGAGGTTTCTGCTACGAGCTGGCAAATTGGAAGAAACAATATTATGGTGACTACCGGCCCGAAGAATATTTGAAAAAAGAATTGTCATTGAGATGTTAACATTTATGTACACAAATTGTGTAATTCCTAATTTGAATATTTTTAAAATATTTTGTATGGTTGATGATGTATAGTACCTACGTAGGTATTTTGGAACTCATTTTAAAAAAGTAATGTTTTCAGAAAAAACATGATTTTGGTTTAAGCAACAAAAAATAAGACACATAATTTTTTAAATAGATTATTAGTTATAAATTATTTTAAAAACTATTCAGCCATAAATATTTATTTATATATGTGAAGATCGAGACGAGGTGCGACAGGATGCAGCACAGCTTCTCCAAATAACAAACTGGAAGTCAGCCGCTGATGACAGGAGGAGTTGGAGGCGAATGTTGCAGGAGGCCAAGGCTCGATATGGGCTGTAGCGCCATCGGAGAGAGAGAGAGAGATATGTGAAGATCTTATCAAACCAGTAGAGTTGACTTGACATTCCCATTTGTTTATTGTACAAATATTATTGTTTGACATAATACTCGTATTACTAACTATCTAACCATCACGCCGGTCTCAAACAACTTGGTCTTGGCACACACTCTTTGCTTCATTCACAATCATACACTTTCTCATACATACTCTTCTATTATTCTGAATGCTGACATGGCCCGACTCATGTATCTGATTCACTTGATTATGACATGTCTTCCTTGGGCGTCCCCCGACCATTCGCACTTGCGTCGTATATTTTTCTTACACTCCTTTCTTCGTTCAGTTGCTCTGTATGCCCAAACCATCTGAGAGTCCCTTTCTCAATTTCACTTACATCAGCCTTGCATTCTTTACGGATCTCCACAATTCTCACACGATTATAATTTGTTATACCACACAAAGATCTGAGATCTCATTTTAACAACATATTATTAACGGTTTGCTATATTTAAAAAAAAAGCATTAATGCAGTAGAAAAGTCGAAAAAATTAAGCTCTGTGAATCGACACCTCCAAATGAAATCAACGTAATATTGTCTTAATATTACATTATTATTATTAACTGACGAATTCTAAGTAAAGCACGCACATTGATTAACATATTATTTGTCTATTTTTATATTTATCTAAAATTTAAAAACTTGTTCCGGGTTTCTTTTTACAAACGATGCAATTTGTCACCTATTATTCATCATAACTAGTCAGTCACCCGTAAATTTTGTAATTATTAACATACATTATACTATTCTCTCAGTGACATCTGCAACTTAACTTTTCTTTTATTGTAATGCAATATTTTTACTTAAATTTATCTTTATACCTATCATTGTTTACTTTTTAAAGTTCGTCGTTCTTATTTAAAAACTGCCTCTCTGTATTATAAAATTATCATGTAAAAGCCCACCAGGGCGTTGAAAATTAATAAAAATATTATCTCTGCATATATCCGAATTTTTCACCTTTCTTATTTTATTTAAATAAAGAATCCACGATGATTCCCAAAGATCCATCAATTAACATTTTAAGGCCTGATAGAAAGCGCTCAAAAAGAAAAAAGGGGAGAAATGTAAATTCAAATAAAAGAGGGAGCGCGCTAAATTTAAAAACGATAATATTTAAGCGAAAGTACTTAATACAACACGAATCGTTTAAAATAAAATAGAGCAAAAATCATGAATTGTCTTAAATAGCATTTGAAGGACACACAATTTTTTTTTCACGCGTACAACTTGTAAAAAAACAGAAACAATTGTTTATTATAATTTTCGGAGCATAATTTACGATTTTTTTTCTATCGAGACAATTTCATATAATTACCGTTTTGGCATGGTTTATTTTTTTAATTCACTTAAAAACTTAAAGTGTTTTTGAGAAATATGTTATAAAATGGCAGAAATTCAGAATGCCGCGGCTTAAGCCTTTAACATATCTCTTAAAGTACCACTTTCTCAGTTAATTAGTACGCACTGGTAACAAAGTTTTTGTTTTATATTAACGTAAATTAGCATTACTTACGTATGAAAAATTCAATTTCACATTGCATCATGCAAGTCACTTTCGATTTTTTTTTAGCACGGCTTTATGTAGCTACGTTATTAGGATTTTTTTGCAACAAAGCGTTTGTTTTGGAATTATATCACTAGTAAATAGATTATTTCAATATTTGGTGAGAAGTTTATCTTAAGAAAAAAGATGAGTTAATATAAGTTATGTAATAATTTTTCTAAAGTAAAGCTTTGATTTATTATTTTTAGTAATGATTAAATATAGTTGAAAAATTCGGAAAACTAATCTAAATGAATTTTTTTCACATGGTTTCACAGTATAACAAATAATCATAGGTAACTTTTTGTATTAAATTTGGATATTAACCAAATTTAAATACATAAAATTTAAATTATTTTAAGCTCACTGTAATTAATATATTTTATAAAACTCAGCATTGGGTTACTTTAACCAAAAATTCATTAGCAATTTGACCAAAATTCACCGACAAAAAGCTTTTTACTTCCACAGAAAGCTTTCACTTTGTGGTTCTACAAAATAATGTATTATTAAATATACATTTTGTGGTTGTAAAAGTATTTATTATGATATATACACTTTGTATAAACCACTAATTATTTACAGAATTATTTCAATACATAAAACTTAACTTCAAACTCTTAGCGTGAAAAACAATGTAAAATAAAAAGATTGAAAAAAATAGACGTAGGTACTTTAAACGAAGCGAAACTTTCGTTTCAAAACTTGAAATTAAAAAAATAATAATTTCACCAGTGTAAAGAAACCGAATAACATATTATTATTACTGCTACGAATAAACTTCTGATAGTTTACGGAGAGTTTTCAAATTAAATTTTCGAATCACGTACACTGACTTCTTCAATGCAATCGGAAAATTTTGGTACAGACAAATATTTCTACATTTTAATGGTACATATTCTATTCAATGATTGTAAAGGGTATCCCGCACAAATATATTTACTGACAGCTAACAACATATTTTCAACGAACTTCTATAAAATTTCCACCTGCTTTAAAGTGAGAACTCGGTACCACCGACACTAGCATCCTCCGCGGAACAAGGCTGTCAAATATCAGTTTGGCTTTCGAGCCGGGCACTTCCGTTTTGTCGGCATTGCCCAACGACCGGTACATAAATATATTATTATTACTATTTTATGAGAATTTTATTAAACTAGGCGAAGCAAGTTTAGTTCCTGTTGGCGTCACAGCCCACTATTCGACTTTGTATGGGCTATGCGACTATACCAATACACTGGCCGCTGTTTGCTTTGTATCTGATTGTGTGCGATTGTGAAACTGCCGGCCGGTGGCATCACCCTGCAAGGTGGTTAGAAAGAAGCTAACTTAGATAAAAAATATATGAAACTATTTTATTTCGGATAAAATAACAACGTTCTGTATCAGGAGCCATTGGAATTATGGAGTGTCATATTTTTGGGGGAAGATTGCCTGAAGGAAGAAGGTGAAAGGGAAGTTATTGATTCCTGAAAGGGTGTCAGGAAAAATAACACAGGCGTACCAACACTGCTAGAATCACACATGCACAAAATTTCACACGGCGAGAGTTAACTGTAATCTGTTTGCAGTTAGCTGAAATTTTAACTGCCTTACTAATAAATAATGTGAAAAATTTATACAATTGAAAGATAAGCGTGCACAGTAGAATCCGTTTATTATGACTCCGCCTATGTTGACCAACCGCTTAATATGACGTAATAACATTGAAAAGTCGCTTATTATGACCCATTTTTAATAAATTATGTCCTAATTTCATGGAAAATTATGTCAGTTATAGTGATCAACATGTTTCCTAACACCTTCGGCAGTGTTCGGGAGGGTCACGTGACGCCCGACGACCTCATATGCTTTGTTTTTCTCGTCACGAGTATGCTATTTTCTCATGTCACGTGTATGCTGTGTTTCTCTCTTAAAATTAATGCATACATATATACCTAACAAAAACGGGAGGTTTGTTTATTTTCTACAAAATGCTTTGTATGAATTCCGCTTAGTATGACGTGTTTGTCATTTCCCTTCGATGTCATTATAAACGGATTCCACTGTATTTGAAAGCCTTACTTATGTAGAAATTTACATATTTAATGAAAGATGTACCCAATGCTCATCCAGCCAAAAAGGGTTGATGTTTATCGGTTGCAGAAAGAGTTAATAATGATAATTTAGAATCGAATTTTAGAATTTTCCAATGTATTTTAAATGTCTTATATATTTTCGTTTTAAAAATGTCACAAAAAAATATCATTTTTTTTAAACTAAATTAAAATACCGTTTAGATTTTTGTATTTGAAATTTGTAATTGCAAATATAAAAAAAGTTGAAGAAAAAGGCTTGCCACAACAGTTTTATTCAAAATGTGAAAATTTGTTAGGAAATTAGAAAATTTAAACAACGCAGACCTTTTTTTCAATGAATTGGCAAGAAATTTTATTTTTTTCTTAGAATTAAAAATTAACTTATAATTTACCAAGAATAATTAAAAAAAATCTGTCACTTTGGATTCATTGTTGCGCAATAGGAGGACGGGGCAAGACGGGATAGGGGCAAGGTGGAGTTTTTGTTATATTGCTTTGCCGAACCTGCTACGATCCTAATAATTCATCTATATGTGCTTCCACCGCACCCCGTGCCTTTATTACTGCGGCGGCAGTCATGTTGACATCATAAGCGCTAGGCGAATTTCATTTTATCACGTTTTTGATGTTATATTACGAGTGTACCTTGAGCGTTACATACTGAAAATTATTTGGATAATTAGACTGGTTGACGAATATCCAAAATTGACTACTTATTATCCTTAAAGTAAGAGTTTTATAATTGGCTGAAGTTAAAAAGTTACATATTTATTACAATGATTAAAAAAAAGATGCCTTGAAGGCATGATGGGTTAATGCCATTATGCCTTCCCATTAAACCCTTCTCTTCCTGACGGTTATTTTATGTATTTATTAGGCCATGAGATCCTACAATTTTCTCGGACGATGACTTTGTAGCCGCTGAAGCTACAAATATAGAATAGAATTCAGAAATAACAACATCGAATAAGATAAACAGTAGCCTATTCAAGTATACCACTAGGATCTGAATCAGACCATCAGTTACCTGGGTGCTCAACATAGTCACCGGGACATCATGTTGAACCATCTTCTTCTGCGCAACCTCCATCTCATTACCACGATTTTCAGTACAATCAGTCCAAAATAGCTTTAACCGATTCCAAAAATGAATAAAAAGGTTAATCGTAAAAAGGGTATCAGGCAAGACAGCCATAGACAGGAATGAAAGATAGTATTTAGACAGAAATCAATTGTTAAAACACTAAATGGAAAGCTGCCGACACCAAAAAAAACTGAGAGAGGTCGAAACAAGCGGTCGAAAAAAACTTCTGTCTTCTGAAGACACAAAAAATACATGTTGTCCTTATTGTAAGGGGAGATATTTGGAGTCAGTGGGAGGATGGATTGCTTGCCAAATGTGACAAGAGTGGGCTCACTGTTTCTGTGCAGGTGTCAAAGACGAAGACTACGAGTCACCATTTGTTTGCCCCAAGTGTGAATCTTAATCCCATCTTGCCCGGCGATCTACCCCGTCTTACCCTCCTGGCGGAATGAGGCAAATAATTTTATTTAATCACACGTTTTATAGCTTTTTCAAATATCTTTTAGTATTTTATTCAACGGAATTTTACAGCTAAATAACCAAAGTTTATTTGCATAAAATGTAATTTTTTTATTATTTGAAGAACAATGTTTTATTTAACTTTAACCGTGAACTACCCCCTTTAGACCCGCCCTCCCCTATATGTTGACTCTTAAAAATGTGTCTACATATATAAGGCGTTTATGTCATTAAAAATATTACAAACATAGGAATATAATTAAATTCTCGCGGTAAAAGTCACTGAAAAACAACATGTCTGTTGAACAACAAGACACGAACGGTGATAGATGATACTCTTTTGATATCCTACTCAACTGCCTAAATAATTGGAATATAGCAGAACTTTGTATAAGAAACTACGTTAATAATCAATACACTACAATACAATAATACAAAACAATACAATACAATAATTATTACACTACAAAACACTATGCGAGATAAAAAAATTGTACAAAAAATGTACCTCTTCCTCCCGTTCCTACTTTTTTAGTGATATGCTTTAATTTCCCCTGTCAAGGGCAACCGAGGAATAGCGTTGAAAAAATATTCAAGATATTTGTTGTTGGAAAGTAGGCATAGAATACATCCGTGTTCCATTCATTTATTTAATTTTCTAGTCCATTAGAAACAATTCTTGATATTTTTATTATCTTATAATAAAAAAAAAACGATTCCCTCCAAAGTTTGAGTTCAAATCGAATCAATAAATTAGAATTCGAAATCACTTTTTTAATGTTTATTTAAATGAGTTAGAAAGTGACACAGACTTTTCGATTGCCCTGTGAATGTGTGAAAAGCTTTCTTCAGTAATTCTACGTTAATTTGATGGCCAGTACGCATGTTTTATGTATTGGGGCACACCCTCTGCTTAATGTCAGCGGCGCGTTCGTTTTGGAGAGGACCCCTCTCTCGCATCTACACAACTACATACATAGCTTTTCTTTTTTTTATCTCTCAGGTATTGAAATAAAATGATATAGAAGGTCCCCTTGTTTTTTTTACATTACCTCTACACAGAAGGCCCGTGAAAATAATATCTTTTCATCAAGGCCTATGACATATTTTGGGATGCTGGGTAGGGAGACTTTTTGGGGAAAGGAAGAAGAGGAAGTTATGGGAAGGAAAAGAGCATGAGTGATGGGTAGAAATCTGATCACTGTATTCAGGAGTGGAAACATTTGAATCCATTTCTTTTCAAAATAACACAATACTTTGTTTATAACCATGATTTATTTAATTTTTCCACTACCGACCGGTTTCGTTTTACATAAGCATCATCAGGGTATAAAAATTAAACTGACCTTTTCTTCTCATTGCGGTGCATGACGATGGATTGAGATAGTCTTGCTAGAAATCTCATCAGTCTCTCCCGATCCGACCTGCCACGCAGTGGATGGGCAAAGCTTTTGCTGCCAAGACCTAGAAGTCGTGTTTACCCTGTGATCCCGGGCAACCCTTCTAAGCCACCAAAAGTAGCGAACCACTTGGAGTGACTTATGGCAGGGGCTAATAAATGGTTTCCAGAGCGGCGGTACCCATACTTTTGGAGATTTAATAAATAAATAATAAATTGAGATTTGTTTAGTTTAATAATATAATATTTCAAAACCAAAATTTCTTCTAAAAAATAAGATTTATCATATTATAAGTAGGATCTCTAATACTTTCCTAAGTACCTACTTAATTATAAACCGTGATTTATTTTATGTGACATTTTATTATTTCACATAAGAAATTATATAATTTGTCCAAAGCAAACTTCAACACGTCAAAAATATATTTATCAAGCTGTCTTCAAACAGGTAGGTACCATAATAACGCAGTCAAGCAAAGTTGCTTGAATTATAGAGTGAATGCAGCAGATTTTCGGAAACATAAATCAGTCATCATTAATCAATCATCAATCAGCCACCCAGTTGGGCGTAAGTATATAAGGGGTGCTTGAATAAAATAGCGGAAACAGCCGATTTTCAAAAAGGAAAAGTACAAACGGTAAGTACTTTCAAACAAGTTCACAGACAGGTGAAATGCCAAACGGTCCAGTTACGCTCTCGAGCTACACTTAGTCAAAAATGATAAATATTGCCTCATAGCCCAATCTTTGATATGTTCCCATTTAATCTCCTATTCCCCATCCACTCTTCATTAATTCCTAGCCACGCCCCCACTCAACCACAACAGTTAGTGATAATACATTGTACCCACCCACTGTTTTGTAATTGTCAAGACATTACATGTTTGCCCTGTGGAAGGGACGGTCGTTCCGAAACCGGTTGGCGTTAATAAAATATATAAGTGGTTCTAACAAATTGTTTCATTTATCAAAAATGATAAGTTTGTACATGGTCACATGTGCCAATTAAAAGTAATTACTGTTTCGGTGAAAATAACTAATAAGGATCTTTTCAGACTTTTCCCTTCGTTTCTTTCATAAAATAGCCAAAACATTTTGATATTCTTGTGGCTTGCCTATTTAAGACCGATAAAAAATAATCTACTCTAAGGATATTTAAAAAAAAGTTTTAAGGTGCGTTTGTTTAAGCCAGGAGAAAGCAAAACTATATTTATTTTGTTGTATATTTACCATTTAATATTTTTTAAACTTTTTATGGTGCCACAATTTTTACAATAATAATAATTTCCACGTTTTCTTGATATTTAATATACTAATTTTTCTTGTAGTAACTATTTTAATACTTTTTTATATTTATTTAAAACCAAATCTATTCAACAACAAAACTCATAACTTCTAAAATAATATGATCAAGGTGGCAGAAGGTTAATTAAAAGATGGAGAGGAAGTTTTTGGAAGGAAAAAGGTTAGGTTAGGTTAGGTTAGGTTAGGTTAAGATCTAGGCAAACCTCACCCGTGAACCCGGGTGTCCATGCTAAGTCACCAAATTTATTATTTGAAGAACAATGTTTTATTTAACTTTAACCGTGAACTACCCCCTTTAGACCCGCCCTCCCCTATATGTTGACTCTTAAAAATGTGTCTACATATATAAGGCGTTTATGTCATTAAAAATATTACAAACATAGGAATATAATTAAATTCTCGCGGTAAAAGTCACTGAAAAACAACATGTCTGTTGAACAACAAGACACGAACGGTGATAGATGATACTCTTTTGATATCCTACTCAACTGCCTAAATAATTGGAATATAGCAGAACTTTGTATAAGAAACTACGTTAATAATCAATACACTACAATACAATAATACAAAACAATACAATACAATAATTATTACACTACAAAACACTATGCGAGATAAAAAAATTGTACAAAAAATGTACCTCTTCCTCCCGTTCCTACTTTTTTAGTGATATGCTTTAATTTCCCCTGTCAAGGGCAACCGAGGAATAGCGTTGAAAAAATATTCAAGATATTTGTTGTTGGAAAGTAGGCATAGAATACATCCGTGTTCCATTCATTTATTTAATTTTCTAGTCCATTAGAAACAATTCTTGATATTTTTATTATCTTATAATAAAAAAAAAACGATTCCCTCCAAAGTTTGAGTTCAAATCGAATCAATAAATTAGAATTCGAAATCACTTTTTTAATGTTTATTTAAATGAGTTAGAAAGTGACACAGACTTTTCGATTGCCCTGTGAATGTGTGAAAAGCTTTCTTCAGTAATTCTACGTTAATTTGATGGCCAGTACGCATGTTTTATGTATTGGGGCACACCCTCTGCTTAATGTCAGCGGCGCGTTCGTTTTGGAGAGGACCCCTCTCTCGCATCTACACAACTACATACATAGCTTTTCTTTTTTTTATCTCTCAGGTATTGAAATAAAATGATATAGAAGGTCCCCTTGTTTTTTTTACATTACCTCTACACAGAAGGCCCGTGAAAATAATATCTTTTCATCAAGGCCTATGACATATTTTGGGATGCTGGGTAGGGAGACTTTTTGGGGAAAGGAAGAAGAGGAAGTTATGGGAAGGAAAAGAGCATGAGTGATGGGTAGAAATCTGATCACTGTATTCAGGAGTGGAAACATTTGAATCCATTTCTTTTCAAAATAACACAATACTTTGTTTATAACCATGATTTATTTAATTTTTCCACTACCGACCGGTTTCGTTTTACATAAGCATCATCAGGGTATAAAAATTAAACTGACCTTTTCTTCTCATTGCGGTGCATGACGATGGATTGAGATAGTCTTGCTAGAAATCTCATCAGTCTCTCCCGATCCGACCTGCCACGCAGTGGATGGGCAAAGCTTTTGCTGCCAAGACCTAGAAGTCGTGTTTACCCTGTGATCCCGGGCAACCCTTCTAAGCCACCAAAAGTAGCGAACCACTTGGAGTGACTTATGGCAGGGGCTAATAAATGGTTTCCAGAGCGGCGGTACCCATACTTTTGGAGATTTAATAAATAAATAATAAATTGAGATTTGTTTAGTTTAATAATATAATATTTCAAAACCAAAATTTCTTCTAAAAAATAAGATTTATCATATTATAAGTAGGATCTCTAATACTTTCCTAAGTACCTACTTAATTATAAACCGTGATTTATTTTATGTGACATTTTATTATTTCACATAAGAAATTATATAATTTGTCCAAAGCAAACTTCAACACGTCAAAAATATATTTATCAAGCTGTCTTCAAACAGGTAGGTACCATAATAACGCAGTCAAGCAAAGTTGCTTGAATTATAGAGTGAATGCAGCAGATTTTCGGAAACATAAATCAGTCATCATTAATCAATCATCAATCAGCCACCCAGTTGGGCGTAAGTATATAAGGGGTGCTTGAATAAAATAGCGGAAACAGCCGATTTTCAAAAAGGAAAAGTACAAACGGTAAGTACTTTCAAACAAGTTCACAGACAGGTGAAATGCCAAACGGTCCAGTTACGCTCTCGAGCTACACTTAGTCAAAAATGATAAATATTGCCTCATAGCCCAATCTTTGATATGTTCCCATTTAATCTCCTATTCCCCATCCACTCTTCATTAATTCCTAGCCACGCCCCCACTCAACCACAACAGTTAGTGATAATACATTGTACCCACCCACTGTTTTGTAATTGTCAAGACATTACATGTTTGCCCTGTGGAAGGGACGGTCGTTCCGAAACCGGTTGGCGTTAATAAAATATATAAGTGGTTCTAACAAATTGTTTCATTTATCAAAAATGATAAGTTTGTACATGGTCACATGTGCCAATTAAAAGTAATTACTGTTTCGGTGAAAATAACTAATAAGGATCTTTTCAGACTTTTCCCTTCGTTTCTTTCATAAAATAGCCAAAACATTTTGATATTCTTGTGGCTTGCCTATTTAAGACCGATAAAAAATAATCTACTCTAAGGATATTTAAAAAAAAGTTTTAAGGTGCGTTTGTTTAAGCCAGGAGAAAGCAAAACTATATTTATTTTGTTGTATATTTACCATTTAATATTTTTTAAACTTTTTATGGTGCCACAATTTTTACAATAATAATAATTTCCACGTTTTCTTGATATTTAATATACTAATTTTTCTTGTAGTAACTATTTTAATACTTTTTTATATTTATTTAAAACCAAATCTATTCAACAACAAAACTCATAACTTCTAAAATAATATGATCAAGGTGGCAGAAGGTTAATTAAAAGATGGAGAGGAAGTTTTTGGAAGGAAAAAGGTTAGGTTAGGTTAGGTTAGGTTAGGTTAAGATCTAGGCAAACCTCACCCGTGAACCCGGGTGTCCATGCTAAGTCACCAAACGTTTTTTTTTATATATAAGCTCCGCATAAGAGGCCCTGAAGAAATATAATTTCCCTCAGGGCCTATGTCATCTTTGGGGATGCTGTGTGGAGGGTTTTTTTAAAGAAAGGAAAGGGAAGAGAGTTCTGGGGAGGAAAAGGGTTAAAGGGATAGATACGAATCTGGGGTTCAGTGTGTCCTGGTCATCCGCCTCCAAGACCTAGACTAACCTCACCCCATGAACCCGGCAAACGTAGCAAACTACTTGATTTGACATATAGCAGAGGTGTTGGTTATTTATCAAAGGTTCCAGATGGCGGTACCAATACCTCTTACCTCCCAAAATATTAAAAAAACTGAGAAGCAAATGAAAAATACGAATTTTCTAATGGGAAGAGAATTTCGTATATTTGTTTTAAAATCTGTATTATCCTAACAACGTGCAAATAAAAACTTTATATCTTCATGACCTTCAATTTCTATGCTGTTTACCGTCGTTTGTTGTAACACAATAAATGCCAATCTAGTATATTTTTCCCCATTGGTCTCGGCTCATTTTCAAGTATCGATCTATCGGTCACCTCTGCGGTTAAGAACTTGGCTAGTCAATTATGTTTTGTATTATTTCTCTTTTTTTGTCCGACGATTTCGAATCATGAATGAAATCAAAAGCCATGTGTCGAAGTAGGTACTTCCAAGTATATCAATGAGAGTATTATGCATGTAATATATAAGTGAACACACTTTATGTTAATTGTAATAAAGAGAACTTAACAACGTTACCTAAATTACTTTATTTTTATCCAAACTTCAATTATATTTATAATATTGTATTTCATATTAGTTGAAACCCGTGAAAAATCACGAATTGGTTATTGTAACCTAACAAACCGAGGTGAAAACTGAGAAATGTATATTCCCCACAGCACTACAAATTTCGTACACAGAATAGAAAAAATATTTGTCTGTTAAATTTAATATTGTAAAGGTGGATAGTTTATCGCATGTCTGGATGCGAAAAAAATAAGGTAATGATTTTATTAAAAGGGATTGGGTGTATATATTTTTTTATTTTCTAAATACATTTGTCAAATTATTTGAAAATGAATTATCATAAATCTGATGCAATCCGCACAATCAATAACATCGAGCTGTACTGAATTATTAAGTCTTTTCTTTCTTATTGCTCGATAAAAGGTGGGTTACTCAAGTGGTTTGCTATGTTTTGTGATTTAGCAGGGGTGCCCGAGTTCATGGGGTGAGGTTTGTCTAGGTCTTGGAGGCAGATGACCAGGACTCACCGAAACCCAGATTCCTAACCACCTATTAAACCCTTTTCCTTCCCATATTTCTCCTCTCCCCCTTTTTCTTAAAAAAATTCACTTCACAGCATCCCTAAAGACAACAAAGGCTCTGATGGAAATTATTTTCCTCAGGGCCTCCTATGTGGAGCTCATGCAAAAAAGGAACAGCAATCAGTATTCTAAAGAATGATAGATGTGATATTTTGTATGTACACAGATCTACGTGAAGTTATTGAATTAAATTTTATGTAGTGCTTTTTTACAGAATTAATATCACGAAATACCTGATAATTATAAATTTTACTTGTACACTTACTTATTTTTTAATTGTATTGTGAGAAATGTATGTCCATAGAAACTTACCACCTTAAACTTCGTCAAATTTATGTCTCATTGTTTCGTCTCTTATATTTTTCTCATTAAACGCACAGTTTTACAATAAATACCAAATTATATTGTTGTATTTGCAAAGAAATATGCTTTATCTGCCTTACTTCAACTGATAGTCTTCTTCGGAGGAAAGAAAGTTATAATCAATCATCTCGAAAAAATCGTTGTATTAAATTTTTTTAATTATTAATTTTGAAGTGTAACAAATCAAATACTTGTCATATTGTAAACGATATATAATATTTGAAAGCATGTTGATGAACAGAGCTCTAAATAAAATGCAGAAGATAAAACAATTAACGCAATTTTTCGCTATAAGAATGAATTAACGTGGTACAAATATATTACCTATAGATAGGGAAAATTAGTTAATTACGTCTACACAATCCATTTCTAATTATTTCAATCACTATTCTACACTTTTAAGCAAAGGTTATTATTTGTTTTACAAATTCTGCTTTCCTTAAGTCAAAATATTGATCTTTTAAGTTACTTTAGAACGTTCACTGCATATTTTTTGGACGTTTCATTTTTTTGAAAATCTGAGATGCGCAAAGGAATGCCACAAGAACAGCACAAGAGTCAACCGTAGGAAGTGTGTACCTGGCGACTACCTGCTGAAATGATGTCCACGGATGGCCACCTCGAAGCGGGCCAGTGAAATTAATGTATTTTTCCTCCGCACGCATGAATTGTGTGAATAAATTAAGAATTAACCTCAAAGTGATAACTAAAAATTCACTATGACGACCTTATTGTAAGAACGCAGTAGTTAATAAAATTAAATTGTGTTCGCCTAGCAACGGGTTGCTGGTAGCTGGTTGTTCGGTTACTTCCTACGGATTTGGTTTAGCGGGCGAGGGGAGCAGAAGAGGCGAGGAGGTGTGGAAGCAGAGAGCACCATCCCATTGACTACCACACGCGGCCGCAGGAAGAGGGGGGCGAGCGCTGCGGGGTCAACCCCCTCTCCGCGCTACCTTCCGGCATACAATAAAACCGTGTGGTTTCGAAGGAATTATCACAGTCAGTCGATTGCCTCAATCAGCTCAACAGCAGCAGCAGTTTCAAGTCAAGTTCTAGTTGATCTATCCAAAGGAAGATGAGGTGTTTATGTGTAACCCTGATGCTGGTGGCAGCGGTGGCAGCGATGCCAACCGAAAATAGTGAAGGCGTCTTGACCTCTGCGTTCAAGTTCGTCAAAGAGTGCGGCGAAAGTGACCTGTCTTTGTGCTTCAAGGTATACCTCAAGGATCTCAAAACAAACCCCCAACAAAGTTCAATTCCAACTAATTTACTTAAACTCACTTCAAACACCTGATCTACAATAGTTCATTCAGAATCTCAATCAAACCATTCATTCAGCACTTTTACAATTAATTATCAGTTTTAAATCAATACGCAAAACAAATTTTACACAATCTCAAAATTTCAACGCTTTTAAAATGCAAAATTTTTAGGCTCACATCATAAATTCACAGTTTCACTCTTCATATAAATTGTACAATACTCATTGATCTTTTTTCCACAGGAACGCGCACTCAGATTCGTCGATAACCTCAATGGAGACGTCGAGGTGTCAGAAGGAATTTCTCTAGTTGCCGCCCCCTCCTCATCTCGCCAAAATGGAGCCAGATCCCTGGAAGAGCCCCTCTCCGAAGATGCCAGCGTCAGGGAAAACCAGGTTGAAGGACGCCTCGTCGACAGGATGGCCCGCTTCCTCGAAGAGCACACCCTCACCTTCAAAGTTCCCAAGGACTCCATCGACGAGATGAAGAGGTCCATGGATGAAGGTAAAAACACAAAATACTACGTTTAACACCACTCAATTACACAACCACAAAACACTTGCTCCTCGCAAATCATTCAATTAAAATACATGAGTTAAATACTAAAGTCAATAATTGAAAAAAATTGAGCAATCTAATTCGAAGAAAAGCTTTTATAGAAAAAAAGAATGTCG
This sequence comes from Glyphotaelius pellucidus, assembly GCA_936435175.1. Classification (NCBI taxonomy): domain Eukaryota; kingdom Metazoa; phylum Arthropoda; class Insecta; order Trichoptera; family Limnephilidae; genus Glyphotaelius; species Glyphotaelius pellucidus. The sequence continues at coordinate 4,394,525 of OW386558.1, forward strand.
TTGGACATAACTACGCATACTGATCATTGTTCGTGATGACTTATTATTCATATTAACGAAAGTAAAAACAGCACGATTCCATACAGTAAGTAATGTATGCATCACAATGAAATGATCAACTTATCAATATATCACTAATTGATTAATTTCATAGTTATTTAAAAATTGTGTCACATTTTGATATCATCACAAAGTTATATCACCTTGCAATTAAGCTCATTGCATTACAACCGAGTAAATTCACTTTCGTTGAAGTTTCTTCCTTTTTTCATTAAGTCAAGACTTCCATTACGCGAATAGTAAAATAAAAAACCTCATTCACGTTTTCCTCTCGCGTTCATTCAATTCAACAAAAGGTAGAATAAAACACAAGGCAAGAACCGTGAAGACGAATAAAACCAAAACAAATCAACTGTGCTTGTAACAGTGCTGAGGTCATTGTCATTATCAAAATTGTGGATTCAATTCAAATGTCTCACTTTCTCTGTCTGGACGCTAATGATTCTTGAATTACATAACTTGGTCTTGTTAAAAAAATATTTACTTGACCGTAAAATCAATCTGACGAAAGATACAACACTATCAGCTCAAAAAAAAAATCAAGTTTGCATTACAGAACGTTTTTCTCTCTCTGATTAAGTGACATTGACCTGGCCGTCAAAAATCCGCTTTCCTTTATTGCAATTAAAAAAACTGTTAAATTTTCTCGTTCGCTAGTTGCGAAACAATATTTGCAATACAATGCGATGTATATCAGTAGCTTTATGATAGTAAAATACTTTTATTTAAATAATGGGAAGTATCTGTTTCCGCCTAAATTGGTCAGATAAAACTTTGACTATCCCGATGAATCTTGATATAGAAAATCTTGTATTTATAGGCCAAAAGCTGAGGTTATATAATCTTAACCCACATATCCATTTATAAAAGAAATGTCTCGCCTTTTCGAGAATGCAGTTTTTCCGCCAGATGAGGTTATCCAAAGAATATCTCTTTTATAACATAACACAATTAGAAATTGTCACCATACTTTCTAAACTACTTTACCTCACTGATGCTGCTTGTACCGGGATGCAATTAAATGTCACAGCTAGACTTTTTACTGTGTCACGCCAGTTCTCACTTATTTGTATTCCTATTCAGTTGTAACTGACCACGTGTGTCGTTTTCCAAATCACGTTGGTTAGAAAGTTGTGATATTCAAATTTTATGGCATCTAATAAACATGTAATAAATTGAAATACAATCAAGTTATCTCTTTACAAAGCCGACGGTATCCATTACAGCCCGTTATCGAAAAACGCCGACAAAATCGAAGACAAACTGGAATGAATTAACGGTCAAGAGCCGGAGGTACACAAGATAATGTGAACACGAATAAATTCGATCCTCCGTAATGGTGACCCACAAAAATCATACCCACGCATATGTTGATTACCGAGAAAACCAACTTTCTCCTAAAGACGGACCCAAAAAATACTCGGTACGTCCGCCTGATTACCATACCTCGGAATTTAATTAATATTTCAAGTTTGATTCGATTCTGAGTCTCTCATATCGTTGGGAAGATATCCATACATCGATGCGATGAAAAAAATCAATCAATTCGGGTTCTTCGAAAGTACCAAGCGTTGATGTCTCTTTACTATGAGACGTGGGCACTGAGCAGGCTCCGCCGCGTAAAGGCCATCTCGCTTTCCGGATGCGGAAGTAGGTCAGGAGAAAGTGTATCTCCCGCTGGCAGATGGTATTCAACGCACCTTTAACGAGTTGGCTCGAGCTTTCGACTGTAATATGTTTGGGGATAGGTAATTATCTTTTACGGGTCCACTCCCGTCAAACCAGTTTTCTACCATAAGTCATTTCCTCAGTCAAAATTGATGATCGTTTCACCAACTTTTTCGAGGACTCTGTTCAAGAAGCCAAGATCAAGTTTGCTCGAGTAATTTATTCAAATCAATTCTGCCGACGAGTGTTTCCATGTTTTCTTTTCGTAAGGCATTTGAGTTCAAGCACTTGTTTCAATATTACTTGAACGTGACTTGATTACAGGTGTTTATACATACCACGAATGATGACTTATTTAACATTCATTATTCATAAATTATTTCATACACTGATTGAGAATTACAATTCAACAGTTTTACAATCAAATTTCTTTTAACGGCTCTTAATAATTTAATTATTTCACCGGCTTCTCATTCTTTCAAACCTAATTCACATAGAGGCAAACTTGAACAATTACTCAATATATTACATACTTTTATCAAATCAATTGTGAGTATGAAAGAGAGTTCACACGCTGTAAAGAATCGTGCAAGCAGCTAAGGTGAAGTTCACACAATTAAACTACTTGCAGTAGCATGCGCGGCTCCGAGCGTTGAATTGTTGATCTTGAAACCAGTCAAGGCTTAGTCAACAGCTTCTTACCACTTTGCTGACCTACTGCAAAGCTGGCAGTCTAGTTTCAAAGCATTTGCTTACTGGCCCACATAAAAATTGCCCACTTACTCGCAGTGGCAAAAGCGTCATTTAACGCATGGTTCAGATGGTTAGACTCCGCAATTATTTCAACGTATTCAATACGATTTCCACCTGCTTTTTAAGCTTATTAGACTTTCAACTTGTATCGGCAGGTCTACCATAGAAAGAATAATACATCTCATCAAATCTAGCTGTTTCTTTGACACAAATATTTTAAGGTGTGTGATTCATTTGAATATCAAACGGCTGACCAGTTTTTTTACTTCTCCTAGCAGATGTGAGTAATTCACAATGAATCAATAACAACTGTTTAACTTTGCGCTATAGTGGTTTTCTCTACACTTATCACACATCATTTAATTTTTAAATACTTATTTAATGATGTATTTTGTTCACTCAGGTCGCAAGAAGAAGAAGAAGATGCTCCTGCCCCTCCTCCTCCTCCTGAAGCTGAAGGCTGCCGCTCTGATCCCCCTGGTCCTCGGATTCCTCGCTCTGATCGCTTTCAAGGCCCTGATCATCTCCAAGCTGGCTCTTCTCATCTCCGGTGTCATCGGAATCAAGAAACTGTTGGCTTCCAAGGGCGAGGAACACCACGACGATCACCACGCTCACTACGTCGAGGATCACCACGCGCCTTCCCACGGATGGGGCAGGAACGCGCAGGACCTCGCCTACAACGGGTACAAGCAGGAATAAATCAAAGAACCTCATTTCTCTACTTAACCACTCAATAGAAACGCTAGTGGCAACATACTTGCCACTTGTTAGTTAAGGGGTTAAAAATCAAATTAAAATTTCAACTCGCCAAAAAAAAAATACTCATGCGAATAATTTGAATTGATTCGAGTATATCTAGTTCGCGTTTAATTTTGATTCAATTTTATCATTATTTAATCGAGTACTAGGGATCCCGAGTGAATCTGTTAAACCATAATAGTCATAGACCAGACCCGTCACAATAGAGTAGCGACAGCGCTCTTTGATAACATTATTTATTTATTAATTTATAGTAATTTATTGAATTGTTAAATTAAATGATTAAATGTTTCGTTAGTTTGAATGTTTGTTTTTGAATTGTTTAACGTAAATGTGTTGACACACCATTATAAGGACAAAAAATATTATGTATTCGATTCTTTCGATGTATTAGAAAGACTTGTTGTACAAAGGCAACACATTACTTAATGCGACTTTCCGGATAGAATCAACGACTTGACTTTACTATTTTATGTTTTATTTTGTTTATTACTTTGTAAATACAAACTTTTATTTCACTTCTTTATTATAATCATCTATCTTATATAAACACGACAAATACTTACGCCGAACAAAGAAAAATAACTTAGAATAATTGTTTTACGATACTCAATTGACATTATAGGATCTTCTTATCATTTATTATTTGTATGTATTATTTTGTTTTTATGATTTTTGTTTGTTTATTTTTAGTTAATTTTAACAACGATGTACATTTTTAATAATATATTAAGTTAAGGCTTATTATATTCGCTATATTAATTTGTGCCTACATGCATACCTGTCATTATTATTTTATATTTTGAAGTTTACCAATCGTACCTTTTTGTATATACGGTCTTAGTTTATTTTTTGTTTTATCGTTTGCGTTATTTAAGTTTCGTTTTATTGTTTATATTTTGTGTTCTATTTTTATTTTACCGACTTGTTTTACAGTACAACATTTTATGTTTGTGTCGTTAATGTATATGTAATTAACATTACTCTAATATAATATAATACAATCGATCGAAAGAATATAAAAACATTTTACAAAACTTACTGTCTTTGCCATTCTACCCATTTCCACCATTTCCTTTCCACCATAAAAAAATCTTAGATAACATCATTCAGAATACATAAAGTATAACAGTATTCAACAAGCAATGGAAAATAAACAGAAAGTTACACATTACACAACGAACAACTCACAAAAAATGTATTTAAAAACAACACTTTAAAATATCCGATGTCATCTACACAGGGAACAACTCACAAAAATGTATTTTAAAACAATACTTCAAAATATCCGATGTCATCTGCGCAGAGAACAGCTAATAAACAATGTAATGTTTAAAACAATATTTCAAAATATTCGATGTCATCTGCAGAAACCACTTTTATTAACCATAATCTTCCTCATAATAAAACTTGTTCAGAACATTAAACATTGACTATGTGATACCAGGAATATAGTCAACAAACATTCCTACTATTAAAACTCTCCAAAATTTTTATTAGAACTCTAAAAGGATATCAAGAGGTTGGTCCTCCAAAAACTAAAACAATAATGAATAAAAACCAATAAGTTTTATCTTAGAAATAATTCAAAGCACACTTAAAAAAACATATATGTATTTTGAGTCGTTACAGATACTCTAGAAGTAAAATTGAATTACTGTGTACTCTCTTAAGACTGCTTTACAGTCAGGTCAAGGGTACACAACTCAGGTAGAGGCAGTAAAATTAATTTTGAGGATTAAGACAAACGATGTTTATATTGAAAGATTGCTTGATTGATAACGGAATAGAAGAACTCCGTATAAAGAGAATCACTAAAAAATCAATTGGGTGATGGCAAGGATTGGGAAAACGTTTCAATTTATCAGATGGAAGAATGCAGCTTGTTTTTTAGACAACATTGACACCAATATCTGATAAAAATAGTTATTTTAACTGAAAACAAGTCTCGGCAAGGGAATAACAGTTTAATATGTGATAACTTGAGTGTTCGATCAATTAAATTCTCAGCAAACCGTATGTCTGAACCCTGCAGAATAGTTTCAAAATAAGTACAACTCTTTAATATACAGCCGTCTTCATGCAACGAGTAAAATAAACGTACCAAACAAATTCAATTTTAAATTCTCTTGTTAATTATTATTTATTTTCAATTACTAAATTTCACACCTTTTTAAAACTTATAAAATTAATAACTTAACAAGAATAAAAACAGACAATCGTAGAAAGCTGTTAACTGTTTTATTATTTCATATTTAAATTAACAAGTCGTTTTATTCCATACTTTATTATATTTTGTTTATATCTTTACAATAATAATTGTATTTTTAATTGCAAATCACATCAACTTATAATAAAACAATTGAATAGTGGGTTATCAATCTTTCTCAATTCTAAGTAATTACCTACATAGAAATAAATATTATTCACTCTTTGCTTTCTACAGAAGATTACTGATTGAACTTCGGAAGAGAAAACTGGGGAAATGTGTTTATATGAGAAATTGGAATAAACGCTGTTGAAATCGCCGCTTTGTAATAATATGTAGGTTGCCATACGCGACGAGACTTAATCTCTTTTTTATATATTAAAATAATTTTCAGTTATATAGCGAACAATGTTGAATAAATTAATCTTACATTTATTTATTTTTGCGCTGGTGCATAAACTTGACAATTGAATAAATTTATTCATAAGAAGGAGATACTTTGTTATGCGACATTATAAATTAAAATAAAATAATTACTTAAAAAGCACCACTTTTATTTTTTATATACTTTATGCCGACCAGGTTTTGCTACAATTGTATCTTCTTCAAGGCCGTGTAATACTCCATTAAGGAATAACAATTTTGAAGGCGAGTATGGGTACCGCCGCCCTGGGAACCATTTATTGGATTACCAACACCTCTGCTATAGGACACCCAAAGCGGTTCGTTACGTTTGGTGACTTAGCAGGGGTGCCCGGGTTCATGGGATGAGGTTTGTCCGGGTCATGGCGGCGGATGCGTCTGCCACCAAATGCGTGACAAGCCGGATCGGGAGAGACTGGTTGAGAAAGACTTCGGACTGTGGAACTCTCGGAGCTTCGCCTTACCCGCAGTGGGGGGATTGATCATACGTCCGTTACTCCTAGACATACTGACCCCAAGATTCTTACCTCGTACCTTTTTTATACCCGCTTGCTACCGACTTCCGCTCCTTCATTTTCCTAAAAAGACATTCCACAAAGCATCCTCAAAGATGACATAGGCCCAGATGGGAATTAATTCCCTCAGGGCCTCCTGTGTGGGGCTAATGTAAAAAAAAATCAGTAACTCGTGTTAAAAATACTATAATTTTTTAAGAAAGTGGGTTGAAAATAGTGGGTTGAGCTCCTCCAGCGAAGGAAGTAACAGAATAAGTAATGGTAGATGGTGACTTGGGAGTAAATGTTTTTTTGTGAATGGGGAGCGAACTTTTATAATGGTAGTAGAGTCCAAAATAATCATGCATTCAGTGACAGAACGTTTTGTGACCAACTCACTAAGAGAGCTGATGTGTTCACATGCTTTAATAGGTTTTACGGTGTACCTATTAGGATATAAACAGTTGAAACATATAAAAGTTTATAGACACAGGAGAGGAGAGTTCTGGGAAGGAAAAGGGTTTAAGGGGTGGGTAGGAATCTGGAGATCAGTATGTTCTGGTTATCCACCTCCAAGAACTAGACAAACTTCACCCCATGAACCCGGGCACCCCTGCTAAATCACCACGCGTAACGAACCACTTGGGGTGACCTATGGCAGAGGTGTAGGTTATCCAATAAAGGGTGGCGGTACCCATTCCCGCCTCCCAAATTGTAAATGTTGACCCGAATTAAAAAAAAAAACGAAGTGATGGTTTTAAATTAAATTATTTCTTTTACTATTTCTTAAATAAAAATAAAGACACAAGTAAAGTGTAACTAAAATTGTTTAAGTAAATTCTCAGAAACCTTATTGTGTTAACAAAGCATTTATATTTACAAGATACGGGCATTTCCGACCCGAGGATCTTTTTCATACTCGGTTATTATTGACCCGACGAACTTGAGATAGAAAAAACTTAATTTTCTTAATATAAGAGACTTTTCCATAATTTTACAAAATTGATGATTGATGATAAGTATGGATCATTAATAATTGTCAGGCAGTCGTAACAAATTGCATTAATAATTATGACTTTTAATTTCAGTTTCGAAGAACCGAGGAAGGTTAAAAGCAAAGAAATTATACTGTATGAAAAGAATAACAGAGAAGAAAACAACATTGTTTTGTAGAATTCATTCCTCTTACTGCGGTGCATGGATCAAGAGAGTCAAGCTCATCCGCCGCCACCGCACAAAACTCACCCTAAGAACTCGGGCACTTTTGCTAAGACACCAAACATGGAGATATACTCAGGTGACCTATGGTAGAGTGAATGGTTCCCAGACGGCGGTGGCCGTACTCACCTCCTAAATTGAAAATTTGACATTTACGAATCAAATTTTCAGATTTTATTTTTATTTATTTTATTGTTTTTTTGGATTTACTATTGTTTGCAAATCAATTGTTAATCTCACTGCTTAGGTTAATATTTTTATAAAGTAAGAAATAAAAATAATACAATTATTGGTTTTGAAAGAACAACATTGTTACTTTAATGTTTCTCAAAGATAGTGAGTACACTACTAGTTGGTACAAAGCTAGTGGTTGGGCGTACACACAATACAGCTACACGTACCTACATACATACATCTATACATCATGACCCTGTACTTGTAGTTAGTATTGTTACAATCCATCCTACCCTTCCTTTTATTCCTGCCATTTTTGCTTGACCCAAGTCAGTTTTAAATCGGCCCTCGCTCCATAATCATCAAAACCGCATACCGCATCCCGCGAATATTATATTCTTATAGTGCACCAGGATTCAAAGAGCGCAGTAAGTCCTTTTGTCCTTTTCCTCGTGCATAATATCTGCATTGTGCAGTGGTCTACTTACACATTTCATGCAACACGCAACACGCAAGGTCCTTCGACAAACATACACACAATCACACCGCACACACGAAAAACGCATCAGCTAGTATATTATAACATAATCGTGTTGGGCGACCACCTGTTGAAATTTGATTATTTTAGTAATATTAAAAATGTCATTTCCACCATTTAGTAGCTTTTAGTAGCTTCCATCATGTAGCTTTGAAATAAAGTAGCTATTAATTTTTAAAAGGACTAAAATGAAAAAAAAAAGGTTTTTTATATGATTACCAACTGCTCCCGTCTGGAGCCAGTGAAAGTTTGGCATCCCTAATTGGGTTATTTGTGAGGGTAAGGGTATTGGTGAAGGGAATGAGACGGGGAAGAGGAAGGTGGGAAAATACCTTGCTATTTAGATCTGGTCACCAAACATTTTCATTCATAAAAAAGCATAGTATAATTTTTTTTTAATTATCATATAGAAACCCGTTGCTCTGAGTCATGCTTATTTTCAAAGCAACAAGGTTCTTTCTGTTTTTTCTTACTTCTTATTTTAAATGTTATTTGTTTTTTGCATAGAGTTTTTCTAAACGGAAAATTCAGTTATTACAATACGTTCTGTAAAATCACCTTATCATAAATTTCAAGTTTTCATTTTTTATTCTGGATTCAAACTTTGAACGTCAAAATCTTACTTTTTTACGGATGGCAGATGGAACCTTTTGGTTCTAAAAGAACCCTATGGTAAACATCCCATTTAACAGATATACATTTTACCATCACACGGTTATTGATTTTGTTTTTTTTTTATGGATACTTGCACCTTCTGTATATTTATAGCCTACTTTATAATCTTCTACTGTTGCTTGGTACTTCCATGAACGTTTTCTAGTTTATTTATTTATTTATTGTTGTTATACGCCCATATGGGCTTTTACGTAGATTATACAATAATATTTAAGATATCGAGGATTATACATAAATAGAATTTAAATCAAAAGTTATAAAAATGAAAACATTTAAAAAATATAAAGGTAGTTTTTGAAGATTATAGCGTAAAACCGTGAAATATTTGAAATAATATAACATTTGACAATAACATAGAATAAAATACAATATAAAACATTACAATAACACATCAAATCGTTAAATATATTACACCCACGTTACAATAATTTGTAGGTTTCCACAAAGTGTTGGTTTAAAATGCATTTTAGATTATAAAGGGAATCAGCGAACATATCTACAATATCACCAAACTTGTTGCCTAAATCATGCATCCTATTGGTAAGTGAGTGTGATTGATAGTTGGTTGTGTATGTGTTGCAAAAGAATGTAATATTTTGTCTAGTATTCCTTGTCGGTACATGGAGTTTAATGGTACTAACAATGGCAGGGCTGTCAATTAGGTTGTTCATGACTCTGTATAATAAAATTAAATCTGAAATGATTCTTCTGTCAGATAGCGTAATTAAATTAAGTCGATTCATCAAACTTATATAATTAATGTTTTCTATTGGGATTTTGAGCTTGAAATTTAAGTACCTAAGAAATTTGTGTTGAACCCGTTCTATTTTGTTAGAGTGTACTTTATAGAAAGGGGACCAAATAGGTGAATTATATTCCACTTGATTTCTAACTAATGAAATATAGTGTTTTCATGCAATCCAAGGACTTAAAATCAGTTAAGGTTCTACAAAGGAAGCCAAGCATCTTTAAAGCCTTATTAGTTATTTCATCTATATGTGCTGTGAAAGTTAAGTTTGAATCGAATATAACTCCCAAGTCGCGAATTTGTGATACTGGTGTTAATTTTACATTATTTAAATTATATTCATGTAAGATTTGAGAATGAGTTCTGGAAAATCGAATTACTTGACATTTCTCAATGTTCAAAAATAACATATTTTGTTTGCACCATTTAAAAAGTTCATCTAAATTAGCTTGTAAAATTAGGCAATCATGTATATTTCGTATTCTTTTAAACAATTTTAGATCATCTGCAAAAAGTAGGACTTGTACATCTTTAAATATATTTACAATGTCATTAATGAATATTAAGAAGAATATTGGGCCGAGGTGGGACCCTTGCGGGACACCACTTGTGGCCTCGAATACATAGGATTCTATAAAATTAATCCTGACACTAAGCACTCTATTACTGAGGTAACTGATAATCCATGTCAATAAACTACCTTTGATGCCCAACAGTCTGAGTTTAGATATAAGAATGTGATGTCGAACCTTATCAAATGCTTTACTGAAATCGGTGTAAATAGAATCCACTTGTTGTTTCAGACTAAGGGATTCGCATATGTAATTATTATAGATAGTTAAATTACTTAAGGTAGATCGACCTCTGATAAAGCCATGTTGGTTAGGAACAATAATATTGTTGATAGGTTTTACAATGGTATCTAATACTAATGACTCGAAAAGTTTGGGTAAAGCAGACATAATGCAAATAGGTCTATAGTTTGATATATCGCTTTTGTCACCTTTTTTATGAATAGGCGTTAAATAACTCTTTTTCCACAAAGCCGGAAAACAGCCAGAAGCTAAGGATTTGTTAAAAAGTTTATGTAAAGGATATATCAAACTATCAATGCAAGTTATTAAAAATATGGGAGGAATACCATCCGGTCCAGCAGATTTATTACTATCTAATGCTTTAATGCCCCTTTCTATGGATTCTAAATTTATGAAACATTGGCTTAGGTTTAATGACTCTTCTACTGACGTACTGGAGACTGCATTGACGGGAATATCTTTATCGTAAACACTTTTAAATGAGTCAGCAAAGAGATTTACTATACCCTCAATACTGTCAGCACATTTTTCTTTAAAGTACATGCTATTAGGATATCCACAGTTGTCTTTTCGTTGAGATTTAGTAAAATTCCAGAATTTTTTCACATTGTGATGATGTACCTCATTTTCTATTACATTAACATAATCACTATAGCATTTTAATGATAAGTTTTCTTTAATAATATTCTTGCACTGTATATTTATAATTTTTGTTTCTATATCTTTTGTACATCTTTTGATGACAAATTTCTACATCTTTTGTAATAATCCAGCAGTTATTTAAAGTACTATTATGTACTAAATGCCAAAATGTTTATCGAAAATATTGTGCTTTTTGTATTCCTATTTACTATATTTGGACATCTGTCTAGTAGATCTCAATACAAGTGTGAATTTAATTGACCTTTACAAAAATAATTATGATTTTGGCACAAATTCATAAATTTGTCATGGAATTTTGCTGTTTATTTATCGAAATTTTTTGGGGCAATGACTCTTCTTTCACTTCCTTACCGGACCGGGGGAACGCACCTACACTAATGAGAGTTTTACGCTGTATCTATGTTGTTTTTTAAACCACGTACTCAATAATTTGAGTAATCTTAGAAAAACTATTTAGTTATCGATTTGCATTAAAAAAATTAATATGGCATTACTACTTTTCTTAAAATTAAATAGTTTATAACAAATTCCGGCGAATAATCTGTGCCACCCGCCCCCCTTCCCCTCTGTTCGGGCGTACCCCTTCCTTATCTGCTGAATGTATCGGGATAATTCTAAGCAATAGCAAGTAATTTCTAGATGTGGAAAGGACTAGATCGCGTTCGTTTACACTGCGCATCTCGTTTGCTCTTTTTACAATGCTATAATGTTCGCTTGCCGGTCTAAGATCATTCGGTCTGAGTCGTTTCCGGTGAACGCCAATCGCCAGTCGAGATTCGGAAACAAGGTGTTATGTTGGCTATCGGCCCGCCTTCTCTGTTTTCTATGGAAAAATACACGTTATGGTCTAAATTCATTAGAATATTAATTATGATTTATTATTTTAACTTTATGAGTAAAACCTCAAACTGTAATATTTAATTAAATGAAGACATTATGAGCGAAACTCAATCAAAAATCTGGAAACAGAAAAATCAGAAAAAGATATTGGCACCTCTGGGACTCGAACCCAGGACCTCCCTACTTTCCGGGTTGGGCGCTCTTATCCACTGAGCTAAGGTGTCGATATCCAATTCAGTCACTTTTAACTGTACCATATTTCGACTAAGAACCACCCATATTATCTTCATTTTTCTTAACGCATATTTTTATTGGCTGCCATCTTTATGAATGATTGCAAGATTCAACTCGAACTAAATGCATAATAAATAATAATATTCATCCCAGACTTGCAGAAGAGTCAATAGATGTCGCATATTAAATAAAATGGATAATAATTTATCCAGACACCGTCTAGATTGCATTTAGTTCGAGTTGAATCTTGCAATCATTCATAAAGATGGCAGCCAATAAAAATATGCGTTAAGAAAAATGAAGATAATATGGGTGGTTCTTAGTCGAAATATGGTACAGTTAAAAGTGACTGAATTGGATATCGACACCTTAGCTCAGTGGATAAGAGCGCCCAACCCGGAAAGTAGGGAGGTCCTGGGTTCGAGTCCCAGAGGTGCCAATATCTTTTTCTGATTTTTCTGTTTCCAGATTTTTGATTGAGTTTCGCTCATAATGTCTTCATTTAATTAAATATTAATTATGACTTTATTTATGAAACGATTTTGAAAATGACTACTGAAATACGATTATTATACTTCCCTCTAATTATTATCATAACAAATTACAAAAAAAATATGTCATTAACACCCTTTAATATGCAAAACAAATTGGGGTCCCCGAGTGACCCCCCTTCGGGTCATGTGTGATTTTTTTCTTTCCGGGGCAAAAAGGTTAATAAATATTAATTAATTGGTAATTATTGGTGACTATGGATGACTACAAGTTTCTACACTAAGAACATAGGTATATACTTCCTTTAGTATCGATTCAATTTTTATTGTATCCCATCAATTATGCGTACCACAAACTTTTTTGGTTCCTGCAGAGGTAAACATTGAAAAGTCAATAATATTCAAGACCTAGATGTTCTGATTGACTACAAACTTTCAAGGCGCACGAGTTCTCGTGAATTTTATATTATTATACTAAACACAACTATATTTAAAATATATCCTTGCATGTAGAATCTTTCTTCCTGATATTAAAAAAAAAACGATGTTTTTGACTCGTCGAAGAATTTAATCACCTTTCTCAATGAACGAGGTAAATGAAGGATGAGATTGTCATAAATAAAAAATGATACATTGATCTACATTGTAGAAACAATGTAATACATCATACCATTGTTAAATAACAATGCTTCAATCAAGCATTGTCTGTACCTATTTTTTACATGGTTGTCTTACATTCGATAACGGTTATTATGTTTGTTTTTTAATGAATTAATTTCAGATCTGATTTGAAACAATTTAACCACTAGTTCAGTGATAAAAATACAAAATAATTTTTATTATCATGCTTGATGTATATGAACTGAATTGTAAAATAGTTCACGAGTATTGATTAAATAGCATTATTCTTAAAGCAAATAAGTATTATCTATAAAAAAACTGTGTTTTCCAATATCTCTAAAATAAGTTCGTTTCTCATAGTCATATTAATTTTTATACGTTTGTAAAATACCTACAATTAAATTTATCAAATTAAGTCGGGTCATCTCAAGAGTTGGAAAAAGCAATGTTTGCGTATTTATTTATTTTTATTTATGTACATACAAGACCAAGAAATGAGATCCCTGAGGCGTATGTGTGGTAAAACCATGTATGATTGTGAGAAATGTGGAGATCCGCAAAGAATGCAAGGCTGATGTAAGTGTAATGAATAAGATCAAGAAAGGGATGCTCAGGTGGTTTGGGCATGTAGAGCGAATTAAATATTTAATATATCTTAATATATTAAATGAATGTTTCTTTGTTTGCCGCTTACGCGGTCCCTAAAGCATTCATTCGATTGCAACGAAACTTTGGTGAGTTGTTGTGCGCCCGCCCGCAATGGTTTCTATGTATAGTGGTGACCTGTGTTATTAAATTATTTCCTATTCTATTAATCCGATTGAAATTAATCTTTGGTGAGTTATTGTGCGCAAGTCCATGAAGGTTTCTATATACTGGGTGAGCTCTGGCATTACGAAATTTGTATAAAAAAATTGCAATTGGTGGCACGCGAGGTGTTTGAGAAAACCAAATGTACCGGGACTGAATGTATAGATGTACGTGAGAAGGGGAACGTGGAAAGAGGGTTGGTGGGATGGAGGATGCGGGAGAAGGGAGAAGGAAGGCGTGGAAGGTGGAGGGGGAACGTTTTTTAAGTGGCATTGCAATGCACGCCGGAAACACGTTATTTCAATAAAAATAAGTTCCTTTATTTGATATCAGTTCATAATCGGTTGAAGTTTGTTTATTTCTTTCATGAACTCGGCTCCTCAGATGAATCAATTCGATACATACTTAATTGATTTGAGACAGACAGATTATCAAAATAATATAATATTCTGTATAAGACATGGGCCAGTTGTTTCGGAAAACCTGAACAATCCTTCAGATTCTTCTTTTTTTTTCAAATGTGACACAATCATTCCGTTGATTTTTTTCAAAGTATTTGATTTGAATTAAGGATTGGAGTGTTAGGCAGTTCGTTTATCTACCTTTTCGGAGAAATGTCGTGATTGTCAGCTATTTTTTTTTTGAGGTATTCCGAACAAGGCATTTGCGATAAATATGTTATGAACCCTTTAATGTTATATTTCAAAAATTGTTATTATTGCATCTTAAGACGCCTCATATTACAGATATTAGTAACGTGTGTTTAAAAATGAGATACAGCGCATGCAAATACATGGTAACGCTCTCAAGGTCAACCATCGCATCTCACAACAATAAAATAGGACAATAGAAACCACTTTATGAAAACAGTTCGAGCCAAGTTCATGGGCGCGCCATGCGACCGGGTCGCGACACAAATTCTAGCGCCCCGCATAACATTATTTGTGACACGCCTCTGGATTGATCGATAACGGAATATAAATAAATTAATGATGCGTAAGGCTGAGAAAAATATCTTGTCAATTAGTTTGCAAGACGTGTTTGCAGTAATGTCTTTGATTTTAGGGCGACGTGAAGAGCGAACAAAAATAATTCGCTTATCACAAAAAAAATCTAGTTTCTCTTTACCCAAAGTTTGACTAGGCCGACTCATTACTTACGTTAGGCTCAATTATTAAGGATACAATGGGAGGCTAAAAAGAGTAGGACAGGAAATGAAAGATTGGAAGCATCTCTATATTCTGCATTACATAAGTTAAAGCAGTCACTTAATCATAATAACTAGCAGTTAAAAACCCACTCCACAGGTTTTTGCTGCTAGGCCCTGCGGGCGGCTATTGGTTCGCCTTCACCCAGTTTGCGTTCCAATCCAATAGGAACTGGTTCCAAAAATAGCCTGTTCCTCGGATCCACTTTTATCCAGTGGTAGTCACCGCGATAAAGTAACCGAGATAGACAATGACGTCACATGTAATATATAGCAGCTTGATACAACTGAGTATTACCGTCAATCTTTCCATATTCGGAGAAATACTGCTATTTCACTAAATCGTAGTACTTTTACTTGCCTGGGGCACGTCCACACCAACCTGTCGACGGAAGTGGCGACATCTTGTGACGATTTTTTTAAATTTAAAACTGAATTAGAACGGTAGCTTCATTTGAAATTTCACGTATACGGTGTTATTAGTGGCGCCGAGCGTAAGGCGTAGCGTCAGACACGCAATCGAAGTTCGGTTCTGAAATTCAAACACGTAGACGGATGGCTGTTAATACCGTTTGATAATAATAATTGTTTATTCCGGTATGTGGGCAGGTGAATGCAGTCCCAAATATTCCATAGATATACATACATACATAGAAAATTTGAAAAAAAAGAAAAAGTAGTAGAACATAATTGTACGTGAAAAAAGATAATAACATAATAAACAAAAAAAATTCAGTACATTTAAAATACTTTTCTTCTCCACACAGGCGGCTAGGAGATGGTTTAGTAGTTTTCTTTTATTGTCATTTTTGAAAGAAAAAAATACACGCAACGTTTACGATGGGTCAAATCTGACTAGAGAAGACATAACTTCACAATTTGAAAGTGGGTATAGGTACCACCGCCCGGAATTTATTGGATAACCAACACTCCAAGTGGTTCGCTACGTTTGGTGACTTAGCAGGGAGGGTTCAAGGGGTGAGATTTTTCCGGGTCTTATAGAGAGACATCGGTTTACGGAGGCCTTTTGACCTCTCCAGCCGAACTCTCTCTACCCACCGCCTTGCATCGCAGTTGAAGGATTTATAAAATTGTCACTCCCGGACATACTGACTCCTGGATTTCTACCCAACCTTCATAACATTTTCCTTTCCAGAACTTCATTTCTATAAAAATACCATCTACACAACATTCCTGAAGAAAACCTAGGCGCTTATTTTCTTTAGGGCCTCCTGTGAGCTAATGTAAAAAAACTCCGAAAATTCCTGTTTTCTATGGAATTCTGTGCGATAGAGGAATACTGGGCACGGTTTTTTAAAGTAAATGAAGCCATTTCAAACAATACCGTTTCGATTTATTGTGGCCTTTCTCCAATCTGCCGAAGAATGAATTAATCGGCATCAAACTGGCTGAGAAACTGCTCCTACCTTTGACCTGACTGTACTGAGTACAGTCGGTGTTTCGCGATCCCGTAAAACATTCCATGCATTTCAAACCGCTTAACTCCTAAAGACCTCGGGCCTTTTTTATCGGAAGATCAAAATATTTCCGCTTTGCAATAAATAATCCAAAATGAATGGAACATTTCTGAATGAATGAAAAAACTGAAAACGGTTTTTTAAGTGTGATGACATACGCTTTCAAATTATATTTAACTAGCTTTTCCCCGCGGCTTCGCTCGCATGGTATTACGGGAAATTACAGTAGCGCTTGCACTTATCAATTATCTCCCCCCCCCACCCCACCCCCATCCCCTCCCGCATTCCATATTCCCGCATTCCCTTACATTCAGTTTTCAAACATCTCGCCTACCACCTAAATTTCATATAGCTCAAAGAAAAAAAGAATTACTTATCCAATTTTGTTCATTCGTTCGGAATTCATGCGCTTACAAACATTTCGGATGTTTATTTTTATTTAAATATTTGGAAGTTCGTTAATATAATAAAAAATACTCTATTTATCATTCAGTCTTTATAATCGTTACGAATTATATTTTTAATACAGGAACTCAAATCTGACATTTATTCCAAGCTTGTTCAAAAAAAAAAACGAATTCTAATATTTAAATTTTCTGCAGTAGTAGCTGACCAGTAGACTGAGTACCTACCAGCATAGAGCCCAAAAATATATCAACATTGTTTCCATGGAAAAGATTTTTTTCTGACGTTAGCAAAAACTCGCTTTTGTTAGCGACAGAAAACGTATAACAAATATAATATATTAATATTTATAATTTCATAACGCCAGAGCTTACCATCATATACAACCTGTAGTCTGCGCATATAATTTAGCTTTATATTGGTGAAAAAATTATTAAATTCTTTATATTGTGTTATGCGTGAAAAGGTCATAAACGAACTCGAGCAGTTTCGCATTTATAATATTAGTATGGATTACATTTTATATAATACATTCGAAATGTAAATAAAATATAAAAATTTTGTACGCAAACTCAAAAAGTCTTTTTAAAATTGCTCACCATACGTTTTTTCTAACTAATAAAAACACACAAATATTTTATTAGGCAAATAAACAATAAACTCACTTTTATGTGTGAAAATAAATAATAAAAAAAATCCCAATGTTCATTTTGAATACAATATCACGTGCAATTCCACCCAACCTTCACATCACTAAAGCGCCGTAGCTGACAAATTTAATGTTCATCGCAAATAATTACAGGTGTAGCCCACAAACATTCCTGTCGTAGCCAAATGTATGTGCCAAATCCAGTCAGGTTTTTTATGTCTCCAGGTTGTCGATAGATGCGTACATCGTTTTGCCGAATCAGCGACACACCCAGTTTTTTTTGTAGAGAACAAGTTTAAGAATATTTTTTACCAAAAATGTTTTTGTTATGTTTTTTTTTATTTTTTATTAATCGAAACATTTATGAAGCATTTTTACAACATAATATAACGTGAAAATTTCAATCACTCTCCTAATAAAGCAGCTACTTGTGTTTAGGACAACTAAATATTCTTACATCAGTTTAAATTTAAAATATTATTCTAGAGACTATTAGTAATTTTACAAAGGATACAAGATATAAAGCAAAGACATCAATTTAAAGAATATGTTAAGTTATGAGGTGGTACTAGAGTATTTTAAATTATTTTTTTTTTACTTTAGGAATTTATTTGACTTTTCCATTTGATGTTATTATCTTTAATAAATGTTCTAGGCTTTTTTAGAGTGTGGTTCTCATGTTGCCAATATGATAATATGCTGGTGACAGGATTCCTTGGAGATTATCAAATGTTGTTAATCCACAAAAACATTGAAGAAATAATGCACCTACTTTGCTAATGACCTTTTATCACGTGAGGCTGTCAACACAGGCTTCTGATTCTTCCCAGGTATTGAACTACCTAACCAATGCTGACACCCCTGGAAAATAAAATAAGGCCACCATAGAAAATATAATGGCATTCAATCCACTCCATTATGTATTAGACCAATAATTTTTTTTTTAAACAAAAATATTTGAAAGCAGAAAAATTTCACAATTCTTCCGCAGGACAACAAAGTTTTACGTGACAAAGCACTGTCCTGAGAAAATGAGTTGTAAAGAATCCTTCCTTAAAAATAATTTTCACATCTTTACACACCTTTGCATCTTTCGGAATAATTTTTTGAAATGACCGCAGTTACAATATATTTAGTGATCAATGTGTAATATTTAAGTTATTATTTTAATACAAATATACGTTAATTATTTGTATTTTATTGGTAATTGTTAGGCATAATTATTATCATAAAATATAATTAAATTTAATTGCTAGCGATATCTATCGGAGAAGACTGACGCTATGTTCTCAACAGAGAAATTATTAGGAAAGGCGTCTTCAGAAAAACTTTCTCCAACACGCCGAATTACTTTTAGCGTTTGCCGTTAGATGTCAGATTAAAAAATTTTCTTCCTTCCAAATTGTTTCCGCATTTGGTAAAGGTTTTAATTTTAACTTTTTTTGAGTTGTGAGGTGTCAAAGTTTTCGAAGACGATTTTTCATCGTCTGTTTACCAATTGTGTGTAAATTATTTTAATTGTACAAATTTAAAATATAAATATTTAGGTACATGGGACGTAAACTTACCATTTTAGAACATACCTAAACATGCAACCTTCAATGCAACCAGCTAAGGCATAATAATTCATTGCATAAGGTTCTTATTACTCTTCCCTAATGCAACGTCGTGCTAAAGCCGCATCCTATTCAATTATTTTCCATCAAAAAATGATAAACTTAAATACCTCACACAAGATTAAAAAAAATTTAGATTACAAATATTCCTTGAGGTGATTTTTCACAAAAACTGCGCTCTACAAATTGTCCAATTATTATTATTATTATTCGTCTTTGCAAACTTGAAAATCTCAAAACATGGTGAGGAGTATTTAGAACCCTAACCAATCAAAGTGACGAACTATAATGCGCCTCATTACAACGTTCAACTCTTGTCAGATACAAACAAAAAAAGAGAGTGTAAGTGATGTTAGAATCTTGTAAAATAAATAGAGCTTGATTTTAGAATTTCTCCATACAAGTATCTACGGAAATACAACACGTATGGTTCTAAAAATTAATTTTTTTATAGAAATGGGCAAAAGAAATGGTTTTGCATTCAAAGGTCATTTTTGAAAAAAAAACTTTTCCAACAAAGTGACGTCTTCCAAATTTTGGGTTATAAAATAATTAAATTTTTGAGATGGAAGTTTATATATAAGTTGTGCACAATGTTTGAAGGTTGCTCAACAAAACTAAAAGATTCACAATTGGTTTAAAAATATTTTAAATTTTTTTTTTAAAGTAAAACCGTTTTGTTCTTAGACAATTGAAAGTCTGCACTAAGCATCTAATTTAAACAGCTCTTTACTGTTTAAAAATAGTGATCGTGTTTTCCTATGTATTCTGAGATCTTTACAGCTTTCAGCTTGTATTAAGACTCTTTCATTCAATTAATCTATACTAATATTATAAAGAGGAAGGATTTGATTGTTTGTTTGTTTGTTTGTTTGTTTGTTTGCATCGAATAGGCTCCGAAACTACTGAACCGATTTGAAAAATTCTTTCATTGTTGGGAAGCTACACTATTTCCGGGTAACATAGGCTATATTCTATTTTTAAAAAAATTAGGGATCTTTACTAAAACTACAATAATGTAACCCAAGGTGTAAAAAAATTACCGAAAATATTCTTTAAATCACGTGCGCTGCAAAAACTATTGATGATAGAATAAAATAATGTACTACAACTTTGTAGAACACATCATTATCTACAAAAAATGTCGCAACAGCATATGTCTAACTATTATAGTTATGCCACAATAAGTGTTCTTTTATTTAAAAAATTTAATTGAAATGCCGCCGCCAGAAAAGACTCTTTATTTGTATCTTGATATTAATTCTTATCAATATAAATTATTTTATATTCGAGACTGCTTCAATGCCTTAATATAACTTTTTGAATTATTCAATTCGGACATCCCATTCAAAAGATATCACGAGTTTAAAAATGTAAGTATTTTACAATGTAAGCGTCACTGGGGTACGGGCCGTACGGAAGGACACCAACAAACAATCAAATCTTTCCTATCTTATATATAAAAATCAAAAATTGTTTGTTCGTATTTTATACGCTGTCATACCGTTCATCCGATTGCGATGAAACTTTGGTGATTTGTTGTGCGCACGCCCGCAAAGGATATAGGCTATTTATAATGGTAAGTTCTGGCGTTATTGAATTTGTATTAATGAAAATGTGCGTATTTCATATATTTTAGTGGCAGGGAGGAAAGGCAGGGGGGAGGAGAACGGGGGAGGTGGGGTACGTGGGTGGGAAGACGAGGGATGGGAAGGCGGGGAAGGTAGAAGGGAAACGCGAAAGGGGAAGGGGACTCGGGAGGTGAACGGGGACGCACGGGAAAGGACATTCAAGGAGAATCAATTGATTTCTTTGCATTGCAACGCAAGCCGTGCTTTGTGCTTTGAGTTTTAGCTTTAAGCTTTGAAATTTAAGCTTTGAGCTTTGATTCTTGAGCTTTAAGCTTTGAACTTTATGCATTCAACGTTGAGCTTTACGTGTTGAGCTTTAAGCCTTGAACTTTAAGATTTGATATTGAATTTTGAGTATTGAGCTTTGTGCTTTGAGATTTGTGTTTTGAGCTTTAATTTTGAGCTTTGAGCTTTAAGCTTTGTGCTTTGAGATTTGTGTTTTGAGCTTTAACTTTGAGCTTTATTTTTAAGCTTTGTGCTTTGAGTTTTAAGCTTTAAGCTTTGAACTCAAGTTTAGAGCTTTGATATTAAGTTTAAACTTTGGCCTTTAAACTTTGAATTTTTGCTTTAAGCTTGAGCTTTAAGATTGAGCTTTAAGCTTTGAGTTTAATATTTGAGCTTTATGCATTCGGCTTTTGGCTTTGAGCTTTGCGCAAAGCATAAAGCTTAGCGCTAAAAGTTTAAAGCTTAAAACTTAAGGCTTAAAGCTCAAAGCTCAAAGCTTGAAATTCAATGATTTAAGCTCAAGGCTTTAATCCCAAAGCTTAAAGCTCAAAACTTGAAGCTAAAGCTTGAAGCTCAAGGATTTAATCTCAAAAATTAAAGCTCTAAACTTAAATTCAAAGCTTAAAGCTGAAAGCTTGAAGCTCAAAGCTTTAAGCTCAAGGCTTTAATCACAAAACTTAAAGCCCAAAGCTTTAAACTCAAAGCTTAAAGCTCAAAACTTAAAGCTTAAAGCTCAAGACTTTAATCTCAAAGCTTAAAGCTCTAAACTTACATTCAAAGCTTAAAACTGAAAGCTTGAAGCTCAAAGCCTAAAGCTCAAGGCTTAAATCTCAAAGCTTAAAGCTCAAAACTTCAAGCTCAAAGCTTAAAGCTCAAAGCTTGAATATTAAAGATTAAAGCTCAAAGCTTAAGGTTAAAGCTCAAAGTTTAACCCTTCAAAAATTTTAAAGCTCAAAGCTTGAAGCTCAAAGCTTAAAGCTCAAAGCTTAACCCTTCAAAAATTTGGCGTATTTTGTCAAAAGGTAAAAATGTTTCGATATATATCGATTTCGCAATAAAAATTCAAATAAATGGAATATTTGTAAACGTATCGAAAAACTAAATAGGTACTGGTTTTGAAAGGTGAAATACGCTTAAATAAATGGTATTATTAGAAATTACAAAAACATTTTTTAAATACAAATTTTTTTAATGCAAACTTTAAAAAAATTTAAAAATACTCAACTGACATTTTTGATATTAAAATTACTGATCTATAGAAAATGTGTTTGTTTCTGTCTATGTTTGTGAGATGTTTTGCGTTGCTAAACCGTTCATCCGATTGCAATGAAACTTTGGGGATTTGATGTGCGCATTCCCGCGATGGTTTATATACGTGTAAAGTGAGTTCTGGCATCATCTAAGTATGTAGAGCGTTTTTTTTGCTTTATTAAGTGGCATAGCATATGCCGGGAACTCGCTATTGTATTTAAATGCCTGTGTCAGAATTTGGTAAATTGAATTATGTAATAGAAAGTACCTACCCTAAAATTCTAAATCTATACTAATATTATGAATGCGAAACTGCGTGTGTTTGTTTGTTACGCTTTCACGCATAAACTAATAAACCGATCTTAGAATTTTTTTCACCAATAGAAAGCTACATTATACGCGAGTAATATGGGCTATATATAATGGTAAGTTCTGGCGTTACGAAATTATAAATATTAAAATATTATATTTATTTTACGTTTTCTGTCGAAAACGTAAAATAAATATAATATTTTAATTTCTGTTTTTTTTACAATACCGCACAAGAGTCCCAACTGCTCCCGTGTGGAGCCAGTGAGACTATGGCATCCCCAATCGGGGTATGTTGTGAGGCTGAAGGTAGTGGGGAGGGGAAGGAGATAGGGAAGAGGAAGGTGGGGAAGTACCTGGCTATTCAGATCTGGTCACTAAACACGGCTAAAGCCATTTCAAGCAACGTTTCAATTCTGAATGGTGATCTTACACCAGGGCGATACTGATAGTATCTTCCACTCTAGAACGTGCCGCAAATATACTATTTATTATTTTAAATGAATAAATTGTGAAATAACACAATTTAATCAAATAAGATTTATTTGCGCACGCCGGGTTCGAACCCGCGACCTTCGGATTGTGAGTCGAGAGTCTTGCCTCGGGACCACGGAGGCCGGCAGTTATTGCTAACATCAGAAGAAAAGCAAAACAAATCGTTGCCGTGAAAACCATGTTGATATATATTTTTTAAATCAGTCATCGTAGTTAATATTTATCTCTAAAAAATGAATCGCCGAAATGTATTTACGCGCATGACTTCCGAACAACGGCACCAAATTGGATTTTACTACTGGTGAGCTCTGGCATTATGAAATATGCAAAAGGTGGCATGCGAGCTGTTTGAAAACTGAATGTACCGGGAAAGAATGTATGAAATGCGGGAGGGGGACTCGGGTAGGGGGTTCGCAGGAGGGGGAGGAGGGAAACCCGGGAGGGGGAGGGGAATCTGGGAGGGGGGAGGGGAGCTTGGGAGGGGGGTTCGCGGGATGGGGAAAGGGGTATTGGAGTGGGGGGAGGAAAGGTGGAGGAGGCGGAGTAAGAACGCGAGACGGGAAGAGGACGCGGGAGAGGAAGAGGAGGCGGAAGGGGAACGGGACGAATGGGAAAGGACACGCAGGAGAAAATAATTTATTTATTAAATGGCATGGCAACGCATGCCGGGTACCAGCTAGTGATTCATAAAATTACAGTGCAGGTTGTGTATTTGATGGCGGACAAGTTAATGAGAGAAATGCGCTTTGTCTACGATGTTAACTACGACATCATCTGCGCAGCTGACAGAGGCCGAGACGTTGTATCAATTCAACAATTTAATCTTCAAACCCTGATACGACCGTGGCCAAAAAATTTGCATGTTTATTTTTTTAATTCGCATTTTTTTTTTAAATTTACGTGAATGTTTTCAGTAGTAAAGACAAGATTTTTTAGGTTCCACGTACCCATATTACGATCAGCTGGCCATGCGAAAAATGCGATGTGATAGGACAATGAAAATCTTTATCAAATGGGTTTAATACTTAAAAAGTTCAAATGATTAAATACCAACCGCCCAATAACGATGTAAAACCACGTCCCCTTCCCCTCCCGCGATCCCCTTACACCTTTCCCTTCATCACTCTCCGTCGTTCCTTCTCCCGCAAGCCATCCTCCCTTCCTTCGTTTCCCTTCTGGAATCCCCTCCCCCTCCCTACTTCCATCCCTGAGGAAAAATGAACATTGCATCAAAATCTACTTTATTTTATTTTATTGGAAAACCAACAGTTGCAATAGTTACAAGGATAGATGAAGTATATATATAAATTAGTTAACCAATAACAGGTTTTCACTTAAGTGTGTTAAATTATTTAGTGAATATAAAGAAAAGAAAGAAAAATAACATAAAGATAAGAATTTAATTAAATGAAGACATTATAAGTAAAACTCAATCGAAAATCTGGAAACAGAAAAATCAGAAAAAGATATTTACACCTCTGGGACTCGAACCCAGGACCTCCCTACTTTCCGGGTCGGGTGCTCTTATCCACTGAGCTAAGGTGTCGATATCAAATTCGGTCATTTTTAACTGTACCGTACTACGACTAAGAACCACCCGTATTATCTTCATTTTTCTTAACGCATATTTTTATTGGCTGCCATCTTTATATAAAAATAAATTTAGTTTTTTCTTTTCGGATTACTAGGAGGGTTGCAATCGTGTCAACCAGGGCACGCCGTATTTTTGAGACCCCCCATTTTAACACCCAGTAACTTAAAATTTTTAAAATTTTTTCGTTTGATTTTTTTGTATTCCTTAATGTTTAATAAATATTCAGTAAAATAATGGCTACAAAAATATTATTGGTTTTTTTTATTGCACCTGGAAAACACCTACAATTCATGCTTTAGACTAGAATATCCCCTGAATTCAACCTTGTATATGTACTGCAAATTGTCGTACAATGTCTTGCATTTGCAAAAAATCAGAATTATTTTGTATTTTTCTCAAAAATATGGCGCGTTTCAAATAACGAATGTCTAAATAAAAATGAGTAATTGTTTGCCCACTTTACGTATATTTCTGTTTAATTTCGCTGTTTTTATATATATGTTTATATTTTTTTTAATTAAAATATGATTTTATTACTTTTATTTTCGTTATTTTTTCATTCACGAATCCATCCTCACTTTTACCATTAGAAAAAACTATAAATTATAACTGAAATAATCATTAAAATGATTTAATATCATGTACTCAAAAACCCTTTACAACAAAAGAGTAGAGGGGGTAAAAAAAAATTGGACCAAAAAATTGGCCGGTAAGATCCACATTATTAATCTTTGACCTTTTGTCAACTCAAATCCATTGGTGGAATTCGGTCCTCACATTTTGCATACTCAACTACCTCTAGCGCCCGGTCTAATTGACGATATTTAAAGTTCTACAGCCCATTTAGCAAGACAGCGCAGAAGCAGGTAAAAGGGCCAGGCGAAACTTCATACTCATTCATTTCAAAACTACTTTTAAAAAAAAAATTTTTTTTTTTTCAATATTTCGAAAGTATAATCCTTTAAGAATTTTTGTAATGGTATTGACGATATTTAAAGTTCTACAGCCCATTTAGCAGGTCAACGCAGAAGAATTTTATTTTTGTTTTTGTTTACGAATAAGTAAAAGAGACAAACCTAGACCCACCACCAAGGTCCGTATTTATAAGGAGGGCAACTTCAGCGCAGTTCCTTAACTACTTAGAATATATATATTTTTTTAAACAATATTTTTGTATACTATTAAAGTCATTTAATGTATCTATAAAGTTTTAATAGTTCTCTGTTTTCATTTAAAAACAAAAACCCTAAAAACTCGTCGAATTTAAGGGGGCTAGACCAACTCCCCTTAGCAGTTTGAATTTATTCAATTATTATTTTAATTATTAATTATTATTATATGTTTTAATCTGATGTAAGTTTTATCAAGTTATGAAAATAAGATATTAAAAATAAAGCATAAAAATGCATAGGTTGTAAAAAAATATTTAGCGGTTTTAGGGTTACGTAGCACCCGGCAAGACTTTACGGAAGAAAGTAATGTTTTCAAATAAATCAGACTCTGATATTTATTGTCATGAGTCATAAATGCATGTTTCCGCTCCGTTGCCGCGATACGAAACAGTATACAAGTGTTTTCGTCATAGAAAAGGTTGTTTAAAATGTTTGATGTCATTTTGATGTTAATTTATGAAATGCAGATACATCCGATTTACTGTCCGAACCTAACCTAACCGTCTGTAGCCAGTGACTATATATGGGTTAAGTTATGGAGGTTGTGTGGAAGTGAAGGATATTTTTTTTAATAGGCAGGACCAATCTACCAATGATTAATCAGCCACCTCTGGTCTGGAGCTCCAAAATACCCTGGACTCTGTGCAGAAACGGGCGGTCCGTTTGGTAGATTCTCCCACCTCAACGAACGGATTGTAATCTTTAGAGCACAGGCGTCGGGTGGGAATACTATCCCTGTTCTACCGGTATTTCAATGGAAGATGCTCTAAGGAACTAGCGTCATTGATCCCTTCGGCACCGGTGCATAGTCGGGAGACACGCCAAACGCGTGCCCAACGGTTGTCAACCGTACACGGTTGACATTTTTTACGTGAGAACGGGTCGCTTATTGACTCGTTCTTGTGTTCAACAGCTCGGCTATGGAACGATTTGCTAGCCTCTGTGTTTTCTCCTTTCTACAACATGGGTCTCTTCAAGACCAATGTTCATTCCTTCCTATCCTCAAAAAGACCCTCCACACAACATCTCAAATGAGGGAAATTATTTTCCTCAGGGCCTCCTGTGTGAAGTTAATTCAAAAAAATAATCATACCTTTGGGAAGAATCACTAAACTCTTTTACTTCTTTTCTTCTGAGATAGATATTTTCTGTTGAAGTCAGTCACTGACTTATCTTACATGTCAACACAAGGCTCAAGTCATATATGTGAAGTGATATAATTATTATATGCACCTAAAAAAGGGTAAAGTTTGTGAAATGTAATTAGATTCACTGTTGTCAAAATAAATTAACATTTTATTTATTTTTAACAGTTTTTGTTTTATTCCAATAAAGAACAAATATTTTAGAACACGTAAGTAATCGTTAAATAATATTATCTAGATTACTAGATACTCCGATTCAAAGAGTGGACTGTATTTAAATTTGTATTTTGTAGACTTTGATGCTGACAAAAAATACGGAATACAAATGTGGAATTGGCAGGATCTGACTCACTTGCTGCTCTCTGGGTTGATAAATTTTTCGTCTTGGTCGATCTCGCGGTCCAGAGGGAAACCACTAGCGGTTATCACTGCTCAAGCAATAGAGACAGCAAGATAATTCCTGAACCATTTAATTAAGAATAAGTATTGTCAAACGAGTGTTTTTTTTTCTAATAGGAGTGATTTCCACCAAAAACAACAAAAAAATAGAATATTGATTTGACAACAATAAATTATATCATTTAAAATTTGTATTGTAAGGTTTTCTCTGAACAATATTGAAGTGAGCTACAAACGCAATATAATCAACCTCCTGGAATAACCAAAATAATTAGAAATTCGACGGTCAAAGATGACTTAGTAACAAACGTACATAATATAATTGTTCGAAATCGTTGTAGACCACCCCTCGCCTCCCTCCCCAAATGTTATGTATATAAACCGTAGGCTAAGAATAATTTGTACCAGTCTAAAGATGGCTTTAACGAGCTGAAACCGGTTACGGTCAATAATTAAAGTGGTGTAAGTTTTAAATTTGTTTTGTTGTAACATAATACTAACATTAACTTCATTTTATTTACCTCCCTGGCAAGGCGAGGTCCTTGATGTGACCGTATCTTTTTTAGATTTTCGGTTTCAGATTTTCGCTTGAGTGTTGCTAAAATTGTCTCCATTATTTAAATATATTATTATTTTAGTTGCTACAAGCACAATATTGTAAATCAATCAATAAAATTCTATACAACGGTTGTAATACAATGGATTTATATTTCCGGTCTTCATTGTAATAAAATAACACTTCTTTCCTTCAGCGATTCTAAATCCATTAAAAATAAACTAAAATCTAGGCATCTAGGGAAATTCAAGTACTTGACCATTGTTACTATCACCGTAATAATTGGTGCATTTATTCAACATCTTTTCTTACCGGTGCTTTCATCCGAGTTGACAAAGTCTCTAATCATTCAATAATCTCATATATTGTTCAACTAGACATAACGTGTATAGGTTGTTAATGGACGAACTGACTAACTTTAGCCAGCAATTCCTGATCTTATTTGGAGTAAATAATGTAAAGGGCACTTTAGACTACGGTGACATTTTGTTTTATAGCTAAGTAACCGCCAACCCCCCCCCCCCCCCCCCCCCACGACCAGAACTATTCAATCCCTAGTGTGTTTTTTTACTTTCGATTTTTTTTACGTGAAAAAAAGTCACCGAAGACCAAATTATTGACATTCTCATTTCTTTATCCAAATTATATATTAAATCATTTCCATTAAAAATAATCATAAAAAATCATGTTTGTACATCATACGTCCGACCCTCAGATTCATACCCATCTCTCATTTTTTTTTCCAGATATTCCTCTTCTTTCTTTTCCTAAAAATACCTTCCATACAGCATCCCCAAAGACGACATTGGCCATGAGGGAATTTTTTTTTATTTCAGGGCCTCCCGTATGGACCTCAAAAAAAAGCTTTCATTTGAAGTGTTAAGAAAATACTAAATGATCTTTTTGATTTTGCCTGAAAATTGGTGTACCTTTAATATATTTCCTTGTACAATCGACGACCGATTATAACAAAGTTAAAAAGTGATAATTCGTTTTGACATGTGAATTTTAAAAACACAACATTCATGACATTTGTTGAAATATTGCTTAAATATTGAAACCCTGCTGTGAAAATATTCTATAACATTTTATGTTCCCAAATAAGGCTTTATGGTACCATATTTTTTAAATTCAATGACAATACAAAGCAAACGTTTTTCTCGCAAGTGAAAAATTCGCAATAAGGAAATGAAATAACAGATAATGTGTTATTAAGGATAACGTTTTGGCAGCTTGCGAGTTTAAAGCACTGGCAGAATTCACATGCTTCATTTCGCGATTTCATAGTCCATTGCGAATTCGAGACGTAGTTTCTATCTCTAAATCAGCATTTCCTTTACATCATCACAAATGAGATAATTTCCCATCGTTTGAGTTCACTTTGCAGCTAACAATCGTCACTCGCTTTCTTCCCAGACTTCAGACAATGGGGCTGCTCACCGGAACATGACCGGGGAAATTATATATAGGCGGCGAAAATTCGCCAAATCTGGTCACTGCTTAAAAAAACACCCAAGTGGTAACAAGTGAACTAACTGATTCAAAATAAAACACAGCTACATCGTACATCGAAACAAAAATCTTTCGTTCTGTGATTCGAACTCCATACACACCCCTAAGTTAATTACGTTTTAGACATCAGTGTAAAAGCTTAAAGTAAAGTGGCTTTAAAAGCTTTGAAAATGAGTGTTCACAATCAGTACGTCTTCAACAGGTTCAGTCTAGCCATTATAACAGTTTTTTTAGTATCGTTTACAAAAGAGGTCCAGCTTTTGAATGATGTCCCGACGAACACAATTTCTAAATCCATTGAATTCAACGCGTGTTTGAAGCCTGATAGACCTTCTGGAGGTCTGGTTACCTGCTTAGGGCATCAGGCTTTAAGGCAGTTACAAGACTTGGAAGAAAGGGAAGAGTTTGCTTTGGCTGATGGGGTGAGCCTTAAAAGGGATGATGCGGGACCAAGAGATATCAGCAACTTTTTGGATAGGGATCCAATGGATTTCAGGTATGTGAAATTTAACACCTCTAGGTTTTATTTGACCCCATAAAATTACTTTACATTATCAAATTAAGTGCTAACAATTTTAAATAATACTCTCTGTTCATTAGTTTTGCTAAAATACTTAACTTAGTTTAATTATTAGGGAAGCAAAAAAATTCAATCGCAACCAAAAACAGTACGCATCCAATTGATTGGAATAATCGCCAACTCTATTATTCCAACTCTTGAAATGCAAAGAAACTATACGTTTAAGAAATAAACCTATCGTTAATAAATTATGTACCTTACATATCTGTTCCCTTTATTTATTAAAGTAAATCTACGAATTCGATTTAAGAAGTACTGTCACCACCCAGTATCAGCAAACTGGTTGTGGTACAATTTCTTTTACACAGTAAAGACAAGTTTCAACTCATGTGGTGTTAAACAGACTTAAGTAATTTCTTACCAACAATTTATTTCGCAGGGCTCTAGTTGAAGGGGCCAGCACCCTCATGAGTAGGCGTGCAATGCAGTGGGATATGAGCTACGTTCACCCCGGACTCACAATGAGGATTGGACCAACCTTGACGGCCAACAGCATCCTGGAGTTCGTTATAGATCCAAGGATCAGGGACCAGGAAAGAGTTGATCATGAACCAAGCACAGGTTTACAATATTTTTATGTTACCAGCATTCTTGCACATGCATTTATTAAAACGATTTTTTTAACGAGGTTTTGCTGAAGAGGTTCTTCGACAACCATGGCCTAAGGATCAAAGCAATGAATTTAAGAATATAAACACGTAATCTATCTCATCACATTAAAACTCAAAAAGAACTCCCAAGGTTATTTGGTAACATTTTTCGGCAAATATAAAATTAAAAACTGTCAAAAGAAGCCTTGAACAGTGGAAAGTGGAGGTTTCTGGTTTATTTTTTTATTTATTAAAATTACAGAGAAAATTTTGTACAAGAATTAGAGTAGACCCACAAAGCTGTCATACGGCAGCTTGTCTGCAAATTCTAACAATTTAAACATTCTTAATATAATATCTAAGAAAATATTTGAAAATACATTTATAGTTTTAAGGAAACACTAGAATAGATCACATAGTAGTATTAGATAATTTAACTTACAACTATAAATATATAAGATATTTCAATATACCTATCTAATAAAAGATATGTAGGCAGCTATATTAAGATATTCAAAGATACATGGAGTTTTCGTTCATTAACCATAGTTTTATCATTTTAGGACTTAGTCTCTCATTTTTTTCAAATTTTATATTTTTACTGATTTTATTGAAAATCACTGGTTTTAGATATTCAAGAGTACGGCTTCCATATTTATTTAATATTCGAGGAGTTTTTAGGCCCTTTCCTTCTCTAAATCTTGTGGTATGTTTGTGTACAAGTAGGTGTTTGTAAGGGCTTTCCCCCAAATTATCCATAATAGTAGTGAACCAGTGGAGACCTTTTATTGTAAGTAGGCTCTCTGAGCCATACAGTAGTTTTAAGTTATGTCTCTGTTTGTAAATCTTAGTTGTGACAATTTTCAACAAGATAATTATGACGCGAGATCATGTTCCAAACATAGAGGAAATTTAACGTTTTTAGAAAACTCTCTACAGTTTAACCATGTATGTCCACACGTGTGTGTTTTTATGTGTGCTTGCGTGTGTGTTTGTGTTTACGTGTGTATCTGTGTGTATTTGTGTGACTTTGTGTGTGACCATGTAAATGTGTGTGTGAGTTTAATATTTTAGCTCAATCATCTAAAATATTCTGAAAAAATCTCAAAACGCAATTTAAAAAAAAATTTCAAACAGAAGTGAGGTATAATTTTATTTCCTTAAATATACAGTGATGCTGTGCTATTGTAGTTTATACCAGTGGTGCGGTTATTCCTCTAATAGAACTTATTCTTTTACTTGCATTTAATTGTGGAATATTATTTTTATTACACAAATCTTTGTGTAATTGAAGGAGTGCAATTCTGTTATAAGTGGGGGAACGGGAAAACCTTGGAATACTTAATCGTTGGCTAGTAATAAGGCTTTTTAAAGATGATTTTGATAAATATTTTTTTAATGGTCTTAAGTAGAACTAGGGATGACTTATACGCACCCCCCGCCCAAACCACGATAAATATAATTGTAAAAAGCTTTATCCGCATTATTATATGCATAAGCGACTCTAATTTAACCATCTACACGGGACTCCAAGTATTCGTGTCGTAAATCCCATCTCAAGTTATGTCGTATCTAGATTCCGTCGGTTTTTTAAAGATAGAATTAGTCTGCCTTCGCCCTTCTAGATAAACTTAACACCCCCTTATTTTCTTTGAATCTTCTACGGCTCCCCCCCTCCCCCCGAGAACCTCCAGCGGCCACAACGGGGCGTTATCGCCCGCTTTGAGAAAGACTGATCTAGAAGTCTAATCTTCAATTTGACAGAACACTGGAAGAAAAATTATGTAACCAAAAAACCCTTACCAATCCAACAATTTTTCCAAAATTCTTTTCCTAACAATCTGTGCGTGTTATAGACAAATACGTTTCGCTAATTTGCATATAACGTTGTGATATGGGAAATTTCCTGATTCACTCTCACTTTTCGCATTGTAATGATTGTGATCCAACCGTCTCAAGATTAAATCTAATTTTGGTAATCCATTCAATGTAACACTTGCAAATTCTCGCAAATATACTTTCCCACCGGATGTGGTAACAACACTTTTCCCACGAGACTAATAAATTAAGCAGGCTGTATTCTTAGCTGGACAGAGAAACAAAACACAACCTGCTTCTGTCTGCCATCTATTAATGTTTTCCAAAACCTCTCAGACCTTTCTCTTTGATTCGAAATTGGAAAGTATTCAGCTTCTTGTGAAAATTAAGAAAAGAGTTTTATGGTTTTCTCGCCGCAAGTTTGTGGCGCTTTACCCTCGTGCCCTTTGGAAAACAAGATTCTATCTAAAATTTGGACAAAGTTTGACTTATTTATTTAATATTCACGGTATCATCAAACGATATTTGTGTGTCATATTTAAATAGAAGCAAAAAATATACTAGAAACATTTTTTAAATAACAATTAAGTTTGGCATTCGATCGTAAAATGACATCAGGTATAAGGCAATTTTTTTTTTAAATTTTATTAATTTTTGTTATATTAAAACCACACAGGAGGTCCCGGGGTAAAGTAAGAGATATAAAACCTACATAAATTCGAATTATAAAATATGTATAAGAAGACAAGGGTTAAATAAATTTTGGTTGAAAGGATTTGATCTTTTTGTATCCAGATTCCGCGCAGTTAAAAAAATCCAATTTTTCAAAGTCAATAACAAATAGTTCAGAACAGATGCGATACATCACTTGCCGAAGAGAAAAAATTCTTCATTCTTTATGATTAATCGAAATATATAACGAGCGGGTACTTAAAAAAAAACCAACAAATTGGCCATATTTTGGCCTGCAAACGAACTAGGGTATTTATATTTGGACAAAATGGGGCCAAAAATACGGAAAAATCATTAAATTAAGCCAAAACAACAATTATTAAAAAAATCAAATGGAACCCCATTGCTACGAGTAATGGATTTTCAAAACAAAAACGTAGTTTGTATTTTTTTTTTGCTTTGTTGGTAGGATAAATGCCCCCTGTTTTTTTTCCCTTAGAATGTTCAACATGAAGAACCGACGGTCCCAAATCGTCTAAAAATTGAAAATGGTTTTGTTGGCTTATGTTACTCTCCTTTTGATCATTTGAAAGTAAGTAATTTCGGAATTTTGTAATAAATTAAAATAAATAATATGTAATGTCTTGTTCGCTACACATTTTGATCTCAAAAGCAGTAAAAATGCTGATAAATTAGTATACCCGTCGATACAATTAAAATACTTTCTGTATTATCACGTTTCATAAATTTTAAGTGCATGTATTTTTATTATTTAGTTGAATTTTTATTTGAATACCTCAATTTCTCTGTCTCAAAGCAATGGCAGTTAAGTCTGTATTCTTCAAAGGTCGCTTTTCGTAATGTTTGATAAACTGACAACATATTTCATTTACAAAATTTATTTTGGACCTTTTCAATAATATAAATCAGTAGCCACAGCCAACCAAGAAATTTTATATCAATGTTTGCGTTCAATTTGTTTGCAAATATATTGCAGGTCTTTGATGGTACCAATCTGGTTCTAATTTTTAGTAAATAGACTTTTTATATTATATTTGCGGCACATTCCAGAGTGGAAGATACTATCAGTATCGCCTTGGTGTAAGACAACAATTCAGAATTGAAAAGTTGCTTGAAATTACTTTGGCCGTGTTTGGTGACCAGATCTGAATAGCCAGGTACTTCCCACCTTCCTCTTCCCCATCTCCTTCCCCTCCCCTCTACTTTCAGCCTCGCAATACCCCAATTGGGGATGCAATAGTCTCACTGGCTCCAGACGGGAGCACTTGGGACTCTTGTGCGGTATTCATACAAAAAAAATATTGATTATTCTTTTCTTTTCTCTTTCTTGATTTACTTTTTGTAAACATGGCTTGAATATTGTTAATGAGGCAACTTTGAACAATGACTTCATGGTTTTTGCCAATGAGTTCGAAATCTGTTTTAAATAATCTGTTTTAAATAAATGTAAACAAGAACATTTTCGCAATGTTACTAATAATTTACATTATTTTTCTGTTATTTCAGCCCGTCTCTTCGCCCGCAACCTCCTAGTTCCCTTTCTCCTTGGTTTCAAGTTCCAGCTATCAACACTGCTACCCATCCTGTTTGGCTTGATCGTGCTGCTGTCCAAGAAGGCACTGATCCTCAGTAAGATTGCTGTGGTGGCGGCCAGCGTCTTTGGCATACAGTCCTTCACTACCGGATCCGGCGGAGGTCTAGGAGGGGGTTATGGAGGTTATGGGGGGTATGGCGGTGGACAAGGTTAGAACATGAAGATTATTTCAACCAGTTTTATTTTTATATTATCTACTTAACTTTTTAAGTAAAATAATTCCCATCAAGACCTTTGTCATCTTTGGAGATGCTGTGTGGATGGCTTTTTTTCGAAAAGGATGGTGAGGAAGTTATGAGAAGGAAAGCGATGTGAGGGGTTGGTTTGAAATCTAGGATCAGTATGTCCGTGAGTAACTGATGTACGAATCCAACCCTCCCACTGCAGTGCAAAGCGGTGTTCCGAGAGTCTTGTGGAGAGATTCAAAGGTCTCCCTCAATAAATCTTTCCTGATCTGACCTGCCATGCAGTTGGGGGGCAGATGCATCCGACAAACCTCACCCCAGGAATACGAGCACCCCTGCTAAGCCACCAAACATAGCGAGTCACTTGGACAGAAGTGATAGTTGTCTGTTTTCCAAATTGTTTTCATAAACGCATGCATACTGACTGTTCTTTAGGAAAAACATATTTTGACTGGTGCAGGATACTCTGTATCAGTTCAGAGTATTAAAAATGTCAAAAGTGAATTTTAGACACCAATCTTTTCGAAAACCTATAAATAATTTAATGTTGACAAAAATGAAGATATCATTGATCATGGTGGCGAATCATAAAACTAATAATACATGACAAACGTCTCCAGAGTAAAAACATATTTAATTCATTAAAACACAAATATATTTCGATCACTGTATTAAATTAACTAGATAATTTTTCTTTCCGGGAGAGTGCGACATTAACAGTAACATTAAAAAAACCTTCTTAAAATATTCTGTAAAGGCTACTTAAATATTTTCCTTGTCTGTAATAAAGGCTTTTTATTCTCTATAGACGTTATCCAGCTGGGAGCTTTTCCAACACAAAGAAACTGAGAAGAAAAAGATAATAACAAATTAAGAAAAAAAAATGATTTGCAAAAAAAAAAACTTTGATACATTTAAATGGCCTAGCAAAATGAACCATCACCCCTTTCGCTTCATTGTGAATTGAAGAGAATATGTTTACATTAATATACCAAGACCTTTCAGGTCTGTCAGCCTACGGAAACCGCTACCAGTCCGACAATTTCTACAAGAACGCCGAGCAGAAGGGTCCCGAGGACAACATAGACCCCTACTACGCCCAGTCCTCTGCCTACTCCGCTGGACATCCCGTCAGTCAGGATGATATCAGAGACCGATTAGAGAAGCTGTTTGTTACCAAGAGGAGTCAGGAGAGGCCCGGTGCTGGAGTACGAAATTTTGCATGGGACCAGTAAAAGTATGAAGAACTTTAGGGAGTGAATTATTTTGACACAAATTCGCCTTTTTGATATCGTATTTCGTCAATTTCTTGAGAGATATTAACAGCTTTGTAAAAAAAAACATTCTGAAAACCAGTTTACCTATTTTTGACCACTTGAGGTAGGAAAAATATCTTTATTTCTCCATGAATAAGTCAAATCTTTCAGTGGCCCATAAAAATATAATTAGTATTACTTTTAGATTATTTAAATTTAATTTTAATTAGGATAACTCTCATTTAATAACTTTTGAATGGTACTCCCATCAATGCAGTATATCGTTGAAGAAGAAGATAATACTAACAAATCTAAACGAAATATGAAAAACACAAGACACAGAAAAATAGAAAGCTAAAACGGACGCAACTGGGACCGTTTTATCCCGGTAAAACTGTCCCAATTGCAACCGTTCTCAACTTACGAAATTCCCAGATATTCCCATCAATGTAATAAATCATTGAAGAGAAGATATTACTAATAAATCTAAACGAAATATGAAAATAAGCAAGACATAGAAAAATAAAAAAGCTAACGATCGCAACTGGGACCGTTTCGTCCCGTTAAAACGAGAGGTTCTGGGTTCAAGTCTCGGAACGGTCGCAACTGGGACACGAACCCAGTACCTTTCGTTTTACTGGGACGAAACGGTCCCAGTTGCGACCGTTTTAGCTTTTTATTTTTCTGTGTCTTGTACTTTTTCATATTTTGTTTAGATTTGTTTTACCTTCTTCTTCAATGATATTGTTATTTTATATCAAATCTACTTGGCATTTATAACTTAATAAACGTAATGAATATTGGGTTCCAGATTTTTTTACCATAATTAAAAATTTTAATTAGGGGTATTATGGTTTATTTATTTAATTTATTATAATAATTGTTTGAAAATAAATTTATGAAAAACTAACAGCAACAGGGTTTAGGAAAGTTTAAGGGCTAACAGTGTACGCTTCTGCTTATCTCATTATTCTATATTTTAATTTTAACGCATTTAGCAATACAAGTTTTTTTTAACCGTGATTGTATCGTGTAAAAATTTTGGTGTGAATTATGCGTGGGAGCTAAAAAAAATTTTGTTTTGTAAACTTTAATTTAATCTAATTCTTTGTTTTCTTAATTGGAAAACAAAGAATTGTGGTGGTGTTTTTTTTAAATTATTTATATAAATTGTAAATAAAAAATTTAATAAGTAAAAGAAATTCATTTTAAGGCTTGTGTTTTTTTTTTAATTTCCCTTAATAATTAAAAAAAGATTACGTTATTTTAATTGTCAAGTTTTAATTTAGCCTGACGCGTTGTAGATAAATTAATATATTTTGTTGAAGATTGATTGGATTGACTGGGTTAGTTTATAATAAATACGCTGAACACAAATGTTTTTATAATTTAAAACACAAAATTTAGGTGAACATTTGACACAAAATTTCAGTCATATTAATGTTGCAATTTTTCAGTCAAACACATTTTTTTTAATTAACGAAGCAGGTTTTAAACAAAATATTTAACCGATTTTTCACCACGACAGCATAGTTGAAAAAATTGTAAACAATGGTTATTAAAACGATTTTTTGAAACATGTTTGTAGACTGGTTAAAAGGTGAGTCCCAACTGCTCCCAAGCGTATGGATCCACTCCAACTATGGAATCTCCAATGTTGTTACGGTGAAGGTCATGGGAGGGGAAGAATAAAGAAGATAGGAAGATTGGAAAGAACCTGGCCATTCAGATGTGGTCGGCAAACAAGGTTAGAGCCGCTTTATTTTTTTTAATTACTCTTTATTTGGTAGGTAGTATTATTTGTTATTCGTTTCGTGCACAGTAATATTGTTTACTGTTTATTTTATGTTATGTCGTTAATATCGTTTTTTATATTATATGTAATACGTCGTTTTGCTTTCAAACATACATTTTTTTTACATTTTGGCACAAAAATGGAAAAAAAATCTTTAAACATAACCATAGATCACACGAGATCGTATAAAATCGGAAATTTTTTTATCTAATTTAAATACCGATTTTAAAGTTATTCTCTTTCTCCCTATGCTACTCCCACCCCCACTCTCCCTTGACTCCTCCTCCTATCTCTCCACCAACCAGGCTCTGATTTCTCTCCCTCTCTCTTTTTATTGTATTTTCCTCATTATCTTAACTCTGGACTGTAATTAAGTTTATATTTTTATTGTCCTGAAGAAGGTTGAAGTCAACCGAAACCGGTCGACAAATATAAACCAAAATAAAGTGGTTTTAAATAAAAAACTTGTTTCATTTTCAAGAAACTGTTTCTTGCGTGATCTTTCCCATGTGTCCTTTCCCTTCCCGCGTTTCCTTCCAATCTTCCCCGCCTTCCATCTCCCGCTTCCACCCATCCCACCAACCCTCTCTCCCGCGAATCCCTCCCGCCCTTCCCACGTCCCCCTTTTCCCTCCTACGTTCCCTTTCAACCTTTCATTATTATTTTGCGTAGAAACCTTCGCGGGCATGCGTCCAAAAAATCACCAGACTTTCATCGAAATCGAATGAATGTATTAGGAACGCATAAGGGACAAATAAAGAAATATTCATTTGTATATAAATATTAAGATTAAAGTGATAATTAACTATCTAATTTTTTTTCAAATTAATTAGTTGAACCTTAAATCAGATGTTTTAATTAAATGAACACAATATTAGCGAAACTCTGAAAACAGATAAATTAGGAAAAGATACGGTCACGTCAAGGACTCAAACTTAGGACCTACGCCTTGCTGGGGCGTAGCTGTACCAACTGAGTTTATCTATCTATCATCCACTTCTTGCTGTCTTGCGCTGCGTGGAGAGCCAAGACCACCTGACAGTGATATTTAAGGGCACTAATCTGTATTCATTTTGGAAGAGCTAAGCATCCCCAATTAACAAGACATCAACATTCGCCTACTTCAAACATACTTTGGATATTGCTCCTTGGAGATTCCAACTTGCAGAAACATAGTCACTGGTAAAGTGGAAGGTAGAGAAACCATAAAAGGCCACTAATGCTCTGGAGTGACCAAGTGTCCCTGCGTCGTCGTTGTCTCTAAGTTGCATCGTTATCCGCAGCCCTTTTTTTATTTTTTATTTACTACATTCTTATGTGCCTTGAAGCCAGCAAAATCAGCAATCATCAGCCGCCGAAGATCATATGTACAAACGTGTCTGTTTATGTTATGTTGGGAGTGGGAAGGAGGCGGTCATGTCTTTTTTTGGAGTTCTTCCGCATTTGCCTTCGGGAATGAGGAAATCATGAAAAACTTCATCCGGGAAGATTCGGCCGGCAGTCAACATGAAACTGAACGGCCTTCAGTAACATCAGTATATAAAGTCCTGCATAGTGTGGTGTGTGTATTAACCTACTTTATGGAATTTTAGAATCAACGTACATAAACATACAAACTTATAAAAAAGGATATAAAAAAGGTCTACTAGGCGTTATGTCATTCTTGAATTGTATACTGAATCGTAGGATGGGGATCTGTTACGCATAAGTACCTACATAACCTGAATAAAATTCAAAAAGGAATCATAAAGACCATACTTAAAGTACCCATTAGAACGCCTTCAATTGAAATTTTCAATAGCTTCGACGTACCAAATTTACAACAAATATATGCCAAAAAATATTATTGAAGCTATTCAAAAATACTGAATCCTGTATTAGATCGTATACGCATAACACTAGATCAAATAAAAATGACATAAAAAATATTCCAATTTATAAAACCACATTCGGACAAAGAAACTACACATACTTTGCAACAAAAATCTTTAAAATTCTTCCCCAAGACAAAAAATTAATAAAAATTTCTAATGAGTACAAATCAAGAATAAAAATATGGCTGAAAGAGGTCAATGAAAAAGCCCTAATGAAAACACTAAAAACGACAGAGAAGACAAATAAACTACATTCAAACAACTTTAGTCCACCTCGGCACAGGACCCCCTAGTGAGGAAGACAAAAAAATACAATATCTATACTTACTTAAATTCACCATTATATTTTGTTTATACAATTATTTTATACAGTCGCTAAAATAAAAATAAAATATGCACTCCACGTGGCGCTTGACCGCAAGGAGTGGAGGAGGCTTGAGGATTGAGCTTGAGGCAGGAGGCTTTCCACAATGGACATTAGAGTAGGGGTCACAATCCTTAGCAATGAGCAACCGACTTGGGAAGAATGGGCTCTTTGCTGTTTCAACAATAATGTAAACATAAATGAAGTAATAAGTAACACAAAAAAGTAAAATGGAACAAGCATGGGCATGTAGGTTGTAGGTATAAAGTGGTATACGCACAATGAAAGTATGCTATCAATTGAATAAAATTAAGTCAAATGACCTCAACTAAACATAAATAAACATTTACCTTTTGACTACCAAATTCGAGAAAGTAAACGGATTCCCATGGGAAATAATCCCATTACTACGGTTATGGCCCAAATATTATTTAAAACACATCAGAAACGTTTAAAAGCAGAGTGAAGTAAACCCAGCTTTCTAGCATAAATTAAACATAGCGTTACATACATAGATTACAAGCAAAAGACATAGACTGACAGAGGCATAACGAAGATCACCAAGATGAACTTGTCAGGACGCTGATTTTCTTCATATTCTGTACGGTTTGGAAACATAAATGTACTTGAAATGTGGTACTGGAATAAAATGCTCATGTTTCTTTAGACAGCCACATAGTACAAAGACCATTCTGGAGGAGCTAGGCGTCAACAATAGGCTTTTAACGGTTTGACTACAGGTATTTTGGAGGTTGTTTGCCAAATTGAGGACTCCAAACTTAGAAAAACTCATAATCATCGGCAAAATGGAAGCAAAGAAAGGTCACCAATGAATGTGTGACTATTTATCACTGGCATCCGTGACGGCCTGGCGTTAGTGACCGCAGTTTTTAAGGCAACAAAAGAAAAAGAGCGTAGATTAACTAACTAAACGTCATATTATAATTTCCCACAGTTGTAGAAAGATATGATGAAATCAGGTCTCACAATTTTGTTCGGCCACAAATTACTACATCTTCCTCATCCACATCCAACCATGACTTTTTTTCTGTCATTCCGAAGTTTGGCATGACGAGACTCCAGTATCTGATCCACTTGATCAAGCCATATGTTCTTGACGTCCCCGAATTTTTACTGCATTCATTTGCATAATTTTTACTGCATGCATTTGCAAACAATATATTTTTTTTTATTTTCATCAAGTTTAATTTGTGGAACCTTATTTAAACATTTTTTTTTCTTTCATCGGTAGTCGTATTACATCACCATTCTATTACGCTCTCAATTCATAACGGAAATAACCCTTACCTAATATTTTTTATATACACAGGTTGCATCAATCAAGTTGTTTCTTTGGATCTTATCAATTGAAGTGCGGTGATTTTTGTGTTTTACTAGCGCA
This sequence comes from Glyphotaelius pellucidus, assembly GCA_936435175.1. Classification (NCBI taxonomy): domain Eukaryota; kingdom Metazoa; phylum Arthropoda; class Insecta; order Trichoptera; family Limnephilidae; genus Glyphotaelius; species Glyphotaelius pellucidus. The sequence goes on from OW386558.1 coordinate 4,436,516, forward strand.
GACTGTTCTAGAATTTATAGAGCTGGCAGTGTTGACACAGATATTTTAAAAGCATTGTTTATCAATTATAGACATCCTCAATTTTTTTTTTGTAATACAATATTATTACATATTTTTTCTATCAAATAATAAGACATCAGAATCACCTTTCGAATGAATACCGCAGATCACCTTAAAAATCATTAGTGATTTAGTTTCAGATGTCAAGTTTTGACCGATTAAATCTGCCAAAAATTACAAAAAAAACGAAATACAGAATTATTACTAAAACAAAATTATTTTGAAATCACTTTATCACTTATGATAACAAAATTTTTGAAAATCATTTTGCAGGAATATTTTACATCGCGAAATTATTAGTTTGAGAGCATTTTATAGAAGTGAACTTAATGACGAGAGACGGCATTTCTTTCAACCATTAAAGATTATAAAGAGCAATTGACGTGCAGGGTGGAATAATGTGGAATAATTCGTGGACCACTGGTAGTCTATTTTAAATGAATAAGATTTATTGAAATGTTGTAAGTGATTCAATTGATTTTGAAAATATCTTCTCCGCAAAGACAAGAACGTAAATACTATGTAACAAGGTGCGTAAAACTACAGACCAAATTAAATTCACGTTATTTCACGCCGCCATAATCACCTCTCATGTTTGCCAAACTCAGCTAATTAAACCAACTTAAGCCATATAAGTGTACTGCACACAGCATTCAGACTGTCACGCTCTGATCTACATGAAGATTCTAGTATAAAACCAAAAGTTGTCCAAAAAATGGTACAGTTTAGCCTTGCGATCATCTTCAATAACACGTTCCTTACACAGTGTGTAAAATATAATTCAATATGTTGTCTTTATTGAAGTTTATGTTGGTTTTGTGCGTGGTTTTCATTGTTGTATCATCGGCGGAAGAGTCTAGTTTGAGAAAAGAAGGATTTGATTTTGTTTTATCCTTAAAACATTGCCTGCAGCACAAGGGAATGCTGGATTGTGTTAAGAGGAAGGTTGTAGATAAACTGGACCAACAACTGAAGAGCAACAGGACTATTGAGATTACGGATGGTGTTTCTATAAAGAAGGATCCTCAGTGGGAAGAGAACAGTGTTGCAAATTCGCAGAGATCAATGAAAGGGATGTCGCTGAATGAGATATTGACTACCAAAGTTAAAGAATATCTTTCGTCACTTGTTATCCAGTTCAAGATGAACGATAATATCGAAAGTAGTGTTGGAGAAAGTGAGTACCGTTATTTTTTTTCCTGTGTCTTAAGCTTTATTCATAAATTTTCAACTTGTTTGTTGATTTCTTGTTTTTTTGAAAATTCAGAAAACTGTTCGCCATTGAATAGAAAAATCTTTCGAACGGTGAGCTCTGACTTCATGTAATTTTTCAGTATTATCTATTTAGAAATCGACTAACACAATTTAAAATATCAAATTAACTTTCACAAAAAAAAAGACACGGTGTCACGTTGCGTACCGAAATTTGTTCACATTTGAGTTTTAAAAGAGATAGCGTTTTCAAAAATGATTTTATCTGGCGGAGGCTCAGCGTTAATAAATTTAATTAATAAGAACTTTAAAAAAAGAGCTTATACTATTATAAATTATATTAAATTATATAAATATGAACGAAAAACAGTACGTTAAGTTGCGTAAAATGTTTTAACAGTGACTATAAAGTAATCCACAATATATTTAATTCTAAGTAAATGAGCATTTACAATATTTGAGGTGGTGTGGTTTTGAGTGTACTAAAAGATTATCCTAATTTTGCAGCAAGGGGAAGAAAGCACCACAAGCACATGCAGATGCTAATGTACGGAGCAATCGGAATATTCGGAGTTTTAGGTCAACTGTTCATTGGTAAACTGGCCATCGTCTCAGCTGCAGCCCTTATGATCGCCAAGATAGCCCTTATGTTATCCCTTCTGGTAAGATATAAGCTCCAAGCTGCCCTGAAGAGTGCTCGGCCCTTCTGTCCTGCATTTGGTGGTTTATCTCAGTATGGAAACTCTCCGGTTTCTTCTTCTATCTACTATCTTCTATTTCTGTTCCTCACCTCTCAAGTGAGGAATCTTGGGTGCTCTTCATTCATCTCGTACTATCCTGGCTTAAACTACTTTTGGTAAGATAAAAAATGCTTAAGTTTTCACATTTATTTCAATAGTTTTATTTAGCCCAAATTCTCCACTCAATCTCTTTATCTCTCGTGTGGTACTTCAAAGTTGTGTCGTGTTCATCAATTTAATAAGCTTTTCTTGACTTGACTATTCTTTGCATGGTGGCAAATTAAAACATGATGCTCTTACTACTTTTGATTGATTGCTTTAATTTCTGTTTCATCATTCTGCACAGTGTTTTTGAATTTTAAAGGAAACAAAAAAAAAATTATAGTTTGCTATTTACGTCTCCTAACCTTACGAAAGGTGTTAATGATAATTATTTATGTTAAGATGAAGCTATACGTTAGATCCTATTTAGATTCATCTTTACGACAAATCGGTTTACAATACGAACATCAAAAAATATGCTACGGATAAATTTAAGCTTTTACTAGCTTTTCTATGTATTGGAATTACAATAAAATTATTGTTTTTAGGTTTTCACGGCCAAAAAGAATTTTTTTTATGATTTTTGGGGTGTTATGCCGTGTTTCGCTACCTTGGGCTCATCTGCCCTGATGATGGACACTGTAACGCTGTCCGAAACGTTGGCTACAGAAGGAGGTAGCGAAACACGGCATAACACCCCAAAAATCATAACAAAAAAAAATAATATTATTTACATAACAAAAAATATAAGCGTAAACCACTAAAAAAATGTTTTGTTCATGACTTAACTATGAAGTAATATATGAAACATTTTTTTAAAAATACTTTTTTATGGTTAAGACTATTTTTGAGTTTTGTATGTTCTTACTTTTTCATTCTTATAAAATTATGCACAAAATAAATAAAAACCACTTTTTTGCTAACTTGCCTCGTGCAAATACGACGCGCAATTTCAAATTTTGTATGGCATGAGAATCGAAAAATTTCTAGCATTTATATTCCTCTTAATAATATAAGTATTATAGAGCTTACTAGCCAGTTTTTGCTTCTATGAAATTTTGAGCCAGCGTCGTGTAGACGGAAACGTTCAGTTTGGTAGCAAAATTTAGAAAAGATGATAAAATCATTTTAATCTACCCAAGTTATTATTTAATGCTTAATTTGTTAATTTTTCAGTCAGGGTTGAAAAAGCTCACTAGCAGTGGTGGCAGTGAAAACCACGTGGTCTACACGTCTGAGCACGGATCACCCCATGGCGGAGGCTGGTCTAGGTCAACAGTGGCCCAGGACATCGCCTACAGAGGTCAACGCCGACCAGCCATGGAGATGAACCCTTCCATGGGGTATTCAGTCTACGAGGACTCCCTGAAGGCAGATATGGACCCTTCCGGGAAATAATTAACCTCGGAGAGTGTGGCTGTTAAATTATGAAAACACCTGTTTTATTTATAGTAGATTTTGTTGGATATTTGAACCTGATTCATAATAATTCACTAAGTGAATATGTCACGGTTCGATGCATGTTTCATGAAAATGCCACTTTTATCTTGTGAAAAGAATATGAACGTTTGGTGGAATTGAATATGTTTCCTACACGTTTAAAGATGACAGTTTCAACAAATAACGATGCTTTAAAATCGCATTTACGTGGTGAAGCTAATTTTATTTTTGAATCAAGAATTTAACACAACAAAGCAATATTTTTTATGTTTATATAAAAATGTTTGTTCGAAAAAAACTCCGAAACTACTTAACCGATTTTAATGAAATTTAGCTTACTGTATGTAATTTTATCCAACTTAAGAGATAGGACAATTTTTATCTCGATTACTGACCTCAATATTTATTATTGCGGAATAAATGTTTGTTTTCGGACAATGCTCAGTAATTATTTGTAAGTTCCATAAGTTTCTAAAAGATGGCGGTGTGAGTTAATTTATCGAAACAACCCTTGGTTATCCGGGTTGGGTAGATGGCGTTGTGTTTCAATTTCACACCACAGCAACGCGTGGCCGGGTCAGTCGGGTATTACATAAATTTGAAGATTGACTCCTTACAATTTTTTTAACTTATTGCCTGGAATTCTTCTTCCTGGTTGTTGTTTCTTGAAGACAAATTAATAGCCTGAAACCATTTAAAAATAAATTCACGGATAGTCGTGATAAGAAAAGCGTTTTACCTTCATTAACATCTGTACCGTGAGCTTGTAACCCCTTATGGTATACAACACGAACGAAGGACATTGTTTTATTTAATCGAACTTTTAATCGTTCGGTCTGCACTGGAAACGGTACTGGAAACAATAAAAATAACACAAAATTGGATTATAAATCATGAAGCTTCTCTAAGTGGAATCAAATATGCTCCCAAAGTGAAGTCATTTAGGAACCAAAATTATCATAATTAAATTATTATTTATTTAGGTTAAAAATGTATCATTTTTATTTAATACTGTGAAAGATGAATCAGATTTCATATGATAAGTGGAACAGAAACAAACTCTTTTATTATGTGTTCAGTAAGCGTGTAATTTATGAATTATTTTAATAAATGTGTGCATGTTAATCTATGTGTTTTTAACTAACTTGCCTAAACTAATATTCGGTGATAGACTATATAACAAGTTTTTGATGAAGAAGTGAAAAAATTAATGTTAATTTTTAAACATTGGATAGAGGGAGATATGACTGTGATTAGGTACGTGGTACCTGAATTGAAGATCAGTATAAATATCGTTTAAATAAATGTACAGTAAACATTTATTTATTATTATCATAATATAATGATTCCTCATCTTGAAGAATGGTTTGAGGTCAAAAAAACTGGGTAAGAATGGGTTTAATATTAGCTCCACATACGATGCCCTGAATAAAATAATTCTCCTCATGGCCTATGTCATCTTTGCGGATGCTGTGTAGAGGGTTTTTTTAGAAAATGAATATAGTATGCGAGGTGGATAGGAATCTGGGGTAAGTGCGTCCGTGAGCAACGGACTTATGAATCCAACCCTCCCACTACCCATTAGGGTACAAAACGATACTGTAAGAGATTCCTACCGGAAAGATTTTTTTCCCGGGTTACGAATGACCCAACAATGTTTGGAAATCTCCTACTGCCACCACAGAAATATGAAAAGGTCCCCCCCAATAAGTTTCTACTGATCCGGCCTGCCATGCAATTGATGGGCAGACGTATCCGCCGCCAAGACCTTCACCCCACGAACCCGGGAACCTCTGCTAATACACTAAACGTAACAAACCACTTGGGGTGACTTGTGGCAGAAGTGCTGGTTCCCGGGGCGGCGATACCCATACCCGCCTCCCAAATTGATGGAAGGCGGGCATGGATACTTTCAAAAATATAGGGGAAACAAAAGTTTATGCAATATCTTCAAAAACATTATCCATGAAAAGGTTTGCTGCAGAATTAATCTCAACAAAACTATAGGTTTTGCCGATTGCGAGTTTAAAAAACACAAAATTGAAGACAGGGTTTTTATTTTTTTTTTGTGAGAGATGCATTTTATGAATTGACACCGTATTTAAAGATAATATTAAAAGTAAACCGAACTACGTTTTGTCTGTACAAAAGTATTACCCAATTTCCTCTTAAAATTTTGACACCAATGCAAATATATACAGATATCGACCACCAGCGTGTCGGTACATTTTGCTTTTTTTGACAACTTACTTCTTACAGGTGTTTGAACCCTTCAAAAATCGTTACAATTGCCTAGTTTGAACACAATCAGCAGGCTTTAGTATACAAAGTGTAAAGGCAGGATTTCTTACCACACCTCACACTCTTTGACCTCTCCTAGATAAAGGGATAGATTAATACCTCCGTCACGGAAATACTGATCCTTACGTCATCAGGAATCCGTCCCATAACCAATAAATGTTTCCCGGCCGGCGGTACCCATCCCCACCTACCAAGTTTAATGTAATTATACTATACATATTCTACGATCTGAGACTATCACAGTAGTTTAAAAATAATTACAGTTTGTCGATTAGGATTTCCGTGACAAATTTGCATACTAATGCATGTTACAACTAATTTAGCCCAAACACGCAACAATTTCCAATTCACACAGATGGAATCGAAATTATAAAAGTACCTACTTGTTGGTTGTGCAACTATAAAGAAGATTTATAATAAATTATTATTTTAAAAAGCAAGATTAACTGTATGTTCTTATTGAATTTATCAGGCAATTCTGAAACTACGTACACAAATGCTATGATACATGACATTTTTTCTTATGTTATATGACATTTTTCTTTAAAAAAAGAGTACATAATTGTCCAGTATCCATTTATTATGTGTAGTTTGTGTCATAAATGTATTGTAAATGGAGAGTGTGAAATTCGAAAAAAAAATTACCACGGGAAAATCAGGATATCAACTACTTCCACTTTTTTTACACACTGGAGCCCTTTCCTCAGGACACGTGTGATCTTTATTGATGCTGTGTGGAGGGTCTTTTAAAGGAGAGGATGGAGTGAGCATAGGTCTTGAAGAGACCCACCGTCTGGTCATCCAGGCTGATAGTACCTAAATCCTTAATAAAGTCATCAAAGTCGAGGTTTTGTATTCCCCATTTTTCTCCTCTAGAACTGGGCCGATTTTTTTAACATCTGAATTAGAAGAATACAATACCATACATAAGTATCGAACATACGGTTATCGTACATACGTTTACCGTACAAACGTCTACCGTGCAAACTTCTAACCGTTTACCGTACATAAGTTTACCGTGCATACTTCTGACCGTTTACCGTACATACGTTTACCGTACAAACGTTTACCGTGCATCCTTCTGACCGTTTACCGTACATACGTTTACCGTACAAACGTCTACCGTGCATCCTTCTGACCGTTTACCGTAAATACGTTTAGCGTACAAACGTCTACCGTGCATCCTTCTGACCGTTTACCGTACATACGTTTACCGTGCATACGTTTACCGTTCAATCATTTACCGTTCAAACGTCTACCGTGCATACTTCTGACCGTTTACCGTACGTACGTTTACCGTACATACGTTTACCGTACACACGTTTACCGTACACACCGTACATAAGTTTACCAAACATACGTTTACCATACACACGTTTATTAGTAAGACCCATAGTATATTATTAAAGAAAGAAAAAATTCTAATGCCGTGAAAATCTAAACACAAAATTAATTTTATAATCATCTTTTTGTGGTCCACAGCCTGGTTATAAGGTTGCTAATACCAATCCTCCATTATAATATCCAAATGCTTATAATTTCCTAAATGATTTACAATTCAGCTGTCAATAAATTATCGTTATGTATTTTTTTAATTTGTTTATAATTTTAATCGGTTAATGCATATCAAAAAATTTAATTTTCATTATTTAATCACATACTTTAGTAATTTAATTTCCTTAGAGGGCATTAAAAATACATACTTAACTAACTAAGCAATACGCAGTTTCTCGGCAGAGGTGGGCAGAGAGGACGGACCACCAAAAAATTCCATCTCCTTACCTGGTTTACATTCATATATCGTCTCATCAAATATAATCGTCTGTTGTTCTTACTCTTGACAAGTATTTGGTTCACTTGAAAGTTTCTTTACACTCCTTTCTTTGTTCACTCGCTTAACACGCCCAAACTTTTTTTTTCTTACTAAACATACATTATTTTATTTTATTTTATTTGGGATACGAACAGTATGTTGAAATGAAGCATGATAACATTGGTAACATGTTATAGGTTACATTAATTTTACCAACTACAGGTTTCAACATGGATTTGATAAAAGAGAAGTGAGTTTAGTGATTTAAAAAGCTTAATTGAAAGATTAATTCAAGGAAAAGAAGAGCGTAGGACAGGGAATAGGTAAGATATTGATCAAAATAGAACAAGCTTTGTCAATTTTTTTAGAGTTAATATTTAAAATCTCCGTGGCTCGCTAAGAAATTTACGTAGTTGGCCAAAATTAGTTGCATTTACGTAAAAATCAGAGATATAATGAGCTGAGAAGCCTAACTTACTTGTCACCCGTCAACCCGTCAAAAGTGTTTCCTTTTTTTACATGAGATCCACACAGGAGGCCCTGAGGGGATGCTGTATGGAGGGAGGGAAAAGGAGGAGAGGAGAGTTTTGGAAAGGAAAAGGGTTGAAGGGGTGGGTTGGAATCTGGGGTTCAGTGTGTCAGAGTCATTCGCCTCCAATACCTAGACAAACCTCACCCCAAGAACCCGGTCCCCCCAGTTAATCACCAAACGTAGCGAACCACTTGGGGTGACCTATGGCAGAGGTGTTGGTTATCCAATTAAGGCTCCCGGGGCGGCGGTACCCATTCCCGACTCCCAAATTGTAAGATTAATAAATTGTAATGACTGCCTCAAAATACGAATTCCTGCCATAAAGTTTTAAAAATAATTTGTTACATACCTTTTTTTAGGATATTTCAGACGGCGTTACAGTGTCCGTCATCAAATTAACACATCTGCTCTAACGATGGACACTGTAATGCTATCATAACCCAAAAATATATCACGATAAAACACACCCACTTTAACGTATTCCTACATCACGACATGAAAATAAAAACAATGCGACATGTGAACAATTTTTTTTTCTTGCAGTTCACAATAGCAATCATAATCGCGGTAATGTTCGGTCTAATTTTTCTGTGATTAATAAACTTTAAAATGCACTTGAATATTCCTTTTTTTTCTAGTGCAAACGAAGGCCAATGATAAATAATTGGAGAAAGCAATAATACTATTTATTGAATGCAGTGGGAAGATGTTCGCTGTGAAACAATGCAGTTTAAAAAATCTCTTTGAGACAATGTAATTTGTAAAAAAACTGTGTTTTGATGTTGTGCAAATGGAGTGAGAAATCAATAATGAAAAGTGAGAAAATGAATCCATAATAACGTAAGCAGATTTGTTGAAGATAAAATTTATTTTTCATATTATTGTAGAGCTGGTAGTTAGGTAGGTTCATCGAAAGATTGAGATTTCTCTGATAATCATGTGGTCCAATAACACGTCTATGTACGTTAACATTATATTTTTCCGGAAAACTAATAAAATGGATATTGGTGGGACGTATAAATAGCCCAGTAAGGCGGACTTTATACCCTAAGAAATATAACAAATAAAAATGTTCCCACCTCGAAGATTATGGTCAAGAATTGCCTAAACATGTAATAAGAACTTAGTGTATCCATCCAGGCAGATTAATTCTTCTAGCGGCGATACATTTCATGAATTAATTATGTTGTAAAATAAACATTTTGGAACTCTAATCTTTCCGCTCCTAATACCAACTTTTTAAAAAACATGAAAAAATAATAATTGAAAAAGCGTAAAATAAATGCTGTTTGCCGTGAATTCGAGTAAATACCAACCTGATTAGTGCACTTTATAAATACACGAAGGCATGAAATACACTTTAAGGTATTTAAAACTTGTACGTAATGATAAACTAAGCATTATAAAAAAAAATTATATATTAGGGTGCTACTCCAAACGTGTTAACTAGATGGTTCAAACTTGTCCATAATCGTGCAATGTTGTTTTAAATGGAAAAGTTGTGTATTTTAAAGGAAAAATCGTTTGCAAAAATCCCCACGTAAGGGCGCAAAGCTTTCAATAATTTATATTTCCTGTTTTATAAATTATTAATGAAGAAGGTAGAGGGAATGACCGGATAGTACCGGATAGTACAGCGACGGTCGTCTGTACTGGATACCGCCGCTCTGAGAACCATTTATTGAATACCTAACACCTCTGCGATAGGTCACCCCAAACGGTTCGCTACGTTTGGTGACTTGGCAGGGGTGCCCGGTTTCATGGGTCTTAGAGGAAAAAATGGTTGAGGAAGTCCCTTTGACTTCTTCAGCCGTACACTCTCGGAACATTGCCTTGCACCGCAGTGTACGGGATGGATTCAAACGTCCGTCTCTCCTAGACACAATGACTCTAATATTCCTACCCACCCCTTATAACATTTTCCTTCGTAGTACTTCCTTTCCTTCCTTTCCTAAAAAGACCCTCCACACAACATCCCCAAAGGTGACTTAGATCCTGAGGGGAATTATTTTCCATAGGGCCTCCTGTGTGGAGCTAATGTAAAAAAAAAATAATAATAACTGAAGTGCAAGCCGAGCTGTACCAAGAATTATGGGAAATAATCAAAGCAACTGCGATTGCTTCGTTCCTTTCCAGTAGTTCGACTCGCGTGTGCATACGTAGACTTAGATACTTGCATTATGTTCCTGTTGTCATTGTGTTCCTGTTCTTAAACAAATTGTATCCACGAAAGTTGTTTATTAATAAGTCATGATTCGAAATTATGTTTTTGTTCATTTAATTCATTTCGCAAGATACTTTTTTATATCATTTATTTTTGTAAGGCCTTCGTGAGTGTCACAGGTTCGTTTTTTTTTCGAATTAATTTTTCTATTACTCGTAGTCTTGCTACCTACTAAAAACTAAATAATTTTGTTTTTATATGCAGCCTCTTTATCGCCTGGTATAATTATTTTGAATAGTTCTGTTTCTGTTTCTAAAATATGACCCATACTGATAAATAAAATGCCTGATATGGGACCCTCCATTAAGGAACTTTTTATATCTTTTGTGACATTCGTTGAATTGATATTTCATTTCTGCGAATGTTACAAAAGTATACCTTAATACCCGCATACCCCTTAAAATATTTAGTTTATCTTGCCTCTTCACAAAAATAATATGTAGCGGAGTATTTTGGATGGTGTGATTTAAATCAACGTTTATTTAATAGCTGTAAATTTGTTATTAAGTGCAAACAGCACTTCGGAATACGTAGATTAACAAATTAAATGTATAATTAAAGTACAGGTAGTTTGTATTCACGGTTGAGATATTACAGCAGAATTATCAGGTCTACGGTTTGAATTTGAAGTTGAAGTTAAGAGTATCAGAAATACACGTGAAGCGTTCGGTAACTAGAAAAATAGCTTTCAAATGGTATGGAGTGACAATCACGTCATTTTAATTTGAGAGGCGGCTATGTGTATCGCCGCACCGCGAACCATTCTATCGGTTATGCAACGCCTCTGCCGTAGGTCACCCGAAGTGACACAGCGGAGAAGCCCGGGTATATCAGGTGAGGCGTGTTCAAATTTTGACGCACATGCCTACCAGCAGCGTGGCGGGTTGGATAGGGATAGGGAGAAACCGGTTTGAAGAGACCCTTTGTCCTCTTCAGTTGTCTCTATCGACCCATTATCTTGTACCGCAGTGGAAGGGATGGATTCATAAGTTCGTAACACCAGGACACACCCCTAGATTTATACCCCCATGAGGTTTTCCTTCTTAGAACTTCCTTGCCTTTCTTTTCTTGTAAAGACCCTCCACACAACATCCCCAAATATGATACAAGGAATAGGGTAATAATTGTCCTCGTGATGTAAAAAAAATATCGTGAGATGGCCAAGAATCTTGTCGTTAGGACGTTGTGGTGTCACTGAAGTATTTGTGAATGTTTTTTCATAGTTTACGACAATACTGTTATGTATCTGTGTGTACCAACTGCATCCCAAGATGTGGATTTTCCCTGGACCTATACATCATGTCAAGCAAATCGTTCAAGCTGAAAGCAATTCATTCTGCAAAATCCGGTACAAATTGCAAAAACAACAGTAGTTAACCTAATACCAAAGCTTTCCAATAGAAATAAAACCACAAAGCATGTCCAATTGATAGCAGTTTATTTATTAATAAATAATGAGGAGATATCAAAGATTTCAGTAGAAAAACACGCGAGAAATAATGTATTGCTTTACGAGAAAATTTATTTAGTGAGGCTTGAACGGTTGTTTCAACCTGATTAACATCTGGAAAATTATTCATTAATGTTCGCGTCGTTCGACATACATAGTTTGATACATCTCACAATTGATACACTAAAGTACCTAACTATTTATAAGGTACTTGTGTAACTGACGAGTCAACAAATGACTTTTCTTATAAATAAATAATTTATGTAAATAAAAAATTTTCAAAAATAATAACGGATATATTATTTTATCAACAAAATTTGGTATTTTTCTATTGTTACAACATGCATTCAGCACTTTTTCCTCAAGTAAGGAAAGTACTTGTTTTAAATAATTTCATTCACACTACATCTTTTTTAAATCTCATTTTTACTTAATATTTATTTTGTATAAATATTTAACAAATTACAACAATCTTATAAAATAAATAATAATAAATAATGAATGCTTGAAATAAAATACATTTATACAACTACAAACTAAATTAAACATAACAATATTGCACAATTACGTAACAAAGTTACTTTAAAAAAAATACTTGATTCATTAAATGTATTACAAAATACCGATGACGATACAACCAATTTGAATACACATCCTTCTCCTAATGTACCACAAAATAAATAATTTAATACTGTATTTCAATGAATGTTTTTAGAGAACAATGTTTTTTAAACATTTATCAAATTCAGTGAGAGTTATCAAAGGAACCATTTTTTTATAAGCTGTATAAACGCTCAGGTGATCCTATAAATTCTATTATTAACAGGCAGATCAACTGGAAACCTCGTCGCAAATAATATAATCATTTTTTGATCAATAAGCACCAGAAAAGTAAAGTCATACGTTTAATAAATTAATGATTTAGTTCACACAGAACTAACCAAGGATTTTTGAAGTCTTAACTCCTCGGAACGTGAGCCCTGAAGGCACGTTCCTGTGGTTTGACGTCATCATTGAAACTCCTGTAGTGCCCCCCTGGACCGGTGGCCTCATATTCTCCACCGCCTCCTCCATAGTGAGAAGAAGAGTAGGAATGGCTCTGAGAAACTTGAGGGTGCTTCACGATTTCATAAGTTGTTTTCTCATGAGCTTCGTCTCCTGAAACAAGCTTCTTCAAACCGATGATTGCGCTCAGGACTAAAGCGATCTTACCGATGAGTAAAGCCTTACCAGAGATCATGGCGATAGCCTGGAAAGCCATAGCGATAAAACCTCCCTTGATAGCGATGGCTGTTAGAATGGGACCAATGTATTTTTTCAGCTTACCACGACCTTCTTCGATCATCTCTCCTAAGTTTTCCTTTCCATTTGGAGGTCCTAACAAACTGGCCATGCTCATAGAAATTTGATGGGTGTTAAAAAATCTTGCTGTCTTTTCGGCGAGAACTGAGTCGAGTTGATCAGAGGACATGCTTCTAGCTTCTTCTTCGGAGGTTTCCTTGAATTTGATTGATCTTGATCCTTCGGCGTTCTTCCTCTTCACTACTGCTAACCCATCCACAACGGTGATGTTTTCTGTTTTAATTGCTCTGTCAGCGATCTTCACAGCCTGAACCTTCAAACACTTGACAATTTCTTCTGATTTCTCGCAATGGTCGTAGATCCTTCGCAGCATCTTCATTCCAGAAGTAAGAGGTCCAGCTTCAGGGGCGGCAAGGGAAGAAGTGACGCACCACACCGCCAGAATGATAAGACACTTGTGAAAAGCAAAAGCCATACTAGAACTTATCTGTTTATCCTCTTGCACAAGGATCGATCACAGAACTGCGATAGTGATGCAAAGAGCTCCGCTCGGTTTTATTGTATCTGGTGTAATGTGGCAGCTGAGATATGTTCACGTCCATTTATCCAATTTCTCTCTGTGAGAAGTCGGGCGTGAACGCCGAAGCGTGCGATGACTACATTAAGAAATCTGCACGTGAATGCATCACGATTGATTGATGCACAAATTCGCACATAAAAACATTTTGCTCCCTACTGACACGCGTAAATGTTTGTGAACTTGAAATCTACAGATTTACAACGAATATCGAATGTGTAAGTGGTTAATTGCTTTGCCATGTAGAATGATACTAAAAACTGAAAGTGTTGGAAAATTAATTAGAAATATGCAACAAATTTTCCGTATTACATCACGCAAGGCACACGCTGTAATTCCTTAAAAATAATTAATATTTATTTTTGTGGATAAATCATCAGACTACAAACAATATATTGTTTTCCATTTTTCGAAATTATCTGTGGTGTTTTTGTTAAAATTCCGGACGATTTTAACTACGCGTAGGTAACATGAAATTTTTTCGTGTCAAAACTGTAATTGCAATTTAAGGGGCTTAAGACTTATAAAATTTATATCAGATATTATTTTATTATTTTATTCGGGGATATTTTTATTTGATTAGAGGGGTAACAATATTATGATATAGAACGCTTTTCTGAACGAAAATCGGAGGGTTGGAGTTTCCATGACGAGCGATAAGATATATTATGTTGGAATAATTTCAATATTTTTATACAAAAATTAATATTTGTTCTTTATGGGTTCCTCTACTATTCATCCAAATGCATTTTGGTGATTTTGTCGGAAAAGATTTCTATATAATATTGAGCTCTGGCGTTATGAAATTTGTAATAAAAAAATATATTATTTAAAAATATATTATAATACCCGGATGCGTTCCTCCACCATTCTTCCGAATGCGACGAAACTTTGGTGATTTGTTGTGCGCACGACCGCAAATGTTTTTGTAGAATGGTGAGCTCTGGCGTTTCGAAATTCTTATCAATATTTCGGGCGCGCGAGCTGTTTGAAGAATGTGCATATTTAATATGCTTTAGCGGCAGGGAGTGATGGCAGGAGGGGGAGGGGAACGAAGGAAGAAGAAGTTCACGGGTTGGGAAGAAGCGGGAGGGAATGGAGACGCTTAGAAAAGGACACGCAGCATGTCGAGTACTCGCTAGTAATAAATATATGACAGACAAGTAAATAATTGTAAATCTTCGGAAGCTTTCAAATGGTATGAAGGCAGATACGTATTTAAAAATGTGTTACAGACGTTATTGCGTTAGCATTTTGTCAAGAAAATAAGAAATATTTATTTACAGAAAATAAAAAGCTTACCCTAGAACCGTCATATACGAGATATGTATGGCAATATTTTTTTTTAAATTTTACTTTAATAAATTTTTCTTTTTATAAAATATATTCCTTTGTAAACACAATTACCCTTACGGTCAACGTTAAGCCTTCCCATTAATTATATATCCTATCATATATCTGCCTGTTAATTCAGAGATACGTAAAAAGTTGGAAGAAAAAGAAAATAAATTGTTAGCAACGCAGCCGTATGAAGAGCACCTTCTAGTGGAAAAGATTTTCCTCTTAGCGTGTGAGCCGTGATTCCTTATTTGGTGTTAAGACCGTAGAACATGGCTTACAATCTGTGGGTCGCATCTCATTGGGGCGCAGTGGGTTTCTAAAAGTGAAAATTAAAATGACTTCTTTAGTTAGTAAACATAAGTCTTTCAGATATGATTTTAGGTTTTCACGGCCAAAAGTATTAACGTTACTTATTTTATATTTCCACTGCCAAAAGCATTGACATTATTTATTTTTAGGGTATTGTGCTACCTTCTTCTTTAAGCAACGTTTCGGACAGCGGTACAATATTCATCTATGAGGGCATATGTTTTTTTTTTAAATTTAAATTTGCCCCACATAAGAGGCCCTCAGGAAAAACCCTTCAGGGTCTATTTCATCTTTGAAGATGCTATGTGAAGGGTTTTTTTTAGGAAAGAAAGGAGATGAAGTTCTGATAAGGAAAAAGGTGTAAATGGTGGGTAAGAATCTGGAGGCAGTTTGTCCATGAGTGACGGACGTATGAATCCATCCTCCCACTGTGGTGCAAGGCGATGTTCCGAGAAAGTTCGGCTGGAAAAATCATTCTCTCCTGATCCGGCCTGCCATGCAGCTGGTGGGCAGACGCATCTGCCGCCAAGACCCGGAAAAATCTCAACCTATGAACCCGGGCACCCCTGCTAAGTCACTAAACGTAGCGAACCTCTTGAGGTGTTGGTTATCCATTAGATCGTTCCCGGGGCGGCGGTACCCACACCCACCTCCCAAATTCATCTGTTAATGTAAACACACATCTGTTGTTGCAAATCCACATGATTTGAACACATTTCTTCCGAATTTATTTTGAAAAAGCTTGTTCCTCGGCCACTTTAGCAAAACAGGTACTGAGATTAAATATCTACGTGAGTAATATAATTAAAGACATAAAAATTATCTCAACTTAATTTATTTTTTACCGTAACTGGTTTCAGCCTGTCAAAGCCACCTGCTGTTTATGTACATACTCGTAACATATGGGAGGGGGGGAAGTCTACAAAGATTTTTTTCAAATAACATAGTTTTTTTAATTTGTTGTGGTTGACAAATATACCTAACTTTCCTTATGTATGTACCTTTACATTCCTACCTATTCTTTCTACCCACATAAACCTTCCCGAGCTGGCGATAATACCCCGACTGGTAAAAAATTACGATAACAATTTACATCAAATCTGAAGTCCACTGTCTGCAAAGTGCTTGCAATGGTCTGAAGTAATCTCTTGGTGACATTTCGCTTGCTGAGGATTGGTTTGTACCATGTCCACGAAAACTCGTTTTGTAAAATAAAAGTTTTCGAGTTTCAAAAAATTATATTTTTGTGTCCTTTATTTCAAACGAATTGCTATAAATATTTTTAAAAAATACAACGCTTGGTCTACCTTTAACTAAAAGAACAACGTATTTGGTTGAATTTTGAACGAACTAACATTTACTACATTTCGTAGCTTAAAAAATACCTAAAAATACAGGAGTACAAACCAATCCTCAGCAAGCGATTTAATACTGTCCTGAATTATTTATGTTAAAAAAGTCTGCTATGTGCTGTGCAATGGTCCACAGTGATCTTTCGGTGCATTCAACATCAATTGTTAATGAAATCTATTGTTAATTACTGTGTTGTGACCATGCTCCATCAGTTCTTAATTATATCGACCTGAAAACATGTACAGGTATGATCTTGCTTTCTCAAGTGCTTGTGCAGCGATAACCGCTAGAGGTGTCCCTCAGGACCGCGAGATCGACCAAGAAGAAGAATTTATCATCACAACAGAATAACGTTAGGTGAGTCAGATCCTGTCCAATTCCACAATTTCATCCCGTATGTTTTGTGTCAGCGTTAAAGTCCACCAACAAATTAAAATACAGTCCATTTTTTGAACCGCAGTAAATCTAGATAAAATTATTTACTTGCGATTATGCATAGCAACGTGTTTTACGATTGGATTTTAAGTTGTTTGGCTATTAGCAGTAGACATAAATATCTCGGGTTTATAGATTACTTAATATTGTCTGGGGAATATCTTATTTATAAGTGGTATGAATTATTATCAACCCATATTATTGTTGCCACATCTACGTGAGTCGTGAAAGTTTGTTGTTTGTAAAAAGTTTTGGAATGCCTACACGTTTGAGAACACCTGTCTTAGTAAAACTCTCGCGGTAAACATTGAATGTATGTAGTAATTATGAAGTTATAAATGAGAGGAGTTTATGGCATACCTACAAAATGCCTACAAATAACATTATCGTTACGCTTTGGAAGTCATCAAGGTTCTCAATAATATTTTGACGTGAAGTCGGTTGACGTGAACGCTACAAGTTACAAATACGTAGTGTTATTGACGTATATATTAACATTTTTCTCTTTGAAGATAAAGAGAACCTACCGCATTCAAATAAAAATTTTCAAGTCCAATTTCAAATTTAAAAATGTATAATTACCGGGAGAACACTCGTTGGAGAACACAATTAACGGGAGAACACTCATAGGTAACACTCACAGGAGAACATAACTACCAGGAGAACACTCGTAGATAACACTTATAAGAGAACATAATTGCAAGAAGAACACTCATAGATAACACTCGTAGAAGTAACTACCAGGAGAACACTCATAGATAATACTTCTAGAAGAACCCAATTACCAGAAGAACATTTCGCTTACGAGGAGAACATTAGAGCTCTGCTACCACGGATCTGGCATATGAAGGACTAAACAGCCGTCAAATTTTAAAACATAGAAAACTTTATGGAAGAGGATGGTACGAGTATCGCCGGAAACCATTAACTGGATACCCAGTACCCCTTCTATTGGTCACACCAAGTGGTTCGCTGTGTTTGGTGGCATGGGTTCCCGGGTTCATAGGGTGAAGTTTGTCTAGTTTTTGGTGGCGAATGATTGAGGAAGATCTATTCTCAACCCATCGCCTTACACCGCAGTGGAAGGAGTGGATTCATACGTCCATCATTCCTGGGCACATTTACCTCCAGTTTTTTATCCATCCTTTATAACTTTTTCCTTTCGAAAACTTCCTCTCCTTAATTAATTGTCAGTGTCCCATGAATCCTGACTAAGAAAACAACGTTTTGAAACTTGTCGACCATTTTATCATAATTACTGGTTTTAGCGGAGTCTATTTTTTTCATTTAAAATAAATTTGATTAAAAACTGCTTTCATGAACGATTTTTTTAACCCTTAACACTTCCTTACCGGACCGGGGGAACGCACCTACACTAACGAGAGTTTTACGCTGTATCTATGTTGTTTTTTAAACCACGTACTCAATAATTTGAGTAATCTTAGAAAAACTATTTGGTTATCGATTTACATTAAAAAAATTAATATCGCATTACTACTTTTCTTAAAATTAAATAGTTTATAACAAATTCCGGCGAATAATCTGTGCCACCCGCCCCCCTTCCCCTCTGTTCGGGCGTACCCCGTCCCTATCTGCTGAATGTATCGGAATAATTCTAAGCGATAGCAAGTAATTTCTAAGTTGTTAGTGGAAAGGACTAGATCGCGTTCGTTTACACTGCGCATCTCGTTTGCTCTTTTTACAATGCTATATTGTTCGCTTGCCGGTCAAAGATCATTTGGTCTGAGTCGTTTCCGGTGAAAGCCAATCGCCAGTCGAGATTCGGAAACAAGGTGTTAAGTCGGCTATCGGCCCGCCTTCTCTGTTTTCTATGGAAAAATACACATTATGGTCGAAATTCATTAGAATATTAATTATGGCTTTATTTATGAAACGATTTTGAAAATGACTACTGAAATACGATGATTATACACCCCTCTAATTATTATCATAACAAATTACAAAAAAATATGTCATTAACACCCTTTAATATGCAAAACAAATTGGGGTCCCGAGTGACCCCCCTTCGGGTCATGTGTGATTTTTTTCGTTCCGGGACGAAAAGGTTAACGGAACATAACAATATATCATCTTTATATTATGATTATTGATTGTCTCAACCAAAAACAAGATGTTTTCTTTGTCTTTTTTTCTGACTAGTTAAGGCCCCGTAACCGCTCTCGAAAAGAAAAAGATGGAGAGATATGTAATTACGAATGTTGGAGAGAGCGCGCTTATATTAAAAATCGATAAAATTGAAGCGAAAATTACGAAAAAGCTTAATAAAACATGACCCGTTCAAAATAGAGCACAAATCTCGTGGAACGTATCTAAGGTATCATTTAAAGAAACATTGTAAATTTTTTCACAAATATAACTTGTAAAATAATAGAAATAGACTTTGTTTGTTTTAAATAATTTTCGGAGCATACTTTGCGATTTTTTTCTGTCGAGGGAATTTCATATAATTTGCATTTTGGCGTAGAACGTATCTAGATATTGTCTTCAAATATAACTTTTTTTTTAAGAGCTAAAAAACTTCAAATTTTTAAGGGAGATATGTAAGAAATCGGTCGAAATTCGAATAGCGGCGGCTTAACACGAATGAATTGTCGTTTTCACAAGTTTTGAAAAATCAAACATTGCCCTAAAATGAAATATTGCCAAACTTTCACATATTAAAACTAATACGTCAATTTTTTTAACGTAGTACCTTTTGCGAGGCCAAGTCAACATATCTACGCCTTTTGAAGAGCTGACCACGCTCCGTAACTTTAAGATAGTGCGTGAAACTTAAATCGTTCGGAGGAAGCGTCTTATGTTTTAATTTTCCGCAGTTTCTTCACTGACCATCGACCGGAAATTTAGCCGCCACAGCCTCCGAGGAAATAGCCTACCTGCTACCTATCATCATAACACAGATTGCTCGGAAAGCCTGAGTTACGGTCAGAAACTTCATACATTTGAGCTAACCAAAAGACAAAAAAGAGGATGTAAAAAAGAAAATTTTATTGACGAAAGATACTCGGAAGTACATATAGAAGAAATTGATTAACAGAGGGAGAAAGCAAGCTAAGCGCCAATTTTCCTTCTAAGCATATCGATAAAGGGTGTTTTGAAAATATCATTAAAAATTTTTTTTAAGAAAAACAAAAAAAAACAATGTTTGAAAATCTCCTACTGCCAACTTTGTAAACCAGAAGTTGCTTGAGTCGTGGTGGAGGACTTAGCAAGCCGAGGAATCGAACACGCAACGACCAGATGGGACCCAAACGCGATGCTCACTCAGCCACTGACCGGTCTTCGACCTTACGTGAAATCATACTGGATTTTTGGCACAATGAATAGATTTTCAATTTCTAAGAGTCAACAAATGGCTACCTTAGTGAGAAAAAGAAAATAAAGAATGTCTATAGATATCCCGAAAAGAACTACCAACTTTGATTTGGCAAGAACCGGAAAGAATCTGTTCGAAATTGGAGAAATTTAAGTCAAAGCTGGAATCCAGTTAGCTCATAATTAAGGGAAATATATTATACTAGCTTTTCCCCGCGGCTTCGCTCGCATGGTATAGGGGAAATTACTGTAGCGCTTGCACTTGTCAATAATCCTCCCTCCCCACCTCCCCCGAACCCCTCCCGCATTCCTTAAAATCACTCTCGGTATTTTCAGTTTTCAAACAGCTCAAGTGCCACCTTAATTTCATAATGCTAGAGCTCAAAGAAAAAAAGAATTATCCAATTTGGTGCAATCGTTCGGAATTTACACGCTTGCAAACATTTCGGAAATTCATTTTTATTTAAATATGTGAAAGTTTGTAAATATAATAAGAAATAACACTTTTTATTATACAGTATTTATAATCGTTACAAATTATATTTTTGTAAGAACTCTCATCTGACATTTATTCCAAAATAAAAGCTTGTCCAAAAAAAACAAAATATATTCTAATATTTGAATTTTCTGGAGCAGCAGCCGACCAGTAGGTAGGGGGCTGATTACCTACCAGCATAGAGCCCGCAAATATATCAACATCGTTTCCACGGCAACGATTTGTTTTCTGACATTGGCAATATGTCGCTTTTGTTAGCGACATAAAACTTATAATATAATATATTAATATTTGTAATTTCATTACGCCAGAGCTTACCATTATAAACAGCTTAAATAAATTGCATATAATATAGCATTCTTTTGGTGAAAGAATTTTTTAAATCGGTTTATTGATTTATGCGTGAAAGCTTAACAAACAACACATGCAGTTCCGCATTTATAATATTAGTAAGTAAAAGTACAGATGTATTATGGACGCTCAGATGAACCGAAGGAAAAACAACAAAATTTTACCCCTTCTGAAAAGGTATGCTTCGTGAAAGTTAAAAACAACCCATATGACTGCACTATTCAAGTGTCTAACAATGTTTTAGATAATTATCACCGAAAACGAGCTTTAACTCTTAATTTATTCGAAAATCATCAACACTACAAAAAATTTTTCATAGTTTTTTTAAGGCCTTCATGGTCGAGCGACAAGGCTCTCGACTAGTCATCAAACGAAGCAAACTACTCGGGATGACCTATTAGGGTTCTCACGTCCAAAAAAATTTAAATACTATGGCTGTTCCATTTTCTTTGAGATTTTGTCGTCAGTACTTCTTTAACAATTTCTTGTAATTCTTATAAATTTCTGTTTAGTGTTTTTCTTTTCCCAAGCTTTTGATTTATCGTACATCTGTGTATTTTCTTTAATTAATTGATCAGCGAATAAGAAAATACACTGCATTTACCTAACCAACGTATTCAAGATCATTGACAGTAAATGATCTTGTATTATGGTGTGCTATAACAACACCATTACTGTTTAATATTATTTTCCTGTGCTATAATAGCCCTGTTGTGGTTAATTTTATAGCATTGCTTTGTATATATCGAACATTTTTTGATACATAATATTTGTCGATGCTGTAAAAGGGGCACTGTGGGAGTAATTCTAAGAATACGATTACTGAATACTAAATTATTAAGTTTCACATTTTGCAAACGCTTCATGGATAAAATGATGTATGAATGTAAAGGAGGCAAAGAGTGTGTGCCAGGACCGAGTTGATTGGCGTGATGTTTACTTAGTAAGAATTTAAAAAAAGGTCAATAATAAAATAAAAAATCTGTACAATGCCCTACCTCCTACCATCTAATAATAATAATGTAACTACCCAATGGCGCATGGCAATTGAACATAAGTACATTCTCTTCCTTTTGCGCATCTAAGCTTCCATCAGATATATGGCCGGCCTTTTATACTAACAACAACTTAGCCAAACTTTTAACTAATTTTAAATACAAAGAGGATACATTAAGCCACTCTGGCATTTAAGTACTTAATTGTAACGATTGCGCAACAACTTATATAGGTAAAACCGCGCGTAACGTAAATATTCGAGTTAAAAAACGCTCAGGTCGGTTTTTTCAGAATTTGCTAACCATTTAATCTAAAAAATCACCATTGCGGAGAGTGTATAGAAGGTTATTTGATGAAAGGAAAGAGTGGAAGTTTTGTGACGTAAAAAGTTACCAAGAGAAGGCAGTTTTTTTGGGATTAGTGTGTGTGAGTGACGGACTTAAGTATTAATTCCTTACACTATGGTGGTAGGCGGTCGGTCAAGCAATTCTGGCTGGAGAGGTCAAAGGGTCTGCTTCAACCTTCCTCTCCTGTTCCGGCATTTAACGAGGGAGGGTCGGGCCCTTTCACCGCCAAAACCTGGATAAGTCTAACCCCATGAACCCCGGGCACCCCTGCTAAGTCAACAAACCTAGCGATCCGCTTCGAGTGACCTATTGCGGAAGACTTGGTTTTTCAATGAGTGGTTCTGGGTGGCGGTACCCTTATCCGCTTTCCAAATTGATTACGCGATAAAAATATGATGGACAAGTCGCAATGATTTGTCATCTCCCATAATTCGTCAGTAATATATTATTATGTAAATGACCTAACAAATAAATTGTATGCGGTCTCTACGACCCAAATATTGAACCCCAAATAATGACGAACAAGTTTTTACAATAAGTTTTTACTTGTCATTTACTCCAGAAAAGAAATACCTACAAGAAGCATTAAAATTTTCTGAGAAACATTTCACGTTTACCGCCATCTGTTGATTTGCAAAGCTAAGACTTTTCAAACGTTCAAGGTTACAACCAACGACTTATCGCAATTATCTTTACTGAAACTACAAAGCAACGTTACTTTATTCCAAAAGAATTACATGTTTTAATGTGAACTGGTAACTTGACTCTTGTAAAATATTTAAATAATATTACCATAATTCATGGAACTAGCTTATTTTTATAAATTACGCTTATTGGAATAACGTACTCAAGTTGTCATTCCAATATAGTTCTATTAATTTATAAAAACAAGCTAGATCATAGAACCCACAAAAGAGTTATATTTCAAGACGGTGAAAATCGAGTTATTGCATTTAAAAAAATATATATAATGTATATTGTTGTGCTAACTAAACTCAGTTACACGTAGAAAGTTATTTTTTCCTACTGAACCATCGTTAGACGTTGCAAAGTAAAAGGTTATTTCGCTAGATGGTGCGATATACATAGTATTGATAACCTTTGCAATACTTTCAGAGGGTTCAGTATCAAATGCATTCGGCATCAAAATAAAAATCGTCGGTAGGGTGAATGAATGGGATAAAATCAATAAAGTACAATTATTGAAACCCGTAACAGACTTCCAACTGACTGCAGCTATTGGAACTATGTCATTTCCAATTGGGGTGCATTGAGAGGCTGAAAAAATAAGGGAAATGAATAGGATGGGGTAATGGTAGAGAAGTTCCCGGCTCTTCAGATCTTGTGACCAAACACGGCTTAAGTTATTTCAAGCAGTTGAATGTTTCGCGGTTCTAAATGATGATGGTGTTCACCAGGGCGATACTGAAAATATTTGTCACATTGTGCTGCAAATTTAGGTATTTTTTGTTACGTTGTAAATGTGAAACAAAACAAATTAAATACAAGAAATTTTCTTCGCACGCAGGGATTTGAGCCAGTTACCACTGGATTCATAGTCGAGGATCCTAACCATTCGACTACAGAGGTCTTCAACTGCAAGACAATATTAGCGAAACTTAATCAAAAATCTGCAAATAGAAAAATCAGAAAAAGATACGGTCAGCTCTAGGACCTTAGCCTTGCAGGGGCGTAGCTTTACCAACGCCAATGTGTGCACTTATAATGTGTATACTATAAGAGCCACCAATATTATACACATTATTATACCAAGTCAGTGGACATCTTCAATTTATCTTTGAATAAATTTAAAATATTGTTATTGAGGCAGTTCAGTTATGTACAATAAAATGTTTTTTCTATGCAATATATGTAAAAGCCCCGAAAAAGGGCGTTTATTTATAAATAAATAAATAAATTATAAGTGCACACATTGGATTATCTTTATTTTCTTAATTCATATTTTTATTGGATGCTATCTTTATGATTGCAAGATTCAATACCTGAGCTGGTCACTTATAGTTACATTAAGCATATCAATGGAGGTCCTGTTCAATCAGGAATGATATCTTGCAGACACTATGAATATAATTTTATCTACTGTCGTGATGCCTACGAGAGAGTAAGGCGTGATGCCAATGAGAGCAAAAGTTATTGTATATATTCAAATGAAGATACTTTGTGATGTGACATTATAATTTAAAATAAACAATAACTTTGTACACACCACTTTTATTTTTAAACCTAATGTCGACCGGGTTTTGCTAAAACCGTAGCTTCTTCAAGGCAGTATACTCTAAAGTTAAATGAGTTAAAGATAAAATATACATATGGTTTAAAACAAAATGGTCTAGACTCCTCAAGTGAAGGAGGAAGTGGGGGTAAATGCAGGTGGAGAATTCCCAATTCTCGTTATTGTTTTATTAAAACAAAAAAGTTATTTTACTTACAATACGTAACAGATCTATAACTGACTACTAATCTTATATCTCTCAAATAACTTTCCACTGCAACTCTTCAAGTGCGTTCACCGCGGCTGCCGTACCCGTACGGATAGCGGGAGCTGGCTCAGAAAAGTTCTGCTGCACTTAGAATTTGCGGTGTCTGACAGGCGTAACTTCAACGGCAGAGGGTTAAATTCAATGATGCCACAAAGTTTTTTTGAAGAGAAATTGCGATCAGTAAAGTAAAATGCTGTCACTTTAGCTTAATATTCTACAAGTTATTCAGTAACTCACAAATTATTTGTAGTAAGCATCTGTCTTTCACTACACAGATGGGTGTTTAAATTTATTCTATCCGACTTGCTATAAAAACTCTTACTTGAAGTCTTCTCCCAATACAACATTAGTAACACATATATTTGAAGTGGTGAGTCCGGAGCAAAAAATATAAGTTCAAGTTGATTTTTTAATTGTGTCAGTAAACGGTGGCAGCATGTACTTTTTTAAGTGCAAAATGCGGATAAAAAATTACGAATGCTAGATTTTTTTTTCTTGTGATTTAAATTTTGGGAGAAAGTGCACAGTAAATGTGCATGAATGAATTTTAGAATTTGACGGTATGAATTTTGATGCTACTGTCAATCTGTAACGGGATAATTAAATAAATGCATATTTTTAACGGTGAACATAATAACTGTATGGATTCACTCCCAAAAGAAACATAATTGTTTCCATAACCGTTCGTTTAGCTTTTACAAAAAGGATTTCAACGAGTATATTCACTCTGGGTTAGCTGAAACCCGAAGCCGATTGCTTTTTTTAATATGAATATCGCACAAGAGTCCCAGCTGCTCCCGTCTGGAGCCTATGAGACTTTGGCATCCCCAATCGGGATATGTTGTGAGGCTGAAGGTAGTGGGGAGGGGAAGGAGATGGGCACTTTTTCAGCGCTACACTGATTTTGCTACACGGCTCGGTCCCATGCCTACATATGACACTTCTTAGTTCGCTGTCTGATTATGGAAAAAAGAGACCGAATTAAAGCATCCTTTTATTTTTATAATGATGATAAAAACTAACACTAATGCATGCGCTATTGAAAACAAACATCGAAACATACAAAATGACATTCTAGGCTAGAAATCTGTTTGATACTACGGGAGGGGTTGGGGGGGGGGGGGGTTAGCTAAGTGCCAAACCAGCACATCAAACAGTTTACTTCACGGAGGACAAGCTATTTATAGATCTTAACACATCCCCTTGTTTCTTTCTTTTTTGAAGAACTTTTACAAATAATACGTTTTTGGAACGAAAGAGATGTACTATTTTAAAACAACTTGTTCACGCAAATACACACATCTTTCCTCTTAATAAAAGCATCTTTACATTCGTACTTATTCTATCTACCCACATAAACATTACCGAACTGGCGACAATACCATGACTGGTAAAAAATGACAATAATTAACTGTCAGCCTTGTCTTTTATGTGCTCTGCAATGGTCCAGTAACCTATCGGTGCATTCAAAATGGCCTGTTAAAGGAGTCTTCTGGCTGTTATGTGCTTGCAATGGTCTAAAGTGAACTCTTGGTGCATTCAACACTGTCCTGAATTAATAAGTGTTAAAGAAGTCTGTTATGCGCTGTGCAATGGTCGACAGTGACCTTTCGGTGCATTCAACATCAAGTTAAAGAAGTCAATTGTTATGTTTTGTGCAATGGATCCGCGGTGGTCTCTCGGTAAGTTGAACATCAATTGATAAAGAAGTCTGTTATGTGCTCTGCAATGGTCCACAGTGACTACTCGGAGCATTCAACATCAAGTTTAAGAAGTCTTTTTATTTATTTATTTATTATTTATTTCAAAAACATACGGCACAACATGTGCCATTAACATAAATTATATTATATATGTATTATAAAACAATAACAAAACGAAAGTAACAACATTAATTGAAGTTAAATATAAAAACAAAAGTTTAAAAAAAGGAGTTGAGGTAGTAAGCAGTAAGTAAAAATTAAGATAGATAAATGAAAGTATTAAGTAAAAGCATAAAATTATAAAATATAAAGTATAATGAAAAGTTACAGATTGAGATAGAAAGTTAAAAGGTAGGAAATAATACAGTCAAAAGTAGAATGTATAGACTATAAGATAGATATCTTAAAAATAATAAAAAGTGTAAAGTTATAAATATTAAAAAAAAGTGTAACAAGTAAAGAGTAAGAAATGCTCTTAGTAGCCAAAAATTGAAGATAATATAAATTTACCAAATATAAAAGGTATCACTGATTATGATATGTTTCTAATCCGTAGATATTAGGAACGCTCATACAGTTGCGTATACATACATCTGTTTACAAAGTTAATAATTTTTGTTAATTACTGTGCTATTACCTTACTTTCTCAGTTCTTTTTTACATCGACCAGGAACTTTTTGTTTCCTCAAGTGCTTCTGCAGTGATAGCCGCTAGAGGTGCCCCTCAGAACCCTGAGATCGACCAAGAAAAAGGATTTATTATCACAACCGAATAACTTTAAGTGAATCAGATCCTGTCTATTTCCACATTATTACCCCGTATATTTTGTGTCAGCATCAAAGTCCACAAGACAAATTTAAAGATAGTCCACTCTTTTAATCGCAGTAAATATAGATTTCATTATTTATTTGCGATAACACTAAGGTTATAATTTAACTAGTCAACAAGAATATTTCTTTGTGGCCTCCCAGTATTATTCCAAGAAACATTTAAATTAGTGAATAGTTTACGTATTCAAGAAATTTCACGATAATTTTACCGTTTGGAATAACGCGAATAAATTCAATTTTATACAGAATATCGTCTATTACTCTAGTTTTCTTGAGTTGGACGCGGTTAAGAAATATGCATTGCATTGTGAATATGTGAATTAAGTGATTTACTAGAGAAAAACTTCGGTAACGACCAGTATTAAGCACAATTCCTCCTTATATTTCAATATTTACGGTATGTCCGCAACCCGTACATAATTTAATTTAACGGTTATCGTGCAAATACACAATGATTCGTGAGTGTTTTACAGTCAATTTACCTGCATGCGTATTGAATAGCTTTAACGACGCTAGATGGTACCGAAGGTATATGTGTCAACTACACACAATACATGTGAAACCTTATCTTTCCTAGAGTTACAATTTTTTTGAAGATTCAATTCAATTCAAGATGACTTATGTGAATTCGGGCCAAGAAGAGACCCAAGTTGCGAGAGGTTTGAAACACTAAAGCTGACAAATCATTCTAGAGCCGAGTTCTCGAACCCAACTCTACTACCTATCAAAATAAAAAAGGCAGTATCTTGGGACAGTGAGTGACAGTGACAATTTGACTTTTGTAAATTCCCAGCTAAACAATTCAAATATCATTTTTCTACAGTGTATGCCGCATTGTCAACCTAAAGTAAAAACAATTGCATAGACCATTTTGAAACTGTCATATCTGCATACTAATAATTAGATAATTTGCACAACGTTGTTTTCACTAAAAACCACCTCCAGATCGTATAAACAAATCTTCTTTTGTATAAAAATCAATATTTGTTTGTTTGTTCGTATGTTATGCGCTGCCATACCGTTCATCCGATTGCAATGAAACTTTGGTGATATGTTGTGCGCACGCCCGGAAAGGTTATAGGCTATATACAAAGATAAGTTCTGGTGTTATGAAATTTGTAAAAATGAAAATGTGTGTATTTCGTAAATTTTTGTGGCAGGGAGGAAAGGCGTAAAGGGGAGGGGAACGGGGGAGGTAGGGTTCGCGGGAGGGTTTTTTTTATTTTTCATATTAACTCCACACAGGAGTGCTGTGTGGAGGGTGCTGTTGAGGAGAGGAAGGAGTGAACATGGGTCTTGAAGAGACCCATGTTGTAGGAGGAAGGAAACACAGAAGCCGGCAAATCGTTCCACAGCCGGGCTGTTGAACTCAAGGACGAGTCGTAGAAACGACCCGTTCTAATGTGACTAATGTCAACCGTGTACAAATGTTGAGCGTGTGCTTGGCGTGTTTCCCGACTATGCACCGGTGCCGAGGGGACGGAAGGGGCGCTAGTTCCTCGGAGCATCTTCCATTGTAATACCGGTAGAACAAGGACAGCTTTCGGAGGGGAAGGAGACTCGGGAGGTGAACGGGGATGCACGGGAAAGGAGAATCAATTTATTTCTTTGAATGGCATTGCAACGCATGCCGGGTACCAGCTAGTTTATAATAAATGTAAATTGTGTGGTAAGACAGAGATGCGCAGCGTTCTATCCATTTTGTTTTGTCAACCCCTCCGATAATTTTTGTGGTGCGTAATTAGTCAAGTCAGTTCTTCGAGTTATAGTTAGTCAGTTGTATAAATTTTTTTTTCGATTTTTCTATCCATGCTTGAATTCGTGCAAGTAATCAATCAAATCCTTTACTATCATATTGATCCGTGAAAAAACCTTTTAAAAAACGGAGAGAGTTTAAATGTCGGTATTTTTTGTAGCCTATATTAGTTGTAAACAGTTTCAAGAACTCACAATAAATAATTGAAACTAAGATGTATTAATGATAATACGATTGCGGCCTGGTTTTTCAAATTAGATGCTAGCACGTTTGTACTAGAAGTCGAGCCGATATTCGGAAGGTAGAAACACAATTTGCGGGAATCACGAATCCACACAGGTAAAAAAGTGTTTCTACAGTCACGATACTCACATATTCCCGTCTTGTGTTTGCTGTCGTATTAAATAAGTGTCAAGACATGGATATATTTCAATGAACGTGCTTGAAGATGCGCCATTAAAGATATATAATGTATGTGGTGATTCATGTACAATTTCGGAATGATAGGTCTCGTATTACATAGTTGATATCGTAGTTAATTTATGAAGTTTCTACTGGTATACCCAGTTTAATCGAGGGACGAATCATATTAAATATATTTGGTCGTTTTTGAGGGCAAAATTAATGTTAATAAGCAAGTGCCGTTTTCATGTAGCATTTTCAACCATATCCGAATTTTTCGTATCTCCCAATTGCGCTCCCATAAAATTAAAAAATTAAAAAATTATGTTCGTAAAAGCACATATTTATGAAAATTATGGCTCGTCCTGAACACATATATAGAAATATACTCGCGTCATTTTTCAAGGAATTTATTTATGTGTCGACAATTGAGACAGTTGAGAATGCGAGAACAAAAGTTAAAGAAAACAAACATGGGAAGGAATTAAATAAAAACAGAGTTTTGGAATGCAAAATATGAGATGGGGATAGGTTAGGTTCGGGGAAATTGAAGTGACTTACCAGAAAGATAAAATTGTAAGAATTTTAATAATTGGGTCAAGGAGGTAGTCGAGGTCGTCTGAGCAAGACATGGCACGATCAAGTGAATCGTATAAAAAAACATATATATAAACCTAAATTAAGCAAGATGTTTGTGTCAAAACAAATCTGTGCAGCTGTCCATCAAACCCTGTAGAGAAATGATTATAAAGTTATTGTAAACTTCTTAAATTCATTTGGCCATTACTGCTCTAGTATAAACGGAATAAGAGTTTTTAAATCCGAACGACCCAAAAACAAAAACAACGAAATGCTCAATCAATGAGCGTAATAAAATTATAAACCTCTTCAAATGAGAATTGCTTATTGAACAGTTTTACATAACATCAAATTTATGTTTATTAAAACAAGAATTGATTATTTTATGTCCCATTAGTCTTTTCATCATCATCATCACAATAATCAGATAAAACATCAGTTAATAGAGCAAAGCACGCAATAAGCTTTAACAAATATACCGTTATATGAATTCACTCACTGTTTTTTTTTCCATTTCAATGCGTTATTTAGAGTTAATTTTTTAAATCTCCATTATTTTTATTCATCTTCAAACAGTTCCCATGAAGTGCTTGTTCCGATACAAGTTGGCAGTATTGTTGTCGGCTTGTGAGAATTCCTAATGGTTAAACAAATGGGCTTCTGTTTTTCAACAGAGTTCAAAAGCACGGCAGTGACGTGCATTGACAAAACAGTTTTTATTTTTTTACAAAATTGTATTCGTTCTATTGTGGATCCTTCATCTTTATTTTAATTATTTCTTCTTTTTTTGGTAGATTATATGTTATAGGGTTTTATAGAAATACAAAAACAATAATTCTATAATCAGGTTTTTATTTAGAATTATACACGAAGGAGAATAATTCAATTGATTTTGAGTACCCCCGTTGGTGCCGGAAAGGTTAAATAAGACAGAAGACTTTGCGAAATTCCAAGGAAGACAACTTCAAAGTTTGTAACTAAAAAACATCAATAAGCCTGGCTTAGAAAAAATCAGCATTCCATTATCGGCATTCATAATTCTGTCGGTCACTTTAAAAAATCATGTCAGTCGATCGCGAGAGTATAATGGCGCTATGGTTTAGAAAGCCCCGAGGTCACGGGTTCAATCTACGAGTCAATCAACTTAATGCTTGATGCATTTACGTTATTTCTTATAGGGAGTGAAAATATTACCATTTTGGACTGTCGCGGTCAGAGATGGTGGGAGTTTTTGGAATGAAACTTATGGGTTGTAATATATGTTTGTACTTGAGATTTGAACTTAACTTAAGCATAACCTACGGTATTGGTACGGAACGTACAGAAAAGTGATACATTTTATTGCATCTATATCAAAATACGTTCGAAGTTGTTGAGATGGCTATTCAGATTTTTTTTTACAGTATCTTCACCCAAGAAGCCCTAGAGGAGGAGAGGGAAAAAAATCCTCATGATCAATGTCATCTTTGAGGATGCTGTGTGGAGGGTTTTTTTGTGGAAAAGAATTAGAAGAAGTTTTGGAAAAGAAGAGGGTAGAGAGGTGGGTAGGAATTTGATGGTCAATGTGTTCAGGAGGTTGTTTTTCAATTTAGGATGCTGTTATGGGTACCGCTGCTTAAAAACCATATGCTGGATGGTTCTATACCAACTGAGAATAAAGTCAACTCAACAACCTCTTTGAAAAGTCATTAACAGCTTTGAAAAATATTATTTTAAAATAGCCCATAATCCCAACCTAACGTAACCTTTTTATAGTTTTTTTCATCACTTTTAATGACTTTTCTGAGGTGGATCTGAGTTGGTTTCATTCTGAGTTATTCGGTAACCATGCTGGATATCCAGAACCACTGATTGAGGGAGACCGTTTGACCTCTCCAGCAGGATTCAACCGCAGTAGATGGAGTGATGGATTCTTACGTCCGTCAGAAACTGACCCATTTCCTTTCCAGAACTTCATCTCTTTTTTTCCACAAATGAAGGAGAAGACCTCCATACAGCATCCCAAAAGATTACATAAGCCCCGAGGGGAATTTTCAGAAACCCCTGTACGGAAAACAAATACAAAATAACATTAAAAAAAATTTAAGCAAACACTTTTCACCATTTTACAACAAATTGTAGCGAACCTCAAAAAACTACCTGACGCGAACTAATTACATCAGTATTGTTTAAGATCTGATGATAATTCACACGAAAGTAGAAAGATGACCCATTAAGAAAACGCACTTGCAAAGTTAGTTCGACGAGCAGTCCTAATATTACTATTTTCATTGACCCAGAAATATCTTTCTTTAAAAGGTCACTGTGAAGAAGATGGTCTCGGTACTATTGGAATGGCGCGTATCAGAAACTTATACAAATATGTGTATGATGATGATGAATTATTGTAAAAGTGTTTTCTAATGATAAATTGATTTTTAATAACTTTACTCCCAAAACAGCTTTTATAACTTCATAACATTATTTGAAGATACGCTGATTGAGTTATTAGTGTTTAAACAAGCAGTCGTATGACAACTTTGCAGGACTACCTATTGAGAACATAACAAGTATCATAATAATTAATTTTATATTATTAACGAAAAAAAAATTTAAAAAATTTATTAAATGTTTTTTTATTACTTTGCACAAAGAATTTAATAAAAACAGATCGGGAAAGAAGTCCTAGGTTTGAAGATAAATTGCCGGAAAAAGAAGTTTCAATTATATTTCCATAAGACGACACGTAACCCACAAATAATAGTCAGAATCTAAAAGACGTAAGTAAAAAAAAGTGTACATAAATATGCGACGCACCTACGGTCGATTTCGCCCTGCCAAACATTTACTCACAAATAATTGCCCAAGTTGCCTCTAAAATCACGAAACTTAATGACACACATCTTTTAATTTAAAGTTAAAATAAATAAAGTAGCTAACATCCGTACTAGATATTTGATAAACCTTTTGATTACAAAAATAATTTTTTCAGTTTGGCTGGGTATTTTGATCTCAAATCTAAATTTAAGATTTTTATGAAACTGACCAAAATGAGCCACGCATATGTTCCTCTTGAGTTTAATTGTTTTTCATCTAATTTTACCCGGCCTAACGAACATCGCAGTGAAGACCAATTACAATCACGATGTAAATCGTTTATGTCGTATTTAGAACTCTATTATTGTGAGAACGCATTCATTCTACATTCCATTACATTGTGTTTTATCAAGTACGATTTAGTTCACGTTTGCTCATACTTCATTCAAGAACATTTATCTTTCATGGGTCTTGTGCACATTTTGAATTCAAGAACATTTATCTTTCATGGTCTTGTGCACATTTTGAATTCAAGAACATTTATCTTTCATGGGTCTTGTGTACATTTTGAATTCAAGAACATTTATCTTTCATGGGTCTTGTGCACATTTTGAATTCAAGAACATTTATCTTTCATGGGTCTTGGGCACATTTTGAATTCAAGAACATTTATCTTTCATGGGTCTTGTGCACATTTTGAATTCAAGAACATTTATCTTTCATGGATCTTGTGCACATTTTGAATTCAAAGGAAATAAGTTTTATATTTGTTTTATTAAAATATTATATTCCGCGAATTGGTTCTACCTATCGAAAATTGAAATTTTGAAAAGGTTTTGAAAAGGTGGTGAATTGCGTATTTTATTCTGACTTGGATTGGCAGCTAACAGCGTGTTTGAGCACTGTAAGCTGAGATGCGTGTGTAGGGAAAATTTTCCAATAAGAACTCTTGATTATGCGGTCAAATTTATTTACAATAAAACTTGATACAAAATTATTTTTTTCGCGACTAGAGTAACACGGGAGGGAATGTAAAACAGTCGAAGTAAGGGAACGCGAGTACCGGAATAATTTTGCAATCTCATGCACTCGGCCGGAGAGCGACTCTCGGGGACACCAGTCGGTAAAATTTTAGCTTTAATAATTTTAAGTTTGTTCAGCCATAAAAAAATAAATTTAAACGTACATAAACCTAAAGCGATTACAAGTTACAATTACACCAAAGTACTTAAAAATCAGTATGTATTGAACGGATGAAGTTATTTTAACTGTCTAAAAAGAGAAAAACACAAACATCTACTGGATTTAGCTTGCGAGAGAAGGAGATAGAATATCGGTCTCTTCTTTGTGCGGTGCTTGGTAAACAATCGTTGTCTCCCCACTCTTGTCTTCTTTAGTTTTCTGATGGTTTCACTTCTATCGCGTGTGAACTACACACTTACATTTTTTGTTCGTTTTGAAGGAAAAAAACCTTACCGAAACCAAAATTTCATTTAAATTTTTCCTTCAAATATTATCAGGATATTGCGTACGATCCTTGAGGCTTTGTATAAGACATACATTTTTTAGCCTTACTAATGTAAGCAAAATATAAAGTTAGGTGTTATGAATGAGATGTTTACAAAAAACTTTTTTCTCATTTTTTAAACTTATATTTTTCAGGTCGGTTGTATTAATGTAATATCGATGACTTGCATCTTCAATTCATCGCAGATTGCGGTCATTCCGAGTAACCCAGTAAGTTCATATTATATACTTCACCTTTCCGTCAAGTCATGGTGGCATGTGATCAAATCAGTGTTTTTCGAAAATCAGCGGGAATATTTTTTTATGCAATGCCACACTAGCCCACAAATACATTTTTCTGTTGCCTTTGGTAAATGAGGTTGGCATTCTTAAATTACTTACGACGGTTCTAATGTATAAGTAAATCTTTTTAATCGAGATTATCATATAATGCAAAGTTCTATTGAATTAATCATGTATATAATTAACGATGTATCGGAATCATGAGTCACGGATATGGAGTAATGAATTTATCACTTCGAGACTACTGTTTGCAAAACAAAAACAATATGTAACTTAAATAATACAGGGGTCAGTAAAAAAGTAATACTTCCTTTTTTTTTCTCCTTTAATTGTCAAGAAATAAAAAATGCAACTTTATGGGTTGAAAACAACACTTTTTTGACTTTTAATTTTTCAATATAATATCCGTTCATTTCCACAGCTTTGGTCCATCTTTTAACAACGACATGTATCACAGTGTTGTAAAAAGCACGATAATATCCAAAACACCTTCGCCATAACTTTCCCCGCCGATCACATGTCATTCCATTGACTGCCTCTTTGATTTAGGTTTAAAAAAATGAACCCATATTTTGTCTCCGGTCACAATTTTTTCCAGAGATCAAGCGCTGCAAATGTTGTTAGGCTATTTTTTTTCTTGTTTCTTTATTCTGGCCGTTTAACTTTCTTAGTACCCACCTTGCACAATTTTTTGTTATATAGTCAATAATTGTCGAATAATTGTCATCGTACTGACTGTACTGAGGGAGAGAATGCGACATCTGCAGTTATCTGGGTTCAACACGAAGGATGTCATCAACTCGCGTGTGCCGTTCCGATTTCTGTCAGCCAGCTGTTTGTCTTTCAGCTTCATTACAGCGACGAACCTAACATCTGGCAGTGCTGACATCCATTGTTGCATCGTGGTACAAATTTTTCAGTCTTTCATGAATGCGAATGAGCATTTCACCTTCTACAGTCAAGTATCAACCACAGAACGCTGTCTTTTACGAACATCGATGTCGGCCATTTTGCAAGCGATTGCAGTGCTGCCACTTGTTGACGCAAAAGTTACTTTTGCAGTAGATCGTAGAAGAAGGTTTGATGAATAGCATAAAATTCAGAATTTTCACTTAACTTTATTTGAGTAGAAAAAAAAGAAGGCATTACTTTTTGATTGACCCTAGATTTGATTTTGAATACTAATCAAAGAATTATCTTCTGTACTTTTGGAGAATCTTTACTGCGTTCAAGAAACGCCTCCTCCATATTGTTTTGAGAGAGTTTTAGATTAGCCTTGAGTGACATAATAAAAATCAAATGTCAGTATTGTAACAGCAAAAAAATATACCTTACTTCTCGTAAAAGTACTTTCAAAATTCTAAAAATATCGTTAATCCCAAATAAAAGTGTCGTAAGTCACAATCAACTATTTTACGTTTAACCTCTGAAAAGTAAAATTATTGCAATTTCTATGTCCCACAAAAACCGCATTTTACCACTCCGGTCTACAGCCTTTGTGCAAGTTTTTTGTTTTGAACGAACTGCCAGATAAAAAAATATTTTGTATTATTACCGCTTCGCAATTAAAGCTCAATAAATCAAATATTTCTAAACGTAGCCGAATATTAAAAGCTGTTTTAGAAAGTTTATAAAATAAGCTTAAAAATTATATTATTAGTAATAAATTTAAACATTTGTAAATGTTAAAATTAAGAATGCAAACAAAAAAATTGTAAAAATGAATCACGTTATATTTTTATGTGAAAACGGTACAAAAATCACGGATTACCTAAAAAAACTCTCACATTTGAACAAAAAAATATACGAATATAAATTGAAATAAAGTGGTTTTAAACAAAGAACTTGTTTCATTCTGTAAAAAAATATACGTACAAATGTATTAGAAACAACTCTTATCAACTCACTTTTTACCATTTCATACAAAAATATTTAATAAAAAATTAACACTGTCTAACGGCGCGTATGCGATTTGGCGGGTGAAAACTGTTCCTACAAAATAAGTATTTTTTACCTATATCTGTGGACAACGTTATATATATCTCATATATTCTCTATCCTATATATTCTCATTTTTGTTTCAGGGTTGTAAATAGGACAAAAACGGAGTTATAACGATTTCTGTGGGAACATACGCGTTAGCTTGAAAACAAGCTTATAGTACTTGACTGCTTTGTTATATTGTCGTGTAAAAATGCTTGGGCGTCGGAGTTGTTAAGTCAGAGCGTGGTGTTTTCTCTTTCTAACATCACATAAGGGAGACAGAATGATATCTATGAAACTATATGAGTTGTTCCGAAAAGCAAACAACCTGGGGAGTTAAGAGTAAAAAAAAGTTTGCATTTCATTAAAATTCCATAAAGCTGTGTAAACTTCATGACACCAAAGAACACCGTAAGAAAGTTTTGCTACTGCGTATAATCAGATCAATGGATTATAGATAAGATTTCTAACGTGACAAGTGCGTCAGTAAATCGCAGATCTAGTCACTCTAGTGCGTTTTCCACGCAGGTACAAACGTGATTACGTTTATCAATCTTTCCGCGAGTTCACAGAGTCCCATTGTATTTGACACATTTACGAGGTGACCCACTGAGTAGGCAGATGAATAATGACACGTGGTTGATGACAGCTGACCCCGGCTTCATAATAGCATCACCCCGGGCTCAGTTCACATCCCAGATGAGGCTGTATTGTGTTGGCTGCATTTGCCGGAGGTTCTACTAAACTTGTAGGTTGTAGATAATTAATGCGTGTAGTCGTATCTTATCAAACCATTGTTCGGATTCTTACACATTATGCTTGTTTAAATCGAGGAAACGTTAAACAATGTGACTCTTAAATTAGGTTATTCTTTGGAAATGGAATAGCTACGTGCAATTTACGGTACGTAAATGACTTGTTAACTTCGTTTTATTGTTTTATTTGTATTTATATAAAAATGAATGTATGTTTGATTCCTTGCTTGTTTTTGTACAGTATAAGAAATTTTTGAAACTTTCAAATATCTTTTTTCCACCCTAAAGAAGGTTTCTGGATTATTACAACCACATGGCAATATATCTGAAAAGTTTTTTTAGCATTACAAAAACTCTTACGAAACTGTCAACCATGTCACACTTTGAGAATGACGTTTTGCAAACCAGCGATTGTTTTTAATCGAAATTCGATTTTTGAATAAACTCTTTTTATTAAAAAATTTATTCGAAATACTCACCTGTGATATTAACCAAAATCGATTACATTGAATCTATTCAAGAACTAAAAGTGTTTTTTTTTCCGTTATTTATTTTTGGGGTGTTTTGCCGTGTTGCGCTAACTCCTTCTTAAGCCAACGTTTCGGACAGCGTCACAGTATCCATCATCAGCCAAAAAGGATTATAGGTATTTTAAAAAGGTATATTATAGGTATTTTAAATAGTTAGGAAGGTGAAGAGGTCGTGTGAGGGGAGTGGGAGGCGGAGGGGAAACGGGGACGAATGCGAAAGGACACGCAGAGAGCAACTATTTCTTCTTTTAAGTGGCATTGCAACGCATGCCGGGAACTCGCTAGTTGTTTTTTTTTATTTTGATTTTGAATTAAGAACTCTTATATATATATTTTTTTTTTAAATCACTAGTTTTATTTATTTTTTCGGTGACATTTTTGGAAAAGACAAGACGGTTTGATAATGCTTTTGGGAGGCGAAACAGCTCTCACGCGTTTTAATACTTGTCTATCAGAACTTCTTTTTCTTCTTCAAAAGCTTTCAAATTCACAGCTTTGGACGTAAGCGTGTTCTAATGTATCTAGATTTGCCGATTCTTACCACTCCGAAGCTGGAAGTTCTCTTTGTCTTAAACCAATCTCTTCCATTTCTTTTCCAAATTCGGAACCCCATATACACCCTTAAAAATATTCACTCTCAATATCAAAATGTTTTCTCAATCAAAATATATCAAAAATATTTAATGATGGCTTCACAAATAATCGTTCAACCACAATATTCTTGTTTTAAACTTACCCTTTATTTTCCGTGAATAATATGAAAAATATGCAAATAAGGTCCGAATACATAACTGAGTAACACGTCATACTCCTTCCTATGTTATTTAAGAATGTATGCATTACACATAATGTTGAACAACAAATATTCAATATATTTTTAATGTGTGTCACTTCTAGCTGTTAAGGCATTAGTTATAATTTGAGAGGCGGGTATGGGTACCGTCGCCCCATGAAACATTTATTGGATTACCGATACCTCTGCCATTGGCCATCCCAAGTGGCTCGCTTTGGTGACTTAGCAAAGGTGCCCGGATTCATCGGGTGAGGTGTGTTCAGGTGTGCGCATCCGTTGGGTAGACGGATCTTATCGGGTAAGATTTGTCTAAGTTTGCTACTGCCTGGCAGGCCAGATCGGGTAAGGCTGGTTAAAGGAGACCTTTTGACCTCTCCAGCCGCACACTCTCGACCCACTCGATTCATATGTCTGTTATTCCTGTACACATTGGACCTCAGATTCCTAACCATCCCTAATACCTTATTCCTTCCCAAAATTTCTCCCGTCTTTGCAAGACCCTACGCACAGTATCCCCAAAAATAACGTAAGCTTTATTTGGAGCCTAAGGCGCCGTATACCCACTCAAAAAGAAGAAGATGGGGAGATATGAAAATAGGCACTTTAGACAGAGCGCGCTAATGTTAAAATCGATAATATTTAAGCGAAAATTGTGAAAATGTTTAATAAAACACGACTCGTTTAAATAGAGCGAAAATCTGGCGGGCGTTGTCCAAAACAGCATTTATAAAAAACCTTGTAAATTTTTTCGTACTTGTAAAATAACTGAAACAAACGTGTCAATAATAAAATAGCATACTTTGCGATTTTTTTCAATCGAGGGAATTTTATATAATTTGCGTTTCGGCCCGGGAAATGCCTATTATCTTCAAGAATAACAAATAAGAGCTTTAAAAGTTAAAGTGATTAACGTAAATTTGTAAAAGTTCGGTAGAAATGGGGTGTGCCGCGGATTAAAAAGTTACAAGACGCTAGTTATAGGAGCCTTATTGGTGTTAAGTGCCAAATCAATTTAAAGAATGCTCTTGAGGTGATATTTTCACGAAAAGTAAGTCGTATGAAATGTTCAATCATCATTTTAAACAATTATTATTTTACGACATAGGTACCTAAATCATCTGAAAGTGCAAGCTTGTTTACTTAGTATTTTTGTCAAACATCTTTTCAATTGATACTCCAAACGGGAGTCAAATTCTTCCCATAGATTTAACTCGTATGCCCACTTAACACTATAACACGTATACTCACCAGGCACTCAAGCAGTCAGTGTGTCCTATTGTGAAAGTGGAAGAGAGTTTTTTTTTTCTGGAAAACGTTAACAAGTATCTACTGATATTTACAAAAGCTGCTTAGAGTGGAACTTGACCAAAATACAGGCATCAGAGCTAAGAATTGTTTTCATAGGCAGAATTATTTGATTTACAAAATGTGAAGATATTATTTTGTTTGCCTTAGATTTAAAAATACACGTTACAGCCAATGGTTAAAAAAAGAGAGACTTCACGTTCTCGAAATGCTAAACCTTAAAAATAAAACTCGTGAAAAGTATGAATTTTTGGGAGAGGGATAATTTGGATAATCAACACCCCTGCCATAGGTCGGCCCATGTGGTTCACTAGCATTAGTACTCGGATTCATAGGTTGAGGTTTGGTCAGATCTTGGCTGAGGGATGCGTTTTCCAAACTAATGAGTGGCGGGCCGGATTGGGAGGGACTGGCTGGAGACACTGGATAGTATTCCGACCGATAGGCTGTAGAGTGGAACGGATTAAATGAAGAAACTCTTTTACACAAAGGCTGCTCCTAATGATTTCGCCTAAACAACAAACGATAAAACTTTGCATATCAATGTAACGGTCACATGAGGAAAATAAAAAAAAAATATTTTGTTTAAAACCCAAAATGCTCGAAAAATAGCGCCCTTACCGAATTAAGGCGGTACACAACTCTGATAATTTTTGTTTGCTTAATAATCACATTTTACTCATTTCTGGCGAATTCGTAACTATTATTTCTTTTTTACTCCAACCGATATCAGGGGATGCAAGTTTTTTATATTTAAAATTTATAAAAACTATACCTTACCATTAATATATTTTACTTAAAACTATTTAAAAACTTCATAACCAGTTTTTCAACTATAAAGTTAGCGGTAAGCACCAGATTTTATTTTTCTAGACAATGAATTAATAACTTCGGGAGGCTTTCATTTAGAAACGTCCGTAATATTTGTTACACGTTCTTCAGAATTAATTCAAATGAACGCGGCGGGAAGGTCGAATCTCCAGGCCCGCTACAGCAAATTCGACCGTACTTTCGTCTTATACGCCGTGCTGCGGACGTATATTTGTTTACACGCTTTCGTCACTTACATCATTAAGATTCCCGCATTATTTGTCTTCTTCTTCTTTTATTTGATAAGGCAAAGTCGACTGTAGGTCCGTTCAATACACGGGTCCCGAGTCGCAATTTGTATACACGGCTTCTTTACTTACGTCGTTAAGATTCTGAATATATTTTAGGGTATATTGTCGTCGAAGTTATTGTCTAATAATAGCTGTAGAATATTCAGTTTGTGCTTTGTAGGAAGATATTTTTTTCATCGAAAATCATAAAGGTCAATGTAACATTCGATACCAAGCATTCTGATATAAAATAAATAACGGATTAAATACAATATGAGACTTGCGATAGTTATCTAGGTAGGTACACTAGTAAAATGTTATTTCTCACGTTGTCAAAGAAAACAATACAAGAAATTATACAGACCCAAGTTAGTATCTACATTGTGAACTCGAGAATAGCTACTAACTATACCTTATATATTATTTAAATTCCCTTCAGCGATCTGGTGAATTACAGGTTGACGAAAACGAGAGCATGAAACACGATAATTGTGGATTTGGACAATAATGAATGAAGACAGTCTAGGGAGAAAATATTAATTCTATAGAAAGAGGGAAGTATACAAAAGGCTCAGACGAAAGTTACGATCAGTTTTCTGATTATGGTTTATTCTATGAAGGCAAGATAATAACAATATGAAAAGGTGTAAAATATTAATGTTTTTTATTTAAGCATTGAAAAATATCTACTTTACCTACTTTATGATCCTTGATTTTTTTTAATATCTTTACATAGTATTAAACTAAGTACGCGAGTGATTCATGAGGAAGGTTTTAAGGTACATAATTTGTCAAGATTTTGTGTAAATTGGTTGAAATATATAAATAAAGGTAGCGGGCTGTGGGCAGCGGGCTGGCAAGCGGGCGGTGTGGATTTGATATGTATACAAATTAACAGATGGCGTTGGTTATAAAAGTTGGGTAATGGCGTTGTTTTTCGTTAGCCACAGCAACGCGTGGCCGGGTCTGCTAGTTTTAAATAATTTGTTTATTTTACGGTACGGACATGTAGATTTGAACCAAAATTAGGTAAATTTTATTAGAAAAATATTGTAAATTTAAAAAACACTATATTTTTAATGTGTATTATTTAAGCATTGAAAAATATCTACTAAACTTCTTTATGATCCTTGATTTTTTTAAAAATATATTTACATAGTATTAAACGAAGTATTAAGCTTAGATCTTTTAAACCAAGCAACGCATTTTCTTGCGGTTTTACAAATAGATAGAGTAATTCACGAGGAAGGTTTTAAGGTATATAATTTTTAAAGATTTTGTGTAAATTGGTTGAAATACATAAATAAAGGGAGCGGGCTGGCAAGCGGGCGGTGTGGGTTTGATATGTATGCAAATTAACAGATGGCGTTGGTTATAAAGGTTGGGTAATGGCGTTGTGTTTTGTTAAAATGTCATGCGCATTCTTGCTGGGACTGCCAATCGATTGGAGAGGAATCCCATCCGTTTTTAATTTATGCACTGTTAAACTCCCTACAGGTGCTTGCAGGATACGCTGGATGCAATCACCAAGCGCTTGCCACCTCGTGGACTGTCACCAACCTGTCCCATTGTCTTGTCTTTACTTAGTCACACTAACACTTATTGTATCTTGTATTTCCTGATAAGCACTTGCATACTGCTTACTAACAACGTATGCAGGGACACTCGAGGTCTAGATTCGTTTCAAAATTAAATGTAGATTTAAGTCCTTTCGAGAGCCTTGAAGGAGTAACCATCTGTTACCTATCCAGGGCGGATAAGTGGTGAATAACAACCAAAGTAAGAACACAAAAATACCACGTGGGGCTATAAACTTTTCAATATGCCTTTAAAACATTGCATTTGGCGCAAACGACATTTCTACTGAAGAAGATGCTGAAAAAAAGATGATCACCTACTACTAGCATATCTAGCAAATCTCACTTTTCAAACATACTTAAGGTACATTTAAATATGATTGAATGTTAGACCAATCTAAAAACATTACTTGGGAATGAGGGCAAGTTTAACCTTAATACCCATCTTTGCTTGCGGCACTTTCCACAAATTATTTTGCGAACATACG
Source organism: Glyphotaelius pellucidus (assembly GCA_936435175.1). NCBI lineage: Eukaryota > Metazoa > Arthropoda > Insecta > Trichoptera > Limnephilidae > Glyphotaelius > Glyphotaelius pellucidus. The sequence continues at coordinate 4,480,080 of OW386558.1, forward strand.
AACAAGTAAGCATCCAATAATGATAATTGAGCATATTTTCTAAAACACTACTTTCGTTGCTGTGATGAATCCAAGTGATGACCGTAGATGGATTCAGAACAACATTTTATGAATGTAACAAAATTACCTAGCGAGATAAAATGTATAAGGGAGGTTAGGGGGACATATCTGCCCTGATGATGGACACTAAAAGGCCGTCCAAAAATTTGGCTAAAGAAAACTTTATAACCAACGCCATCTGTTAATTTGCATATATATCAAATCCACACCTCCCGTTTGTCAACCTGCTGTCCGTTTCATATATACATTTGAACCAATTTACACAAAACCTTGACAAATTATGAAAACCTTTCTCACGAATCACTCTATCTATTGCTGAAAACCGCATGAAAATCCGTTGAGTATTTTAAAAGATCTAAGCGTACGACAGCGGTAGCGAATTCATGTCATACTACGTAAAGACGCTGCAACTATCCCTATTAAAAATTATTAAAACCCGGCTTGGAAAATTATTTAAATTGACATAAACGGCACTTGCTCAAAGTAGTAAATACTCGCAATACCTATCATTGCCATGAGTGCACTTGGTTCAAAATTTAATTTTTGCGTTCAGATGGTTTTTGCCATGTTTAGTCTACACCCCAGCGTTTTTTTCCCCATTCTCCAGACACTCCTACTTATTTTTGTCATACAATGCCACAAGCTTTGAGGAAATCATGGTCTTATACAAATCTAAAATCTATTTGGATTCTTGTGTGGTAAACTTAAAACCAGCGAAAAAAGCTAATAGACGCCCTAAAAGCTAATAGTGAGGTGCTGGAAAAATGCTCAGGATTACATAGACAGCCGATGCACAAAATATGTCCGTTCTGGAAGACCTAGGCATATACAATAGGCTTTCAATTGTTTATCGACGGCATTACTTCGGACACGTTGCTCACCAAACTGAGAATTCCAACCTGGGAAAACACATGATCACTGGCAAAGTGGAAGGTGGTAGAAGCAGAGGAAGTCTATTTTTACATGTAGGTAATGCTAAACCTAGCAATCCTTAGCCGGAATATTTTATAATTACTTAATTAAAAGGCATGGATTGAAGTGCGGACAGAAATACCTGCATACCGATATGTAAGCCAAAATATCGTTTCATACACTATTTAGAAGCAAAACAAATACTCTCGGTAAACCAACATGGCTTCAGGAAAAACAGGAGCACAGAACATGCAATAGCTACCGTAACGGACTTCATTACACATAATCTAGACGCTAAAAAAAAAGTTATCTCTATTTATTTAGATCTATGTAAAGCTTTCGACACAATTTCACATAAAAAACTTTTCAAGAAGTTAAAAAACATTGGCATTAATGGAGTAGAATTCAATTTAATTAAAAGCTTCATGTCTGACAGAACGCAACAAGTAAAAATTGACAACAAGACAAGTGAATCACTTTCAATTACGTACGGAGTCCCACAGGGGAGTGTACTTGGCCCTTTATTATTCCTCATTTATATAAATGAACTGTGCGACATTAAAATTGAAGGTAAAATCGTAACCTTCGCTGACGATACAGATCTTCTCTGTCAAGCAGCCACATGGAAAGATGTATTTATAATAGCCGAAAAAAGTTTATCAATCGTCAAAAAATGGCTAATCAGTAATACTCTTACAGTTAAAACAATCAAAACAAAATATATAACTCATAGTAATACACAAAGAGGTCAACCTCTATCAAACATAGGCTTGATTATACATGACTGTACTTTATCCAACTGCCAGTGCGAACATATAGAAAGGGTAAAACATACAAAATACCTGGGGGTTATTATTGATTCACACTTACGCTGGACTGACCACATTAATTTCATCACAAATAAACTGAAACGAGTCATGCACCTAATAAAGTACGTTAAAAACATCTTCCCACTAATAATACTAAGATCGATCTATTTTGCACTTTGTCAATCCATTGCCACATATGGAATACTAGCTTGGGGAAGTGCTACAAACATAGCAATTGACCCAATTCAAAAAATACAAAAAGCAATAATTAAACTCATCCTGCAAGTACCATTTCACACAGATTCTAGCGAAATCTACAAAGCATTAGAAGTCATGTCAATAAGACAACTTTATGCCAAATCTGCTATAATATACCTTGTCCAAAACAAACAACACATTCCAATTCAACCAAAAACCATAACAAAAACCAGGTCCTCAACAAATAAAACACTGAACATACCGATAACCCACACCACACATGGACAAAGACACTTTCAGTATTATGCAACCAAACTTTTTAATTGCATGCCCATTACTTTGAAACAAATATTATCTGCAAATACATCTACAAACATTCATAAAAAATATATCACTGACTGGATTAAAAATCAAGATATTAACTTTATACAAAACATTATTATTCCCAACCAAACGTAACAAAACTATAAAAAGTATAAAATTAAATAAACCTAAAAATTAAGTAGTTTTTCAAGTATCCAACAACTATACATACACTTACAATTTATATATGTGTGTACATATATGTATGTGTATGTGAATGTGTATGCGTATGTTTACGTATGTATACGTATGTATATATATATTTATATGCATGTGTGCAGGTACATGTATTTTTATGGATGAGTATGTATGTGTATGTTTATATATGTATATATATTTTTTATATTCCTCTAATATATTTAAATACTTTTTTGCTCTTCTAAATAACCAATGTAAAATAAATATTAAAATTTGAAAAAAAAAAAAATTCATATAAAACTTTCTATTACAACACATAAATACTTGTCATACATAAACATAAATAAACATGTAAACACCTCAGCACAGGTTTTCCTAGTGAGGTGTTAACGAAACATACAACAATACCTATCCACAGTTTCACCTTCACAAACCTACTTTACACCCAACAATAAAATTACAAAATATATTATGTAAAAATGTTTTCGAAATTGATCTATAGGTAAATACTGTAATATATAGAAATAAATAAATAAAAAAATAAAAATAAATATACTGGGTACCTACGTAGGTTAATACATTACGCCCGCTATTTGTTTTTTTTTTTAATATGTAATTATTTTTGCGGTGTATACCAAAGAAGATTAGCGTGGTCGTCACTACGGAGAAAAAGTAATGAAAGTGCAATTATTATAAAGCAAATTTAACAACAAAAAATGTACTCGATCCGTGTGACATAAATGCAAATAGGGAGTTTAACTTTTTTTCACAAATTTTTTGCGGAAAATTTCCTTTTCAGTGGAGGGGTGTCGTTAAATTTCGACCTACGTAACAAATCGGTAAGCTCTTTGGTGTTTGGTAGTTAGATCATTAATGAAAAAAATCTCATTGAATTGATAAAAAAGTGGACTAAATAAATAATTGTGAAATTATTAAACCATCTCTCAATTTTTACAAATATCGGTTTCGATGGTGTAATTTACTTGAGATTTTGATATTGTGGTGCAATAATTAAAAAAATAAATTAAAATTTGTTACAAAGGTTTAAATTAGACAGCGTTTAGCCGACCGTAAAAATCGCGTTTATTAACAGTGAAGAAAAACATGCTTTATAACTGTTTTTTTCTAACTAAACGTAGGTATGTGTAATGTATATCCATCCATATATTTTTTATATTCATGTAGGAAAAAAGATCAAATTTGACATAATCTTGTATTTCGTTTAAAAGGTGCGTTGAAATAATAAGTTTTTGGGCCGCCAAAATAACATGCCAAAAATGATGTTATTTTTTTACTAAAAGAAACGTTCGCAAGATCACTGAATGAACAATTTATGAAGTAAATATTAGCAATCAACAGTAATAATGGTTTAAAGTGTTTAGCTAAGTAGCCTAATCCACGGCTAATGATTTTCATGGGAATTGTGAAGCTTCTAAAATAATAATTCAGTCACGCCAAAGACCCATTGTTCACCATTGGTTTTAATTGCGCTTTAAGAGCCGAAAAGTGAAGAATGAATTGAAACTCGTGTGAGAAAGTGATACATTTAAGTAGGACAAGATTTGGGATGGCTTATTTACTGATAACTAATAACACAAGAACTGCAAACCAATTATCATCCATGGTTTTTCAACTGTAATTCTGTAAAAATTATCTGTAAATTGATAAGATAAATAAGTTTGATCAGAAATAAGGTGCTTGGTGTTCAAACCTCATTTGCAAAATTCATGTGCTGAAAAAATTGGCTCATACGAAAAACCTGAATGACAATCTATATTAAATAAATAAGTGCGAAACTGGGTGTGTTTGTTTGATTTTAAAAATTCTTTCACTAATATAAAGCTACATTATATGCGAGTAATAAAAGCTGTATATAATGGTAAGCTCTGGCGCTATGAAATTATAAATATATTATATTTATTATACGTTTTAGTCGCTAACAAATGCGAGTTATTGCTAACGTCAGAAAACAAATCGTTGTCCTGGAAATGATGTTGATATCCATACTAATATTATAAATGCGAAACTGCTTGAGTTTGTTTATGACCTTTTCACGCATAACACAATATAAAGACTTTAATAATTCTTTCACCAATATAAAGCTAAATTATATGCGCAGACTACAGGTTGTATATGATGGTAAGCTCTGGCGTCATGAAATTATAAATATTAATATATTATATTTGTTATACGTTTTCTGTCGCTAACAAAAGCGAGTTTTTGCTAAAGTCAGAAAAAAATCTTTTCCATGGAAACAATGTTGATTATTTTTGGGCTCTATGCTGGTACGTACTCAGTCTACTAGTCAGCTACTACTGCAGAAAATTCAAATATTAGAATTCGTTTTTTTTTTTTGAACAAGCTTAGAATAAATGTCAGATGAGAGTTCCTATATTAAAAATATAATTCGTAACGATTATTAAGACTGAATGATAAATAGAGTATTTTTTTATTATATTAACGAACTTCCAAATATTTAAATAAAAATAAGCATCCGAAATGTTTGTAAGCGCATACATTCCGAACGAATGAACAAAATTGGATAAGTAATTCTTTTTTTGTTTGAGCTATAGCATTATGAAATGTAGGTGGTAGGCGAGATGTTTGAAAACTGAATGTAAGGGAATGAATATATGGAATGCGGGAGGGGATGGGGGTGGGGTGGGGGGGGGGAGATAATTGATAAGTGCAAGCGCTGCAGTAATTTCTCGTAATACTATGCGAGCGAAGCCGCGGGGAAAAGCTAGTATTTAAATAAAAATAAATCTCCGAAATGTTTGTACGCACATCACTTCCGAACGACCGCACCAAATTGGATAATTCTTTTTTCTTTGAGCTCTGGCGCTATGAAATTTAGGTGGCATGCGAGCTGTTTGAAAACTGAATGTACCGGGAATTAATGTATGGAATGTGCAACGGGGTTGGAGGAACATCTGCCATAGGTCATCCCAAGTGGTTCGCTAAGTTTGGTTACTTAACAGTGGTGCCAGGTTTCATCGGTTGAGTGTTGTCTTGGTCTTGGCTGGATCAGTAGAGACTGGTCAAGGGAGACCATTTTACCTCTCCAGCAGATCTCTCTCGATCCATCGCTTTGTATAGCAATGGGAGAGATGAATTCATTTGTTCATAACTCTTGAACCCATTGATCCCCAGATTCCTATCCAACCCTCATACGTTTTCCTTCCTAGAACTTTCTCTCCTTCGTTTCCTTGAAAAAGCTTCCCAAAGACGACAAGCCATCATGGAAATTATTATTCACAACTCTATTTTGATCTCTCTTCCGTCTTTGTGATCTGAAGATAAAATGGGTTATCTGTGAGGCGTGAAGATCGTCACCACACAGAGTGGATATTATTAGAAAACGTAGTTATTCATTTGATTCGACGAGAAATCAATCAATATGTAAATAATTATTTTTCGTATCGCCATTTGAAATGTTTAAAGAAGTTGTAAATATATTTCAATAATTAATTTTTGTTATTAGCTTTTGAAACACTATATCCACTAATATAACACACGAAAACGCAATGTACACAAAACGATTGGTTTTCAATTTAGATGGTGATTTCTTTTAAAAATTATTTTTAATAATAAGTATTTGAAAACACTTCGTTTAAATGAATAGGTATTTAAATTAAGAAATTTTTTAAATTTCGAATAATTTAGAAATAGAATTATTCTCTATTCCCCCTTAGGCTTTAGGCCTACTTTGTCGGAAGTTAAAATAATTCGTTAAAATAAAACAAATAAATTGAATATTTCTGAACGCATCCGAATTTTAAAAACTATTTTTGAAAGGTGATGAAATAGGATTTCAAATTTTATAATTTGAAATCAATATTTATTTTTTGAAATATCCACTGGAGCGACCACGCGAAATAAATAAATTTGCCCCGATTGCTGGAGATTTTCAAAAGATCTTTTTTAAATTTTTCGCCAAAATTAAAAAAATCATACCTTGGAATTTTAACATGAAAACACTAAAACTTATTGTAGTGCTGTACAGCAAATAAATTAATCTGTATTTTACCGTTTATCTTATGTTTGTAGGATTTATACAGAAAGTATTAAAAAATGATAAAGTTTATAACCGCGCGAATCTTGCGTGTTTGTTACTTGGGAACTCCGTGAGAGGTACTTATTCGAGTCGACATAGAAAATTTTCGATTTTTGTATGTTGTCTGTGGGAAACTTGATAATGAAAGGTACATTTCTATGGAAAATGACTAAATTTTAATCCTAAACAGCTGATCAGAAAATCTTGCTGAAAAAAAATATAAAAAATTGATTTAAAACATATTTTCTATTTCAAACCGTGATAATAAGGAACAACACACATATTTTTTAAAAGAACTATACGTTTCCTCCAAAAACTGAATAAATTGGCTTGAGGGTCTGGATAATCGAAATCACATAGGAATGTGGTAGATATTGGTGGGTTCTTCGAGGGTACTTAAATAATCGAAGGCACCTACCCAAAATTCTAGTAGATACTTAAATCATAAAGTTTCTTCTATCAACATATCGATTGGCTTCAAATAGACCACTTAAAATGGTGAAAACTTTTATTTGCTTTAAAAATGTGCAATTAATTTAATTCTTTATTGAAAGTACTTGGTCGAAAACACTAATTTGTAAATAATTATTGTTAATTCTGTTTGAAGTCTGCGGTGAAGCAAAATGGAATAATTTTAATAAAAATAATTGCAACTAAAATGTTCAAGTACCTTTATGTATTATTTATTAGTTAGCCATGCTTTTCATGTCAAATGAAAGTGTAATAATTAGTGGTTTAACCGTAAGCTTTTAGAAAACATTTTTAAATAACTGCAGGTAATCATTTTTTTTTTGTTTATTCGTAAATGATGTTTCTTTGTAAATGTTACTACCGGAACAACGGATAACTATTTACTGTTAAATGTTAATAATTTCTTCACGCTTTAAAACATAGTTCAATAAATGTATTGATTCAGAGAAACTGCGTAAAATTATTAATTGCAAATAAGAAACTTACAAAGAATATAATCAGTAGGCATCCACATATATTATTTACGACGCCATAATATTATTTTCAAGTTTGCCTTATGTTTATAAGTAAAACTGAACTAAAAACTATCCGTTAAATATGGATATGCAGAAAAACTCCAATTAAAATCATTATGTTTCGTTTACGTATTCTGCTACTGCTACAGGAATAACTTTATGCTAATATTAAAAGATAATAATAATAATAATTCTTAGCAATAATTCTTAATAATAGCACTATCCTCCCCAAGATGTGGGGAAGATAGTGCTATTCCACACGTCCCATGTGGTTATACATATTTATATATTTACACAGTAAAGAAACAAGAATATAAATAGAAAAAAAATAATAATAATAACAAAAGTAAATTATCCATTATTATGCGGGGCGTTGTCTTAAGTGAGCTCAGGCCCAACGCTCTCTCAGGGGTGGCGCTTGGTGCTGGAAGGTGGTCACAACCGTGTTGTCGGAGGCCATTTGCTGCATCCTGGCTCCAGTGACCCGGTGCCTCATGAAGCTGGCGAATGCATGGAGAATCCATTATTTCGTAAACATTGTTGATGCGCTGCTGTATCCAAATATGATCAATTTTGGAAAAATTATCAATTTTAAATAAAGACAAATTTTGGAGATGAGGGGTAGGAGACAAAGGTAGGGGAAGGGTAGGAGTGGGGAAGCTTATTGGCCTTAGCAATTACATTACCATTAGAAGGAAAAGTCCTTTAACTTCTTTAATTGTTTTTATTAAATGCCTTCACTAAGTGAAAACCATTTAGGATATTTTTTTTAATAATAGAATCATTATCTGTTTACCATTTCGTAAGACAAATTATAAAACACATTTGAAGAGCTGGGTGCAATAACAATGAAAATTATAGTTTTGAATAAAACACATTAAGGACGGGTTGTTTCAAAAAATTTGATGGATTCATCAAATATTTGAAGTTAATTTTCACGTTCTGCGTAAGTTCTATTCAAGTTCTGTGATGATTTCAGTTTTGTGAATTAACTGGTCTATAATGATGTAATAATAGAACTTGAATAGAACTTACGCAGAACGTGAAAATTAACTTCAAATATTTGATGAATCCATCAATTTTTTTGAAACAACCCGTCCTAAGAGTTCTGTTGAAATGCGTAGTATGCATAAGTAACTAGTGTTCAAAATATTGCGTGTAACCCCATCTAATTAACAACTTTTTTGTCTTATTAAGTAGAATTTCCATGGTGGACGGCACCTCCACTCTTCGCGGTTCTGCGCTGCCTGGAGAGCTGCGGAGAACCAACGTGTCAGAAACCAGTGATACTTGGTTACTTCTTCTGCCGTCCACTTTGTCAAGAGATTCTACATTTTGGAATCCGAGCAACGTGTTTAAAATATATGGTGCGGCAGCATAGCTTCCTTTTTTCAAAACATAATAAAACTCATTGTATGAATCAGAATTTTTAATTGGTTTTTTATAATGTAGGCACATACCTAAAGTTTGGTTTTACTTAGTTTTTGATGATCAAATCAAAGAGTGACTCTCCTATTGTCCATACCCTGAGTAAACCGAGTTCTGACGTTTGTCATGACTAGCCAGCCTCTCAGGCGTTATCCCTACAATTTATTCCCGGATGTTGGTCTTCAAATCTTGTAGGGTCTTTGGACGGTTCACATAAACACGGGTTTTCAAAAAATCGCACACAAAAAAAAAATCACAACGGAAAAAATCGGAAGAGGGGGCCGGCCACTCCAAATCGCCCCTAATTGAGTTGAAGCGCTCTGGGAACAAAACATTATCACAGAACATCCGTTCGAAAAGTAGGACTCAACGGCAAACGCGCACTCCTCACTGTTCCAACGCACGATGGCGACCAAGCTGTAACGGGACAAAACTTTATAGTTCCGCCTCTAGAACGAGATTACTAGCGCTCCACAAGAACATCAACCGACTGAATGGCGCGCATTTTAAAAAAAGAAGTTATGCTGCCGCACGGCATTTATTAATACGTTGTAGGCAGATGGTTCAAAGCCTATTATGGATGCCTAGCTCATCCACAATGTACAAATAGAAATATGGGGAAAATCAATGCCCGGACTAGTCTCATCTTGGTGGTCTTTGTTATGCCTGTGTCATACTTTTTGCATTTTACTCATGGCGTCTATTGTCATACAAACTGTTTTTAATATTTCTACAATCTTCTGTTGATACTTCAATACGAGCAAAGATATATAAAATCGTACTCCGTTTGTTCATTATTTGTTCTTACAAAGGTATTTGCCATGGCGATCACCATTAGTTTTACCTGATAACTAACTAATCTAACCTACAGAAGTAATATTCACTCAGCAGTTGAAGAAGGGATTAGAGATATCTAAAAAGCAATGGAAGCAAAAACAGCTTGAGCGCGTTTAAGTTGTTACTGGAACTACCTCCTCAATTATGATTGTTGACTTAACCACTGGAGCCTTAGAACTTGCGGTTGAAATCCAGTAAGGCTACTTATTTATTGAAAGTTAAAACCTCAAGAGAAGCCCATCATAAACTTGTATTGCCTAAAAGAATAACTCTTACTTTTAAACTTTTTTTCTTAATTTATTGGGCATCGTACGAGAAATAAATTCGCCCACTTTTGTATTGTGTTTGTAATCTATTCTGTAGTCTAGACTCTTAACGACCCTAGAAATTTTGCATTTTTATTTTTTGATTATCTTGACCACAAAACTGAAAAAACATTCATTCTCATACAATTAGGATCATTCAAATTCACTACGCTTGCAATAATTTTTGAAGTACTTAACTACTCTCAATATCAATCTTTTGAGAGACAACCTCGGAAATAATAAAGTATTGTTCTTGATTTAAATTCTAAGAATTTGTTGTTCATTCAACTTTTTCCAAAAAAATTACTTACATATATAATGTTTTTTACTTTTTTAACGTGAATACTTCACAACAGTCCCAGCTGCTTTCGTCTAGACCCAATGAGACAATTGAATCTCCAATTGGAGTATGTTGTGTGGCTGAAGGCAGTGGGGAGTCTAAAATGATGGGAAGAGACAAGAGGAAGGTGAGGAAGCACCTGGCTATTCAGAACTGGTCACCAAACACGGTCAAAGCCATTTAAGCAAAGTTTCAATTCTGAATGGTGGTCTTGCAGCAGGGCGATACTGCGAGTATTTTCTACTCTCGATTAGATAGCTTAGGTTGGAAATGTTGACTGGGAAATGTGAACTGGATAAAGTTACGTGAATCTATTGATTTTAATTATTTTTAGTAAGCACTTTAAGATGCCTAATCCATATATATAGTGTCTCACAAAATATTGATCCGAAAACTTCATGCTCTGGGAATCAGAGCAAATATGTTAAGCTGGCTAAATAGTTACATATCTGGTAGAACCTTATTTGTTAAAATAAAATCTTTTATATCTAAACCATTTTCCGCCACTAGTGGCGTACCGCAAGGTAGTCATCTTGGCCCAATTTTATAAACGATATAGTTAACTGCTTCAAAGACGTTTATGTATTGCTTTTCGCTGATGATATTAAATTATATAAAGAAATATATCTCTTGAACCATTGTCAAGTTCTTCAATTTAATATAGACATGCTAAATAACTGGTGCTCACTAAACAATTTATATTTAAATGTAGATAAATGCAAAACATTGACCTTTTCCAGAAAAAAAAATTTATTGCTTTTTGACTATTCAATAAATGAAATAAATTTAGAAAGAGTATCCAAAATGCGAGATCTTGGCATAATAATGGATGAAAAACTAGACTTCAAGGTCCACATTCAACAAACTGTAAATAAGGGTATGAAAACATTGGTCGCCCTTCTACAAAATTCATATTCATAATATGAATTTCATATTCATAATGTTGAAAGAATTCAAAGAAAATTTCTACGTTACGTAAATTTTAAACTTAACATCCCTTTAGAGAACATAAATTACCTGTCTTTAATGAATATGTTAAATATTCCAACTTTAGAAAACAGACGAAAAATTAACGACCTAACCTTTTTATTAAAATTATTAAATTCTAAATTCAACTATTGTGAACTCCTGCAAATGATAAATCTACACGTACCTACACGATCGACTAGACAAATATTAAGATTTCATATACACACATCTCATTCCAACTATAGTTTGCATTCTCCAATACAGCGTTTACATAGCCTTGGTAACCAATATTTAAACAATATGGATGTATTTGATATTAAATTAAATTTATCAAACTTTAAACGACGTATGTGCCAACTATTTATTCCTTCTTCTTAAACCATCTTTATCTCCATTTTTACTTACCATACATATTCTATGTTACCTGCTTTGTGTCAACTCTTATATTTGGTGTTATCTTTATTTTCTTTCTTATATTTTATGTTATCTTTAGTTTGTTTCTTATATTTTATGTTATTTCCTGTGTTTATCAAAAACGTGTACTGAACTATATGTAAAAGCCCTATGGGCGTTAAAATAAATAAATAAATAAATATTGATAATTTATCGTGATTTAACTCGGTGATTTTTAGTCTATTCATCAATTTATTGTTTTTTCGCAAAACTGAAAACAAATTGCACAATTGGAAAGTAGAAATTGAAAAATAAGGATGGTGATAGAAATTTGTTAAGATAATTAATCATTTTCTTCTAGTTTTTACATTCATAATACGACAATTAAACGAACATAGAAAATAATATTTATGCTCAAGAATCAGCGGGTTTTATATTGAAGTAATCAGTTTAATTGACCGTGTGAATGAAAGACATTATTCCATATAGTTGAGCATTTTTTATAGCCTATATTTATATGCAAAACCGAGATAAAAAATCTCATCAAATGTTTGCGCAGCGTGACGTGTTCGCTTCTAAGAAATTATAAAATTCGCAATTTTTTCATGTTATAAATTTTGAATCCATTGTCTCGCCATTTCGATAAAAAATAAGTTACTGAATTAAATGATAATAGAAATTTAAAATAATAATACTTCAAATTTTTAAAAAATGCCTTTAACATCCAACCAGCTTTTTATAGTTATAACAAATTTACAAAAAAATATATTATAAATAACAAGGACAGGAATAATTTTTTTAACTACTATGGAGCTTGTAAATTATTTTTTAACGAGTGTAACTTTTTTTAATAAAGGGAAGTCTTTTAGAAATTTTTCTATGGTGTTTAAAAATTATTGTATGTATTGAACCACATTTTGGAAATAATCCATTATTTTGATGTAAATAAAGGGTTTAAAATTCTACACACAAACACAACGGGTTTACAATTAGATTACTTAAAAAATTTAGAATTTATGGTAAGTTTCTTCAAAATTCGCAAATTCACTTTGTGGCATCATTATTTAATTTAATGAAAACAAATAACTTTGTGTACACCACTATTCAATTTACAACATCAACATGTTTCGAAAACTATGTTTTCTTCGTCAGAATAATAAGTTAATAAAAAATAATAAAAGAAACATCTAAGATATTTAAATAATAATAATTATTCAGAATTTGCAAACCACATTTTGGAAACAGGTCATTCTTTTGATATTAATAAAGGTTTAAAAATTTTACACACTAACACAACGGGTACACAATTAGATAATTTAGAAATTTTAGAAATTAGAAAAAGTGTTAATAGAAAATTAATATTATAAATAACCAAACGTTTTTTAAAAATAGCTATCTTTTAAATTTATTTTCGTTTTAATACTTATATTTATAATAATTTATTTTGTTATTTAGACTTCCTGCTTTGTTTTAAAAGATTTTATTATGTTAATGTAATTTTTTACCCATCCTAAAATAATTTTAATATTTTATTTTATATGATTGTTTTTTATGATATTTTAAGTAATTAATCACCTCTCCTTTCTAATATTTTGTCTATGTTCTAATTAGTCTATACTTGTTTGTCTTTTGTTATTTTTTATTAACTTATCCTGATGAAGAAAACATAGTTTTCGAAACATGTTGATAATATTAATTAAATAGTGGTGTACACAAAGTTATTTTTTTCATTAAATTAAGAATAAGTGTTGACAAGTAATTTAAATTATTTTATATTTTTTTAACAACATCTTTTAAATTTATTTTCATATCAGTAGTTAAAAATATTTTTTTTTGTTATTTAGACATCTTGGTTAATTTTGTTAATTTTAAAAGTTTTTATTGCATGTAGAAGCAGTTCTTACATATTTTGAAATAATTTTTATTTATCATTTTATCTAATAGAGAATTCCAGTCAAATTTTTAAATTTTTTTTTTGAATAATGACCTTCTAACTTAAATAACTGCATATTTATTTTTATTTTTATAGTTAGTTTTAATAGTTAAAATAAATGTCAAAGTTTTAATTTTTCAAGATCCCCCGAAAACCACCGAATCTAGTGTGACGTCATCATGACTAACCGAAGTATGAATCTTGTAGGGAACTGGAATCAGCTGTTCGACTCCCGCCATTTTGAATTTCAGCATTGGAGCGTTTTCATAGACATTACTGGGCAGTACGATCGTTTTTTGTACAGTTAAAGTTTTTGAATATTTTAAATAATATAGATAAACTAATATAGATACTTTATTTTTGATACTGAATTATTTAGGCCTAAATAATGTTTCAATAAAAACAAAAACTATTATATGTAAAATTCTCTATAAACCAGTAACACGGAATGCCGAACGGCTTGCGTCTTCATTTCTATTGATTTCTATACAACTTTGACCCAGGTGACGCGGCGCGGTGACGTCACGCCGCCAAAATCCAGCAATAGGGTGTTTTAATGACACGTTTTAAAATGGACTTTTTAATATTTTTTTAAAAACTCTACGTTAAATATTGTGTAATAAAACTTATATATTCAGAATCAACATATATTGGTCTATATGAACATATTTTTTTAAAGCCATAATGTTTTTCACTGGAGTTCCTTATTTTTGGGAAATCTTTAAATGATTTTTCACCACATCCTATAATATTTGTTATTTGTCTCTAATTGTTTGTATTTAGTTATTTTTATTAATGTTAATCTTATCAACCTTTCATTTTAAGAAGAAACCTTTGAATTTTAAACACTTAGATAATTTTGATGAAATAAGTGATGATTTGTTTTCATTTTATTAAAAATGACGCCATAAAGTGAAATTGCAAAGACGTTCATCACCAAAGAATAAAGGAAAAGTAAAGGAAAATACCGATTTTACAACACAAATCAACACAAACATCAACTTTTGGAGATTCTTTGCCACTCTTCTAGGGAACGTTTCTAGACTGCTGTCTCTTACCAGTACCTTATTCCAAATTTAGTAGTCCCATATGTGTTGGTCACAGGTCGTGATCGATCTGATCATTTTGACCCGATCACAAACAACCAATGATTGATTGTTTCATCTGCTCAATCCGCACCCAAGATGGTCGTGGCGAACAACCAGGGATGTGTAAATTTTGTGGTCTGGGCATTTGGAATTTTGTTTTCGCCACAGAGAAAAGAGATAATAAATGCCTGAAATCTGAAATTAGTGCCACTGCGATTCCAGACATATATGAGCCTGAAACCGCAGTAAAAGTTCATTTATCTGAACAGTTATTTACCTGTGAAAAGCTATTTTATGGTACAAAATACAAAAGTTTTTTTTAACTAATAAAAAATTAATACATTATATTAGTTATTATCTCTATTGCTGTGTCACGAAAACCAGATTCTAGAAGCCTGGCCCTCAGCACAATCGATCGATAAGGATTGATAGGATAACTTTCGGCAACTTCTCATCGTTCTCTAGGACAAATGCAGATCGCTAACGTTTAAACATCATTTGACGTCGAATATATTAAGAACATTTAGTCATTATTACTGTTACTTAATTGTTTATGAGAAGTTATCGAAAGTTATCCTATCAATCCTTATCAGTCGTGCTAAGGGGCCTGGTTTGCTCAATTTGTAAACAATAGCATTTTTCTGTAATTGAAAGTACCAAAATACAATGATCGGGTACTTTCGACCCTATCACTACTCCAGTGGGTCGTAATCGACATGAATCGCGTAAAATGATCGATCGATCCTGATCTACGTACTCCACATTTTATAAAATACTTCGTACAGTTGTAACCCTTGTAAAGGTTCGTAGAAAAGCATACAAAATTGGGAGGCGGGTATGGTTACCATTTTTCTGAACGTGATTTCAATTTTCGGAATGGCCTTGGGACCTCTCACCTAAGTCAAAATATTATCGATTACTGTATTATTTTTTAACATTACTTTAAAAGTAATTTTATGTATTTATAAACATTATTTTGACATACGGATGAGAAACGGGATTACAAAATAATAAAATATCATTTATTTTACTTAAAACTACATCTTACGTATGGCTGGCGTGGTCTAGCGGAACGCTCTTGACTCGCAATCCGAAGGTCGCGGGATCGAATTCCGGCATGATAAATAAATTTTATTTGAATTATTTGTGTTTTTTCACTATTAATTCACTTCAAATAATATAAAGTATATTTGCGGCACGTTCCAGAGTGGAAGATACTCTCAATATCGCCCTGGTGTAAGACCACCATTCAGAATTAAAACGTTGCTTGAAATGGCTTTAGCCGTGTTTTATGACCAGATCTGAATAGCCAGGTACTTCTCCACCTTCTTCTTCCCCATCTCCTTCCCGAACCCACTACTCTCAGCTTCACAACATACGTATTCATAAAAAAAAATTTAAAAAAATACTTATTAATGTTAATAATTCAGTATCTAAGATAACTATTTTTAATACAAAGATGCTTGATTGTAACATTTAATTTAATCTATAAGGTTAATACCATGGTCAAAAATTATAATTTTTCATTTTCATGTGGCACGTCAACGAAGAATCATACTTGTAAACATATCATTAAAAAAAACGTGAGACTGAAATGAAGAATACGTTCACGTTGACCTACCTTACCTCTCAGAAGGTTGCCTGCAAATCACTTCTCTCACGTGTCTATTCTTCTTCCTCTCCCTCGCATCTCGCATGCAGCGAATTTGTTACAGAGCCTACTTCTTATTTCGCCAAACCTCAAAACGGACACGGCCAAGTATAAATATCTCCCGAAGACTCCACATCCGACAGTCTTATTCAAGTCTCGCTCCAACGATCACCCTCCTCGAAAGCCTCCCGTGAAAGTAAATCGCTACCTTAGTGAACCGACTTCCGTTTACCCGTAAGCATTCTCAGTGATTTTGCCGGGAGTTAGTGACGCTCGCTTCAATTCGATCCGAGACATCAACGCGTTCAAATCGCAACCTGAAACGGTTGACACATCGCGAGAAGTTTCAGCCACGTAAATAAATTACATTTTTGCATCGAAATGTATTGCAAAATGTTTTTAAAGGCGTCATTTCTGGCGTTCATGCTAATCGCAGTATCCGCGGAGGAGGATATCACATCCGCAGGACTCAAGACAGTTCTACGAGTATACGACGAGTGCAACAAATCCGTTGGAGGATTCACACCATGCCTGAAGAAAAAAGCTATCAGTTTCATCGATAGGTTGTCAAAAATTGATAAATTCCCTGTTGGTGAAGGACTTTACGTTGTGAAAGCTTCGGAAATGAACGTGAAATCTGTGACGGAGAATGAGCTGGAAAGCTCACTTCCACGAGGATTGGAAGAAAGAGATGCAGCTTTGTCAAGCCTTTTGATGAGCAGGGTGGTTGCTTTCTTCAACTCAAGAACCTTCCAAATAAACTTCCCTAAATTGGATACCGAACAGCTAGGACGCAGTTTGGAAGAAGGTATGAAGTTTTGTAATTATTGATTAAGGATTAAAATATTTCCTAGTGTTTATTTCATTATAAAAATACATTCTTATTTTAATACTACCTTCATCTAAAGCAATACGAATATTTACATAATTGGATCATTTAAATGAAAGGTTAAGATCTTTAAATCCCATTATTTGTTTGCGGTAACTTTATATCATGTCTCTAATAAAATAATGAGTAGCTCGGTAGTAAAACTGATTTGCAGACCTGCTTTTCACTCGTAAATGGATAAAGCAAAGATACGAGAAAATGTTTTACCTTAAATGAACATTGAGTTAATGGTTTTAGCAAAATGAAAACAGTTGTAATATTGTGTTAAGTTCGTATTTCATAGGAAGCAAAAGCTGCAGTTATGTTATGTTATTAATGATACCATTAACCTGTTTACTGACAAAACTGTGAAGTAAGTTTATTGTGACATTAAACTTAAGGAAACCAGTAGTGGCAAGTACCACGATCTACAAGTAATATAAATCAATTACGCAATGATCAAATGTGACAATATTTTAACGTAGAATGAGCTTTACAAAGTTAAAGGAGTTTTCCTTCCGATCCTTTGCGGATGCGGACTGTAAAATTGATATAAACCTAGCCAATTAAAGAAATCTTTAGTGCTCAATCAGCCTATATTATTTGATGACTTTAACCTTTCTCGAATACTGTTTTTAGTCCTGTGTTTAACGAAACTAGAGCCTTGCAACTGTTACTACAGTCTTCCACCTGTTAGCCATAGCCTTATTGATAGTTTTCACCCCCGCAACTACGACTAATACTAATTTACTTATTTTCTAATGCCCTTTCCTCATAAGGACAGAAAAATTCACATCCGTCTTTTATGAAAAAGTTTCAATCGCTATGACAAAACTAACCGAAGAATTTTAAAATTCATTTTACAACATGAACAAGTTGATTTGTAAAAATTGTTTATAGAAGTTTTAAAAAAAATGAAAATTTGACATTAGAGTATTATGCAGCCCTCTTTACTTTTGACGATCAACTATCTTTTTTAAATCCACAAAACGTTTCGCGTTAAGGGTTCTTTAGAGAACTTACCCTCTTATATGTTTTACATGGTGTTAATCCGAAATCTATATTGATATTTAGTTTTGAATAATTTACTTGTAAATGACATGATGATCTTCAATATTGACCTTTGATGTTCTTAGGCAATCATATTCCACGATAGCGACAATTTTTATTTTTGCGGACAAGATTTTTTTAACTGTTGGTTGTATTTGGTGAATATAAATAATGGCATTTTTTGTGGTGTGTTTCAGGTCGTGGAAAGATGAAGAAGATGATGGGAATGATGGGAATGGGTATGGCAATGAAGATGGCAGCTATGGTTCCAATGGCGATGGCGGCCCTTTTCATGTTGGCTGGTAAAGCCTTGATCACAGCAAAGGTAGGATGCTCTTAATATGTTCTCTGTAAATTGATGTCTTTCAAAAGGTTTTTGAACTGTTTTCAGTAGTTGGGGAATGTATTATTTAATTTATTTAAGGATTATGGTAGAAGTAGCGTGATGCTCAACACAGTTAACATGTAATCGAAATATCTCTTTTTATTCAGTTTTACATTTTTTATTTATGTGCAATACTGTAAATTAACGCTAATTCATGAAATGAACGAACGAAATAATATACAAAATTTAAATCACTGAAGTTTCCACTCGTCATTTCAAACAATGTGCCTTTATATAACTTTTTTCTTAAAATAACATCTCATCAAAGGATATAATGCTTCGTATTATTTTCCTCTGTATTATTAGCCTGACGTAAGCGTTATAAGTAAGATTGAGAAAGGGACGATTAGATGGTTTATAGAGAGAATGAATAAAGAAAGGAATGTAAAGAAAATATACGACGTAAATGTGAATTGTAGAAGAAGTCTTGGACGCCCAAGGAAGGCATGACTCAATTAAGTGAATTAGAGACTTGATTTAGGCCATGTCAAGAATCAGAATAAGCTATTGGAGTGCTTTTTGCCACAATATGGCACTATTTAAAATAAATCAGATTGCTTTGCTACCAATTTTGGCAAATTTCCCCTTATTTGTAAGTTATTTAGTAGAAGTTTATGATTTTATTACATTTTTTCAATAAATTCTACGAATGTGAAAATCAACAACAGAAAGATGAATTCATTGGCTATATAAATCTATAATCAATTTAAATGTCTCAATATTAAGATTTGGAGGTACGATTTTTTTTTTTAAATTTGGGCGGAAAATATTCAAAATGATCACCAAAAAATGTCGAGTAATCGGAGAAAAAAGTTGTAAATTGGGCTGTCGCTCCAGTGGATAGAAAAGTATGTACAATACGATGTATGAATGTGAATGAGGACAGGAGTGTATGCCAAGACCGAGTTGTTTGGCGTCTCGCCTACCTCTGCGGAGAAATTGCGAGATGGTTAGTTAGTTAGTTTTAGTTATTGTTTAAGATAAAAAACCATTATCCCCGAAGGTTTATAAATAAACACTATCACTTTTACAACTGGAACCATTTAGGCATTCAATAATTGTGATAGATAACTTGAATAGTTCGTTGAAATAAGAGTAAGTCTTATTTAAACAAACTTAGAACTTAGACGTCTACAATAAAACTGTATTTTATGCATCACAAGAAACATGAATTCATTACAAGAACTCATTATTCAATCGTTTTCAGTGTCAATCAATCAAAAATTTATACTATTATTTATGCAGTTATGTTTGTATCAATCGTGATTAGTTTGTAAGTGGTGATTATATTCATAATTGCAAGCAATAAATCATAAAACCTACTTACACACTTTTGAATGAACTGTTGTAAAAAACTACTCAACCCAAATCAATGTTAAATATTGATACTCGCGTACATAATAATTATTTTGTATTGGTCTTAGCCTGATTCTGAAATTACGGGAGATAATTATTTTGAGTGCGTTCAACTTCTGCGCATCCAATTGATGACAACTGTTTAAACATTTTATCAAGAAGATACTAGTAATGTATTTATTATTGAACATAATATTTGGCTTTTTCAGACATAATATTTGATTTAACAAACATTATGTGCTGGATCAAATATATTTGTGTCATTAACATATAACAATACCTCAATTTTTTTATGACATTAGTACTTTGATAAAATCATTATCACATCAGTGTAGTATAAATATGATATTATAATACCAAATCACACTATCATTATTTATCGTGCATCCTGAATTGTGAGATTGGCGCAGCCTCTCACAGGGCCCGCAGATACTTTAATTGTACACAACTGCTAACCCTGTACAAATAGCAAGTGCGTCCCATGGTTGAATTTGGCAGCCATCTCTGGTCTGGAGCCCCAAAATACCAACAACAAAAAAACCCTCGACGCAGAACGGAGAGCTTTTGAAAATATTTAAAAGATCTCCATAGTATTGGGAGTTCGGTGAAATTACTCTATAGGTGATGATATCTTTGTGTACGTGTACTATATACTCCACCATCTTTTTCAAAGTGGAAAAGATGATGGGATCGAGTAAATTTATCAGGGACACGAAGATTTATAACACTTAACTTTGAGGGCAGTCTGTGAGGTTACTCAGTAATTTAAAAAGTATAAGAATATTATTTCTTGTTCTCCGGTAGAAAGTAGCGGTAACTTTAGATCAGACATTAAAGTACTATAGCAGATATCAATTACAGGTTGTCTCAATTTGTTTTCAACATAAATATGTAAGAAACTTCCCCTGTACTTTCTCCAAGCGGTGTAAGTTACAAGAAAGGCGACCATCCAAAAGATGCATATTCTAGCTGAGATCTCAAAAGAGAGCAGTAAAGTAGTTTCATTGACTCAAGTTATAAAAAGTGTGTATGTGAATTGCGTATACATCATGAATTGATTCTTTGAAATTTGGTGTACTGATCATTCTCGGAGTTATTGGTTTGAACTTAATCCAGTTCATTTTTAAACTTGCTGTAAGTTTTACATGCAAAACCTTAGCACTCTTTTTTGCAAAATTATATTAGGTACTAACTAAAAAGTGATTCAAACTTACGTAATTTTACTATTTAAATTGCAATATTATGCATATTAATATAATGCACATTTATAAAGTGTTTATACCGTAAACCCATACTGATAGAAGCATCCGGAAAACTCAACAATATACAATTTCACCACTCATTTGAAAAGTCATAGAAAAAAAACTTGGTTAAAAAGGTTGCATCAGTTTGGGTTATGGGATATTAAAAAAATATAATCACTTCTAATGATTTTTCAAAAGGGTTTTGAAATGCCACTTTTTGGACTCAAAAAAGAAGACTTTCAGAAAACTAGTATAGAATTTAACAGTTAATTTTTTTTTCGGGCTCTTCGTAAAAAAATAATATAACAATAGCGATTGCTCTAAATTTGTTATTCGGCTATTTCTTATTTTTTTTATTTGTTTATTTTAAAAATGGTACAAATTGTAGTACAACTGATTTTTCATTAAAAGTATTTGCTAGTGGATGGAAGAAGAGTTTTCATTTCATTATGTACAATTCAAAGATATTGAAATATAAAGAGATGGGCAGTTTTTACTGGGTGGGGTTGTGCTTCCTGGTGTCGCCGATATTTTTAACCAATACTACTGCACCTTCGAAAAATCAACTAATTTCCGTATTCAAACTAGCACCATTAGATTGTAATCCGCCGACAGCCGGGCGGACATTATAGCGTATCTCCTTATATTTCAATATATTTGGTACAATTAATAGAGTCACGTATTGTTATTTATTAAAAATTTTAATATTGTGATTGCAATGGATTTTTGAAAATAACAAAGCGGCAACTTCTATATTTTACGGAGAAAATAAAACAAAAAGAAAGAGGTTGTAATGGCTTTACGGAATGCTACAGAATTTTCACAGATTCCGTCAGTCTGTCTAGTGCGAGGGAGCATTCTCCTTAAATGTAATTAGCGAATACATCGACCATTAGTGAACCTATATTTATATCAATAGCTAATGGGATAATGGTCGATCATAACGAATGCCAAGTTATTGAGACCGTACAGCAAATTGCATTACTTTAACGACATTTCTTTACCAAGTAATGGTCATTCTTTGTTCAATCATAACTGACTACATAGAAGGAAGTGTGGGAAAAATATTGCATGGCCATCATTTTTGATTATTGCGTGAGGCATAAAATTCATTTCCATTTCCATGGTTGAAGTACGAACTCAACAACGGAGTTCGGAAGGGCTAATTCGGTTTTAAGGAGATGAACTAATCCTTAACCAAAAAGTTGAGAATTGCAATCGCAGTTAATGAAATATTACTTATTCATAAGTAAAACCTGAACCAGTCCTGGTTAACGAAATAGTCATTATTCTTTTGAAGGTCGGACTATTCCTTATCCAAAAATAGAGCCAGCGTTAACGGAAAAGTCGTTCATTCTCAGGTTAAGAACAATTCTTATGATTCTAGTAGAGAAAACACGAAAGTATAACAACCATAATATTTTTATTTATTATTTTAACTTTATGAGTAAAACCTCAAACTGTAATATTTAATTTAATGAAGACATTATGAGCAAAACTCAATCGAAAATCTGGAAACAGAAAAATCAGAAAAAGATATTGGCACCTCTGGGACTCGAACCCAGGACCTCCCTACTTTCCGGGTTGGGGCTCTTATCCACTGAGCTAAGGTGTCGATATCCATTTCGGTCACTTTTAACTGTACCATACTTCGACTAAGAACCACCCATATTATCTTCATTTTTCTTAACGCATATTTTTATTGGCTGCCATCTTTATGAATGATTGCAAGATTCAACTAAATGTACGTAAAATAATGACGAAAAACAGAGTTCTACTTACGTATAAATATTTTTTATTTTATTTTTTTAGGATACATATAGTAGGTACCTACAACTAATAGAAGTATTAACAGTCTCTGTATTTACAGTCTTCCTCACTCAGGATTCTTGTTCCGAGGCAGAATCGAGGCACTAATCATAATTTTTATAATTTCCTAATCTCTATAAATATTTAGCCATACTTTGATGTAATTTTTTTTTTTTTTATCTCAATGGTATTTTAATTTTTTTTAATCATTTGGTAGTGCACTACGTCATATTTTAGTATTGTCGAACTTACGGGATTTCTGGCCAAAAATTTTATGTTATTGTAAATAATTATTAAAAAACAGATTTGAGGTTTTTGAATTACAAAATTTATAAAATGTGTTTGTTACTAAGGTTTGCAGTTTTTTCAAAACTTAATAAGAGTTTTTTCAATTGAATTTTATAACATGTTCTAAAAACTTTAAGTTTTTCAAAATTTCTATTGTCAGAGTTCTTTTGGGTACTTTTAAGATAATTTTTATTATACATTTTCGTTGTATTTTAACTGCTTCATATGTGGGCAGGTTGTTTGAGGCAGATGTTATGAAAATATAATAAGTTGTTCAAGTTATCGTCAAAATACGTAGAAGATGAAATATACGGCTCCTGGTTGAATTAATTCTTATTTTTTAGGTGACAATAAACACATCGATTCTTCTTCAAGTTCTAACTGGTTTCTAAATCTTAAGCTTTTAGCAATCATAACTCACGTTACAAGTGAGATACGTCCATGTAACGTATTATAAAGCCATCAAAACATAGTTTTTTATGCTTCATTAACAACGTACTACTGTACAGACAGCTGAGCAACAAGTTTAACTCACCAAACACACTTACATTATTAGATACCGTAAATCAAGGCTAATGACATAGAAATTTTTTGATCAATTGTCTACATTTTACTTGCCATAATTCGTTTGCGCTATAAACATCGGATAACCGTTTACAACACAACACCTGGTAAGCTTTATTTATGTGGATTTCTCGGTAATTTTCTTTGATTTAATCAAATAATCATTTCATTTTATCTAGCGCACTTTATGGTGCCTTAGCGGGATTAAACTTTATAAGCGCTGCACAGTTAGTACTGTAATTTGTAGATTCTTGGTCCATCATTGTCTAGGAAGAAAGTTTAGCCGTCAGTACTGCCCTGGTTCTGAAACATAACATGAATTATGACAGCTTAACCACGGTCAAGAAATATAGAGCTTTGTCAAGTTGATCGCATCCATTTTAAATTTGACATAAAACATTTTATGGGATTGTCATTGCCTTAAATATTCCTTGTGACTCATCGTTAGATTTTATTTCAAGAGTTTACCGATACAAAATTACATTTATTTTTTAGAAAATGTACGATCGTAAGTTTGCAACCAAAATAACCTTAACTTATATTGATTTTTCACTAACTTTTCCCACATTACAATAACTCTTTCATGTGAATGACATAAAATCTCCCGACAAAAACGTAACTTTTTAACACATCGCTGTTTAAATGCGTTACCAAATAAAATAAAAATATGGTTTTGAGTTTCTTTTTGTATTGACCTTCTCTACTTGCGTTTTCGTAGGCCGTTCACTGTTGGCAATTATCATAACGAAATGATTGCAATCTTTAGAGTACAGGCGTCAGGTGGAAAAACTGTTTTCTCGCTACTTCAATGGGAGATGCTCCAAGGGACTAGGGTCATTGATTCCTTTGGCATCAGTGTATTTTTCGTACACGGTTAACATACGAATTTTGAAATTTGTCCACGACTCGTTCTGAAATTCAACAGATCGGCCTTGGAACGATTTGCCGGCGTCTGTGTTTCCTTCCTCCTACAATTTGGGTATCTTCAAGATCTATATTTACTCCTTCCTCTCCTCAAAAATACCGTCCTAGCAGCATCCCTGAAGATGACTTGGGCCCTGAGGAAAACTATTTAAACAATTATTTAATATTATTAAAAACGAAATTATTTATGATGAAATTATTTAAAATTGATTTTTAAGGCCATTTGAACATATTGTTTGAAAAAATCGAATTGTGTTAATGCAGGGAAAAACGTCTAATACAATTTATTTCAAAATTGATAATCTTAAGCTTCATTTCAAGATGTTGCTAGGCTTGAGGGGCAAGGATCTCGGGAAGCGATCCGGAGATCGCCGTATTTGATTGAATTGTGTTTTCACAATTTAATAATTAAAAAAGATACGAGGAATATTTGCGGCACGTTTCAGAGTGGAAGATACTCTTAGTAAAGTAGCTGTAATAATAGTAATGCGTTGGTTACGTATTAACACAACGATTTAATCAACTTATTATGGGTTAACTGAGCGTTACGACGATTTTACGATTATTTTACATGTAGTGCGCTCGTTTTATATTATAAATTCTCATTGTTTATAACCTCTAAACCCAATTAACTACTCCGAAAGGGTGCGAAATGGAGTAAAAATAATACAGCATTGTTTGTTTACACTCTGCTTTTAAAAAGAGTGACTGAATTTCACAAAGCACATTTTTCTGTGATAATGAATTATTAATTTATTACGGATTGACTCATCGAGAACGGTTTTGATCATTTTATTTTTTTAAACTTTATTATTAATTTATATTTATTGTACTCCCTTCTCCCTCCCTTATCCCTTACCAATTCTCCCTTACCAAAAAATGTGTTTTAAATTTTACACAATTGATATTCACGATACCTCGATATCCTCGGGATAAAATGTACACTAAAAGTAAAATTACATGTATGGATCAAAACAAATCTGTTTGAATGTGTGGTGGGAGAGGCTTAGAGGAAAAGAGTTACTAATTAAAGACGGTAATAAAAAAGTGTTTAATTATTATTATTTTTTTATTTAACTTTTATCGTAAATTTTTATTTAACTTTTACTCATTAAGTTAAATAAAAAAAAGTAATATTCATCCAAGAATTGCTGAAAAGTCAATGAATGTCGCACATTGAATAAAATGGATATAAATTTATCCAGACACCATCTAGATTGCAATTAGTTCGGGTTTGAATCTTGCAATCATACATAAAGAGCCAATAAAAATATGCGTTAAGAAAATGAAGATAATATGGGTGGTTCTTAGTCGAAGTATGGTACAGTTAAAAGTGACCAAATTGGATATCGACACCTAAGCTCAGTGGTCAGAGCACTCGCCCGGAAAGAGATTGGTCCTGGGTTCGAGTCCTAGAGGTGCCAACATCTTTTTCTGATTTTTCTGTTTCCAGATATTCGATTGAGTTTCGCTCACAGTGTCTTCATTTAATTAAATGTTAAATTATTTTTTATATAAAAATGGTGGAACAAAGTAATTTTGAATTTTTACAAAAAAAATAATTTAATTTTCGTTCGTTTATAGTGCCAATATCATATTTCTTCAGATACTTTCCAAACACTGACATATATTTGTATCTCTCCAGTTTATCTTTCCACATCATAAGCATTCTCGATTTGCTTCCCTTTTCTCTGGACTGAGAGAATTTCGTGATGTGTTAGGCTTGTTGCACGTCCAAGACCATTAGATTCATACCAATCAATCTTTGCTAGGAGCTCACTATCAATATTCAAAAGGAAATAAAACTTATTATGTTCCGTGTTATGTCTCATAAAAGGCGTTTTTATGGACAATTTTTGAGTATTTCAATCCTTTTCAACACTGAATAACCATTGATTGAAAAAACATTCAACACCTGTAAATTCTGAATCAAAAGCTCTGCATTTTAAACTACGCCAGTGTGAATGTTTTTTACTGAAGTAGACTAAGATTTTATGCTTCACAGTCAAGTTGCGTTATTTGTTCTGAGCGCATGAAACAATGCAGGGTCTCATATTATATTGAATCTGTCGGTTCACGCTTTGCACTCACGACTTGCAGGTACGATACGTAAATGATTGACCTTTCTCCATTCCAAAGCACTAACATTCTGCTTTCTTCCGTCTATATGTGTCAGCATCATTACTGAGGCACTACAATAATAATTCTTCGCAATGCTCGAAGGCAAGTCGATTTTAATTATGGACAAAACTACCATACTATCGTGTATATTGTACTAGACCTTTATACATCCCGTATCCATGATTGGATTTACATCCCATCTTCTATAACTTTCTCAGGTCACGACCAAATTGCTTGTAAAACATTTCCACTCACAATCCCCTTGAGAGTTTCATTCTCAGCACGTCATGTCCAAAAATGAATGGATTCAGACACTCGTGGAGGCCGAGTTCCAAAACTGTACCTTACTTTATTTTTTATTTATTTATTTCTATTCTTGTACATACACTTTACAAATAATTACATAGTTTACATAGATAATAGGTTATTAATAAGAAAAAAAAAAAACATGTTAAAGATCCGTAACTGTATGTAAATAGGTTAGTCGTAGTGTTTTGTGAACACCTCACTAGGCGAACCTGTGCTGAGGTGTTCCCATGTTTGGGATTAAGTGCTATTCTGTCGACCTAAGTAGAAACACTGTAACCTCCTTGATATTGTCAAGAAGTAGCATTACTTAGCCCATGGTATTTCAATTTTGGATGCGGTATGGGTACGCTGCCCTGGGAAGTATTTATTTGGTGGCTACGGGAATCCAGGTTCACGGGGTGAGGTTTGTCCAGGTCTTGGCAGCCGACCCACCTGCTGCGTGGTGGGCCGGATCGAGAGAGACTGGTTGAGAGAGCTTGATCCATCATCTTACACTGCAGATGGAGGTATGGAATCATACATCCATCACTCCTGGACACTCTTACTCCCAGATTCTCACCCACCCATCATACCTATTTACTTAGAAAAAATCAAGGCAGCCACCTCTGTCCTAGAGCCCTAAAATACCTAAAAAAACTCTCGACTCTGTGCAGAAACGGGTGGTTCTTTTGATAGATTCTCTTAAGTTAACAAACGGATTGCAATCTTTAGAGCACAGGCGCCAGGTGGGAATGCTGTCCTTGTTCTACCGGTATTACAATGGAAGACGCTCCAAGGAACTAGCGTCATTGATTCCCTCGGTACCGGTGCATAGTCGGGAAACACACCAAACACGCGCCCAACATTTGTACACTGTTGATATTAGTCACATGATAACGGGTCGTTTCTACGACTCGAGTTCAACAGCTCGGCTGTGGAACCATTTGCCGGTCTCTGTGTTTCCTCCCTCCTACAACATGGGTCTCTTCAACACCCATGTCCACTCCTTCCTCTCCTCAAAAACACCCTCCACACAGCATCTTCAACATTGACATAGGCCCTGAGGGAAATTATTTTCCTCAGGGCCTCCTGTGTGGAGTTACGTAAATAAAAGGCACTTTACTAACACAAATTTAAAATTTCATCGGATTCGAACCCATGAAGCCAACCATTTTAGCCATGCCTGAAGGCAGGTCGATTATAATAATGCACAATGGCACCATGCTGTCATTAATAATTCCTTCGTGCATATCCCATGCCTATAACTGGACTCGTCTCCCACCGTCTTCGACTTTCTCATGTCACGATATCTTGTTGAAACTATTTCTTCTCAAACTGTTCTCTTATTTTCCCATTCTATTCTTTGTTCATTCACGTCATGTTTTTATATATACTTACTCATTTGTCAAACTAATTGAGCTTAATGGCGTGTAAAGATTTTATGTGAGGTCAATTAGGTTCGTTTTGGCTTTGAAGGGTCTTATTAGGGTCGGACAGATCAATGGTTGTTATTTCAAAGCATGACTTTGTAAAAAGATCTATAACATGATCGTGAACCAGGTACACATTTATTTATGGGTAGGTACTTACATTCAAGAGTCGGCTGAAACTAATTTTAATGTTTTTAATTGCATTGATTTAAAGGTAAAATGTGACAGTTTTAAATATTTATGGATTTACACTAGTGATTATGTGAACTATAGACTTTGCGACCAAAAAAATGTCAGTCATTATTAATAGCCTTGCGTCTTTATGGTTGAAATTTAAGAACCCGACTTCGTTTACATCTCTGAAGCCGCGCCTTATGCCAAACCATCGTCGTACTTGAAATTTGTTAAAAAACTACTTTTATAATATTGAATTAAAAAAATGCCAAAAGATGGCGCCATTTACGTTAACGGTTATCTTGAGGAGCGTCAGTGGCAGGCCTGGCAAGGCCAGTTCCCAAAAGCGAACAAATTGGTCTAAAGGGCTGCTACCACCACAGATAGTCTTGGTAATAGCTAACCTCGTATGAAAAAGGGAACCAGATGAATAAAAAACAATTCTTTATCTTTGCAGTTGTCAATTGTTAAAAGAATGCTGCCGTGAATGCATTTTACAGTGTGTACATTATTTGAATCTTTGAAAGGTCATTAAACCAAGTTGTTTGTTACATAGTATAACAGTTATTTCTCCCAAAAGATCACGATCATGACTAATACTTATTTTTGACCATAGGTTCACCTAATTTACAATTTAAATTCGAATGAAGTCTTTAATTAACATTGTTTCCCAAATAAATTCGGACTTTTTTCATTAAACAGTATTCAAGGCACAGTGGTTGTTTTTTGGTTTGCTGTTATTTTAACTGCATACTAATCGGTGGATTAAGCGAAGACTCGTTTCGGTTTTATTGGACCAAATGTTTGTTTTCTTTAATTCATCATGCAAAAACCGAATTGCATATTTTATTTAGTTTTGTGAAGTTCATGCAAAAATTAATATTAATGATCTAAAGAACTTAATTTTTCCACATTACACAATAAATCCACAACCGAATGGGTTCGTTAATATGAGATTTCGCACTTCAAAGCACTTTTTTATAGGCTGCATCTCATGTTTTTCAAATAAAAATACTCGAAAGCAAATACCAAGGTCGCAAAATCAGTATATTAATACGTGAAGCAAAAACTTTGTGCCCCTTTTTACGAAAATTGCGCGGACGGAGGAGTATGAAATATCGCACACTTGTAGTTTATATAGAGAAGTGCAGAATGCTAATATTTTTTTACAATTATGTTCAAAAATACATTAAATCATTAAAAAAAAATTACACATAAAATTAATTATGGTCTAATTTGGACCATTGGGCGACCCTAGTTTGATCAAAACGTCAATAATTTTTCTAACCGAAAACACACGGTTTTGCATTACTTCTTATTGTATCGCAATTTGTATTTTTTTTTTAACATTTGTTTCCTACAGGAAGACCGGAAAAAATCCCCCAAGGCCTGTGTTATCTTTGGGGATGCTGTGTGAAGATTTTTTTTGGGAAAGGAAGTACTAGGAAAGTACTTGGAAAGGAAAAAATGTGAGGGGTGGATACGAATCTGGGGGTCAACGTGTCTAGGGGTGACGGACGCATGAATCCATCACTCCCACTGCGGTGCTAGGCGATGGGTCGAGAGAGTCCGGCTGGAAAGGTCTAGGTTAGGTCTCTCTCAACCAATCTCTTCCAATCCGGCTCGCAACGCAACAGTTGGGCAAAAAGAGACAGGGTATTCCAACATAAGAGAGCAAAAAAAAAATGTTTTTTTTGCTCTCTTATGTTGGAATACCCTGTATGATAATGTAATTAACGTTCTGTTTTTTTTTTCCATTTCCAGATCGCTCTTCTCCTCTCCGGAATCATTGCTCTGAAAAAGCTGCTCTCCAAGAAGGAGTCTGGTGGCCATGAATCCCACGGATGGTCCAGCTCAGGAGGGTCGGGAGGAGGTGGCTGGGACAGGAGAAGCATCGCTCAACCTCAATCAGATGCTCATAAACTGGCTTACAACTCATATCTACCTCAATAAGAACTTTTAATTTAATAAGAAAAATTATAAGAGTTCTACTGAAGTTTTTACCTACATTTCTTCAGTATTTAACCCTTTTTTGAAAACTTCCCCAACAGGAAAGAAGGAAGAAAATTATTTTTAGAGCAGTTTTATAATAAATTATTTTTTATATAGTTTTAATAATACGACAAGGCCAAGTTGCAATTGCTAATTTATTAATTCGACGTACATTTTACATTTTTTGGTCAAAACTAAACAAATTATTTTTTTTCGATTTTTTTAAATAATTTTATTTATTTACAATACCCTCATTACCCACCCTTTTCATAGTTTCAAAGGGTATTTTTGGATATCCATTTCAATAAAATTCATTTGGCGTAAAGTAATTAAGTTATTATAAATTAGAATAAGGCGTATTTCAAACATAAAATTTATGTTTGGAAATTTACTGAACAGTTTAGTATTTTTTATAAAAATATATTTTTAAAAACATTTAAAAAAATACCTACCTACATGAATCGTAGTTTTAAATCTTTAAGAATTTTTTTCCTCCATTTTTTTTCAACAAAATTATTTTATAGACAGCTAAATCTACACCCATTTTTATATTGTTAAGTTACCTACCTGAGTTGTTTTTAGTTTATGTTCGTTAAGTTTTTGTGATTTTAGTTAATTTTATTTATTTGGCGCCATTGACAAAATGTCGACTGATTATTTATAATTTTTTTGTTGTTTTGTTTTTATTTTTTGTTCCAAGTGCAATCTCGTCACTAAGTTAATGTTTTTGTTTATTTTTTGTTGTTATTATTAATTGTTCTTCGATCGATTGTTAATTTATGCAGAGTAACTTATTTCCAAAACAATTATATAATTTTAACCTATTTATTTATTATTTAAAACTAACTTATTTTTTGCCATTGTACTAGTAGGTAGTGTTTTTAATTCTAACTATTTATTTGCATTATTTAACTGTGTATTACTTAATCAAAGTGCGGAGCAGAACGGGTTCAAATGTACTAAAACAACAGAGATTGTTCAAACATAACCTTGCAATTAATTAAACATTTATTTATTTGTGGAATATGTGTTATTTTTTGGCATATATTCATGTAATTGTTTTAAACAAATATTTGAACTAACGATTACTTTAAAATTTTGAAATTATATGCATATATTATATTACAAAAATACGATATTGTTTTATTTTATTGAAGATAAGTGTCGTATTATTCCAAAAATAATATTACGCTGCCAAATTGAGGTACTTTAGAGGAGTGCAGGGGTTACGAAATGG
This sequence comes from Glyphotaelius pellucidus, assembly GCA_936435175.1. Taxonomy (NCBI): domain Eukaryota; kingdom Metazoa; phylum Arthropoda; class Insecta; order Trichoptera; family Limnephilidae; genus Glyphotaelius; species Glyphotaelius pellucidus. Next base: position 4,512,277 of record OW386558.1, read on the forward strand.
GATCATATAAGAAACTCGACGATCCGAGATGATCTAAACATTGAACCACTGCTACTCTTCATAGAAAAATCGCAACTGAGGTGGCTTGGGCATGTACTAAGAACGCCTGATGACCGAATTCCGAGGAAGATACTATGCGCAATTCCAGATTTAATACATTATTTTTTACAGGGCCTGTGGAGCTAACATAACCAAAAAAAAGGAAATTTTTTTACAGATTTTCACAGCTCTATTAAACCGAGTCTAAACCCATTAACACCTATAATTACAGGTGCAAAGTCATTTCGTTTGAATAACTGTCATCAAGATGTGCGTTTTGTTAGTAATCGCAAAGAGGTGTTATGATTTATGAAAAAACTATGCTATTCGCAAGTATCATTATTAGGTGACGCAAAATAGTAAACAGGCAGTAAACCCAATTAAGGTATTTTTTGCCGTTACAAAAACGTGTAACTTACAATATTATCATATATTTATTTGTTTGCATCCCAGGGGGCTTTTACATGAAATATTATATTATGGTTGTGTTACATAGCTTTTTGTTGTAGTAACAAAGAAAGACCATGTAAATAGAATCGATTTATAAAATTATTTACAAAGCTAGACGCATGGAGCGCACGGGAGTGAAACTTCTTTATAATAAAATAAAATGTGATTTTTTTTAACTACAAACCTGTGAACCTGAGAAAGCAAGTTTTCCTCAGATTCTCTGCCATATTTGGGGATGCTGTGTATGATTTTTGGGATAGGAACGAGAGGAAGTTTTGGAAAGGAAAAGGTATAAGAGGTTGGTAGAAAATTGGGGTCAGTCTCCAGGAGTGACGGACGTATGAAGCTGGCGAGGTCAAAACGACTCCCTCAATCAGTCTCTCTGTCCGGCCTACCGCGCAGTTGGCGGGCAGACACATCCAGGTACCCGTTAATGACCAAACGTATTGAACCACTGGGGGTGACCTATGACAGATATGATATGATAAATAAATTTTGTGCAACCAATGGAAGGTATGAATAAATTATTAAGGAATTTTAAGCAGAAGTAGTTTCTTCAATGTCTAACAAACACAAAATTTTGCTGAAGTTATAATTGCCATTTTGAGAAAAAGCGCATTATCCGATTTTTGCATTACCATCAAAAAGCAGGGTTTCAGTTTGCAATTATTTTAAAACATTAATGCGATACATTTTTGGTTCGGGTTTGAACAGTTTGCGCAGGTATATATTTATACGATGTGATAAATTAGATTCACCAATGAACAAATGAAGATCATTTTTAGTGAGTTCATTGAAACCAGAACTTTGTAGTGTAGTTATTTACAAAATGAGTTTTGTAGGGCTCATTTTCGGAAGGCGAAATAGATGCCGCGCTTAATAATAATTAAATACCAAGCAGAACTTTTATAATATTTGACCGCATTAACTTCTTATATTAAATGAAAAATATTTATAATATTGAGAAATTCTTCAATAAATGCAAAAAAATTTTCGGCGTCCTTTTTTAATCTGAATTAAAATACACTTCAAATTAATTTGCAGCCTCATCTTAAAGATAAACGAAAATACTTTGTGACGTCTTTTAAAGGTGTATTCTAGTCTAAAAAAAAGTTTTTTCTTACTTCGATAGTTTAGATATTCAAGAATATCTCCTTTAAAAAAAGGATTTTTTGAAATTCGAATTATTTTTAAAATTATGTCATTTTTAGTATCGTGGCAATAGATGAAATCTAACTTAAATCTAAATAGAACCAAACTATAAACGCCTTTTTCACGAAACTACTTTTTTCGAAACATTTGTCACCAAATCTCAAGTTCTAATAAACCAATTTTCTTGAAATTTGCGGTGATTTTTTTTTAATGAATTCCATTATGGTAGCAACCAACAAAAAAAGCAAAAAAAATATTTTTACTGTTTTAAAAAATTGAGAAAATATAAAAAAAATAATTAAGAAATCAATTCTTTTTTAGAGTAGCCGCCGTTTTGCAAGAATAAAAAATATATATATTTAAATTTACTTTTGAGTGTCATTTTAAATTTAGTTGATAATTCACTTAAAATAACAAGGAAATGGTCTTCGGTACGTCTCTGTCACTCCTTATGTTTTGCATGTCACTCATGGCGTCTTTTGTCATGAAAATTATTCTTCGTGTTAAATCTGACCGCAAACTGATATAAGCCATTAAAATTAAGAAAATTCACCCTTGTCAAAGGTTTCTCAACAAATAAAAAATAAGGTTCTTTTCGAACCGGCCCAAATCCAACCTCCATAAAAAAATTGTCAGGGCAGAGTTGAGCAATATCAGGAAATTGGGTATTTGTGAAGAAGGCGAAATTTTGATTGCTATTAGAGAGAAAGATAATAAGCGATATGACAGGAACGTTGTATGACTAGTCTTCAATAAGTTCATCAAACGACATTTGTATTATGAAAGCACCATCTTTCGATAAAAGCCGTAAGCATTTGTACAACTATCATGCATGGAAAAAACACACACCGAAAATGAAAATTAAAAAACAGCACATATATTAAATATAAATAACAATATTAAAATAATACCTCACCTACACATAGAAGTTCAGTTTAATTATTGGGTAAATCTTTATATATACACAATTATAAAAATAATTATAACTTATAAACCCTGAAACGCATTTTTTGTGATTGAATAAAATAAAAATAATAAATGGAATCGGTCAATTTGTTTTCAATGAAAACAAACTAACATACTACAATAAATTAACATCACATGGCCCGCAGATACTCGTACTTTGTTAGTTCTGAACTGCAGAACCTGTACAATTCGCAAGTGGGCCCCACCGTTGAATTTGGCAGTCACCTCTGGTTTGGAATCCCCGAAATACTCTACGCAAAAATAGGCGGTGTGTTTAATAAATTTCCATGTCTCAACGGACGGTCCGTTTGATAGACTCTCCTAACTTAAAAAACGGATTGTAATCTTTAGAGCACAGGCGTCAGGTGGGAATGCTGTCCTTGGTCTACCTGTACTACAATGGAAGATGCTCCGAGGAAATAACGTCATCCCTTTGGTACCGGTGCACAATTTAACTTAGGAGGACAACCAGTACAAGTTTTTCGTGTTTTTTTGCCCATCATTGGAGTTTTGTGGGTCAGGTGGCAAATCAAAACACAAAATACGCGCTAAATTGGCTCGTATATTGCGTGGAATGCGAGTATCGCGAACTCAGCGCTGCATGTATTGTAATACCGCGTTTCTGGCCAATGTTTTTTATGAATTTTCCTCTATCAATAGCATTGGCACCCTACGCCTCTTATTTGGAGGTGCGGAATTATTCATTGCAAGTAATAACTTTAACTGTAAAAATACGGAAATAAATCAAAATTACTTTTAAAAGTTGTAGTAAGTGGGATGACAAGTGGTCTGTAAGACCGCTGTCGAACCTTACGTCGATGTAACTTACCGATATGGGACTGTGTGATGCAACTTTCTTTCTCTACGGCATGGACGCAACTAAAGTCGAAGCTAGTCCGGCGTTTGAACAAAGCAAGCGCGGGAAAGGGGGTGAAATGATGTTTCACTGACTCTGCTAAGCCTGTTAGACCGCTTATCACCAGTTGTAGGTTAAGTTTACAAATTGCTAATTAATTATAATAATATAACATATTGCATTCTACATTTTTTCCAGTTTGATGTAGCTCCTACAACACATCTTGAACCTTCCAATTCTTGTGGACTTTAAAGTTTCCGGTAGCGTGTTAAAAAAACTTCATTCCTTTGTACAGTAAACTAGTCTGCGTATTCGTTTTATCCTTTTTTGTAGCCTGATGTTTCCTTGGACTTCCTTGTGTTGTGTCTGTGAGTGTTCTTCTTGCATATAATTAAATTTGATTATTATTTTGGTAACAGGTTCTTTACTATTTTATGGATAAATATCAAGGTCAGCATCTGTTTCACGGTTAGCCAATTTAGTTCCTTCAACATTTTATTTACTTTTGAAAACCTTTTTCGCCTTATTAATTGCAAGCAATCCGCCGTCCCGGGAACCTTTATTGGATAACCAACGCCTCCGCCATAGGTCACCCCAAGTGGTTCGCTACGTTTGGTGATTTAGCAGGGGTGCCCGGGTTCATGGGGTGAGGTTTTTCTAGGTCTTGGAGGCGGATGAACAGGACTCACTGAACCCCAGATTCCGACCCACCCCTTAAACCCTTTTCCTTCCCAGAACTCTCCTTTCCCCCTTATCCTTAAGAAAAACCCTCCACACAGCATCCCCAAGGATGACATAGGCCCTGAGGGAAATAATTTTCCTCAGGGCCTCCTGTGTGGAGCTCATGTAAAAAAAAGCAAAGACTTTAAAACCACCTCTAAATCTGCATTAATATTGCATAAAATATTTTTTCCAGACAGACAAAGAAATACAATCGTTTTAAAAATATTTATGCGGAATAATAAATCAAATTGCGTACTCTTGCAGATAAAAAATGATTAATATCTACAAATTAACAATACGTAAGCGTGTGATTTTAGAAATTTAAACCAATTTAGTCAACTTTTACTATGGAGCAATTTATTTTAAACACGTTGAAGTGAAAACAAAAGTATCATAAAATATTATTTCTCTCTTTTTAGATTATAGACAATAGTAAATTGAGCAATCGAATGTTAGAATCATTTAGATAAACGTTAGAATTAGAGCAATAAAAGTAATAATTTTCAATGCTTGTAGATATTTATAATAATATGTAGTGGGCGAAAACAACACTAAATACCTTTGTTTTTAATAAAAGGGAAAATAATATAGCTGTATTTTAGCCAACTAAATCTGAGATATAATAGGTTATTATAGAAAATAATAATTCTGTGAAAAAATTTTCATTTATAATTTCACGATTGCTTTTTGATGCACTTAACCAAATCATGGTTGGTTTTAATTCCAAGAATCGCAAGTTCTATCCATAAAAATAAGTATGCGTACCTGCGTAGTTTTAAACTTATTAAATGGCTAGTGAAAGCAATGACATAAAAAGAGATGACTTTTTTCATATACCTCAATTAAAACGGTACCCTATCATTAAGCGATTAGTCCAAACGTTCAATTTGGGAAGCAGGTAAGGGTTCCGCCGCCCAGTCAACCATTTTTTGGATAACCAACGGGTTCATGGGGTGCCCGGGTTCATGGGGTGAAGTTTGTGTTGGTTTTGGCAGCTTATGCGTCTGCCCACCTACTGCGTGGCGGACCAGATCGAGAGAGACTGGTTGAGGGAGGCCTATTGATCTCTTCAGCCGGATCCTATACCTTGCACAGCAGTTGGAAGGATGGATTTATACGTCCGTCACTTCTGGAAGGTTGGACTGGATATCTTATATGTAAAAATCAATATTTGTTTGTTTGTTCGTATTTTATGCGCTGCCATACCGTTCATTCGATTGCGATGAAACTTTGGTGATTTTTTGTGCGCAAGCCCGCAAAGATTTCTATATACAATGGTAAGCTCTGGCGTTATGAAATTTGTATATATTAAAATGTGTGTTTTTCATGAATTTCGCAACAGGGAGGGAAGGAAGGAAGGGTAGGGTAACGAAGGAGGTGGAGTTCGGGGGAGGGGTGACGAGGGAGAGGAAATGCGAGGAAGGTGGAAGGGGATTGAGGGAGGGGAAGGGGTAGGGGAACGGGGACGCATGGGAAAAGAAATGAAGAAAGAAAAAAATATTTATTTTAATGGCATTTGCAACGCATGCCGGGTATCAGCAAGTAACCAATATTTTTTGCTTTCTGTGATGGTAGTCAAAAATTTTCAAATATTTTCAATTAATTTGAAATCCGGAAATGTTTGTCTTTATTTTAAAAAATAAATATATTGAACCAAATTAAGACTAGACAAAAGGAAGCTCGCAGACCGGTAAAGCGTTCCACAAGAAGCCCAATCATCTGTGCATTGTCTCTCGACCATGGATCATTTTCCGTTGCAATGCCGGTTGAATAAACGCAGCATTTCCACCTGTCGTCTGTTTTCCAGTGATTGCAAATTGCAATTTTTCCGTTAAGATTAAAGAATTATACCGTTGGTGAAGTTACATTTCGTGGTTACCTAAGTCCAAACCAGAGATAGCAATCAGAGCCAATAGCCAGGTGTTAATTATTATGGTTCTTTTTAATAAACTTATTTGAAGGTTTGAGAAAACATTTTCAATAACAGACTTCTCTGTTATTATCCTTTATACTAATTCGAATATAAATTCAGCTATCCTTAGCAGTTTAACAAAGAGAGAACGTGTAAAAAAACCACTACCTGTGTAAACTTATCAAATTTTAACTAACATTTTATCTTGAATTTTAACTCCTGAAATTACTACAAGCTTAAAGCATAATGTATACACTATTTTTTCAACAACATAAACATAAAATAATTTTCTCACAAAACCTCTTAACTCAGTGCAAACCAAACTATCGTTCCATGTAAATAAAAGTACCCAACTAATTATTCATACACAAAATTTTCCGCACCGTAGCTGCAAGGATGGATTCATATGCGTGTTACTCCTGGACACACCAGATTCCTAACGACCCCTCATACCAGAACTTTCTCTCCTTCCTTTCATTCAAAGACTCTCCACACAGCATCCCCGAAGATGGCATAGGCCTAGAAGGGTAAGACTCTTGACTCGCAATTTGAAGGCCGCAGGATTGAATCCCAGCGTTCGCAAATAAATTCTATTTGATTAAATTGTGTTTTTTCACAATTAATAAATTAAAAAATATATTTAACGGCACGTTCCAGAGTAGAAGATACCCTCAGTATCGCCCTGGTGTTAAACCATCAATCAGAATAGAAACGTCACCATAAGCCTCACAATGTACCCCAAATGGGGATGACATAGAATAACTGGATCCAGACGGGCGCAGTTGAGACTTTTGTGCGATATTCATATAAAAAAATGTTCCTCAGGGCCTCCTCCTAATGCAAAAAAACACAGATTTATAATACTTTTTTCTAAGTCCATTTTAGAATTATTTTAAAGGTGAATTGTGGAAGATCCGTTGTTCTAAACCTTACGTAAAAAAAAATATACAACAAAGAATTCTAGAATGAGTTTAATTGGATTCCTCCTTAATCGAGTTCGGAGAAAAATTCGATAACATTTACCATTAATGTTTTCCAGTAAGTGGTTATCCACTAAGTAACAATCAACCTAAATGGAGTGTGACTGTTTTGAAGTATCATTTCTGCTCCAAATGCTAACCTAATAACACATCTCAAAATATAATTGAGACTGTTCACTTTTTCTCCCAAATCAAAAAATCATTATTTTTCAATTCTGCCAATTATCCATCTAAATTAATCTGCTTTGTTACTGTGCAAAAACTTAAGGAGGATAAATCTGTTTGGACTTTTACTTGTGCAACAACTATTTTATTAGGCTTTCGCGGTTTTATTATTGCACTTTTAGCTCTTTATTTATGGCAGCTGATTAACTGTCTTATTTCTGTGATTAGTTGGTATAATTTGTGAAAATTGATTGATGGCAAAAGCTTTCTTTTAATTGCATATTTTGTGAGACTCGACAAAAAAGTTGTTCTGGTAACCAATTGACTTAGATTTGAAATATTTGTATGAATCATTTTACAGAGTTTGCTGCAACAAAATTAACGAAAATTCTATTAGTGTTTTGTAAAATGTGATGTCTTGGTGTAAAATTATTTATAAATAAACTTAAGTGATTTTGTAGATTCGTTATTAGTCTCCGTAGGGGAAGATAACCTCTGAAGCGTTTGGCTATGTAATCGATTTCTGCCTTGAGAGCTAGATATTTTCATATTCTTTTCGGTTTTTCTTTCGGTTCTGAATTCTCCTGGGCTCATATCTCAAAATATTGATACGAAAACAGATAAACGGTTTACTGTTGTTTTTCGTGATTTGTCTTAAGATTTGGTTTAATATGTAAAAAAAATCATAAATTTTGGTAAATTGTGTACATATCAGAGGATATTTGCGAGCATGTATTTACTATACAATAAAATTAAGAGCCTGCCTTAAATTGATAAATATCTATAAAAAAGATTTTAAATTAATATTTTAATCAACCAAATATTTTACTATATTAATCAAAATCACAAAAAAAAGTTTGTTAGATTTTTCACTTGTCATCAGAGAAAAAATTATCCTAGAAAAATATAATTGTATTTTTTTCCTTTTTTAATCACTGTGACTAAAGTTATATTAAAAACTGCAAATACCACGATATTAGGAGAAACACAGTTATATACAATATTACGTTACTTAAAAAATACAAAACCAATACTTCTCGGCATTTTTAATATAATCGGATATCGAAGTAAATAACCATGCACCAAGCAAAGAACAATTTACCATAGTCTAGTTTCTTATAAACAGATGTCCGGATGGAGTCTAGGAGTCCTAATGCTGGATGCTTTGACTAGTTCCCTTGTCTTCAGGCTTCAGGTCGACTTGGTTGGTCGGATGAAGATGTACTCGATACCGCTTCGGCTGTTCCTAAAGTATGGTGGCGTTACGTCGATGATGTTTTCTCCATTTTCCTCAAATTATTTTCCTCAGGGCCTCTTGTGTGGAGCTCATGTAAAAAAAAAAAAAAAACACTGCATAATTAACATTATCGACATGTTTCAAATACTTTGTTTTCTTCAAAGTTATTTGTTTTCATTAAATTAATAATGACGCCACAAAGTGAATTTGCGAAGTTTGAAGAAGTAAAACTATTGAATTAGGTTTCATGAAGCCGCTACCAAATGTATAAAATTTAATCCTTGCTTATCAAAGATATATTTTTGTTAAATGAAATAGAGCAGTGAACGTTCATTTTCACTATCCAGTCAAGAAAAGCTCGCTGATGCGGAAAAATTGAATAAACACCCGAGTCGATACTAGAATCACCTCAGATATCGTCAGTCCATAGTCGAGTGATGCAGAACTTACCCGCTGTTCCGCTAACAGAAATTACATAGACTTATCGCTGAAAATAGTAATCAAACTTCAAAGTGGAATACATAAATAATCCAGGCCTATAATAAAAACTATAGCAGATTATGGTACGCTATTACTGATCTGAAACGAACGAATAGTCTTCTTCAGTTTCTTAGACCCGAAGGACGGTTGACTGCGTTGCGCTCAATGGTCACATATGCCAAAATTTATGTCAATCTAATTGGCAGCAAATTACCTTTCTTAACATGCCACCGAATCTATATAAAAAGATATCGATCTAGTTGTTTTTATCAGTTCTAATTCAATCGCATTGGCGGCAACATCTCGAGACAATGCTTTGAAGCGTAGTGAAAGTAAACAGTATATGGGTACACCTTAATATTGATTGTGTTTTGGATTGATTAGTGGGATGCGTCTCTCTGTAGTGTGATTTTAATTGTTCTACCTTTAAAAGTGAAATCATGAAGCCACTAAAGTGTTGTTGTTTTGCTGACAGCTGTTGCTTTCTCATTCTGACGTTTCTATTTTGGTGCAGCTTTAGTCCTTACGTCAGTTCGCAAGGAGCCAACTCTTTAACAAGGCTTTGGGAAATGTCTAATGTTAACAACAGTATAAATAAACCGATAGATCGAATTCAAAGACAAATTGACAATAGTTTAAGATCGTCAAGTTTTAGTGCTTCACCACAATTTCTTCCAGGAGTAAATAAACGTGAATCTATAACGTCAAATACAGGATTTACTCCAAATGTGAATACTCCTTTAAATGGTGCAAATCAATTTGCAAGTTCGTCGCCATGGATTGGAAGGACATCAACCATCTCTCAAAATTCATCAAATATGCAATCAAAATGGAATACAAACACAGCAACACCAATTTATGCATCAAATATTGGAGGCTTCAATAGTCCTAGTGAAAGATATAGTAACCAACATTATTTTGCTCGGAAGAGAGATGAAATTAAACCAAGAAGTTCAGTTCCAATTGCTCACTCTTCAGAATCAAAAAAATTGAGTGAAACTTTAAAAGATAATAACGACACTTTCTTCGTGCACAGTAGAGCTTTCAAACCTGAGATAATCCCTCTAGGGGACAGCCAAAATATCATAGAAGTGCAAAATTCACAACGCAGTTCATTGAGTACTGGTTTCAATTATTTGTCCATCGCAAGGAGTTTGACAAATTCGAAAATTCTACACAGTGATCCTTTGAAAGTTCAAGAAATTCACAATCATCCAACATCAATAAAAAATACAGGTAATATCAACATTCCATTACGATATAACTTATTAATAATTATTATTCAATGTTCACACAGCTTGTCATACATTTCTAATCCTCTCTTTTCGTTTTAGCTAGGTACCTAGAATGTTGACATTTTGCAATGCTCTTACTTGAATTATAATCCAGTGCTTTATAGTTACTAGCTCAGATACCACTGAAAATAATTATAAATAACGCATATTTTTCAGCACAAGTATTACCATTTTTAAATCCCTACAATCAATCTCTTTTTTATGTGGATACTTTCACATCAATGTTTATAAAACCAGTTTTTTTTTAAGTATGTTTTTTTGGATGTGCATCATTACAATATTATGTATGAATAACTAGCCACAAAGTTACTACTTTGTAAAAAGTAGTAATTTTGTGGCTCGCCATAATTTACAATAAAAAACATATAAATTTTTTTTTGACCACTTTTATTTTATTTACACTCTACCGGTTTTGGAAGCACCCTTCCTTCGTCAGGAGAAAATTATAACTGATCAATTATAATATTCTCGTGGCAAAGGAAGGGTGCTCCCGAAATTGGTAGAATTTTAATAAAATAAAAATGGTCTAAAACAAATTTATGAATTTTTTTATTGTAAAGAATATTTGTAACTGACTATAGAAGAGGGATCACCTTTGTAAGTAAGTGGTTTGCCATTAAAAATATTACTACAAATTATGAATAACTATCGACAATTGTATCGATGTAGGTACCTATTTCAGTTATTCAACTTCTTAACGGAAGAAATAATTAACGAATTCATAATTTTCTGCTATCTGATTAGAGTAGATTGTTTTTAGCTAAATACGCCATTATTTGGTTTAAAATACTCCACTTGGAAAATCGTTATTCCGTACAATTTCGTATTCTCGTTATTTATTATCAAAAAATCTCGGACGACTTTTAAAATTCAAAATTGCTTACATAAAACGTAAACTGTATCAGTAAGTTTAATTTCACATAATCTTTTTGCAGGGCGCCACTTTACGGCAATGAATATTGCATTTTAAAGAGATTCTACATAACTCCCTTGTCGTGATAAATACGAGAAACTAAACAGATAGTCTTCTTCTTCTTTCGTATGGCGGGAGTCAGAGAGGGACATCTAGATATGCGAGCCAGTCTAGGGCCTCGAGTATTGTCGAGTATTGTAGACCTGATCAACCCCGCCGAAGGATCGATGGAGCTGGTATTCATTGATCACATGTTCGGTGGTCTTTACTTGATTAACGTGAGCCTGATGAATACTTCCGCGCTTTTGTTCTAAAGAATCAGTGTTTTCCTTTCGAGCGCACTTCACCAATAATTACAATTTAACACGCTCTCGTTTACGCCAACCTTTGATGTACCTGAACGAACCAACGATTTCAATGGGTTAGGTATAATTGAAATAAATTTCAGAGTAGATACAAAATACGACTAGAAGCTTCAGAAGTAAGTACCTGCCAACGTATATACTCAGGTTGTCCGGGGGTAAGGGGCCCTAACTTCAAGAGGTGATTCTACTTGAAATTAGAAGTAAAAAATATTTACTTTAAAATTTTAGAAATCCCATTTGCTTTTTTTCCGTCCAAAAATATTTTTTCTCCTGGTCACTAAAAATGGCTCAAAAATGTCAAGCATCGCAAGTTTCCAATTTTGAGAGACAAACTTTCACCATGGCGATGCGAGGAATATCTGCTATTATATTGATGGATAACTATATATCAACAGGGATAACTGTATACCGGGGTAACTGTATACATATGGTTATCCTTCACAGTAATATGTAGGCTTAAGATTCTTGCAATGTCTTGTGTTTATTGAAACTAGGGGAACTAAGGAGGCAAAATAAAATCGCGGTTCGGTGCTATCAACTATCTAGAATGCACATCAATTTGTCGTAATGAACTTAAAATAATGAAATAAACAAATTAAAGCAAATTAAAATAATCAAAATTATTAAAAAAGAAAATAACGAAAAGAAGGTCGTGATATCAAAATTCCAAATACAGTTTGCAATAATTTATTATTTACCGCTGTTCTGGGAATCATTTATTGGATAACCCAACACCTCTGCCGTAGTTTACCCTAAGTGGTTTTCTGCATTTGGTAACTAAGCAGGGGTGCTCGGGTTCATGGGGTGAGAGTTGACCGGGTTTCGGCGGTGGATGTCCACCTGCTGCGTGACAGGTCGGATCGGAGGAGACTGATTAAGGGAGACTTTTTGATCCTTCCAGCAAGGCTCTCTCGGAACACCTGCACCGCAATGGGAGAGATAAATACGAGTGGAGTGGTACTTATCTCCAGGAGTGATACGTCCATCACTCCTGGAGACACTGACGTCTAGATTCCTATCCACCCCTCATACCTTTTTCCTTCGCAGAATTTAATCTCCTTATTTTCTTCAAAAGACCCTCCACATAGCATCCCTTAAGACGACGTAGGTTCTGAGGGGAATTGTTTTCCTAAAGAGCAAATGTAAAAAGAAAAACTATTAATCCATTATTTCCTTCCACGTAATGATTTATGATCCGCTAACAGTGACTGCTTTGCAAAAAAATGTTAATTATTTTCTTGTTTATGCGACCACAGAAATCATAAAATCGATTATTATAATCTTGTAGTGGATATTCGACGTTATTGGATTGCGGTAAACGGAAACCTACCCGTCTAAAAATGATGTTTTAGAAATTTGTGGTCAGCATTTCAATTCAATTTATTTATCGATTTCCCTATGGTGATAATAACAATTAACATCGAAATTCACTTATTCGTCTGCGTCTTTATGAAAAGGTCTACGTTAACAGTTTTAAAAGGCGCATGTTTGAATAAACGAGTGAAAAGTAATTCACACCGTACCGCGCGAACCAAATGATCGCGCCAGTTGGAATATGGAAGTGACATTCTTCTCCTACACGTTTGCGCAAGTTTGAAGTCATTGAATTTATGCAGTGAATTTTGAGTAGCAGAAGTATGGAGACATGTTTTGTTACGTTAATGCAGGATAAACATCATGCTGTTATCGAATCTTTAACTGCTGAAAAGGTGACTCCTACTGACACTGTGGTTTAAAGGATGTTTATGTTAACGACGATGTTGATAGGTCTACTTCTTGGTCTGTACTGTTACTCCCTCCCCGTAAGGGGGTGGAATAGCCCTCTTGTCTGGCACAGGTGGTGCCCTTAATTTAAACTATTAATTTATACTTAATTTATACTTAGTTTCCTGCACTGTCACTGCGCCACCCCTGATGTAGCGGTAGCAGTGAGAGGTGGGTTCCTTTCGACCCTGATCTCCAGTTCTCTTGTGGTCCTGTCGGTTGGAGTGAGTTATTTAGTCCCCTGGGTTCTTCAAAAGTCTCTTCTCCACTATCCCACCATCTTCATAGGGGTCACGTCTGGCCACTGTGCTGCCAGGGACGGTGTGAAGGGTTTGAAGGGCACTTGTGGGAACATGTTTCAATTGCTTTTTCTTTCTAATTTATATTCCTCTATAAATGCTGTCTCTCCGCTAGCTTCAAGAACGGGAACAAACTGCCTCGGATGAGAACACTTGTTATTATGTTGTTACACAAAAATTGTTATGTATAATTGTATGTTGTGCCGTGTAGGGACAGTCGGGGGCTTTTAGAATCATTTCAAAGTAGCTTCGTTTAAAAATTAAATGTAGAGTCTTGATGTGAGAACCGATAGAGGGACCAATCTGGTCCTTAAAACGGTTCGGGAAAGTGGTGGGAGCCCTCGACAGGTCTACTGTAAATCAATGGATATTAAAATTTCATGATTGTAAGCCTTGAAAAGCAATGTTTTTTTATAAAATACGCAGCGGACGTCCGATCATCGATTTAGACGATATAAAATATAAAATCGTCCATGATTTGATTAAAAATGACCGGCAAATCAGTCAAAAGCGTATCACAAAGAATTATGGAATATTTAAGAAACGCGTCGGCTTCATTGTTAAACAATTAGGATACAGCAAAATCTGTGAACGACGGATACCACGCCGTTTCACAGACGAGAACAGTGTCGATTAGAGGCTCTGCAAAACCTGAAGTTTGAACCACATTGAACGATTTCACACCCTCCTCACTCCCCCGATCTTTGGTCTTGCGATTTTTATTTTTTCCCCCACTCAAGAGACACCTCACAGGTCATCATTACACCTCGGATGGTGAGGTAAAGGCAGCTGCCAAGTCCTGGATTCGAGAAACGTCGGAAAAAAAATTCAGTTACGTAAAGAAAAAACTTTCGGTGACTGTGTTGAAAAATAAATGTATGATAAATTATGAATCGTCTTTTTGTCCGAACATTTGTCCAATTCTGCTATTTGTTTTTGTTTTATTTTTACAAGCATGCGTGCATTACCTTTTAGCCTACCCTAGTATTTATCCACAAAGAAAGTGTTTCAAATCCTTTTGAAATATTTTCGTTGATTATTTTTGGGGAAAATTCGTGTTGCGCCACCTCCTTCTTTAGCCAACATTTCGGAGAGCGTTATAAGGTCTATCATCAGCGCAAATGTGTAATTGACAGTGGTGAAGCATGTGCTTATCTTCGTTGATGTTATACCATGTTGCCAGCTCCACGAGCTGGTATTACAGTATAATTCAAAACAGTTTTCGGTCTTTGGCTTTGGTATAGCCGTCAATTACCGGATACCAAGAACTATTGAACTTAGCTCCATCGTCTCAATTAGCATTAATGGAATTTTTGTGGGTTCCAATTGTATCCAATATTAGGCGTGTTCTATAAGTCTTGGGTCTTCTCAGAACTTCAGGAATCAATCCAAAGTAATGGTCGATTTCCACTAAATGCTCGGCGATTGCCAATCCGTCAGGGTGGCCAAGTTTACACGCTCAAAAGCGTTCTGGTATCATTTTGGATGTCGTCGGCTATGATTAGCCTACATAAACCTTGTCACATCCGGAACAGCTGAGTTTACACAAATTGTCTGGGTTTTGGCGGCGTACGTATCTGCCCGCCAGCTGCATAGTAATCTGGATCGGGAGAGACTGGTTGAGGAAAATCTTTTAATATCTCCAGCAGGAATTTCTTAGAACATCGCCTTGCACCGCAGTGGGAGGCGTGGATTCGTATATCCGTCACTCCTGGATCGAGACCCCTAGATACCTACGCACCCTTCACCTTTATCTTTCCCAAAATAGCCTCCCCTTTCTTTCGTCAAAAGACCCTCCACATAGCACCCCCATAATGACATAACCCCCGAAGGTGATAATTTTCCTCAAGGCCTCACGTGTGGAGTAAAAAATATCACAAAAATCTCTGTGATATCACAAAAAGTTCCTCTAGAAATTGGCAAAAGAGAATTTTGTTTTAAATTAACCATAGACCACATTAAAATTAAAAAAAAAATGTTTTTTGTAAAAATACATTTACCAATAAAACTAATAAATATTGGTGAAATATTCACTCTGACTTTATCAATTCAGTTAATTTATTAGGAACTATTTATCAAGCCAAATGCAATTCTGATTTAAATAATTGGGCAATATTTTTGTACCGGTCGTTATTGTTTGCTCCTATTTTATGATGCCTGTAAACCATAAATCAATCAATAACTAATCAGTGCCAACCGAACCAACCATCGCAGTGAGAATTGATTGATTGCCTGGAAGGTGTTCATTCCATTTCAGAGATAATTGGAAAAATGGAAATTAACTGAAATTGTTGATTTAGTAGTTATCGATATTCCTGACACTATTACTATGAAAATGTATAGGTAGTTACGCATAAATATTAGACGTGTAAAAAATCACTCATATTTTATTTTTTACTATCTTAAGTAAGTCAGTTATTTATTGATTTTTTATTTATCATGCGTTAGACAAAACTAAGATCATCAGAAGATTAGAAAAATGATTCGATTTAATAATGATGTGTGTGTGTGTGTGTTGTGGGTTTAAGTGGGTATGATTCAGAATCCAAAAAAGTAATAGGGACTTCTTCAAACACGGCAAACTTTTTGTGGCACCATTATAATAAAAAAAATAAACAATCATTTAATTTGAATCATTTTGGTCGCTTAAACTTTTGTGGTGAATTTTTTGTTTTGAAACAGCAATAGTTTATAGGAGTTTGTTAATCATTTATTGGAGATGAACCAAACTTTTAACGATAATTTTTTTTTTTTTGGGTGAGCTCCACACAGGAGGCCCTGAGGAACATAATTTCCATCAGGGCCTATGTCATCTTTGGGGAGGGTGGAGGGTGTGGAGGGTTTTTTAAGGAAAGGAAGGAGAGGAGGGTTCTGGGAAGGAAAAGGGTTTAAGGGGTGGGTAGGAATCTAGAGTTCAGTGTGTCCTGGTCATCCACCTCCAAGACCCAGACATACCTCACCCCATGAACACGGGCACCCCTGCTAAATCACCAAACGTGGCGAACCACTTGGGGTGACCTATGACAGAGGTGTTGGGTATCCAATAAAGGTTCCCGGGGCGGCGGAACCCATTCCCGCCTCCCAAATTGGGGATATTATAATAATTGAATTGAATAATTTCCCTGTAATATTTTTGGAATCCATTTAGATAAACTTGAAATATTAGAAATTGACGTGAAATAAGAGTGTGACGAGGTTAAATAAAGGCTGTTTTTTTTAAAGGTTTGGTTTTTAAACTGGCGACATTGTTTTTACAGACTGTCAATTTGACAGTTGACATTTGATTTGTAGTCAATACGTTTTGCCATTTCACTATGAATAGACTGATTTCAGAAATGACGCTTGTTGTAGGAGGGAGGAAACACAGAAGCCGGTAAATCGTTCTACAACGAGTCGTAGAAACGACCCGTTCTCGTGTGACTAATGTCAACCGTGTACAAATGTTGAGCGCGTGTTTGGCGTGTTTCCCGACTACGCACCGGTGCCGAGGGGATCAATGACGCTAGTTCCTCGGAGCATCTTCCATTGTAAAACCGGTAGAACAAGGACAGCATTCCCACCTGACGCCTGTGCTCTAAAGATTGCAATCCGTTTGTTAAGTTAGGAGAATCTATCAAACGGACTGCCCGTTTCTGCACAGAGTCGAGGGTTTTTTTTCAAGTATTTTGGGGCTCCAGACCAGAGGTGGCTGCCAAATTAAGCTGTGGGGCGCACTTGCGATTTGTACAGGGTTAGCAGTTGTGTACTATTAAAGTATCTGCGGGCCCTGTACAGTACGCCCAGTTTCTGAGAGGCTAACTTTACTCTGGCCTCGATGGAGCCCCCGTACCTGAGCTGGTCACTTAGAGTTACACCAAGCATGTCAATGGAAGGCCTGTTCAGGAATTGCTTGTTTTGATTGCAAGTGTTCCATCTAACTGATTCATTTAATTTTTTCCATATTTTTTTATTTCCTGGTGACACCGCAAAAGCACGTTTGAATAAACAAATTATATAGGTATCTACATATTTGTAGTTATTTATTGTTGGGAGAAAGTGACATAGTTTAACCGTTGCACTATTCTATCCGCTCTCACTTTTACCCTATAGTTTTCATTATTAAATTTCTACGTGCCTGCGTATTTATTTTCCACACAAACTGATTTCATAGAAATTTGTCATGCCGTCGACTTAATTTGGTGAAATTGGTATATTTGCGTAGTGACCATTGTGCGCTACACAATCAAATAATAACTCTCACGCTGTTTATACATCGAATATCAATATTTTCACGGCCAATTTTTGAACACACCGTTTTTTTTAACCCCTCAGGCTAATTTGTTGTTCAAATGTATATCTCAAAGAAATCGTTGAATCTCACTTACTTTAATGGTACCGCCGCCCCGGGAACCTTTATTGGATAACCAACACATCTGCCATAGGTCACCCCAAGTGGTTTGCTACGTTTGGTGATTTAGCAGGGGTGCCCGGGTTCATGGGGTGAGGTTTGTCTAGGACCTGGAGGCGGTTAACCAGGACTCACTGAACCCCAGATTCCTACCCACCCCTTAAACCCTTTTCCTTCCCAGAACTCTCCTTTCCCCCTTTTCCTTAAAAAAAATCTCCACACAGCATCCCCAAGGATGACATAGGCCCTGAGGGAAGTTATTTTCCTCAGGGCCTCCTGTGTGGAGCTCATGTAAAAAAAAAATGGTTAGAAATATGATCTAAACATAGTTAGAAAGAGAACACATCTTGCTACAAATTCAAATCTTAAAGGTTTTCTACAAAATAATTAAAATGTACACCTTTATCTACGTACATCTAATTCAAAGTTCAACGCCGCAATTTGAAAAATATCATCAAACTTTGGTAATTTTTCATTAATTATTTATTTATTCATGGCGTTGCCATGCTACTTAATAAAGAAATTGTTTCTCCCTGCGTGTCCTTTCCCATTCCCTCTTACGTCCCCTTCCCTCTCGCGTTCCTACCCCGCCTTCCCTCTCCTCACTTTCCCCTCCCCGAACCCCCCTCACGAGCTCCCTTCCGAGTTCATAATCCATAAAAATGCAAAATAAAAATAAAAAGCTAATAATAAAGGCATAACTTTTAATTTAAACACGAATTAAAAATAAAATAAGCATGAAAATAATAAAATAAAATAACTTTATACATAAATTTATTAGAATGACGCAATTCAAACGAAATTTGAATAATTTTGTTTAATTTTAGGGTCTCCATCAGTAAAATTAAATACTCCGGTCAAAGTAGCTAGTTGACTGTATTATCATTAAACAAATATGAAACCAGCAATCCCCGAGCACTTAATCGAAACCGGCCATTACTTTGGATTTGTTCCTGAAGTCCTGGGAAGACCCAAAACTTACAGAGCACGCCTAATTACGGAGGCAATTGAAATCCATATAAACCCTAACATTAATAGAGACGACGGAGCTAAGCTCAATAGTTCTTGTATCCAGTAATTGAAGGCTACACCAAAGCTAAACGCAAAAAACCACGCTGAATTTTTTCTAACACCAACTCGTAGAGAAATGGAGCTGGCAGCACGGTATCGCTCCGACATACATAAGCAAACACTTTCACCATTATCATTTGCTCATCTGTCCTGATGATGGACACTGTAACGCTGTCCGAAACGTTGGCTAAAAAATGAGGTAGTGAAACACGGCAAAACACCCCAAAAATAAATAACAAAAAAATATGAAACTTATTTCCACTTTCATTTATGTGACCGCAACCGCTTTCAACTTGTTAAAGCCATCTTCGGACTGGTTAATACACACAGAATACAAGGATTTTAATTAATTAAATTTATTACATTTGTTACTAAGTCGTTTTTGACCCTCGAATTTCTAATTTCTTTAATCTTCGGATTTCGAAGAGTGAAACTATTGACAGTTTATTAAAGAAAAATTATAAAAACACATTAGCAATTATTTCACAAGGCTTTGAAAATACAAATGAAAAAGATATCACAAAAAATGGGTTAAAATTCCTTATATTGGTGAAATATCTTTAAAATATATATAAATATCCAGATTAACTAATAACGATAAATGAAGAGTAGCTTTTCGTTATTAGAATTCTCTAAGGATAATTTTAATTAACAATAAAGATAAGAGAGAAAAACTTGAATTTACCAAGTGAGCTGCGCTAATTGCTCGTTGTGTTACATAGGTCAAACTGGTAGATGATTCAAAACCCGCATAAAAGAACCCTTAATAAACTGGGTGAATGACTAAGATAAATGTTACGTAACACCTAATAGAAAACAAATACTCTTTTGACAAAGACAAAGACGTTAAAATTCTCCTTACTTGTAATAAAGACCATAAACTAGAGGGGCTAGAATCATTACAAATTACCCGCGTAACTAAAAAAAATAGACCTAAACTTTGTAATAAATAAGAAATTAAAATTATTTGCTAAATCTCCGCTTCTACATCCATTGTAATTTTCATCATAAATTCTAAAGTAAAATATTCATTTTGTTTATATAATGACGTCATTATTAATGACCATTATAAGATTATTCCAATTCCAATGTTAAACATGTGTCCCTTCAATAATTCCATATCATCATTAATAATATAGTAACGATTTGATAGGAATAAAATTAGCTCAAAAATAAGGTAAATATTTACCTAATAGGGACACGCTTAATATGCACTTTTTATTTCAAAAACACTTAAAGTTCACAAATCAGTTAAATAATAATGAGAACTACGTATTTCAGTTTCCGGAATTGGAAAATAATGCATTTTAGAAGATAATTCATTAAAAAACAGACAATTTCACACCTTTTCTTCACGCCACGTTTTGATATAACAATATCTAAATAGCTTTTTATGCTAGTTTTTTTTTCCTTTTTAATTAAACTCAAACTAAGAACCTAAGAACATATTTTAGGGTCATGTGTTAATATTTTGGATTAAACAAGAGAAGAAAAAAAACTTACTTCAAAACTTTGACATCAATGACAATGGCCGCCAAGCGAATATTCGTTTTTAATTTTAGCGAAATAACTATAAAAATTCATTATTTTTCAATTCCGGAAACTGAAATACTTACTAATAAATATATAAATATTTAACTAATATTAAGTGTTTTTGAAGTAAAAAGTGCATATTGAGCGTGTCCCTATTAGGTAAATATTTACCAATAATAATTAATATATTTATTTATTTATAATTTTTTCACCACAATAATTGTACATTAAATTTTTTTTTACATACTTGTAAAGTATTAATATTCAAGTTGTTGATGGAAAAAGTATATTTATAGTTTTTCAAGATTCTTTTCTCTGCAAAATATCAGAGTTCTCATAGAGTCACCTTTTAGTAGATTTTACAGTATTTTACTGAGAATTTTTTTTATTTATTTATTTTAGCGATCTCTCTCTGCTGGTTATTCCCAGTAGACTTATTTACCTTTGTATATGTGTATTTAAAAAGTAATTATTTTATCTACATTTACTTGTAAAAATTAAAATATGTTTGCTTCTGTCCATGTATATATGTATGTCTGTAATGTGTATGTGCGTTGCTAAACTACTCATCCGATTGCGATGAAATTTTGGGGGCTCGATGTGCGCATGCTAGCATTTCTTGCTCAATGTGCGCATGCTGGTGAGCTATAGATATAGTAACTATATAACTCTGGCATAATGAATTTTGTATAAAAAATTTGCAACAGGTGGCACGCGAGCTGTTTGAAATGTACAGGGAATGAATGTATGGAATGCGGGAGGGGGAAGGGAATACCCGGGAAGGGGGATTCGCGGGAGGTGGGAGGTGAATCCAGGAGGGGGGAGGGAACTTGGGAGGGGAGAGGGGAACTCGGCAAAGGGGTTCGCGGGACGGGGTAAGAGGGTGAGGGTAGTGGGGAGAGGGAAGGCGGAGAAGGTGTAGTGGGAACGGGGAAACGGGAGAGGAAAGGGGACGCGGGAGAGGAAAAGCGAGGCAAAAGGGGAACGGGACGAATGGAAAAGGACACGCAGGGAGAAACCATTTCTTTATTAAGTGACATAGCAACGCATGCCGGGAACTCAAACTTTAAATAAATAAGAATCAGTATTATTTCACTATACTATTATGGATTTTGATTTTGTTTCGTGTAATTCTATTGTCAACTGTTACTTTCTTAACACAAAGAGGAAATCTATAATTGGTTCTATTTTCGGTATTTTGTAAAAATTGTAAAAATTTATAATATTGAAACGTTGATTTCCCAAAACTTTGTAAATAATTTAATAAAAGTAGGGACCACATCTGCACGCATGTTGTGATTTGTGTAGGTAGGTACACAAGTTGAAAAATAAACGCACCAAATCCAATACATATCAATCATCAACTTGTTCCTTCATACTAAAACTTTTAACGTAAAGAGACATAAGGTCTAAAGAGACATCGGGTCACTGGAGCCAGGATGCGGCTAATGGCTTCCGACAATGCAGTGGTGACCGCAGCGTTCCAGCATAAATATGTACAATCATATGGGACGTGTGGGATTGCACTATCCTCCCCACATCCTGGAATAAAACTTATTATTATTATTAAGCACTTTCCTTATCAAAATTGTACCCCTTCAAAAAACCTTTTTTTGCCTCTGAGTTTCTTGATTCTTTCACCACAATTTTTCTACTTTGTATATTGTAGTAACACTTTCTTCTCATTTCTTTTCAGAACACTCTTCTCAAACAGCAATTTCACCACGTTCTTTCTTTCCTTCAACACTATCTGAAGGATTCACCGAGGAAGCAAGAGGAAAGCCACTCGTCAAAAAGAAATACCGAAGGTTCATGCTGCCACTGCTCCTGGCCTACAAGTTGAAGTTTTTTACTCTGATCCCACTTCTAATGGGAGGACTGGTGCTTCTCGCCGGGTCCACTGGACTTGCGGGCTTTTTCTTCGCACTGTTTGCAGCAGTAATGGGTCTTAAAAGCACTGCAAATGTTCATTAGAAAGTTTTAAAATTTCATCTTATCATTAATCAATTCAACAACAAAATTTACCTAGGCATTTAGACATTTTTATACTTTTTGTAATTACACATTTTTCTACCATTCTTATTCGCAGTTAGAGATTATACTCACAGCAACAGGACATACATAGAAAAAATCGTTGTTTCTCCGTTATTAAAAATAATAAAAAATAATAAAAACCGTAAAATAATTCATGTAAATTTTATAAATGAAAAATACTTACGATGGGTTCAAATTTGACGAATTCGTCAAATATTTGACGTTAATTTTCACGTTCTGTGTAAGTTCTATTCAAGTTCTGTGATAATTTCAGTTTTGTGAAGCAGCTGGCCTATGATGATAAAAAAACAGAACTCAAAAAGAACTTACACAGAACCTGAAAATTAACTTCAAATATTTGATGAACTCATCAAATTTTTTGAAACAACCCGTCCTTAACGTTGTTTATTGAATTCTTCAATAATCGTAAATTTACTTTATGGCATCATTTTATTTTATAAATAATTTTTTACGTACCACTATTTAACCAAAATCATTGATGTGTTTCAAACTCAATTTTTCTTTGGCAGGATAAAAGTATTATGAATAATTTTAAATAAAAGTCTAAACTGTTGTCGTATTAAACGATTATTGAGATGTATACAAGTTTATTTATTTTCATTAAATGAGATGTATTTAAATATTGGATTAGTACCGATTTTGTACACATGAAAGGTAGTTTTATATGAGTAGTTATTGTTTTCGCATTATACAATTCTACGTTACGATAATACGTCGAAATGACGAAAAAATGCTATAAAAACTGATATTGGGTCAATTTATTAAGATCAAAAAATTATGGTTAATGAATGTAAAAAGTATTTAACAATTTTGTAATTTTAAACTATTTTTTTTTATGAAGATAGGGAAGAGGAAGGTGGGGAATAATAATAATTGTTAGATGATTTTTATAGCGCCATTTTCGAGAGAAAATCCCCTCAAGGGCGCTTGCTGATGTACCCTGGCTTTTATACACATTGCGACATTTCATCATATTTTCACCAAGAAGATATTAAAAGAATCTACCATTTGAAATGTGCCGCAGATATACTATTATTTAAAATTTTATAAATTTTGAAATAACACAAATTAATCAAGTAAAATCCGCTTGCGCATGCCGATATTTGAACCATCGACTTCCAGATTTGTAGCTAACGATCTCGTTGACATTTTAGTACAGTAAAACGACAATCTTTGATATATCTACCTCATTTCCACGGTACAAAACCCATTAACTTATTTTTCGAGTTCTATTGTGTGTGTACCATGTAAGATAATCAATAAATTATACAGCTAGTAATATTTCTACCAGCTCTAAATCCAACTACATTTCGTTAACTAAAATAATGCCATATTATTATAAACCTCAATGAATTGCGCTGAATTAATTAAAGCTTTTTGAATGATATAGTAATAATTCTTCTAAAATAATTAACTATTTAAGATAATATTTATATAATGACATCAGAAAAACCTACTTTTCATATTTAAAATTAATGAAGTTGATTAAAGTCCTATTTACAATTTATAATAATTTTATAAGTATTTTTTTTTTATTTACAATGATTATTATAGCGCTGTATATCTGATTCACGAATTCCCTTGTGAGATGAGAGCCTTATGATTTTTTTTTTTGTAGAACACTTTTTTTTGTCAAATAAAAAAATTGAGTTTAGAAATATTTTCTCTCCACGTCGTCATTACGGGTTTTGTTTGCGGTATAACATGTTATTGTTAGTCGATAACGGAAATTCGAAATGCTGTAAAGGACAAAATGTTAAAACCAGGAGAGCGAAAATAAAATCAGTTTTTTTTTTTCAAATAGTCATATTTTAATTACTGATGTTTATGATTTTTTTTTTATAAAATAACATTAAAAGTATCTTTTAAGAACTTAAAATTTTTTTATTATTTAATAACAAAATTTATTTTGAAATCGTCTATGCGTCGTAAAGAACAAACTTATTTCTTAGAAATATTTTGACGATGTTGATCGAAAAAGAAGAAAAAACCGGTAAAAATTACATAATTAACTCGTTTTTGGATTTCTTATCCTTAACTGCATTTCACATTTCCGCTATCCATATAATATATATAGATATGCTTTGAATGGTTTGACGTAATTAATTAATTTAGATGTAGAAATATTATATGGAATGTAACCTATAAATAAATATAATTTTTATTATCATTTCATTACTTAAATGAAGTCCCATTTATTTAATTATTATAAATAAAGGTTAATAATTTTACGTTATTACCGATGTGTATCTATTTATTATTTTTTAAGTTATTTATTTATTTATTGTGTATTTCACTTTCAAATTTGTTTTTCGTCAAAATTTGTATTTATTCTTGGTTTATAATTGAATAAAGGTTGTCTTTTTGATGAAATTTGAAAAATGATTTTGTTTTGTTTTCTAAAAACATATTTTATTTATTTGTAAAAGAAATGTTATTCACATCGATACATAATAACAATAAATTAGCCCTCTCATATCTAATTTCAATATAAAATAACATCACTTAAGAATAATTTAATAATGCAACTATCAATGTTTATAATATAATCGTGCAAGATTCTAAAAACGAACGCGAAACAAGCAAAAATCTTCCATTTGGTGGCCAAAGTGTTGTCGTAATTTTTTGCGTAACGTTGTTGTTTCGCTAGAAATAAATGCTAAATTTGTATCAATTGTTACTTTAATCGATATGCGTTCGCCTTGAAGATGTTTATAAAGTACCTTTTTGAAAAATTTATAAATTTAAAAAAAAAAAAAAAAAAATTATGTCCGGGTTAAATCTTCACCACAGGAATAACTTAACCCATCCTCACACTTTTCCACAAATGATCATCTAGTTAATCCACGCTATGAAATTGCACTATATAAGTATAATAAATACAAATCAATTCAAGAACAACATTTCAACCTACCAGAGACCAAATGGGAAAATAATTCACCGACTCCAGATATTTTCATATCAGAGAGTTCGGCTCGGTAGAACTCCTAACTAGACCGATTAATTCTACTGATCCCACAATATAAATATTTAAAACATCTTTCGTAATCCTAGTTGTATTTAAAATGACTGATATTTGTATTTTTATAAAGATTCTTTGCAAAATCTAATAAGCCTAAATTTTGAATGAGAGACCTACCTATAATGCCAGTAGCCGAAATAACAAATAGTACTATTTTTATAGTCTGAGAATGACAAATTATTTTTATCTCATTTGTAATTTTCTTATTTTTTCAGAAACAGATTGTTTTAATATTATAGGAATTTGGAATAGCTACATAGACGATATAAGTAATTTTTTTTAAATTTTGTCATGTAAACTATATCAAAAATTTAAATTTTTGTCATGTAAACTATATCAGGTCTATTATGACTAATTGTCTAATAGTATAGTTTTGTCATAATATATTTAATAAAATTCGTATTCTAAAAATCAATTTGGTTCATTGATTCGTATTCACAATATGGTACTGCATTACTTTCCAGTCAATTGCAGTTAATCAAATTATGATTTTACCAAACTTTGGTGAATTATTTTTAAAACCTGATTGTGCCTAAATGTATACTCGGACGGCGAAAAAAAAAACTATAATTAATAGAAAAATTATAATTAATAAAAATTAAAATAAATATAACTTTTTGTCGTTATTTTATTTTTGGGGTTTTATGCCGTGTTGCGCTACCTACTTCTACAGCCAAAGCTTCCGACAGTTTCAACAACGTTTCGGACACTGTAACGCTGTCCTATACGTTGGTTAAAGAAGGAGGTAACGCAACATGGCGTAAAATCCCAAAAATAATTAACGAAAATACTTTTGACCATGAAATTCTAAAATCATATCATTATAAAGCTAATAAATATTTATTGACAAAGTCCTCGAGAGACCTGACTAAAATATTTCGAACTGTCTCAGATTTGTGTTTGAAAAATGATCTTTACAGAAAGTCTAGTGAACTTGCTCGAATACAAATTTGCTTCGTGCAGTCCAGCAGAGGGTAAAAAGCGATGCTCCTTTCGATCTTTTGGCTGCGATATAAAGCATTTACTTTTTGAGGCATGTTTTTTTAAACCAATATTTTAGTTTCGGTGTTAATTTTATGGTTAACGCGCCCCACCTACATAATTCTTGGAAAATGATTATTCATTATTTTTCATATCCCTTACCTTAAATCATAACATTCTCTGATTGAAGTTAAAAAATTTACGAAAATGGTTAAATTTATTTGATGGTATTTAATGGTATTTGAATTTCTTTTGCTTCATTATTACAAGTCACGACTAACGAATATTCTTGTTTAAACGTAGTGTCAGAATCATTGTTTATCAGGGCAAATGATCTAGTTTTTAAAAGTAAATCATTTAAGATATCATCAGATTCAACGCTCACGAAGTTACTAATGACCACGACCTACAGCAATTTTTATTCTAGAAAACAACCCAAAAGTCACAAAATCCGGACTGCCACATTAAAAAATGGAGAAAACAGTGTAAAACATACCGTTCAGCATCACGTTAAGTTGAAATAGGGAAAAATCATTATCACAAAGCTCCACAATGTTCTGAAATCGATAAATCACATCTTCACATCATTATTTACATGTATAAAGATGTGATGTGATGTGATGAAGACCTTCTAAGCTTTAAACCCTTTTTTGGTAAAAATGTGATTTATTTTTTAGGCTTCACAATTATTAGCCTTTAAAGAGATGAACACATATAAGCGTCTTCATACTTTGAAAATACACTTTGTGACGTTATTATTTGTTTTCATTAACAAATATAAGAATTTCTTCAATATTGCTATGTTGGGTATTTCTTTATACTCAAAACACTTAAGTTCTGTGGAGGACTTCTCAATAAAGATTAGGTTCACGATAAAATAATCTGGTTTACAATAATAAGTAATAATAATAATAAACCAGATTATTTTAGACCTATCTAAACGAGAGATAAAATTGATCTGCTTGCTCCCTCAAGCGAGCTTGGCTGGCTGGTGCTGGCGACACAGGCGCTTTCCTGCTGACATCTAGCGAAGTAACATGAAAGCTTTTTCAATATATTACAAAAATACTTGTTTTGTTGATGACTGCCGAAAGTAGAAAAAAACTTTCTAAGATCATTCAATTTCAAAGATGCAAAGAGATTCAAGCTTGACATTTTTGTGAAATGCTTCAGAGGTGATTTATTTAAGTCGATGACTACGGTCCCATGACAATTTAGAATCAACTCATATCAACATCTCTTTGAAAATTCATTAAAAGCTACAAAAAATAAATTTGAAAAATAGTCCGTAACCTAACTTCACGTAACCTTTTGACCATTTTTTTATACAGAGTATTGAGTTGATTCTGAATTATCCGGTAAGCGATGACTACACAAAGCCGATTAAAGCAAAACTGAAAAGGATAATAAAATAATTGAACAATTTTAAGGTAGAACACAATTTGTCTTTTTAACGAAGAGGTATGAGAGAAAGTACTTGGAAGGAAAAAGATACGATAAAAGTGTCGGATATGTCCAGGTTAGGTCTCCTTCTACCAGTCTCTCCCTATCCGGCCGGCAACGCAAAATGGGGCATTATCGCCACCAAGACTGAATACAGGCATCCCTGCTAAGCCATCAAGCGAAGTGAACCACTTGGGTTGACCCACATATGGCATGGTGTAAATAAATAAATTATGCCCGGGGCATCGGTGCTCATGCCGGTCTCCCAAATTCTTAATATTAAATCAGAGGTTACCTAAGCTTTATTATTACCTTTACCCTTACGTAACAGAAGACCAAAGGATTATTGCATATTCCATTAAAAATGTTCGATTAAATGCAGTCACCACTATAAGAGATCAAGGAATTACTCTTGATTCAAAGTTTACTTTTAATGAACACATCAGTGATATCACGATTAAATCTTTGAAAATGATGGGATTCATACATAGAATATCGAAACCATTCAAAAATCCCCAATCCATTATAACCTTATACAACTCATTGGTCAGAAGCAAATTGGAATATAGGAGTGTTATCTGGAATCCACATTATTTAAAATATTCAAAAGCCATTGAATCAGTACAAAAAATATTCCTTAGACTTTTATCATTTAAACTTGGATTAAATGCCTTACTCATGTTACGAGGAACGACTCCAACAATTTCATTTTACAACCCTGGAAAAAAGACGACACTTTGCTGACTTAATATGTTTATACAAAATTATTCATGATAAGCTTCGAACCACTCATTGTCTGAGCAATATTAATATAAAAATTTCTAATAGACGCAATTTAAGGAGTCATAATACATTCCATCTTGAATTATTTAATAACAATATTGCATACTTCAATCCACTGTCTCGAATGTGTCGTTTATATAATACCATTAAATGTGACCATGTAGATATTTATGCAAACAGTCTTACATATTTCAAAAGGCAAATTAACAATCTTCTACCATGATATATCATGGAGAACAATTATGTGACTGCTCTATTATCATTTTATTTTTATTAGCTTTCTTTTCTTTCTCTGCATTTATGTTTTATATTTGAAATTACTATGTTTTATATTTCCTTTTGTACCTAGTAACAAGTAAACACTGATTATGCATGCTGTGAACATTTATAATTGGAGTGTTAATACCTATGTACTTCCCAGTGGCAATTTTATAACTATTATCATTGTTAACACTCTGTAAAAGTTTCAAACAGTAAATAAATTAATAAATTTGTGGGTTCGATGGTTACTGCACAACTTTCAATGGTTCAATCATATCATAGATTATTGTCGATTTACCTCAATAACAGTTTTTAGGATAAATTCAGAAAAATTTGGTTAACCCGAAACGAGGAAAGAAGTTTAAAAAAATTATTACTATTTTATTTTTTTTCTAGATTCTCCGCCAGCCAAGGTTTCTGAGGCATTAACTGGTCGCTCCATCATTCCAGACTACTTAAAGATGTTGACAGATGTTACAGAAGATGTGCTTGTATCCAGAAAAAATCCTCGTTTGAAGAAAAAATTAAAGCACTACCTTCTCCCATTACTGCTTGCATACAAACTGAAATTCTACAACCTTGTTCCGTTAATGATTGGAGCCTTAGTTTTACTTGTAGGCGCTACGGGACTAGCGGGATTTTTCTTTGCTCTTTTTGCAACAGTGATAGTGTTGAAAACGCCATCGTAATGAGAAAGACATTTTTTAATTTTTTTGTGCCACTATACCAGAAAAAAAATAACAAATTTATGGAAAAGTAAGTTCTAATTCGCATCAAATGTCGTCGTATGGTGCGCGATGACGTTTCGGGTTGCTTTTTTGCTAAACCGGAGCGTTTACATTAATGTCTGTTTACTTAAGACGAAGTTTAATGTGAAATTACAATTTTCCATCAATCTCCTGCACGAAATGGTTTTTTTTACATTAACTCCACACAGGAGGCCCTGAGCAAAATAATTCCTCTCAGGGCGTTTGACGTTTTTGAGGATGCTGTGTGGAGGGTCTTTTCAGAAATCTTAGGAATCTGGGGGTCAGTGTTCCAGGAGTGATGGACGTTTGAATCCATCCCTCGCACTGCGGTGCAAGTTCATGTTAACACATTTCGAGAGAGTATGGTTGGAGAAGTAACAGGTACGTCCTCAACCATTCTCTCCCGATCCGGCCTGCCGTGCAGCTGGTTGGCAGATGCATCCGCCTCCAAGACCCGGACAAACTTCACACCATGAACCCGGGCACCCTTGCTAAGTCATTTACATTCTGAACACCTAAAAACAGTCCATTGCATTGATTATTTTTAACTTAATTTGGGCATTTTCGCCAAATGTACCGTGTTTTTCATATGTCCCATGATTTTTATTGAATTTTCGTAGGTGCGCTTTGAAAAAAAAATTAAAAATTATATATTTCCATCGCGCATATTTAGTCATTCACTTCAAAATGTAAATTTAATAGACCTATCGAACCTATAAATACATTTTAATTAATTATTTAGATGAAAAGGTAGTGGGTTTTTATCACGACCTATTTTTAAATTCAGTGTCTTGATTTCAAAATTAGTTTTAAGTGTGGAAGAATAATTTTGTGGTGTTTTAAATATTTCTTTTTATGTACTTTTGGAATATATACTGCTTTTGTGTAAATTTGAATAAACATTTAAAAAAAATATGTTTTAGATCTCTGGTATAGAAACCATTAGTTAGTTCAATTTTGTGACTGAAATACAAATGTGTATTTTAAATGTCGACTTTACGGTCTATTACACAGATTTAATAAAAATACATTACAACATTAGTTAATTAAATGATAAACACTTTTTTAAATATTTTTTCTGCGTTTAACTGAACTACCCCAGCAACAATCTTTTGCATTTTTCACAAACAAATTTTAAATTAAAGACATCCACTGAAAAGTACACATTATTACCCTCCATTCTGGTCAGTGAAACGTAAAAATTACTTAGTTAGTCCTAGAATTTCTGCACTCAAAGAAAATCCTGACTTCTAGTTATCCGGTATCGGTGAAAACGTAACAGTGACAAAATGAAAAGCAAAAATTGATAAAAAATAAATAAAAATAAATTTAATTGTTTCGCCATGAATTGTGTTAAATTGCAAAACCGTGAAAGCATTAAATTATTTAATTAAATGAAGATAAGAAATAAGCCAAACTCAATCGAAAATCTGAAAACAGAAAAATCACAAAAAGATATTGGCACCTCTGGGACACGAGAGGTGTCAATATCTTTTTCTGATTTTCGATTGAGTTTCGCTTATTTGCATTAAATTATGTTTTTGAGAGCTTTTGAGGGTCTATAACGAAAATATTTTTTTCAATGTAGAAATAAAATAGATCATTACGATATGCATATTTATTTTAAGTTGTGTGAGAAGACAAATTTCAAGTCAAAGAAGGGCTATAGTAGTCGGGTCATATTGGAGAAGATCCCAACAAATAGTTCATGATTATTTAAACCAAAAACGTTACATCCCATGTAGATTTTATCAGTTGGAAAGTGGAGGGGAAGCTGTAAGAGGTAAATATTGTATTTTCTTTTTTGTTTATTTAAGAGTCTAATATAGAAATACAAAATAGACTTATTTGACTTAAGGGGGTATTCTGGTCTATAAAAAAAAATTTTTTTTTCTTCATTTTTCCAAAGTTTGAATTTTAAAAGTTATAACCATTTTAATTTCTTGGTTTAGACAGAATCTAACCAAAATCTAAGTAGGAAAAAATTTTAAACACCTTTTACTCAAAACCACTTTTTTCGTGACGGTTGACACGATTTACTTGAAATTTGGTGTGAGCCTTCTCTATACATTATTTTATCGCATGAACCAGAATTGTAACAAAATATTAATTTTTACTTTTCTAAAAAAATTCGGAATGTCACAAAAACTGGTAAAAAAATGTTTTTTTTTCAGACAGCCGCCATTTGGCGAAAAATAATTTTTATGACTTCTCCGAGGTTCATGCCACAGCAGCTTTTTTTCGGAAAACTGGAGGGTTGCAATCGTGTCAACCAGGGCGCGGCATATTTTTAAGACCCCCCACTTCAACACCCTGTTACTTTTAAATTTTTTCTTTGTATTTTTTTTTTATGTGTTTTTTAATGTTTAATAATGACTTCAAAAATATTATTGTTTTTTTTAATTGCACCTGAAAAAACACCTACAATTCATGCTTCTAGACTAGAATTCCCTCTTAATTTTATTGTATGTCGTTACCTATATTTTACAGGAGCACAAAATTGCTGTCTTATAATAAATATTAATAAAATACTTTTATCATTTTTAGCAATTACTTTCCGTTTTCCTTCTTGTTTTTTAAAAAACTGATAATGTTACTAATTTAAAAAAAAAAAAAACTGAAAATAAAACTAATTTTAAGAAACTAATAATGTCACTAATTTAAAAAAATTGAAATGCAACTAATTTTTAAAATATGTAATTAATTTTGAGAAAAGGCCAAGATCACCTTTAATGGGTGTAAGCCAAATAAATAATTTTAAAAAACTGGAATTCTACCTTTAAAAAAATTAATTACAAATACTTTGTAAATAATTTTGGGCTTAAAATAATAAACGTAGGGCACCACCATTCAATTGATACCTTGTCTTTTATGAGATATATAATAATGGTTAATAAATATAAAATAAAATTTTGATTTTGTACTGAAAATGTGTATTATTATAGATTTGTGTACCTGAGATCAAATTGGTTTTTGTCTTCAAAACGTATTTACATATTAGAAAACAAATGTACCCATCAATCTTTTAATGTAGCAGCGATGCCAGAATAATCCACATTATTTATTTTAAGGTCTCATCGTGCCCACGGAAGAGTTATTTATAATAATAAACATTTGAACTGAGCGTGCGGATACAAATTTCATGCTCTGAAGAGTACACCGTACGTTTTGTTGACTTTCATTTGCAGTAAAGGGAAATTATATGAATACAATATAATATTTCCAAATATCAGAATCACAAAACACCTTATTTTACGTAGGGAAATCAAATTGATTGCCATAAAATTTCTATTAGTATCATATATTATATTTGTATTAAATAAGATACTATCGACTCGTACAAAATCATATGTTATCGAGTCATGTCTTCATGAGGCATCCAAGTAGGTCTGGCATGGACGATTGATAAAAACGATATAATACTATATCTATATGGTCAGTTATCAATATTTGCCAGCACGGTCAAGATATTCTGCCCGACGATTAACAAATTTTAGCGCGGCCTCATGGTATCAAATAAACTTCGGTTAACAGTCACCATTTACATTTTTTTAATAATATCATTCGTTTTGCCAAATACTGGCTTATTGATGAACTTAATTGAACCCCTTAATTGAACGAAGCCCTTAGAATTGAAAGATCCATAGATGAAGCGATCCATAGACTTCAATAAGCAATTCATCTAAGACGTGATCAATTTATTAAGTTCGATCTTTAAGATTCAAAAGTGGTCAAAAGACTACTAAGGACCTTATTAACCAATTAATTCCCCTAGTGCATAATTAGGTTAATATTTCAATACAACTCAAAATACAAAACTCCAGGGTTGCCAGCGAATATCGATTTCTTATTTATTCCTTGTCCATATCGGTTCGGCTATCAACAGTAAGTATGTGCTCGGAATATCGAAATAAAATCATCGTAAATAACACCTATCGATCCAATTTTGTTAAGTTATCGATTTCACTGTTCTGGACCTCAAGAGTTATTGTAACATTTACCTGTTCATCATTTATATATTCTGTCCTACACTGTTTTCTCCCTTCAGTCTCTTACTGTCCTTCTACTACCAACTCCATGCCTCAATGTCACAATTAAATAAAATCTACCTGTACTGCATTGATATTACGATTAAATTGAATATACCGATAGCATTTATGGCTCCAGCGGAAGAAATGCTTTGATTTTATGTGCTTTTTTTAATCGCCTTTATTACCGTAACATCTCCATCGATCTTTTTGTATTCAAATCTCCAGCGCTACGAATCGATTTCATAAATGAAGGCAGGGATAGGTAACATGTGAAATATTGAGAAAATTTTCAAAATCAATTACCTATGTCATCTTTTTACATAAAAGTATTTGTAACAAGGTGTGGGCACTTATACACACGTAATTATGGTCTCATAGTATGGCACCTCTAGTGCTTGCCCATTGAGATTTGGGCGTTGATTACATTGCAAGCCCTGCAATATTTTGGAATGCAACAGTTGTTGATCCTGCAAAGATCAAATCAGGAGATTTGAAGAGAAAGCATGCCATTCCTTGCACAGCAACCGAGAGCTTTGGGGCGGTCCTCTCGACCGCAACACGACGAATCATTTTTGAAGATCGCTACGATCGTGATTGTGAACTTTGGACGTCATACTCGCTATCTTAAAAGCTGACTGGAAATCATCCTGGAGAGATGATTGACATCTAGAATCATCGCCATCTCCTGCTTTTGGAGGGTCTTTTTTGATGAGAACCAATTCTCTGGAGTCCTGCCCTTCTCACGATGTGAGATTTGTTCCACAAGAGGAGATTTCATCACGCGTTATTTCAACTTACCACGGTACCAACATGAACTATTAAAAGATAAGCTAGCCCTTGCCAGACAATCTTAGTTTTCAGAACGTCACTTTAGTTTAATATAATTTTATATTTCTAATAACTTATTTTCTTTCAAAATCTATTACCTACACCTTTCTTTCATCTTCAATGCAAGCCAATCTTGCTCAAAGTAATCTTCTACGTATATTTCTGCCACCTCATTCCCGGTAACAATCTTTGGGGACGCTCTAAGTATGTCCTAAGAAAATTTACAATTCTGAATGGTGGTCTTACACCAGAGTGACACTGAGAGCATTTTCCATTCTGGAACGTGTCGCAAATATACAAAACATATTTTTTAATTAATCCCACATGAAATAACACAAGCTTATCAAAAAAATGGGTCGGATTTTTACGAAATCAAGGAAAAAAAATTTCTTTTAGTCAACGATATCTCAAAAGGAAAACATAATTGTCAAAAGAGGTTACCAGAATGGCACCAATGTAGAATAGAGTTATACAAGGTGTGGGAGCACATACTTGACTCACTTTAATCAGTGATTGCAGACCAAAATATCTCTTTCATTTTTCAGGGATCACTGGTAAGTCAAGTACATCCCGTAACATCCCAATAACAGGTGTCAATGTTGATTACGTAGTTATTTAAAATATCTAGGCATGTTATTATATTAGTGGAAACTAAATAATTACTTATCGATACGAGAATTAGTAAATTTGCCTCGAAATAAAATTTGTGTCTAGTAACCCCAAGATAAGTAGCAGGTTACGATATTTTAGAGGTATTTTGCTGGAAGAAAAAGTATGAATGCACTTTTGTATGTTAAAAACCACCAGACTGGTTTACGATTACTGCTGCGTACAATAATAGTCATTGATACGAAAACGTGTACACGCATATTGTTTGATACGTATATTCACAACGATGTCAATCGCCTGCTCTTTAAATAAAGCATGTCAGGCTCAAATAATGTCACGACATCCCATCACCTTAATTAACAATGATTGCAAAACCGCAGCTTTTAAATAATGCTCGTGACTAAGTTTTCCGTAATGACTTATTTTGCTTAAAGCTCGCGGAGTATAAAAACATTAATCCGAAAATTTAATGAGACATTTGTAATCTAGAGTTTAACCGATAAACACTGCCCGAGAAAAAATAAAAAAACGCATCTGTTTGGAAATATTTAACTTTAAAATTTGAAGTTTCATTGAGCAAAGCTCTCAAACTCTGGGTAGTGTTGAGTTTGAGCAAATTAAGCTCTGCTGAGTGTTATTGACTAAAACCGACAAATTTCTATCAAATAATGTTTATTTTCGTGTGTTTTTCTTTTCAAAGTTTTGCTTGTATTTTTTAAAGATGAGTAGTGTTGTGTGGCAAAGTATCAGTTCTAGTAAGTTACCTGGGTTGTATAGTAATGACAACAGCTTCCCGATTTCGCCAAGCTATTCAAAGTTTATTAATAATGATGTACCCAAGTCTAGTAGTGCTTTTAACAACTTGAATG
Source organism: Glyphotaelius pellucidus (assembly GCA_936435175.1). NCBI lineage: Eukaryota > Metazoa > Arthropoda > Insecta > Trichoptera > Limnephilidae > Glyphotaelius > Glyphotaelius pellucidus. The sequence continues at coordinate 4,548,495 of OW386558.1, forward strand.
TGAGAATAATAACGAATAACGACACAGTGAGGATCGAGAAATCAAGCCTTCCCATCACAGTTATTGAAAAACCCAAAGAAAATATCAAGAATAAGGATGATTCAAGGATTCGAGGAGGTAAGTCATATTTTTTAGAATTGATTAGGTCATACTGCATTGGGATTTTTTTCAAATTTTAGGAAAGGGAATTTAGGTATGTCCTTAAGATATTTTTCCATTTTTTTTTTAAATTTGTGTTTATTCTTTTTTCTCGTAAGTATTCATAACTTTAAAGTAGAAATCTGGTATCAGCAAGCAAGAATTTTATGGTTCTTGTCACAATGAACCTCTCTTTTTCAGCTGAAAAACTCGTTGGATATAACTATGGAAACAACCATGTGCAAGAACCACTATTCGACGCATTATCCTGGACATACGACAAAGACGACCGCGACAAAAGGAAGAAGAAGAGGAAAAGGCAGACTAAGAAACACAAACATAAATTTGGACACAAAGGTGGAGGAGGAGGTGACAAAGGATCTGCAGAAAAGTACTGCAACCGCAAGGAACATAAGCACGGACATGATAAGAAATCTAAAGAGTACATGATGCCGATGATGATTGGTGTGATGACAGCCAAAGCAGTGCTTTTACCAATTGTGCTAAAAATGTTGGCAATATTTTCTCTAAAAGGTAAGCGTAAGGTCTACGTCGCCCCGGGAATCATTTATCGGATAGCCAATACCTCCACCATAGGTCACCCCGAGTGGTTCACTTGGCCTTGGCGGCGGATGGGTTTGCTTACAAGCTGATCTGGAGAAGCCGGTTGAGGAAAATCTTTGAACCTTTCCAGCTGGACTCTCTTGACCGATTGCCTTGCACCGCAGATTTATACAACACTCTTTGAACGCACTGAATCCCAGATTCTTACCCAACCTTAATATTATTATCCTTCCCAGAACTTGCTTTCATTTTCTTTAAACGAGCCTCACAAAGCATTTCCAAATATGACATAGGCCTTGAGGGAAATGATTTCTCTCATTGCCACCCATTGGTTGAGTTTAAAAAAAGCAATTGTTCTATAATTTGATATAAACAAATTTCACATTTATGCATTCAAATATAATCTTGCATACATCTCACTGTTAATAGATACGAAAAAGCGTTAGCCTGTTACTATAATGACTGTGCTCAACTAGTTTAGCGCGATCTTATACCTAATTTGAAATTGACCTCCTGAAATTTCGGTGTTTAATTTTTTATCGCAATGTTTTCAAGTTCAAAAACGAATTGCGTTGAACGCATTTTTTAACGTCGTTTACGTAGAAAGGATTTTAGAAAATGAATTCATCCTCAGTTTCTGTGAAACAACAGTATTTTTTATAAAATGGACCGGTCTAAACGGGATGGATTTCTTAAAACCGAATATTTTACTAAACAAACTAACTGAACGCTATTAAAAATGAGTCCCCACCTACCGATGAACACTTTTTTTCCGATGAAAGTGTTTGTTCTGAAAAACAGAATACGGACACAAACTGTATTTTTTACGCTGTAAGGATAAATACCATAAAAACTTTTTTGCACAGCCAGGTCATTTACGACGAAAATCTATTTTATATAGTACGGACATTTACGATTACATGCAAAATTTTTTACTGCAGTAAGGTTATTTATCACGAAAACTTTTTTTGCGCGGAGAGGTCATTAACCACAAAAATCTGTTGTTTTTTTTGCGAAACGGACATTAAGGAAAATGTATTTTTTAAACGGAAAGGATATTTACCATAAAACTTTTTTGCACGGCTAGGTTATTATCCTCGAAAATCTGTTCATTTACCACGAAAAACATTTAGATCGAAAATCTATCATTAACCACAAAAAACGTAGTTCACAGCACCGATATTTACATGGAAAACTAATTTTTTTTTTCAGCAGAAAGGTTATTAATCATAAACACTTTTTTGCACGAAGAGGTCATTAACCTCGAAAATGTGTTTTTTTAGGCAAAACAGACATACGAATGGAAATTGTATTTTTTAGACAGTAAGGATGTTTACCATCAAATATTTTTTTGCACTATGAGATCATTATTATTTTTAAATAGCTTGGACATTTACATGGGAAACTTTTTCTTTCCAGACATAGGTTATTTAACATATAAACTTTTTTTGCACGGCGAGGTCATTTACCGCGAAATCTGTTTTTTATGCAAAACGGACATTTTCATGGAAATTTTCTTTTTTAAACAGTAAGAATATTTACCATAAAAACTTTTTTGCATGGAGGGGTTCATTAACCATGTTAATCTGTTTTTTGACATTACGGACATTTACATGGCAAACTATCTTTGTTAAGCAGTAAGGTTGCTTATAATATTTTTTTTTTGAACAACGAGGTCATTACCGCAAATTTATGCTTTTTTTGTAAAAAGGACATATCGTGGATCACGTCGTTTTTAAACGAAAATGTAAGTTTTCGTAAAAACTTTTTTTGCAGGATGGGGTCATTTACCGCGAAAAGTGGTTTTTATGCAAACATTCATTAACATGGAAACCAAGTTTTATGCGCGGTAAGGTAATTAATACTTAATTTATTTGCACGAAGAGGTCATTAAACTCAAAAAAGTTTTTTTTAGGCAAAACAGACTGAAACTGTATTTTTAACTGTAGAATGGAAACTGTATTTTTTTAGTCAGTAAGAATGTTTACCATAAAATCTTTTTTTGCACTACGAGGTCATTTACCATGAAAATCTATTTTTAAACACCTCGAACACATACATGGGAAACTATTTTTTTTCCACAGTAAGGTTTCCACAGTATTTATCGTAAAAACTTTTTTTCACGACAGGTTATTAACCACAAAATCTCTTTTTTATGCTTAACGGACATTTGCAAGGAAACTGTCTTTTTTAAGCAGTAAGGATATTTACCATAAAAACTTTTTTGCATGGCGAGGTCATTAACCATGTTAATCTTTTTATTTATACAGTACGGACATTTACAAGGGTAACTTTCTTTTTTTATGCAGTAAGGTTATTTGTAATTAAAAAAAAAATATTATTTTGCACGGCGAGGTCATTTACCTCGGTTAATTCAAAAAGAGGTTTTTATGCAAAATGGACATTAACAATGAAACTGTCCTTTTTACGCAGTAAGGATGTGCACCAAAAAAGCATTTTTTTGCTTTACGAAATCATTTATCACGAAAATCTATTTTTATACAGCTCTAACATTTACATGGGAAACTGTTTTTTTTTCGCAGTAAGGTTATTTACCATTGAAAATTTTTTGCACGACGAGATCATTTACCGCAAAAAAGTGTTTTTTATATAAAACGGATATTTACTTGAAACTGTCTTTTTAACGCTGTTAGGAAATGTACCATGGAATCTTTTTTGCACGGCGAGGTTATTTATCACAAAAATCTGTTTGTTTTGCAAAACGGACATTAACAAAGAAAACGTCTATTTCAAACGGAAAGGTTACTTATGGTAAAAAAACTTTTTTGCCATCAAAGGTCATTTACAGCGAAAATCTATTTTTAAACAGTATGGACATTTCCACAGAAACTACCCTTTTTAAACGGAAAGGTTTACTAAGAGGTTAAGGGAAAAATTTACTATAAAACCTTGTTTTGCACGGCAAGTTTATTTACCAGAAAAATTTTTTTTTATACAAAACGGACATTTTCTCGAGAAACTATCTTTTTTAACGGAGTAGGGATATTTATCAAAATAAATTATTTTGCACGGCGAGGTCATTTACCACAAAAATCTAATTTCTGCAGCACAGATGCTTAGATTGGAATTTAACTTTTTTACATATTTATCTTTAAACCTTTTTTTGCACAGCGAGGTCATTTACCACGAAAATCGTTTTTTTTAGGAAAACGGTCATTTACATGGAAAACGTCTTTTTTAAATGGAAATGATAGTTGTCATAAAAACTTTTTTTGCACGGCGAGGTCATTTAACGCGAAAATTTGTTTATGCCCAGTACGCACATTTATACGGAAACGTTTTTTTACGTAGTTAAGTTATTTATCATGAAAACTTTTTTTGCACGGAGAGGTCACGTATCTCGAAAAAGTGTTTTTTTATGTAAACCGGATATTTACATGGAAACCGTCTTTTTTAAGCAGTAAATATATTTAACATTAAATTTTTTTTTGCAATACGAGGTCATTTACCACGAAAATCTATTTTTAAACACCTCGGACACATACATGGGAAACTATTTTTTTTCCACAGTAAGGTTTCCACAGTATTTGTCGTAAAATCTTTTTTTCACGACAGGTCATTTACCACAAAATCTCTTTTTTATGCTTAACGGACATTTGCAAGGAAACTGTCTTTTTTAAGCAGTAAGGATATTTACCTTAAAAACTTTTTTGCATGGCGAGGTCATTAACCACGAAAATCGTTTTTTTTGGAAAACGGTCATTTACATGGAAAACGTCTTTTTTAAATGGAAATGATAGTTGTCATAAAAACTTTTTTTGCACGGCGAGGTCATTTAACGCGAAAATTTGTTTATGCCCAGTACGCACATTTATACGGAAACGTTTTTTACGTAGTTAAGTTATTTATCATGAAAACTTTTTTTGCACGGAGAGGTCACGTATCTCGAAAAGGTGTTTTTTTTATGTAAAACGGATATTTACATGGAAACCGTCTTTTTTATGCAGTAAATATATTTAACATTAAAATTTTTTTTGCAATACGAAGTCATTTACCACGAAAATCTATTTTTATTCAGATCGGACATTTACCTGGGAAACTATCTTTTTTACGCAGTAAGGTTATTTATCATAAAAACATTTTTTGTACGACTAGGTCATTTACCTCGAAAAAGTGTTTTTTTATGCAAAACGGACATACACATTGAAACCATATTTTAACCCATTAAGGATATTTACCATAAAAACTTTTTTGCACGGCGAGGTCATTTACTACGAATTTTTTTTTTTTTTGCAAAACGGGCATTTACATGGCAAACGTCTCTTTTAAACGGAAAGGTTAGTTGGCATAGAAACTTTTTTGCATGGCGGCGCGCGGCGAGATCATTTACAACGAAAATCTGTTTTTAAGCAGTACGGACTATCTTTTCACAGGAACAATCTTTTTTCCATGCTGACCATTTTTGTGCGGCGAGTTCATATACCACGACAATATATCGTAAAATAAGCGTAATTTTTTTTTTTTACATAACCCGTGATTTTAATACTGTTTTCGCCATCACGTGAGTCATTTCTTTTTGTATGTTTGCATCCTTAATTTGAATATTTCAATATTTATTTGTAATAATATTATTTGAGAGCAAATTTTTTCACCTTTTAAAAACAGTTTTTAATATTCAAACACGTTTAGAAATATTTCTTTTATTGAGCTTTAACTGCAAGGACGAAATAACACAAAAAGTTTTATCAATTTTGACAGTTCATTAAGGTTTAAACACAAAACTTTGCTTACGAAAAAGCATTAGCCTATTACGAATGACTGTGTTCAACGAGTTTAGCGCGATCGTATTCCTAATCGGATTTGAAATTGACCTCCTGAAGTTTCGGTGTTTAATTTTTTATCACAATGTTTTCATGTTCAAAAAAAAATTCATTGAACCTATTTTAAAGGGTCGTTTTCGTAAACAGATCGATTTTAGAAAATGAAGTCATCCTCAGTTTTTATGAAACTACAGTTCATTTTATAAAATAGAATAAACCCTTAAAACAGATTTTTTTTAAATAAATAATCTAACTGAACGCTATTAAAAGTGAGTCCCTACCTACCGAAGAAGTGTTTTTTTATTGATGATCACGTTACGATAAAAAAATGGTTTTCGTGTAATAATTATCTCTTTCTGTCTAGTACCGTTTATGCATATTAGATATAATATTAAATATTAACGGTATCCATTTCTAAACTTTAAATCAAGCAATTGCATCTGTTATCGAAATATTATTGAAACTATGATCCGCAAAACATCTACTACATATATATATATAAAGAGATAAGGTGCTTTACTGTAGAGAAATGTGTTTTTTTCATTGTCGCTAATTCAGACTCGTTCATCTGCCGAACTAACTTCTCAGAAATCGTAATCGTAGACGCAAACCTAACATCGGAGGCTTCGCTTTGTAACCGAAAGATGTCGTTATTTTTAAAACTTCTGGTAAGCTTACATAAAAATAAATCCACGGACAATTTTTTATTTTTAAGAATACCAATTTTTTGGAATGCAATAAAATTACTTGATAGTATTTCTCAAATTATTTACAAATCAAATGTCTTGGGTTAATATATTTTACAAAAATAAAAAATATATCTCTAATTTATATATTAAGAATCTCGAGCGGTGAGCTTTGCCATTTTCCATTATGAGGTAGAGAGCGTTGAATTAAAAATTTAACCTTTTATAGAACTTTTTCATTTTTTATTTCATTTGAGTTTTTTTGATCACCAAACTGGACTCACGCCTATTTGTCGGCATAAATGATCAAAAAATTATACCCAAATTGAAGCATGAAGAATTCTACTTCAGTAGGTTGTGGCACGTTCCGGATTAGAAGATACTACCAGATATTGATATTAGACTTTCCCAGATTAAGATTTAATAGCTGAGTACTACCCCAAGTTCCTCTTTCACCTCCCTACTTCCTTCAGCCTCACAACATAAACCAAACTGGGGTTGCCAATTTTTCTTTCTTTTTTTACATTTAATTTATATCATTTTATAATAAAAATAATATCATCATCATCAAACACGCTGATTGTGGATCTGTCTGTGAGTGGTTGCAACTCTGGTTCAATGAACTCGGAACTGTTTTGAATGTAAGCGTAATTTTTTTTTTTTTTAATTTGAACTGTAATTTATATTGAAAATTATTTTAACCATTATTTACGAAATTGAAAATGTTGTGTCATGAATTCAGAGTAGCCCGTGATTTTTTCAAACTTTTATTTTATCTAGACCTCTCCAGTCGGTCGCTCTCGATCTATCGCCTTACACTACAATGAGATGGATAGATTCACATCTAAGCCTCTAGTTTCCTACCCACCTATCATACCTTTTCCTTCCCAGAACTTTCAATTCCTTCTTTTCTACACAGAATGCTCAAAGATAACATAGAGTGGATTTTTTTCCTTATGGCCTCCTGTGTGGAGCTAACGTAAAAAAAATCATAAGTGTAAAGGCAGGGGAACTGTGTCACCATCCTTTTGGACAGCTTTGTGAGGCGGGTTAAGGCAGCAGCTGTAGGAAAGGATTTATTAAGGCGGTACATAGCACTACCTTACAATCAATTTATTTTACGTACAACGAATTTATAACTTTATAATTCGTTTTACAACTATTAAGTTAGCGGCAAGCATCAGATTTTATTTTTCTAGACTCTAGACGATGAATTAATAACTTCGGAAGGGAAACGTTTAGAACCATGTAAAATATTTGTAACACGTTCTTCAGAATTAATTGAAATGAACGCGGCGGAAAGGTCGAATCTCCAGGCCCGCTAGGGTGAATTTGACCGTACGTTCGTCTAATACGCCGTGGCGCGAGCGTATATTTATTTACACGCTTTCTTCACTTACGTCGTTAAGTTTCCCACATTATTTTTTTTGTTCTTCTTTTCTTTGATAGGATAAATTTGACAGTAGGTCCTTCCAATACTAGGGTTGCGAGTCGCAATTTGTATACACGGCTTCATTACTTACGTCGTTAAGATTCTGAATATATTTTATGGTATATTGTCGTCTTAATTCAGGCCGCATTTAAAAACCAGTGGCCGATAGCTTGTTCCATTGATTGTGATATATTTTTTCAGGATTCTTCCTCTCAATACTTGCCGTCATCATTGGCTCAGTTCTCGCCCTCAAGAAGATGTCCGAACCTCATCATTCCCATTGGGAAAGGAAAAATCACGGTGGAGATACAAAGATAGAGATCATACCGGTTCCTGTCCAGGAAAACATTCACCACTACACAAAACATGATGAAGTGATCCATGATGGTCAGAGCCATCATCCCTTCAAGTCTTACTACTGATTTTATAAAATTATTAGTTCAGATCTATAAAAGATCACAGAATATTGCTATAGTTAATACCGTTTCTAGCAAATGAAAAAAACACAAACCCTTCAAAAATGTAGATCAAACCTAAAAAATTTAGACAAAAGATATTCACATTTCAAGTTGTTAAGAAATACACTTTTAAATAAATGACCTATATATTTAAATAATTTTGTGATAATAACACTTTTAACACTGGAATACATGGATGTCTTTTGCGATGTGTTTGTATTAACTGCACTAATTATTTATGTGAAACACGTGACTGTTTAAATGTATAAATAAAATGTAAACTCTTCTTCCATCCACAAGCAAATACTTTTAATGGAAGACCAGTAATACTTTAATATGTACCATTTAAAAAAAAAGTAAAAATAAAAAATAAAAATAAAAATACAGGAAAATTTTGATGATGTTCTAAAAACCTTGTCTACGTCCAATAGAAAACCTCTTTATTACAAATGTAACATGTTTATCGCATGTGTCACCTCTCAACACTGCACAATTTGTCTGGTAGATACTGACTCAAATAATTTATATCTGCTTTTTAACTGAGTAAACCCATTAAATTGATAATTATCCATTCCCATGGATATCTAAAAAGTTAGGTAAATATTTAAATAGTTTCCAGATATAATTGCTTACGATAAAGTTTTCTCCGTTGTTTATTTGTAGGTACCTACCTAGGAGCATGCAGTTTTTCCTGCTTATTTCATTCAACAAAATCTTGCCGATTTACCTACCATTAATAAATTGTCTTAATATATGGTGAATTTTCTTAATCCAAATAATATTTTTTTTTTCACTGTGTTCCAATTGATTGTTATAACTGCTATGTTCCTACCTTGCCTACCTAACTAATGTTTGTTTTTTTTAAAGTCATTTATTTTATTAAATACAAATAAATTAAATACGTAAACCTTTGTTTTCATTCCTATCTTTTTTCTGTTTGTGAACTGTTTTATATTTTTAAATTTTTTATAAGTTGCATTGTATCGTGAAATGATGTTTCGAGGTTTAAATTATTCTATGACGATTTTACTATGATTTCAATTATAGTGCAGTCAAGTCACCTCTGGCCTGGAATTCCAAGAAATATTAAAAAAAAAAAACTCTTACTGTGTCTTTAAATATGATGAATTACAATTACGGGAATAAAAATGTCTTCACATTCAACACATCAACACAGTTGACGTTGTACAACTTGGCAATGGGTTCTACAACATGGGTCTCTCCAAGAACTTGGTCTTTTTTTTACATTAGCTCTACACAGGAGGTCCTGAGAATCATTCCTCTGATGAGATTCATCCTTTGGGATGCTGTGTGGAAGGTCTTTTTATGGGGAGGAAGGAGAGGAAATTCTGGGAAGGGAAAAGGTATGAGGAGTGGGTAGGAATTTGGGGGTCAGTGTCCAGGGACGAAGGACGAATGAATTCATCCTTTCCACTGCGATGCAAGGCAATTTTCCGAGAGAGTCCTGCTGGCGAGGTCAAAAGATCTCTCGCAATCAGTCTTTCCCTACCCTGTTGGTGGCAGACACATCCACCACCAAAATCCGGAAAAATCTGACCCCATGAACCCGGCAACCCTACCAAGACACAAAAGGTAGCGAACCACTTGGGGTGACTTATGGCAGAGGTGTTGGTTATCCAATAAACGGTTCCAGCGGCCGTACCCATGCCCCCTAATCCCCGCATTTCAAAATCACGATCTTCTCTAAACCCGACAAGGGAATTACATTTTGTTTATTTTTTACACACTCCTAATTGTAGGTAAAATATAACTTAATTACGAAAAAACGTTAAAAAAAATGTTTTTGAAAAGCGACTTTTCTGAAAGGGATAAAAAATGAGAAGCAATGTTGTTCGCCATTTAAATGTTGTGTCATTAGGTAAAAACATATTTTAAATCGTTTGAACAAAATACCATGTTTTTGTCTTGAAAAAATGTCGGGCCTAATACGTAGTTAGGTTAGGTTAGTTTAGCGATTGACATTATTTGCTGATCAACTTATTCGTTCTACTTATTAACACTAACAACTTAATATAATTTACAGCTGACCAAAACGTCAACATTATTTTCACCATAGACTTTGAAAATTGTCATCACGGCACCGCAAATCAGGGTGGTATTTTGGCGTGCTTCACAAATGCTTGTAGCGGCCCCTCGCTATTCGCCTCCAGTTTGACAATCCGGGTTCGAAAGGCAAGGGTCTTGACTACCAATCTGTAGGTCGCGGATTCAAATCCCATTGTGAATCCATCTGTTACACTGACCGCAAGATTCCTACCCAACCCTTCCCAGATCTTCCTCTCCTTTCTTTCCCTAAAAAGACCCTCCACATCCAAAGAAGACGTAGATGCTGAGGGATTTTTTCTCCTCAGGGCCTCTTGAGGAGAAATAATTTTTTTATTTTTTTTTTCTTTATTCATTAAAATGTTTGTTACATGAATTTTATGATTTTTCGACCACCATGCTAGGCACATGCCCGTGTTGTGGTGGTCGGGAGGGAGGGTCTCTTTTAGGAAAAGAAGAAGAAGAAATTCTGGGAAGGAAAAAGGTATTAGGAATAGGTAGGAATCTGGGGATCAGTGTGTCCAGGAGTGGCGGATATATGATTCTCCCCCTTCCACTGCAGTGCAAGGCGATGTTCCGAGAGAGTACGGCTGGAGAAGTCAAAAGGACTCCCTCAACCACTCTCTCCCGATGCCTTTGGGCAGACGCATCCGCCTGAAAGACCCGGACAAACCCCACCCCATGAACTCGGGCACATCTGCTAAGTCACAAAACGTAGCGAACCACTTGGGGTGACCTATTGATGGCAGAGGTGTTGGTTATCCAATAAATGATTCCCGGGGCGGCGGCACCCATCCCTGCCTCCCAAATTGCAAATATCAATTCCTATTCTGCGTTATTACAATTTGAGAGGCGGTTATGTGTACCCTGCGAACCATTTATTGTACAACTGATACCTCTGCCATAAGTCACCCCAAGTGGTTTGCTACGTTTGGTGTGCCCGAGTTCATGGGATGAGTTTTATCAGGGTCTTGGCGGCGAATGCGATCGCCATCTGCGTGGCAGGCCAGATCGAAAGGAACTGGTTGAGGGAGACCTTTAACTCAGGACCAAAATTCTCGACCCACCGCATTGAACCGCAGAGGGAGGGATCTCCATGCGTCCGTCATTCATACGCACACTGATTCACAGATTCGAACCCACCCCTTACAACTTTTTCCTTCCCAGAACTTCCTATCCTTCTCAAACTATAAAGACTCTTTTATACTAAGATTTGTTGGCCAAAATATTATGGAAAGAATGTCGTTGTGTGCTTTTGATAGAGAACATGAGACAATAGTGAGATTATTACTGTAGAATTTGTATCTCGGGTGTGGACCTTGAGCAAGCGGCTGCGTGAAAAACTTTGTATGAGGATGGGTTATCAAATGAAAGAGTATAGTGCTTTGACAGAGTTAATTCTATCTATTTATTGGCAAGCACAAATAACATGACCTTGGTTGTAAGTTGAGGGCTCAACTGTTATAACCGAACGGACATAATTAAGGAGCGGTACTACCGTTGTAATCCAGGGAGTTGATGTGTGGGCGACGCCGTGTGAGGGCGATCCATGCTGCTGCCTTCAGAGATGTGCCTTCCGCTCCCTCCGTTGCTGACATATGCTGAAACGGCCGGCTGGAGCAGTTGATAAGGCTCCAGCCCCATGGTTTCCCGGCGACGTCCAGTCCCAGGACGGTTGTCAGCCAGCCGACTACGTTGATAACGGCTAAGGTCTTGGGTCGCACCTATGCAAGCACCTCTGGCTCCAGGTGTAGTTGGAAAGTGATGACTGCGTCTGCAGATGCTAGATTTCCAATCCAGTGGAAATAGTATGCTCTCATGGTACTCCGAGGCCAATCCAGGATTTTAATTGTTGTTCTGATGGTCTTCAGGCTCTGATGCCGCTAATGGGCGTGGATTTAATTGTTCACATCTTGAAAGTAATATGGCGAAGTGATTGCGTCGACCAGCCACAGGGACGGTGGCCGGAGTCACCTGTGGCTCGTTAAGGTATCGCAAGCTCAAGGCCAGTCCTGCCTGAGAACCCCTCTGCTAAGATTAACTAACTCAGCAGATAAAAATAACAATGTTGCCAACATTATATTTAAAACTATAACGTTCCATTACCTAAAGGTACCCATTCACTGAGAACTCTTTTTCACTATTATTTCTTGTTACATTATATTTATGTAACAACTCTCCACACAGCATCCCCAAAGATGGCATAAAGCTAGAGGAATTATTTTCCGGACCAGTGTGGAACTTATATTTAAAAAAATACCAAAATACAACAGTTAATTTAATTTTTTGGTTGTGATATCCACCAATACAATTTTCATAAGATCGCATAATTCTTGTTTTTTTTAGGGCATGCGTAAATTAATATTTGTTCTTGGTATTCGGGTTAGACAAATTAACACGACTTACTTTGTCATCCTGGATTGAATCTCATTTAACAAAAATGTCGTTTGACGCCTTGGCAGTGAAAGTTTTGGCAAGGTTATGTATCTTATTCGAGTTTTATTGACGTTACTCGAATATTATAATATTGAATAATATTTTAATTGCATCACAGATCATCTCTGCGAGAGATTTCGTGGCTTAATTTGAATATGAAAGAGCGCTGTACGATAGTGTGTTTAGACGGATGAAAGATTGAAAAAAGTATTGTCGTAGAAAGAATTACTTTTTTTTTGACAAATTATGAAAAATTAACACTTAAAATTCCAACTAATCGCTGTTTCCTACCAGCGTTCCAGCGTTAAACAGAAATGACCGCCACACTTCTTTTTTCATTCATATTCTTCAATCATCTCATCATACTCTTCTGTTATTCTGATTCTTGGCATGGGCCTAATTTTAACACCAACATTTCATTAAGGCATATTTTAGCTACTCTTTTACTGCAGAAAGAGCTAAGTCCTAAATATTTGAATGCTCTCAAAATTGCCCAGGAGATAGACCATCATCAACGTCCGAAGTTTTGCTTAAAGTGATTTTTGCCGTGTTTGGTGAACGTGTCTGAACATTCAGTTACTTCGTAAGCATTCTGGTTCCGGAGAGTTGGGATTCTTGTGCGGTGAACGCAAAAATATCTGTTCTTTAAATCCGGGGAAAATAAAATGTGATGTCATTTACATGTGTACAACTGAAACCCTTGTACGGTTGTCATTGAAAATAATTAAACCAAACATAATTGAACATGCACTTACAAATTTACTGACATAAAATATAAAATGACCAAAAATAAACTCGCCAACTATTTCACAATCTTTTCTTAACCTCAAAACGCATTTTTCTTCAAATCCGATGACAAATCCAATCGATTTTAGCACACACGATATTTATGCAGGATGAATCACTTTCTTCATAAGGAATTATAAATATTTAAACACAATAGCTACCTACTTAGTTGTTGACTTAGCGTAGCAAAGTCCTATTTTAATTCGACGATTTGGCATTTTATCAATCTATAAATTTACTTGTTACATTCCGACATCGATTCAAGATGTGACCTTGTTAGATATTACCTTAGCCTGCCAGAGTTCCCGCTTGATCGAGGTTCTGACTACGAGCCGTCAAATTGAAATTATCATTTTTTTGGTACTTTCCGGCCTGCCGAAAGTTTGAAAGCAATCAATAATAATAGTAATAATATTTAGATGCCTTGTATTGAGGTGATTTTTCACAAAAACGGCGCTCTACAAATTATCCAATTATTATAGCACCGTTTTTGTGAAAAATTATCTCAATGACGCTGTAGAGATTTGTAATAAATTCCATATTAGGTCCCGGTACATTCAGTTTTCAAACGGCTCGCGTGCCACCTAATTTGTAATTTTTTTATACTAATTCTCCTTTTTCATATATTACAAACATTCATTTATAAGATCAATCAATCAAATTTGTACCTAACGTAGGTACCTATTGAAAGAACCAATAATTCTTGATTAGATTCCAAGTTCTCGATTTTGGTTAGTTAGGTGAGTACTTCTATTAAATTCTTTAATTTAAAGAGTTTATTCGAAAATTGAATTTTGATTGAACAATCGATGGTTTGCAAAATGTCAGTCTCAAATTGTTATATTTTTGACAATTTCGTTAGAGTTTTTGTAACGAGTTTTTCGTGAGATTTTTTGTAAAAAACTTTTCAGATGTATTGTCATGTGGTTGTAATAATCCAGAATCAACGAACATACATGCAAACACGCGAGCACGAAAGCAAGCAAGCAAGCAAATAAACATAAATTTGTATTTACGTATATTTAAATTAACCTAAATATATATTTTTTTTTACAAGAGCTCCACACAGGAGACCCTGAGGAGAATAATTTCCTTCAAGGCCTATGTCATCTTTGAGGATGCTGTGTGGAGGGTTTCTTAAGGAAAAGGAGGGAAGGAGTGTTCTGGGAAGGAAAAGGGTTTAATGGGTGAGTAGGAATCTAGAGTTCAGTGTGTCCTGGTCATCCGCCACCAAGACCAAGACAAACCTCACCCCATGAACCCGGGAACTCCTGCTAAATCACCAAACGTAGCGAACCACTTGAGGTGACCTATGGCAGAGGTGTTGGTTATCCAATAAAGGTTCCCGGGGCGGCGGTACCCATTCCCGCCTCACAAACCATAATACTATCTATACTAATAATATAAATGCGAAAGTGAGCGTGTTTGTTTGTTACGCTTTCCCTCCTTAACCACTAAACCGATTCTAAAAATTGTTTCATCAATAAAAAGCTGCATTATCAGCGAGTAACAAAGGCTGTATATAGTGGTGAACTTTGGCGTTATGAAATTTGTAGCAATGAAAATGTAAGTATTTCATTATTTTAGCGGAAGGGAAGGCAGGGGACAGGTAAGGTTCGCGGAGAGGGAAGAGACATGGGAGGGGGAAGGTGGAAACGAACGGGGAGGAACGGGAAAAGACATTATGTATTGCTAATTGCTACAATAATATACCCCAAATACCATGCGAGCGAAGCCGCGGGTAAAAGCTAGTATATTTATAAAGAAGAATAATATATAAGCGAACTTTTTTAAATGCCAGGTCTACCCGTCGCAGAATTCCTAGTATTACTATTTGTCAAGCTATATTGTTTAGTAAGTACGTAGAAGTATTTGTGTGTGATAAAAATGTTTTGATTCTTCCTCGCTTTATGACCAAAAGAAAGTAACTCACACTTACGCGCTTAATTTATGATAAGTAACGTGAAATAAAACACACTCAGCGCATTTACTTTCTTTCCCGTGAAAAGTATCAAAATGAATTGAGGTGTACGCACACGACTCACGTGTGACCGGAATCAGTAGTTACCTACCATTGTTGCAACTCTGTATTTTGGATGATTTTGTGTTACTGAAAGAACCTTGAGTCTCTATGTTCCTTTTTTTTCTTTTTTTTACATTAACTCCACACAGGAGGCATGTTGTCATCTTTAAAGATGCTGTGTGGAGGGTGTTTTTGAGGAGAGGAAGGAGTGAACATGGGTCTTGAAGAGACCCATGTTGTAGGAGGGAGGAAACACAGAGGCCGGCAAATCGTTCCACAGCCGAACTGTTGAACTCAAGAACGAGTCGTAGAAACGACTCTTTTTCATGTGACTAATGTCAACCGTGTACAAATGTTGGGCGCGTGTTTAGCGTGTTTCCGACTATGCACCGGTGCCAAAGAGATCAATGACGCTAGTTCCACGGAGCATCTTCCATCGTAATACCGGTAGAACAAGGACAGCATTCCTACCTGACGCCTACGCACTAAAGATTGCAATCCGTTTGTTAGGTAAGGAGAGTCTATCAATCGGACCACCCGTTTCTGCGCAGAGTCGAGGGTATTTTTTAGGTATTTTGGGGCTCCAGACCAGAGGTGGCTGCCAAATTCAACCGTAGGGCGCACTTGCGATTTGTACAGGGTTTTTGATTACAATCATCGATTAAGACAATGTTTCATAGATTATTTTATCTTACTGAATGTAAGAGAGGAGGTTTAGCATGGACGATCAATAAAATCATGCAATAAAACGATATTGACCAATTCCGCCATCTATCGTCAGTTATCGATATTTGCGATCACGGTCAACAATTATTATTAAGAGATATTCGGAGCACGATTGATAAATTTTAGCCCAGCCTCCATAGCATCAAACGTGTTTTGGATAACTGTGAATTTACGGATTTTTTTGGATAATGTCGTTCTTCACGCAAAATTGCTGACTGAACGCAGTTCGTTTTTCTATTTTTTTGTCATACTAACACATATTGTATCTTGTATTTCTCGCTAAGCACTTGCATACTGCTTACCAACAACGTACGCATGGACATTGGAGGTCTAGATTCGTTCTAAATTAAATGTAGCTTCGAACTTTCAAAAATTTTAGAGTCCTTGCGACAGCCTTTAATGAGTAACCATCCGTTACTTATACCAGGGCGGGTAAGTGGTGGATAACTTAAAATGAACGGAGTTCAACTAAGGAAGCTCTTAGTATTGAAAGAAGTCAACTGCACGATCTATAGACTTAAATAATGCATCTAAGAAGCTTGACTGTTTTTTAAGAATTTTTGCTCATTGACGCATTCTTAAACACTGCCTGAATATTTTAAAAGAAATTGCTCCGGATACCTGTCTTATAAAATTATTAATCTATCCTCATTTTTTAAAAATTATCCTTTTGCTTATATACTAAATTTAAATCAATTTTTTTTATGTGAAAACCGCACAAGAATCTAAACTGCTCCCAACCGTCTGGATCCAATGACGCATCCCTAATTGGGGTGTTTATGAGGCTGAAGGTAAGGGAAGGAAAAGAAGATGGGGTAGACGAAGGTGGGGAAGCACCTGGCTATTCATATCTGGTCACTAAACTTGGCTTAAGCGTTTTCAAGGAACGTTTTAATTCTGGGTAGTTGACTTACGGTACTGATAGGATCTTCCACTCTGGAGTGCCACATATATTATTTTTAAATGATTAAATTGTGAATTAACCAAGTCAATCAAATTAAATTTACTTGCCCAAACCGGGATTTGAACACGCGACCTCCGGATCACTACTCGAAAGTCTTACCCTCGACCACGAAGTCTATCATAATTAATTAATGTAATTGAACATATGCATTTAATTACTAATAGCTTGTCGTGTACAAGAAATCAAAAAAAATTATTTTTATTTTTGAAGAATTTTACTAAATGAAACCGTATTTTTTTAATACCGTCCCAACTGCTCCCGACTGGAACCAGTGAGATTATGGCATCCCGAATCGGAGTACATTGTGAGGCTGAAGGTGGTGGGGGTGGGAGAGGGGATGGGGAAGAGGAAGGTGAGGAAGTAGTACCTAGCTATTCAGATCTGGTCAAAACAGTAGTTCAATTCTGAATGGTGGTCTTACACTAGAGCGATACTGAGAGTATCTTCCTATCTGGAACGTGCCGCAATATTTCTATTTCCCTTACTCGATGCTAGCAGATTCATCTAGTTTTTTCACAAAACTAAAATAGAACTATCATTGCATAAAAAGATAATACAAACAAATCTTAACGAAACATGGAATATTTAAAAGTAACGGTCGCAACTGGGAATCGAACCCAAGATTTCTTGCCTTACACAGCGCCAACCAAGTCAACCACGGTGTTTATATATTTCAAGTTCAGAATTAACAACATTATCTCTAACTATTATTTTCACATATATTTGGCTGATATCTTTTTAAATAGATTGTGTCTCGGTTAATTTTTTGTATTATCTCAAAAACAGAAATATAATATAATAGAAAACGGTGAAGGAATAGTAATACCTAAGAACCTTATAAGAGTATTTGGTAATACATTTCGATTATCCCATTGATTATTCGAACCTTTGACCCACATCACATAAGTATAAATAACCGACAAACCAAGCATAGACACAACGATTATTAATTAAAGCGATAACAATGATTGTAATTTGAAAAAGCGGTGTCGGTTTGTTAGCCGTCATTATTACTTTGGTAAGCCAACCTGTTTGGATATCAGACATGGGCTACGCCTCTGTTAGTCAACAAAGCTCCTCAAATGTTTCAAAGGCCTTTTTCATTTATTTTTTAAACATAATTAAATTAATCGATTATAATAATAATTAATAAATAATTAATTAATAATTAATAATAATAATTATAAACATATTACCATTTGTTATTTCGGCTACTGGCATTATACCTAGCTCTCTAATTAAAAATTTAGGCTTATTAGATTTGTCAAAGAATCTTTATATAAAAATGCAAAAATCAGTCATATTAAATACATGTAGGATTACGAAAGATTTTTTTAAATATTTATATTGAGGGATCGGTAGGATTTATCGGTTCAGTTAGGAGTTCTATCGAGCCGAACCCTCTGATATGAAAATATCTGGAGTCGGTGAAGTATTTTCCCATATGGTCTCTGGTAGGTTGACGTGTTGTTCTTGTATAGTTTTGTATTTAGTATACTTTTACAATGCAATTACATCGCGTGAATTGACTAGATTAGCATTTGTGGAAAAGTGTGTGGAAGGATTAAGTTTTTCCTGTGAGGAAGATTTAACCCGGACATAAAACCCAGAGAACAATAAAAAATTGGATGATTTATATAGCGCCGTTTTTTTAAAAAATCACCTCAAGGGCGCTGTACAAACATTCAATATATTTCCAAAATCTAGAAAAACTACAAACTAGACAAACAATTAAAAACAACTTATGACTAAAAATTGCATCCACCGTCTGGACCAATGAACGCGATGCTTCCTAAAAATGTATGCAGGACCATACTTACCTGGGAGGTCGCTTGAAATTAACACTGTTTATTGTCTTTTAAAAAATTTAGATAGAGTTCGCACGCACAGGACATTATTGTGAACACTTGTTACACGTATTTAATCCTGAAATATTTTTAATATTTGTATATAATACATTCTTTAACCTTTTCGTCCCGGAACGAAAAAAATCACACATGACCCGAAGGGGGGTCACTCGGGGACCCCAATTTGTTTTGCTTATTAAAGGGCGTTAATGACATACTTTTTTGTAATTTGTTATGATAATAATTAGAGGGAAGTATATTCATCGTATTTCAGTAGTCATTTTAAAAATCGTTTGATAAATAAAGTCATAATTAATATTCTAATGAATTTAGACCATAGCGTGTATTTTTCCATAGAAAACAGAGAAGGCGGGCCGATAGCCAGCATAACACCTTGTTTCCGAATCTCGACTGGCGATTGGCGTTCACCGGAAACGACTTAGACCGAATGATCTTTGACCGGCAAGCAAACATTATAACATTGTAAAAAGAGCAAACGAGATGCGCAGTGTAAACGAACGCGATCTAGTCCTTTCCACTAACAACTTAGAAATTACTTGCTATCGCTTAGAATTATCCCAATACATTCAGCAGATAGGGACGGGGTACGCCCGAACAGAGGGGAAGGGGGGCGGGTGGCACAGATTATTCGCCGGAATTTGTTATAAACTATTTAATTTTAAGAAAAGTAGTAATGCGATATTAATTTTTTTAATGCAGATCGATAACTAAATATATTTTCTAGGATTACCTAAATTATTGAGTATGTGGTTTAAGAAACAACTTAGATACAGCGTAAACCTCTCGTTAGTGTAAGTGCGTTCCCCTGGTCCGGTACGGAAGTGTTAATGAGTGTATTTTGGAAATCAAAAGCAACATTTTATAGTGGGCGGTACAGTAGTACAAGGATTTGATCTTCCTAAATGTGATTCGTCGAGAGACCCACAGATGTGTAAAGATTCAAGTAATTTTAATTCAATAAGAAAAGTGTGATTAATACATTTCATAGGCAATACAAGTTGATACTCTCAGATAGGTATATTTAAATAAAGAATATGAGAGCCCAAAAAGGTTTTTAATTTGGACCTAAATTCTGTTGGGCTTGTTATGCATCTTAGTTCCAGAGGGAGTTTATTCTAAGCCTTAGGCCCAGATACTCCGAAAGCGCGATCTCCAAACTTTGTATTTGGCTTGCGTTTAGATTCCATTAGTCTGCCTGTAGCTGTTGATGTTGCTGATCTAAGGGTTGACTGCCTCGGACCAGAATTTTCCGGGACACATAGATGTAAGGTGGGGCCATTTCAATGATTGATTTAAACACCATCCAGCACAATTTGTACACGATATCACATGTTTGTAAAAAGCTTCAACATTGAGGCTCGCCATAATTTACAATAAAAACTCATAAATTTGTTATAGAACACCTTTATTTTCCTCACACTCTAGTTTCAGAAGCACCCTTCCTTCGTCAGGAGAATGTTAGAACTAATGTTCGATATAGAATACTGACAGACAAATTTTAGATGTTTGAGTGGAAGGTGAGCAAAAGGGAAGGGGTAATTGCGGGATTTTCGGGAAGAACAAAGCGGTTTATTGAAAATATTTTTAGAATGGGACTAAAAGATAAATTATTTTTTTTTATTCAAAATACTAGAATTATAATTTAGGAATGATTTTATTTCCAATAAACGCTGTGTTCTTCCCGGAAATCCCGCAAGTACCCCTTCGCCATTGGTCACCTCCCACTCAAACGCCTAAAATTTGTACGTTATCGTAGGTTAGTTCTAATATTCTCCTAAAGAAGGACGGGTGCTTCCAAAACCGGTAGAGTTTAATAAAGTAAAAGTGGGCTTTAACAAAATTATGTGTTTTTATTGTGATTCGATATTACTTTCAATTTTTCCTTAGAACTATATTTTTATAGCTTTCGAAGATTATTCTCATTAATCTAAAATGTCATTAAAGAATAAGTTAGCACTAATGACCTTAACAAAAATATTAAAGAGAATAAGTCACAGAAAAATAAAAAGAACGGTCGCAACCAGGACTCGAGCCCACAACCTTTGCAGATGAATTTGGGGTGACCTACGACTGGGGTGTTGGTTATCTGATAAATGGTTCCCAGGTTTCGGTGGTTTCGATTGTAAAAATAATATGTAGTATGGTATCAAAGTTGGAGAATCAATGAATTCTGAAGAAATTCTGTCCCTACAAATGACCTAGACCTTCTTACTGTGGTATCTCGCCTTTGGGTCAACCGACGCATAACTCAGTGAACTTGTGTTGCCATGGATACACACCATCCTACCAATTACCCACATTACAATAATTATTCAGTATGTTCAGATACCAAGTAACACCTACGTTAGAACGAATGCTTTTTCCTAGTCTACGTGCGAGACGGGAGAAAAATTTCTCTTTAGATAAGTTTTGATTGTTCAGAAGATAGAAGCATCCAAATTATATATGGTTGATGATTTTTTTAACGTATTTTATTGAAATTTGCAATCTATGACATCTATGATGTTAGAAAATATGGTATCGATGCAGTTTGGTTTGAATACCTAAAAATCCAGCCAATACAACACATCTATTCCAGAAGAGCCAATTCTGTTTGCTGCAAAGTTTGCTTTGCCTACTGACCTAATTGATGTATCTGATCTAACAGTAATTGATCTAACTGATCTACTTGATTTTAAAAGGGCTTTAAAAACAAACTTATTTTTATATTAAAATATTTTTTTAGTTTTTTTTTCTCTTCCTTGGGCAGATAATACCGGTAAAGTGACTCAAAGATAACAAAGACCCACAAATGTTTGTCTTGACGAACGGGTAAATTCCTTCAGCACGCAATATTCTTTTAGGACATACGTTTGTCGGTTGATATCTCAACTTTTCATTTTTGTAATGTGTTCCACTTTGGCAGTTTTCTCAGGAAACCGCAATTCTTACTTTTATTAGTTCTACAAACATCCACATTCCGAAGCTGTTGCTACTGGCGCTTTTTTGTTTTTAGTTAACCCGGTTCGTTGTTCATCATTACCCACGCATTAAACTTAAAGTGCGTATTGTTCTTTACCGGTAATAAAAAAGTGTATTGTAAAATATTCAAAAATATTAAATGGAAAAGACAAATGCAGGAGATCTGTTAATTTTACAAAGAACAATCAAAAATCTTACTCATTTTTAATTGTGAAGCCTAAAGTTAGCCTCGACAATATTTTGTCAAAGGGTGAAAATATTAAATATTACCGTTTTGCAAAAAATCCAAATAAATGGATTTTTTCTGACTGTACTCAAACACTTCAAACTGTTTTGAAAAGGTGATAAAATACAGTTTCAATTTTTATAATTAGTGTTAAACATATAATTTTTGAAATATAACAATTTGCATGCAAACATAAAAATTTAAAAATGGTTGACCTAACTAAAGTTAATGGTGTTAAAACAGACCCACATATTTTTATAGGCAAATGTAATAAAAACATTATTGGTAACTCAGTTTTTTATCGTTTCATATAAAAATAATTATTAAAAAAATCACAAAGTTTCTTTTTTTTTTCAAATTGTGATCTGAAACTTTGGATTCGTAAAGGTATACATTTTAATTATTTTGCGGTTAGATTTTTAGATTTTTAGAACTTTTAGATTTAAATACAAAACGTATTCATTTTTTTATGAGAAAAACTGTCTTTTTATAACTTTTTATAAGTTTATTCCCATTAACGTTATATATCACTGAAGAAGAAGATAACACTTATAACCTAAATGAAAATATGAAAGAAAACAAGACACAGAAAAATAGAAAAAGACAATGGTCGCAACTGGGACTCGAACCCAGACCTCTTGTCTAACCGGGGCGTGCGCGTTTTCCAATTTCGCACGTTTTTTTGCACGTCCCGGACTAGAGGTCTGGGTTCGAGTCCCAGTTGCGACCATTTTCATTTTCTATTTTTCTGTGTCTTGTTTTCTTTCATATTTTCATTTAGATTATAAGTGTTATCTTCTTCTTCAATGATACAAAACGTATAGTTTTCCCTTTCTAACACCGTTTGAAATATATATCTAACCATGATAGTGAGTCAAAACGATTTTTATGAGACTTATATGATTTGTTTAGAAAACCGAACAAATAGACCTGACTGGTTAAAATATACATAACCCTAAAAATTATTTTCAAATGAATATTCTTATTGTTAGTACTGGCAAAATCTCCATGGATTGTTACAACTGCCTTAGCCATTCCATAAATGCAACGTCATCTGACTTCATAACGGATCCTTTTCTCCTTAACTCATTTTTTATTAATTAAGATGTTACAGCAGCTAAATGGCACATCCTGCTTATATTCATTCACATTTCTCACACATGATCATTGCGTAATTTCATCACCATGTCTCTGATAGTGAAAATCGGAAGTGGAAGAGTGACGTCAATCGCGACCCCAAAAAGATATTTTCCGGTTTCAGAGTGCAATGACCACTTTCCAACATGGCGCATCCATTATACTTAATCTTGATGATTAATTCAACCATTTCATTTCGTCATTGCGCAATGCGTTTATTATTCAAGTAAATGCATTGTTTTATAATGTTTAACGTAATAAACAACGATGATTTTTTTCAATACCGTTCAAAATCAATAATTGTCTGTATATAGACTTCCAAATTACGTATCACTTCCAAAATTGTTAAGAAATCTTATAAGATAGAAGGAGGTAAAGATAAAGAAGGAAAAGAGTATGGTTATCTGGCTTTTCAGATAGGGTCATTAAATGTGTCTGGCTTTTGCCAAACTTCCAATTCACTGAGAATAAGGTTCAATTTTCGTAATTAAATCATAAGTAAGCGGTTAAATAAAAAACGTTAGGTTTTTATCAGAAAAGAAATTCTATAATTCTCAGGTTAGCGGCTTTGCTTTTCTCGTACTATCATTATTTAAAGTAACCAAGTTTGTATGCAATGTGCAATTAATTGATCTCTTTAAAAAACAAATAGGTAAGTTTTACCATAATACCCAAAGCACACGGAACACGAGGCTTTAACCTATCGAATACTTACGAGCACCTGTAACAAAATATTGAAAATTTGGATAAAAAAGAAACTCAAATACAATGCGAATAGCGATAAAAACATACAATCTGATAAAACAAGATCAATAAAAATCTAAACAAATTTATTCATCAAGTCATACAACAAATAGGAACCAACTCACCCAAATCTAAAAAAAAGCTTCTTCTTCTTCGTGTGCCTTATCGGGTCCCCCCGACGTTGGCGATCACTCTGGAAAATGTCTCTCTACATTGTGCTGCCCGGAATAGCTCCTCCGCACTTCTAATGCCGGTCCACTCTCGTATATTTCGTAGCCAAGACATTTGTCTCCTACCAGGTCTTCGGCGACCTTCTATTTTTCCTTTCAATATTAATTGGAGCAAGTGATACTTTTCCTCTCGAAGTACGTGACCCAGATATGAAATTTTCCTGACTTTTATTGATGTGAGCAGTTCTCTATCTGCTCTAGCCCGCCTAAAAAAAAGCTGCCTTTATAAAAGTAAAATATTCTTAAACTAGCCTTTCTCAACACAGGATATCCCTAGAGACAAGCAGAAAAAAATGTACTAACCTTACTCTCATATAAATAAACCTAATAAAGTAAGTAATAAAATAGAGATTGAGGACTAAGCTAACAGAGGATTGAACTCCAGTCTTTTTACCTATCCTTACGCTTTTCACCACCGGGTCATTATCATGAGTCACGATGTGTTTTATTTGTTGTAAGAAAGCTAAGGATTAAATGAAAGTAAAATCTGAAACCTTAATCTCAAAGATTTTTTAAAACTCATCAATTTTATTCTAATTCATTTCCGATACCACAGACAATAAAGCCGTGCCACTTCTAAATAATGAGGACTAGATTTGGCAAACAGTTATTGTGTACAGTATGGAAACACAATTACTCCCACTTGAGCACTATAATAGAAGATCCATAGAATTAATTACGACAATCATTGTTGTTGGCAACCTGATTCAAAGGAAGTAAAAAACCACCATGACTAATTATTTGATCAAGTTTTCGGCATGTGCAAAAGTAGAAGTAACGGATGGGGCTCGGATTGTTCTTAATTTATAGGGCAACTGCGATTTAGTTCTTGGAATTAGTGAAACCTATTATTCACAAAAGCATAAATGGTTGAGACACTTTCATTATAAACAAGCAATCGAAGATATTGATTTAATGAAAAGATATTGATGACAGTCTAATGGTGGACATGTTGGAAACACTTTAAATATAAACAAGCAATCGAAGATATTGGTGACTGTCTAATGGTGGACATGTTGGAAACACTTTGGTTATGAACAAGCAATCGAAGATATTGGTGACTGTCTAGTGATGGAAATTTTAGAAACACTTTGATAATCTAAACACTTTCATGTTTGATCTACCTCGACGATTGTAACATTTAGATAATCGATACCTTGGTAGGTTTTAATTTTAAAAGTATTTTTATTTTTATATCTTACAGGACATTTAAACTATCATAATTTTTAGATTTTAATTCCCGTCTGCCCCAATGATAGATACTGCAAAGTTGGGCAAATCATTGGCTAAAGGAGGAATGAGCGCAACATGGCATAAGAAACCAAGAATTAATCACGGTTCCAATGGGAACTTTGTTTGAGATATTGTTACATCTTTTATGATTTCAAACATAACAGAATTTATTGAATCGTTATTTTGACTTGTAAAATATTTATTAGATTACGTGTATTTATCAAAATGATCGATTATTACGAAACTTTTCATAATGTTGTCAAAAGGTATCGAAAAAAATCGCCAATGATCTTCCTTACGGTTATTCATTCATCAACGATATATTCCCCAATGCTGGCAAAAGACTTACAAGGTATGCTTAGAGGACTTTTGAATAACATATCAAAATATGATCATCGTCCTCGCTTAGGTAAATGTCACCAAATGCACAAGTTTGTAAATATCAAAAGTTGAATGTTAAAGAACTTTTATTTTTTATTGCATAAACTTTGAAACCATATTTTAATGTACACGGTCATCCCTTTCTGGCCTGTTGGCTATTATCAAAGGGTAGGTACACTATTTTAGATTTCAAATTTGCAGTATCTCAAAAATGCATTGTGTTTGGGTGACTTTTGCCTGAACGTTGACCAACGATATTTTGATGATTGCTTAAAAGTGTTGTCTGTTGTGTGTGTGTTTTTTTTTTTTTAATTTCGTTATAGAGGTTCGTTACGCATTTCCAGTGCATTTTAAATGTTTCTAAACATCAAGCTTTTCTTCGTTAGTATGTCACAATTTATTTGTTTTGTGGAATTCTTTTAGACGGTTTTGTAATAGTACCCAACAATATTTAAAGCTCACAACAAAAAAGAGTCTTGTTAATTATTTATTTTAGTGTGTTAATTTTATTAAGTAAGTGCTTAAAACAAAGCAATTGTAAAATAAAGTAAAATAGTAAAATGATAAATGCCCTTTGTTTATTTATAAGCGAAACCACTTAATTGATAACTGTACAGAATTGTTTTATTTGAACAATTGGATAAGTTTCATTCCTTCATAATTGTATGGTAATTCGGTAGTCTTGGTGACACAAATACTTGCTAAAGTAGCAAAACGCAGCATCCGTTAGGATAATGTAATGATTAATCTTGTACTTAAGCGACTTTGTGTGTGTGCGTGTCTAGAGTCAATTTACATTATGAATGAATGACAGGTGGACTTCTAATGATCTGTGCAAATTTGAGAAACTGTAACTACTTTGTGACACACGAGTTTATAACACCGAAACATAGTGTAACAAAGATTACAGATTGGATTTTGGTTGTGGGTAAGGAGATGAATAAATTAGATTTTTTATAATACCAATTTCTAGGTTTCTAATTAATAAATCTTAACCTCTTGGTATAATATTTTATATCTTTTTAGATGTTTCTTAATTTGGAATTGAATCAAAACCACCAAATGACCTAGATTACAAGGTTGGGACACTTAATAAAATAGGCATCTTAACTTGTATAGCGAAAAACTCAAGAACCAACATTTTCATGAGACCTCGTGTAGGTTAGGAAGCCGATTTTTTTCAGTGTCCCGGCATTGTGATAGAGGTGGTTTTGATTGGACCCGCTAATCCTTACTAAATTTAGATATAAAAATTTAGGGTGGATTCGAGCGCAATAGAGGGAAGCTTGGATAAAATCAACATAGACACCAAAAAGACTAACCTTTTAGGAAAAATATAGGCGAAAAACCTAACCCTCGATGGTCATGGTGCTGTCCCGGCATCGGTTACTCGCTACGGTTTTCATAAGAAAAAGCTGATGATCCGGCATCGGTATGTATTCTTTCAAATTTACACGGATTTTGTCTTACCGATCAGGTGTCTACCATCTTTTAGATAGGTATGAACAAAGATTTATATATTTCAAATTAGAGAGTCAGGTTAAAAGACGAAACATAAATGACCTTTTTATAAAATTGTGAATAATCGAGTAAATCAAATCAAGTTATACGCCAGGCCCAAATTTAGAAACCTTAACATATTTTGGACCGAAATTTTTACCGACAATACTGGATATTTTAATCCTATGTCTAGACTGTCTCGATCATACAACGATCTTGCTAAAACACACACTATCATAGATATTTTTGTAAATAATATAACTTGTTTCAAGAAATATCTCTACGATTTGTGTACCTAAAAAAAAAAAAAATTTTGTTTGTTGTTTTATTATTTTTTAATAAATACTTTATAAATATTTTCTACTTATTATGTTTTTTAAATTTTGAAATAAAAATTTTAAGAAATGTTTAAAAATACTGACATTGTTTTTCATGTGTTTGCTTCTGTGAATAAGGGAATCTAGGGATATTTATATTTGTATTTTAATTTGTTTTATATTTCCCACAAGAATGTTCTATAAATATCCTGTTTGTGTCTCAAATATATAAAATTAAATTAAAAATAATATAAATATAAAACCCTTGTTTTTGACATATGAAACTTACATGTTGAATCAAAAAATATAATTTTTCTCCAAAAATTACATACCTAAATGGTCAGCAAACCACGTGTATCAACTTTTCCTTCTTTCTATTTACTTTCCATAAGTAGGCAATTTTCATTAGCGTTCATCGATTTTCACTGCGCACGATTTCTGGCAGCTGATGGATTCTGTTTGCATAGTCTGGATTCAGCGCTTGAGAAGGTTATGTGCGACTTTTTATTTCTTCAAGAGATGCCGAACTAATCGTCAACATTGTGTGAATTGTTGGATAGGAATGCGACAAACGATTCAGTGCCCACGTGCTCGCGAAATGTACAGGGAGTTTGTGATGGAAATATACTCGTATGAGCTCGTGTACGATGAGATGAAAATACTAAACTGATTATAAAAATTCTTTCACCAATAGAAAGCTACATTATCAGCGAGTAACAGAGGCTGTATAAAATGGTAAGCTGTGGCGTTTTAAAATTTGTATAAATGAAAACGTGTGTACTTCTAAAGGCAGGGGGAAGGTAGGGTTCGCGGAGAGGGAAGAGACGAGGGAGGGAGAAGGCGGGGAAGGTGGAAGGGAACAGGGACGCACGGAAAGGACATGCAGGGAGAATCAATTTATTTCTTTGAATGAGATTACAACGCATGCCGGGTACCAGCTAGTCTTGCTGTAAAGGTGAAAGTGGTAGTAGATTGAGATTGCAAAGACTTGCACTTTTCTCAAACAATATTATAGAAGGTATTATGTTATCATGATAAAACACCATATGAACCACATACTAGCGGAATTAATTCCTCAGGCCTCGGGCATATTTTGTCAAAAGGTCAAAATATTTCCACTTTTCAATAAAATACAAATAAATGGAATATTTTTTAATGTATCTGAAAACTATAAGCTATTTTTAAAGGTGGTGAAATGGTGACCGGACAACTCGGAATGAAACCAACTCAGAACCATCTCAGATAGGTCTCAGATCTCTCTTCTAGGGTACGAACTTCGCACAATAATAATATATTATAAATCGAAAGATAAAACTTGTAAAGTAAAGCGAAGTTCTCAGAAATTAATATAAATAAAAAAAAATGTTAAATTGACATACTACCGGCATCCATAGGTTGCTTGAGCAAACACCTATGGTTTTTATACCTCAAGAAATGGTGCGAACCTTGGCTAGTGACTGGGTCCGGTAGATAGGTAGTAATCTGTTTGAACCACGTCACACTTACAAACGTCAGAAACTGTAGTTGTTTATATTTATTATCTATAAATGTGTGCATTTTTTTTATTCTATAAAAAGGCTAGTATCTGAGTATTATTGCTTCTTTTCCTTCGCAAAGTTTAATTAGTAAACAACTGCCAGTGTTGGCCCGGTGTATTCAGTATTATCACCGTTATTGTTATACATTTAAAACATGTTACTCAGTGATTAAAATATAAGTGGAATTTCTCGCAAAGGAGTTTTTTATTAAAAGGATCCTAACAATTTTTACAATGGTTCAATTATTAAAAACTTCATCTCTAAAAATTTCTGAGGCGTGTGAATCATAAAACCATGTACGGTCGTGTGAGAAATGTGGAAATCCGTAAAGAATGCGAGGCTGATGTAAGCGTTATGAGTTATAAGTAAGATTAAGAAAAGGACGCTAAGATGCTTTAGGCATGTAGAGCGTATTAACGAAGAAAGTAATGTAAAGAGAACTCGGGACGCCCGAGGAAAAAATTGCACGATCATGTGAATCATATACTTGAGTCAAGCCATTCAAGAGTCAGAATAATTGAGAAGTATGACCAATGAGGCAAGACCGAGTTGTTTGGCGGTCCATTATTTCTGCCTGCCCCTGCGGGAAACGGTGTGACGATGTTGGCTAGTTACGTATATATGAAATATGCGTTTGAAAAAATATAATTTGCTTAGTTAGAAGGCTCCTCAATTTTCTTCATTCTTACAAAATAAATAACTACATCCATTGTCTTGATTAATTTTGGGTTATCATACCATGTTGCATATCTTCACCATTCCTCAGCCAACGATTTGGACAACGTTACGGTGTTTACTATCACGCAAATGTTAGATACTGTAACGCTGTCCGAAACGTTGGCTTAAGAAGGAGGAACCGCATTGTCAAGTGGACGAAGTAAAAAAATACAGTTTTATTGGTGTGTTTCTTTAAACGCGGAATTTTGAAATAAAAGTAAATAAAGTTTGGACGATGATGAAATAAAATAATTGCCAACTTTATAATCATTCTGTAGCGTCGCAGGACATATCTTTTAATAGATCACGCTTAAAAAACAATAGCGATAGTGTGTGGAGAAATTTATTTTGTTTGCTGAACTGTTCGACATCTCAACATTTTGCATTCGTGAAAATAACATGTTCACTCTAACTTTTAGGCATTTTTAATTGCTTAAGCTTGCATTTTAATTGATTTGCTTTTGAATGAAAAAAAAATATTTGAACTTAATTTTTGTTGTCTTGATTAAATGAATGAATTCCGTGGAATTATGTAAGTGGAAGATAACCCACTTACCGACACCCGATCGAGCTGAAACTCGGAAGGTAGACTCGTAGTCAATGGCAATGCATTCTACCAACTCAATTTGTTTTTTTTTTTACATTTACTCGACACAGGGATCTCAACATCTGGGATGCTGTGTGGAGGGTCTTTTTGGGGAGAGGAAGGAATGAACATTAGTCTTGAAGAGACCCATGTTCAGGCAAATCGTTCCACAGCCGAGCTGCTGAACTTAAGAAAGAGTCGAAAAAACGACCCGTTCTCATGTGACAATTGTCAACCGTGTACGTTGTGCGCGCGTTTGGCTTGTCTCCCGACTATGCACCGATGCCGAAGGGATCAATGACGCTAGTTCTTCAGAGCATCTTCCATTGAAATACCGGTAGAACATGGATAGCATTCCCACCCGACGCCTGTGCTCTAAAGATTGCAATCCGTTCGTTTGGTGATGACAATCACAGATAGACACACGGATTTATGCATTTTTCTGAAATTAAAATAAATGAAAACACTTATTGTGCGAATACACGCCGGTTTCAAAAATATGAATTTAGCAATGTTGGTAGCGTGGTTGATCCCGATCGCTGGGAAGGAAGGTTCGAATCTCAGTCAAACCATTTTAATTTTCTTAAATGAGTTTTTTGTCATTAAATTTTAATATGTTGCATAAAAACTTTGTTTTTTCCGGTTGTTTTTTTTTTGTAACGCCATACAATGAAATTGACGAGAATGCGTTACAAAATTGATATAAAAAATAAATGTTGTATTACCTCGAGAATCTGGCAAAAAGCCATCGTGAGATTCTGTAGGTCCCAAAGGCTGTATAAGTCATTTGGAAAGAATACCATTTGTCAGGACACCGAAAATCATGATCCATTGGAAACGACCTAGAAGCAGATAAATAAAAAGGTGGACTGACTGCGTAGAATAAGGTCGAAGAGGATAAGTTAGGAAGGAATGAGGACCGCGGACGGTAGGGATCATTATTTGTACTCCGACCTATATATTTTTTGACTAAGCATAGCGTCATGTTTTAACTCTACCGTTTTTCATTTCGTCGGTCTGTAAACTTGTTTGTTTTCGTTTCCGTTTCCGTTTGAAGATAGTAGTAATGGATGATGAATGAATGTATGAAAAATGTGGTGGATGACGAATGAGTTGATGATGAATGTAAGTAAGTGTAAGGTATTTGAAAAAGAGAGTACGAAAACAATATGCAACATAGTTGTCAATGGTGAATATTTGGAGCAGGTGAATGAGTTTGGGTATTTGAAAGTGTGTTTACGAGAGATGGGAAGGATGATAGAGATATTGAAAGAAGGGTAAAATAAGGGTTGAATTAGATTAAGAAAGGGACGCTCATATGGTTTAGGCATGTAGAGCGAATGAATGAGGAAAGGGATAATAAGGAGAATAAATGACGATAATAAATAAATGAAATACGAATGGTAGAAGAAGTCGGGGACGTCCGAGGAAGACATTTCACGACCAAGTGAATCAGATACTTGAGTCGAGCCATGTCAAGATGCAGAATTGTAGAAGAGCATTTATGAGACGATGTATGAATGTGAACGAGGCAAGTAGTGTGTGTCAAGAAGTTGTTTGAGAAATGACGTGATGGTTAGTTAGTTAGTTAGCTATGGTAGATAGTGTGGTGATCGAAAAACAAAGAATTATCACAAAGCTAAAATTATCAATTAATAAAGGAAGAAATAAATATTTAAAAAATGGTTCAGCGGAATTTTTGTTTTCAAACGTGAAATCGTCGTGGTTATTTGAACTTTCATATTCGCATTTTTTCAATATTTTGATACCTGTCTGCAAATAGAAAGTTTAAAAAAATAATTATTGTCAATTAGATAGTGTCGCTTCTACGGACAAATTGTGTTAATTCCTTATTTGAAATATTACAAAAAAAAGCTACCTAAAATATATGGTTTATGAATAAGTAAGTATGTTATGAATAAGTAACAGAAAAAGATAATGGTCGCAACCGGAACCCAGAACCTCTCGTCTAACCAGGACGTCTGCGTTTTCGGATTCCACCATTGCCACCTACTGTCAAACCGTCATAATAATTAATCTCATATTTCAATTTTTTAGAATTAACAATATCATTTTCAACAGATTTATTTTTTCCGTAATTGAATTGGTAAAAGCGCACATCCCGGTTAGACCAGAGGTTCTGGGTTCGAGTCCCAGTTGAAACCATTATCTTTTCTTGTTTTTTCTGTGTCTTGTTCTCTTTCATATTTAGATTATTATTGTTATCTTCTTCTTCAATGATGGAAAATTTAATTTTCCAAAGAGCCAAAGTTCTTAACGCGGAAGATGCAGTGCTACTTAGGCACTGTTTTACAGAATGTAAATTTTAAATAATTATTATAATGAATATGCCGTTTTTTGTGAAAAATCTTCTTCGACATTAACCTTTCTAGTAATAAAAAAACAAAAATAATTACATAAAGCCTAAACACGCTCAGGCAAAGTAAGAATTAGAGAGGAATTGACCACAAAATATAATGACCTTGACCGCAGGCTTATTCAACAATCAATCAGATGATTTAGTATCTATTTCGATGAGAGTGAAACAATGGAAAGTACTTTCTTTGTCCTTATCTGCAACATTTTTAGACTTTTGAGTTGAGTTGACGTCGACAGCTTATTAACGATTACATGGGTTTCGAAGGTTTATAATACAGCATATATTCTGTACGTCTTTGTTGTGTAATAAAAAGAGTTTACTTTTTAAAATTTTAAGCTTATAAAAGTGCAACATTTAAACCGTATTCTATTATATTTTCATTCAAAAATTTGAAAAATTCAGCTGGTGGGACCTGGTTTCCGGAGACCCCGTAAAAAAGTATCCTTGCGGTGGACAGGATAACTCTGATAGCTTCATCTGAACTTGAAAACTTTTTTTTTTCTGTTAGTAGGTTTTGTATAGCTCAGGCTTGAACGTAGGTTTTGAAAAAAAAAATTGAATTTTGAATTTTTGGCAAAGTTGTATGCAACATTTTTGGAACAATTTTCGGAATTTAATTTTGGAAGAGTTTATTGTTTATATGTTGCACTTTTTTATGCTTAAATCTATTTATTATTAAGCACAAAGTGTGCTGTTTTCTAACCTTTCGGTGTGGCACAGATAAAAATTGGGTATGATTAAGAAAACTTAAACAATATGCAATAAATGAGAGGAACGAAATTATATTGCATTCTTAAAAGTAAATTATTAATTTGGGTATAGTAGACTAACTAACTAACTAACTAACAATCACACCGTTTCCCCGCTATTCTATTATTCTGACTCTTGACATGTTCCGACTCCGTAAGTTCCTAGGACCCTAAGTTCAGGCCTGGTCGTACAACGAATTATTTACCTTTAATCCTAACAATGCATGTAATAAATCAAAGGTATTTATTATTACGTTGTACAACTTCATCTTGCTTAGATGTAACACACTCCATACTCAACCGGTTTAATGATACGTAATGCTGAACGAAGAGTTGTTGCTTATCCCATAAAGTATTAAAAACATCTGCTGGCCACTCCTCCAGTCCTGGTACCCGGGACTTCTCTAAGTAGGTCAAAAAATAATTGACCCTCGTCTTCAATGAATAGAGTTTAGTAACCAGTTTTCTGGTTACTTTCCTCGGACACGTATGACCACCTAGCGAGCAATTGAAGATTTGAGGCATTGATTTCGTATACACAAGATTGGTTTCAAATTAGTTAGTGAAACCTTTTCTATAAAATTCAATGTGATTTTTCAAAAACTAGTTTAATTTTCGTATATTATGATGATTACGAATTTGTATTTAAATATTTTCGATGATTTAAAAATAAAACATCACCAAAAGAGTTGATTTGTAATTTGTTTGTTATCAACCTGTAAAAATATGAAGTCTAACAAGGTGTGCATGTACACAGCACATTGTGTACATGTACACCTTGTTGTTTTAAAATTAATTTGTTTTTACGAAAAAAAATTAATGATAAAAATAATTTCTACAACAATAAAAGAGATCTATCTATCTAATTTAAGAATCTTCACAGAGCAATCTTCGCCCAAAAGAAACAGTGGCAATTTAAATATCTTCACAGATTAATTTACTCCCTAAAAGTAACAGTTGGGGTTTAAGTATCTTCACAGAGCAATCTACGCCTAAAAGAAACAGTAGCAGTTTAAGCATCTCCACAGAGCAATCTACTCTTTAAAAGACACAGTGGTAGTTTAAATGTCTTCACAGAGCAATCTTCGCCTAAAAGGAATAGCTGCAGTTTAAGTTTTTCTCAGAGTAATCTTCTCCCTAAAAGAAAGAGTGGTAGTTTAAGAATCTTGACAGAGCAATCTACGCCCTGAAAGAAACGGCCATCGTTTTTTTTTACAAGAGCTCCACACAGGAGCTCTTGTAAACATCCCCAAAGATTACACGCCTGTGTAGTCTTTGGGGATGCTGTGTGGAGAGGGTTTTTTTAAGTAAAAGGAGAGGAGAGTTCTGGGAAGGAAAAGGGTTTAAGGGGGGGTAGGAATCTGGGGTTCAGTGTGTCCTGGTCATCCGCCTCCACACAAACAAAGTTCACAAACCTCACCCCATGAACCCGGGCGCCCCTGTTAAATCACCAAACGTAGCAAACCACTTGGGGCGACCTATGGCAAAGGTCGGTTACCGGGCGGCGGTACCCATTCCCGCCTCCGAAATTATTTAGGGATTTTTTCCCTGCTTAAAAATCTTTACAGAGCAATCTTCGCCTAAAAGGAACAGTGGCAGTTTAAGTATCTTCACAGAGTAGTCTAAACCCTAAAACAAACAGTGGCAGATTAAATATTTTCACAGAGCAATCTTTGCCTAAAAGGTACAGCGGCAGTTTAAATATCACATAGTAATCTTTGCCTTAAAGGAGCAGTGGCAGTTCTTTACAGAGTAATCTACGCCCTTGAAGTAACGGCGATAGTTTAAAAATTTTCGTAGAGCAATCTTCGCCTAAAAGGAATAGTGCCAATTTAAGTATCTTCACAGAGTAATCTACGCCCTAAAAGACGGCCGTTTAAGCATCTTCACAGAGCAATCTTCGCTCTAAAAACTTCAAATCTTCATCAAAGGTAGCAGTAAACTGATATTAAAATCAAAAGAGTTTTAGATATGTACTGGGAGGTATTTTAGTGTCGTGACAATTAAATACGTTATTTATAAAACAATTAAATCTATTCCTATAACTTAAGGTCCTCAAGATGATTTTGTATGTGATAACCAAATCATCCGTAACTAGAAACAAGGCTTGTAAGTACGCAATACTATCGCATTACTTATTCAGGTGGGAATAAAATTATTCCTAAATGCAAACGAATCGTAAGAAACGTATAATATGTACACTTTAAGATAACGCTAACATTGAGTGAAAGAGAAACGCACTGGTTATTAGAGAAATACATTATTTTTAGAAGATTTCGTAAACGTAAGTGAAAAAAATTTAATAAATACTTTACCAGCTTATTAAAAATAATTATTGGAAATAATTCATTTCATATCCTTCTTGTAAAAATTTGTTATAAAGAGGAATAATTAAAGGAAGAAATATATTTTAAGTAAGTTTTATTTCTGTAAACTTTATTATACTACTATACGTAATCTCACTATGGGTACCTAAGCTTTTTTGCTCTTATTCATAATTTTTGTACATTTTTTTTTCATTATTAATTATATTACAAATCTCCGATTTTGTTGCGTGAGCTTTGCTCTTAAAAAGATTGTAACACGATGTATTTTAAAAAAAAATTCAACTTCATCACGGCACTCTGACCAGACCTTCAATTATCCACTATGAAAACACACAGGAGGCCTTGAGGAAAATAATTCGCAAAAGGGCCTATTTCATATTTAGGAATGCTGTGTGGAGGGTCTTTTCAGGAAATAAAGGAGATTAATTTTTGAGAAGAAAAAAGTATGAGGGATGGGTAGAAATCTAGGGGTCAGTGTCTTCAGGAGGGACGGACGTATGAATCCATCCACTGCGGTCTCGAGAGAGACCTGCTGGAGAGGTCAAAAGATATCCCCCAGCCAGTCTCTCCCGATAGGTCCTGTCATGCAACTGGCTGGCAAATGCATCAACCGCCAAGACCCAGACAAACCTCACCCCATGAACCCGGGCACCTTACCTTCTCGGATAAATAACCATTATTACACTAGAATATTTAATTGTCATAAAAAATTGGACGAATCTCAGTTTTTAATCTATTACATAAAACTTGTAAAATCTCCTGGTCACTTCGAAATAAATAAATAATACGTATGTGTGTCAATGGAACACCAATGGAAACAGTGAAAACTGTAAAATTAATGAAATCGCCGAAATCACACCTTTTACAACATTAGCGCTTTATTGGTAGATTAAACAAAAGCGTCCCATGATTTTTCAACCAGTCTTGCCATGGAACATTTTGGTCATGCATGATTTATTATTGAAGCATTTAAGTGACATATTTACTTTTTTTATCCTGACAAATATCGAAACGTAAAAATGCATATTCAATATTTACTTGGTTTCTTACACAACCTAATAATATTTCTTTTTTAATTATGAGATATATATTTATTTATGAATATTTTTACTGTTATAATTACCGATCTATAACATTTTCCACTCTGGATTAAAGATAATTATTTTTGTGAAGGAAATCGTGATTTAAATGTCGAAGATGCGAGGATTAGCTTAAAATTTTCTTAAAAAATCGTTGTCACATATGGAATGCTTGAGATGGGATGGGACGTGCTCTCCATCATGTACTTTACACGCCACCTGCATATAATATTACCTTTAAGAAAAAAGTCAAGCACACGAAAATCAGTTGTGTAACAAATGAATGTTTTGGAACATTAAAAATCGTAATTTTGTTAAAAAACTAAAATTGCGATAATCCAATTTAGATCAGACGAACGGTCATTTTTGGAAGAAATAAAATTGAAGAAGATAATACAAATAAATCTAAACAACACATGAAACAGAACAAGACAAACAGATAGAAAAATAAAAAGGTAATGGTTGCAACTGGGACCCGAACCTAGTTTATCCTCTCTAACCGGGTCATAGAGCCCTAACCAACAAGGCCATTGGGACCTTTACTTTTTCTATCATTTTTGTCTCATATCTCAAATTAAGATTGTCATTTTTTCTATCATTTGATCTCATATCTCAAATTCAAAATTAACAATAATATCCTCAAGTAATTTTTCGCACATTTTTGGCAGTTATCTTTTTGAATGATTACAACAAATAATATATATGAAAAATTAAGTAAGGATAATATTTAATGAAAACAAATAATTTAACACTTTATAATTAACATTATCGACATGTTACTTCGTCAGGATAATAAATTAATGTACAAATAACAAAAGACAAACAATACAAACAAATAAGAACTTTGACAAAATATTAGAAAGGAGAGTGATTTATTACTTAAAATATCATAAAAAACAATTATATAAAATAAAATATAAAAATTATTTTAGGATGTGCAAAAATTGCATTTACATAATAGAAAATCTTTTCAATCTTCCCCAAAGATGAGAATTATTTTCATCAGGGCTTCCTGTGTGGAGCTAATGTAGAAAAAATTAAAATAAATGAATAAGAGCGAATTGTAAATTCGTCTAAACCTTTTAACTTTAATTCTGTTATATTATAATGTAAACAATCAAATTAAGAAACAAGTCATTCAGATTACTTCATTCTTCCCCTGCCAGTTCCATCCCTCACTGCCATTAGGGTTAGTGTTAACACTTCGTTGCGAATTGCTTATCTCGCTTCTTTGGATAAATTTTAATATTGAAATTCCTGTAGATACCCTCTTTCTTTCCATCTCTCGAATAGATGAATGAACATAATTATTTATTACGCCATTTAAAATCGCAAGTATTTCAGTTCTACCCACTTACGTTTTCTAGACTTTCGCCGTCAGTTCCAGTTCCGGATGTCTAACCCCTAATTGTAAAAGCCTACACCGCAGTGTCAACAGTACCACGTGAAGAAGACACGCAGGTAATTGCCATCATCAGCCATCACCGGGTGACAACTTTCCTCGACGGTACCGCCACCACCGCGCCTAGGAGCAAAGGCAACGGAGGTGACTAACGCGGATGCATGATTTTTGACCGCATACATTAAAACACACATTGGGGAGACGCCAACCATTTCAAGAATTGTATTATATTGTTGAAATTATATTTGTAAATGTAATTGGGTGTAAGTGATATGTTAAAACAAAGACAGCTGAATTTTGTTTATAGCTAGCATGCGGTTATAATAATATGTATTGTTAATTTTACCACTGGGGGCTGTATTTCTCATGAAATATCAAAAGCCGAAGAGTGACGTTGTATTTTACCTATATATCTATTTTGTCTATAAATGATTCGTTTTCTATCTTCTCTTCTTTTACGGCAAAACATACACGATATAAACTGTTTTAGAAAGAGAGGACACAAAGCATTCTCTTTCTTTAAAAAGTTTACAATTTGCAAAAAATTTGGAAGTTAATGTCAAGCAGGAATATTACTAAATAAAACCCTAATCTAAAATAATAGGTGGGTATATTTAAAAAAAAAAGTCAAGCACGGAAAAATCACTTAGATATCTACAAATAATGCAATTTTATGATGACAGTCTGGTAAAAATCAGTCAAAAAAAAAACATTTGTAAAAGATTTTTCTAAAATAAACAAATGGGCGCTAAGTTCAATATCGTGCAGTAATCCAAATGCACGACATAATAATAATCGTAGGTGCAAATATTCCTTCATTTAGAGGTGCAGAGCGTAGTTTAAATAGTCGTTTGATTTGGTGCTAAAACATTTTGTGTACATAATAATTTATTTTAGCGTAAGTGCACATTTATAATATTACGAACGTCAGTAAAAATTTTAACTAAATTTCAAAAAGACATAATATGGTAACGTACTCATAACATCTCTATTTCCAATTCTTTTTAAATATTTATAACTATACCTTTTTTTATTATTAACCTTTTTCGGTCATTATGACCCACAACTGAAATTTAACTGATCATAAAAGACGTAATTATTAATATTATTTATAACAACTTCATGATAAGTATTAATTATCCGTTCACTTATTATTAGTATTCCAATATTATGGATAAGTCTCTTTCTTACGTTTAGAAAATTAAGTTTTTTCTATCTTAGGTTCTTCGGGTCAACAATACCCGAGTATGAAAAACCAATAAAAATCAAAAAACGAAAACGTCATTTTGTTGAGCACAATCCACAATAAAATCGAAATACATGATCCACAGCAGAAGTAATATAAAATGATTATTGACTATAATGCAACAAAGGATACTGTTGATTTTCTAGACAAAATGGTTTCGGCCTATAGTTCCTGGAATAAAGACCTTATATTATATTATATATATATATATTACTATAGTTCCAAACGAATGACAAGAAGGTGGTCTTTAGCCATATTTCATAATATGATTGATATTTCATGTTTCAATGCTTACGTATTATACTGTGACAGTAATACAGACTGGAAACAGAAGTGAATATAATTATGCATTATATATTTAACAAAAAATGCGTTCTACAAATAATTACATTTTGTATTTAATTTAAAACCATAAACACCATCATATTTTTTACATCGGGTCAACATGACCCGAAGGCCTAAGGAAGTATACTTAGTACTTGAGGAACCAAGGAAGGTTAAGAATATATTTAACTAATTTCGATAATCGTAATGAGGGCATGTGCTTTGTTTGGTCGTCAGAAGGCAGGCACACAAAACACCTTTGTGCAAAAGAATCATATGAATAATTATGATTAAAAAAATGAAAAATGTTAACCAATTACCTTGAGTATAGGACAAATGAAATTTAAGATCGACATTTTGATTTATCCAGGTAAACTTGTATTAAATCTCTTCCTCTTTGTTCAAGATATCAAAAAAGGCTAACAACAAATAATCTAACTGTTCTAAAACGTGAAAAATTTCCTATCCAACACTACTTTTGTGGTCAACACAATACATATATAATTGTCACAATATACGTTTTCATTACTAAATAAATAAATGATAAAATTAAGAAACAGTCGAAAATTATTGAAGTATTACTTTTTTATGGGTTTTATATCAGTTGAAATAAAAAATGTATGGTCAATTTAATATACATAAATTATTTAAATTTTTTTAAATCGGTAACATTGAACAAATTTAATAACAGTATAATTAATTATAATAATATAGGCTTGAAACTTGAGCTATGTAAAAAAATATTACATGATTTATAATTAATCAACAAACCATAAATAAATAATATGGTGTTAATCAAGTATCTAAACGCTCAATTTGAAATAAAATAACAATAATCTAATTTTGAATTGCCGGAATCCAAAACCGCCGGTTCTACACCCCCACAACAATGCGTAGACGTTCGCATCTCAGTTTGCTCGCTCCGTCCGTAGGTGTCCCGCCCGGTGTCACACCAAATATAAAAGGGGTGGCTGCCGTCCAACCAGCATCATTCGCTTGACACTATCCAACCTAGAAGGACCTCCTCATCACACCACCCCAACACAGAGTTCCAAGTGTTTCAATCACCAATCAACAACAACAAGTGTTCACTTGTCTCCAAGATGTTTATCAAAGTTTCCGGGGCCTTCGTGCTTTTGTTGGCGTTGAGTTCTGCAGCACCTTCTATCGAATTGGAACAGAATCTGGAATCCAATGAGGTGGTTCCTCAGGCTCCCTGGGAGAGATTCGCAAGGATGATCAGCTCTTGTGCTGATGGGAAAGAGGACATGGTCTCCTGCATGGCAGTTAAGGGAGTCTCAGCTTTGAACAGGGCAGCGAGGATGCAGGAAGTCAATCTTTTCTCTGGAGTACACTTTGAAAGGTTAGTAAATTGTATGTCATTTCAAAATTAACTACGCAACAAAGTAGAACATAAAAAAATCGATACTTAAGGACTAAATTTAAAAAAAAAACTTCTAGTTTTTGTCGCATCTGCTCTTTCAACAAGTTAACCAATAGAAAAATCTTCGTCTTCGTGTAATTGCTAAAGCCATAATTGTTAACAGCTTAAATCAAAAGATCGTAATCTGTAGTTGGCCAATAAATCACTGTCTTGTTATCAATGTTTCATAGTTAAAGAGTTGTGTCATTTACCATCACTATTTTAGTTTCCTCTATAACATCTTCTTGGTGATCATGATCTTTGAACGTTGTATCAGCTGTTTATATTGCTTGCCCTATATTACCTCAGATGACGCAACAATCGTTCGATATGACGATGTAATATAATATTTATTAGTATGGCGTCTCACACTTTCTCCCCGCAGCGAGGTTGATTGTCCTAACATCTCGTCTTTCACAGTCAGAGCACGTTTTATACTGCAATTAATAATATTTTATTGTTCCTTAATCATGTCACTCTCAATTTTGTTGTATTGCTA
This sequence comes from Glyphotaelius pellucidus, assembly GCA_936435175.1. Classification (NCBI taxonomy): domain Eukaryota; kingdom Metazoa; phylum Arthropoda; class Insecta; order Trichoptera; family Limnephilidae; genus Glyphotaelius; species Glyphotaelius pellucidus. The sequence continues at coordinate 4,590,420 of OW386558.1, forward strand.
TTGAACAACATGATTACAAATCATAAACAGATTCTAATTGATAACTCCTTGATTTGCTATTATAATTAGTTCTCTAACTTAATGAATCCCCATTAGCAAACAATAAACCATTTATTTATCATTATAAATATATATATCTAATATTGGCAGATATATGGGACTTTTTCTCAAAATGTCAGTCAAATCATCCGTCAAATCGTGTTTGTGCCAAAATGACACCGTTTTGTCAATTTAATGATTCCCATTGTTTCTGTTTTCATTCTGAGTTGAGGGCGGAATTTATATAATTAATTTCTTAATGACATAAAATAAACATTAAAAATTACTCAAGAGTACTTACAATTTCGTTATTTTTAACCCTTAGGTCAATGTTAAGAAACTGCAATATCAAAGTTTAAAAAAAACGAAAAGTCGTTGGTAATTGTAATGCTGATCGTTCAAACAATTGTTTTAGTCAACAGAGTTTACTGTAGCAAAAAATAAACCCATTTGTTACATCTAATGCCTTGTTTAAGCAATAAATTACCTTCTTATACTTGGGTAATTAATTCATCACTCCAATTCGATTCGAAACAAAACATTTGTCACGCATTCCGCAGTCCTGTTGAATGAACATGAACTTCTACGAGGTGCAGTCGAGTTCAATTTCACTATTTTCACTTGTAAGACAACAACAGTTTAACGAGCATTCAGTTCCTTGCGCTGACCTACTGTACTGCCACGCGGGTTAAATACCCATTCTTCACGCTTACATAAATATTAGCACTTGTTCGGCATACTTTCTTCGTGTGTATTGTTCTTTAATACCTGGTTCCAATGCTAAAGCCGAGAACTTGGAGTAAGGGTACATTCCCAAGGGAATTTTTATATTTCAAACGGTGAATTCATATTGGTTTAAGGATGCATATTTTTCGATCTGATATCTCCTTTATTCCTGTATTCATTGACGGAATTCGTCCTACAAATTCAACCTCATCAAAATGCAAAAAAATAAAAATTGTGCACCACTTCGTCTTACTGATTCTGAGCTAATTATTGGAGGAAGTTTTTAAAAACTTTGATTCAAATTTAATGGCTTCTTTTACACTTTATTTCGTTACATTATATTTCGGCCGTGTTTTGGACAAACCCTTCAAGCCACAAAGTAAAAACGTAACAGGAGTCGATAGATATGAATATTTACATATTCGTGAAAGTATTAAAAAATCTTGATGTTTATTAAAGTGAATTTCAAATTTTTGATCAAAAATATTTCAATTCTATTTATGAAGATGAGAGATTTGAGGGTTGAGAAATTTCATCTGCAGTTTTCTCGAAATAATCTTAAAAAAATTATTGGCATAAATTTAATTATTAGTATAAAAAATGCCTTATCCAGCGAAAATTACTTTGCCGTGATGTACTTTGAAGGCAACACGGCACTACTAAGCAAAAAAAACACTGAAAGTAACATTACCAAAATTATGGCTTGAACGTTTTAACCAACACACAGTTTTGCTTTTGTACCACGTATCAGCATTTCTTTGGTCAACAAGATGTCAACGTGTTTAAATTAAACGCTAATGTACATCGTGTTATTTGAATAATTCATTACTTTCAGGTTGGTGTTTTGTTAACGCGAAGTTCTATTGATTTATATATTCGTCTATTAACCTCGTAACCCTGATTTGTCTATTTTTCATAAATACCGCGTATGTCAATGAGACACCATAAAAGGAATACTTGATCTAAGTTCGATCAATAAAAATGATAAGGTTTGTCATTATATTGATTTATTTTATTGCAATCTAATAACACAATTTAATAACATCAATTTGACAGCATTATTTTGAGTGCAGCAAATTCATCTGTATTCATTACGAGAGAGCACCGCTGCTATTAATATGGTAAGATGCTTGAGTTGAACTAAACAAGTCAGTGTAAAATAAATTACCATTCATGTCTTCTGTTTGTCAAAGCCACTGACATATATCATCGATAGATTAGCATTCAGTATTGAACCAGTGACATGGTTCTGAAAAATACTGGACCAAATGTGATGATCTTACTAAAGTAAAGTCAAATAGTCTTTCAATCTTAAAATAGCTTCAAAAATTTGTATTCATCTCACGGAACCTTTTAGAAATATTATGATATAATTTGTCGTTGATTAAAAATGTTAGACTTTGGAACATCAACGCTTTAACGATGATTAATCATAATTATATGTGCCATCTATGTTAGCAGTGATTACCGATCTAAATAATTTTTTATTCATTTCTGGTTACTGTATGACCTGTTACAGATACATATATTATATATGACTACAACATGAGAACGGTAATAACACGCCATATTATAGTCTATATTTTTTACCTACAAGAAAATGTACACAAACCTACACTTGAAACATGTGAGGTGTAATGAATTTACCGGTTGGTTAAATGTACATATTTACACCAATTAATTGAAAACTTAACAAGCAAAACTTTCAAAAATTTTGAATGCATCACTTTGCTAATTAAACATTAATGTTTTGAGATGAAAGACTTAATGAGTACTTGCAGTACATTATTTAAATTAGTGACCAATTAAATAATAAATTCTAAAAAAAATATTGATTATTCTATTACAATAAAAATCAACACAAAATGAGCACTTTTTAAAACCGTGCGTTGTTTTCAGTAACCATTTTTTATGGAACGGAAAAAAATTGTAGGTCGAAAATTATTGTTTAATCATTGAGCCAGCAAGACAAATAGATCATCTGGTAAAAGTCATCGTGCGATGTGCGATTGCAGCAGAAGATAAAGAATAGTAGGTCAATCATTGATGTGGGACCCTTGAATAACAATTTGTTTATTTATTTCCAGGGATGCCTCAGCAGTAGTCAGGGATGGCAAGTCTCTGGAATCTGAGTCCGATATTGCTCGCGCCCTCCCCTCCGACCCCATCGAGAGGTCCGCCCGAGTGTTGAGGATGGTCATGGATGCCGCAGGAGACTTCCTCCAGTCCCACAGCCTTCAGGTCAAGCTCGCCCCCGAAGAGGTTTCCTCCGCAGCCAGGACCTTCAACGAAGGTATGAATCCTTTTTTTGAATACAAAAAAAACTTTTCAACAAAACATTTATTGACGATCCCTATCATAGTCACACTAACGTTATTCCAGGACGATTCTAAATATTTTTTATTTCACAAAAATATAATACATTTTTTTAACATGAGTACTGCAAAAGAATACCCTCATCAATCAAACCAATCATCAAAAAAAAACAAATCAGAAGGAAGGGAAGTGTCTGGCTATTCAGATCTGGCCACCAAACAAGGTTTAAGGCATTTCAAACAACTTTTGATTTTTAATGGTCGTATATCACCTGGGCAATACTTAGAGCATCTAATACAATGGCTTGATTACTTCTTCAATTAATTACTACTTTTTCTCATTTGCTTGATTAAACGCATCTTGCCACGTAACAGGTATTAAATCTTGAATATCATTTTGTATACAGAGTTTCCTCCTACTTATTAAGGAACTAAAGTTACAAGTAACAATAAGAAAATTGTAGGTACTTTTTTAAAAAAATATTTGCGTCAACCCTATTTACAAAATTTCAAGACCATTCGGTTTACTTGTTGATACGAATATAACTAAAACCGTTTATATTTAAACAGTTTTTTACACAATCGTCTTACTCTCACTGACCAAAAAAGCATAAATGTTTCGCATACGACATTTTACCCACAAATTTCTCTTTCTGATTTCTAATCCAAAAAATCTACATACTGAACTCAATTGCTATTGGTATTGAAACGGTAAAACACTTGTTGACTCTTTGTTCGATTGAAGTTCCGCCTACAGGGCAAATATTATTATCTGAAATCTTTCAATGTTGATGGTATGACTCATATCCGTAATTTTGGCAGAGATGTCAGTTTTAAGGCTAAAACAGCTCGATTTTTTGCCTCGAACATGTTCAATGGGTCCAATCCTCCCAAATTAGGATCACGACATTTTTTACACATAAAAAATGAAATCTGAGCATCTTAAATGAGAACGAGATGGTTTTTTACGAGTTTCTCCTAATAGGTCATGATTCAAAAACGTAAATCAATCCCGTGAAAAAATCATTTTAATTTTAACATTTCGAGATATAAACAGTAAATGCATCGTGTACACCACGCGTGTCATAATTAAATGCTTCACCTCCAGGCATATTATCTTTTAAAGAGAAAACAAACCTTATTGCAGCGTTCATCAAGTTCATCTATCACGTACCTTAGTAGTTTAATTATTGTTTTTAAACCTGCTTCAAAAGCCATCAGTAAAATGTACTTCTATTTTCCTCGACATGTTAATCGAATCCCTCAAGAAAAATTCGTGGGATGGTCGAATACGGTCCACAAATACTTAATCTTCCTCATCATAAGTACATCGTCTCAATATCAGGTGCATCCAAATGTACGTATAATAGGAAGCCTTTGGTCCCAGGCGCTCAGACGAGAGGTACTTATGAAAGATTAATAGGAGCTTTTTGTATACATGTAACAAGTTGTTCTACCACATTCCTAGACTCCTGGTACTTGAATCTCACCCAGTAGAGTATTTTAATCGGTCAAGGCTGTTTTCGATAGAACCTTACTGTGGTCTTTGGGGAAAGTTGAAAAGAACCAAGATACATGTGTATTACGTTAAAGTCGTTTTATTAAAATAAAAAAAGTTAAGTTAATCTTAGTATTGTTAATCGATATTTTATAACTTATAAAGGCATATCCATTTATTTAAAAGTTAGTATCCAATTTCTGTCGCCATTTAAATTGATAAAATCTTTACAAAGTCTTTAACTGCATCACGCATCTTATTTTATTAACATTAAACTAAACTACATGTCGCCGTATTACAATTTCTTCTCCTCGATCTCAATACGTGATGTTTGTTATTAGTAGTAAAGATATCGTTTTATAACTGTGATAAATACCTCGCTTAACCAATGAACGAATCATCAATGAAACAGGTTAGTTTGTGACTTCTAAAGTTTCATTTAATTTGATTCTTAATCGACTTGTTTATTAGTATACCTATATAATATTCTGATTTATTTTTATTTGTGTATACAGTTATAAACATGATAAATGTGGTGGTAGTAAGTCAAAAATGTGGTGGAGAAAACCTCCCTGAACAGTAATTGATTAATAATTTTGATAAGTATTTATCTATCTTAGTAGATGTATTGCCAGTAGATGGAAAATTCAAAGGTATTTTCAAATTAACAGAAAAGAATTATTGTTAATTCTACAATGCGTATGATCTGATCATTTCCAATATTTCTATCGGTGTAAATGTATTGTTCACATCAAGGATATTTTTTCTAATATTTTTCATATAACAATTATTTCACTTCAGGAAATTGCTTTAAAAATTGATTCGTACAACAGACCAGATGTTTTATAAATCCAATACCTACAAATATTCTTCATCTACTAGACAACTAAACCTTAATTTTTTAAAAATTCATTACTAATTAAGTTCTAATTTCGGAAGTTTTCTGCTAAAGCTTTTTTTTTAGATTATTTTCTAAGTTTTTTTTTATATTTAGCTTGAATTTTCCCATCGTTTTCAGTTAGGTTTGTTTTTATTTCCGATGTAAATATCCTCTCAATTCTCATAATCTCAACTTGCGAAACCTATAGTATTTACATTAATTTTCAGCTCGTGGTAAGATCAAGAAGATGTTGGGCCCCATCCTGTTGGGTGTTGGTCTGAAGGTCCTCGCTGTCGTCGCAATCTTCGGAGGTGGATTAGTCCTGTTGGTAACCAAGGCTCTGATTGTTGCTAAGTTGGCGTTCGTCCTGGCCTCCATCCTCGGTCTGCAGAAGCTGTTCAGCAGTGGTGGTGGTGCCAGTGGTCTCCTTGGAAAGGTAAATATTCCTTATTCATACCTCAATCCAAATAAAGAAGCATATCTTACACAATACATTTACAATACTCTTGCATTTCTAATTGACAATTAAAGCTTTTGACACTCTTGTATTTCTAAATGACAACGCAATCTCTTGATATTTTTGTATTTTTAATTGACTATGAAAGCACTTGATATTCTTTTATTTCTAAATGACAATGAAAGCTCTTAATACTCTTGTATTTCTAGTTGACAACGCAAGTTTTTGATCGTCTTGTATTTTTAATTGGCACTGAAAGCTGTTGGTAATTTTGTATTTCTAATTGGCAAAGAAAGTTCTTAATACTCTTGTATTTCTAATTGACAACCAAAGCTCTTTATACTCTTGAATTTCTAATTAAAATCAAGCTCTTGATTTTTTGTACTTCTTATAGACCATGAAAGCTCTTGATACTCTTGTATTTCTTATTGACAATGAAAGCTCTTGATGCTCTTGTATTTCTTATTAAAAATGAAAGCCCTTGATACTCTTGTATTTCCAAATGATAATGAAAGCTCTTGATACTCTTGTAGGTAATGGAATATTTTAGATGGAGAAAGCAATCTTTTCTTGCGGATGTCGCTTTCATTCGGTTATTCCTATGAAAATACAAAAATTTATTGTTCACACTTAACCGGGAGTATAACCATTATCACCAATATTACCTCATAGTGCAAACTTCAAATTAAGTAAATGTTCCAATATGACGTAACTAATTTAGATTTTTCTTCCTCAGGTTAGCGGCGGTGGTGGAAGCGGAGCAGGTTGGTCCAACGTCGGATCTGGAGGCCAAGGATGGTCCAGCGGTTCCGGAGCCGGATGGGGCCAGGGCGGTGGACAACCCTCAGCTGCCTACCCCTACGCCAGGTCCTACGAGACTCAAGAGGCCCAGAAGATGGCCTACGCAGAACAACAGCCTGCCCAGGCCGTTTAAAGCGCACAAAACGAACGAAAAATGCATCAAAAAGCTCAATCGAAACAACAAAAAACACTTACCTTTTTTAAAAACGAAAAAAATCTTTAAAGATAATTCTCAAGCAATATATCTTTTAAACAAAGATATTATTTGCTAATTAGAGTCTCACTTCCATCTAAGTGTTACATTTGAGTTGTTAGACAGTAGTAGTTTTCAAGAATATAAATTGAAAATTACAGCGTATACTCAATGAGTCGCTGAGTTTAAGTGTAATGTTAAGTAATTTATTGTTATAACAAAATCTCAAAAGGCTAATAATTTATTTAAAAAACGAATAAGTCAATCGTTGTGTAGGTTAGAAATCTGTCACTTGAATTAATTCATATTTTATATCATTTTTATATTATTGTTTTTACATTATTATTATTTTATTTTGTTTTGTGATATGTAGTAAGACTTCTGAACCAAAGTTGATTTGTTCTGAAGACGTTTTAGCCAGTATTAATTGACTGCATAATTATGTTATAATTTAATATTAATTTACCAATTGTACTTAATTGTGCCATCTTTTATTTTAAGTTACCCCAAAGTTTATTTTATTTTTGTTGTATTATTATTATTATTTTCAAATGTTATGTTTTTAACCAGATTATTGTATTATGTTTCAAATCAATTTTGTTTATATCTTTATATGAAGTTAGATTAACTGTCAGCATATTTTAGAGTATATTCTACAAATCTGAAGGATGTTATTTATTAAAAATTTATTAATAAATGTGAAATAAATTGTAATCTGTATTTTTCTTTATTCTCTTCAACTTATTGAAACCTTTTATCAATAATTGAAATATATCGATCGACCAGAGTCTAGATAATTACTTCAACATCTCCGAAAAACCGAAATTTGAGCTGAGTATGCACTTGTAAAAGTGTGCCCTCTAGCTGGTACAATACTCAGATTACTCATAAATACCACCTAATCAATTATAATGCAGAAAAAAATTGAATTAAGCAATGTTATTTTCTTGTTATTTTCTGGGTCACTAGCAAGATGGTTATTGATCTCCTAACTTAACAAATGGACTGCAATCTTTAGAGCACAGGCGTCAGGTGGGAATGCTGTCCTTGTTCTACCGGTATTACAATGGAAGATGCTCCGAGGAACTAGCGTCACTGATCCCCTCGGCACCGGTGCATAGTCGGGAAACACGCCAAACACGCGCTCAACATTTGTACACGGTTGACATTAGTCACATGAGAACGGGTCGTTTCTACGACTCGTTCTTGAGTTCAACAGCCCGGCTGTGGAACGATTTGCCGGCTTCTGTGTTTCCTCCCTCCTACAATATGGGTCTCTTCAAGACCCATGTTCACTCCTTCCTCTCCTCAACAGCACCCTCCACACAGCATCTTCAAAGATGACATAGGCCCTGAGGGAAATTATTTCCCTCAGGGCCTCCTGTGTGGAGTTAACATAAAAAAAAAAAAAAGATATTTCAAAATTTTAAGTTATGTCTCTCTGTTATTTTATAAAATATTTTGTATGGAAAACACACACACGTATGAATAATATCTGATTTATGGCTTGCATTTGAATAATGCTTTCCTCAATATCTCAATTTAGTATTTAGAGATGTCTGACTAATCAAATGGATAATCGATTTAAGAGCTGTAGTTTTTAAAAAATAAAAAATGCTCTTACTTACTTCTTGATACCCGGTCTACTTGACTATCTGTCAATAAAAAGTTGAATGATTTCTGTAACAAAAAAAAAATCGTTGAAGTAATGATAACAAATTTAAATAAATTTTTGTACGAACATATTTTATTAGAACTCTCTTTTTATAACTTTTGAAGGTTATTCCCATCAATGTAATATATCATTGAAAAAGAAAAAAAACTAATAAATTATTTATTTTCTGAAAATCAACAGTTCACATTTTTTCAGTTTGTACGTGTTTGTATAGCCAAATAAAACCAATTATGGATTTTCTCCTTCTGACTTTACCTCTGATTAAACAGCGTAATAAAAAATTAGAAAAAATAAAATTTATAATGAAGGAATATGAAACCAAAAATAATATAAAACAAAAGATTGTATAAAACTAAAATTTACATAAAACATAAAAATATCAAAACATTGGTATCCATAAAAAGCCAGGTTCTATATATAAATCAAATCATAACAGAATTATAAATATAAACGATAGAAACATGAGAAACATATTCACACAACATATTCATGAAACATCAGAGAAATACTCTTTTATGTACCCCTTATATTTGATAAGTTCGGAATTAAAATCATCTAAAAGAAATAATCTGAAAGAAAATATGAAGACACAGAAAAATAAAAAGATAACGGTCGCAACTGATACTCGAATCCAGAACCTCTCTTACGGGACAAACCCCTCTACCAATTCGGTAACTGAGACCTCTTATTTAAATGTCATTTTTCTTCATCTCATATTTCAAATTTCAAACTTAACAAAATTGCCTTCGACTAACTTTTTCCATATTATTGGCAGCTACCTGTCTCGGAAAACACATCATTTTATTTATATGGAACACCATTTAGACTTCAAAATGAATTTTCAATTTTTATTAGAAGAACTCTAAAATTAACAAGAACTCTTAAATCGGATATATTTATCCGAGACACCATCTACGGCCAATTACTCCAATGGTTAAAGAAACTTCAAAATAATTGTAATTTATAGATCTCCATTCATTGGAGATGAATGAGTGTTACAAAAAACACATATATCCAACTGCATAACTAAATTGCAACCGTCGCGCCGCAGAGAAGCAATTACTTTGACCGCTTGTTTAACTCTTTATTGACATAGTGAACATGTAATAAGGAACTCCTGTGAAAAATATTATGGCTTTAAAATATTTGTTCATATAGACCAACATACGCTGATTCTGAATGTATAAGTTTTATTACATAATATTTAAGGTAGAGTTTTAAAAAAATATTAAAAAGTCCATTTTAAAACGTGTCATTAAAACACCCTATTGCTGGATTTTGGCGGCGTGACGTCACCGCGCCGCGTCACCTGGGTCAAAGTTGTATAGAAATCAATAGAAATGAAGACGCAAGCCGTTCGGCATTCCGTGTTATTGGTTTATAGAGAATTGGACATATAATAGTTTTTGTTTTTATTGAAACATTATTTAGGCCTAAATAATTCAGTATCAAAAATAAAGTATCTCTATTAGTTTATCTATATTGTTTAAAATTTTCAAAAACTTTAACTGTACAAAAAACGATCGTATTGCCCAGTAATGTCTATGAAAACGCTCCAATGCTGAAATTCAAAATGGCGGGAGTCGAACAGCTGATTCCAGTTCCCTACAAGATTCATACTTCGGTTAGTCATGATGACGTCACACTAGATTCGGTGGTTTTCGGGGGATCTTGAAAAATTAAAATTTTGACATTTATTTTAACTATTAAAACTAACTATAAAAATAAATTTGCAGTTATTTAAGTTAGAAGGTCATTATTCATAAAAAAAAATTTAAAAAATTGAACAGGAATTCTCTATTGAACATAAAAATATAAATTAATTGAAAATTAATATCTTTTCTTACACCAATATTTAATCAAAATAATCTACATGTTTCAAAAACAATAGTTTCTTCAACAGGATAAACGTTTAATGAAAATTAACAAATAGCATAAACAAATACGTAAGTATCTACAGGCAAAAAAAAATATTGCTGTGAGTGGTGTTATATTAGTTATTATGAATGATAAATAACATTATTACATCTAAGTTAATTACTGCATTTCAGTTGTTTCGGTAAAACTTCTATAAATTAACCCCCTAGGCTTATTCGTTCGCTTTTGGGAACGGTCCATATTAATCCCATCATGAGAAATATAAAGTAAACGGTGTTAGGAAGAGAAAATACCACGTTTTATATTCAAATATAGAAGATATTTAAACATTGGCAAAGAACTTTTTTGTATTCATTAACTCCAAACTTGAAAAAATTTTCCTCGGGGCTTATGTCATTCAAGGGGGGAGGGTATTTTTAAAAAATGGAAGAAGGGAAAGTTCCGGGAGGAAAAAATATATGAGGGATGAGTTCCCGGGAGTCAGTGTGTCCTGGAACGATGAAAGAATGAATAACGATAGAGATGGACCTCTACAGGTCCGGCCTGCCATGTAGTTGGTGGATTAACGCATCCACCGTCAAGACCTGGACAAAATTCACACTATGAATCCGGGCACTCCTGATTAGTCACTAAACGTAGCGAACCACTTGGGATGACCTACGGCAGAGGTGATGGTGCGGCAGCAACCATGCACACCTCCCAAATCTCTTATTTATTTAACTCTCAGGCCTAGGACATATTTTGTCAGAAAATCAAAATATATCCGCTTTGCAATTAAATCGAAAAAAATAAAAACTTCTAAACCCATCCGAAAACAAAAAACTTTTTATAAGGTGTTGAAATACGCTTTCAAAAATGTATAATTCCAAAACACATAAATTTTAAAAAAATATATTAAAAATGGCTCAAATTACGTTTTTTCTTACCAAAATTACTGACGATGAAAAAAATAAAAATACAGACTTTTTTGTAGGACAAAATGTGTTATAACGTTATTGTCACCTCATTCTTTGTCGTCTTATGTAAAAATAAGTAATTGAAAAATTCCAAAAATTTTAGTCTGCCTTTATAAACTTTACTTTTATCATATTTCTTACTACGTTAGTAGCGGAGGCGCAATGATTTCTATGAGACCTGTATGAGTTGTTCCCAAAAGCAAACAAATTAGCCTGAGGGGTTAAATTAAATAAATTATATATTTAATGACAACAAATAACAAAGTGGATTTGCGAAGTTTGAAGAAGAAATTATATTTTTAAACAGTGTTTTTAGATTTTGCCATGGTTTAATAACTTCAAATAAAATTAATGAAATGTTAAATAATAATTCATAAAAACATATAAACTTTAAAAAAATTGATATTTTAGCCATCACTGAAATCAAAATACAAGACATTAAAAAACTGTTTTTGACATCTCAAAAGAATAACAAAAAATAACCAATCGTTATGATGGTTTGACGTAGGACTTTTATTATAAAACCCAAAGCACCAAAGCTAGACAAGTCGGCCATGGAAGTGAACCTAAATAGGTACATAAGATATCCAATAAGTAATCCTTAACTTATTTTATTTATTGTGTTAATTATGCCATCAAAAATACTTTATTTGGTCATTTCGACTAACACTGCATACATTTCAGGCTATATTGCTCTAACAAATGCCGGCGAGGGTTTGCAGGCAGTGACCAAATTTATATATGATGCCGCCATTGTCTGTATATGACACCCTTTTAATTCCAATCTTCTAAGAAAACAGGTAGGTTCATAAATATGTCAATTGCAGCAAAAAAATTATTGTTTGTGTTTTATGAAAATGAATTAAAGTTAAGATACTTTGTCACCGATGATTTTTATTTTTAAAAACTAGAGGCTAAAGGCAAAATTATAGATAAACGAGCTGGTACCCGGCATGCGTTGCTACGCCATTTAATAAATACATTATTTCTCCCTGCGTGTCCTTTACCATTGGTCTCATTCCCCTTCCGCCTCTCCTTCCTCCCTCGCTTCTCTTCCCCTCTAGCGTTCCAATTACATTTTTTTATACAAATTTCATAATGCCAGAGTTCACCAGTAGTAAAAAAAATAACTATCCAATTTGGTGCAGTCATTCGGAAGTTATGCGTGTACAAACATTTCGGAGATTCATTTTTTATTTATTTAGATAGATATTAACTACGACGCCTGAAATAAAGTCTACCGTAAATATATCAACATAGTTACCGAGAGACAACGATTTGTTTCGCTTTTCGTCTGGGCGATATAAACGTATAATAAATATATTATAGTATTAATATTTATAATTTCATAACGCCAAAGCTGACCATTGTATACATCCTGTATTACTCGCATATAATGTAGCTTTCTATAGGTGAAAGAATTTTTAAAATCGGTTTAGTTGCCTAGGCATGAAAGCGTAACAAACAAACACACGCACATTCGCATTTATAATATTAGTAGTAGGTATAAAGATGTGTTAGCATTCTACTGCTTTACTTTTTTAAGAAATAATACAAACATTCCCAGATTACGAAAAACTTTGAAAATCTTCTACTACTCCGGATAAATATTTGACTAAACTCCAAACTACTTTATTAAGTTGTGGGATTTAAAGAAGATACCGCCATATCCTGCAAGCTTCAGTCATGCTAAGCCCTGCGAACTTTATATTAAAACCTAACAAACTTGTTCGCTACATATCAAGAAACGTTAACCACAAGTTAAAGCTAATCATTAATCAATAAGAAAACGATTATTCTTGGAATCATTTAGACCACCGCCTACTTTTCATTTCTGCAGTGTGCTCAGATTTAGTAATTTTGAAGGTACACACGAACATCCGCCAAGCTTTGACTGAATACTGAATGACGTCGAAAGTGCTAAATTTTCAAAATTATTCCAATGTGACACTTAAACGATATTATTTGATGGCCATTATAAATTCCTTAGCCTGTTACCATTAGAATATGAAAGAGTGCTTCAACTTTTAGAATACGTAAATTAGTGTGAGTCGTGGTTTTGAATAATGAATTTTATGAGGTTGGAGAGTTTGAAGGGAAAAGTTGGTAGGTTTTTAGTAGTAGGTATTTGGATTGGTTTTTGGCAAGTTAGAAATTTTGACAGCACAGCAGTTTGCAGATCAGAGGCTCGAGACCTAAATCAAGCTCCTCCAGGTGTGACTACTTAATTCACAGGAGTTCTAATGTTCAAACCTACTTTTATCGTAGCAAAGGACAGGATGTAAGATGGATTTACTGGACAACTTTATCTACTGAATTATAAGTTTATTTTAAACAAAAAAAATGACGCTCCATCAGAAAGTGAATTGAATACTTTACCGAGAACTATTTGTGAAGGAACCAATAGAATCTTAGACTGTCATTTATTAACCCTTAAGTACTGCAATGGGTTCATGCGGACCTGACCAAAAAATATATTCTTCTCAGCACCGTTTCAACCACGTTAGGATGCTACTTGTCGTATTTTTTTCAGATATCAATGAAATATTAGTGTGTAACAAACATTTGTTTTATGTGTTTCTTAAATTTGCGTAAATGTATTTTATTTTTGATTGCATACAGTTATTATTTTTATTGACTGAAACAGTTGAGAAAATTTGTTATAGGTTAGTCGATAGTTTTTCCTAGTAAAGTACATAAACGTGAATGTACTGAAAGAAAGTATTGAAGAATCTCAACCTTTAAAAAAATTAGCTATGGGGGTCGTATGAAAATTTTGCAAAAATATATAATATACAACTCGAAGGATGAGTATCTCAGTGCATTTTTGTGATATGTTCACGTTATGTGTTCCTAAAAAAAGAGTTTTTTTTTCTAGGAGATCGGTTTTCGTCATATTTATGAAAGTATGTGCCCGGGTTCATGGGATGAGGTTTGTCTGGGTCTTGGAGACTGATAACCAGGACACACTGAACCCCAGATTCCTACCCACCCCTAAACCCTTTTCCTTCCCAGAGCTCTCCTCTCCTTACTTTCCTTGAAAAAACCCTTCATACAGCATCCCCAAAGACGATATAGGCCCTGAGGGAAATTATTTTCCTAAGGGCCTCCTGTGTGGAGCTCATGTAAAAAAAAAACATGTAAAACAAATCCTGGTGTCGACATTGATAACTAATTACAAAAATAAATATTTTCTCACGTACTTAAATTACCATCAAAATAACGTGTCCATTTGGATCCAGTGTAGTATTGACGTTTGGCGAAATGAAGTGTAGTACTACTTAAAGGTTAAATAATAATTACTATATCTTTTTAATAAAACTTTGCTTTACAAATGCAATCCCTCAATACGTGAGAGTCATTTCAAAAAACATTTCTCAGCAGAAATGTGCAAAAGTAAGAGTGTGTGCAGCTCTAAAAAAAAATGTGGCACGTGCCTTTTATTAGCATATTGTTGATAAGATCAAAAGCAGATGCCTTTTTTTTTTTTCAAAAGCACAAACCACGGGACAAATCACGTCAAACTGGCTCGTACTCCCAACATGCAACTACCTACCTACATTATAAAAGTATAAACTCAGTTTCAGCCGTGGTCTAAAGTAAACGACGCACATTTTTAACAGTATTTCTTCATTTAAGTTGGATGGAGCGGATAAAGAAATTAATCATCCCAAGTTTTTTAATCATCACTTACATTAAGTTTGTCTGATTATAATCAATATAACATATTAGCAATTTTTTTACACCAAATATAGGGCTGTGGGAAATCAGCTTTATGAAAAAAATTATAACAAAATCTTGTAGTATTCACTAATATTAATGCATTTTTCTCTACAAGTATTTTTTATGTTTTCTACTTTAAAATTATTACAAACCTATGCAATAGAAATCAAACAAAAAAAATGTTATTGTGGTCAAAAGGATTTAAACAAACTTGGCAACAGCTGCTGCACAACTTTCGCTGTACCTGTGATTTATCTATACATAAGTATAGAATATTCCTGAAGTAAGTATTATCAACGAGATACATCCTCTTACGTATATAATAACAAATAACTATCATTATGTATAATTGCAAAATTTAACCAGAACTAAATGCTATCTAGATAGTGTCTTGGATAAATTTATCAATTTATTGTAAGTTTTTTGTAAGCGTGTTTCGTGATGCGAATATTTGCCTAATTTAGGCCTATGTTTCCGAATACAACTGTATTTTCGAAATTCAAATGGGATGGAAATCCACGATTTTAAGCAAGTGTGAGTTGGAACGCTGGACGGTCCGGCTAACAATTTTTTTGAAGTGAATCTTCTATAGCACGGTTGTGATTTCAGATGAGACGGAAATGACGATTACTGCACCTGCGACGCATCAATTGCGCTCATTGGCCGCTTTGATAATGATGTCCCTTTTAAAGGCTCTCCTATTTGTTGAGATATGGAACGGAAATTACGCGAGGTCTGCGCTTATTGGTCGCTTGATTATGACCTCACTTTTCAAGTATTGGTTGAGATTGTTTTGGTAAAGTTTCGCTTCAACCGCGTGTCAACTACACTAGATTTTTTTAAATCAAATTTGGATGTACGGCACTTCTAGTGTTATATTCATAATTCGTTGGTTTCAAATTTCAATACAAAATCACATAAAATTAAATACACATAAGTAGGTAAAGTTAAGGAATGTTAAGACAACTATGTTGCTATTTTATGCAATATTTCCTTTATGAACAAACCCTTGCTGAACCTAGCACCAACATCCTATGACTGCGTATTTCAGTATTGCGCATTTGTAATTTTTTTATTAAATTCTACCAACACCTGTATGTTCCAATACTCTTACTTAAAATAATCAAGCATTGCCGACGCGTGTATCGAAATTCTTCACCCTAATCACGCGTTGAATACCAATGTCTGGACATTCTGCGATTTATATTTGACTTGTCATGAATAATGAATGTGCAGTACCTACATAGATATCAGATAGCTCATTGTTGTGCTCATTAATCCAGGTTAAATAAAAAGGTTCAAGAACAATACAATTATTTGTCAACAGCATTTGATAGCCGATAGACCATACGGAACATTTAATACATCAATCAGTAGTAATAGTTATAACTAAAATAGTTTCAATAACTTTTAATCATGTTTCAAAAAGTTTTGTTTCTGTTTTTCGTGAGTGCAGCAGTTCTTTGTGTGTTTGCTGATGATACCAAAATAGACTCCAATTGTGCTAAAGATGAAAAATGTATAGACAAGAAGTTAAACGACATCTTAGAGAACATCGAGAACCAGAATGAAATCTCTATCATGGATGGTGTAACAATAACGAAGGTTCAAGAAATGGAGGAACAAAGCGATACTAAAAATAAAGAAGATCAAACTGTAATGGAGAGAGTGCAAGATTTCGTGATGACACATGAAATAAAGATTGTTGACGTCGGACAGTCCAGGGGCTTTGATGAAGGAAAAGGTAAGAAATTTTTAATTTTGTTGGTAGACTCTGTAAAATTGGACATTGAAAAAGTGCACTGAAATTATTTTTCAAGTTTTGTTATTTATTTATTATTTTATCAATGAAGTCAAAACGTACGACAAAAACATGAAACTTGAAAGACAAACAAAAGATTCAGTAGAATCTAGAAATTAATGGCTAAAGAGTAGCCAAAATTATGCGTTAAGAAAAAGAAAACATTGTTATTAGTTCTTAGTAGATGTTTGAAACAGTTAAAAATGACGTAATATGGTATGATAAAATCAATAGTCAGAGCAATTTCCGGGAAGGAACAGATCCTGTGTTCAATTCCTAGATGATACTGAATCTTTTTCTGTCTTTTCTGTTTCACATTTTTTGTTGGAGAGTAGTTGTAATATTGTCTTTTTTACTCATTAAAATGATCATCGGATATTATTGCGTTCCTTCTCACTCTTTTAAAAGTCATGCCCTTGCCTCCGTAGGGGTGTGGTCGAGATGTAGGAACTTTAGATCACATGTTGTTTGGATGTCCCTCTCTAATTAAATATACTTTTTTCTAACAAGCGTTATCTAAAATTGCGACCCCTCCATTCAACATCTCATCTCTTCTAAGTCTAAACTCGACTCCAATCTTCCATAAAATTCTGAAATTTGCACATATAAATGAAATATTCGGTGACTAAAAACAAATTCGTAATTTTGATTATGAATGAATATGATGAATTTGATGTTACGATTTCAGAATAAATATTATTATTTAAACACCTTAGATGCACCTTAACTTCGTTTTTAAATTTAGCAGTTGTTTTCCTACATAAAAAAATGCGATCGTAACAAATTAATTTATAGACCGCAGTTTGTTAAAAAAAATCACCGTTGTCCTTGATATTTAATATAGTTACATTTTTTTAATTTTTTTATCAGTAGCTATACAATTTTGCTCGTTATTATCTGTCATATTTTTGGTTATTAAATTTCAAGTTTTATTATTAAAAATTTGATTTTTCTCCAATTATTTTCGTTGTCAAATATGTATGAATCTAAGAACTTATAATTTTTTCTCATATTTACCTTTTATTTTGGTGATACTACAATCATATCAAACCACATTAATGTCGCAAATTATAAGTAAATAGATTTTTCTGAAAGATTATATATTTATTCTCCATTTCTATGGAAATACTTGCATTTACTGTCCTCACGAATCATGCGACGAGCGCCATCTGTTGAAAACTCATCGTACGTGCAAAATACTATTATTATTGAACGTACTAGTAAGAGTTCCCTTTATTTTGTCGCTAGCATTAAATATCGTAGTAAAGTAATCGTAGAGTAAGCAGAGAGGTTTGAACCTCACAAATCTTTTAACCATGCTAAGATTGAAATACCGTTTAACTTATGACTTACATAAAAGGCAATTATAACAATCTCGAAATAATAATATCAATAATCACTAGAAGTAATAATGTATTTCGAATTGAGTTTTTTTTATTTATTTGAATACCACACAAGAGTCCCAACTGCTCCCGTCTGGAGCCAGTGTGACAACGGCATCTCCAATTGGGGTATCTTGTGAGGCTGAAGGTAGTGGGGAGAGGAAGGAGATGGGGAAGAGGAAGGTGGGAAGTACCTGGCTATTCAGATCTGGTCACCAAACACGGCTAAAGCCATTTCAAGCAACGTTTAAATTCTGAATGGTGGTCTTACGCCAGAGCGATACTGTGAGTATCTTCCACTCTGGAACGTGCCGCAAATATACTATATATTATTTTTAGATGAACAAATTGTGAAATTACACAAATTAATCATATAAAATGTATCTGTCACGCCGGGATTCGATCCCGCGACCTTCGGAATGCCAGTCAAGAGCGTTACCGCTGGACTACGCTGGCCACTTCGTAAATTGAATCAAACATACTTATTTCAGTTGTCTGTGGTGTGCGTTATTCCTGCGTAAAATTATTCACGTTCAATGATCCCAAATTTGCTTTGAATATAATTGTCATTTCCAAAATTGGAAGTGCTTGTGTAAAAATTAGCGTTGAATTGGGTCCTTACTTACCTATGATTTAATTTTGAAACATACATTTTTAATATTGTTGGAATTATAATGTCCTGTGATTTTACACGGGGCTGCGATAGTAGGTAATAAATAAAATTCTTAAATATTGATTTAAGAAGATTTATTGTGTTTCCAATATATGTTTTTTGTCTCAGCGGTGTTACATATTATATTAATAGATGCCATTAACTTATTACTCCGTGACTAGAACTCCGTGGTCGAGGGGTAAGGCTTTCGACTAGTGATAGTCGAAAACGATAGTCGCGGGTTCAAATCCCGGCGTGCGCAAGTAAATTTTATATTATTGATTTGTGTTATTTCACAATTTTATCGTTTAAAAATAATGCAAGATATATTTGGGTATGTTCCAGAGTGTGTGAATTTTTAAAAGTTTTGAATTGTCATTGTAATGTGGAACCAAATTGAGTTTTATCAATGAATGAATCAAATAATTTACCATAAAAATCATCATTTTAAAATGGATAGGTTAAGACCGACATGTGTTTAGAAGTCAATCTTTAGTCATGTATTTCAGAGTCAATCTTAAAAATAAAGCAATTTTCTGATTAAAAAATTACATATATTATTTTTACACATAAAATTATTATTATGGGGTGCTGACAATGCAGAATTTAAAAAAAAAATTAAAATCATGTAAATAAATTCTTCACAAATAATTTGCTTGTAATCGAGAATTAAAAAGAAAGAAAGTAAGTATTTAAATCATAAAATCAATTACATCATGATTTTGAAAATAATTTCACTAATAATAATTTAATTCGACGTGCATTCTGCCCGATCTCTCGAGCTAATAAGACAGCATCTCGAAAGTTTTCATCTTATATAGTTGGCTGTACCACGCTCTGTTTGTTTAAATGTAGCGCAAATAAGAAAGCTGTCAAACCGGAGAACTCAATTTTTTATTAAATTTCTTTTTAGAAATGAGGATCACATGTTTAAAATGGTACAAGCGCCAAAGATGGACTGGAAAAAACTATAAATTTCAAAAAAATATATAAATTTAAATAGAGGAGCATGAGATAGAAATATAAAAAATGATAAATCTTTACAATACATTTATTTTAATGAAAAACAATTACTTTGTGTAACAACCACTATTTAATTAACAATATCAACATGTTTCGAAAACTATGTTTTCTTCGTCTTTCATTAAATTAATGATGACGCCACAAAGTAAATTTGCCTATTTTGAAGAAATCTTTACAATACATATCGTGTAAGGTAATCTACAAATCCACGAGCAAACTTCAAGGCATATTTTTATAAATTAGTATATTTTACTTCAATATTTTGATGTTAGTAATCAAAACTATCTAATATGGTTTTATTTTATTAACAATGCCGGGTTACTGCGATAGATGATGCCCTTATTATAACAGTATTATGTTACACATGCAGTTCAAACATTTACTTTAGTGGATGTTTCACCATCCTCGTCATAGATAATCCAAACGATAACGTACATTTTCGATTAATTAAACACGATTTATTTATTTACATTACTAATCGATCCTAACTGTGAATAGTGGCTAAATATAAGTTAAGTTAGCCAAGTTTTTTACCTGTTGCGAGTATTTATTTGTTATTTTTTTAGTATTTTTATCGTTAATAAGCTATTAGGAGAATGGTGAAATACCCCCTATGACTATTAGACAACTTTAAGCGATTACATTTATAATTAATCCAGAAGATAGTGTTATATGTAGATTGTAGTCAAAGTGTTTAACGATCTAGGAATAACCTTTATGAATGTATCTTCTTAATAACTTCATTTGTTTTATTAATGGAGTAACAATCAACTACAATAAGCTAAAATGACAAACTGGATAATATACTTACACGAAATACTTAATTATTTCTTAATTCATTGCTGTTATTAGCTAAATCTTTTCGTTCTCAAAAAAAAAATTATTTCCAAATACTTCACGCAATTCTTGAGAACTTTCATGGAGTCGCTTAAGCTGTTTTCGATAAGGCCGATAATCTAAATTTGGTTGAAAAAAACAGAACAGATGCGAAAGGTGGGAGAAATTTAAGATTATTCAAATCACGTGAGTTGTAAAATAAATATATTTTTTTTAAACAATTAGGAATTAGTTTGATTGTTTGTCTCGATCAAACGAACATTGTTTGATTGATTTACAATTATTTATAACATTTTTATAGACAGACGACATGCGGTAAGATTAACAACTGCTTTCGAGGTTCTCAAAAAGAAATATTGCCATTTTTCTGAAATATTAATTTAAATGCACAAAAAATATCTACAACTTTACCTATCTAAATGATAATAGAAAAAGAGTAAACTTTTTTTACCATTAACTAGTTGAAGCCTCCGACGTTACCCGGGTTTACGCAGAGTTTTTCGAAATCAGGTGGACAGTAATTTTTCTCTTTGAACGTGAAATTAGCAAAGTTTCCTCAAGAAGTATCTATTTTATTACCACTTTCTACTTTAAAGCGTGGCAAAGGGGGATGAGTACTTTTTCGAAACCTCGATTAGATCGAGAAAATCTTTTTCATATTTTGAAAGCCTAGTTTGTAAAATTTCATCATTCTCGGAATAAAACTGCAGATTGTCATAAAAATCAAATCCATGCCACCGGCCACAGATTTCTTTATTTAAATAAATAAATAGAAGATTGATTTCGTTACTCAAAAGTGAAATAAATAAGCAAATAAAACAAGAAACCTTAAAATCCAATTCTCGAAAACAATAAAACTAACCCAATAACCCAAGAATACTACTTCAACTATGAACAAACTACACATAATTATTATTTATTGTGATAATTTGTGGTGGGAATTTATTATTATTTTAAATATCGGTCTGTAATTCCTATCACAGTAAATTCAATCATGTCCTAAATAAAAAAGGTAATTTATTAGGAATATATCTAGAATTGAGGTGTGTATTGTGATTAAATAGGGGTTTAATCTAAAAATGCATAAAATATAGTATTATATTCCTTGTTTTCTCAATCAAAAAATAAGTTTTTCGGTACAAAATATAAGTTTTAGCTACATTTCGACCACCAGGTAAATCGTACCAATGTAATGTATACGTGATATTGGTAAGTATTATTTGAGTACCTACGTGATTCTTACCCGTATGGCCAAAATACTCGTAGCTAACTTGATAGTTTGGATAGGTACCAACCTGCGTAATAGGTATATAGCTACCTATGAGAAACTGGAAGATGCCTCTATGGTATATGCCTTCCTACGTGGTAAGAGTAGGTTCTGAACGTTCAATACTGCTACCTACATAGTCTGGGTGGGTACCTAGCTACCCAGTATGTAGTGTTTTTTTTATGTAAATACCGCACAAGAGTTTGAACGACTTCCAACCTCCTGAAGTCAATGAGACTGTAGCATCCCCAATCGGGGTGTGTTGTGAGGCTGAAGATAGTGGGAAGGAGAAAGAGATGGGAAAGAGGAAGGTAGAAAGTACGTGGCTATTCAGATCTGATCACCAAACACGTTAAAAGCCGTTTCATTTCCAGCTGGTGATCTCATAGATGTTAAGAGTATCTTTCGGGTGCGGCAAATATACTAATAAAATGTGAAATAATTCATCAAATAAAATTTACTTTACCGGGGTTTGAACCCGTGAACCACGGAGGCCGGTTAGGTACCTGCACCGTTAATATAGCTACCTACAGAGTCTGGGTAGGTACCTACGTACGTGATACGAGTAGGTACCTGCGTGGTCTATAACTACTGGTACCTACGTGGTTCGGGTAGATACCTACCTGAGAGGCCTATAGCCACTCGTTGCTGGTGGTGGGTAGACAGTAGACATGTAATGTACCGTGGAAGAAAGTTGTAGGAATGTTTAGTAGGTCATAGAAAGCAGCCATGGCCTTCTCGTATCCTCTTCCAAGTCCGCGTGATGCTGCTCACACCTTGACTACATTTACAGCGCAGCAATCAAGATATTTATTTAATACGTTCATTGTTACAAAGCAGAAAACACATTTTGGGCTAGAATATTTTATTTGATAATGTGTTGATCCGTGATGTACTTCTTTTGAACAAATCGATCGTCCAGTTGATTTGACGGATATCTCTAAATACTAAGTTTTGAGATAATGAGGAAAGCAATATTCAAATGCTCACCATAAAAAAAATATTATTCACATGTGCATTTTGTTTTACTTATAAAATCTTTAAATAGTATAAAATGAAGTCGCTCCCGCTGTCTGTACGCTAAGATCTTTTAAACCACGCAACGGTTTTTCATGCGGTTATCACCAATAGATAGAGTGGTACAAGAGGAAGGTTTATATGTATAATACATGAATATTAGAGTAGAAAAAAAATCAAAGATTCAATTCAGGCAGCGAGCAGCGGGCTGGCAAGCGGGCGGTGCGGATTTGATATGTATGCAAATTAACAGATGGCGTTGGTTACAAAGGTTTGGTATTGGCGTTGTGTAGCTTTAGCCACAGCAACGTGTGACCAGGTCTGCTAGTATAAAATGTAAACACTCGGACCAGTATTCTCCAGTACTACAGGAAGCTTACTGAAAGAAAGGTTCTTCGAATCACAGTGGCTGTTTATTAACGTATTGTAATTAATAAAACGTAATAAAACTTCCGAGGACTAATGTCCACTGCAAGCTAAGCTTATGGAGCTCTGGGTACTAACGACTTTGCACATCTACCTTCGGTTACCTTCGGCACATCTCGGAGACGAGATCTCGTGACCCGAAGAGCCCATAGACAATATGAGAACTAGTCATAGACTGATTATGTTACATTACACATACCTACCGTCATACTTCACCACAAATCTCATCATTTTTTGTATTTTTTGGACATTAACTATGTTTACCTTAGAGATAATCTAAAAAATTGAATCAAAAATTATTTTAGCACAAAATAATGACACCCTGTAAATCACCCTTATTGACAATATTCCCATGTTTTGTTGACTCCTCCCACCGTTCCTTCCCCCCCCCCCCCTCCCCCAAAATCATCCTTCCCACTACCCACACCTAATAAAATCTAATCATGTCTGTACTTGTATAAATTTTAAGTTAGCTATAATAAATGTATATGGAAAGTGAAATAAAATAAAACGTATCTATACCTATCTAGCACCTACGCACATGGTTTCAAGTTCATTGCTTTTGGCCTTCGTAATTGTTTTTTTTATTTTTTTTATTCATCATTCGTTCAAATTTTCTTATATAATGTAAGTAACATTAAATTTAATAAATGGCTTTTGTTTTGCACTATTTAAATGAGTGTGAATTGTGACTTTCGCTTCAAATAATCCAAAAATTATTTTGCTGTAGCAGCTGAAACGAACGTAATACATTAAGTAAAATATCTTCGCTGAGATTATATTCATTCACGGTTTCAGAACCTCTGTTTTTTTTATTTATTTATTTTATCTCAATGCATCTTAAGTTTCTAACGTCTATCAAAGAACTTTACCTTTGAGTTGCAATTTGCAAGCGCAGAATACAAAATTGCATTTTTCTTCACTTCGGACCAATGATGCCAGTGGTTTTACGGCAAACGTTCTATAGAATGCGTATTGTTCGCCGTTACTGATTTCTTTTCCGATAAAAATGAATGCGTAAAGCCTTTTTATCACGAAACATATTATAACACTACCATTCATTGGATAACCAACACTTTTTCCATACGTCACTCCAAGTGGTTCACTACGTTTGGTGACTTAGCAAGGGTGCCTGGGTTCATGGATGAGGATAATTTAGATGTTGGCGACGGATGCGTCTGTCCACCCACTTTGTGGTGCTCCGAATTTAAGGAGACTTATTGAGGAAGAACTTTTTACCTCTCTGGCAGGAGTCTCTCGACCCATAGCCTTGCACCGCAGTAGAAAGGATGAATTAAAACTTCGATCATTCCCGGAAACACTGACTCCCAGATTCCTACCCATTTCTTCCGCTCTTCTTTCTCCTTTCTTTCCATAAAAAACGAGTTTGCTTTAGACCACACGAATGAAGTAAAACTTCTTCATGCTTCGTTCGCCTCGCCCAATCACACTTTTCGTAACGCTCTCGTCACGCATTCACCAGCTTACTCCCCAAGTAGATTACACTTTTTGTAACGCTCTCATCACGCATTCACCAGCTTACTCCCCGAGTCAAGCGTGCGTGAAGAAGTTTTACTTCAAAAACCCTCCACACAGCTTCCTCAAAGACGTCACAGGCCCTGAGGAAAATTATTTTTATGAATATAGCGCTAATTAAGCCCGCCTTATCACGGGAACTGTTCATAGTGTGATTATCGTAAAAAACATTGTTTTAATAATTGTAATCAATAAAGAAAAAAATCCATTTTTGAACGCTGTAAACAAAGTCCGTTACGGACAACAGGCTTTATCGCATACCGATACTTTGGTGGCGGGAGAACACTTTCTCGTGCCATAAAAACTGGCTTAAGATATTATTATTCTACTTGACGCATTTATGTTTGAATGGAAAATTTAGTAATTACTTATTATAAAAAGGTGTTAACCATTATAACTAACAATTTTTCTCAAAAAGTTTATCTTCTCTCCCTTTAATAAATGAAATATTTTATTATTTTCCAGCATTATTTTGAATTAGTTTTTGAAGACGAAGATATTACTAAAAATTCAAAACGAAAAAGAACAAGACAAAGAAAAATAAAAATCTAACGATCGTAACTGTGACTCGAACCCAAGATATCTCGTCTTACCGAGACAAGCACGTTAATCAAATCGACCACTGAGACCTCTTTTTAAGTCATTTTTGTCAATTTCATAATTCAAATTCGGAATTTACAACATTATCTTCGACTGATGGGAATAATCTTAAAAAGTTTTTTTATGAAAAAGATTTCAAAAAAAACATTTTTTTTTCTAATAATCCTTGAAGCATAAAGCAGCTAGAAATGATTTCAATTCCCTATATTATTACATATCAAATTGGTAATTAAGTATTATGATTTTTTTTTAAATCGACACAATAACGGGATTTCTGCTCCATGCGTAAAACTAAAATCTAAACTAAATAAAATACAGAAAACATAAATTTTGTAAAATATTAATCTGTTGATAAAAGGACGACTCAAAAAGAATTCAATTTAATATCTAAACTTGTCCCTTCTGGCCATAATATTTTTAAGAAACAAGTGCGTAATTTTTTTCAATTGAAGGAAGGATCTTTTTTTTAAGTCTTCGATATTTTGCCATTTTTTTCTATTTTGAGTTCGTTACATAACTATAATTTACTTAGTTGCTGGCGATACTATAGAAATGTATGTGATTTTGCCTCAATTAGAAGTGGCAACCTAATCGAAATCGCACTGCAATATTCATTTTATTTTCACCTAATCAAATAATATAAGCCTGTTACTAAAATTTGCTGTTCTTGTTCATTCGTTTTGGTGTTCTGTATATAATGGTGAAGTAGTACCTATAAAAATTACAAACGCATTAAACTGCCAGCATTTGACTAAAATACATAATAAATAAAAAATACATTAGCTCCACACAGGAGGCCCTGAGGAAAATAATTTCCCTCAAAGCCTGTGTCATCTTTGAACATTCCGTGTGGAGGGTGTTTTTGAGAGGAAGGATTGGTTCTGAAGAGACCCATGTAGTAGGAGGGAGGAAACACAGAGGCCGGCAAATCGTACCACAGCCGAGCCGTTCAATTCAATAACGAGTCGTAGAAACGACCCGTTCTCATGTGAATAATGTCAATCGCGTAAAAATGTTGGGCGCTTGTTTGGCGTGAGTGTTTTATGAAAATGAAGGAGAGAAGTTCTGCGAAGGATTAAGCTGCGAGGGATGGTCAGAATCTGGGGTTCAATGAATCCAGGAATGACGGTTGCATGAATCCATCCCACTGCTGTGCAAGATGATGGGTCGAGAGAGTCAAACCAGTCTCTCCCAATAAGTCCCGCCACGCAGCAGATAGTCAAACACATCGGCCGCCAAGACCTTGAAAAACTCTCAAGACTTGATGAACTCGGTATCCCTGCTAAGTCACCAACCGCCACTGCCACCCAAATGTAAAATTTTAAAAAGAAATCATTAAAATTAACTAATATATTTTCCACCATTCCTTTCTACCAATTACATTGACAAAACAGTTACTAAATTCCAGGACACTGCGCCGCGCCCTTTATAAACAATCATTATTTATAAAAACTTGATATCTTAAACGTTTTTTAAACAAGATGGCGGCCACACACTTGCCAGGTGACCGTGTGACCTCAAAGTGAAAATTTGTTGTCCTACTTTTCATCTTTCTTGTTGACCTCTTGAGGCCTACAGAAAACTATAATTGTTTTTTTTTTGACGGGCTTTCCGGTATATTTGGTCAAGTAAAAATATAAGACAAATTATTAGATACATGTCAGCCCACAGTGTAAATACTGATACCATCACCGATGTGTAATGACAGTATGATCGGATGGTTGCAAAAAATATTTCTAGTAAAATATATTCCACCGAAACATAAATAAACCTATCTCAAACGAATGGCTGATTTAAACATAAATAATATCTAAGAACGACATATAAACACATACATTTTTTTTATTTAAACATAAACAACGAACTCCTTGGACTAGGGGTTATAAGAATCTTAACCAGCATTCGGAGGCCACAAGTAAATTTTATTTGATTGATTTGGTTTTTTTTCATAATCGTCCATTTATAATGTTATATATTTGCGGCACGTTCCAGGTTGGAAGATTTTTTCAGTATTTCCTTATAGTAAGATAATTGAAGTGTTGCTTGAAATGGCTTAAAGTAAAATAAATAGTAAATAAATTTCGACGGCCAGCTTCATGACTCGCAATCCGAAGGTCGCGGAATCGAATCCCGGCGTGGCAAATTATTTTTTCTGATTAATCTGTGGTATTTCACAATGTATTCATTTAAAATAAAATATAGTATATTTGCGGCACGTTCCAGAGTGGAAGATACTCTCAGTATCGCCCTGGTGTAATACCACCATTCAGAATTGAAACGTTGCTTTAAATGGCTTTAGCCGTGTTTGGTGACCAGATCTGAATAGCCAGGTACTTCCTCACCTTCCTCTTCCCTATCTCCTTCGCCTCTCTACTACCTTCAGCCTCACAACATACCCCAATTGGGGATGCCATAGTTTTACTGGCTCCAAACGGGAGCAGTTGGGACTCTAGTGCGATATTCATGTAAAAAAAATAATCAAAAATAAAAAAAAAATACAAAAAATAAGATCTTAAAATTTTGTCGAGTTGGTTTGGAAACTGTCAGTGGATGGACAAAGAAAATTGTTCGAAGAAAATACTTTAAATTAGAAAATTGAAAGACAATAATAAAAATACACAAGAAATGAGACTAAAATATTAATGGCAAGATATAAGGCAATAATAATACTCAAACAACCACGACGAAGATATAATTCAATTTTTGTCCTGAACTCAAGGAGTTAATAACCTTGATATCTTCCATCTCATTCTGGCTTACCTTCTCATTCGCACGCTGTATATTGAGAGGCTCATTTAATAATTTCTCTCGTTTTATATCTATCTCTTTCCTTCTCCAGTATTCAGCAATGCTTGTAGGTATCTCTTTCACACGGATGGCTGAAGGTATAAAATTATTAATAAAATTATACACGTATACATTTTTAAGTAATTTTTTGTTAATTAATTTTTTTTTACTTATGGACATCTTAGTTAATAATATACAGTTTTATCACTTTGATAAAATATACGGCAACATTATAATAATGATTAAATGTCACCCTTTCTCTAGGCACATTTTGTTTCGAAAAATATTTTTTTTGGTTTCTTGAATTGTTTGGTGTGTTTTGTTGTGACTTTGGCCAAAAAGACATCGTAGATAAAAATTGTATTTTTATTATTTGAAGAAAAAACTATGACGTGGGATGCTTAAAAACATACACAAATATGACATATTGCATAATTAACATAATTTTGACAAAATAATATTTGTAAACAAAAATCTCCACACGGGAAACTTGTAAAACACTTTCGTTGTATGTTAAATTAATAATTATTGAAGAAACGAAATTCGTTCATGGGTGGTTGTTTTTACTTCAAATTCTATTATATTTTAGCTTCGTGTATTTTTCTTATTTATCTCACCATCTTTTATTTAAATTTCTTTCCCATCCATTACATTCTAAACAACTTCGAAAAAACAAAACAACAAATCGACATAAAAGTTTTGTAGAAATCCCACCAGAGCGCCCATGATCTTGTAGGCACCACGCGGTTTCCGGTCAATGTCAACGGATAGTACATAGTTTCAAATTTAGAACGTGCGCCTTTCCGGTTCTTGGTTTGAATTCCAAAAGGGGAACCCCCACCTTGACTTTGAGAACTCAACCTTAGCCAAGTAAAATCAGGTAAAATTACTTCACACTGAAAAGGTACAAACCAACATCATGAGGAAAAAAACTATCTTGCAATAAAATGTTTACTTTTTACGCTGTGTCCTGTATTTAGTTTTGAATTTAAATTCTGAAGATCGACCCATTGAGACGTTCACCTTGTTCCACATTACAGGTGTATAAGAGAAAACGCTTTACCGTTACACGATTAGTAGGCTCCCAGCTGTGGAGCGATGCAGAGGGAGGCTTAACAATTTTTTTCTTCGTTTTAATCGATATATGCATTGATGTAAACGTTGAACAAAAAATGGTTTCTTCCAGTTTTTTTAATGTCTACAATTTTCTATCAAATTGTTTTTATTAGCCTAGAGGAAAAAAATATAATTTAGTAATGAAGGCAGGATATTGAAATTGACTTCAGAGAAAACTTCTTGCAAATGTTAAATAGGCGGTCCATTATTGTACGGATTGTATTACCATTACTTGTACGGTTGGATGTATGAATTATAATGCTTTTTTCTAAATAATTCTTATTACCTTCTCATTAAATTTTATAAATTTCTATATTAAGATTTTTTAATTAGCTTAAAATAAGATTTTAATAAGAATTTCACAGAGAACTATGATTTTTTTTTTAAATTAACTTCTTTTCTGTAAATGTATTGTATAGGTGTGTAAAGGTGTGAGATAAAAAAATATTATTATTATTCCTATTTAAACTTTTTCCATTCTATCTTTTAATTTATTTATTTTGCAATAACATACTATCGTTAACGAGCTACAATTGAACAATAATAAATTTAAACTTTTAAAATTATATCGTCTGGTTTTGCTTTATTGTAAATCTCAGAAAATATAAAATTTAATTTTCCCTATCCGAATAGGTAATTGTTTTAATGATCAAATTTTCGATGGGCAAATGACGAGGCAGAGTTATTGTTATTCATGGCAAATGAGTATTTTTTTTAAAGAGAAGCAAATATTCCTGAATTGCGAATAACCTGACAATATTTCAAAACTTTCTACTACCTTCACACTCAGCTAACATTTTATTTGTGTCGTGACGGAGGACTCAGCCAGCCGAGGAATTGAACTCACGATGGCAGGGAAGAAACCCGACGGGTTTATTGAATCGGCCACCAACTGGTCATTTTATGAATGATTGTGACATTTAGTATTTTTTTTTTTGCATTAGTTCCAATAAAAATATAGCATGCAATTTCCCAACAGCCAAGAAGAATTGTAAAGATTGATAAAATGTCACGACTTCAAATCACCTGTAAAGATTTGTTGAGAGAAAATAACATTCCCCGGCAACAAAACAGATTTCACTTTTACTTCTCGCAAAAAACCCTAACAAATAACAAATAATTTACGTTTCACGAGAATCTACGATCCGAAAATATAAATATACAATTTTTTGTTTCGTTTAATATCTTACTGATAATAATCAATAAATAATATTAAGTGCATAAAATTCGAGACACAGATTAAAAAAGAGTAATTTTTTTCTGGTTGTGTGAAGGAATTACAAAGGATTGAATTTCTCGTACTTACCAATATTACACAGCATTAAGAATGAAATTACATGTGAACGAAATTATACATGGAAAAAATACGCAAGAACGTAACTAACTTTTAAAAATATTTTGATGTTATATTTTAATGTGAATACCGTACAAGAGTCCCAACTGCTCCCGTCTGGTGCCAGTGAGACTATCGCATCCCCAATTGGAGTACGTTGTAAAGCTGACGGTGGTGAAGACGGGAAGGAAATGAGGAAGAGAAAGGTGAAAAAATACCTGATTATTCAAATCTGATCACAAAACACGACTAAAGCCATTTTAAGCAACGTTTTAATTCTGAATCGTGGTCTCTTACATCATGGCGGTACTAAGAGTATCTTCCACTCTGGAACGTGCCGTGAATATAATTCTTATTATTATTGAATAATGTGAAATAACACAAATAAATCAAATATAGTTCACTTGCGCGTGCTGGGATTCGGATAGTTGAGAGCCTTTCCCCTCGACCACGGAGTCATTACGTAGTTAAATTACACACGTCAAAAAATCTTACCTTATCTTCAACCATTTTTTTATCACAATGTAATATACAGTGGACGTTTTAACATACTTAAATGTTATACAAAATTAAAAACATATTTTTAGACATGGGAAATCAGATAAGGTGTAATTTTGTTATCTGCAAGTGTAATTTAGTCTTGGCACCTTTTTTTTAAGTATGTAATTAAATAAATCGCAAAATTGCCTTCTCCTACTGTATGTAAATATAAATAAAAAATTCTTTGAATATAAGTAGGTAAACAAGAATATTGTGCGTAATTTCCGTATACACAATAATATTTGTACGCGAAAATGCTGAACGCGCGAATAAGACACAAACCTGTCTATACCGATACCAAAACAACAAAATGGTTAAAAAAATCTTGAAAATTTTAATATTAAGATCGGAGTGTAAACATGATCTACATCCTTGCGTTATTAAAGTAAAAAATTAAATAAATTTATTTTAATTATAAAATTACACCGTTCCTATTGCCGTACTGCATTATAGCAAAATACTTCACTAAAAACAGTGATATAATGTTATAACACACTAACAAGAAATTTACATTCACGGCATACTTCATATAATTGCGTATTTTTATAAGCACCCAAAATTCTTTTCTTCACATGGCTTAGGAAAAACCTCTTTTATTATAAAACAAAACAAGTAAAAAAATTATACCGCTACTGCCATCTGCCGGCGGAGTTTAAAAAAGACCGTCGTATTTCCAACGCCATCTACATTCTATTTCTCTTATTTTTGTTTTATTTTTCTTGCTACGCGGCTGCAAAAGGAAGAAATAAAGTGGAGATATTGACACACTTACAAAAACAACTAACGCATGTACTAGTATTACTTGATGTTCTGTAGAAGAAGAACGCAGAGCTCAAATCTTGATAGTTGAAGTAGATGACATATTATTACACATTTGAATGTAGCTACAATTTTGTGGTCCATTATAAATAAATAAAACATTATTACTTAGTTTGAACTACTGAAGATACCGTTCCTTCCTCGGTATATTTTGCCTTAGTCCAGGGCAAAGTATATTTTGCCCTGGGGACAGATCGGTTGTTCCTAAACCGGTATGCAAATATTTAATATATAATACCTATCTAAGTTTGTAGTTTTTTTTTTTTTTACATTTAATACCGCACAAGAGTCCCAACTGCTCCCGTCTGGAGCCAGTGAGACTATGGCATCCCCAATCGGGGTATGTTGTGAGGCTGAAGGTAGTGGGGAGGGGAAGGAGATAGGGAAGAGGAAGGTGGGGGAAGTACCTGGCTATTCAGATCTGGTCACTAAACACGGCTAAAGCCATTTCAAGCAACGTTTCAATTCTGAATGGTGGTCTTACACCAGGGCGATACTGATAGTATCTTCCACTCTGGAACGTGCCGCAAATATACTATTTATTATTTTAAATGAATAAATTGTGAAAATAACACAAATTAATCAAATAAAATTTATTTGCGCACGCCGGGTTCGAACCCGCGACCTTCGGATTGTGAGTCGAGAGTCTTGCCTCGGGACCACGGAGGCCGTCGATGCTCAAATAAAGTAAAATTATATTATGTATTATATAACATATTGTTTTCCTTCTGAGATGCTATTTAATGATCTGAATGATTTTTAATTAAACGGAAAGAAATTACTTTGTACACATTATTTATTTAATGAAACTTATTAGTTTATTTTCAAACCAGTGGTACTTTGTCAGGATAAAATGAAAATTAAAAAAAAAATAACAAAAGACAAACAAGAGTACCTACAGATAAATAAATTTAGATAAATAAATTCACAACAAACTTCTTATATCAAAAATCAAATCAACAAAATATGGACTAAGATCCCTAGAATACATAGCTCACACAAAATATAATCAACTACCCAACGAGATCAAACGTGCAAGTCAATGTAAAAAGACCCAAACTTACATGCTCAAACTTCATCTTATTAATGACTATCTGAAATAATAATGTTGTGTATGTCCCCATCATATGTCCATTTAATACATACAGCTATATGTTTCATGTAATGCGTATCATTCCCGCAATGAGTTTATTAACTCCTGGGAGTACAATGCTTTATATAATATACTATATTCTGTATTGTATACTTTTGATAAATAAAATAAAATAAAATAAAATACTTATAGAAAAAAAGACAAAAGTACATATCGACGCAAATTATTTATTAGGATTTACTATTATAAGCCCTAGAAAGATAATCAATAACAATTGCTGTCTTTTTTTTATTTCGCAACGTAATACGCGTTGTCTATCTCAGTTAGCTCATTTGCCGAGCAGAGCTTGCGCGGAGCAGCTCTGTCATCATAGTAAATACAATAATTACGGAGAAATACATATACAATACGTCCGAAAGACGTATGATTATCTTTTGTCTAACTTTCAGACCTAATTTGATTTTTATAAATTTTATTTTTCGAAAAAAAATATTATTTTTAGTATAACGACTAATTAGCATTTAAACTTTCATAGCATTAGAAAAAAAAATTAGACAAAAACGAAACTTTTTTTTTCATTTAAAAAATTACTTTATATTATGTAGTTGATTTGTAAGAGGTTAACAGAATTTTGTTATTTTTTTTAATTACAATGTATTTTTTATAATTATTTTGGTTTTACTTAAAGTAGGTACAACCTAAACCAA
Organism: Glyphotaelius pellucidus; assembly: GCA_936435175.1. Classification (NCBI taxonomy): domain Eukaryota; kingdom Metazoa; phylum Arthropoda; class Insecta; order Trichoptera; family Limnephilidae; genus Glyphotaelius; species Glyphotaelius pellucidus. Next base: position 4,624,497 of record OW386558.1, read on the forward strand.
TTATTAAACTACCATTAAACTGTGTTATGCCAAATATAACCTGTTTAACTTCAGTACGTCTCTAAGACGTATTATTATTTTTGGCGTTGGTAAAAATAAGATTATATTTCTAGGGTTTGTTTATTATTGCATAAATAAGTTTCAAACACTTATTTTAATTTTTCTGTCTCACTAAGGATAACTTGAGTCGAGAAAAGCTAAGTTAGAAATACATTATTTTAACATTTCTCCCTTTGGAATACCAAGGCTCCATCTGCCGCGGTAACGTCATGGATAATAAACTCTAAACTAGCTTACTATAGATCCCATATCACTACCGCGATAGGCGGAACTTTAGTATTCCAAAGAATCGATTTGGTACCTTTTCGATAAGCTAGTGAAAATGTTCCAGAAATTTAACCATTTTTTTGTTTACAGGAAAGTCCTCAAAGTTGAAGAAGTTCCTCTTGCCACTCCTCCTGGCCCTCAAGCTGAAAGCTGCAATCATTCTGCCAGCCATCCTCTCAACAATCACCATCATCGCAGTCAAGGGTCTATTTGCTGGACTAATCGCTCTTCTACTGTCTGGTAAGACCATGATGTCCAGATTTTGTTTACTGATAGAACGTCTTTTTAAAAAAAGACCAAAATTATATAAACATACTATTTTCAACATTGTGGCAACCAAAGAAAATTTCACAGGATTCTTACATGGTATATGGTCTATCATATAATTTGAGAAAGACCATAGCGATGCAAGGATTGTGATGTCTAGTTTGCGATGACGTAGGTTGTGTTCAAAACCTAGTTTTGGTTTCTTTGGAGAAACCATTTTAAGACTAGCCTTCAACATCGTTGCAATCAATGACTCTTTTCTGGACTGAACCAAATTTCGTCAAATGGTATTTTAAGTAATATTTTAGGATAACCACATAAAGTGTTGACTATCCCCGTCATTGCAACCAAATAACCACTATTCGTGAATGAATCTCTGTTTTATCATCATGAAGAAGTAAGACCAAAAATACAGATTAGTTTGAGGTCACATTTCTTTTTTTTAATTATAATATCTATAAAGCATCGAGTGTTATCAATAAAAGTACAGACTTTGACCATTAACGCTGGACTAATTCCTAACTTCACAAGGAAAAACAGACCCTTATTTTACGTCATTTAGCCCAGGTTTTTTTGCTTAAATCTTTGAAAAGGGCAATCAAAAGTCATGGTTTCTTGGATCGTTGCAAAAAATGACTCTCTTCGTATTTCTATCAAATAATCAAATCCATGTATTTCCCATTAGATGTTAAGAAGGGTTCGTGATGGGAAAGTGGTTATGAAAAATATTTAATCATGAATTTTAATGATGATGATATTTTGTTTATTATTTGCCGCTCGAATTTCCAGGAGACATGGACCGTCACATTGAAGAAGTATACAGAGTCCACCAAATCATACAATGGTACTACGTCTAGGTCAGTTTAATACCATTGAAGAGGTGCCTTGTATCACTGACGCACTATCAGCACATTTTTTCAGCACACAATTATCGAACACACTGCATGATAATAATTATTTTTGATAAGATAAGAAGAAGGCAGAATTATATTCACCGTAGGAGATCTCGTTTTCTTGTTATAAAAGGTGCTTGGCCGATCAATGTACAGCTTACTAGAGAAAATGTATTTAAAACCAGTGCACGCGGCCGCGGCGTACCGAATTTCTAGCGTTTTATAACATATTTTTCATGAACACTTTAAGTTTTTCGCTATGCCTAAACAGTAATTATATGAAATTCTTTCGGTAGAAGAAAATCGTAAAGTATGCTCCAAAAATTATTTTAAACGCGTTTTTTCTGTTATTTTTAGTTTTACAAGTTACATGAAAAAAATCCCATTGTTTCTTTAAATGCTATTTAAGACATTTCCCACAGATCAATTTCTTTATTTTGAACGAGTCGTGTTTTACTTAACATTTTCACAATTTTCGCTTACATATTATCATTTGATATTAGCGCGCTACCTCTAACTTTATTTTTGAGAACTTGCAACCAATTTCCAAATTTCTAACATTTCAAAAATTAAATTTTGATTGAAAAGGCTTTCTTTGGTGATGAGATCTGAAAAATCAATTCTTCCCCCGCCTTCCTCTTCCCCATCTCTTTCTCCTCCCCTCTACCATCAATCTCACAATATACCCCAGCTGCAGCTACAGCCATGCAGTCTCACTAGATCCAGGTGGTTTGGGGCAGATCTTGGGACTCTTGTACGGTATTAAAATAAAAAAAAATTAAATTGTGAAAGTTAACTTATTTCAAAAGGTGGAAGTCTAGATTCCAGGTTTCGGTAGTGTGGACCCACGGATCGTGATAAATATTGATGCGTAGACTATACGTTCAATATTTATCACGGTCCGGAATTTCGAACACAAATCAATCGGTCAGTAAGCTAGCCTTCACGTTCAATATATATCACGTAATTTGGTAAATATTGATGGATCACAATAAATATTGTAGCATAGAAATCCGATCCATGTCGATGGATCAATATGGGTCGTGATAAATATTGAGCTAGATAAAACGAAAAGTTTTTTATAGCCAAAAACACTTCGATCAAAAGTAAACGTTGTTGGTCTTGTTCTAAATAACGTATGACAAACTTCAAAATGCTTATCTTACAAACTCCCAGTACACCTACCTATAAAACAGAATGCAAGGAAAAAATTGTTGGTGGTGATGACCGTGAACCGGTTTGAACGCCCGGAGGCAATTTGACAATTTAACCGTTCCGTAGTAGGCAGTAGACAGGTATGTAAGTAACTGTTAAATAGTTTCATTCATTGTTTCGTGTTGGCGTTCATTATCATCAAACTCATCTAGTGCTCGTCTTTATATTAGTCGTGGGTGACCAGTAACCTACAAATATTATCAGAAATCCAAATAATAATGTAAAATTATAATTTTAAGTTATAAGTAATTTTTTTCCCGACCAGATACGTAACTTTTCGATTTTGGGGGCGAGTATGGGTACCGTCACCCCGGGATCAATTCAATGAAGATTTAATGGATAACCATCACCCCTGCCACCCCAAGTGATTCGATACATTTGGTGATTTTGCAAGGGAGCCCGGGTTTGTGTTGTAAGGTTTGTCTAGGTCTTGGCGACGAATTCGTTTGACGTACAGTGGTTGACCACCTACTGACGGGCTGGATTGGGAGAGACTGGTTGAGGGAGACATAACCTAGACCTTTCCAGCCAGATTCTCTCGACCCATCGGCTGGTTCCGCAATGTGAGGGATGAATTCATACGTTCATCACTCCTGGACACCTTAATTCCCAGATTTCTGGAACCCTGATGTGGGTTATTGTTAGAATTGCTTTAATAACAGTGGGGAATTGATTTGGCAATTTAGTAGAAAATAGGAGGTTCTGGGACGTATGCGTGGTAAAACCATGTACGGCCGTACGTTACGTAAGAAGAATGGGGTGCCTGCTTTATTAGTTAGCTAGGTCTGACAAGTAGATATTACGACCAATGTAGTTTGAGGTCATCCAAGAAGACTTGAAATTGCCTTTAATATTTTTTAATCTTTCTTTAGGATAAAGAGGCAAGCATTCCTGGCGAATAACCTGACAATTTTATAATTCCGCCTACTTTCACCTTCACAAGTGGAAAAGGTGACTTCAGTTCTTCATATTTCTTTCATGGTGGGGGTTAGAGGGAGACATCTAGGTCTGCGAGCTAGGGCTAGGGCCTCAGGCATTGCCATGCGGGCATGAATGGAGCGGGCATTCGTTAAACACATGTTTGGTGATCTTCACTGCACCGCATTCACACATCGCCGACTCTTTAAGACCCCATCTATATATCGTACGGGCACAACGGCTATGTGAGCACCTTATCCTTTTGATGGCAGACCAGAGTTTGCAAGGCAATGAGAATCCAGGCTGGTTCAGTGATAAAGAGCTTTGCTAGCAGAGAATTGAACCCGCGATGTAAGAGGTTAAGATGCCATTTACCCGCTCAAAGGGAAGAAGATGGAGAGATATGTAAATTCGAATGTTAGAGAGAGCGCGCTTTTATTAAAACCGATAACATTTAAGCGACAATTGTGAAAATGTTTAATGAACCACGACTCGTTTAAAATAGACCAAAAATCTCGTGGATAACATCTAAAATAGTATTTAAAAAACACTGTGAATTTTTTCATACATATGACTTCTAATATAAGTGAAAAAACGGGCTAGTAATAATTTTTGGAGGATACTTTGCGATTTTTTTTTCTATCGAGGAAATTTCATTTAATTTGCATTTTGGCGTGAGGAACGTCTAGATATTGTCTTCAAAAATAACATTTATTTTTTTAAGGGCTTTATAACTCAAAGTGTTTTAGAAAAATATGGAATAAGTAAATCGGAATAAATTTGGAATGCGGCGGCTTAATCTCTAGTGTGTAAATAAAAACAGTATTGTACCTTACTGCACATGTGAAAACAATCAAGAGTTCTATCTGATTAAATTTGTAAGCAATCAAAATGAATAAATCTCACTTTATTTCGCCGATGAGCTTCCATGACTAATAATGATTCACCCATTTATAAAACCAACTTATCTTCACACTAAGAAAGTTATGTTTGCACATCACAACACCAGTTTGAAAAGCACGATGTAAAACTAACACCGCAAAAATCCACGAAAGATGACTTGTTAGTTTTTTGCACCGCACTTACAAATGCATTTATAATTTATGTTTCATTATTTTACAAGAACATGCACTTTTTATAAACTTTTTAGAGATGGTTTTTCCAAATCTGTGGGTGCCTAACTTTACTCAATGTGAAGTGATATTTTGTACCCATTATTTATCAGGGTTTCGAATAACAGATGATGTCAAACAAATAAAAGTTGTGAATAATTATAATTGAATGTGTTCACTTGTAATTAAATGATTGATTTCCTCGTCTTCACGACTAGCTTAGCCAAATTTTGATGTTGCTTACTTACATAATTAAAAAAAAAATGTATTTTATTAATTCCAGGTGGCACAGTCCTAAAATCCTTCGGCGAGGACAAACAAGACCGAGTGACTACCACCATCCTGGCCTCCCCGATCCAGTCAGAACTGCGGCCCCACCACGAGTACCGCTGGGCGCGCGTGGGCGCCGAGGGCGGACAGGGCCTACCTCCTCAGGGCGGGGGCGGGAATGCTCCGCCTCAAGGCTTCGTTCCGCAGATGCAGCAGGTGATCGACCCCTATGCGGCTTATTCAGGCTACCAGATGAACCCAGTCCAATAATTTAATTAACTCTGCTTATTGAGGCTGATTTTATTGGATTTGTAACGTTCTACGCCAAAATTCGTGGCAGTTATGAATATTCCGAAAAAAAATAATTATTTTGTGGGATTGGGTAAAAGATTATTTCGGTACTTTCCGGATTAAGCTATTTTAAGTGGCTAGATTTGATAGGCAAGTACTTTCTTACAAGTTTGTTCCCATCCGGAATTTCTTTATCATTAAAACATTCCCCAAAAATTGAAGATGCCAGTATTCAACCGGTTCCGGGCGGATAAGACTCGTTTGTCGCATGACATCAAATATTAATACTAAAGCGCAACGTTACAAATTAAATAAAATACCTGAAATTTTGTATTTATTCTCCTAAACTTGTAGTTATTTATTAATAATTTATTTTGTAAAAATCAGTGGAGTGTATTTTCGGAGCAAAAATTAAAAAATTATTGAATTTAAAAAAAAAAACTCTGATTTTTTAACTGATTTTACAATTTTTTTTGTTAGATTTGTGTGCACTTGTTAAGCTTTCATTAATTTATTCGTTGTTATTAAAATAAGTTATATTTATTTATATCTCTACTTTTATGTTTTAGCCAGTAATAAATTATTCAAAAAATGTTTTATGACTAATAAAAGAATTGCTACTGGCAAACGGTTGAATTTTTATTTAATATTTTTTTGATGTTTTTTTAATTTCGAGGTTTCTGGTGGTGGTATTCCATGTATCAAACTATTTTTTTTTATGATAGAAATTTATGAATTACAAAACAGAATTTCAATAAAAAAGAGAGTTTTGTTGACTGTTATTCACTTCACAAGTCTTCAAGAATTTTAAATCATTAAAAGTAAACAACTCCTGTATTGATACGTTTTTAGATTTCTACCGCCAAAAGTTTATTCGTTATTTGTTTTTGGGGTGTTATGCCGTGTTGCGCTATCTCCTTCTTTAGCCAACGTTTCGGACAGCGTTACAGTGTCCATCAACAGGGCAAATGTGTAATTACACAAAGTTGTCCGAAACGTTGGCCAAAAAGGAGGTAGCTCAACACGGCATAACATCCCAAAAACATATATTAAAAAAACTCCTGTATTTGTTTTTCGATGAACGTGTTTTTTGTATAAATCGTAGCTTAAGCTAACAACTAAACAATTAAAAATATTTCAAAGAAAAATTATAACGTTCCAAAATCTTTAAATTTTTCATTCATTATCAAAAATTTCATAATTTGAATTCAATGAGTTCTGGTTTTCTAAACGGTGACCTGACAGTTGATCCTCCGACAGTAACCCCCAAAAAATGATATTTACTATAATTTAATTTTTTTGTGCATTGTTTACCAATTTCAAATGTAAAATCGACTTCAAATACCCATTAATAAGTTGGTATGAATATCAAAGAAATTTGTTAATTTGTGGATTTACTTGTGCGCTGCGTCATTTTTTTTACGAACGCGCTGGTATACACGATTTAAAGAGAAGCAGATTTTTCCTTGATGCATTTGAATGAAAATATGGTGTATACTATTGCTATTTGGCGGTTCATCCTCTCTGCACATTCCTTCGGGGTCACTTAGTTATATTTTGTGTAATTAGGTATTCCTTATTTTCAATTAACCGACTACACATTGCCAGTAAATAAGTACACCAGGGAGCCAATTGTCGGCGCATCAACTAACATCATGGAACCTCACGAAACACTTTTTTGGAATCCGCAATTTTTTACAACATCTTAACAATTTATCTATAATAACGTAATGTTACTTACAGAAAGGAAAAATAAATAAGAATCTAAGGTTCTTTATAAGATATTCCTTGAATTTACTGAGATATTATTTGGTATGAAGAGTTAAGGCAAGAGACACGACGGTACAACTATAGAACAAGAATGAATGCTGAAGATTTTCTCTCAATTCACTGCAATGTATAAAAACCTCAGCACTTTGAAGCGTAATTATCAGATCTGCCTGCCGACCAAAATTCGACGGGAACTTTCTTCCAAACAGCATAAAAAGTTGAAGTTTAATCTTGTTTTATTTTGTCTTTCACCCGAGATCTCTCGGAGGCTTCATTCACAGATGTTGTGCTTTGAAAGTGTTCTGAATCTGAGGCTGAATAAACGTGGAGAATAAAATAAGAATAAAATCTAGTAGACACTGGTGATTGGTTCCTAAGGTGCCTGTGCAAACTGTGCATAGATTGCATAGCATCTATTATGGAAACTTGGTAAAATGTTGCAAGTCCGATTTTTCAAAATAAATAATAGTTTCGTCATCAATAACTTTGAACCCATCATTTTTCTGCACAAGTATTTATCTCGTGCTTTAAGGAAAAATATAATACGTTCCAAAAAAATTAATAATTTTTTACTTACAAATGAATCTTGGATTAAAATACGTCATTTTGAGTTCTGCAATATGCAAGTGTTCTACAAGGGGAAAATTTGAATAAGGAGTGTATAGTAAGATGGCCGGAGTGTAAGGTTCATGACTCGCTATCCGAAGATCGCGGGATCGAATCCCGGTGTGGCAAATAAATTTTATTTGCTTAAGTTGTGTTATTTTCTAATTAATTCACTAAAAATAGTAAAAATTTCAATGGAAGATGCTCTGAAAAATTAGCGTCATTGATCTCTTCGGCACCGGTGCGTAGTCGGGAAACACGCCAAACGCGCCCCCACCATACGTACACGGTTGACATTTGATACATGAGAACGAGTCGTTTTTTCGAATCGTTCTTGAGTTCAACATCTCGGCTCAGCTATGGAACGATTTGCCGGCCTCTGTGTTTCCTCCCTTCTACAACATGGGTCTCTTTAAGACAAATGTTCATTCCTTCCTCTCCTCAGAAAGACCCTCCACACAGCATCCCAGATGACATAGGCCGTGAGGGAAATTATTTTCCTCATGGCCTCCTGTTGTAATATTCTCTCTTTTCCCCTCTTTCATGCTTGATAGCTAAAGAGTTGGAGCTTTCCTAAACCTTTCTTCTGACTGTGATCAAATAATTTACTCTTTTAAGGCTTTCTATATGCGGAGTATGGGGATGGAAAATTCCTCCCCTAATCCACATAAGCCTTCATGAAATTTTCTCCCGACCCCTCCGATAACTATAGGATGCTCCTTTTAATCCCCAGTACTTTACATTTGAATAAAATGTGTACTTAACTTTGTATACGTCTTTTATGACATGAACATAAAATTACACGTATAAATTTTTATAAGTAGACTTCATCATACGTTGTGATTGATTTTTGTTTCATGAAATAGAAATCTAATTATTTTTATTGTTTGTGGTAACCCTGGTTCTAGTGAAGCGTTGAATCGAGAGAGACTGAATTGATTATTTAATTACGAGACTAATTTAATTTTGATTTCCTTTTCCAAACGCGATTGAATGACCTAAACCCCAATATGGAGTCCCTACCCATTTTGTATGGCCTACATATTACCTGCCAGTACCCCAAATTACAAGCAATTTCAAAACAAGTATACAAGACAATGAATCAGTTAGTGATGTTTAGTACAATGTTTACTCCGATCATTTAGTCCACATCCTTCGGCTCCAAGTTTATAAGCTATAAGTTTATAAAATACAATCATGATTTAGTTGGTTAGTACCCCAGTTATTGTACAGTGGACGAATCAGGAACAAACCCTTTTCTGGCATAATCTGGCTCCGTATCCTCCAACAAGTACACCAGGTGATCCCAGTTCAACAAGAATATCCCACAGTCACAGATGCTGTCACTAATTGATACCTACAGTTATCGCGTTTTAGTGACTCCTCACCCTCGTGCGGTACTTTCAAGTCTCCCCAAGAGCCCGATGACCCCCAGATTCCGACTCCTCCTGGGATTTAATTTTTACTGAAGGCGAACCGGTTTCGTCCTCGGTACAATCATATACTCACGGTGTTTTGTGATAACGAGGTTTCCTAGGCCTTTTATCACGTCCAGAAAAAGGTGCAACACGACCTCCAGGCCTTAGGCGTTTAACTTTAAAACGAATTTGCACTATTCAATGGACAATACATAGAAAGATATATATGTAAACATACTTTGGGTGAGGTTTATAATCCACAATGCGACATTATGTACACCGCATTGGGGACCTGAATTTCGTGAAGGAAGTTGTGAGTTTCCAGCCAATGATCAGATATATACTTAATAATATTGGAGTATAACAATAAATAACCAATAAATTAAGATCTTATACTGGTAGTTTGATTTTGGAGAGCTACCGAACTCCAGGATTGATTTGTTTTGTTTTAATGATTTTATTTTAGAGTTCATTAACTCTGTTTCATTTTTCTTTTGAGACCCTTATCATGAAAGGTCAACTCCCATGTTTGACTCGACTTGCAATTATCCCAAAGATTTAAAAGTTTCTTCGACAAAGTTGCTTTCCCGTGATTTATCAACCGTCTAATAGTAAAGTATAGAATATGCTTGAAAACTTACAACTTGATTTTTTTTTTTTTTCCATATAAAGTTTTGAATGTAATTAATTTAATTGGGTACATAAAAGAATTAATCAATCATGCAATTGATTGACTTCATTAATCGACCGACCCTACATTTGGTCGTCCCTGACACTTGTCACGTCCATTGTCTAATATAATAAATAACCGCCCTTCTTTAAATAATCCAAAACATATACAATGTTAAAATATCATTGGTAAAACGTCCCCACTTATGACACCACTAACCCACTAAGCAACGGGTACTTCCCAGTTATGTAGCACGACCTTGTATTTATAGTTGACCCAGTGACATAGTTAATTGTTTGTTTATATAACGCTTCGACCTACTACCCTGGTGAATGAGCATCGGTATGCACTTTTATTTCAACAAGTATGTACTCTCAGTTAAGTAAACACGACCTTGTATTTATAGCTGACCCAGTGACACAGTTAATTGTTTGTTTTTATCCCCCTTCAACATATGATTGCTATAGTTAGGTATTTTATATACCTTCTAAAAATACCTAAGTTACTTGATTTTGGTTCAACTTACGAACATTATAGAAAAGTAGTTTAATTATCTGTTCGGTGGTTCCCGAGCGACCTGATTTCATTTATTTATTCCCCCAAACACGCTAAAATATACACGAGCACGGCTTTCTATACGCCACCTAAGTTGATAGTAAACTACATCTTGATTATCCCATTTCCTCCTGTAAAATTAAGTGTAATAATATTAGATATACATAGATATTAGTTCATAAATACGGTCACATATACACACAAACAAGTAGTCTGTTTTATCCAGAGACGAGCTCTGAAAATCGAGTTGGCACCACCCTGCTCTCCGTCTCTCGCTGGTCATGCTCCTGGAAAATTTTAAAGGAAAACTGACTCACTTTTCTCCGACTTGTTATTCAAAGCTCCACAGGGTATAACACTGCTCTTTGAAAAATCGGAATCCAACCTGAAATCTTCATTACTAAAACAACAATTTCTCATTACTTCGGACGATACAAGGTTTTACCTATCTCAAAACGTGATTAATTTGGTCATTCAATCTTTACATTTATTTATTACTATTAAATTATTTAACTGAATTTATTATATCCGACGATGTTATTATTTTAAGCTATATTAAACGTGATTAATTTGATCGTCCAATTTTTATTATTTATTATTACTTTAAACACTTCAAAGTTTTTAATAACTTATATAAACACTTCACGCCACAATTTATTTTATGTTATTATTTCTGACGACGTTATTATTTTTTAAACTATATCAAACGTGATTAACTTGATCATTCGATTTTTATTTTTTTATTATTACTTAAAACATTTCAAAATTTTTAATAACTTTTTATAAACACCTCTGATGTATAATATTTATAACCCGATAAAAGTATAGTTGATTACGTTATCTAAGGTGCCGTATATTAATTTAGTAATATATAAATTATTCCAATAACGGTTAACTTGATAAATTGAATTTAACGATGTTGTTATTTAGCACTGGATTTAACACGGATAAGTTACTACAATAAACCACCATTGTTTAAACCGGATTGATAAAAAGGCAAATTTTTATTTTAAATTTTTACGCCAAGTTTTAGATCTAAACTTATTTATTCACTGAATTTAAATTTAAATTTTTATAGAATTTCACTGCTTTAAGATAGAGATATTTCAAAGTAAATGAAGCACTTCTTTGAAAATTTTCTAAGTCCTGAAGACACTGAATTTATTATTATCTTTTCAGAAATTTTCTAAGTCCTGAAGACACTGAAGTTATTAGTAAGTATCTTTTCAGATATTTTCTAAGTCCTGGAAAATTAACTGATAAAATCAAAAATACTGACGAAGACAATTCTCGCGACACACTAGGACACTTCAGGATCCTTACCGCACTCGAAAACCGACTGACTAAACAGCTCCTGCAAGGCTTTAAATAGGTCCCTCAGCTCCAAAAGAGCTTAATCGTAATTTCAATGGTCTGAGATAATAAGCTATATCAACTCGAGAATCGGAACATTCAATTCACTACAATGCTAAATCAATAATTAGCCACTACCCATCGGACGCACTCTTCATAAGATAGTTACCAGATCCGAACTTAGAGATTGTACTATAGATCGCCCACTTCTTCCCTTTGTTTCAGAATACAAAATTATTATTCATATGAGACTGTTTTTTTTGTCCCGTTTTCCTTCAATTTGGAAAGTGTCCGTCCGTGACGTACTGAATCTAGATCTCGAATTTGCACAGGCGTTTGCAAAACGCAGATACCGCTACTTTTCCGACTTGATTATGGGATTTCTATAATTATCTCTTTCTCTAGGCACCTACGTTCTCCTTGAATGTATATCCATTACATTTCTAGACCGTATTTACGCTTTTTTTGTCGTTTACACCCACTTCTTTTACTTTTCCACCCAATCTTCACAATTTTCTGTTCCCCAAAGTTTCCTTTATTACTATCTTTGTCTGCTCTCCCCTTCCCAGGGTATTCCTCTTTCCCTTATAACTTTATGATTAGTCAAAGCCTGATCCGAGATGGTATCTTCCTCGCAACGCTCTGATGACACCCCTGATTGCGCAATTTCGCATTTAACACTCGCAATTTTGTTTTCTCTACACATGTTTTCCCACCAAGCCTTTCAACATAAAATCTATCTTACCAGCTACTCGAATTTTATATATAATCTCCGTTTTTCTTTTGCTCACTACCAAAGTCCGACCCTGGAATATCCGTCAATTTTATTGCATCCTCGGGGCCCCGCCTAAAATGCATCTCATTCTTGCAGGAAAAGCCATCAATTTCGTCTAATCGTTATTTACATTTCGAAAATTAAATAAGTCCAAGCAATTAATCATGTTTTATATCTCGGTCGTTAGTTTTAATTGTTTTTTCTTAGAGTAAATAATCCATAAGCCACGTGTATTTCTTGATCACCCTTTAGGGCAATAAAATCTCCTAATTGCCTAAAAACCATGTCAGAAAAATTGTTGTTATAAACACAATAAAGTGCAAGAGCTCGACAACCATTTATCTAAGCTCATTTCAACGTGATCGTTCCTCTGTCCCACTGTACTTTCCTAGCCTTATGTTGCGCAAAATTCCCTTTTTTTTCTCTCGCTAATAAGTAGCTACGTGACATATGATCCCTTGGCCCCAGACGTGGCTGTTAATCCCCTTTTTTTTTGTCTCTAAATGTTTCCGAGATGCTAGATCCTAGACCCTCCTCTCCGAGCAACGATATATTAATTTTAATAGAATTTTATTTTGAAATTCGCCCCTTTTTCTTTTTTTTTCTTTTCACCAGCCTTGTTTTCACAGCTTTAATAATTATGGTCAACTTGCACCCACGCCCCTTCTCGTTCAATTTGTTCATTTCCTTCAGATCAGCGACTGTTAGTCACCACGCACAATATGCTTTGTCTGAAGTGCCTACGGTATAAAGTCATTTTGTTACTACCCTTCCTGGGCTTTTACAAATAGTGCATGGTTATTATTTCGTATTTATTGCACATAACCGAACTGCCTTAATAAAATAATCTATATTTATTCAAAGATAAATTGAAGATATCCACCGACTTGGTATAATCGTTTCCATCCATTAGTATTCTGGGCAATGAGGAATACATATGGTAGTTAGTCCCAAGACTCCTGCACTAATATAAATCCTGACTTCTAGTATTACGAAGTGGAATTCGGAAGCTTATCAATCCAAATAATACCGGACTATCAATTAAATCATTTGTAATTTTATATAAACACTAATTCAGTGAAATTCTTCCGTCATAACTTTTTTTTTTGTGTTCCCTACCCTCATTTCTAATTATATAATTCTTTCATTTACGTAAGTTTGCATTTTTTTATATTTAAAGTTAACATTTCCACTCGTTTTCTATGGTTGTCAACTCCGTAATGCCCTGAATGTTTACATTCAAATTCGAGTCAATGGCCGCAATGCACCGGTTGTTTATCTAAAGTTCATTGCTCTCCATACTTCGTGAGAACATCAGGATCATTAATTAAACGTTTTATTGCCCAGTCCAAAGTCCGAAATCCCTTTGTTCCGGTCCTCGAGTCCGTTATTGGTGTTACTCCCTGATGGGCGTAACCCTATGCCCTATCTCTATCGTCTAATAACTCTTCTTTTGTTTTAAGCAGTCTACATTGCAAGCTTCAAATTTAAACGACAGGTGTCAATATCATACTGATTCCCACTCGAAACGTTCCAAAGTTTTTCTCTTCGTCTGTTAGGGCGACACCTATGAATATTCAAATATAACGCAACCACGTCTTTGACCCCTTAAAAGAAAACATAGAACCCACGTGACCAACGCAGCACTGATGATTCCTTCATTACATCACAGTTCCCTCCTCTGAACTCAATTTGCTGTGGATAACGTTAGTAAATTTTTTTTATTTTTTTTTTTTTTTTTTATTTATTTCTTTATTTATTGATTTATTTATTTATTTTTTTTTTTCGTTAGACACCGAAATTGTGTTCAAATATAGGAAAGCTACCCTCCCTCCTCATTCTGTAATTCTCCTATGTCCCCCTCCTCACAATATACGACTATTGCCCTTCTTCTTCTAACTTCCCTGACGCTTAGATCTCCCTCCCATCCCCTACCGATTTTTTTTTTTTTTTTTTTTTTTTTTTTTTTTTTTCTGATTGTTTACAACCCTTACTTGAACCATTGTTATATTGTTATATTTTCTTATTTATTTTTTTTTTTCGCGTAGACTACTGGATTTTATTCTATTTTATAAAATTTTTTTTTTTTCAAAATTTCTTGCTTTAGATAAGTAAGAAATGAAAGAAAGGAAAAAGGAAAGGACACGCCCCTCGACTCGCGTGTCTAGAGTGGCCTTCTACTCTATTTGACTTAGGCCTCCTGTACAAAGGTTCAAAATAAAGATTGTTTACAATCTCGCGGACCTAATCTGACCGAATGAAAAGCGGGTGGTCTGTTGGTGTGCAATTTGTTATTTAAAATTTTGTAATTTCGATTGTGAAATATGTGTATTCACACGACCTCACCCAGTCCGCCAATCAATGGTATACATTTTCCCTTTTCTTTTATATATATTTTTTTTTTCATAAGAATATACATTTTTTTTTTTTTTTTTTTTTTTTTCTTCTTTATTTTAACCTATTTAACCTTTAATCTATATTCTATAAATCATTCAAACAGGATATCTTAACCTTAACATTTCCCACTATAATATTTGTTTCTTTCAACGTCCTTAACTAACCTTCTTTGCTTTGAGGTTTCCCCCCCCCCTTTTTTTCCCTTTTTTTTTTCTTTCTAAACGAACAATCTTAATAAATTTTATTTAATTTTCATTAGTTTAAACTAGTCCATACCTATCCTTATTTACCGCTTACATGAATCCCGTTAATAGAATCTTGTTTCATAATCCTCATCTCCCGTGTCCCCTTGTTTCCTAGATCTACACATTGTTTTTTTAAAAAATTATTTTTATTTATTTATTTATTTTTTTTTTTCTATCCTATAACATCGCATCCTACCCTAAATTTACCATATCTTCCAATTAAATTTTATGTGTGATATATATATTTTTTTGAAATCCTCCCATTTTTATAGGCTCAAGATCGCGACAAAATTTCCTACTCAATAACATGTGTCATGAAATGCCAAAACCTTTATCTATAATTTTACAATTTAAGTTAAACACATATATTACCCTATCGTATTCGAATATAATTGTCGCTTATTTAGTAATTTTACACACTCAATCCATAAAGACTTTAAGATGACCCACCCCTCGCGAGCAGCAATGACAATACAGCATTAAGCATTTATTTTCCCCAATTTGATCGTAACCTAACACGTTTTCTTTTCGTAATTTCTAAAACATGTGACTATCAAAGCATTAGTGATATCTGTGATCTATTCACTGATTTCCTTTAACTCTAAACTTGGTCGTTGTCTCTCCTCACTTGTATAATATCTGGCTAAATGAATGGCGCTATAGTCCCCTTTTATTTCCCGAGTTTTTGGGTCAACCAGGGTATACGTATTGGAGTAGGGATTCGAAGCTACAACGAAGGGTCCGTCGTAAAGTAGCGCGAATTTCTTGATGTGCTTCTTCAGTAAACTTGACTGCGTAAACTTTCTCAATTTAACCATGGTTCCTATTTCATAATTTACAAGTCTCTTGTTAAGATTATAATATTTTTGTCGGTTTGCAGCACTTTTCTCTAAATTTTTCCGAGCCGTCAGCCTAATTTCTTCTATCGTTTTCGTTGGTTTCTCGCACCCTTGCGTATATTTATCTAAACTATATGTTGGTGACTTTCCGAACGCTATCTCATTTGGTGAAAACCCCGTCGAGCAGTGTATTGAGTTATTATATGTTTGTTCGATTTCCTTTAAAAACACCACCCACCTAGTATGTTTTTCATGACAATAAATACGAAAGATTCTACCTAACTCCTTATTCACGCGTTCGGTTATATTCGGCCCGGGATTTCGCACTGAAGTATGTAGGATCCGTATTCCTAATCTGTTTAAACTATTTTCCCATTTCTTTGATGTAAATTGCGAACCGTTGTCCGTCAACATAGCATTTATTCGTATCACCTTATTAAAATCCTCCACACAGTTTAGCACGGTTTTAGTACTCGCAACCCTCAACTTGTATAATTTGATATATCTGCTAAATGAGTCCTGTATCACAAATATGAATTTTACTCCTCCTATGCCCCTAGGTAACGGTCCATACAAATCCGCCATTACTATCTGACCTATTTCTTGCGTCATTATCGATTTACTCGGTCCTACAGTTGGTCGAATCTCTCGTTTAGCCAACTGACACAAATGACATCCCCTAATTATCCGTTTTACATCTTTACTCATTCCTGGCCAGAAATATCTGTCACCCATAGCTGAACCTGTCTTAAATATTCCCCCGTGCCCAATTTCTAAATGTATCATTTTAATTAATTCTTCGGTTAACTCACGTGGTACCGCCAATAACGTCTTATTTTGCCCTGTGGTGTAATACAAGGTCTTTCCAATTTTCTTATAATTTTTCAAATATCTGCTAACATCTTTTGATGGTGGCCCGCACCTGTGGTCTCGTAAAATCCCCAATATTTCACCCAGAAACGGATCCTGACTTTGTAAGGTAGCTATATTTCCTAAATATTTTCGTATTTGTTGTTTTCCTTTTACAACGAAAGCCGCTATTTCCGGACAAGCATTCTTCTCCTCCTGCACTTTTTTCGCGTCACAAGAATAGCGAGACAAAATATCCGGACCTATATTTTCCTTCCCCTTGACGTACTCCACTGTGAAATCAAATTGATTTAAGTATAATATCCACCTAGTTATTCTACCACTATACATCTTCCAGCTTTTCAAAAACGTTAATGCCTGATGGTCCGTCCTGATAATCAATTTTACTCCCCTTAAATATGTCTCGAATTTATGTAAGGCATATATAATCGCCCATAACTCCTGCTCTGATGTAGTCCATTTTAATTCCGGTCCCCTTAACGCCCTGCTGATAAATCCTATAACGTGGTGATTTCCTTCTTCATCTAATTGGTATAATTCTCCTCCGATTGCAAACCCTGAACTATCTGTTTGTAAATAATATGTGCTATTCGGATCGTGGTGGTGCAATATTACTGACTCTAAAAATAGTGATTTTATCTTTTCAAATGCACGCTGTTCTGTATCTCCCCACTTCCATGTTCGATTTTTCTGCAATAAATCACACAGCGTCCGCGTTGTTTCTCCGTACTTGTTCGCGAATCTGCGATAATAATTACACAGACCGAGGAAAGCTCTAACTTGTTTTACCTTTTTTGGTACCGGAAATTTTTTTATTGCCTCTATCTTTTCTGGGTCCATCTGTACTCCGTAAGGCGTTATAATGTGCCCTAACATTCGCACCTCTGTAAACAGAAACTGACATTTCTCGAGCTTACAAGTCATGTTGGCTGCCCCTAGCCGTTCTAATACCGCGTCCAAATGTTCGAAATGTTCTTCCTGGCTCCCGCACGTGTATATTATCAAGTCGTCTAGGTAGTTTGCACAATACTCTCGCACCCCCGGACCCAAAATTTTATCCATAGCCCTAGAAAAACTCCCGACTGATGTTTTCAATCCTTGTGGCAGTACATTGTAAACATATGATTTTCCGTTATAAACAAACCCTGTATACTTCCTACTCTCTTCGCTCAAAGGTATCTGAAAGTAAGCGCTGCATAAGTCTATTGTAGTTAAGTACCTAACCCCGTGAAACTTTTGTATAATTTCAGATGTTAGAGGTGGCTTTTCTACTTCGGCCTGCATTCTAGTGTTTAAGAATCTAGCATCTAAAAGTATCCTAACGGTTCCATCTTTCTTTAGTGTAAACGTCAAAGGGCTGGAAAATTGGGTGGCTTCGCGGCTAATTATGCCCAATAATTCTAATTCTCTAATCTTTTCGTCAACTTTATCCCGGTATGCGAAAGGCACTGGATAAGACCGCTTAACGAAAGGTGTTTCATCTGTCATCTTTATCTCGTGAGTGTATACGTTTGTTAAGCCCGGCCTATCTTCAAATATATTTTTATGTTTATTTAAAATTTTATTTAAGCCCTCCTTTCCTTTTGGTTCTAAACTAAGTCCGGACACATACTCATTTATCTTATTCTCGAGACAAGTACCACTTATTTTTGGGCCAATTTCAATTACATTTATTTTCCCATTAGTGCAATTTGGATTCTGGTCACTAATATTCCCGATTATATGTGCTACCGATGAATCTACTAGTTCTATGTTTTTCCTCCCGTTTGCCGTTTTGATTTTCAATTTTCTGTTATCCCCGCATTTAAATTCAGCTGCGTACTCATCCAACCAGTTGATACCTAATATTATTGGCCTAATTAATTTCGGTATTATTAAACACGGTGTATTTATGGTCACGTCCTCAAATCGTAGTGGTACCAAGACTAATCTATTAATTCTTTGACTCTTGTTTCCGACAGCTACTTTAACTTGCACGGCGGTCACCGGCATGATAGGGTAAAGTTCCTGATTATTTAAATTATTATCGTAAAATTCCTGACCTACACACGTTATTTGACTACCAGTATCGATTAGACAATGAACTTCGGTGTTATCTATATATGCTTTGGCCTCCGGTAATAGTGGTAAGGTGCTACCCTTTTCTACCTCATTGTATTCCCTGTCTTCAAAAATACTGTTAAAACCCCTGATTTCCCGACTCATTTCCTTTTCATTCATTCCCAATTGACCCCAATCATCCGTTGTTTGTTGAAGTAAGTTAACGCAAGCCTCCACACACATTTCCTCTTCCGATCTCGTTTCTTCCGCTCCGTCCTTACGCCTTCGCACATTCCGTTCAGCTTTTATTGGTACAGTCATCCCTTGGTTATTCTTTCCTAAACCCTTTGAAACATCCCAACCCCATTTCATCATAATCTTCAGTGCTGTGCTGTGCCTCGGCGCCGGTGTCCCTCCTCTTTCCGTTGGAGTCGAATTCATCAGGACCTCTGATTCAACCCACGTCCGTTTCCCGAACCGCTGGCGACGCAAATTTCCTGTCCACTTGACGGTGTTGTCGAGGTTTCTTTGGATGCTGGGCCCGCTTCGGTGCACTTACTGCAGGTTACGTTTTCGGCGGCTCCCTCAATGGCGTGAATTCTCCTTTTCATAGCATGGTATCTGTCACGGTACTTATCCTTTCGGTCGCTCCCTTCACCTTTTCTCTTCTTTAGATTTCGCTCCTCCGGGATGCAAACCATCGTATCTAGCTTCCGAAGAAATTCTGCAGCAACTATTTCGTCTCCCGACTGTCCCGAAAACCAGAGCGTTTGAATTTCCTTTGGAAAGTGTCTCATTATCTCGTCTACTACCCCCAGCGAATTCTCCGTCATTTTTAAAGCCTTTGCTAGTTCCCAATAATTAGCAAAATGAGTTAACATAGATTTGTCCCCTTTTGAGTCATACACCCCTTCCGCAAGACGACGACGCACCTCGTTCTTCTTTAGGTCGCCCCAGTAATTCGCCAAGAAGTCTCGCTCGAAATCTTCCATCGTCTGCCATCTCTTACTATACAACTTCATCCATGTTTTTGCCTCTCCTTTCAAGTTCTCCCGAACGACAACTAATGGGTCTGTACGCTTCACCTTTCGCGTGTATTCCTTCAGGTCTTCTAAGAAGGTGATGGGGTTCTGGTTCCCTCCAGAAAATGACGGTCTCTCTTGCTGCGGTAGCATTTCCACCACTTGAAGTACATTTTTAGGTGCTGATATAGTATCGCCTTCTGCCTCCGCCACCTCCGTTGGTTTCCCTAGATGCTTTTCTATCTCTTGTACTTTGCTGACCAGCGGCGCTAGTGCTGCTTGAATGATGGTTGTTAAATCCCCGACATTCATAGCCGAACTCCCAGCCACATTACTTTCACCAATCGCAGTTACTATGGCCTCCTTTCCCATCCTGCGTTTTCCGACCATTTTTTTTTTCTTTCTTTTTTCTTCAAATTTGTGTATTGCCGGGTTACTAATATATTTTAACTCTTAAATTCAGCGACAATTTTTTTTTCGTTATACACCTATTCTACACTTTATATCTTATCTTTTATACGTTAAATAATGTTATATCCTTAAATGTACGTTTCTCCTTCTTTTGTTCCCTCTTTTTTTTTTTTTTTTCAATTTCGTTTTATTTTTCTTTATTTTTTGTCGTTTCGAATTTTTCTTTTTTTCTTTTCTCTTTTTGGTTTATTTTTTGTTTTCTTCACTTTCCCTGTAACGAATTTCGCCTCATGAATATTTCGGATCTCCTCTCTTTGCAATATTTCGCCTTTATTTTCCCCGGAACCCGTTGAATTGCTTTCTCCGGTTGCTACCATATTTTCAACCCGAAGTTCTAAAGCCCGGGACCGCTTAAAAATCTCGCGTAGGTCCATCTCAGGAGACATTTCACTGCTATCACCCATTACTTCCTTCGAATAACTTTCTCCTTTCCCCGGTTCACTCATCGCAAATTGGTCGTTAATTGAATTTATTTTATTAATTAATTTTATTAATTTTAATTTATTTTGAAGAAAGAATTTATTTTATTTTACTTATTATTTATTACCCCTGCAAGAAATGGCAAAATGAAGTGACGATACCGTTCACAACACATCCATTTATCAAACAATACGTGTTTAAATTTGTTGTCAACAGCAATTTAAATTAAATAAGATTTAATTATTCAGATCACGAAAGGTGAACCGCTTTTAAAACTCTCCTCTATTCTCAACTCTATTGCAAGCCGGAAATATTTTTGAAAGGTTTATTCGAATGATTTATTCTCTAGACAAAATTACACAATAATATATCCGATCGATTACAATATCGTTGTTATGATCCAATCATAACCACGAATCAAATGATCATTTCTAAATTCTTCATAGAGATACCTATCAACTTATCTGTTTGATGACTCAGATAAACATAATCATAACAATGTTCTGTCTATTTTGTAAAGAGATGTCCCCTTCTTTGGTAACCGCGTTTGTTTATTTACAATAAAATTCTTACGACAGCGTTTGTTTACGTTCAACGGTTCAATTATGTTTTGTTTATATTGAGGAGATAAAACACTGTTTTTATCTATTCAAGATTTATCTAATATATATATATTTTTTTTTTCAAGTTATTTATTAAAGCAGGTATTTGAATAACAGCCAACGTTCAATAAAGACACCTGTCCTCACATTATTATCGATTTCAAAGTTAAAATGTTTTGTATTGAATATCATAAAACTTAACTTTTGTACAATGTTATTTACTTATCTCGCGTACATTAATTCATTCAATATAACGAGCTCCAAGGATAGTCCAGCATATCGAAAACCCTATTTATTAATAATTTTTTTTTTTTCAATATCAATGCAAAGTTTTTGCAAAATTCCCCTACTGATTATCATTATTTTATATAATAGACTATGAAGTAGTGGACCTAGGTTACACATATTAATTAACGAAACATGTTGGCATTGTGAACAACTGATAACAAACCCAAATTTTTATTAATTTGAATTTATCAATTTCCGTAGCAATTTTGTATGAAGCGTAACTATTATGCACTCTTTTATGACCTCGCATGTTTATCTAACGTTTAATTGCATCGCGCCCAACCTGTCGTCTTGACTCCGTCCATATGATATTTATTATAAACAACCGTGTTCGTAATGATAACAATGTATTATTAAGGAGATGTAAATTCCCGACCCAATTCTAATATTTATTAAATTCATTTGAGGATTGCGTTTGTTTACATAACGAGGCTGGCGGGATTTGTTTGTTTATAAAATGATGATAACATCGCGTTCTCCGTTTAAGTAACGTTTTTTCACTTTTGTTTAATATTTTGTGTTGTAATTTATGTAGTTTGTATTTCAATAGACACTTCACCACTTGTTTTGAATTAACTTTAATTTTCAATACCAATAGATTTATTTCGGATTATTATAAGTTCACCGTTTGACGTTTTTTTAAAAATTTTTTTTTTTTTTCACATTTTAATTATACACTTAATTTTATTTATTTATTTCAATGAACCAACTCAATCTCCCTCGTTCAAACTGGTATAACTTCAATCTCCTGATCACGGCTGTGCAGTTGTAATATTCTCTCTTTTCCCCTCTTTCATGCTTGATAGCTAAAGAGTTGGAGCTTTCCTAAACCCTTCTTCTGACTGTGATCAAATAATTTACTCTTTTAAGGCTTTCTATATGCGGAGTATGGGGATGGAAAATTCCTCCCCTAATCCACATAAGCCTTCATGAAATTTTCTCCCGACCCCTCCGATAACTATAGGATGCTCCTTTTAATCCCCAGTACTTTACATTTGAATAAAATGTGTACTTAACTTTGTATACGTCTTTTATGACATGAACATAAAATTACACGTATAAATTTTTATAAGTAGACTTCATCATACGTTGTGATTGATTTTTGTTTCATGATATAGAAATCTAATTATTTTTATTGTTTGTGGTAACCCTGGTTCTAGTGAAGCGTTGAATCGAGAGAGACTGAATTGATTATTTAATTACGAGACTAATTTAATTTTGATTTCCTTTTCCAAACGCGATTGAATGACCTAAACCCCAATATGGAGTCCCTACCCATTTTGTATGGCCTACATATTACCTGCCAGTACCCCAAATTACAAGCAATTTCAAAACAAGTATACAAGACAATGAATCAGTTAGTGATGTTTAGTACAATGTTTACTCCGATCATTTAGTCCACATCCTTCGGCTCCAAGTTTATAAGCTATAAGTTTATAAAATACAATCATGATTTAGTTGGTTAGTACCCCAGTTATTGTACAGTGGACGAATCAGGAACAAACCCTTTTCTGGCATAATCTGGCTCCGTATCCTCCAACAAGTACACCAGGTGATCCCAGTTCAACAAGAATATCCCACAGTCACAGATGCTGTCACTAATTGATACCTACAGTTATCGCGTTTTAGTGACTCCTCACCCTCGTGCGGTACTTTCAAGTCTCCCCAAGAGCCCGATGACCCCCAGATTCCGACTCCTCCTGGGATTTAATTTTTACTGAAGGCGAACCGGTTTCGTCCTCGGTACAATCATATACTCACGGTGTTTTGTGATAACGAGGTTTCCTAGGCCTTTTATCACGTCCAGAAAAAGGTGCAACACGACCTCCAGGCCTTAGGCGTTTAACTTTAAAACGAATTTGCACTATTCAATGGACAATACATAGAAAGATATATATGTAAACATACTTTGGGTGAGGTTTATAATCCACAATGCGACATTATGTACACCGCATTGGGGACCTGAATTTCGTGAAGGAAGTTGTGAGTTTCCAGCCAATGATCAGATATATACTTAATAATATTGGAGTATAACAATAAATAACCAATAAATTAAGATCTTATACTGGTAGTTTGATTTTGGAGAGCTACCGAACTCCAGGATTGATTTGTTTTGTTTTAATGATTTTATTTTAGAGTTCATTAACTCTGTTTCATTTTTCTTTTGAGACCCTTATCATGAAAGGTCAACTCCCATGTTTGACTCGACTTGCAATTATCCCAAAGATTTAAAAGTTTCTTCGACAAAGTTGCTTTCCCGTGATTTATCAACCGTCTAATAGTAAAGTATAGAATATGCTTGAAAACTTACAACTTGATTTTTTTTTTTTTCCATATAAAGTTTTGAATGTAATTAATTTAATTGGGTACATAAAAGAATTAATCAATCATGCAATTGATTGACTTCATTAATCGACCGACCCTACATTTGGTCGTCCCTGACACTTGTCACGTCCATTGTCTAATATAATAAATAACCGCCCTTCTTTAAATAATCCAAAACATATACAATGTTAAAATATCATTGGTAAAACGTCCCCACTTATGACACCACTAACCCACTAAGCAACGGGTACTTCCCAGTTATGTAGCACGACCTTGTATTTATAGTTGACCCAGTGACATAGTTAATTGTTTGTTTATATAACGCTTCGACCTACTACCCTGGTGAATGAGCATCGGTATGCACTTTTATTTCAACAAGTATGTACTCTCAGTTAAGTAAACACGACCTTGTATTTATAGCTGACCCAGTGACACAGTTAATTGTTTGTTTTTATCCCCCTTCAACATATGATTGCTATAGTTAGGTATTTTATATACCTTCTAAAAATACCTAAGTTACTTGATTTTGGTTCAACTTACGAACATTATAGAAAAGTAGTTTAATTATCTGTTCGGTGGTTCCCGAGCGACCTGATTTCATTTATTTATTCCCCCAAACACGCTAAAATATACACGAGCACGGCTTTCTATACGCCACCTAAGTTGATAGTAAACTACATCTTGATTATCCCATTTCCTCCTGTAAAATTAAGTGTAATAATATTAGATATACATAGATATTAGTTCATAAATACGGTCACATATACACACAAACAAGTAGTCTGTTTTATCCAGAGACGAGCTCTGAAAATCGAGTTGGCACCACCCTGCTCTCCGTCTCTCGCTGGTCATGCTCCTGGAAAATTTTAAAGGAAAACTGACTCACTTTTCTCCGACTTGTTATTCAAAGCTCCACAGGGTATAACACTGCTCTTTGAAAAATCGGAATCCAACCTGAAATCTTCATTACTAAAACAACAATTTCTCATTACTTCGGACGATACAAGGTTTTACCTATCTCAAAACGTGATTAATTTGGTCATTCAATCTTTACATTTATTTATTACTATTAAATTATTTAACTGAATTTATTATATCCGACGATGTTATTATTTTAAGCTATATTAAACGTGATTAATTTGATCGTCCAATTTTTATTATTTATTATTACTTTAAACACTTCAAAGTTTTTAATAACTTATATAAACACTTCACGCCACAATTTATTTTATGTTATTATTTCTGACGACGTTATTATTTTTTAAACTATATCAAACGTGATTAACTTGATCATTCGATTTTTATTTTTTTATTATTACTTAAAACATTTCAAAATTTTTAATAACTTTTTATAAACACCTCTGATGTATAATATTTATAACCCGATAAAAGTATAGTTGATTACGTTATCTAAGGTGCCGTATATTAATTTAGTAATATATAAATTATTCCAATAACGGTTAACTTGATAAATTGAATTTAACGATGTTGTTATTTAGCACTGGATTTAACACGGATAAGTTACTACAATAAACCACCATTGTTTAAACCGGATTGATAAAAAGGCAAATTTTTATTTTAAATTTTTACGCCAAGTTTTAGATCTAAACTTATTTATTCACTGAATTTAAATTTAAATTTTTATAGAATTTCACTGCTTTAAGATAGAGATATTTCAAAGTAAATGAAGCACTTCTTTGAAAATTTTCTAAGTCCTGAAGACACTGAATTTATTATTATCTTTTCAGAAATTTTCTAAGTCCTGAAGACACTGAAGTTATTAGTAAGTATCTTTTCAGATATTTTCTAAGTCCTGGAAAATTAACTGATAAAATCAAAAATACTGACGAAGACAATTCTCGCGACACACTAGGACACTTCAGGATCCTTACCGCACTCGAAAACCGACTGACTAAACAGCTCCTGCAAGGCTTTAAATAGGTCCCTCAGCTCCAAAAGAGCTTAATCGTAATTTCAATGGTCTGAGATAATAAGCTATATCAACTCGAGAATCGGAACATTCAATTCACTACAATGCTAAATCAATAATTAGCCACTACCCATCGGACGCACTCTTCATAAGATAGTTACCAGATCCGAACTTAGAGATTGTACTATAGATCGCCCACTTCTTCCCTTTGTTTCAGAATACAAAATTATTATTCATATGAGACTGTTTTTTTTGTCCCGTTTTCCTTCAATTTGGAAAGTGTCCGTCCGTGACGTACTGAATCTAGATCTCGAATTTGCACAGGCGTTTGCAAAACGCAGATACCGCTACTTTTCCGACTTGATTATGGGATTTCTATAATTATCTCTTTCTCTAGGCACCTACGTTCTCCTTGAATGTATATCCATTACATTTCTAGACCGTATTTACGCTTTTTTTGTCGTTTACACCCACTTCTTTTACTTTTCCACCCAATCTTCACAATTTTCTGTTCCCCAAAGTTTCCTTTATTACTATCTTTGTCTGCTCTCCCCTTCCCAGGGTATTCCTCTTTCCCTTATAACTTTATGATTAGTCAAAGCCTGATCCGAGATGGTATCTTCCTCGCAACGCTCTGATGACACCCCTGATTGCGCAATTTCGCATTTAACACTCGCAATTTTGTTTTCTCTTCACATGTTTTCCCACCAAGCCTTTCAACATAAAATCTATCTTACCAGCTACTCGAATTTTATATATAATCTCCGTTTTTCTTTTGCTCACTACCAAAGTCCGACCCTGGAATATCCGTCAATTTTATTGCATCCTCGGGGCCCCGCCTAAAATGCATCTCATTCTTGCAGGAAAAGCCATCAATTTCGTCTAATCGTTATTTACATTTCGAAAATTAAATAAGTCCAAGCAATTAATCATGTTTTATATCTCGGTCGTTAGTTTTAATTGTTTTTTCTTAGAGTAAATAATCCATAAGCCACGTGTATTTCTTGATCACCCTTTAGGGCAATAAAATCTCCTAATTGCCTAAAAACCATGTCAGAAAAATTGTTGTTATAAACACAATAAAGTGCAAGAGCTCGACAACCATTTATCTAAGCTCATTTCAACGTGATCGTTCCTCTGTCCCACTGTACTTTCCTAGCCTTATGTTGCGCAAAATTCCCTTTTTTTTCTCTCGCTAATAAGTAGCTACGTGACATATGATCCCTTGGCCCCAGACGTGGCTGTTAATCCCCTTTTTTTTTGTCTCTAAATGTTTCCGAGATGCTAGATCCTAGACCCTCCTCTCCGAGCAACGATATATTAATTTTAATAGAATTTTATTTTGAAATTCGCCCCTTTTTCTTTTTTTTTCTTTTCACCAGCCTTGTTTTCACAGCTTTAATAATTATGGTCAACTTGCACCCACGCCCCTTCTCGTTCAATTTGTTCATTTCCTTCAGATCAGCGACTGTTAGTCACCACGCACAATATGCTTTGTCTGAAGTGCCTACGGTATAAAGTCATTTTGTTACTAAACGCCCCCTTCCTGGGCTTTTACAAATAGTGCATGGTTATTATTTCGTATTTATTGCACATAACCGAACTGCCTTAATAAAATAATCTATATTTATTCAAAGATAAATTGAAGATATCCACCGACTTGGTATAATCGTTTCCATCCATTAGTATTCTGGGCAATGAGGAATACATATGGTAGTTAGTCCCAAGACTCCTGCACTAATATAAATCCTGACTTCTAGTATTACGAAGTGGAATTCGGAAGCTTATCAATCCAAATAATACCGGACTATCAATTAAATCATTTGTAATTTTATATAAACACTAATTCAGTGAAATTCTTCCGTCATAACTTTTTTTTTGTGTTCCCTACCCTCATTTCTAATTATATAATTCTTTCATTTACGTAAGTTTGCATTTTTTTATATTTAAAGTTAACATTTCCACTCGTTTTCTATGGTTGTCAACTCCGTAATGCCCTGAATGTTTACATTCAAATTCGAGTCAATGGCCGCAATGCACCGGTTGTTTATCTAAAGTTCATTGCTCTCCATACTTCGTGAGAACATCAGGATCATTAATTAAACGTTTTATTGCCCAGTCCAAAGTCCGAAATCCCTTTGTTCCGGTCCTCGAGTCCGTTATTGGTGTTACTCCCTGATGGGCGTAACCCTATGCCCTATCTCTATCGTCTAATAACTCTTCTTTTGTTTTAAGCAGTCTACATTGCAAGCTTCAAATTTAAACGACAGGTGTCAATATCATACTGATTCCCACTCGAAACGTTCCAAAGTTTTTCTCTTCGTCTGTTAGGGCGACACCTATGAATATTCAAATATAACGCAACCACGTCTTTGACCCCTTAAAAGAAAACATAGAACCCACGTGACCAACGCAGCACTGATGATTCCTTCATTACATCACACTGTGTGGAGTTAATGTAAAAAAAAAAACATAGTCTCGTTGCCGAGCTACGCCGAAGGTAGATTTGTGGCGTTATTTTAATTTAGGAGCTCCGCAGACGAAACCTAGCTTTCAGCCAGGAAATTTAAAATCCGAGGTACAGTTATAAATAAAGATACGTCAATAAATAGTCAACATGATTTAAAGAACTTAAATCATTCAAGTAGCCTGGTGCCAGTTCTAACAAATAGCGAATGCCTCAGGAGAGGACAAAGGAGTTACAACAATTTGAAAACACTAATCAATAAGTTTTGTGCTGTTCAACTGAGAGAGCAAATAAAAAAAAATATTCGCTCCTACGTGGTCTTCCGTAGACGATGTATTATTTTGCAGTTTACCTGTCTTCATTTACATATTTATTTATTTATTTATTTATTTACTTGAGAGTTTTCAAGGCCCTGTTTGCGTGGGCCTAATTTTCACTATTTCAATTTACAAGGACTGTGACTGCACCGTATGCGATAAAGTGAACCCTACAACTGTTGAGGAAAAGAGAACCATGAGACATTAATTGTTTTTCACTTCCGCGGTCTGTCACTGATTTTGCCACGATTTTTCAGGAGAGAGTCGTGACTGAAGAAGACTTTCGCCTTCAGTACATAAGTCTGGTTCAAATGTTGGTATTTTAGGCGATATTTAAGGCGATTTTCACACCTTTAAATAAAAAAAGTCAATAAAATACATAAATTTGTTATACACCACTTTTATTTTATTCACACTACCGGTTTCGGAAGAACCCTTCCTTCGTCAGGAGCATATTGGGAGCGGCATTAGAGCTGTTCATTGAAAATTTGTCTAGAATGGGACTAAAAGATATATTAATTTGGTTATTCAAAATACTAGAATTATTGTACTGGGTTCTGTAACAAAATGATGTGTTTTATTGTAAATTATGGCGAGCCACAAAGTTAATGCTTTTTACAAATAAATATGAAAAAAATATATCATAAAATATTTTGCGAGGTTGGAAAATTTTTTTCTCAAAATAAAAAAATATTTGGAATCACAAATAAATAAATCTAAAGTCTGTGCACAAATTAAAGAACACCATTTACTATGATTTAAAATGGATTCATGTGGGGTTAAAAATAAAACGAAAAAAATCGTTCTTTATTTTGTGGTGTCTCAATGGAACCAAAGTGAGAAAGTAATTATTTTTTTTATTAATTACGTGGTGGCGCAAAGCATTTTCCAGAGTGGAAGATACTATCAGTATCGCCCTGGTGTAAGACCACCATTCAGAATTGAAACGTTGCTTGAAATGGCTTTAGCCGTGTTTAGTGACCAGATCTGAATAGCCAGGTACTTCCCCACCTTCCTCTTCCCTATCTCCTTCCCCTCACCACTACCTTTAGCCTCACAACATACCCCAATTGGGGATGCCATAGTCTCACTGGCTCCAGACGGGAGCAATTGGGACTCTTGTGCGGTATTAACTGTAAAAAAAAAAAAAATTGCACTGAAGTATGAGGGATGAAAATAGTTCCACCACCAATTAGGAGTTAATCACCAGCCACAGACAGTGGCTGGTGATGACGTTTTTAAAAAAAAATGTTTACAAATATTTACTTTACCAAAAATAGTTTGAAATTTTTAATTTTTTAAACAGTTATCATTGTAAGGGTTTCTCAATCTTATTTGTGCTATTTTTAATTTTTTTTTGTGTGAATACCTTACAAGAGTCCCAGCTGCTCCCGTCTGGAGCCAGTGAGTCAATGGCATCCCCAATTGGCGTATACTGTGAGGCTGAAGGTAGTCAGGAGGAGAAGGAAGTGTTTAACAGGAAGGTGGGGAAGTGCCCGACTAGATCTGGTACCAAACACTGCTGAAACCATTTCAAGCAACGCATTGCTTGAAATGCTTGAAGCGTTACAACGCTTCAATTCTGTCCGTTTATTGATCTATATGAACATATTTTTAAAGCCCTAATATTTTTAACTGGAGTTCCTTATTTCCGTGGTGGACAAGACTCCTCTACTCCTCGCGGTTCTGCGCTGCGTGGAGAGCTGTGGATACCGACCAAAGATATTGAATATCTTTGATACCGACGCTTCAGACGATAGTGATATTTGATCACTTCAGCGCATTGGTGACCCTTTTCTGCTTTTTCTGCTTTCGACTTTGCCTCTTACTTCGAGTTTCTCCAATTGGAATCCTCAGCAACGTGTCCAAAGTATCATTATGTTCGTTGTAGGCAGCCTACCGTGGATGCCTAGCTCTTCAAGGATGGTCCTTTTTGTGCAATTTTTTGTGATACTACATCTTCTTCTATCTGTTTATATAAAAATTAAAATATGTTTGTTTCTGTCTATGTGTGTGAGTACGAATGTTATGCGTTGCTAAACCATTCACCCGATTGCAATGAAACTTTGGGGATTTGATGTGCGCATGCCCGCAATTCTTACCTTATACAATAAAGAGTTCTGGCATCATGAAATTACGCGTTGCTCACAGTTCATCCGATTGGGATGAAACCTTGGGGATTTGATGTGCGCATGCCCGAAATTCTTACTGGTATCGCAAATGCGACACGTGGAGTGGACTGTATCAATATATTAAAAAAAATGTTATGCTTGTGAATACTTGACACAACTATGGGGAATGGTAAACAGATGAATGGGGAAGGAAACTGACTTACCCCTTATGGTTGATGTTCGGCTCAATATTATGGGTCTGAGGGAGCACTAAGTCACTCACTGCACAAGCTTCCATAAAACTGGTCGATGTTATATAAAACTGAGAGAATAATGGTGTTCGTTGCACAGTTTCTTTTAATAGACTTTCTGACATATTGATTTTATTGTTGTACGGTAGGTAATATTGTCATTAAGGACAGGTAATTGTGGTACAAAAGGATGGGTAGAGAAATGGAACAAGGTATATAGATAGGTATACATAGTTGCGTCAACACTTACCTTATACAATAAAGAGTTCTGGCAGCATGAAATTATGCATTGCTAACAGTTCATCCGATTGCGATGAAACTTTGAGGATTTGGTGTGGATGATTTGTATCAAATATCTTCTTTCCGTCCTCGCGAAGGTTTCTGGATTATTACAACCACATGACTATATATTTGAAAAGTTTTTTAATCATTACAAAAAATGTTAAATTAAAATTCAATTTTCGAAAATGTTTAAATAAAGGAATTCATTCTCACCTATGATGCTAACCAAAATCGAAAACTTTAAAGCCTATCAAAATTTATGTTTATTTTAAATAGGTACCAAATTTGATAGAAAATTTGCAACAGGTGGCGCGCGAGCTGTTTGAAAATCTGAATGTACCGGGACTGAATATATTGAAAGCGGGAGAGGGGAACGTGGAGGGAGGTTGGCGGGAAAGGAGAGAAGGTAGGCGGAGTGGGAATGCGTGAGAGGGAGGGGACGCGGGAGAGGAAGAGGAGGTGGAAGGGGAGGTGGAAGGGGAACGGGATGAATGGGAAAGGACACGCAGGAAGAAACAATTTCATTCTTAAGTGGCGTAGCAAGGCACGCCGGGAACTCGCTTGTTTTTAATAAATATGTTTTTTTTTTAATAAAAAGAAGTAAAAATTTCTTGGCTTTCGAAAATCGAGAAAATTGTTTTATTCACTAAACTCATTTGAATCGATCCATTTGTCAAATGTTAGCAATTTTCTTTTGTAATGCAGCACCCAAACATTCCGCACTGAAGGTGCACTTCAAATGATGAGGAGAAAATATCTAATTGGCTATTAATAAATAAAAGTAACACCTAACGGTGAACAATAACGTTTACGGGTTACTCCATTTTCTTTTCGAAGTGTCTCATCATTTGTGCTTTACGCACGATGTCACCAAATAAAATTACAAAACAGCATTTCTTTCTTTTGATCCACTTACATTTTCTGGCGGATGGGCTACATTTGTTTCAATTTAAATTTATGGGTACCTTTAAACCTTCTAATTTATTTTTAATGTGATGAAGTTTTAGGATGATTTAAGACATTGAAATAGTAACTGCTAGAGATATAATCTTTACTTGGATCACTCATAATGATATGAAAAATATTTCAAACATTTTTGCATTTTGAAAAATAGCTTCGAATAGATTTACGTTGGATTAATAACAAGATCTGAATTTTTAGATGTTTTTGTTCATTTTGTTGACGCAGCTATGAATATCTTACTATGGCAAACAGCCATATAATTAACAAAAACTATTTTTAACGTTTGGCAACACCACGACCTACCGATAGGCCGAGTGGACAAAAATCTGCAATTTCATTCTGCTGTTTACTTCCCGACTTCCCGGGTGTTATCAATCTCCCCTAGTGTACCGCGACTTGCTTTAATCTGTATAAAGTTATTGTAAATAAAAAGTGACTGAGTAAATTCGAAGTATATTATTCACACACACATCTCCATACACACGATTGCAGCTCGACAATAGAAAAGGACTAGCTGCCGATCTGAGGAGATCAACATACAGCTCACCATAACAAACAATCCTTTTCTAAATTACTTCATTCATCCAACCTAATTTCCATACCTATCCTCTCTCACAATATGTGCAAATATTACCTCCCTGTGACATCTTCTTATAGATCTCTCAGTTCTTTAATATCGACCATGCTAAAGAAGCCCCTGTGCAGTGATCACCAATTGTGTGTTTGATTTGTGCCTATTGGAGTTACCCGTGCAATTATCACCTTCTATAGTACCTCTTATCCTCGTATGGAAACTTGTACCGTGCTTTATTTCATAAACCCTTGGTGCCGTATTATTGAACCTCAAAATTACGGGATGTGTGAAATCAAGGAAAATCAGATTCCTTTCCAGTGTTCATTGTCACACATATTCCTATAGTTGGGTCATTTTGAATACCCATAATATTATTTATTACAATCAATTGATTCGCAGTTAATCTATCTGCGACTACATATCTTTTGATCATTGAATAATAACATTTTATTTATTTGGAGAGCACCATTTTTATGAAAAATTACTTTAAGATCGTTGAAATCTCTAATTTTCTCTTCTCCCCATTTCGTTGGTCTAACCTTTACCAAATGGGGATGTCTTCTTTGTTCGACTTCCTCTGGGCACTTGCTCGTGTGATTTCAATCAAAAAATAAAAGTATTTCTTCTTAATTGTTTATTAACTGCTGTTTGATCAAAATAATACAAAAATATTGTTACATAAATATTTTTCCATATGGATACTTAAGCTGAAAGCGTATAAAATCATTATAATGAATTTAATATCATGGGTGACCAGTGTCAGCGTCATAATATTAAATAATTTTATATAATATGCTTTTTTAAAAAGGAGAGAGACGAAAACAAATTTTGGAAATCCTCGACCAACATAAGCCTTCTTACATCTTAATTACGAGTACTTTTGTTAAGTTTTTAGATTTTCACGGCCAAAAGTATTTTCGTTATTTGTTTTTGGGGTGTTATGCCGTGTTGGGCTGCCTCCTTTTTTAGCCAACGTTTTGGACAGCGTTACAGCGTCCATCATCAGGGCAGATGTCCGAAACGTTGGCTAAAGAAGGAGGTAGCGCAACACGGCATAACACCTCAAAAACAAATAACGAAAACGAGTACTTTTGTTTGAAGTACGATATCTGCTTTAAATAATATTAAAAACTCTTCACATCATATTATATGTGTAAAAGACATAAACCTGGGTAAGAATCAAGCTGCGATATAGTAATTCTGGAGTAAACTTCAAGTTTCATCTATGGATGGGTACATTATTTAATTATTCCAGCATTTTTCTTGCATTGGGGAGGTGATCTATAAAGTCGAATAAAAACTAGAGCCAATCATAAATCGAAAGATGTAAACTTACTTTCCAGTCTATAATAAAACAGCTGTTCAACCATCATCACTTTTTGCGTTTGGCGGTCACTCGTCTCGTTACGGTGATCTCTGCGGTTTTACAAATACTTAACCGCGAATTCAAAGCTTTAAAATATTTCGGCATTTTGGATTATTGGGAAATCTGCAGCATAATACGTGAACCAAAACATGACCGGCAGTGGTGTAAGATATATCAGATAAGCCTCTATCCGCAAAAGACTCCAAACTGCCCAACCAGTAGGACCATGGCATCCCTAATTGGGAATTTTTTTGGGACTGAGAGGCTAGAAGTGAAAAGAAAGGAAATGAGGAAGTCGACCGTTAGGAAATATATAGCTCTTAAAGCTTTTGAGCACATTTTTTTGTAAGTATGATTTCGATTACTTTACAGCCTGAAATCTGTTTACATCTATAAAAAAGATTCAATATTACAAATATTCAAAGAAAATCCAATAAAAAAATTTAAACATAACTCGTCATTACGGCAAAAATTTAACATCCCAATTCCTCTATTTTCAGTGCAACAAATTTACAATAACTACATTTACAAAGGCATTAAATATTTCAATATGACTATTATATATATATCTCTAAATGACTTATCTGAGATGGTTCTGAGTTGGTTTTATTCCGATTTGTCCGGTCATCAAAAATACTATGCATTTGTAATTTATTTAGCTCTAAAGCCAATCTTTTATTTTCTATTTCAGCGATCAGAGATATTATAAACATTTTTATTCAAAACGTTTTGTGGTTTTTCCAATACTCTCACTTTATTCCAAATACTATTTTACGGTACCCAAACGGATGGAATCTTTTGAATTTGTAGCGTTCCAATTCTTGGCGCGTTTTCCACTGATGTGCTCGTTTTTCTTTTTTATTTTCTGTGCCCGTAGCAAGCTCAGTGAAGATTGGTACGAAATAGCCAGCAATTGTTTTTACCGCATTTAGACCGCGTATTCTTATGGTTATTTTTAAACTTTTTTTAACAGCATGCATCCATGTCTGAAACAAACTCAGATTATATAGTAAAGCTGGGCCGCACTGCTGCTGAAGAATTGAAAAATAGTGGAGTGCGGTATTTTGTCGTAACAATAGTTATTACTTTAAGAAATAGAATAATGAATAGTAAAGTTTCACTTGAGGAAAACGTATCTAATATTTACAGAAAAGTAAAAATTCATTACAGAAACTGAAGATTTCACTCAGATTTTTAGTTTTTTTGTGTTATTTAAAAAAAAAGCTTAGTCTAAATTTTCAAATATATAATATTAATAATTACAGGAAAAATACTTTTTATAGTTGTTGAGTATTATGTTGTCGTATTTTTAAATATTTAAATTCATCTTTATTCATTTCCAACAATTTACTTTTAATTCAACGTTTGCATCACATTTTATCTTAATATTCTACAATGAATTGTTTTATCTACGATTTTGCTAGAAGCAAACGTTTCAACTCGATTTCAAAACTGTTGTTTTAAACGTTCAAAATATCGTAATTCTTCTTTAAATGCCTCACAGCTAGCATCAAAAATCATATCACGCTATTCCTTGTTTGTACGCAGCAACCGATTTACCAGTGATTAAACAGAGGTGTTTTATTCAAAGTTACTGCGCGAACAATCCCCGTTGTTTTGGACAATAAAAGAAGTCGTACATGGATATCGCCTTACAACCGACTCCAGGCCTCCGGAAACGAACAAAGGACCACGCAGTAGGTACCTACGATAAACGGTGTAAGAAAAATGTTAAAACAAAATATATTAATAGAAAACGTATCGATAAATCTAAGCAATAAGTGACGTAAATATTAAAATTGCACTGAATATTAAGAATAATTTGGTTTAATTTTAAAGCATAAACTTGTTATACTATAAAATCAAATTGAAGGCTTTTCACGGAGACATCTCAAAAATATGTAATAATATTTATATAACATTTTCATATTCAGTGAAAACAAGAGATTCCTATACACATTTTTTCTGGTATCTTAAAATTTCTGATAATGAAAATTATGGGTCACCGCACAATGAATTCTAGAAATAAGCCTACAGTGTTCGGACAGGAACTTTGAATGATTTTATAACGATGGTACATAATATATATCGTATTATTTTTCGGTAAAATTTTTAATGAGTACATTGTTAATTAATGTTTAAATTTGCCTTATCATGAGCGAATTTTATTACTGTTGAGTGCTTTTATGATTTAAAGCATTTTTTTTTTCTTATTTTTACAATGATAAAAGTTTCACAATTTTTCAAACAAACAAACGTTTGCAAAATTTCCATCTCTGTCTCGTACGCGACGTGCGAGAAGGAAGATTTTTATGAACTAATTTTCCTCTACCTTATTTACCTCTCTGTGATTACTATGGTTGGTTCTTTAGTTCCTCGTCGAAACGCTATGTTTTTTACGGTGGCTAAAATATGTTTTGAAGTAGGTTTGAAATATATTTAAAAGATATATTGTGTATTGTCGCCTCATTTCATAGTGATACGCATTGCTTCGCGCTGGTTAGAAAACAATTCAAAATCAAAACCCTGCTTGAAAAGGAGCTAGGTATGTTAACCTTTTCCAACCTTTTCCTCCCTCCTGCCTAGACCTCTTTTCGTACAGGCTTACAAACATTTCCCTAAATAGGGGTGCCATAGTTGCACTAAGAGCTTGGTATGACAATAGTATGACTGTTTCTTTAAAAGGGAACGTGTATTTACTGATAAAAATTTTCTATCCTGAATAATGGAAAGCCTCACGGTCGGTGGGTGAAAGGCTTCAAATTAAGATAGCACTCCAACTTTGAACAGATCATTGTTTTATCCAAAGGACTCAGATGTTTTAAGTCCTCCTCGTCGATACACCTTAATTTTATTGAGATCCTATGAACAGTTTTGCATTTTTTCTACAGATTTTCTACGAATATAATTTTTAAAACAATATAAATACTCTTGAGGACTGTGCGTAATAGGCATTGCTTATTTCACCAAATAAATTTATAATATTTATTAATCGCTCAGAGGATTTTTACGCCTAGAATATATACCAAAAATTAGTTTTAATAAGGAGTAATAGCTTGGGGATTTTTCTATAAAATAAATATTGACTATATAAATAAACCTGTATATATAAACAGGCTGAAACACAACCATAATACTCGCTTTAATTTTAATGAAGGACTAATTGAACCTCATCGTACAAATAAAAATGGACAACGAATGTTAAATAACATGATTCCCAGTTGTTTAAGTGTGTTTCCTGCAGAAATTAAAAACTGTGCCCAAAACAAACAATTGGTGAACTTACTGAAGACTTGGCTTATTGAAAGAATTAATGTATTAGCTTACAATCGAAATTTATTCTAAAGATTTTAAAATGCTGATTTATGTTTTCATTAGTTTTCTTTTCTCTAAAATTTGTCTGTAAAATTTTAAAATCTGTAAAATTTTAAATTTTTATTTTATAAAATTTTAAATATGTAACTATCAACTCACTATAATAAGTTTTTAAATGTAAAGAACCCGTTAGACAAACTGCTAAAAAACAGTTTATCGGGACTTTTTGTCTTATACTTGTAAAGCATGTAAAATAAATATTTAAAAAAATAAAAAATACCCACCCATAAAAAAAAAGACAAACAATAAATTATGGAATATAAGAAATCTAATTCCAATCCAAAACAAATTTTTCAATAAGTGCGCACAAGCCTTAGTTTTGGTTCATCTGAAAATGCGAGCGCGGACATTAAGCCCCACTGCTGAGTCACTATTATTTCTATTGTCATTTTTTATTCGCCTCTTTCCGCGAGTACTCGAGATCTGCACTCTTGTTGCTTTTGCCATATTCTGTCAGTACTCTGCAACCATCCGTATATAAGCTACTCCAAGCGCTACACCAAGTACAGTCTTCAGTAGTTAGCATCCAGTTACACGCCTCCAAACAACCAGTGCAATAAACAACAATACAAGATGACTTGGAAGGAACGATTCACCATTGCGACAGCTTCTATCTTCTTCGTGATCCTGCACAGCAGTTCAGGAGCTGCCACAAATGAGCCTTCTTACCAAAATGGATTGGATTCAACTCCTCAACAAGTGACTCCCGGTGGTGAAGTGTTCACGAAACGATATCTGGCCAAAGATTGTGAAAGTAGTTACAGTCCTACATGCATGAAACTGGACATCGTATCCTTCATTGAAAAGTTATCTGAAAGTTCAGACTACAGCATTTTCCCAGGATTATCAGTTGTTAGAGAAGCCAGAGGAAACAAAGTGAAGACTGCTGAAGTAGTGGCCGAACTTGCGAGAAGCTTTCCTAATGATCCTGACAAAAGGCTTGATTCCTTCCTGATGTTCAAGCTGAACTCTTACTTGGACAGCCACGCTCTGAGGATGAAGCTTGTTGATGATGGGGAAGAATCTAA
The DNA here is from genome assembly GCA_936435175.1 of Glyphotaelius pellucidus. Taxonomy (NCBI): domain Eukaryota; kingdom Metazoa; phylum Arthropoda; class Insecta; order Trichoptera; family Limnephilidae; genus Glyphotaelius; species Glyphotaelius pellucidus. Next base: position 4,663,120 of record OW386558.1, read on the forward strand.
AGTCGGTGATGCCAGGAAAGGAGGCGGAGGAGGTGGATTTGGAGGTGGCGGCGGAAAGAAGGGAGGGATGGGAGGACTGATGGCCATGGCTATGATGATGAAAGGTAAAACATTTATTTCAACCCCTAATATTTTTGAGTTTTCATACAATCCAATCTTTAGGTTTTAACTTATCATTGTGTCCAATCAAACTGATATCCTTGTGTTTATTTTAACAAATTTTAAATGATGTGAGACAAATTTTGCTCTCATCCTATACGTCATTGTCGTTTTTTTTCACTTGTACGCTGTTATGTACGGTGTACAGACAAGAAGTTATATCTTTGATGCATTTGAATGAAGATATGTTTTATAAGTTTGTTTTTGGGATACACTTTCTTATGTTTTGTGTAAGTAGGTATACCGTATTTTTCCTAGACCGACCGCATATTGTATAACCGAGGGCCAACTGTCAGGGGATCATTTGAATGGTATAGCCGTGACTATGACATTTTCCGAAGATAAATTCACTGATCAGTCCCTTATGAAAATCCTTTACGAGCTGACAAGAAAGCGTTACAAGTGTCTGCATCCAAGTATAAATTTCACTGCAGATTTTTGTTTGCAAATTTCGTGACGCCGAGCTCACCGTCAGTTTATGGTTGTTGTTAGTTTCAATTAATCTCATCACGATGTTTCAATAATATAATCATCAAAATTCCAATTTGCTTGCATTTACTCGCATTTGAACAGGACTTATTTTAACCATTATGATTCCTGACATTATTTGAAGTAAAAAATGTGAATGAAATTTTCGTCTCCGTTGATTTTTTAAAGTTTTTTCTTCAAAACCAAAAAAAAATTCTTCCACATTCATCTCTGGTCACCCAGCCGGAATAAATGCCCAACCTCCCCATCAGAAATGACACCCGAAACCAAAACTTCAATTGCATTTTTTACTCCAATAATGTCAGAAATCGCTGGTTAAAGTCAAGCACGAACTGTAACACCCTGTATAAAATGAAGTACCTATTCAAAACAAGTGTCTGAATCAAAGTACAAATTTCAATCCAGATTCTTGTTTGCTAATTTCGTGACGCCAGAGCTCACCGTTACTTTATGGATGTAATTAGGTTCAATTACGATACTCATCGTGATGTTTATCATCTCAGTTGCAATTTCACCAGCGATAATACAATATCATGATCCAGTACTCAAAACCATACACATTCGTATACTATCATTATCAGCAGCGCAGGTAACAATAATTACTTCCACTGCGTTAAAGCTCTGCAAAATCATGATTGAACTAATTGCAAAAAACACACTTAAATACCATTAACCGTCGTCTAAATTAGTAATTTTCTTACTCCAGATGTGTCGCGAAGCATTTTAATTGAGATGTTCTTGATGTACAATTTTATGATACGTATAAAAACTCTTCTGATCGACGGATTCATAAGAGATGCAATCAAAACAGTACCACCTATGACACATAAATTTCCCAAGCGGAAATAATGAGTGTAATTTTGCTTCGTATCTGCTCTTGTAAGCCGGCATGCAACTTTTTATTTTTTCACAAGACTTTTCTTTCCCGATTTAATCTCAATTAGTGTGGGTCGCAGGGAGGGACGACATGTTTTTTGCTTTCGATTTTGAGTAAAAAGCAAAAGAAATATTTTGAAAAAATCCTCCACGCTTCCGTGATCAAGGCTAGGCTAGACTAGCGATCGCGCGGTTCAAATACCGGCGTGCGCAATTAAATTTTATTTGACTAATTTTTATTTTATTGAAGAAGAAGATAACACTTTTAAATCTAAATGAAAATATGAAAGAAAACAAGACACAGAAAATCAGAAAAGACAATGGTCGCAACTGGGACTCGAACCCAGACCTCTCAAAGGACAAAGTTTCATATTTTCATTTAGATTTAAAAGTGTTATCTTCTTCTTCAATGATATATTACGTTGATGGGAATAACCTTCAAAAGTTATAAAAAGAGAGTTTTTCTCGTAAAAAATTGAATTTTTATTTTGTTCACAATTAATTAATTAAAAGTAATGTGTAGTATATTTGCGACGTGTTCCAGAGTGAAAGATACTCGCAGTATTGCGCTGGTGTAAGACCACCATTCAGAATTAAAACGTTGCTTGAAATGATTTTAACCATGTTAAGTGACCTCCCTACCTCATTTCTTTCTTATTGCCTTCCTCACTACCTTCAGCGTCACAAAATGTTCCAATCGGGAATGCCAGTTTCACTGGCTCCAGACGGGAGCAGTCGGGACTAAAGTGTACCTACTATTCCTCAACTAAAGGACAAAGTTTTCAAAACATGTTTTTTGCTGCCAAAAGTTCAGTAGTAACATTTTTACAGGAATAACAACATTTAGCTCGATGTAATATAACATTCTTCAAATCCAACAAATACCGAAAATACTGTATGTGTACTCTGTCGATAGCTGCCCGCAATTTTTTTACAATTTTTTTTTATATAAATTCAGAGTCCTCACCGCACGGAAACAATAGGACTATTGCATCGTTAATATCGTGGTAAATTGTGACACCGAAGGCGGAAGGGAAAACAAAAGGAAGTGGTACTATGAGAAATAACTGGCTTTTCAGATCTGATCTCTGAATACGGCTTAATGCATTTCAAGAAATTTTTGTTCTGAATGGCTTTACATTAAAATAGCAGTATCGACCTCTCTATTATTGGTTGTTTTTAGTAAAATTGATCATTGGAAAACCTATCGTTTATCGAACTCGAACCATCAAAAAATTGAAATTATATTTTTCTTCTTTTAATCGTTCTGTATTCAATTCTTACTCCTTAGTAAGGTCTTCTGAATCATAAAAATGAATTCAGATTAATCTCTAAAGAAGACACCTCAAACATTAAAACCCCAATACATTTAATGAATTATCCTATCAAAAGTCTTTTGAGAAAAGGAGGAAATCTGTCCTTGTTCTACCGGTATTTCAATGGAACATGCTCGAAAGAATTTTGTCACACGAGAACAGGCCGTTTCTACGAATCGCTATTCAACGACGATCGGCGTGGTCTAGAGGCAAGGCTCTTGACTCGCAATCCGAAGTTCGCGGGATCGAGTCCCGGCGTGAGCAAATAAATTTTATTTGATTAATTCGTGTTATTTCACAATTAATTCATTTAAAAAAATATGTATCGTATATTTGCAGCATGTTCCACAGTGGGAGATACTCTCAGTATCGCCCTGGTGTAAGACCACCATTGAGAATTGAAATGTTGCTTGAAATGGCTTTAGCCGTGTTTGGTGACCAGATCTGAATAGCAAGGTACTTCCCACCTTCCTCTTTCCCATCTCCTTCCCCTCCCCTCACAGCCTCACAACATACCCCAATTGGGGATGCCATAGTCTCACTTGCTCCAGACGGGAACAGCTGGAACTGTTGTGAGGTATTCGTATAAAAAAAATAAAAAAGGCTGTTTCTACGACTCGCTCTTGAGTTCAACAGCCGGCCTCTATGTTTCATCTACGAGACTCTGCAAGATCTTTGTTCACTTCTTAATTATTTTTTTTCAAAAAGACCCGACCCTCCGCACAGCATCCCCAAATGTAAGGAGTTCATGTTACTTACGAGGAGTTCATGAAATAACAAAATTAAGTAAAAAAAAAAACGGCCACCCTAATGGACAGCTAGTAAAGCTAGTCTTGGGTGGCTGATAATTTTTTGCGAACATTTTTTTTTTCTATTTTCCGCGTTACGCATGAGAATTTGCGTTCTATAGATGAGTTCTTGATCAGGTACAAAATGCTGCGTGGGAAATGTAATTGATTTTCTTCTGTGGTACTACAATGCGTCCCTAATTTGCAATTCAAGTGGAGGAGTGCTAAAGTGCTTTCTGGATAAATGTTGCATTAAGACAAACTTTTATAAACTACTAAAGAGAAACACATAAGCCAAATATGTATATATCCTCGGTGTGCTTTATAACACCATGAACATAGGTAGTATAGTAAAAATAACTCGGCAATGAAGTTTAGAAACAATTGATTTTAGCGCAAAAGTGGGTTCTGTTTATTTTGTAAATACTTTCATAAGAAACATAAAGTTTATCAAGGGAAACTGTGACAGATAATCTTAGCCATAAAATATACGTGTTTTGTTGAAGGGATTCGATAGGAAAAACTTTGATTCAATCAAAACTTATAATTTAGTAGTCATTTTCTTAACTAATTTATAATAAGAATTAATCGAAATAGTCCACTCCGACCCCCTAAACTTGTTTTCAAGATGAAACGTACCTATTATCTTGAAAACGAGGTTAGGGGGACTGCTATTGATGTAATATGCTATCCGGTTTCGCTTGATAGCTTCATCAGGGTGACAATTTTAACTAAAAATACAGTCCCTACGGGTTCATGGGGTGAGGTTTGTCTAGGACTTTGCCCACCTACTGCAGGGCGGTCGGATCGAGAGAGACTCATTGAGTGACCTTTTGACTTCTCCGGATGAACTCTCTCAGCCCATTGCCTTGCACCGCAGTGGGAGGAATGGATTTACATCCGTTACTTCTGGACACACACATTTGCCTCACAATCATTTTTCTTTCCCAGAACTTCCACTAAGTACTTCCTTTTCCTAAAATACTCATCACACATCATCCCCAAAGATATTTTTTTTTTTACTTAGGGCTTTCTGTGGGGAGATAAAAAAATACTAATAAGTGAAACCGGAAGCAAAATTTGAATAAACTGGTGATTTGAAACGATTTGGTTCATTTACCAAAATGAATGAAACGTACCTAGTATCTTTTCGTAAATTGTACCACTTTTAAAACTTAAATATTTTGTACGAATAACAATTATTGTTACATTTAATATTGTGCATTTTTTAGTTACTTTTGGGGTTGTATGCCGTGTTGTGCAACCTTCTTCTTTAGCCAACATCTCGGAGAGCGTTACAATGTCCATCATCAGAGCATATGTGTGATAAGATGAGAATTTTTCGCATGGGTGAAATGATGGGATTCACTTTGTATAATAATTCGAATTAGTGAAAATTCACCCATATTGCTTATTATCGACCAGACCGGTTTTGCCCATTCCATAAATGCTACTTTATGCAGATTTTTTTATTGATTCTTATAAAGATTATAGCTTTCAGAAATATATTTTTTTTTAATTTTAATTAAATTGATCGTCAAACACTTTTTTAAATATTTTTTTCATTCACCGCTTACGACAACAAAACCATATATAAATTTAAGTCATTCCACCAAAATCGAGTATAAACGATTTTTTTTTGTTTGAGCTAAGAAGGCCCTGAGGAAAATAATTTCATTCAGGGCCTGCGTCTACTTTGGAGATGTTGTGTAGGGGATTTTTATGTAGGTCATAACTGGAAAGGTCACACGGTCTCCATCCCGATCCGGCCCGCCACGCAGTAAGTGAGTGGACCACCCGCCGTCAAGACCTAGACAAACTTCACCCCATAAACCCTTATCTAAACAAATCACCCCATAAATCTTATATAATGGAGCCCAGATTGTTGAATTATACTCTAAATTACTTCTCACCAACAGATTGAATACGTAAAGGGGAACCATGATCTACTGGTAGAAATAAGAAAGTGAATTAAATTTTTATATATCAGGGCTACCCAACTGAAAATTTACAATTCTTTACAAAAATGTGAGATAAAAATTTTAATTAATGTAAAAAAAATCATATTTTAATTCATTAATCAGAATTCGAAGGTAAAATTAAGATAGCATATTATTGAAAAGGAAGTCTCCAAACGTAGCGAACCACTTAGGTGACCTACGGCAGAGGTGTTGGTTATCCAATATCCAATTGGTTGGTTCCCAAGGCAGCGGTATCCATACCCGCCTCCCAAATTGAAGTTGATTCAACCATTCAATGATCTCGATTCAACGAGATAGAATACGATCTATATCTGAATAAAAGAAATAATATCTTAACGACGGAAATAAATAAAAAAGACAGTCAAATTTAACCTACATATTTCACAAACATGGCTACAAATGATATTGTAAACCTACTCAATAGTATTTCATTGCCATCGTTTTGTACTTTAAATGGGACAATCGTAATGGGTTTTACTTTCACGTTTAGTGAACAGGTGAATTTCATGGAGATCTGAATCCCATGGAGGACATTTTGTAGTAACTTCGATAGAATTCGTGCTCCAAAAATTGAGTTTCTTCTAAAATTATCTTCGATCGCATATGTACAATAAATTAAATTGCTTTCAATGGGATATGCATTATTTATGAAAAAAATATTAATTGCCGTAGTTAATTTTTTTTTTTTTACATAACTCCAAACAGGAAAATAATTTCCCTCAGGGGCTATGTCATCTGGGATGCTGTATGGAGGGTCTTTTTGAGGAGAGGAAGGAATTAACATTGGTTTTGAAGAGACCCATGTTGTAGGAGGGAGGAAACACAGAAGCCGGCAAATCGTTCCATTACCGAGCTGTTGAACTAAAGAACGAGTCGAAAAAACGACCCGTTCTCATGTGACAAATGTCAACCGTGTACATATGTTGGGCGCGCGTTTGGCGTGTCTCCCGACTTTGCACCGGTACCGAAGGGATCAATGACATGGTAGAACATGGATAGCATTCCCACCCGACGCCTGTGCTCTAAAGATTGCAATCCTTTCGTTAAGGTGGGAGAATCTATCAAACTGACTGGCCGTTTCTGCACAGAGTCGAGGGTATTTTTCAAGTATTTTGGAGCTCCAGACCAGAGGTGGGTGCCAAATTCAACCGTGGGGCACACTTGCGATTCGTACAGGATTAGCAGTTGTGTACTATTAAAGTGTCTGCGGGCCCAGTTTTTGAGAGGCTTACTTTTAACTAATTAATCCGGCATAGTTTTGTATATTCAGAATTTTTATTTTAACATAAGAAAACTTGTTTGGAAAATATTGTAAAGGCCTAAGCCTGTAAGATTAGAACGTATTGCACGCTGAAATTTAAAAACATGGGTTGCCAGAACTATCCGGCTCGAAAGACCATAATTTGAATCAAATTATGTGAGCCTGGGGTGTACAAATACGCTGGGCATCCTAAAAATTGACCAATGATTTTGTTTTTGCGGATTCAAAAATATGTAAAAAAATTTGGTTGTCTGTAAAGTCGGTTTACGGACGATAATTTTACGTGATAACGACATACAATAACGATGGAGTGGAAGAGAGATAGATGCGTCAAAAGCCGAACGCTTGTTCCACGTTCTCGCTTGTACGCTCGCCTCAGGCGGAACGTGTGCATACAGCCAGTGTTCATGATACGACCCCAGCAAATTTCACAGAGAATCAAAATCACAATGACATGGCAGTTAGCGTTTTATCGTGTCACGATAATATTTTGAAAAATTCACATTTTGTGTTGAAAAGGACACTTCAACGCCATCTGTGGCCCAGTTGTCGTTATTCCGCAGTTTTCCAGCACAATATATTTTAATGTCTCAGAAAGATCAAACAACCATTTTGCTGATATAAATATTTTTTTGATTTATTATCGAGATAAAAAAAAAATATAATGATGCCTTAGTTATTTATTTATTCAACCCCTAAAGGCTCGATTACACAGAGCGAGTTTACAAGCTACTGGCCGGTAAGTTAAAAAGCCGGTGAATCGGTGAGTGAGATTGTCATGATGACACACAAAACTGTCTACTCGCTTAGTAGCGACAGTAGCAGCTAAAATAACGACTCTCGTGCAAACCAATTCGGTCGACATTTTGTAAAAAAACTTGAGCTCGCTGCTAGCGACACACGCTAGCCAATAACGGCTACCGCCCGAAATAATTATGACAGACGAAATCAGCTGTTGGTGGGTCGCATCTTTAGGCAAACTTTTTGTAGATTGTCCACAATCTGCTAGTTAGCAAGTAAAACGATGACACTAAGCGAGTTTACTAACAGATAGTGAATTTTCTAGATAGTAGCTTGTAAACTCGCTCAATGTTATCGAGGCTTTAGACGAGTAACATCTATTAAAACATATTTCAAAGTATTTGCCAACAACAACAAAGTATTTAACAAAAATTATTAGCTTCAAGTACAGCAAAACGAGCTTATTTTACTTTTATTTAAATGTTACCACTCTCAGTAAAATGTTCATTCACTTAAAGTAAAAAAATTGTCATTTGTTCACGACACGTAATATTTCATTCATGATAATCGTAGAATAAGGAACTCCAGTGAAAAATATTATGGCTTTAAAAAAATATGTTCATATAGACCAATATACGCTGATTCTGAATATATAAGTTTTATTACATAATATTTAAAGTAGAGTTTTTAAAAAAAATATTAAAAAGTCCATTTTAAAACGTGTCATTAAAACACCCTATTGCTGGATTTTGGCGGCGTAACGTCACCGCGCCGCGTCACCTGGGTCAAAGTTGTATAGAAATCAATAGAAATGTAGACGCAAGCCGTTCGGCATTCCGTGTTATTGGTTTATAGAGAATTGGACATAAAATAGTTTTTGTTTTTAATGAAACATTATTTAGGCCTAAATAATTCAGTATCAAAAATAAAGTATCTCTATTAGTTTATCTATATTATTTAAAATATGCAAAAGCTTTAACTGTACAAAAAACGATCGTATTGCCCAGTAATGTCTACGAAAATTCTCCAATGCTGAAATTCAAAATGGCGGGAGTCGAACAGCTGATTCCAGTTCCATACAAAATTCATACTTCGGTTAGTCATGATGACGTCACACTAGATTCGGTGGTTTTCGGGGGATCTTGAAAAATTAAAACTTTGACATTTATTTTAACTATTAAAACTAACTATAAAAATAAAAATAAATATGCAGTTATTTAAGTAAGAAGGTCATTATTATTCATAAAAAAAAATTTTAAAAATTGGACTGGAATTCTCTATTATGTCAATTTCTACTCATGAAAAAATCCATCTTTACATTGTTAAGTCCCGTGTAATGTACTTCCGAGACAATTCAAGTGGAAAAGAAAGATAGTATAATAATAATATAATGGAAATCATTTATTTACACACGAACAAGATCATGACAATCTCCAGCCGTGACCGCATTTGAGGCCTGTGAATGAATTCGTTCTAATTTATTTATTTACCTATATAAATATACATGACACGCAGCGAATTGCAAAAGTACTAGAAACCACAATCATAGATTTTAATATTAATGGAAAAAAGGCTGATTGTTTTGAAGTCAGATTTTCGCACTGTCATTCAAAATCGCTTTTGAGTAAAACCACCATTCTAACTTGAGAAGTTGCTCCAATATTCATGACCATATCAAATTGTTAAGATGGTATAGGAATCATTTATTGGATAACTAACACCTCTGTTTTGGTCAACCCAAGTGGTTCGTTGCGTTTGAGTCGTGACCCGGGTTCATGGGTTGAGGTTTGTTTTGATCTTGACGTCGGATGCGTTTGTCCACCTACTGCATGGCGGGCCGGATCTGGAGAGAGTGACTAAGGGTAACTTAACCTAGACCTAGACCTGACTCTCTCGACACATTGCCTTGCCCCGCAGTTGGAGTGATTGATTCATACGTCCGTCACTCGTGGATACATTGACCCCCAGACTCCTCTTCACCCCTCATACGTTTTTCCTTCCTAGAACTTCATTTCCCTAAAAAGACCCTCCACACAACATCCCCAAAGACGAGTGTATTCCTCATTTTTCTCCTCCAAAACTGGTCCGATTTTTAAGATTTTTTTACTAACTGCATTAAAAGTAAATACTAGTAAGTTTTGCTTTTTTTAAAATTCGTAGTATAGTTTGTATAGTGATCGTCTGTTGATGGCTTTCAAACCGGGCAAATTTAATGATTTTGGAGGGTCCTGGCTTCTTTATGAAGTAATTTCTCAGAAAAAGCAAAACGTACCGACATGCTACATTATATTAAAAAAAACTATTTGCAGTATGTTATAAAACAATTTGTTAAAATCCTGAGTGGAAATAGGGGTATACGTTTGTGTGCCGGATGGTTTACTCTTAAGATGTGTGATGTACAATGATTACCAGTATTGTATTTTGCTGCTTTGATAACGTACTAATCATCAATTTTAAATTATGCCTGCATTGTGTGATTTATGTTTTTGCATTAACAGCGTCAGTATGTTTTATATTTTAATCTTCTCAATTAAAAATGATAAATGATAGTATCACATTTTTATTTAACAATAAAGAGCTGGAATTTGAAACAAAATTAGCAGGTGCCATTCTTGTAGAACTATTGAAAATGACATTTTTATGTTTGTACTACATCTTTTTAAAAATACATACGGCAACCCGCCATTTTTGACTTCCGCCTTTGCGTATTGCCTGTCTCCGGCTATCTTCCTTACAAAACAGCACCTAATCTTTATTATAACATATTTACAGGAACACTTGGAGCTTTGGGAATGGGTGCCTTAGCCTTGCTCGCCGGCAAAGCTCTGATGACCGCCCTGATGTCCCTGATGCTCTCTGCAATCATCGGTCTCAAATCGCTGACTTCAGGAGGTCACAAGTCCACCACCTATGAGATCGTCACCAAGCCAGTGTACTCCCATTCCAACACCCATTCATCAAGCCACGAAGATGTCCATGGCGGAGGAGGTGGCGGCGGTGGACACTCGGGATATGGTCATTCTGGCTACGGGAGAGCAATGAACATAGATTTGCCAAAGCATCTGAAGGAAGAATAACAAGTACAAGTTTTAGAAGAATTAGAAGAACTCGCAGTATTATAACGGTCTGTTAGAATGTTGATTACTTAGTCTGTCATTGACTTTAACCAATATTTGATTTTATTTTCTCTATATTTTTGGGTGTCTTTTCTCGGTCAAATGAGCTGATACGTACCATTATGAAAACACTGACAATGAAATTGTCAAAATACTTTCACATTATCATTTGAAACTTTCTTTCTTTGTGTTCTTAGTACACTTTTCATTTTTCTAACAATATTCGCTCTTTAATTTTGTTTATTCTGCCTACTTATATTATTATTTAATCTCCGTTTTCTTATGACGGAGTGTTATTGCTTTTTTAATTTAATTTATAATATTATTTGATATTTTTTTTTGTTTTCTTCTAAATGACAGCTATTAATATAATCAACATTCAATGGATGACTTAATTTATTATTATCTTTATTGAAGTGAATCAATCGTGGCTGTTTTATTTATTTTAATATTAAAAACCAAAATATTCAAGTTCCACTATTTTATACCTATCTACGTAAAAATAAATTATTGTAGTATTAATAAAAAGTTATAAAATAATTTACTAGAATAATATTAATATTTACTGTTACAAATCTATTATTTTCCATTTTTACTTTTTTATGTTACCTTTGTTTTTTTTATCGTTAGCGGAAATGCAACGATGTTATTCACATTTATTTCTACATTATTTTCTTATAACTATTCATATTTTATTTTCATTTTTTGTGGATAAGTATGTACCTATATTGTTTTCTTTCTTAATTTGTTTTGTAAAAAATTCTTAGTTTTTATTTGTTTTAACCTATTTATGTTTTTGTCTAGTCTTATTTTTAATGTGTTTTTATTTTTTTTTGTTTTCTTGTTCTCTTGTTTCTTGTTTGATTATTTTTGATTTTTGTTTTTATTTTTTTTTTATAATTTTTTGTTTTGTTTTATCATTTCACTGCCTGGTTGTGTTTTTTGTGTATATTTATGAGCTAAGTAACAGTTTTTAATAAATTATTCTGAAAATTATATAAGTAATTTTATTTCCTTTAGGTTGAACCCACCTGAGAGTGAACCTAAAAAAATATGAAATTGCCAAATTAATGACATCTCAAACATTAAGATCATAAAACGAATGAGCTGTGTTTTAAAAATGAATTCCCAGATCATGAAAAACTGACAATTTTTAAAATTATTTCTACTACTTTCATTGTAAACTAGAAATGTTGTGTATTGCTAGACAGATGGTAGACAGATAATTGAACTTGTTGAAAACGCTTGGTGCCTTGTAAAATTGAATAAATAAAATGAAATCATCAAAAGTTTGAAAACGTGGACCATCTCATGTTTTCAAGACGGATTAACGAAACTAATATTTTTCAATTTTTTGCAACCGATTTTTTTCAGTTTTTTCTTTGGCAAATCAAGTAATATCCAGCATATTTTCAAAGGGGTTGCAACTATCTCATATACTCCGTATGCCACGCTCATACCGCGATAGGTCAGCAAAAATGTTTTTGACATTTTTTTTCATGATGAAATGTCATGATAAATACTTTTTTTTTGTTAAGTACACCTTACAATAATTATTTTTAATTTACCCAAGCGCTTTCTGCTGTTAGATAATTAACGATGATTTTGAATTGTCAGACTTGATAGATCAATGGCTGAGCTGGCATGGCTCTTATTTCACGTCCATGCGTTGTGAGTTCAATTCCTCGACTGACTAAATCCTCTATCACGACACAATCAACGTTTTTCGCTTACTGTGATTGTAGTATGTTCAAATGTTGTCAGGTTATTCATAATCCGGGAAAAATTAACACTCTTTCATATGTTTATCGTAAACGTCTCTGAGATTTTATCCAAACAAGTGCATTACGACTGTCAAAAGTAAAGTCATGATTACCAAAGACATTTTTTTTTTAGAAAAAAAGTAAAGTCATGATTACCAAAGACACTTTGTAGGGAGAACTGCTTTGTTTAAAAAAAATGCTCTCAGTTTGACGAGCAACGTGTCCATATATATAATATATCTTAAAATGCGTTGGAGGCAGAAAGTTGAAAGCCTGGAGGCAGAAAGTTGAGGATGCTTAGCACTTCCCATGGAATCACGAAAATTTTTCTCCAGCACTGCTGTTTGAGGTCGTCTGTGCGCTTTCTTTCGATGGCTCTTAGTGTCCATGTTTTCACACAGGACAGAAATATGGGGAAAATCAATGCCCGGAGGAGTGTGCTTCTGTCATTCCATATCTTCCATATTTCCATGTACTCCATATCTAGACTCCTTCAACGGAAGCAATCTAGAGGGAGACTATATTTTTATGCATAAAAGTTTCATCGGTGTTATCTTCCGAACAGGCCCTCCATTGATATGCTTGGTGTAACTCTAAGGACGGGTTGTTTCAAAAAATTTGATGGATTCATCAAATATTTGAAGTTAATTTTCACGTTTTGTGTAAGTTCTATTCAAATTCTGTGATTATTTCAGTATTGTGAAGCAACTGTCCTTTAACAATATAATAACAGAACTTGAAAAGAACTTACACAGAACGTGAAAATCAACTTCAAATATTTGATGAATCCATCAAATTTTTTGAAACAACACATCCTAAGTGACCAGCTCAGTTATGGGGGCTCCATCGAAGCAAGAGTTAAGTTAGCCTCTCAGAAACTGGGCGTACTGTACAGGGCCCGCAGATACTTTAATAATACACAACTGCTAACCCTGTACAAATCGCAAGTGCCCCCCACGGATGCATTGGGCAGCCACCTCTGGTCTGGAGCCCCAAAATACCGAAAAAAACCCTCGACTCTGTGCAGAAACGGGCGGTCCGTTTGATAGATTCTCCTAACTTAACAAACGGATTGCAATCTTTCGAGCACAGGCGTCAGGTGGAAATGCTGTCTTTCTTCTACCGGTGTTACAATGGAAGATGCTTCGAGGAACTAGCGTCATTGATCCCCTCAGCACCGGTGTACAGTCGGGAAACGGGCAAACACGCGCCCAACTTTTAAACACGGTTGATATTAGTCACATGAGAACGGGTCGTTTCTACGACTCGCTCCTACAACACTTCACTCCTTCCTCTCCTCAAAAACACCCTCCAAACAGCATCTTCAAAGATGACATAGGCCCTGAGGGAAATTATTCTCCTGTGTGGAGTTTATGTAAAAAAAAAAATCTTTAGCGTTTTACTCATGGCGTCTTTTGTCATACAAATTCTCTTTTTCACTTCTGTTTCACAACCTCTTTCAACACTTTTAGACGAGCCTAGCTATATAAATTAACACCTGACAGCATTACTCGGGTGACATTGTTGATTTTATATTTTTGTCATCAAATTAAGCCTCTTTTAACGCTAAAATTAGGGGCAATGTTACTAATATTTCTTCGAAACTTGTTCCACGAGCAGTAACCGGTGCGCACTTTGCGTGGACCTCGATTTTATTTGATTAATTTTTCATAATAAATTTATTTATTTATACACGCCTTGAAAGCTTTTACAGTATCACATTATTATAGATACATATGTTATTCAGGAGTATAAGTGTAAGCATGTAGTATATAACAATATAAACTGTACATTAAGGATACAAGTAGGTTCAATATGTAGGTATGAAGTTTCATTATCATGAAAATTGTACAAAGGAGTTAATAAGTTTACATAGTATAATAATGGTAAAACAGAAGAGTGCTTAAGGTACTTTAAAAGTAGTTATTGAGGATTGCGTAGGTATTTACTATGTTGATTTTATTATTAACTTGATCATGAATAGTTTGTTCTAAAGCAAGTTTTAAAGAATATAGCAAAATTAACGGAGCGATAAATAGTATCTACACAGAAATTTTTTTTTAAAAAATACATAAGTGCATTATCATGAAAAGTTATACAAATGAGATCAACAAGTTTATAACATGATAGTAAAAAAGTACAAAAAAGTACAGATAATGGTACAAAAAGTACAAGATAATATTAGTACAAAAGAGAGAGAGTACAAAAAAGTAAGTACTAAGGTAATCTATGTATTTAAAATAATATATAGTATATTTGCGGCCCGTTCCAGAGTGGAAGATATTCTCAATAACGCCCTGGTGCAAGACCACCATTCAAAATTGAACAATTGCTTGAATTGGCTTTAGCCGTGTTTAGTGACCAGACCTAAATAGCCTGGTACTTACCCCACTTTCTCTTCCCCAACTCCTTCCACCCGCACTACCTTCAGTCTCACCACATACCCCAATTTAGGCCATCTCACTGGCCCCATACGGGACTCTTGTGAGGTATTCACATACAAAAAACCGGATTTTTTCGAAGTAAAAAGACACAATTTTTTTTAATAGTTCTCTTTGTGCCCCGAAGAAATGCCAAATTTGTATCTAAAATCTTAAAAAATTCAATTCTTTAACGTCCCATATTTTATAATTTAAAACACAACCCCGAGATATTTTCTTCACCTACCTTTTGACTAAAAAATAAAGATTTTTCAGTATGGTTGAGTATTTTGACCTCGAATCCAAATTTCTTGTTTAAGACGATTTTTCGGTTCAATCCAAACTTGTAACTTTCCAAACTTTAGTACAATGTGTTTTCTGTTTATTTATTTATTTTTTATTTTTTAAATAACTAAAAAAAAAAATTAAAAATACGTATGTTTTTTCCAAATTTTTATTTTATTTTTATAATAGCTGAAAAAAAAACCTTTTCGCTTATTCTACCAATGTAATACTAACTCTTATACTATCTTTATATTTTATGTTTTTTAAGTCTATTTTATACTTTGATTACTTGGAAATATAGTATTTTGTTTTAATATTACCCACACTCAGGCAGTGCCTTAGTGGGTTTTCATTTCTTGTTCATAATATTTGTTAATATATATTATGTTATTATATGTATACTATGTGTTATTATAAATTATATGTACAAAGAAATGAGAATAAATAAAATTTAAAAAAAAATAAAATCATTAGAATTAATTTTATTTGAAATATTTTATGGAACACAGCAGTACAAAATAAATCAAATATACTGAAAATAAAAATTATGTATCTCGGTTTCGGAATCACATTTGTAGGTTACTAGGTAGATACAATATTCAACAAGTTTCACTTTCAAACATTTTAGCAAGTAATTATTCTTAAAGAACAATATTTATGTAAAAATTTATCATCAGGTCATAATTATTTTTACAAACTGCAGCATGACTTGAAAGAGAAAGAAATATAACTTTTAACAGATCGTAACAGATGGCGCTAATGAAATATTTTTGTATGACGACTATTCATTAATTATTTTTCTATTACCCTAATACTTTGCTTAAAGTTTTTTTTTTATATAGATATCTTTATTGAAATAAATTTGTAACATTTTATATCTAAAAAAAGTACATGTTCAGTTCAATAACCAAACGACACTACAATGTTCCTACACTACGCACCACATCAGCTCAAAGACATTTCATGTACCTAGCTCCTAAACCTTCTCCCCGAGAACCTAAAATCCGAAACCCAACCCCATATCTTTAAAAAAAAATTATCAAAATGGATCCTTACATTCAGTAACGATGATGAGTAAAAATTTGCTATTTTAATTGAATTGTAATATAATTGATACAACTTGTAACATAAATTAATTTAATGTGTTAATTAAATTACTAACTTAATTTGTTACTAAATATGTTACTTAAACTACTTGAATGAATTGCATAAGTTAATAGCTGTACACTGTACCTACACAATCTGTAAACTTCATCCGCCATAACACAGGGACATCCCTAGCATGGCGGATGAATTAACACAATTTTTTGTTCATTGTATAAACTTCTTTTAATAAATAAATAAATAAATAAATAAAGTTTTAACAGTATACATTATAAATGATCTAAATGCAAAAAGTACAAAAAAATATATACATGTGTACAGTAGATAATATGTATAGAACAAAGATTTATAGTATTAGGTTTAGGTTTCTCTTCCAGTGATATAGAGAGATATACGAAGAGGTTTATTTTACAAACTATCCACAAGCCTAGATTACATTACCAATCGGTTATTTCAACTAAGACTTTTTTTCATTATCATCAAATAAAAGAATGTTTTTTTGCTTAGAGACTTTCATTAGTTTTTTTACTCGCAAAATTTCTAATAAATCTGACTTACAAAAGTAAAAGTGAATCTTATTATGACTAGACGCAATAAGAGTTAATTAGCAAACACATCACTGAAAAGTACACTGGAAATTTGATTTTCGTTTCTAATAAAAAATTACTATTTTTTTTATCTATGGGTTTATTCTAGACGTTGGTATATTTAAAAATAAGTATTTTTGCACATCATTCAAGATTGCAAAATTCTTTCAATTTTGCCTTGAAGCAAGAACACCATTTAGAATCGTGGCTATAAATGGCTTTAGTAATGTGTGTAATTGGGATACTTTGTGAGCTTGGAACCAAAAATGGTTGTGAAGGGTAGAGGTGAGAAGAGGAAGGTAAAGAATTTTCAGATCTGGTCACCAAATACATCAAAAATAATTTTAAGCAACGTTTGTATTACAAACTCACATACTGTATACGTATGGGCATACTCTACAGGGCCCGCAGATACTTTAATATTACACAACTGCTAACCCAGTACAAATTGCAAGTGCGCCCCGCGGTTGAATTTGGCAGCCACCTCTGGTCTGGAGCCCCAAAATACCTAAAAAAAAACCTCGAATCTGTGCAGAAACAGGCGATCCGTTTGGTAGATTCTCCTAACTTAACAAACGGATTGCAATCCTTAGAGCGCATGCGTCAGGTGGGAATGCTGTCCTTGATCTACCGGTATTACAATGGAAGATGCTCCGAGGAACTAGCATCATTGATCCCCTCGGCACCGGTGCATAGTCGGGAAACACGCGAAACACGCGCCCAACATTTGTACACGGTTGACATTAATCACATGAGAACGGGTCGTCTCTACGACTCGTTCTTGGGTTCAACAACTCGGCTGTGGAACGATTTGCCGGCCTCTGTGTTTCCTCCCTCCTACAACATGGGTTTCTTCAAGACCCATGTTCACTCCTTCCTTTCCTAAAAATACCCTCCACACGGCATCTTCAAAGATGACATAAGCCTTGACGAAATGATTTTCCTCAGGGCCTCCTGTGTGGAGTTAATGTAAAAAAAAATAAACAAAACAAACGGCGGTCTTTCGCAAGGGCGATACTGAAAGGATCTATCTGAATTTTCTGAAATTGCAATTACTCGTAGCTAGTTTTAAATTGTTAAAAGAAGCACAAAAAATATCTTTGCCGGAATATAATTTTGTCTAAACCTCAGCTTTAATAATACCGCATTTAAAAAATCACGTCTTACACTCACTGGTTCCGGACAGTTTAATTCTTTGCGTTAGCATCGCATAAATAAACAAAAAAACATTCACTTTTGCTTCTTGTTCCTAAATCCGAGAGTGAGAAACTAAACGTGCCTTTACCAACAAAAGATTTACCATTGTCTAAAACTCTCACAAAAATAATAATTTTTACTGCCTCCAATAACCAGATGGTAAAATTTATTATTGTGATTATCGTTACCAATTCCTATCGATATTCGATACAACTAGTGAAGTGCACTTCCTCTTTTTTTTATAAGTAGAAAAGTAGTTTTACGGGCGCAGCGGCGTGAGGTGATGTCTAAAGGTAGATAAATTATTACATACATTATTGTCAGCCATTCTCTCCGCTACACCCAAATTCAGTTGTTCTCAAAGAAGGTTACCTGCTTGACACCTGCTTTAAATAGTTTATTTTGGTCATTCAGTCAAAGATGTTTGTTTGTTGGGATCGGCTCGGAAACCATAACAAATTACCGATACTTTGTTATTTTTAATTTTAAAGTGAAACTTATTAGTGATTTGAAATTCGGGTGAAACGGAAGTGCGTCACAATTTTTTTTATTTGATGGTTCCTCGGTTCTAATTTGGCTTGAACCTCCCATAGTGCAGCGGCTAAGGCTATGAAATCCAAAAAACAAACATTTTTATTTTTCTGAAATGAATATCCAATCTTCAAGCCACTTCAAAAACAGGCAAAAGAAAAGAAAGCGACATCTAGCGACTTTTTAGTTTCACTTCTACCGCGTGTGAATCGCCCACTCCGATTTTATTTCATTTCGGTAAAACATAATTTGATAATGTTGGTTTCACTGGGTGGCTTACTTACCTATACAAAATTCAATAAGATGAAGTTATAAATTTTAATAAAATACATAAAGTTGGAAATGAAAAAAAAATCGGCCATATTGTGAGTTAATTGTGTATGACTCATAACATATGTCTAAGAGAAATTATTTTCCTCAGGGCCTTTTGTGTGCTATATATATTTATTAACATCACACAAAAAGCCCTTTTTTACTATTCTTAAAATGGAAGACACAGGATTAGAACTGACCAAACTCACCGATGCACTGGAGCGTAACGGATACCCAGCAAGGCAGACAAGGCAAATCATAAGAGCCAAATCAGCATGGATTGTTCCTGAAGTCCTGGGAAGACCCAAACTTACAGAGCACGCCTAATTAAGGAGGCAATTGAAATCCATAAAAACCCCATCAATATTAACAGAGACGACGGAGCTAAACTCAATAGTTCTTGGTGTCCAGTAATTGACGGCTACACCAAAGCTAAACACAAAAAACCACGCTGAATTTTTTCTAACACCAGCTCGTAGAGAAATGGAGCTGGCAGCATGGTATCGCTTCGACACACATAAGTAAACACTCTCACCAATATCATTTGCTCATCTGCCCTGATGATGGACACTGTAACGCTGTCCGAAACGTTGGCTAAAGAAGGAGGTAGCGAAACATGGCATAACACCCCAAAAGCAATAACAAAAATGGAAGACACACATTTACGGGTTACGAATAACCCGTAAATGTGTATCTTTTGAATTTGAAAATCTCCTAGTACTGCCACATTAAGCGGAAAATTTGCTTGTATCGTGATGAAGGACTTAGCCAGTCGAGGAATAAAATGCTACTGATGTGTGACATGTTTGCGCCCCTGAAGTTGAGAAGCACTTCGCGATCGTGGAACACATAAAATTTTTTTTACATTAACTGACCCGAATATTTGCTCTAATTATGCAAAACCAATGATATTATCTCTCACTGGACTAACAAGACGATGTACGCAGCGTCTTTTCGAAGCATGTGGGTCAATTATAAACAGTTTAATTTTAATTTTGTTAATAATGCGGCAAATAAACTGGTGTCTTGAATTGACCAGGTAGGTGCAGTCTATTTAATCGCTTGATATATTCATTAATTTAATAATATTCGTGTATGCTAATCTCAGATAGACAATCACCAAATTAATTAATAATAAAACTCATTTCGGGAAGGACTACATTATACAATTAAAAGAAAATAATTTTTAAGCAAGAACGCGAACTCAAAGGGGAGTTCAATGAAAATTACATAGATTTTAAAATAGATTAGACACACTTGAAACAGTCAGTTGTAGAATGTTTCATAAACCCATTTCGAAATATTTACCTACAAGAGTTAGGTACAAAGAAAGATTGCTAAACATGTCACTGGTTAACCCTAAAAGCCCAACCATATTTTGTTATCTAAAAAACCCAAACATAGGTCAAATTTACCTACATGAATAAATGCACCTGTAACATAGTTAATTCTGCGTAATTAATTATTTTTTATCATTATTTATTTGTATTAACTATTTAAGAAATGAAAAAAACACATAATTAGAATAATATTTATTTATTAGACTTTGAAAAAACAACTTTTAGTAATAAATACAAAAAGTTGGTAAAAAAAGAGATCCTTTCGGTTTGCTTAACTAAAAATATTTTTTAAAAAAAACTAAGGAAATTATTCTTTTATCTACTAACCTATAAATGTTTTATAACAATTAAACAGTTTTATATAATAAATTTTGAATACACTTTTCACACACATTTAAAAATTACAAAAAGCCCAAACGGAGGTCAAATTGACCAACGTTTTGTACGATAACTCCAATATAAAGTAATAACTAACCAGTAAATAAATAACCAAGGCAACACCGCCGTCTCCAGTTGGGCTCTTAAGTTGGTTCGATCAATCAGGGCAATCGAAAGAAGTGTGCGAAAGAGAAAACAAATGTTTGTTTGCGTATAGGTAAAAATGACCTAGATTGGGCTTCTAATAAAGCTGCTGATAAAATATCCCTTAAGAGATTTTGATAATATTTTTTGTTTGATGCTGGTAGTTTTAGGAAGTGAGTTAATTCCAATTTTAGTCGTTTGAGTAGATTGCACGCCAAATGCGCGCCCAACATATGTACACGGTTGACATTTTTCACATGAGAACTGGTCGTTTTTTTGACTCGTTCTTGAGTTCAACAGCTTGGCTATGGAACGATTTGCCGGCATCTGTGTTTCCTCCCTCCTACAACATGGGTCTCTTCAAGACCAATGTTCATTCCTTCCTCTCCTCAAAAAGACCCTCCACACAGCATCCCAGACGACATAGGCCCTGAGGGAAATTATTTTCCTCAGGGCCTCCTGTGTGGAGTTAATGTAAAAAAAAAAAGATGACGACAAGTATTTGATTTTGCGATCGTGTTTTGTGCTGGTGTATATCGTAATAAATAAATATAAAAAATAAAGCAATGGTTAAAGCAACACCATTTCCTCATGGTATGAACAAAGTAAAACAAGAAAAATCCTTAAATTACCTTACTCTGGTTAAAATTGAACAAACCTAACAAATACCTTATTTCATAGGACAGTCTGGGGTCCAATTGGTGGTGATTCAAAAATGCCTAAATTATGACACATTTTGAAAAACATTTGGTTAAGTGTGTTCATTTTGGTCAAGGGGTAAGGTTCTTGACTCGCAATCCAAGATTGTGGGATCGAAACCCGGGTGCGCAATTAGAGGTATTTTTTTCAATTTTGCGTTATTTTGCAATTAAATAATTTATGGTGAATTTGCAGCACGTTTCAGAGTGGAAGATACTATCAGAATCACCCTGGTGTAAGACCACCATTCAGAATTGAAACGTTGCTTGAAAACGGTTTAGCCGTGTTTTTTGACCGTATCTAAATAGCCAGGTACTTCCCCCACCTTCATCTTTCCCATCTCCTTTCCCTCCTCATAACCTCCAGCCTAACATTCCCCGATTGAGGATGCCACAGTGTCACTGGCTCCAGACGGGAGCAACTGGGACTCTTGTGTGCAATAATAATAGTAGGATTATTTGTTTAGCGCCGTTTATGTAAAAAATCCCTTCAAGAGCGCTGAATGTTATTATGGTTGGTGTCGCGAAATTGCGGCCTCACTGTATTAGTGATAGTTTAAGGTGCTGCAGAGACAAGACAAGTCCTATACCAAATAAAAAGTTTGAAGATCGCGCTTTCGGAGTATCTGGGCCTAAGGCTTGGAATAAACTCCCTCCGGAACTAAGATGCATAAAAAGCCCAACAGAATTTAGGTCCAAATTAAAAACATACCTTTTTGGGCTCTCATATCCTTAATTTAAATACACCTATCTGAGAGTATCACCCTTGCATTGCCTATGATATGTCTTAACCACACCTTTCTTATTGAATTTAAAATTACTTGAATATTTACACATCAATCTGTCTCTTGACGAATCACATTTAGAAGATGAAATCCTGTTCTACTGAACCGCCCACTATAAAATACTGCTTTTGATTTCCAAAATACACTCATTAAAGAATGTATTATATACTAATATTAAAATATATTTCAGAATTAAATACGCGTAAAAGTGTTCACAATAATGTCCTCTGCTTGCAAACTCTATCTAAGGTTCATAATAGACAATAAACAAGTGTTAATTTCAAGCGACCTCCCAGGTAAGTATGGTCCTGTATGCATTTTTAAAAATCATCGCGTTCGTTGGTCAAGACATTGTACATATATTTAAGTACTAGCTTTTCCCCGCGGCTTCGCTCGCATGGTATTACGGGAAAATACTGTAGCGGTTGAACTTATCAATTATTTATTTATTAGCAAAAACAGCATTACACCAATATATTGCAAAAACGGTTGTACAAGATACATAATCATTACGTTTAGAGTTAAAAAATTTATTTAATAAGTGCTATTTCACGCTTAAAATCATTGCAGGAAATGTAGAAAATATCCACATTTCCTGCAAGGCAGTTAATTAACCTAGTAAGTCTTCCCAGGGGCATCACCATTGGTAAGTTATTTCTGCACCTGGGAAGAATCAAAAGCCTGTGATGGCGACCTCGCGTGAAATTATCCGGGACATCCTATTTCAGCCAGAATATCTGGTACCGATATAAAACCATTATCCCTCCTCCTCCCAACCCCCACCCCCTCCCGCATTCCATACATTCATTCCCTTACATTCAGTTTTCAAACATCTCGCCTGCCATCTAAATTTCATAAAATTTTGTTCATTCGTTGGGAATTTATGCGCTTACAAACATTTCGGATGTTTATTTTTAATTAAATATTTGGAAGTTTGTTAATATAATAAAAAATTACACTATTTATTATTCAGTCTTTATAATCGTTACGAATTATATTTTTAATGTAGGAACTCTTATCTGACATTTATTGCAAAACAGAAGCTTGTCCGAAAAAACAAAACATATTCTAATATTTGAATTTTCTGGAGCAGTTGCTGACCAGGGGGCTGAGTACCTACCAGCTTAGAGCCCACAAATATATCAACATCGTTTCCATGGAAACGATTTTTTTCTGACGTTAGCAAAAACTCGCTTTTGTTAGCGACAGAAAACGTATAACAAATATAATATATTATTATTTATAATTTCATAACGCCAGAGCTTGCATATACTATACAGACTATAGTCTTCGCATATAATTTAGCTTTCTATTGGTGAATGAATTTTTAAAGTCTTTTTGTTGGTTAATGCGTGAAAGCGTCATAAACAAACTCGAGCATTTTCGCATTTATAATATTAGTATGGATGAACCGGTGGATGCAATTTTTAGTCATAAGTTGTTTTTAATTGTTTGTCTAGTTTGTAGTTTTTCTAGATTTAAGAAATATATTGTAAGTTTGTACAGCGCCCTTGAGGTGATTTTTCACACAAACGGCGCTATATAAATCATCCAAATTTTATTATTATGCCACACTCTCGAAGGACCAGCCCCAAAACTACGTCAACCGCTTAGTTTAAAGAGCATGATTATTGATTAAGTTCGCACTCGCAAAACCTGATGGTCAGTGTCAATCAATGGTTCAAATCTGGGTTTCTGGAACTTACGATAAACCCAGATTGGAATATAAGAAAAAGGACTCACCTGTCGCAGATTGAGCGACACGTCTCCAGATTCGGGTGCTTCAGTTCACAAAATCAATTTTTAAAATGATACATTGTAGTTATTTTACTGTAAATTGAAATACTAAATCGCAATGCTTCTTCCACAGTCGATTTTATGTTACAGAGGTTATGTGATGTCCGCCCTGCCTCAGATATTATTTTACATTGAGAGCTCTCTTCAAGGACGTCACCTTTTTAAAGTTAGGTATTTTTTTATTGCCACAATTATATTGTTTATGGTAACATTTAAGGATGGGAAGATTATGAAGATGGGATAATTTCAAGATTTTATTGAATTTTGCTACCAACCAAGCCTTTGTGAATGCATACCTACCAATCCCATACATACTGCGTGAACAATGATTCTGCACACAATTCATAACTCGAACACGTAAAATGAATAAACCAAATAGATCAATATGCGTCTTACGTCATTTTATCCCTTTGCAGCGCCATTTTACCGCAATAAGGAGAGTTTGGCAACTAAGGTGACGTCATCTGATTGAAAATCCTACCGTTTCAAATTAGGCCCGTTTTTACGAAGGAAGAAAAATATAAAAAGAAAAGTTTTTGTGCTTTGATAAAAACAATTGAAAACTGAACTGAAACTACCCGTTATGCCTATTTTCAAAAATATTTCCTTTTTGAAAAAAAATCGTTTTTTTTTTAGATTATAATTTGGGAGGCGCGGGTACGGGTACTGACGCCCCGAAAACCATTTATTGGATAAACAACTTCCCTGCCGTTGGTTGCTCCGAGAGGCTCGCTACGTTTGGTATCTTAGGATCGGAAGAGACTAGTCGAGGAAGACCCTTTGACCCCTCCAGTCAGACTCTCTTAATCCATCGCCTTGCACTGCTGTGAGAGGTACGTCCTTTACTCTTGGACACATTGGCTCCCAGATTTCTTCACATCCGTCATAACTTTTTTTCACAAAACTTCCTCACCTTCCATCAAAATATCCTCCACACAGCATCCCCAAAGATGACCTAGGTCCCGAGGATTTTTTTCCTCAGGGCATCCAGTGTAGAGCTAATGTAAAAAAAATATGTTTAAAATAATGCCATGTTTCCATTGCCGAAATTGCGACCAAAGTATTGAGATTTTATTTATGTTATGTGAACGCGTCGTTACACTTAATGTAAGCATGTGACTTTTTTTAAATCATGTCGTGGAAGTAAAATAAAATAAATTACACTTAAAAATTTCTACATAGTTTCAGGTTGATAATAAAATATTTTACGTACTTTGTCTAATTCCCACGATCCAGTGAATTCATTTACATTCATGTCTCTGTGACATTTTTTAGTACATACTTATCATAAAACTTTTGCATGCAATGTGTGAAAAATATTATTTTTTACTAATAAAATATGGTAATAATGCTTACCTTTAATTTTGGAATTTTTTTATCTCAATTTAGTACATGCTAGTGCTGGTACTGCTGGACGTTTTTTTCATGACTTCATATCACGTTGTGAATTAGTTCTGTTTTGTCACTGCTCTGTTTTGTCCGGTTACCAAGAAGGGGTCTATAAAACTGGATAATTTTTTTAGACTGAAGTTAAGTTGAAATTGAAAAATGTAAAATCATGTTAAAATGACGGTACGATGACAAAACAGAACAGCGACAAAACCGAACACTTTTTAAAATTGATCTTAAGTCATGAAAAGTTATTTACTAAATCTGACTTTTTTGTACATTACAGATTAATATAATCCTTTTACAATACACATAAAAAAACGTATAAAACTGACTCTTGAAACCTTCAAGGCCAATGTTGCCAAAATGTCAAGAGAGATCTAGAGACATAATTTAGCAGCACCATACCTCTTGTAATGCTATGCTGGGCCAGAACGTCTGTACTCCCGTGCGGAATACAAAGCAAGTCGTGGTGACGACCCTGGCGGTAGTTGTACGGTACGAACAATTAATAGCATTCCAAAAGGTATGGGCTGTCAATGTAATAGTTAATAATCTAAAAAGCTGTCACTGTAATGGTCCCATTCCTTCTAGATTGGAGACTTTCATAGCGCATTTCAGAGAGTAAATCTAATGTATTGTGATTGATTTATTATGTTCTGTTTTGTCGCTGCTTTGTTATGTCCGGTTACCAAAAAATGTCCATGATGAAACACAACGTAAAGTGACAAAACGGAACAAAACAGAGACAACACAGAACAAAACAGAGATAAAACAGAACAAAAAAGAGTCAAGAGAACAAAATAGAGACAAAAAAGAACATAATAACATAATAAGTAAGGTTATGTTATTCAGTTAGGGTAAGTAAATAACTCTTCACAACTTTAGATCACTTTAAAAAAATGTTCTGTTTTGTCCGGTTGCCAAAAAGGGGTCCGTGATGAAACAGAACAGTGATAAAATAGAACAAATAAAATATTAAGTAAGGTTAGGTTTTCAATTCCAACGTTACTTCAATCTCACAAAATGATCCACTCTAGGATGCCTTAGTTTGGCTGTCTCCAGTCATAAATTTCTTGTGAGATACCAAATTCAAAAACAATTTGAGCGGAAAGTGAAATGGTCACTTTCGCTAAAGTAAAACCACCATAAAGCATGAAGAATGACTATTCATGAACTGGTCAGGGGGGGGGGCTAAGGTAATTATACAATGGTTTCTAAATCATCATTAATTTTATCTTTCAAACAATCTTCTAAAACCTATGAAAATGACCTTGACCATGAAAATTCTACCTACGAATACCTTAACTCCATCCCACAGTACTAGGCCGATGAACATAAAAGTATTAGTTGTCTTTATGTGACTCTAACTAATCGTCTGAAGCCAATGAGGGTATCGCGTAGACGGCCGGCATAGTCCAGCTGTAAGGCTCTTGACTTGCATTCCGAAGGTCCCGGGATTGAATCCCGGCATGGCAAATAAATTTTATTTGATTGATTTGTGTTATTTCACAATTTATTCATTTAAAATAACAAAAAGAGTTCCAACGTGCCAACGTGCCGCAGTACTCTCAGTACCGCCCTGGTGTAAGACACCATTCAGAATTGAAACATTGCTTGAAATGGCTTTGGCCGTGTTTGATGACCAGATCTGAATAGTCAGGTACTTCCCACCGTCCTCTTCTCCATCTCCTTCCCCTCCCCACTACCTTCGTCCTCACAACATACCCCAATTGGGGATGCCATAGTCTCACTGGCTCGAGACGGGAGCAGATG
Source organism: Glyphotaelius pellucidus (assembly GCA_936435175.1). Classification (NCBI taxonomy): domain Eukaryota; kingdom Metazoa; phylum Arthropoda; class Insecta; order Trichoptera; family Limnephilidae; genus Glyphotaelius; species Glyphotaelius pellucidus. The sequence goes on from OW386558.1 coordinate 4,690,354, forward strand.
GGACTCTCGTGCGGTATTCATATTTATAAAAATTAAAAAAATCTCCAATTAAAGAAAGTTGTTTAGCTGGAGGTTGTGGGGAGGGGAAGGAAATGGGGAAGAGGAAGCAATTGGGTGTTGGCCTGGCTCTTCGGATCTAGCCACTAAATACGGCTAGTACTTCGTACTAGGTAGGTACTTCATCTGAGTAGTGCGCTCAATGTAAGGACACTGACAACATTGATGTGTATTCTAATAGAGGCCTCATCATAATTGTGATATTATGAAGTACAAACAGAAAACTTTTAGTAAGACGTCATTGCGAATATTGGAAGGTCAAATTCAATACTTAAATAGGTAGCTACTTTTTTAAGAGAATTCTGTTTTGCTTCAATTTCTTTCCTAAAAAAATAGTTATGTGGTCTCGTGTATTCTTATTTTGTAAGATTTATCTTGTGTTTTGAACATTTTGTATTTTTTAATTGTTAGTTCTTTTTAGGGAAAGGAATGCGAGGAAGTTCTGGGAAGGAAAAAGGTATGAGGGGTGGGAAGGATTCTGGGGATCAGGATGTCCAGGATTGATGGACGTAGGAATCCATTCTTTCACTGCGGTGCAAGGTAATGGATTGCAAACGGTCTCTCTCAAGCGGTCTTTTTCGATCCAGTCCGCCACGCAGTAACAGTAGTATTGTTTTTTTATATCACAATTATTCGATTGATATTTTTAGATTATTTTACAGCTGACTCAAAAATTCTAAAAACACAGAACGGTAGAAATACACCTCGTTCCTGTTGAATTTTGTACGGACTAAGAAAGAATTTTACATGACAAAAAAAACTTTCAATTGATGTTTTTATACCGGGACGGTTGTGTTTTACATCCATTTTAAAATAATTCTTTCTTGTTATTTTTGTGCGTCGAAACAAAGCCTTGTTTTCAGGAATGGAGCATTCAACCAAATAATCACACTTCCTGATGGTTTTTAACAACTTATTCTGACTTACTCAGAATAAATTAAATGTAAGAATAATTTGTAAAACGAATTATTTCTTTTATATCTGGGCCTAGAAAAGAAAACACGGCTAATATTTGCATGTTTTAATAAATAATTCAAATAAATGCAAACCGTGTATATGTTAACTTAGTTTTAAGGCAGTAATGAATGTCGCTTCCGTGAATTATGAATTATAGACCTGATTATTGTTTCTTATTACACGCTTTCTGTGCAAAAATTATATCTTTTAAGGCGAGAGGAAATCATTGTAGATATTTTTAATCTAATACTAAACTAGAATTTCAATGAGCTTAAGCGAATTTTTTTTTGTGTTACATACAATTATTGGTATACAATTGAGGTGGAAATAAGTGCTAAATAAAAGTCAATTAATTATTATTAACCCTTAAACCACATAATAACAATAGATCAAATTTGTCCCAGCATTTGTAGGTCTCTTATAAACCATTGTATCTCCCTTACTCTCATGGTGAGAAATATGATCTAAAGATTGTTAGAAAGAGAAAACTCAATGTTTTATATTCAAATTTAAACGAATGAACTTAGACTTCGAAAAACTTTTATGTGAACTTTTACGGAAACAAAGTTTCTAATATTGAGAAAAATATACGAAATATCGAGAATTTTCATTAACAATTTTTTTAAACCGTTTAATCACAAGAGACCGTATTTGTCCCAGCTCACATAGGTCTCATAGAAATAGTTGTGTCTCCATTATTATCATAGTGCAAAGTATAATCTAAACAATTTTGGAAAGAGAAAACACCCCGCTTTAAAAACAAATCAAAAATTAAACCATAAAATAGTTAAAATATATGACTTTATGAAACCAAAGTTTCCAACAGAAATTTGAAAAAAAAATATGAAATTTTGTGAATTTATTAAGAATTTTTTTAAACGACAAAAAAGTGAAGTGAAAAAATAATGTTTATAATTCATTTATGTATTAAGATGTATGTGTGTTTTGCTATTCATTTGCCTTTTTCATACGAATACCGCACAAGAGTCCCAACTGCTCCCGTCTGGAGCCAGTGAGACTACGGCATCCTTAATTAGGGTATGTTCTGAGGCTGGAAGTAGTGGGGAGGGGAAGGAGATGGGGAAGAGGAAGGTGGAAAGTACCTGGCTATTCAAATCTGGTCACCAAACACGGCTAAAGCCATTTTTCAATTCTAAACGGTGGTCTTCCCTAATAAGATAATGCGAGAAAAACGCATTCAAAGTTTTGCTGAAGGCTATTGCAACACACAAATTGATACAAACGGTTTCACATAAAATGCTGTATCTCCGGCAATTGTATAAATTTCTTTAAAACATTTAGTGAGAGCATTCTTAACACACGCATCTTTCAAAATATTTTTATTTTTTTTCAAATGACAAAAAAAATTCAGCGTCGTGGTGCCTTAAGACCGGCATTCATGTTATAAAGACATTTTAGTTGCTCCTTGATTCTGTTTTAAGGGTCCACTATTCGAATTTCGACCGATTTCTTACATATCTCCCTTAGACATTTGAAGTTTTTAAGCTCTTAAAAAAATGTATGTTATTTTTGAAAATAATATCTAGATACGTTCCACGCCGTAACGCAAATTATATGAAATTCCCTCAATAGAAAAAAATCGCAAAGTATGCTCCGAAAATTATTTAAAACAAGTCTATTTCTTTTATTTTACAAGTTATATTTGTGAAAAAATTCACAATGTTTCTTTAATTGATACTTAAGATACGTCGTATGAGATTTTTGCTCTATTTTAAACGAGTCATGTTTTATTAAGCTTTTTCGCAATTTTCGCTGATATTTTATCACTTAAAATATTAGCGCGCTCTGTCCAACATTCGTAATTACATATCTCTCCATCTTCTTCTTTTTCAGCCGAAGAGTGCCGCCTTAAAAACAATAATTATTTGTTAACAATTATATATTTTTTAAACCATAACTCATTAATCGCCGCTAACACTAATTTTATTTTTGCGCATAGATACCTATTTTTCTATTCTCCTGTGTATTAATTTACAATATAATTTTATTCTGTTAAAACGTTGATATTTTTTAATTAAATAGTAGCGTACACAAATAACTCGCATCACGCGCGTGAACCTCATTACTTTCATATTTAATTAACTTATTATATACAAGGTGGGTACTGGGTATTCTATCGAAAGATGATCTGAAGAGTTGTACTATAATACAACCTACATATTAATTGATTTGATCCACAAAATGTTTTATTTATCGGCAAAACGTCGTTCTTACGCAAAAAATCTGCAAGGACCATTTTTCAAACCCGGACGATGTGTTAAATTAAGTTTTTTTTGTTTTTTGTTTTTGTGTTTAATTTGATGCCTCCATTTTTGCAACGGAAGGAAAACCCACCAGATAAAATACCTTTCTCCCCGATTGGAATTATCTATTGAACTAAATGTAATAAATCTTAGATGAAAGAACGGTAGAGAAGAAAAAGTTTTTTAAGTTGTAGAACTTTTATTCAAAATTTATAAATCAAGTTCCAATGTAAGTAGGTACATAATTGTTTTGTATCACAATATCAGTCTATCATCAGTTTTAACTTTATTCGGGTCACATGGTGTCGGTTGTGACGTGTATCGAAGATAGCCGAACACATACATTATTTTGCGAGAGCTCTTCAGACAAAAACTAGCTTCCGAGATATCAGGACGTGTGTCCTCAAACATATTTGTATATTAACGAATTAGCAGTAAACAGTCAAAGTTAATATTCAAGTTCTGTAAAAAATTGGTTGTCTGTAAAGTCGGTTTACGGACGATAATTTTACGCGATAACGTCACGAGCCGAACGCTTAAGCCGAACGCTTAGGCCGATCGTGGCTCTCTATCGCTTGTTCAGCGCTCTCGCTGAACGCTTAGGTCGAACGCTTGTTCCGTGCCCTCGCTTGTACGCCGGGCTCAGGCGGAACGTGACATCGTGACAGCGTGACAGTGTGACAGCGTGACAATGAGTCATGCTTTTTTCGTGAATGCGGCCGGCGTTCATCGATTTATAAGACGTTATCACGTCAAAATCTTATCAAGTTTTGGTATTTCAGTTTTGTGAAACAAATGGCCGATAATGATATATAATACAAAAAACTTTAACAGAGCTTGAAAAATGAACTTTGACATTTGTTGAATTGTTCAAATTCTGTCAAACAACACGTCCTTAGTGGTTAACACTTCACCAAATGTAGCAAATCTTGGGGTGACCTATGGCAGGGTTTTGGTTATCCGATGAATGGCACCCATACCCGCTTCCGAAATTGAGAAAATAATATGAAACAAAAAATGTGCCGTGTTTACAAAGCAATGACAAAAGAACAAAAAATAACAATGATAGTTCTGTCACAGCACAGGACAAAACAAGAACATTAAAACTATAATAAAATATTAAAAAAAAAAAACAAAAGATAGTTTATATTCAGAAATAACAACATTTACATTACACACCACTAATTTATTATAACTTACACACATCTTGATAAATGTGGCTCCTACTGTCTATCTTTCTGTGCAGACTTCATAGTTCCCGGCAGCAGATTGTATTATATTATCCCTTTGTATTGTAAACTGTTTTGCGAATTCCTTTTGTCCTTTTTTTGGTAGTTTAATTTTATTGCACGCCCTTGTGTTATGTCTGTGAATGTCCTAGTTTAACAGTGTTTATTATTTTATGCATAAATATCATTACGTTCAAGGTTAGGATCTGTTTCACTGTTAGTCATTTTAAATCCTTTAACATTTTAGTGACGTTTCAAAATCAATTTCGCATTAGTATTTATTGCATTGCTCTATTTCGGAGAATTTGCAATTTTTTTATCTCTGTCATTACACAAGAAAAGAATCGTTGAGTAGTAGTTAAAATGTACGAATTACGAAGCATGCTGTTTTACATAACATTGTCGAATAAATTGATGCTCCCCATATTTAATGTTCTTAAAACTATCTATAAAAATTGAAAACTTCGGTAGGCAGGTAAACGACATTTTGAACAAAAAATTTGTAGCATTTAAATGTAACCAATGTAACACAGCCTCTGAATTTCTTTAAAAATGTTCATATATCTGCTAAAAAAAGAGTTAGTAGGTACCTACTTAAAATGCGGATTTCTGGTTTGCCCTGGGCGACATAAGAGAATGCACTGAATTAGAAAAATTAAATAAAATGTAACATCTTTGCATATCTTCTTCGTGGGCGGAGATTTTATTTTTCACAGCAAGTTAACAAGTTAGCAAGTTATCGATATTTTGACGATTAATAACTTAGATTGTCGTTTGAATCTGAGAATTCAAGATACTCCATACAACGATTGAGATCGTTAGTAAGGAAGGCCCTTAAAGAAGATCTGCCTCGGTTAGAATTTTTAACTTCTGTGGAATACAGAGCTTATCCATTTCAAAATATTCGCGTGTTATTGAAGACTCTTCACACGACCCGACTTAAGAGGAACGTATGCGCGGCACGTTTCGACCAGTTTTATAAAAATCTTAAATTTGGATTTGAGAACAAAATATCCATACAAACTGAAAAATTATTTTTGTAATCAAAAGGTATATCAAATATCTAATATGGATGTGAGCTACTTTATTTTTTTAGTTTTGAATTATAAGATGTAGGCCATTAAATATTTTAGAGTTTCATGATTGAAGCAAGAGGCAACTTTATTTATTTCATTTTTATTTAGTAAAATATTTACACATTTATGTACATTATTTATAAAATGTTTTGACTGTCCAACTAGGATGATTCCCGTTTTAGGACAGTCAAATTAGGATAAATGTGAATATATATGGACCATGATTTATACAAAAAGAGGGAAAATTGAGGAAATGAAAAGAAGAGAAAGAATAAAACATAAAATTGGAAAGTTAAAAGCGTATTAACATATTACTTAAAAAAAGGTTTATATGTATAGGTTCTTGAAAAAAAAGGGCTTAAACATATAGTTCACTTGTGTATGCATGGGCAATTATTTGTGAGTAAATGAAAAACAATAAAGAAATAATTTTACTTTATTTTTTTTTAATTTTAAGTTTTTATTTTATTTTATCTTTCATAATATTTTTATTTCGAAAAAAAATTTATGAAACTTTGTGAACTTTTTAAGATTGCATTATAAAAATATAATGAAATATAAAATAAAAAATAAAAATTAAGAAAAAAATATATTTTGATGCGTGTTAATTTAAAATACAAATTACCTTTGTACGGCGGAACAAAAATTTTGTCGTTTATACATTAAAATTACTACCGAAACAATGCATTTTAAAGTATGTTTTATTTTTCATTTCATTTTTCATTGTATTTTAACATAGTAAAATTATTTTTTTTATGTTTTTTATTTACTACAATCTTTAATGGCCTATATCTCATAATTTAAAGCCAAAATAAATAATAATATTTTTTTATGTTTTTTATTTACTAAAATATTTAATGGCCTATATCTCATAATTTAAAGCTAAAATAAATAAAGTAGCTCACATTCGTGCTAGATATTTTAAATACCTTTTGATTATAAAAATAATTTTTCAGTTTGGTTGGGTATTTTGATCTCAAATCCAAATTTAAGATTTCTATGAAACTGCGTCAACGACTTTTTCTTTCATTACTTTTCGCTTCATACAGTTTTCTGATCTGTCCAGTGTTTTTTTCATCTTGTTCATTACACTTAGAATAGCCGTACTAATTTAAGTTTTTTTTTAATAAGTAGTCTGCGCAATGTTTGGGTTTAGATGATTTACCATGACGACTTGCACAAAAGAACTAAAAACATTTGTTTCATTGAAAAAATTTCTAATTCGCATGCTGATTAATATTACAATAGGATGGAGAAAATAAGAAAGATAAACATTTAAATATAGCTTTATAATTAAACAATCGGAGAACAAAATAATTATGAATGGTTTACAATGAGTTTTCTTTTGAAAACTAATTTAGAGCACGCTGTTTATTTAACATTTTGTGACAATATGAACGACCAAAGTAATGTTGAAAAAATATTTTCATGTAAAAACAGAACGCATATTCATCAATCACTTTTACGTCTGGTGACCCCGTAGATTTGTGGAACTAGAAGTTAAGAGGGCTTAGAAGAAGTCTTTTTTTTAAATTTACTACCAAAAATATTGTGTCGGTAATGTCAACAACTCTCAATGAAAATATGAAAGAGATAAAGACACAGAAAGTATAGATGTTGATAATTTTTTCTTCAAAGATTAACTTTTATTTTTTGTTTTTACTATTATTAATTAATTTTTATAAACAAGTTCGTCACAGCTGTTTCGCTTTCGTAAGGCATTAATGCTAATTAGGCTGTTGATAATGCAGTTTGATGACATTTTGATAACGCCTTCAGAAGGCGATACAGCCTTCAAGCGCAATAATAATTTCGTAGCAAAAGTTGTTTATAATAAATAAACTGTTTTTATTAATAAAATAATAATTTTACTGAATATATAAAAGGAATAAAAAAATTATATTATATTGAGATTTGTAAGCTTCAATATGTTAATCGCAAAAATTTGAAAAAATAACGTAACTTTATTTTGAAATAGTTCGGTATCATTTTTTCGTCTTCAATTAAAATGAAAATAACTCAAATTTAAAAAAAAAAAAAGTTGAAATATTTAAAAAAACGCATGTTTTCTTGAACTCCGAGATGGAAGAAAAACAGGTAGAAGAGATTTGTAAAGGAGTAAGGAGGGAGTAAAGCGATTTCTCGGTAATATATTTGTCAACCAACATTTCCGTTTATTTAAAACCCCAGTTATTTCAAATAAAAATTGAACATAATGTATAGGAAACTTCTTACAATGGCACCCTTTCACGTGTCCACATTTTAAATTGGAAATGTGACCCATAATTAGGGTCTTCTACTATTGGAAAGTGGGATTCATGGTCATGGGTGATACGTTTTTTTTTAATAATTTATTTATCAAATGTTTGCAGTTTTTTAAAATCGATTTTTCCCATTCAAAACAATAGCAAGACAATTTCAAGCATTTCCCGAGAATCATTTTATTTCTTTTTTTAAATTACAATAAGCGGAAGCGAGCAGGCCCGTGGTTCGAATGTTGTTCATAAATAATAATGCTTTAATGTTTCAACAATTCGGTGCAGCAAAAATGAGAATAATTTCTCACAACGCACTCCCTTCCCCGGAGATTTTAATTTGCAGGCAGGCCGGTCCATATAAATGAACATTCGGCCACTCACCTGTCAGTATATAAGCGTCCGCAGCTTCAAAACACATATCATTTATAATTCAGTTACAGTTGTGATAACTAGTGCAAAGTGTGGATCCGCAGTATCCTCCCGTAAACCGCAAGCAATCAACTAATACAATGGCGTTTAAATTCGGTGCCAGCAAGGCTTATGTGACCATCATTCTATTGATGCAAGTTGGAGGCATCTTCTCTTCCTCCTACAAGATCACACCGGCAGCTGCAACAAGCCAGGTCAAAACTCCGAGCCCTGTGGAATTCTCGGCGAGGTCCTTGGGAACAAACTGTGACACCTCGTACAGTCCTACTTGTTTAAAGCTGGACGTTGTTAACTTCTTCGAAAGGTTCTCAGAAGCTGGAGACTTCTCTCTGTTACCAGGATTGACCCTAGTGACAGAAGCTGGCGGTGATAAGGGCAAGGTTACTGAGAAGGTTGCGGAGCTTGCAAGGAGCTTCCCCAATGAACCAGAGAAGAGGTTGGATTCGTATCTGATGTACAAGATTGGATCCTTCTTCGATACCCACTCGTTGAAGTTCAAGCTTCTGGATGAAGGAGCAAAACTGGATTCTCTGGAGCTGTTCGGAGACTCCGAGCTAGGAAGATCTTCAGAGGGAAGGAAGGGAGGCAAAGGCAAGAAGGGTGGACTTGGAGCTATCATCGCCATGATGATGATGATGAAGGGTGAGCAAAAATTCTTTTTTTACAAATATTAAAGTTTTGAAAATATCCCCAAAAACTATGCGTACCGTCACCTACTCCTACTTTTGATTAATTTTCCCAGTGATACATTTCAAAAGTTATTTTCATGAAAATACTTGTCCGAACAGATTTAAACATTTTAAATGCAAATTTTTAGTGATACGAGTATGTTTGTCGCGTTACTAACCTAAACCAAAACTTCAGGATATAGAAAATGTTCATTTTAAATTTAAATTATTACAGAATCTTGTTCTTCTCAATGCCGTGAGAGCATTTAAAGGCTTGCATAAGTACACACAAATGAAAATATGTGGGGGCCTAATGCATTTTACAATTTTCGATCATAATATTTCCATGAGTACTAAACTTAATCTCTCTGAAAATCCAGTCACCGTTTACGAAAAAAATGTAGTAATAACACAACTTACCAATAATAGAAAATGATCTTGAATATTTTTATCATACTTGTCAGTGATAATCATTTGACACATTTATGAATAATATATGAGTACCTACAAGTTTTTGTTATGAAGTACAAGAGACAATTTATCGAAATTATGGGGTGCCGAAGCGTTCATTTGGAAAGGACTAGTGAAAGAATAGAATTTTAAGCACTTGTTCCAAAAAAAAATAAAATTCTACGCAGACAGAAAAAAAAATCCTCTTATGTCAGAATCATTCAAAGCAGAGATTTGAAAGCTCAAAGCCTGCTTTAAAATGATGGTGCTGCTAGCTAACTGCTATGAAATTACAAGTATTTTGTCTGTTCTTGATGGATCTTTTCCGTCCAAAAGTCTGCTATTAATTTCAGGTTAACAGGACATCACATCGGTGGGCGAACTCATTTTAATTTTTTCTCTCAGTGGTGTTACAGTTTGCCCGCTTTACTGTCGACATTGTGATGTTAATTTTGGTATCGTTTGCTTATTTTCAAAAGATTCATCTTATTAGTATTATGGATATTATTATCCACCTTGCAAAGAGTTAACAGGAAGCATGGTATTTTATATTGCCATCACCAAATCTGAACAAATTTAAAGACTTTTTGCTTTATAGAAAGAAAGGATCCATTTATCTTAAATTGAGCCCAACTTCTTTCGTGTTATTCCTCTTGAATGTCCGTAATGTAGAGCAGGAACCGCTCCCCCCACGTTTTGTGAAAGGGATTTAGCTTTGCATTTACTTGACCAGAAGCAAATCGTGTTTGTTGTACATAGCTGCCACATCAATTAAAACTACTGGGTCGATATTCAGGTCAATTATTGTCGATTTTAATACCGGGCAGTGAAAAAACTTGCCCTGACCATGGCAAAGAAAGGACGGTCAGTCGATGTAGATTAACACCGATTAATTCACAGATTGAACTTGTTAGAGAGATGGATAGTTAGTAACACTATCATATATTAGATTTATGAGTTTAAAATTTGTGCAGATACTTAAAAAAATACCGACAATCGTTTTGCGTCAAATAACTACTTGAACAGATTTTATGTGGAACATTTTATGGAGATTGTCTTTACGTTTCAGTATAGATGGATAAAAATATTTACATATAAGTGTAAGAGATATTATTAATATTATTTAGCCTTTTGAAAACGACGTCGATCTTTAATCTTACTATCCAAGTTTACCCAAAATTCGAATATATTTTGTATTTCAATTTAGAGGTGGGAATGGATACCGCCCGCCGGTTACCATTTGTTGGATAACCAAGATTCCTGGCGTAGGTCACCCCAAGTGGTTCGCTGCGTTTGGTGACTTGTAGGATTGCCCGGCTGTTGATTGATTAGCCATGAGGTTTGTCTGGAACTTGCCGGTAGATGCGTTTGCCCACCTACTGAAAAACTTGTTGAGAGACATCTTTTGACCTCTCCAACCGGACCCTTTTCTTTCCCAGAACTTTCTTTCTTTCGTTATTTTTTCCTCCGGGATTTTTTTCCTCAGGGCCTCCTGTGTTAAACTAATATGAAAAAAGAACAAACAAAAAAATCGAGCGCAGTTCACAAGCGAAACTTTCATCCACACTTTCCCAACCAATAGGAGTATTGAAAATTGTGGTCATAATCAAAGCGGCCAATGAGCGCAGTTTGACTGTAATGCATAGGTAGGTAATGCGTCATTTCCGTTTCATATCTCAACCATTAGGAGCCTTGAAAAGTGAGGTCATAATCACAGCGGCCAATGAGCGCAGTTTGACGCTTTGTAGGTACTGTAATGCGTCATTTCCGTTTCATCCGAATTTCAAATCACAACGGGGTAAAGAAGTTTCACTTCAAAAAGATTTTGGTAACAAACCTTTTTTTTCTAAGATAAAATAATATTGTTAACCCTTCAAAATTTCGGTGTATTTTTCAGATGGTCAAAATATTTCCGCTTTACAATAAAATGCGAGTAAGTGGAATGTTTCTGATGATATTCCAAAATTAAAACTGTTTTTGAAAGGTGATAAAATACACTTTCCAATTATATAATTTAAATAAACATATGTTTTCCAAAATATAAAAAATTTGCGTGCAAACATAAAAAAGTTTTAAAAGTGGCTCACCTCACGTTTTTTCTAACTAAAATTACTGATAACGAAAAAAATAACAACACTTAAATATTTTATTAGACAAATGTATTTCAAATATTATTGTCACTTTTCAAATTGCGATTCTGAACTTTGGTTTCATAAAGATGTACAATTTACTTATATGGTCGTTATTTTTTAGATTAGACTATAAAGCGTGGTGTTTTGCCTTTCAAACACAGTTTAGAAGATAATTTTCACTTTGATAAGAAGGGAATTACGGCAATTTATATGTGACGCATGTGAGCTGGGACAAATATGGTCTCCTGCCATTCAAGGGGTTAAGCTCAACAGCTCAAAGCGGAAATAGCGATGCCAGAAGATAAAAATAGATTCTTAAATTTAGAAATACAAGACGGGAAAAGCTGTGCAAATTTTATGACGCCTAGCTCACCGTCCGAGAATTTCGCTGCCCCGACGATAACCTCTATTTTAAATTACCAATCATTGAAGCTATCCGGTGAGAACGAAATTCCTACGGCCATGGATTATATAAGCCGTATTACCAGAGTGGTCCCACATGAACAATGATATAATTAATAGTAACTGATTGCTTTAGTCGTGTCCAGACATTTTTTGGGAAAAAAATGGTATCAGCATTTAGAAAACTTAAGAATGTTGACCGTCTCGCAAATTGAACCAATTTGTGTTAATGACCAAATGATACACCTGCGGATGTTTAACCGAATAGGAGGTTGCGTTTTGAGGGCGAAATACCACAAACGACTCTGCGGACAAGAGGCTTTCTTGTCACGTGTAAGCCTTAATTTAAGCCACGCTTTTTTAAGTGCCCCTGTGATATGAAAAAGTGCTTTTAACTGTGCGTTTCTTTTTTAATAGACTTTTAAACACTTAAATTCGTATTTATTTGACGATGCTTCACGAACTCTAATCGATTTTGTTTTCTTGAATGATTTCAAATCATAGAAGTGGTAATTAAACCACTTCCTGACATTCTATTGATCTGAAACTCGACAGGTTGACTCGTTGTTGATGTCAATGCATTCCACCAACTTGTCACTCACGCACGCACACGCGGAACTATCTTTAATTGACTAGCCGGCCCAAGAAATGGTCCGAAAATTTAAAAAAATGTATTGATTTTTTTTTATATTCACGTGCTTGACTGTCCGATTCGTTCTCACTGTAGTTTAAAAGTTATGGATACATAATATTATAATATTTTTTTATTGAATTCTGGACATCATCTTTAAACACATTGTAAACTCTCTCCACGATACTAACCAATCAAGAAGCAATATTATGTGCTTGTTTTACAAAAACTCGTAGTACCGGCGGAAAACCGGCGAATCTACATAAAAAAAGTTAAAAAAATATTACAATTTCAGATCGAACAAAAATGTTAAAGTTTTTTTAGGTTCTTTTTTTATATTTGCTCCACACAGCAGGCCCTGAAGAAAATAATTTCTTTCAGGGCCTACGTCAACTTTGAGGATGCTGTGTGGAGGATATTTTTAATGAAAGAAGGATAGGTAATTGTAGTGACCTATGGGAGAAGTGTTAGTTATCCAGTAAATGGTTCCCAGGGCGCGTATTTCCAAACCCTATACCGGTTCAGTCGCGGTAGCGGCATTTTACATTTTAAATGCACCTCTTTATTGGTTATTTTTTATTACTTTGCAAAAAAATAATTTTCCCAAAATGTAGATAATTTTTCTAAGGTGTGTATTAGAAATCTATAATTTTATTTGTAAATATTTAAATTTTGATATTGAAAATGTAAATTGTCGCTGCCGCGACTGAATCGGTATATGTTTTGGGATTACGCTTCTGGGGCGGCGTTACCCATACCCACCTCCCAAAATAAAACATCTGTATGAAGTAAGTTCACCTGCTTACCTCTTGTACTAAGCATGAGCTTCCGGACACCATGTATCTAACCTCCTTGTAACCAATGCATTAGAGAAAAACTAAAAAGAGCAATGAAAACTTTCTTTTAACATGTGTGTACTTACTGTAAATTCACTTTCTTATCAGAGTGATTAAAAAGAAAAAAAATTGCAAAAATTCAATTACAAAATTTGGCCAAATCATCCAATAAAATTGCAAAATCACTTAAAATAATTTTAAAAATCTTTTCAAACAATTATTGTCTAAACTAGCAAAATGGTAGTTACAAGAATTATCTCGGACTAACGTCACTAACCAACAAACGTACATATTTTTATTTTTAATCCATTATATTATCATATATTTATCAAGACATATCGATAAAAGTAATCTTTTTTTACGTGAGCTCCACACAGGAAGATAATCTCCCTATTTCATCTTTGAGGATGCTGTGTGGAGGGTTTTTTGAAGGAAAGGAAATGGAGGAGAATTCTGGGAAGGAAAGAGGTTTAAGGGGTGGGTAGGAATCTGGGGTCCTGGTTATCCGCCTCTAAGACCTAGACAAACCTCACCCCATGAACCCGGGCACCCCTGCTAAATCACCAAACGTAGCGAACCACTTGGGGCGACCTATGGCAGAGGTGTTGGTTATCCAATAAAGGTTCCCGGGGCGGCGGTACCCATTCCCACCTCCCAAATTGAGAAACTAAATACAACGACGCCTTCATTCATCAAATCATTGCCAGAATGAATACGACACATTAATTTTACGAATCTTATGTAAAGTTGCTAACCACAACATTGTGAAGAGCGTGTAATATAAAATTATTATAATTAACAATTTGTGGATCGATTTCATGTGTAATATATCAAACATTAGTTTTTCATGTTCGTTTTTCTAGACGCCTTGTATTTTAAAACGTGTCGTATTTCTCCCTATTTAACCTACATAATTATTAGTACGAAGTTTTTCACTCGCATTGAATATCTAAGCGTGTTTAAATTAAAACATGTGTTCAAATCACAGAGTGCTTAAATTACAACATGGGGGTGTTTAAACAACCGCGCACAGTCGTCTCATTAAAATTATCTCAGCCAAATTATGTAGATACTTTTTACGGCAATGAACTCCATATTCATATAAAACCGGTCTCCTCCGACCGTGAACATGAACATTTGCTTGAATATGTATATAAACATTGCCAATAGGAGCGTGGCCGTGCACATTTTTGAATACGTATGCAGTAAGGGCACGCCCACATTCCCAATGTTTATAGTAATGTTTATGATAATGTTCAAGCACGTGTGTAAGCAAAAATGTTCATATTCACGGTCGGAAGAGACCCCGTTTAGCGAGGTTACTAGTTCTTTCAAACAACATGTATTATCTGACGATTGAAAAATGGGGAAGAGAAAAAATCAAAAATTAAATATTGTAAACTATAATTATAATATCACACACGGTAATTTCGGTTGTCTAAGCGTGCGTTATTGTTCATCTCTGTGAAATCTAGTTTTATTTAAAATATATTTATTTATTAGAATATTTTTGAATCTGCGTAATTTTCAAAATTGAAATGAGTCGTGCGAAGAATTCGGACAAGCGATTAAATAACTGCAATATATTTAATTATTTCAAAAATTGGACCTGCTTTGTTAAGAATCAAGAATTTAGATTATCGCTTAAAAAATCAAGAGATACCTATTATATTTCAAATTTTGAAAACGACAATATTATTATTAACAACTATTTAAATATTATATACCTAACAGGTATATAATCGTACACATCCCTTTTCTGAATTATTATTAATGTTTATTTGGGAAGCGGGTATGGGTACCGCCGCCACAGGGACCATTTATTGGGTAACCAACATTCCTATCACAGGTCTCCCCAATTACGTTTGGTTTCTTAGCAGGGGTGCCCAGGTTCATGGAAGTTCGCCTAAGACGGCGTATGCGTTTGCCCACCTACTGCGTGGCGGGCCGGATCGGGAAGACTGGTTGAGGGAGACCTTTTTGCCTCTCCAGCCGGACTCTCTCAAGAGAGGGTAGATTCATACGCTCGTCACTCCTGATCACGTTGATCCCCAGATTCCTACCCATACCTCATATATTTTCTTTCCCAGAATTTCCTCTCCTTCCTTTCCCTAAAAAGAACCTCTACACATCATCCCCAAAGATGACATGGGTCCCGAGAGAAATTGTTTTCCTCAGGGCCTCCTGAGTGGCGCAAACGTAAAAAAAAGAACAACAAAAATATTATTTTCACTAGCAGTAGGAACTAGGAATTTTGAAAACTACGCTAAAATTCAATGTAAATTTGAGTTTATTGATCATGAATAATTTTACGCGGGAATAACATTCATCGCAGACCACCGAATTTTTTTTTTTTTTTTTGGTTTAAGGCAATTCACCCTGGAGAGAGTGCTTTGTGCCGGTAATATTTAAAATGGATAAGAAATTTCGGTTAATCTAATGGGAAAAAAATAAAACAAATTAAATATTGGACTCATTTAGATCACTAAAACAAATTAAATATTGAATTCATTCAGGTTAATAAACTTACATAAAGCTGTATGAACACGAGAATTGTTAAGAGATAAAAGATATGAAATGTTAAGCGGGGACTGGTGTGTGATTTTAATAAGCCGGCGGTATATGTTCTTGAAAGATGAATGGTTTTTACAGTTAAAGAAAACGTGGTCGAGGGTTTCCTCTTCCACACCGCACTGGCAGAACGGATCATCTAAAACTCTAATTCTAGACAAGTGAGATGCAATTGAACAGTGGCCAATTCTCATTCTCGAGATACATGAAATGAATCGTTTTGAAAGTTTTTTACCGTGGAACCATGGCTTAGCAGGGATATGGTTTTGAATTCCCGCATAGAAAGATCCAGTTCTTATTTTGGAGACTGCCCAATTTTCTTCCCAGGCACGAGTCATATTAGATTTAAGAATCGGAAAGACATCGGATATAGGAATTCTAAAATTTAATGGGATAGTTCCGGAATCTGAACCAGATTTGGCGAGAAAATCGGCCATCTCATTACCCTCGATACCCAAATGGGCAGGGACCCAGGCCAATATCGTCTCAAACCCAGATTCACTAAGAGAATTGAGAAGATTTTTTATTTTACATATAATATTGTCTTCCGGATAACGTAAAATATTTGACCTAATTTTAGTTAGAGCACTTAGCGAATCAGTACATAGTAAGGTTCGATGAATGTTGAGAACCTGGATTTGATTTAGCGCTAGTTCAATTGCAAAGCATTCGGCTGTAAATATGGAAGCTTCTTTCGGTAATTTATAAGTGAGATTGATGTTGAATTCTGGACTATATATAGATGCTCCACATCTTTTATTTTCAAATTTGGAACCATCCGTGAAAAGGATGGAAAATCCAGGGAATTTCGAAGCCACTATGCTTTTAAAACAATCATCCACATTTTGAAATTTATTTGGGGAAGATAAAATATTCTTCTGAAAGACTGATGTTATTGTGTTTGGCATAAAAGTGATTGCCTTAAATGGAATATTGTATATAGGAAGATTGGGAACTTCTTGAAGATATTGGAGGGAAGATGATAGAGAATTATAGAGATGAAAACTTTTAATTAAGAGAGGAAAACATTGTTTTTCTCTCAATCTTTTGTTAGAATTCAAATTAACACTTAACCTATTAAGACTTTGTTTGATAGGATGATGTGATAACGATAAAGCCTTGAAAATATATTTATTGGCAAGGAATTGTCTTCTGAAATATAATGGAGGCTCCACACATTCCACCTGAAGAGCATTAATTGGAGAAGACTTCATAGCTCCAATAATCATTCTGAGGGCTTTTGATTGAATTCTTTCCATTTTCTTATCTAGATATTTAGGGAGTGGGTCAAAAAGGAATGAGCCATAATCCAAGTGGCTCCGAACTAGGGAATTATACATTAATTTAAGAGTGGTAGGGTGAGATCCCCACCATACTCTGGAAACTGCTCGCATCATATTAAGTCCCTTTTCACACTTTGTAGAAATTATCTGAATGTGTGGAAGCCAGGAAAGTTTATGGTTCAAAAGAAGACCAAGGAATTTGATTTGAGTAGCGGTTTGTAGAGGCACATTATCAAAAGAAATTGAGAATTGGGGAATTTTTCTTTTGCGCGTGAAAGCCACGACCCTTGTTTTAGATGCCGCCAGCTTCATCCCATTTATTGACAACCAGCTTTTAATATATTGTAAAGCCAAATTCATTTCCTTAGCTGCAAGAATAATATTTTTATGTAACAAATATATAAGGATATCATCCGCAAAGTAAAGACGCTTGATAGAAAAAGGAATTACTGAGTCTAGGTCGCTTATATAAATATTAAACAACAGAGGACTAATAACAGAACCCTGGGGCAAACCTCTCCATAGTTTGCGCCTTAAGCATTTAGAGGAAGACTCAATAATAATGGACCTATCTGAGAGTAAATTAATAATAAATTGGACTAATTTCGGGGGGATTTGTTTTTTAATTAGCTTTTCTTTCAAAACATTCAGTAAAACATCATCGTAAGCTGATGAAAGGTCAAGGAATGTGGCCAATGTATAAGAATTTAGGGATTGGGAAACTCGGATATCAGTTGTGAACAAACTTAAATTATCCATTGTAGATTTCTTTTTCCGAAAACCATACTGATTTGGTGAGATAATATCTTGACTTTCAACAAACCACTCTAATCTGTTCTTCATCAAACGCTCCGCTACTTTCATCAAACATGATGAAAGAGCAATAGGCCGATAAGACGAAATTTCAGATGGATTTTTTCCAGGTTTTAAAATGGGAATGATTTTTTGAGTTTTCCAATCATCCGGAATTAGTCCTGTTTCAAACATATTATTAATAAGAGATAAGAAATATTCAACCGCCATATCAGAAAATGATTTAATGAAACTATTAAGTATTCCATCGGGACCCGGAGCAGAGTCAGAAAGGGTTCTTATTACTAGTTTCATCTCATCAATGGAGAAAGGAGCATCTAGCCAGTTAGAGTGAGATGGATATGGCTTAATAGAAGGCATTTCTTCACATCCGGCCACTGATGGGGGGGCTATTTTATCCGCAAATCCTATAAGAATTTCTTCTGATATATGCTTGGTACTCGGCGGAGAATACGATGATCCGAATTTTTTTAAGCTAGACCAAACTGAAGATTGGGGAGTTTCCGGAGACAGGTTCTCACAGAACTTCCGCCATCCAGCGCGTTTTTTATTTTTCAAAATTCGTTTGGTTTCTGCCTGGGCTTTTTTAACTGATAAAAAATTTTCTAGTGTCATACACTTACGAAAAGAGGAAATTGCTTTTTTACGAGAGTTGACGGAGCGAGTGCATTCCTCGTCCCACCACGGATTAGAGTGTTTTATTTTAATGTTCGCATTGCGTTTCGGGATGGATTTTTCTGCTGCATTTATAACCATAGAGGGAAACGTCTCACATTGCAATCTGATGTCTCCCGGGGACGATTTTTTTTTTAAATTAATAAGGTTATCTAGTTCAGAAGAGAAAGTGCTCCAATTCGCATCATTTATTCTAAATTTGAGATTATTTTTAACTGGTGGAGGATAAGTGTTAGATTGATGTTGGAATCGGATTATAATTGGAAAATGATCACTAGAGAGGGGATCGTTTAGGATGTCCCAAGAGCATTTAGATGCTAACGAATATGAACAAAGAGATAAATCAACAGCACTTTTCCGTTGATGAGGGGGGGTGAATCTGGTTGGAGATCCGTCATTTAAAAAACATAGGTTATGGGTATCAATAAAATCTAAAAGATTGCGGCCAGAACGATTTGTTATTTTGCTACCCCAAGAAGGGGAATGTGCATTAAAATCTCCTAGGATCATAAAAGGGGAACAAATCTGGGTTAAGATTGGTGCCCATTCATTTTCAATAAAAGTGGTAGAGGGAGGAATATATATTGATAATATTGTGATATCAGATAAGACAGCTGCTATTATCTGGATATCGTCGGAGGGAGTATGTATATTAATTTGTTTAAACGGGATAGAATTATAGATTATCAGAGCCGTGCCGCCTTTACCATCCGGTCTGTCGTGTCTGAGACAATAATAACCCGGAATTCTTAAGTGAAAGGAGGGTTTTAACCACGTTTCAGAAATGGCGGCCACTGAAACGTCGTGTTCGTCGAGTAATTGAATTAGGTCAGATTTGTTAGCGAAGAGGCTTCTACTGTTCCACTGAAGAATTTTGTTCAGTTTCGAAGTCATTGGGGAGGCAAGATAATAAAGATTTAATGTAATCGGCAGCGTTGGACGGTACAGTATTGTTGTTTGTAAGGATAGAAATTAAAAGGGTAATTAAAGTTTGTATAAAAGAATTATTATTCAATATTTCGGGGAGAGCAGGAGGGGATGTATTACTATTAATGGCACACCCATTGGGGGTCCGAGATTTGGCATTCCCATTCGGGCTGGTCAAAATATTATTCAATTGTTTTTTATCAAGGTAAGGAGTATATTTTGGGTTGGGTTTGACTGGCTTGAGAATGGTTTCTCTGTGAGAAGATGACGTTGAATTTAAAAAGGTGGTTGATTGGAAAGGAGCTGAGGACGATGTCATCTCTGCGAAAGATTTTTTCGCAGGAGAGAATAACTTTGAGGCCTGGAAGTACGAAATGTTGTCGGTAGCCATTTTATGTTTTATGTTCCTCTGTCTTGTCAATTCCGGACAGGCTAGACTGACCGCGGTATGTGCACCCGAACAGTTAATGCAAATGGGATTATTGGAAGATTTTGGACATTGATCAAATGGGTGATTTTCTCCGCAAAAGTAACAACGTGGAGGGGAGCGGCATACGGATTTTGTATGTCCAAACCGGCAGCAATTGAAGCATTGAACAGTTGGAAATTTATAAACTTCGACGGGAAGCGAGGTATAATAAATAAACACACGAGACGGAAGGGATTGTCCCTCAAATGTAACAACAACAGATTGGGAAGGTTTCCAGATCTTGTTTCCATCAGTAGAATCCTTGTAGTTCAGTCGACGTGCTTTTATTACTTTTGGGGTTCCTTGGGAATTATTCAAAGCATCAACAATTTCAGCCTCTGGGATATCCGTGGGAATTCCTCGAACAAGACCCATTCTCGTAAGGTTAAATGACGGGATGAACGATTTATATTTATGTTTTGAGAGCGAGTCAATTTTTTTTACAAATCCATTTGCGGAAGCGGCAGTATTAAACTCGATAGATAATTTATATCGCCCTTCCGGTTTAATTGAACCATTAACAATACCAAGGTTATTATTTTTTGAGTCAAATAAGAATTTTCCAAAATCTAAAGGATGAATAAGTTTTCCTTGTTCAGTTCTCTGAACAATTACGATAAAAGGACCGGAAGCGGAAGCAGGATAAAGTAAGTCAGTACTTTTTGTATTATCGCTAGCTAAAGTACTTGTCTGGGTGTTACTATTGGGGTTAAGGTCGTTAGAGGTCGAGGTTTGTTGAATCGGCGGTATAGATTTAACTTTCGATGGGATGTGAAGGCTATGCGATGGTCGTCGTTTACGAGATGGAAGCGTAATAGAAGCCTGGCTAGCGTTAGATTCCGAATCAGAAAAATCTAATATCGATCCTGGGTCGGGAGGTCTATCTTCGTCTTCCTCCATTATATAAAAAAAAAACTTAACTTTTAAAAATTAAACTGAAAAAATAATACGCAGTCTATTTCATTGACTGTACAAACAAAAACGGATTAGCCGTAAGTAGGAATGCAAACAAATAAGTATACGATAAACAGAATTAAATAAAATGTAACAATAATCTCTTATCTGTATGAGGCACGGGAACGGGCGAACGGCACTAAGCAATAGGTAAGGTACACACAACCACTGTTGACCGCGGCTCGAATCGGACTCCGACCACCGAAATTAGTATGTTTGATAAGAATGATTATGATATAAATAATATTATATAAGCGAAATAAATTACTGCCATCTCTGATAAATTGTATGAAGCGCTTTCTAATAAAAGCTTCGTAAAAACTTCACTAGGTGCAACACAATTTTTAGACAAAAAAAATGTTTATTCTTTCTAAAACGACGGTCCCGAAGAACAAAATGTCGAATCTGCTCAAAATTGAAATTCGTTCTATTGGGTTATTTATTGGCTTATTTGTATCTGATTTAAATGTCTGAATTTTTTGAATTTCTAATGAAATTAAATGAGTTGCCAAAAATATAAAAACATCACTATCTATCATATCAAAAACAGTAAAAATGCAGAAACGAAACATTAAACAGCTCTTCTGCTAAACTACGAAATTGAACATCCTACATTGTTCTTTGGGACCGTCGAAATGAAATTAATGTACACGATTTTAAAATAATATGCGTTAATGACTACAAAAAAAATCTTTATATTTCATTGAAAAATCGCAAAAATTAGGTACTCACTGAAAAAAGGGATAACCCGATATTAAATTTATGAATACCTCACAAGAGCCCCAACTGCTCCCGTCTGGAGTCAGAGAGATTACGCCATCCCCATTGGGGTATATTGTGATGCTGAAGGTAGTGGGAAGGGGAAGGTTATGACGAAGAGGAAGGTGGGGAAGTGGGTACCTGGCTATTTAGATCTGGTCGCCAAACAGTTTCAAACAACGTTTCAGTTCTACATGGTGGATATTACCTTTCACGTGCTGCAAATATGCTATGTATTATTTTAAAGTTGTGAAGTACACAAATTAATCAAATAATTTTTTTTTGCGCACGCAGGGATTTGAACCAATGTCCACCAAATCTCTAGTTCAGAGCCTTGTTCCTCGACCACGTAGGCCGTGAATAGTATATTTGTATATCTGAGCAACATTTTTGTGACGCCCATC
The DNA here is from genome assembly GCA_936435175.1 of Glyphotaelius pellucidus. Classification (NCBI taxonomy): domain Eukaryota; kingdom Metazoa; phylum Arthropoda; class Insecta; order Trichoptera; family Limnephilidae; genus Glyphotaelius; species Glyphotaelius pellucidus. The sequence goes on from OW386558.1 coordinate 4,712,598, forward strand.
AAACAATAACTTTTTTTTTTACTCTAACGAATCTATTTTCAAATGGCTTTTATTGTCAAGTATTACATGTTTTATTGAGTTCCTGAAGGTCACCAAGCTTCGAAACAAAATAACAAAACCAAATATTTAATTTTCAGGAACACTCGCATCTCTTGCTCTCGGAGGCCTCGCAATTCTGGCTGGCAAGGCCTTAATGACTTCTCTCCTTGCCCTGTTGCTCTCTGGTATCATCGGACTCAAGGCCCTCCTCTCGGGAGGCGAGAAGAAAACCACCTACGAGATCCACGCCAAGCCAGTTTATTCCCAGACCCACAGCCACTCTTCCAGCCACGAGGATGTGCATGGAGGAGATCACTACGGACATGGATACGGTAGAGCCTTAGATATCCAGCTGCCTGAACATCTGAGGAAGAACGAGCCTTAAGTTACCTCAATCAAATCCTTAAAATCAAACAATCAATTTACTGAAAATTGAAAAGCCTACCTCATTTAGTCTCCAATTGATAGAAATACTCAAATCAAAAGTAGTTGATAAAATGCGATTGCTTGGTTTCAAAAGCATGCAAGATCATTTATCATAGTGTTTTACATTTAAGTGAATTTTGAAAGAAGCTTTTGCTGTTTTAAATTTGAAATTGTTCGAAATTGAAAAACACAACTATTCAACTTAAAGTATTTTTATCAAAATTGGTTAGGTACATTAAATAATCAAATATTGTGATTTTAGTGTTTTGTGGTCATTATTAATTATTGCAGATAATTCTTTTTTCAGTTTGTTGTAGGTTTATTTGATTTTTCTAATTTATTCCAAGACCTTCAATCGTAGTCGTTTGTTGGTGTTATTTAATTGAATTTTAAATTCAATTCCAACTAATAGTTCAAGGAAATAATTAATTTATTGTTATTTATTTTATTTAAATGAAGAAAAATGTTCTGATGTTTTAAGTCTATCGATTATTATGATTTTATGATGTCTTGTTTATTTTTTTTTTGTTTTTTTAAGTTTTTGTTTTCATTGTTATTGTGATCAGTTATTTTTACTGTTATCATTCGTTGTTATTATTTGTGTTGTTATTTTATGTTGCGCACATGTTTGTGTGTCACTAGTTGTTTTTCATTTGTTTGTTGTTATTGTTTTATTATTTTTGTTATGTTTGTTTTTTGTTGCTTATTGTTTTTTTTTATGTTAATAAATGTCGATTAGATTGAATAAATGAGAGCTAAAAATGATTACCATTTTTATTGAACCGACCAGAAAGAAGCATCTGAAAATTTCTTTCCTGCAAAATACATATTAATTTAATAACCGTAATTGAGAAATTACTTTACAAATGGAGAAACAACTAAATAAGGGTGGAGTAAAAAAAACATTGATTGTGCTGTGACAATTGGGTACAAAATTGTTGCATTATTCAACTAACAATTTTGCTAACGTGATATATATTGGGGGTATGGACTTTGGTCCAGGCTTCTCTCTCCATTTCTTTCGCTATTTTTTTAAAATGCAAAATAAAATTAAAATAAACATTTCACCCTGTGCAGCGGTCACAACCAAACGGATGTCGCCAATATCAACACCATTTTACAATATACCCTTGGTGTCTCGCTTGCACATTAGCTATTTCCATAGACATGTATAATTCACTTGCACGCCGACCCGATATCGTGAGTCCTTTCAGATCTTCCCGTCTTTCCTTTCCCTAAAAATACCCTTCACGCAGCACCCCCAATATGAGACAAGCCCCTAGGGAAATTGTTTTCCCGCTTTACATTCACCTTAAACCAAGGATTCAAAAGCTAGTAAAAGGTTAAGGAATTACAAAAATTTTACTTTGAAAATATAAAGTTATATTTGCAGTTAACTGTATTTTCAACACGGTTAACAAAAATACTGCCAACATTTTATTGGAGAAAGAGATGAGGAAGATAAAGGTAATTGAGTTAGTGTCGTTACCTTCTGGTGGTTCCGGTGATAGACAAGTGTGATAATCGTGAGTTATTTTCTTCACGACCATTATTCGTGTTTCAGCAAAAGGTAAACGAAACAAATATTCGTAACATAATCAATCTTTTGTATCATGATTACTCAACAAAAATTTAAAAAAATAACTTCTCACTACATTACTAAAACAAATTATGCACTATAAAAAGGCAGTAGGACATCTGTGGCTCATTGTCCCTGAACCCAAAGGTGGACTGTTTGGAACCGGGAGAGGGCTTAAGAAAATATTGAATAATTCAAGATAAAATAATAAAAAAATATTCAGAGTCAGTGGAGCTATGCTATCCTCGTTTGGGCAATATTTGAGGAATGAAAAGGTAAAGGTTGTGAATTGGCTGGCAATTTAGATCTTACATGAATTAAATTGGATGAAGAGATGAAGAATAATGCTTTTGGATGTAGAAATAGCCATCGATATGCCGGTGCAAGATTTGTCAAGGCACGACACAACATTAGTCTTGCAAATTCTTATGACACAAATGTCATAAGAATTTGCAAGACTAATAATGTAGCCCACTATGAGTTATTTCATTACATTACCCCCGTGTATTGTTTTATTATACTTAAATTGCAAAATCAATAAAATAACCAATACATGGGACAAGAGATTAAAAATTACTAAAAACATATCTACATTACTAAAAACATATCTATAGTTAGCATAGACGTCAGGAAAATATTCACATTTACTTCCAGGCAGTTAATTAATATAGTAAGCCTTCCCAGGGGCATCACCATTAGTAAGTTTGTTCTGCACCTAAGAAGAATCAGATGCATGTGTTGGCGGCATCGCGTGAAATTATTCGGGATAAAAGACCCTTTTTTAGCCAGAATGTCTGGTATTGATGATTTAGAAACTTAGAGGGAGGATAAGTAATATTTGTGAAGAGAAATGTACCTACATAATTAAATGTGTGTTTTTCCGTAGTGTTTTGATAGGAGATCAATGATGTTAATAATGTTTTTTGGTTTTTCTTTTAGTGAAATGTTTCCATGGGTTTGATATTCTATTATTACTAATTTATTCAAAGAAGACATTTCGCGAAGGGAATTACAGACTTGAGAACCTCAGCCAACCACAAAAGAGATAGCTCACGCCTATTTCATTTAGAAAAATCTTTCGTTTGAACCCTCAGCACTGAAATACTATAAAATGAAAATCTTAACCGATTCTTATTCAGTTACCTTCCAGAATTGACTATTGTTAACGGATTGAATATTAAAACATATGCCAGATTTACTGGTGTGACACAAAAAAATGGCAAAATTTAGCCATTTTCTGTTCAAATTTACTGTATTACATTTTTTCGCTCATAGTCCGTTCATATCATGTTACAGTGTTGTCAAACGGTTCCCGGTAGCCGAATTGAATGTGGAAGACCGACCGGAAGAGGTTCCGCATTTCCCGGAAGTGCCCAAGCCCGAAGACGCCTTTCATGGCATTTATTCGGAATGTGTCCTTTACTTATCTTATGCTTGCATTCAGAAAAGAACTCTGAAATATCTCAACGGTCTGAACAAGCAAGAAGAAATACCTGTTCTGGGAAAATACCTAATGTTTGGTAAGAAAACAAACTTTTCATTGTTAATAAAATATCGTACCTACTCTCTTGCTTTATTTTTAGCAGCTCCACTTTTTCCTAGGTAATTAACCTTATTTCATTGGCGTCGAATTACTTTTAAATAATGTATTATTGAAAACACATCTAGCTGTGTTATTTAATATGTTACGGTTATGAAAAATTCACAGTGTTTCTTTAAATGCTACCTTCAGAAATTTGTCGACAGGTTTTTCATCATATTTTCGCTTACCCGTCTAATTTCATTTTTTTTTTTAATATTAGCGTGCTCCCTCTAACATTCGTATTTACATATTATGCCTCCCTTTCAAACCTTCTTCTTTCTTCTTCTTATTTTTAATCGCTTACTACGGAGCATTTCAAATAAATCACTTTTATTAAAAAATATTACAAAACATCTTACAAAAAATATTACAAATCTTCTGATTGTTAATATTCCTGTAACAATTTTTATATATTATCGTGGAGCCTTGCAAACAGCGCCTTAAACTTTCCTCCCTGAAAGATAACTTAACAGTTTTTTTTTGGTTCGCTTTGATTTGCACCATTTCAAAGAACGTACCAAATACTTGAAAAATACCTAAATTTCTTGTGCTTCTAGTAAAAACAAGGGACCAGAGAAACTTCAAAACAGACCAGATTTATGAAAAGGGTGATACATCGTCATCGACTTCATCCAACCCAACACTATCTGAAATGATAGACGATAAAATAGAAGACTTCTTTACCGACCATATTCTGAGGGTTCGCTATGGTAACAAGTCGAAAGAGGACATAGACATAGGACGAATGTTGGATATTGCGGAAGGAAGGAAGAAGAACAAGGGTGGTGGAGGAGGAGGTGGAGGAGGGGGAGGTGATGGGGGGAAAAAGAAGATGATGATGATGGCGATGATGATGATGAAAATGAAAGTAATGATGGTAAGTTAGATAATATGTTCCTTGCCGGTAAGTTAGATAATATGTTCCTTGCCGGTGGTTATGGTGAAACAAGTTCTGGATTGAAAAGATTCTGGATTCGAATCGCAAACTTTGCCTTAGTGATCAAAACGTACGTACAGGCTGTCAATATGTATATATATTTTAAATCATTACGGTGGCAAAACTAAGTAAGACTGATTTTAGGGTAAAAATTATAATAAACTAATGCAGACCAGTGAAAAATCACAGGATGGACTACCCTGTGATTTTTCAGGGAAATCAGAGAGAAATCAGTTGCAATTTTGAAAATGACACATTTTAATGAGGAATGGATGCACGAATCATGGTCATTCCGTGGTCGAGGAGAAAGGCTCTTGGCTCGCAACCGGACCGAACCCCGGCGTGCGGAAAATAATTTTATTTGATTAGTTTACGTTATTTCACAATAAATTTATTTAAAATAATATAAAGCATATTTGCGGCACGTGCAACGGTGGAAGATGCTCTCAGTATCGCCCTGGTGTAAGACCAACATTCAGAGTTGAAACGTTGCATGAAATGACTTTAGCGTGTTCGATGACCAGATCTGAATAACCAGGTACTTTCTCACCTTCTTCTTCCATATCTCCTTCCACCTCCTACAACCTTCAGCCCGCTCCCCCCCCCCCCCCACTACCTTCATGTCAAGAAGTTCATGGATAATATCGGCGACTCTTTATTATTAAAAAGACCTATATTGAAACTCGTTTGATCTGGGAAAATTTAAGGCCCACATTCCTTACTGCCCCCTCGTTAGCCGACCTCATAAATTCACCCAACAGGGCGGTGGTAGGTAAAGAGTTGACTTCAAGTGCCACCACTAAAGTCAGAAAAGATAGATTTGCCGTAACATGAAATCCGGGTATCATTTCGTCGAGCTGGAGACAAACCTCGTGACCATATTTTTAAATCCGGCTCAATTATTTTTGACGTGGCTCGAGAATAATCTTTGAATAATCTTCGACATCAGTTGTTTATTGAACGCCGAAGAGCGCACATTAAAATAACCAGATTCCGCGCACAAAAGATAGGGATAAAGTTTTGGCGTGATCTTTCACCAGGGTGGTTTGAAAGAATCTACATCTTCTCCGGAACATAATGCTATTATTATACTTGTGTTTGGTTTCAGATGCTTCCGGCAATGATGGGTTTGATGGGAATGATGTCTTTTAAAGGAATGATGATGGCCATGTTATCACTTCTCATTTCAAAGGTAAAAAAAAAAAACTATATACTATCACACACCCTTGAAGAGGCCATTGAAATGTTAAAATCATTAAGTTGGCCATTTCAGCAAAGCGGAAAACGAATTACATGAAACAGGAAGAACTTTGTAGCTGTCGGGTTTGGAATTAAGAATATTTTACTGGGACAATTTAAAAGTTACGCAACTATTCAACTTGCAATACCATTGAGATACTGAGATCGTAATAACTTAAATAATATAAGGATTTCTGCGTCTGTGATTTCTTTGATTGTATAGACTCTGCGTCCAAACAAGTATATTTCTAATTTTCTTTTATTGAATTAATCAAAAGTCAAAATTTCTTGTGAAATCACAGAATTTGTAAGTAGAAACCTAAACACCTACCTTCTTAATCGTAGGTGAAACATATTGTATAAAAAAAAAATTTAATTTCAAATAAGGTATTATACAATTTGCCCAAAGAATATCACCATCTCAATGAGAATTCTTTTAAATCTTACTTCAGGACGATAGGTACCTTGATTATTCCAATCTGACAGCTCATAATAAGAATCATGATGCGAACTCTGGCGGGATAAAAAGGTAGTATCCAACAAGGCCACCATTTTGTACCGGAACCGGAACGTAATAAACAAATTTACCCACGATAGTTATAGAAACAAAATATTTCTACAAAAAACATTGAAATTCGAGCATATAATCGTATCGTATATTTTGTATCGTACAAATACTATCTGCAAAAAATATGTAGAGCGATGGAAGGGGAGAATTTTTAAAACCTGTACTTGATCACAATTTTTCTACTTTTCGTACGTTTTTCAGGTTTTGCTGATTTTAAAACTGATGGGAATGGGCGGTGGAGGTGGAAAAATGGGAGCAGGTGGGGGATCTCACGGGGGAGGAGATGCTGTAAGTGATTTTCCATATTTCCTCAAGACACTTTGTCTAATGTTATCATTGATGACCAAATATAACACACAATAGATAACTATTACTATCGAATTTGGCCGGAAAATTGTTACCAATGAATAAATGAGTTGGTTTATCAATAATTTAAATTTTGGAAACTAATCCAATGTCGATTAATTGTATTAATTCATTTATACTTTCAGGCTGTATGGATGCCTAGCGGTGGTGGAGGAGGAGGCTGGAATGCGGGAGGTAGGTGTCTTCTTCCCCGTATCCTATACAAATTATAAAAAATAACAACTAACTTCTTACATTTTATCTATGATGTTTGAATAAGCAAACTTGAACATACCTACTACTAGAAATCGTTTCAACTTCATTATCTTTTATACTTACTTAATCGATGGGTAAAGATATAAGAAATACTAACCATGAACCCTTTAACCTCTCCACGAGTATAGACGAAACGGTTCGGCGAAACGAAAAATGCTCAGAAGAGTACGGACGAAACTTTTCGTCCGCTGCTATTATTCAAATACCGTCATGTTTGATGAATATTTAACTAGAAGTGGCTTCTATTGACATCTGCGCGTAGTTTGCTAAACTTTGGAAGACATACCTACCTACAATACCAACTGTACAGTTTTAGTTTAAAAATTCTTTTTGAGTCATTTAGCGGTCGTCAGAGGAAGAAATAAGTTTTTTTGTATGGATATGTTTTTTTTTTTAATTTTGGTTTATTTTTGTGGATCAATGTCGACGACGATTAAATTCAAAATGTAATATTATTTTTAGTTAATCTATGATAATTTATAAAAAAAAAAATTAAAAAATGAACTAAAAAAAACTCACTCTTCACGTACAGTTTTGTTCGCCAAAATTCACTCGCGGAGGTTATAAATTTTTCTTTCAATTAACTGGAAATTTTAAGTCAAAACATTGGAATTATCCACGAATGCGTTTAACCTTATATTTTAACTTTTGAAAACTTTGCCTAATATGAGTTCCGACACCTTTTATCATACGATAAAAGCACTGCGGTTAACTTATAGTTTTATGTCAAACATGTTTTCAGGTGGGTCCGGAGGCGACGGGTATGGAGGGGGCGGAGGAGGGGGAGGGGGCGGCGGGGGCGGTGGTGGTGGGTACAACGCTAATGGTGACTGGCAGAGCAGGGCGGGCTGGGAGGTGCTCAGAGGAACCAACGCGCTTCAGGCCAGGGGGATGTCAGACAATGCTGGAACTCCCATACCCCTCCAAGAACTTGACCGAAACATAAAGCAAGATCATACAAGCGATATAAGACAGGAAAAAGACAAGATCCTACAAAGCGTAACAGAAGATCAAGACAACAGAAGCAAGCGAGAAACAAAACGAATGAATAATGGATTTATACTTGACCAAAACCAAAAAGAAGACATTATTCAAGATGTCAGTCAGCAATCAGATAAGATTACACGAAGAAAAACTCTTGAACAAGGAAATAGAAACCAGCAAGATACAAAAGGAAAGTTGATTGTATTTAGATCTTCTGATCAAAAACCCAAACCAGATAAAAATGTTCATAAACAACAAAATCCAAACGAATACCATGACGAAGATCGTGTTCACGATCGTAGTAAAAAAGCAGTCAAGATCGCACAAAACGAATTCGATGAACAAGACATTAGAAGCAAACGGGAAACTAAACGAACAAACATTGGATATAAACCTTCGGAAATCCAAAAATCCAAATCCTATTCAAAAATTTTTGAACAACATTTTCCAAACCAATTCCGTGAACATGAACACACTCATGAACTTAAAGAAGAACCTGAAAATAAAAACCAGGATAAAATTAGCGGAATAGAAATAACTTTCAATAACTTCGGCCAGTCGGTAAAAAAACAAGAACCTAGAAGACAGACAGTATTTGATGAGCAGCTAGGAATTAAAATCAGAGAACATAGGGAGGACTATAGTCGTCAAAAAGAAGTTAACAAAATAAATTTCACTGATTTAAAACAAAAAAATAGACAACAAGTTGATTGGTCAAACAAACCAAACAGGAGGATACTCCATTCATCCGAGGAAAACGTAGAAAAGTTTACAGAATTACCCAAAGTAATTAATCATAATATTGGTGAATACACAATGTATGACTTGTCCAATGAAAACACGAGAATTGAGAATGTTTGGCCTAATAATATTTTAAAAAGAAATATTTTATTACCAAAGTACAAAAGTCCTATTTTTCCCGGGAAAAAAAATAATTCTATCGAAAAAATAGATAACGATAATTCTAAGAGTACAGCTGCTTCTTCACCGATCGCTCCATCCATTTTTACGACAACGAATAACTTGGACAATAACTTAGGAAACAGATTACTTCCTGGTATTTCAAATATTTTAATCCAACAGCCATCACCAAAGGTAAAAAGGTCCCCAGAACAAAGTACAGAATCAAGCGAAATCTTAGGAAGAAAAATGCACAATTCTAATGACCAAAATGATAATGAACTATACCAAAATGATTATCACAATCAACTCTTCAACGAGTTAGAAAACCATAACAATTATGTTGACAATTACCAAGACAACGCAGAAGAAGATCACCAAATATTTAACTTTGACAGCTTTGATACCTCTGACGACTCTGGATCATCTCATACTCATTTCTCTGGAACAGATCAACATGCAGGATCACAAATAAAGGATAGAAAGAAGAAACCGAAAGACAGAAAAAAGAAAAAGGGTCACAGTGGTCATGCTGACGATGACGATGACGACGATGATGATGACTCAGAGACTATTGGACCGTATTTCAAAGGTATCGACGAAGTGCTTGAGGAGGATCAGTGGGATTGACTATTACGGGTGTTTGGGGTTGACCAATTGTGCACTTTAATTGATGATAATATTGGTTCAACTTATCTTTACGTGTTTTGACGACAATGCGCTTCTTTTTCTTAAGCTAACTTATCATAAAAGGTTGCAGTTACTGTTTACAAGGGTGTTTTAATTAAACAAAAGTGTTGTTTTTGTTCAACTGAATTGAAAACTGTATTTTTATTTGTCATATTTTCTAATCTTTGGAATGCACACATTGCTTCAATGAGTTTTCATTTCAATGTTTATAATGATGTTATATTATTATGTAAGTGTGTTTTATAGTTAATAACTTACGTTAAATTTGTATTTTTTCCATTAAAATATATTGATTACGCAGAATAAATATTATCACACTAGAAGTACCTTCATCCGAATTTCAATGAAAACAATTGTTCCATCTAGCCCAACCTCTCGGCATTCCGTCTCGCTTACACTTGCTGAAATCGTAGTTCTCCATCCCAATTGAATAACAAAATCACATTTGTGTCTGGAATTAGACAAATATTTTGATCACGGAACGCACTCACAAGGCATATTGTATCGTTCTTTATTCTATGATTGGTTTATTTTGCAATTTTATTATCGAATAGGTCTTTTGATTGAAAAAGTATATTTTTTGTATATAGATGATTAACTTGATCTGATGGAAGACAAAACTTTATAAAAATTTATATTCAAGTTGTAATTATTTTCTATTTTAATATGGAAATAAAATAACTGTTATTAAAAAGAATTCGATTCCATTTATTTGACCCGATCCCACCGTGATTTTATCGATATAACTTTTTATGAAAATAGTTAATTTTAATAGTATATATGCTAATAGGCACTTCCAGTTTATTTGATACAAACTGCAATAAAATACGCAGCACAAGATTAACTAAAATCATACAAGTTCAAAATATTATTATGACGATGATCGTATCAGCATAATAATTCAATAAAAATTTCTTTGGCGGCAAGTATCTAAATATTCTTGGGCACTAATTAACTACTGTTATTATTATCAAATATACTGAAGAGAAAAATGATCCTAAAGGAAAAAACAGAATTAACGAGTAAAAAGCAGTGATTAAAAATTGCCTTTAGGTATTTCACCAAACTGTTGCTGTCACTGTCGCTCAAACTCCCCCGAATACCGAGCGAAAGGGACAACTCACATCAGGCTAATAATATCTAAATAAAATCGTCAAAATCTGTGTTTTGTATTCCCCGTTTTACTTCTCCAAAACTGGACCGATTTTTCAAATTTTTTTTCTAAATACATAGGAACAAAATACTTTGTCTGTACGTTAAGTTTTTTTTAAATTCAGTGTCTATTTTGTATACTGAACGCCAGTTGATGGCGTTCAAAATAGGCATTTTAACGATTTTTGGTGGGTTCTAACTTCTACAAAAAACTAAAAAGTAAAAAAAAAACTACACGTACCGAAACGCTAATAGTCGATATCTAAATTATATTTAAAAATATATTTGTAGTAGTGTCAGTAGAGTTGAAATTGGGGAATACGTTTGCACGGACAAAATGCCGCACGATTTCCTCTTAACACAGAAAATCTTTGTTAGGGTGACCGTTAGTCCGTTAGTATGAGATTTGCACAGCTTTTTCCGTCTTCCATCTCCAGGTCTGCGCAACTATTTTCAGCTGGCAATGTCATTTCCATCATGAACAAAAATTATCGCACAAGAATTAAATCGTCATAGTCACCTGTTCAAATCGCAAATGCGCCCCACGGTTGAATGGCTGCACCAAAATATTTTAAACGAACCATCGACATGTGCAGAAACGGGCGATCCGTTTGATAGACTTATCTTATCAAGCGGATTGCAATCTTTAGAGCACAGACATCGGGTGAGAATGCTGTCCTTATTCTACCGATATTTCAATGGAAGTTACTCGAGGGAACTAGCACCATTGATTCCTTTGGCACCGGTGCACAGACGGGAAACACGCCAAACGCGCTCCGTACACGGTTGATATTTGTCACATGAGAACGGGTTGTTTCTACGACTCGTTCTTTTCAACAGCTCGGCTGAGGAATGCTTTTCCGGTCCCTGTTTTTCCTCCCTCTTACGGTATACGGATCTCGTCAAGACCGAGGTTCATTCCTTTCTTCTCACAAAAGACCCTCCACACAGCATCCCCAAAGATGATTTTTTTTTTTTACTTTAACTCCGCACAGGAGGCCCTAAGGAAAATAATTTCCCTCAGGCCCTATGTCATCTTTGAATACGCTGTGTGGAGGGTGTTTTTGAGGAGAGGAAGGAGGAGGTCTTGAAGAGACCCATGTCGTAGGAGGGAGGAAACACAGAAGCCGGCAAATCGTTCCACAGCCGAGCTGTTGAACTTAAGAACGAGTCGTAGAAACGACGTAGACGACGTAGAAACTGATGGAAGTTTTTCCTCAGGGCCTCCTATGTGCAGCTAATGTAAAAATAAAATAGTTCCTGGTTAGCTGGTCTGAACCGTTCATGACCACTCTGAATTAAATCTATGGATGTCTCTACTGAGGTTGAGGGAAGATGGATGTGTTTGTTTTTGTACATTTACGTGTTTTATTTTATGAACAGTATTGAGGTGTGACTCCGCTTCCAAGGATCAGCGATATCGATTGGTATTCAGTAATGGGCGTTAATAAAATTGCCGTGGCCGCCGGCATCACATCTAGTGCAGACTCGGTCAATTTACAGTTATACGTCTAACAGAGGTGAACTAATCAAAATAGGAAAATATTTTATTTCGGGTTTCCTTCTGATTAATTTCAAAAGGCTTTGAAATCATTCGAGGTCTCATAACAGCAAAATTTTTCAGTACTCTGTAAATTGAATGTGTAATAATCGATAAATTCTACAGTATTTCAAAATAAATATCAACTCTACTTTTGGCACTAATCTGCTCATAAATGTAATGTCGTCAGTGATGGGGGTAGCAAATGTAAAATCATGCAATGTCCAGTGTTTTAAATATAATGTCCTGCGCGTGCAAAGTCGTATCTACTCCATGCATAAACTTTCTTATAAAAGTGGGTTTATCGGAAGTGACCTGCCAGGTAAGTATTTTTTCTGTATACAATAAGAAATAAGAAATCATAATAAATCGTGGAGCGCCCTTGAGTTGATTTTTCACACAGACGGCGCTCTACAAATTATCAAATTAAAGACTTTCTCACTAGCGTACTTTTCTAATAAGTGAATATTGAGATTTTTGAGATTGTTAACATTATTTAAGTTTCGGGAGGTCGGGGGATCGCGGGTCTAAATCCGGCGCCGCATTGAAAGAAATGTAAGTTTTCTGGAAGCCGTTGTCCATAATAATGTGACTATAAATAAAATAAGTTCACCACATAACAAATATGAAAAAAAAAACAGAGTTACATGTTTGAATCCGTGTTATATAACACCACTCAATGTTTGACTGAGAGTCACATAATAAACTGCGGCCCAACCCCTTTATTAGGCTTCGGGACTATTTTGTCGAAAGTTCAAAATATTTCCGCTTTGGAATATTTATGAATGCTTCCAAAAACTAAAAACTGTTTTTGAAAGGTGTTGAAATACGCTTTCAAATTCAACATCCTGTAATTTTTTAAACATCCATATAAATTTTTGAAAGCAATAATTTTACCTTACGTTTTCTAACTATCTAAAATTACTTACTGATAAAGAAAAAAACACATACAAATAGGCAAATGTAATATAAACGTTATTGTCAACTCACTTTGTCGTTTCATGTGAAAATATTTATTTAATTTCGCAAATTTAATTTTTTTTTTTCAAGATGCGGACGATAACTTTGGTTTCTCAAAGATGTACATTTTAATTATTTTGTGGAGAACTTTTATACTTAAATATAAAGCGTGGTATTTTTTTCTTTCTAACACAGTTTAGATCATATTTCTAAACATGATAGTAAGGTTGACATAATGATTTCTATGAGTTGTTCCGAAAAGCGAACAAATTAGCCTGAGAGGAAATTAAAGGCGATTCCATCGTTTTATTGGCACTGGGTATCCAAGGCTCTTGTGTGACTAAATAAATATTTAATATAAAATAAACAAACAAATAATCGTTAAAAAGTCCACCCCTGTGTATTCATTTCAAAGTGTTCGTCTTCATCAGCCGTATTCTTGATAAGGTCGGCAAGTTGACGTTTGTGCTTTAGTCTTCGTGCTGATATAATGTATCGAAGAAAAATCGTACATTTTTTCACTGCAGATAGTATAAAAAGCTGCATTCAAAAGTGCAAGTAAATAGAATCTGAAATTGGAGACTTGTTTTCATTTGAAACAGTTTTCGTGCTAGCAACACTGATAATTGCATTATTACTGATAGCAACATAAAAAGGTAAGAGTTAGTATCTACTATTATTAAAATATTGTCGTATTTATTTACTTTAGCTATCTTTTTACATTCCGGAAACCAATCAGTCATTATAATCCAACTATAGCTTGCATTCTCCAATACAGTCTTGGTAACAAATACCTACAATATGGACGTATTTCATAATAAATTAAATTTGTCAAACTTCAAACGACGTATGTGCCAACGATTTATTCATACTTCTTTAATCATCTTCACCTCTATTTTTATTTATCACATATACTATGTTACCTACTTCGTGTCAACTCTTATATTTTGTGTTAGCTATATTTTGTTTTCTTATATTTTATGTTATTTCCTGTATTTTGTCAAAAAATGTTGAGCTCTACGAAGAGTTTTTCAAATTCAAATGTACACAGTGAACTTCCTATAATTTTACCGCCCGCCACAGACGATCTCCTTTATATAAATAGATTAAACTTTTAAGTTTTGTAGGTACCTTTTTTTACATTAACTCCACACAGGAGCCCCTGAGAAAAATAATTTCCCTCAGGGCCTATGACATCTGGGATGCTGTGTGGAGGGTCTTTTTGAGGATAGGAAGGAATGAACATTGGTCTTGAAGAGACCCATGTTGTAGGAAGGAGGAAACACAGAGGCCGCAAATCGTTCCACAGCCGAGCTATTGTACTCAAGAACGAGTCGTAGAAACGACCCGTTCTCATGTGACAAAAAATGTGAACAGTGTGCATATGTTGGGCATGCGTTTGGCGTGTTTGCCGGTGCGTGGTGCCGAAAGGATCAATAACGCTAGTTCCTCGGAGCATCTTCCATTGAAATACCGGTAGAACAAGGATTGCATTCCCACCCAACGCCCGTGATCTAAATATTGCAATCCGTTTGTTAAATTAGGAGAATCTATCAAACGGACCGCCCGTTTCTGCACTGAGTCGAGGGTTTTTTCAGGTATTTTGGGGCTCCAGACCAGAGGTGGCTGCCAAATTCAACTGTGGGGCGCACTTGTGATTTGTACAGGGTTAGCGGTTGTGTACTGTTTTAGTATCTGCGGGCCCTGTACAGTACGCCCAGTTTTTGAGAGGCTAACTTAACTCTGGCTTCGATGGAGCCCCCATATCTGAGCTGGTCACTTAGAGTTACACCAAGCAAGTCAATGGAGGGCCTGTTCGGAAGATAACACCGATGAAACTTTTATGCATAAAAATATAGTCTCCCTCTAGTAACGACTTTATTTTTAAGCTGTTAAATTATAGATATTGTATAATTCGAAATGCTTGAGAATAGGTTTTTATAGTCACAGAATTGTAACTTATCTTCCTCATAATAGATAGGTACAGCGTGTTAAGGTTTTTTCCGTTTAGTACCACCCGGTTTCGCTTAGGTCTCGCTTTTTGTATTGATCATGACAAAAAACCAAACAGGAATATTTAGAATTCAGGATGGAAGTGACATTTTTAGCCGAAAACAAAATCAATATTAGCGTATTTGGCATTCAGTTCTAAAAATTTCAGACATAAAAAGCTGCGCCAATGTCCGTTCGATGGTTTTGGATGGTCCATTTATTCGAATTTACTCTCTTACTAGCGATTTCCCGGCATGCCATGCAATAAAGAAATTGTTTTTCCCTGCGTGTCCTTTCCCATTCTTCCCTGTTCCCCTGCTGCCTTCCCTTCCCCTCCGCGTCCTCTTCACCACCCACATTCCTTCCCCCCCCCCTTCCAAATTCCCCTCCCCCTCCCTCCCTCTCTCATTGATGCTAAACCATATGAAATACACTCATTTTTCAAACGCCAGAATAGGAACTTTCGCGGGCGTGCACACAATAACTCACCAAAGGTTCGTCACAATCGGATGAATGGTTTCGAAACGCTGCCAAAGAGACAAACAAAGAAACAATAATTTTTATATATTAAGACACTTAGGGTAGGTCCTTGTCTACTTTATAACCTTTGAATCAGTAAAATTAGTTGAACTAAGTCCGGACCATGTAATGTACTTCATATTGTACCTACTGCAACGGAGACTGCCAATACTTGCTGAAGAGCTGGTTCACACTCAGCTATCAAATATAAAAGATCATAGCACGCCAAATAACGTTCTCCATACAATTCATTCAGACCGTTCACACCTAAGCGTTTTTAAGCGCAGATCAATCATAGACAATACACATCTCAGACGTAACCGCTCCAGACGCGATATCCCAGAAGATAACTCTCCCCTTTTCCGACTAAAACAGGAGAGGGGGTCATTGTAATTACGGAGCTGCCTAGACCCGTGGATGACAGATGTCAAGTTGACAGATTTCAGTACAAAAAATATGCGTTCCGTTGCCGCTCCCTAATTCGACTGACCCCCTCTCCTACCACAGGAAGAATTATTTGACAGCCTCGTATGAAAGAACAAAAGATAAGCGCTCGCGAACCAACAGATATCTGCTCGCAGTTAAAAAGCTCAGTGTGAACTAAGCATAATGCTCACCTATGTTTGCTAATAATGCTAAAGCGGGTAATTGAGAACAGCTGTTCTTAATTACCCCACTCTGCTAACAACTGCCGTTCTTAATTACCCCACTCTCTCCTACCTGGTAAAAAATCGTTTATTGGAAAAAATGTGTTTAATTTTAATTATTACCAACGTCATACTCGTAAATCAGAGAAGAACACAAGACATTGTCTACAGTTAATACCGCACAAGAGTCCCAACTGCTCCCGTCTGGAGCCAGTGAGACTATGGCATCCCCAATCGGGGTATGTTGTGAGGCTGAAGGTAGTGGGGAGGGGAAGGAGATAGGGAAGAGGAAGGTGAGGAAGTACCTGGCTATTCAGATCTGGTTACTAAACACGGCTAAAGCCATTTCAAGCAACTTTTCAATTCTGAATGGTGGTCTTACACCAGGGCGATACTGATAGTATCTTCCACTCTGGAATGTGTCGCAAATATACTATATATTATTAAATGAATAAATTGTGAAATATACTATATATCGCAAATATACTATATATTATTAAATGAATAAATTGTGAAATAACACAAATTACTCAAATAAAATTTATTTGCGCACGCCGGGTTCGAACCCGCGACCTTCGGATTGAGTCGAGAGTCCACGGGACCACGGAGGCCGTCAAATGTGAGCGCATTTCGTGATCCAAGATTTTGAGATTCTCTCAATTGAATATAGAACTGTGTTTTACCATCACTATGAAATTATTATTTCGATCGAATGTGTACGATGTACGGCAAGAAGTGTCAGAGAGACAGAGATGTGCTAAATGGGCTGGGAAATAAATCAGTGGCGACATCCGTTTTCTTTCATAGCTATATGGAAAGAATTTCTAGTGCGTATTAGATTTCAAAGTGAGGTTTTCTCGGTAAAATCATAACGTTGTGTCTTAGATAAACTTCTTGTGAAGTTTCACATAAAAATATCCAATTTTTCCATCATGTTTCGTTTTATTTTTCAGTACCTACGGAAACATTATGGGATTTATGAAAAGGGCCTTGGTTCAAATTTTTGTGGGGTTCTTAATATTACTAAAGAGCCATCTTCACGCAAGAACTGTAAGCCCAATATCAGTTCCTGGGATATTGTATCCACCAGTGCCATCTGTCGGTAAGTAACAGAAACATTTTGTTTTTATGACCTTTATTATTTACACTTTATTATTCTCATATATCTCAGAACAAGGAAATGAAGTTAGAACCCGATTCGAATGAAGTGACGTTAGCCATTGGCAAATACTATTACTACCTATCGGTAAGTTAGTGAAACACTATACTAAAATTTCCATTAGTGTCTAGTATTGCCATCTACCGGGAAACCGTTGAAGCATTTGGTTTGAAGGAATTAAAGTTATTCTCTGCGCGGATGACGATAATTGGATTAATTTAGGAAGAAATAACGTAAACAATGCGTCACTTCATCTGGATAGGGTTCCAATTTCACTTCACTTTGTTCTGAGATATGAGGTGTCAAAGTTTGCGAAGACGATTTCTCATAATCTATTAACCAATTTCCGATTATGAAGTTGAAAATTGGGTACAGTATTTTAATTGAACATATTTTAAAGGAAAGTATTTAAATAGGTCGTACATTTACCCTTTTAGAACATACCTAAACACGCAAATAGAACCCTGTGCAACCAACTAGGGTATAATAATTCATTGCACAAGGTTCTAATTGCATCTACCTAAAGCAATTCCAAGCTAGGGTCACGTCCTAATTAAATATTTTCCATCAAAATATGATAAGGGGCCATCCTTAAATTACGTCACACCTTAAAGGGGGGGGGGGGAAATAGAGAAGTGAGACAAGGGGTATTTTTTTTTTTTTTTTTTTTTATATCAACTCCACACAGGAGGCCCTGAGGGAAATAATTTCCCTCAGGGCCTATGTCATCTTTGAAGATGCTGTGTGGAGGGTGCTGTTGAGGAGAGGAAGGAGTGAACATGGGTCTTGAAGAGACCCATATTGTAGGAGGGAGGAAACACAGAAGCCGGCAAATCGTTCCACAGCCGGGCTGTTGAACTCAAGAACGAGTCGTAGAAACGACCCGTTCTCATGTGACTAATGTCAACCGTGTACAAATGTTGAGCGCGTGTTTGGCGTGTTTCCCGACTATGCACCGGTGCCGAGGGGATCAGTGACGCTAGTTCCTCGGAGCATCTTCCATTGTAATACCGGTAGAACAAGGACAGCATTCCCACCTGACGCCTGTGCTCTAAAGATTGCAGTCCATTTGTTAAGTTAGGAGAATCTATCAAACGGACCGCCCGTTTCTGCACAGAGTCGAGGGTTTTTTCAGGTATTTTGGGACTCCAGACCAGAGGTGGCTGCCAAATTCAACCGTGGGGCGCACTTGCGATTTGTACAGGGTTAGCAGTTGTGTACTATTAAAATATCTGCGGGCCCTGTACAGTACGCCCAGTTTCTGAGAGGCTAACTTAACTCTGGCCTCGATGGAGCCCCCGTACCTGAGCTGGTCACTTAGAGTTACACCAAGCATATCAATGGAAGGCCTGTTCGGGAGATTGCTTCCGTTGAAGGAGACTAGATTATCATTCCGATCCCTTTTAGATGTAATCAGACATGATTGGGTCTTTGAAACATTAAATTCGACGAGGTTATTCTTACCCCAAGAGAAAACACTCTCGAGGTAACCGTCCATTCTTTGTTTCAAAGCCCTCCGAGCCATTGGGATTTGTGAGCCCTTTGGAGGCTTGTCAAACAAAAAGCTATCATGGACTGTACTGTCATCCGCGTAAAAATGAATCGGTGCACATGTCAAGAGGTCATTGATGTGCAACAGAAACAAAGTCGGAGACAGAACCGATCCCTGTGGGACGCCAGCATTTATCGAATGCGAGGAAGAGGTGAAACCATCAGCAACCGCCTGAATTGACCTCTCCCTCAAAAAGTCGGCAATCCACGTACACAAGGAAGCGGGAAGTCCGTAAGAAGGCAGTTTGTTGACAAGCCCTCGGTGCCAAACCCGGTCAAAGGCCTTGGAAATATCCAGTGCAACGGTTTGGGTCTCACCAAAGCGTTCCAGGCACCGCCCCCAAACATGTGTCACATACGCGAGAAGATCACCGCACGAGCGGTTCCGCCGGAATCCGTATTGACGGTCGTTAATAATTTTGTTCTTCTCGAGGTATGTGAGTAGTTTGTCGTTGACCACACGTTCCATCACTTTTGACAGAACAGATGTGATCGCTATGGGGCGGTAGTTGGCCGGGTTAGAGCGGTCACCTTTCTTTGGAATAGGGTGAATGATTGCTTTTTTCCAACCAGAGGGCACAGACCCAGACTTCAGGGACATTTTAAAAAGCTTCGTCAAAATTGGAGCTATTTCTGCAGCGCACCTCTTCAATACCAGGGCAGGTATTCCGTCAGGCCCACTAGCTTTATTAACATCAAGCCCTCATAAGACTTGGAGTACATCCCGATGCCGAATCCTCAGCTTTTTCATACGAAAACCGCAGTGAGGAACCGACGGCGGGATAGCACCTTGGTCGTCGAGGGTCGAGTTTTCCGCGAACATTTTGCCTAATAAGTTAGCCTTTTCGGCGGCGGTATTTGCTAGAGAGCCGTCAGGTCTGGTAAGAGGTGGCAGACTGGGTTTGCAGAAATTGCGACCTATAGAGCCCGCAAGCGACCAGAACGCTCTGCTACCATGCGGGCAGGCAGCCAGCTTTCTGCTGACCTGCAGGTCGTGCTCGAATTTCGACCTATTGATGATTCTCTTACTTTCCTTTGCAATTTGGTTGTATAATATTCTGTTTTCGGACGTTCGAGATGTGTTGTAGGCTCGGTAAGCCGCGTTTTTTCATCGCACTGCTTCAGAGCATTGTCGACTGAACCACGGCTTTGAGCCCACACCAGTTTCCTTAATAGTGGATTGGATGAAGCCATCCATCGCGGACGTGATGACTTCACCAATTTCCTGGGCACATCTTGAGGGATCCGAAGTCCGAAAACAGACAGCTGACCACGGGAAAGCATTAAAATGTGCCCGCAGACCGAACCAATCTGCAGACCTATAGTGCCACACTTTTCTTTTCAGCCTCTCGTTTGGCGGTCTGAAGGTTACGGGGATTGATGACGTCACCAGGCAGTGGTCCGACGATCCTAAAGGCGCTGTGACGTCAATCTTGTAACCGTGTGGCACAGTGGTTAAAAACAGGTCTAACAGATTAGAGCGGTGAGACTGGACATCAGGAACCCTTGTAGGCTCCTGAACCATTTGCTCCAGTCCGTGGCAAAGGGCAAAGGACTCCGCTTGTCGTCCAGCCGAGTCTGTTGATCCCGAGAACTTCAACCAAGGTTCGTTATGAACATTGAAGTCCCCCAGGACCACAAACTCTGCCGTAGGGAAGCGGGGCAAGAGGTCATCAATAGTGTTGCTTAAATGTTTGAAGAGCTCGGACGTGTCTGATTCGCTAAGGTTAGGTGAGCGGTATAAACACGCATAAAACCTTACCGTACTGGCAAGATTGACGCGCACCCACATTACGTCGAATCTGGAGATTTCCAGATTCAACAGACGCACACAGTTGACGTCAGCTCGACTGTAGAGACACACACCTCCCTTGGGTCTAAATTTGCCTACGAGGGTGAAGCCCGGGCAGTCCAGATAGGAGGCGTCTGGAGGCTCGGCTATCTGCGTTTCGGAGAGGAAGAGAAGGTTAGGACGTTGGGAGAGAAGATGGTGGTGGACAGAGTTTAAGTTTTTGTGCAGGCCGCGAATGTTGGTGAAATTCACCAACAGTTTTGGCCTGCACCGGGGACTCCTGCTTCTCGCCGTTGTTGAAAAGTTATTTTTGAAAGTTTGTAAGTTCATTTTTATTTTTGTTTTTATTTTGTGTGTGTGGAGTGGAAGGTCGGGAAGGAAAGGGTATGAGGGGTGGGTAGGATGCTGGGGATCAGAATTTCCAGGAATGATGGACGTATGAATCCAACCCACCCACTGCGGTGCGAGGCGATGGGCAGGGAGAGTCCGGCTGGAGAGGTCGCCCAATGCGCCCCAAACGCTGCTGCTGGGTCCCCTCCGGTCACGAACCGGCACAACAGCAGCGGCGGGGTTTTTTCACTCGTTGATGGGGCAGCCCACCCTCAGTCGTGAGCCTGAGGGTCGGGCTCCTGTACTACCGAGCGGCCCGGACAACGGTAACCGGTTGTAAAGGGTCTCCCTCAACTAGCATCTCCTAATCCGGCCCGCCACGCAGAAGGTGGGCCGACGCACCCGCAATCAAGACCCAACCAAACATCACCCCATGAACCCGGGCACCCCTGCTAAGTCACCAAACGTAGCGAACCACTTGGGGTGATCTGTGGCAGAGGTGTTGGTCATCCAATAAATGGTTCCCAGGGCGGCGGTACCCATACCCGCCTACCAAATAATAGATAGGGTATGGGGGGGTCATCAGTTCTGTGACATCACATGTAAAAATCTAGGTTATTAAAACGCAAAAAAAAAAATTCGATGTAAAATTGCAAAATATGTAACGTCACACTAGGGGGGAGGGGGTCTCACAAATGTGATAATGTGTGACAGGGAAGGGGGGGGGTGGATGGTAGCTAACCGAATGATTCTTGCAAAGACACAAGACCATGAATGTACTTAGAGTCATACGTAAAAGTCAAAAGGAAGGAAAAGTTTCTCCATTCAAATTTATTCAGCGCCTCATTGTCCATTCCAACCCCTTACTGCCGATCAATGCTCTCTTTAATAGGCTGGCTACACAGTTCAAGCTACTGACCTCACAGTGCACACCTACTGCCATTACATACTCACCTCGACTGGTCACATGATGAAAGTAGCTGCCATGGCAGAGACAATTAGCTACTGCCAAAGACTGCAGACATTTTGACTGTTGAAACAAAACAATATACACTTGTACGGGTACCATCCCGAGCGTATGAACTACTGACCTTTTGTAAAATCACGCGAGTAAACATCCGAGTCACATGGTAGTCAGAACGCTGTCTCGCACTGTATTGCCCTGCTTTTCGAGCACCGCATGTAGGGGCAGGAAGGACTACTTTTGAATTAGCCCAATATATTACTAAAATATGATGCTCTTATCTTTTTTGCAGCTAAAATAGATGCACAAACATTAGACTACTTGCAAGAGTCTAGTCAGGATCCGGAAGTTAGACCAGGATTATTTCAAGGGGATATCGCCTTAGATGAGCAGGTAATAATACTTTAATTTTATTGTAAGTTTTTGAGTTTGATCCAGAAGCTGTCACGAAGATTTGGAATAATTAATGATTTATAGTACTTATCCAAAAGTTTATCAAAGTTTTATGTAGGTACCACCATTGTTTTCAATGGCCAAAAAACACAATTTCAATGGGTATAGAGGCAAGAATGCTAATTAACTTGTGTTTAATATTGCTTGCTTGAAAAATGTTAAAATAAATAATTGCACAAGCAGGTATTTAATTGCAATCACGTACTACATGTACAATTTATTTTTACATTAGTTTCACACAGGAGGCCCTAAGGAAAATAATTCATCTTTGGGGATGCTGTGTGGAGGTTTTTTTTTAGGGGAACGAAGGAGAGAAAGTTTTGGGAAGGAAAAAGTTATGAGGGGTGGCTATGAATTTTGGGGATTAATGTGTCCAGGAGTGACGGACGAATGAATCTATCCTTTCCACTGCGGTGCAAGTCAATGTTCCGAGAGAGTCCTGCCAGAGAGAATCAAAAGATCTCCCTCATCCAAAACAAAAATTTCCCTATCCGGCCTGCCATGCTGTTGGTGGGCAGATACATTTTCTGCCAAGTTCCAGACAAACCAGAATTTAATTGTTTTAATTTTTAAGTATTTACTTTGATACAAATATGTAGATTGTAAAATTTTATAAGAAAGCCCACCAATGCATGTAATAAATAAATAAATAAAATCCTGATCCCATGAACCCCACTAAGTCACCAAACATAGCGAACCACTTGGGATGACCTGTGGCAGAGGTGTTGGTTCCCGGGGCAGCGGAACCCATACCCGCCTCCCAACTTGAATAGATTGAAATTGAAAACATAATAGATTTCATTAGTAAATAATATAAAATATAGGCTTTGCAGTCCAAACCCACCATAAAATGAACCTCCCATAATCTGGACCTTCAGGTTATAGGGGCCAGGTAAGTGGATGGAAAACACAAGTTAACCATCGTTGAAGAAAAAAGTGTAATTTTATAGATACTTGAAATTGGAGAGAAGGTAAGAAGATAGTAAGGGAATATAACATTGGTAAATCTGTATTATCGGATTTGAAACCTAAAATGAATAAAACTCTCAAATATTCCAAGAATCCAGCTTTATCTTAAATTTGTCTAGCTTTATCTTTGAAATGCCGAGCTCCTACAACCTTCTTCTCAAGTCGATTCTTCATTGCTGAGGATTGTGACTTCTACTCCAATTTCCATGGTGGACAAGGCTCCTTCACTCCTCGCGGTCCTCAGACGTAATGATGACCGTTACCGACACAAATTTTTCATATCCAATGGGTACTATTGGCCCTTGAGAAGTTAAAGATTCCAGTAATCCAGAATTCGAAACTGAACAGCCTCTGTTTCTAGTTGTTCGAATTGTAGACTTTATATTGATTTATAAATTAGTACAGCAAGTCTGTTTGTTTATTAACCAAAGTGCATTATGAATGGTTTTTTTCATGATTTAAATCATTGTTACCCTAAAAAATTGATTTTAGAAACAACTTTTGCGCTATATTCTTATAATATAACAAAAAAAATACTTAGTTTACAAATTATGTCAATACATTATCACTGCACACTAAGATGGCAGGAATTGGAGAAAAACAGCAGGAGGATAGGAAGATAAATAGGTAAGAGTGGATGCGTTTCCAGTGATGATGATTTCATGTAATTATTTTTATTTTTCCAGTCATACAACAACTGGCGAGTATCTTTGAACTGGCATGTCTTCCCCGAGATGCGATGGCCCAACGCCACAGTGCCATATCACATCAGCGAGCTGTATGACCCTTTTGACTACAGCACCATCTACAAAGCCATCAGGATTCTTGGTTTCATGACCTGTGTGAAGTTTGTGCCGTGGGATGGAAAGGCAGAAGATTATTTGCTCATCTGGCCGGTTAAATATCCAGCGGTAATATTAGATTCTCCTAGAATCCATTACAATTTCACCCTAGATTCATAAACATACGTCTCTCATACACCCTGAAGTAGTAAAACGCTCATAGAGTGCAGCGCGAAAGAGATGGCAATACGTGTGTCTCAGTACCCTCCCGAAACGGTTAGAGCTCAGCTTGGCGCCAGGGATCTTGGCGCCTAAACGTGTAGTTGCGCAAATCCTATGCCTAAGGTGTCTGAGGAACGTATGTTTATGAAGGTGACCGGCCAACTCGGAATGAAACCAACTCAGAACCATCTCAGATAAGTCATTTAGAGTGATAAAAAAATTTATTTAAAAAATTGTGCAAATAGGTTATGTTAGGTTAGGGTTATCGGCTAATTTAAAATTATTTTTTTCATAGATTTTAATGACTTTTTAAGGAGGTGTTGAGTTGACATTATTCCCAGTTGGCATGGAACCGTTTATGAATAGTGTAACAATTTTATTAAGATATATACTATGCTACTTTTACGGTATGTTGAATATGTCCATAGTCAATTCGTTTGTCATCCATGTCCACTATAATAGTCGTAATTAAACAAACCACTGACAAGGAGAGTTTTTGTCAAAGAAGTATCAAATAAGTTGATCGAGCCTTGGTTACGGCGTTGCCATGAAACACCAACTTTGAGGCGATGCCTAAAACGGAACATTGATGCGATTTTAAGCGATACTTTGCCTGATGTACCACCCGATCCAGGAATACAAACCAGGAAGCTACGCAACTTCTGTTATTACAAAAAAAAAAAGTGTGACTAGATTTATCTGCACCTCTTGCAAACGTCTCATGTGCATGGAACATCGGGGAAATTTGTGCTTAGAATGCTCTGAATGATCTCAAAAATTGTTTTTTAATGTGTTGATCTCAAATAAACCTTCTTTGCATTAATATAGTGCAGTATTATTTATTATCATTCTTGTAGTTTAAAAATTTGGTGCAATTAAAAATAGGGTGTATCACAGACGTATGTTATGTTGCTTATATGTTATGCTAATATTATGTTTTCAAAAATATTTATTTTTTTTTACCGTCGATTTGCTCAAGTAAATTTAGAAGAAAATCATTGCAGTGTAGACCATATTACCTACAAACTCATAAATCATGGGCTACTTTTACTGAGAATATTTCTTAGTAGAATATCATAACACATAAATGGCGTCTTGCGTAAAATTGTCCATCTTTTGTACAACCAAAAGCAAATGAACATCAACGAAAGATTCCTAACAATTGCTTACAAATATTCCCGGTGTAAGTAGTGACTAGCTCAGAACCAATCTATAGAACACTTTGTAGAAGAATGACCCTTCACAATTTTCCTAGTGGCATAACTGTTCTGAATCAAGTAACCCCAGATGTCCTCGACTAGCTGAATAACCTCAGGATACCACTTTGACCTCCACCCTATGAAGAAGAAGAAAAGCTCAGACATGCTTCTTCTGATTAATATTCAAATCAATGCCATTTTTCTTACAATTTTTAGGGTTGCTGGTCCTACATCGGAAAGATTGGAGGAGCCCAACTCCTCTCCTTACAGCCTCCCAATGAGAATGGACCGAACTGCCTAGGTAATGAAGGGAAGGCAATGCACGAGATCATGCACGCTTTGGGTATATTCCATGAACAATCAAGACCAGACAGGGACGAATTCGTTACGATCCATTTCAATAATATCATACCAGGTACCATTCAACAGATGAATATTCTGAATCTTTGTAACATGAAAAATATATATTAACTTCATGCTGTTTATTACCTTTGAGAAAGCTGTGTGGGAGGAACCTTAAGGAAAGGAAGGAATAGACCTAGATCTGAAAGAAACCAATGTTACGAAAGAGAGGAAACATAGAAGTCAGCAAATCATTTCACAGTTAAGTGATTAAATGCAAGAATGAGTTGAAAACGACTCATTGTTTTGTGCCCGGTTAGAGGAAAGGCTGTGTTTATTCTATAGGGACTTCTAAAAGGTGCTCCAAAGAACTGGCAAACTTCTTCGGTACTGGTTACCAGTTGGAAGATACCTTCACTAAAAATTTCTGGAAAGGGTCCTCGCTTTGATTTTATCAGTAAATTTTATTTCTTTTTACAGCTTTCCGGAGAAACTTCGAAAAACAAGCTGCTGAAAACACAACAGTTACTTTCGAGTATGATTATGACTCCATCATGCACTATGGGGCCAACTTCTTCGCCAAGAATAAAGGAAGGCCAACCATCACTCAAAAGCACAAAGGTGGCAAGATTGGACAAAGAGAATTCCTCAGCAAAACCGACTGCTTGAAAATTAATGATCTCTATGGCTGTTTAAAGAATAAGAAAAAAGCAAAGATTTATTATGCCATGTGTAGAAATTTTGGAGTGTAAACATTTAGGAACGGTTAAAGTAAATCTCAAATAATTTGTGAGCTGAAACAGCAAAAACTCTCAGCTACGGCATCAAGAAATCGGTACATGTTTTTCAGATTGAAATTTGTAAGTCAACGCTATTTTTTGCCATGTAGTAACCTCATAACCTCATCCTTCTTCTTGAGTCGTTCCCTTATTGCTGATGATCGTGAACCCCCTTCAATTTCTCTGGTGGACAAGACTCCTCCACTCCTCGCAGTTCTGCGCTGCGTGCAGAGAGGCGGACACCGACGTGCAGGACGCCAGAGATATTTTGGTCACTCAAGCCTTACCCTTTGCAGTGACTATGAGTATCTCCAGATTGGAGTCCTCAATTTGGCAAGCAACACGTCTAAAAGTACACTTTCTAAGCGCTTTTTGTATGACCGAACTTGAAAAACGTTTAAATAATTGCCATAAAAACTATTCTAGTGTCTGTTCTGTTTTCCAAAAGCGATTAAAGAAAAACTTAAGTCTTTCTTGAAGTTTTGACTCGGCTGCTCAAAATAATAACTTTTTTTTACTTCCCTAATTTTAGAGAACTATGTTTTATGCACTTTAAAAGATTTAATTTTATAAAGTAATTTATTAGATTACATTCTGAATAACTTTCATAATGATAAAAATCAACTGCGTTCATTGGTTTGACCTTGAATCTAGCAAAAATTTTGCCTGCAGCACTTTTTTTAGCATTCTTTTATTAAAAAAATTACCATTTTAAAAACTATAAAACACGGTTGTGGCACCACCAACTGCAAAGTTAACCATGCCAATATGTACCCTATCTCCTGAGGAATGCGAACATGTCGAAAATGGATAAATTGGACTTCTGGCTAAAAAGGTTGATCATCACTGCTATGGTAAGATCTTCTCGAAACGAAATGAAATATCAATTTTATTTAAAAAATAAGACAAGATGCTGTATTGTTTATTAAAAAAACAATAGTTTTACTACACTGCATCAATGTTGAAAAACAATATATATGGCTCCCGTCTTACATTTTCAGAGTTAATTGAATATTTCAAAGCCATAAAGCTGATGATAGAAATGACAATGCGAGATGAAAATAGCTGTGCTGACAAAGAAATTTTAGACAGAAAAAGCTGTGCAAATCCAAAAATGCTAAAAATTACCATCGAAGAGTTTTTCTGTTTCAAAATATAGATTTTTTCCCTTCAAAGATAATGATTGAGGTACTGAGCCTGAAAGTGCTGTAAACATTTTGACGAATTAAAAATTGTATTTTTTACAGTACAGAAATAAATGTTAAGTTTATAACTACGGTTTTTTAATAAATGATGCTTTTAGTGATATGACATCTTTTATGATGACCGGCGTGGTCGAGCGGTAAGGCTCTTGACTCGCATTCCGAAGGTCGGGGGATCGAATCCCGGAGTAGGCAGATAAATTTCATTTGATTACCTAAATCATTCATTTAAAATAACGTATAGCATAGATATTTGCGGCACGTTCTAGAGTGGAAGATACTCTCAGTATTGCCCTGGCGTAAGACCACCATTTAGAATTGAAACATTGCTGGAAATGTGTTTGGTGACCAGATCTGGTACCTCCCTACCTTCCCCTTCCCCAACTCCTTCCCCTCCCCACTACCTTCAGACTCACAACATACCCAATTGGGATATGCCATAGTCTCACTGGCTCTAGACGGGAGCAGCTGGGGCTCTTGTGAGGTATTCACATAAAAATATTACAAATTTAAAATAAACATTTTGAATAATTACTAAACTCCAACATTGATTGCTCCGAATTCTTGAACAATTTATGTCTGGGAATACCACTGACCAGAAAATTCCTAGTAGTGTGTTTTATTCTTATATGAAAGAAAACTGAGGTCGTTAATTTACATAAGGTCTTTCAACTATTGAGCCCCAGATAACCCAATGAAATTGATAATTTATTAAAGAAAGAATTTCAATGTAATAATGTTTGACCAATTTCACCCGAAGAAAGATAAAATTGACCTTACTTCGTTTATCGTTTACTTTTATCACTTTAGTGCTTAAATCCTTAGTGCTAAATATCGATCATTCAATTGAGTTGAGTGTGCAGTTATATGAATATAAATTATGCAGTAAAAGTGTACCCTCCATCTGCTACAATACTCATAAATACTACCAAACCAATTAAAGTACAGAAAAACTTCAAGTAAACAAAAATTTATGTTTTCTGGATTACTAGTATCAAAATGTCATATTAATGTACCGGACCGTTATACTTTCTGGGGTTATTTCATAGCGTACTTAATATGTAAAACACAGACATGTGAAAGCAGTATTTAATTTAAGGTGAGCATTTGAACATTGTTTTCCTCATTATCTCAAAACTAGTATTTGGAGATGTCTGACTAATCAACTGGACGATCAATAATAAAGCATATTAAAGAACTAAGCAAAATTGAACGCTCTCAGTTGCAGTTCAAGTTAGATTTATTTACCTTCCAAAAGATGCAGTTAGCCAAACAGTTTCACAACGATCTTGTGGCAAAAATCTTTGACTGTTATTGGTAACGATTAAATTGTACATAGAGAAAAAGACAGTAAATATTTCACCAACCGCCGCACTATTATTAGGGACAAATTTTGGAAATAACACTAATTTCAACTTAATTAATACAAGAAACAACTAATCATGTTTACGTTTTAAATTAAAATTCTATTTTAAAAATTTCATTCCATTAAACTATTTAAAAAAATTTCATTCAAACCACTAATCACATTTACATACTAGATTAAATTCCATTTTTAAAATTTCATTCCATTAAAATTCCATTTTTATTCAATTAAAGTTTAAATTTTGCTGTGTAAAACGGATCCTTTGTCACTATTTTATTTTTTTTGTGTGAAATATCTTTTGCGTTAGTTTCGTTTCAATTTAAATACATATGCATTACTTGGTTTACCCAAACTAAGAACGTAATAACCATATAATTTAAAATTAATATAATTTCCACATTCTGCACCTAAAAGGATGGCGGTTAGTGGAATAATTATCAAAAGGGTTAATCCACATTAACTGTTTTGGCTGGACAGTTTTTGAATATCAGCACAGTTGGCTTTTGCATACAATCTGTGTGAAAAATGCTCACATTTTAGAATAACTTACATGCCTTCAATACGTAATGGAGCACTGTTAAAATTTTTTTTCAGGGAGAGGTTACAACGGAATGTAATATCTAACCCCAATACCAATATTTAAATCAAATGAAGGAAACATAAGTCAATACAAACTATATATTTATTATAAAACACTTATTAGAACCTATGTACAAATCTAAAACAAAACAGCAGTTAGAGGGTTTACTTATTTTTGTTCTGGTATTTTCCTCTCATGAATCTAGGTAAAGGAATAACACCGGGGCAAGGAATTTGCCCCCTAATTTCACACATGCAAGCCTTCTCACAGCCGTGACCAAAGTTGGCAGGATTGTCTTTCTTTTCTTTCTTCAGCGCCTCGGCAGCGAGAACCAGATCTGTCTTCCCGATAACTTTGAGAAGATGTTCTTGTACCTCTTCTTTAGTCTTTCCGTCGATATCTACCAGCATTTGATTCCCATCATCAAGGTAGAACTTCATGAATGGTGAAGGAGTCATGTTTTTGAAGGTAGCTATTTGAACTGAAGGGTTTTTGAACTGGATCTGCGGCAAATACCAAAAGACGAAGTCCCGCGCTCCTTCGTGATGCTCGCCGTGTGTGTTGTAATTAACGGTCATAATCTTAACTTTATCCTTTAGCATCAGTTTACCGGCATTTAAATACTCCATTGTCCGCCTAATAGGCGCTTTTCCCAACATGAACGGCATTTTGATGTGATTTTCGGCACAATTTTCAAAAATAACCTCAAACTTAAACGTCAAACTTGACTAGAAGAAAATTACGACAATTTTTGTCTATAACGATCTAGCTCTATGGTTGATATTTGGTGTTGCCGTACTATTTATTGTATATTGTGCATATAAAAAAAGCGTGTGGTACCTAACCAAATTATGATGAATGGCTGTGCTTCAAGCGGTAATGTAGAATTGGGCCAAAATCACCAAATACGTTGTTGCAGAACTGGCCATCTGTAAAAAATGAAGATATTAGGACGGTGTATTTTTTTTGGTAAATTTGTCGGATTTCGCTTCTCGTTTCAGGTAATATTATGTTTTTTAAAACGGTACTTTGATTTAATTTCTTTATTACTAAGAGCGACTTCATGTCTACTTTTTTTACGCTTTGTTATTATTTATCTTCCAAAATAATAAACGTATTTATGAAAAAATTAAGTAATAGAAATTTGTTGTTTTAAAGTTGAGTCTTATCACAACCGGCCTAAGCTGTAATTATAATAATTGTTTCGATAATATTATTTTGTCAAAAAATTTATTATCCACTGGAGCGATTGTGGTCGAAAAACGGACCACTTTTATTTTTCTGCGATTGATAGCGGTCCAAATTTGGACCATATTTTATTTCCATTGCTAAAATATTTATTGTAATTATTTAAAACATTTCCATGACCAGCCATTTATTTTAAAACGAAGCTATTGAAATGCTTTATCTATTATTATGACCATGGAATCGCAAATCCGAACTTGGTAGACTACTATGGTAAAAATAAATTTTGAAAATATATTTTTCACGCAGAATTTCTGATAAGCTGCTTACGGTTAAAATAAGTCCTTTTTCCATAGATATGTAAGTACACCACAGACAACATACAGAAATCGAAAATATTCTTTGTTGACTCGAATAAGTACCTCTCACGGAGTTTCAAAATAACAAACCCGCAGGATTAGCGAGGTTATAAACTTAACGATTTTTAAATATTTTTTTTTATAAATCCTACAAATATGAGGTAAACGATAAAATACAGGTTAATTCATTGGCTGTATAGCACTGTAATAAGTTTTTATGTATCCATGTAAAAATTTGAAGGAATGATTTTTTTAATGTTAGTGGGAAATTTTAAAATTGTTGTCGGGCATAGAATAAATCTTTTATTCCACGTTGTCAGGTTATTCGTAACCCGGGAACGTTTTATAACCACTGGAGCGACAGCGCAATTTAAAACTTTTTTCTCCAATTGCTCGACATTTTTTGGTGATCATTTTGAATATTTTTCGCCGAAATTAAAAAAAAATAATTTCTCCGAATTTTAGTATCTATGGAGACATACAAACTGAATATAGATCTATACAGCCAATGAATTCACCTAAATTTTGTCGATTATTAAATATTCGTAGGATTTAAAAAAAAACAGTATTATAAAATCGTTAACATCTACTTAATTATTTATACATAAGGGAAAATTTGCCATAATTGGCAGCAAAGCAATCCGAGGTATTTTAAATAGTGCCATATTGTAGCAAAAAGCGCTCCAGTGGTTAATGCTCAATGTTTATAGAATTGTGTATCTCTTGAGGGAGACGCTGAGTCTCTAGCAAGTAGTTTTAATTAATAATACTCCGGGAATCACTTTTTACATCTACATCACTTTTTTATGTCGCCCACAGGAGACAGTGGGTCCGAGGGGGTTAAAGTCGATATACTGTAGTTTTTTAAAAGTAACAGTGAATGGTACATAAAGTTGAAGTCGCCCGAGGAAGAAATGAATCATGTAATATAATTTAGGATAAATGCAGGCGTATGTGAAGAACGTAAAAAAGGTGAATATATGACGTGGAATTGAATGGTAGAAGAAGTCGTGGACGCACGAGGAAGACTTGGAACGGTCAAGTGGATCAAATACTTATGTGTTGTAAAATAAGGCATACATGATGGACGAATAAAGGGATGTACCTAAGGAGAATTTTTGACGTGGAAGCGAAAGGTAGTAGAAATCGAGGACGCCCGAGGAAGACATGGTACGTTTAATTGATACAAGTAAATACTTATCCCAGTTTCCAGATTTACAGGTACACTAGAGTTCATAACATCAAAATTTTACTTTATACCATACGTAACTCGGAGCAACGCCAGACACACTTAAGCTAGTTATTATATTCTAAATAACCGCGAAGCAAGTGATTCCCGTTTTCGTAGGAAGTATTTTTATTTGATTTCGATTTTACCGTTTCCATAACAATATTTATTCGAAATGTTCTCACCGTAAGTAGTAACGCGTTGTCTATTACGAATAATCCAAGGGCACATATTTCTGGACGACGCCTTATCATGAAGGTAGAAAATTGATGAAGCTAGAAGTATTTTACAAACTATTAGTTACTTAATATTTAAAATATTATACGTTTGGAAAAGGCATTTCAACAACCGTTACATTTGATGTCCTATCAAATCGACGATAAGGTAGCGCCATTATTTTTTTAAACATTTAAATTGTTCCTATCAACCGCCAATTCTTGACCCCTTAGCTGTTTTCTAATTGGAGGCAACCTAAATGGTATGTTGAGTTATTTGATTAATTAGCCGTTATGTGAAACAATCGTTAACATAAAGAAACGCAACTGACCGAGAATCGGTGGTTACCAGGAACTTTTCAAATTGGCACTGATCGTCGATTCGTGTCAAATTTAATGGACGTTGAAAAACCCTGACCTTTGTTAGCAATCTATTGATGAAAAACTAAAAAATACGTATTTGGTATATGTTACATAATTATTCAAAATAAATTAATCGTAGTTGCTTTTGTACTTGCTTTGCTCAAAATATGTGTGTTGCTTTCCTTTATCATCATTTTATTGATCAAGTTACCTGTTTTGTCTGCCTGAAATAATAAAACATTTCGTTACGATCGACAAATGCAGTAGAAAAGGTGAATATATGACGATCATCCCGCTGGATGG
The DNA here is from genome assembly GCA_936435175.1 of Glyphotaelius pellucidus. NCBI lineage: Eukaryota > Metazoa > Arthropoda > Insecta > Trichoptera > Limnephilidae > Glyphotaelius > Glyphotaelius pellucidus. Next base: position 4,746,316 of record OW386558.1, read on the forward strand.
TAGAACATGGTTTGGTACCAAAAAATGCTCTACGATTAATTGTAAAAAGTTTTATTGTGTATGTACTTACCAAATTCTTGCATTTAGCACAATAAATAATCATCATACAACACAGATTAATATGAACACACAACTCTTCGACAGACGATCCCAGAAAGAAAAAGAACTTTGGGTCTTCTTTTCCCATCTGCACCCAGTTTGAGCGAAGAAAGAGCATGGTCAGAAAGAGAAATAGGTTGTATACGATCATTCCAAAAGACAATAGAAAAATCGGCACTAGTTTCGTTGAGTAAGTTTCGTTTACACTCTCAGCGTAATCACAAATATTATCGTAAGCTCTCCAGAAAATCATCACTCTGTCAAGCACTACGCAATCCCTTTCATTTGAAGACAGCTGTTTCAATAAACTTTTTTGTCTCTTCGTTGTAGTTTTAGGGTACAAATTTGTGTACTCTGAATCACTTTTTGACATCATCTTCTTGTCAATGATCAGTTCTAATTCTGAGTTTATTATAATTAATCCATCGTTGGCCTGTATCACTAAGGTTACGAACTGCATCACAATTATTGAAGTAACATATCCAGGGAAATACATGGCGCTCATCAGCATTATATGCATTCCTCTGCCTATGTCCCAAAAGCCAAGAACTGCGAGATTCAAAAAAATTTGACTGAAGTATAAAAATGATTGCAGAAGTAACCCGCGAAATAATTTTAACTTATTCATGGAGAACTTTTGTTCGATTCCAGCTTTATAGAAAATGTGTCTTAATTCGTCCAAGTGCATGAAATTATTCCCGTGACAAGCAATTTGAAAAAACATTGCCAAATACAAACACACGACTAAACATATTCCAGAAATTATTCGTATCCTAACTGTAGACTTCAAGAGTGGAGAGGAACTTCCAGAATCCACAACAGTCAGATCTTGGTCGTTGTGTAGTACGGCGAAGCAGCAATAGCCGTATAAGGATAACATCACCAGCATTTGAAGTAAGTATCTCTTGAACATTTTGCTTTTAATTGTGCCATTTTCGTAAAAGTACGTCATGGGGAAACCCAATACACTACCGATGAATATAAGCGGTTTTAGTACTTCATAAGGACAGTTTGCTTTTAACAGTTTCTCTTTTAAATACGCCAGTCGTATTCTTCTTCTTTTAATCACAGTCGGAATCATGACCAAATCTTATCTTTTAGTTGATTTGTCTTGTAATCTTTCACCAACAGCTGCAATGGTCTGCAAACGAAATTTAACATATTATTCCAATTAGTATACTGTCAAAAGATGCGCTTTCTTATCTTAATATATGTATTTCTTCTGTGTGTATGTCACTGAACTCCTCCTAAACGGCTGGACCGATTTTGATGAAATTTTTTGTTTGGGTTCAAGGGGATTCGAGAATGGTTTAGATTCACAATTTGGTCCACTGGAAAATGTTCTTTTAATTATTTTTTTTTATTTCTAAGGAGTTGTTGATTTTGGAAAGTTTTACATTGGATCCGGCAGACTGCGCTACCATCGCAGTATCGAATATTCAATATTATTCTAGTTTAATTTTAGTTTGTCCCGACAGTTGTGTACAGGACAACGTCTGTCGGGTCCGCTATAAATAAATAAAATAAATTGTGAAAAATTCCAGAACACTCTCGAATGATGTCCTGAGCGAAGCCGGGTAACCCAGCTAGTACACTATAAATATCAACCGTTTGAGATATTTTGTTAGGGTTATGGTGACTTAATATTATGTCATTATTATTTTCAATTATTGAAACTCTTCTTAAACTCCAATCCTTTTGTTTAGAGGACTTATTTTCTTTTTAATTTAAAATATTTGTTTTAAATGATCTTTATTTCACCTCCTTTTAAAGAACCCTATAAATATTTTTTTGTTCGTTCGTTTTCTCTGGTTTTCTTTTAATGATAGTTGTTGAACCCTCTGAATCGGAAATCAAATAATGACGACAATAATAAAACTAGACTAGTAGAGGGTCCTCTAATGAGGTACAATTACAGACACAATTATTATGGAACCGCTGCAATCTACGATATTATTTACTTTGAACTCTGATTCGAAAATAATATTATGTTTTCGTGTGAAATAAAACAGAGTATTTAGTTTATGCATAATGTACATTGAAGTATTGTGTGTAATATGACACTTTTTATAAAAGCGCAAAAGTCACCCTTATTTGCAATTATAAGTTATTTACATCGGTCAATTTTTTGTTTGAATGGACAATAAATACTACTAGTTCGTGTTACGACGATTACCTGTGATTTGCTAAAGAGTCATTTCCACAATATTTCCACTATTTGTAGGTTCAATGATCGCGTTTTTTAAAACGAAGTTCGAACTATTAATTGTTTTTGTGTTTAATTCGTAGAACTCCCTTTTTTTTATTAAAATTAAATTTGATAATAATTTTTTTATTATCAAGTTCTGTAAGTATTTTTGTTACAGCTGTTTCGGCTTACAATGAAGTTTGAAAATGGTCTCGTAAACCGAAACAGCTGTAATAAAAATACGTACTAAAATACTTGCAGAACTTGATAATAAAATTATCGAAGTTCAAACGTTTGAACAACTATTTTTGTTTAATTTTTTCGGTTATTGCACTTATAATATCTGGGTATTTTATATTACCGTTTAGCGCCCTTTACCCTGGCACGATATATCCACCACTGTATACTGACCACCATTTCCATGAAATAATTCCACAAAGCAGACCCTAGATTTTATTTTGCATTCAATTATGTTAGTATAATGCACACCGTAATGTAAACGAACTATAAAAGATTTTATTTTGATTGTAAATATAAAATTTTATATCGAAAACCCATTAATAAAAATAAAAATAAAATTGTCAGTTTTCGCAATATTCTCTTTGCTTTACAAATGTGATTTTTTATTATTTTGCATAATTGTAACATTTACGGGGACCAAACTACCATATACGGTGTTAATAACATCGACTGCTAAGTAATTTGAAAAATGAAAAAGAGAACACAATCTATACTTTAATTTAATATTATAAATGCGAAAGTCAGTGTGTTTGTTTGTTACGCTTTCACGCCTAAACCACTAAACCGATTTCAAAAATTCTTTCACCAATAGAAAGCTAAATTATATGCGAGTAATATAAGCTGTGTATAATGGTAAGATCTGGCGTTAAGAAATGTGTACGAATGAAAATGGGTGTATTTCATATATTTTAGTAGCAGGGAGGAAAGACAGGGGGGAGGTGGGGTTTGCGGAGAGGGAAGAGACGAGGGAGGGGGAAGACGGGGAAGGTGGAAGGGAACGGGGAAGGACACTATGTATTGCTAATTGCTACAGTAATTTCTCCCAAATACCATGCAAGCGAAGCCGTGGGTGAAAGCTAGTAAGTACATAAATGTGTATTACAAACAAAAAAAAATATGAAGCTGGCCTAGATCTCACTGATTTCTCTAACTAACTAAATAAATAACCATCATGCCGTTTCCACGCAGGGGTAGGCAGAGAGGACGGACCGCTAAACAATTCTCTCTTGGCACATACTCCCTGCCTCGTTCACATTCATACATCGTCTCTTACATGTTCTTCTATTATTCGGACTCTTGACATGGCCCGACTCAACTATCTGATTCACTTGGTCGTGCCATGTCTTCCTCTTCTATTCTCCTTCAATCCTTTCCTCGTTCATTCACTCTACATGCCCAAACCATCTGAGCGCCCTTTCTTAATCTTAATCATTACGCTTACATCACCCTTGCAATCTTTGCGGATCTCCACGTTCTAACACGATCAAACATGGTTTTACCACACATACGGGTCAGGGATCTCATTTCTAGAGCATTCGGTCTACTTTCACCCTACCTCTGCCAGTTCCATGCCTCACTGCCATACATCAGAGTAAGTACCAGCACTCCATTGTGGACGGCTAGCTTCGCTTCTTTGGACAGTGTTTTGTTGGCGCCAACGGTGTTCAGTCCTCCATTGATGGAGTTATCTGCATTTACTCTTTTTTCAATATCTCTAAAAGATTGCTCAAAAACGTTAATCATTGGTACTGTTTGATTAATTGTCAATATACTTTAATTTAAACCTTTTTCTTTTCATGAACATATCTTTCCTTCCACAATGCATTTTTAGCAAGCATCACGCCTCTGGAATAACGGGTGTAGAATATGATTTCTAGTTAGAATTTTAGTAAAAGTGCATAACTAAGAAATTAAATAAACATACATCACGTTGATTACAAAACCCATACAAAATCCACCGAGGGTTTTTAAACATAACCCTCCACACAGCATCTTCAAAGATGACATAGACCCTGAGGAAAATTATTTTCCTCAGGGCCTCCTGTGTGGAGTTAATGTAAAAAAAAAAATAACCCTTTGGCTGGGAAGTATCGGAACCATAATCGTTCCATCCATCCCGATAAAATACAGCACTTGGAAGTAACCTAAACTATTTAAAATTAGAGTGATTTAAAGTGACTGATAAAAAATCCAACTTATTTTAAATCTTACTTTTTTTCTAACTTCAGTTATATAATGAGAATACCTTCAATCTCCAAACACTGTTTTAACGTATCCGCCAAAGGTAGCAGCTATTCGAATGTGGGCAAGGCACAGAAAGGAAAATGAAAATAATTGCAACAAATCATTGAAGACTCAATAATGAACATGTGCTATGATTAAAAAAAATGTCAACCGGAACGCATTTTTTTAAATGCATTAATTTTTTTCTGCTCATTTTCAATTTTCAAAGTTTTGAAACATTGCATCGTTTGATAAAATTAGACCAACTGATAAATAAACTCAAATTTTCGGTCGTAAATGAATACCTCTTTTGTGATGGGTTAGATATTTATTAATAAGGTAAATTTAATGCTTAATTAAATGAAGACATTATGAGCGAAACTCAATCGAAAATCTGGAAACAGAAAAATCAGAAAAAGATATTGGCACCTCTGGGACTCGAACCCAGGACCTCCCCAACCCGGAAAGTAGGGAGGTCCTGGGTTCGAGTCCCAGAGGTGCCAATATCTTTTTCTGATTTTTCTGTTTCCAGATTTTCGATTGAGTTTCGCTCATAATGTCTTCATTTAATTAAATATTACAGTTTGAGGTTTTACTCATAAAGTTAAAATAATAAATTTAATGCTGTTTGGATCGATTTTTGGGTAATAAGTCGTGTGGTGTGTGTTTCATTAAAACATTGGTGTACCTAACAATAGAACAATCCGATAAATTTCCATTTTTCTTGTTGCCAAGAACAATTCGATAGTTAGGGGGCAATCGCTAAAACATTGTACAAATTTGAGCTCTCAGGCCAATATTGATCATTCGTTTGAAATACTATGGTAAATGCTTTCCTCGACATTCCGAATTTCTACCGTTTTATAACACATTTTTCAAGATAATATCTACAAGTTTGCTATGCCGAAACGGTAAGTGTATGAAATTCTTTCGCTAGAAAAAATTGCAAAGTATGCTCCGAAAAAAATAAAAAAAACATATTTTTAAATTTCAACTTTTGATTACAATTCATGGTAGAATTCCATTATAATAATTTAATAAAACAAATATCAAATTTATTTCCACTTTTTTACCGTAAGCGGTTTCAGCTTGTTAAAGCCACCTTCAGACAGGTACAAATTATTCTTAACCTACGATTTATATACATAATACAAAGTAATATTCAACGGAAAATTTAATGTTTCATTAATTCCTTATCTTTCTTTTTCAGTTTTCATTTTCATTACATTTTCTTTTTTGATTTCAGCAGTTTGCAATAAATAACCTCTTCAAAAATGTTACAGTATATATTACCCTTGAAAATACATTTTTTGTAGATTTAAGTTAGTAGATGCACTTTTTCAGAACTGTTTATATTACGTACATATATTGTTTTGTTTGTTAGGTATGTTTTTAGGTTTTCACGGCCAAAAAGTATTTTTGTTATTGTTAACACCAAAAGTATTTTTGTGTTGTCTAACACCAGCTCGTAGAGAAATGGAGCTGGCAGCACGGTATCGCTTCGACACACATAAGTAAACACTCTCACCAATATCATTTACTCATCTGCCCTGATGATGGACACTGTAACGCTGTCCGAAACGTTGGCTAAAGAAGGAGGTAGCGAAACACGGCATAATACCCCAAAAACAATAACAAAAATGTTTTGTTTGTTTTTCTTTTTATTATGGTCTCAAATTATTATTTTATTGGTCAATGATATGACTATCTCTAACACTGTTATATATGAACTTGTAATGACTGTTTATAACGCTAACAAATAAAAAAAAATAGGGAAGGGGGAAGAAGGGTGGTTAAAAAGGATTTTATTACATTATTTAATTGAATCTGATTTTATTCATTTAAATAAAAATATATTCTACAAACTTTCAAGAAATGCAGCTAAATAACTTACATTTCAATATATCAGCAAGATATCAGAATAATATTAAAATCCCAAAATTTAAAACCAAGTACATTCAAAATACTTATCTTTATCTTGGCGTAAAAGCAAAATTTAAATCAACGACCTCCCGTTAAATCTAAAAATTATCGAAAATAATAAAGAAATAAATAAAGCCGAATTTTAACTTAAAATAAAAAAAAAACTGAAACTACTGTATGAGTTCATATCTATTATTATTATTTCTTTTAAATCTTGAAATCTATTTATTGATATATCTTGAGTTTTTCTTACTCACTTTTTTATTATTATTTGCAATATTTTATTATTTACTCACACGTTTACTGATAACTTAGTATAATTGAGCATTCAAGAACATAAATCCCTCTCCAAACACAAGAGCCTTGCCTCTTTATGGTGAGGTAAGGCTATTTTTATATTCCTTTGCAACACAATACAACATGTAAAAAATGTACACTAATTGTAAAATCATACAAAATATTGAATAAATAAAAAAATAATAAAAATGTGTTTTCTTCCATTTGATTCTAAGTCACCTGGTATATTATCTGCCCTTTATATTATCTGTAGTAGGAACGAGTACATAATAATCCGTTTTTTCATTAGTGCTGGATTCCGAGCACTAATGAAAAAACGGATCACCAACTACAGAATGCGACTAGCCTCGAGCGAAAATAGTATTGTGATGGCAGCATTCCACTTCTTGCAGGGTCCCATCTACAAGCGATGGATCCACTTCCTGAGGACATAGATTAAACAAAAAGTTTTATTTTTATTATTTATTTATTATTATTATTATTATTATTTTCTTTTAAATTTCTTTAACCATGTAAATATTTTTTTTTAATGTATCCTTTTTATATCTTGTTATCATTACTTGATTATTATATATGTATAATATGGAACTCGTGGGACTGCACTACCCTCCCCGAGATCTGGAATAAATGATTAAAAAAAAAAAAAAAAAAAAATGTATGTACATTTCAACGAATCATTACGTTTATTGGTCAACCGCAGTGTACATCTAGTTTTGAATTGTTGATCGACTGGTGGATGGTGGATGCAATCTGTTAGCCATGAGTAACGATTATACCAATAGATTGTATAGTTTTTACTTTAAAAAGAGCTTTAAATGTATATGTGATTGTAGAGCGCCCTTGAGGTGATAATTCAAAAAACCCTTGCTTTCCAAACCATTCTTATACTATTATTATATAATTGAAATAACCGGAATATCGTTCCGGTTTTTTTCGGTACAATCCTGGCACTGGAGGCATACATAGACTAACAGATTAGCTAGTAAGTAACTTTGATTAATTGTGGCGTGATTGAACAGTCCATTAATGAAATTGGCACAACTATGTTGTAATTTTATTAATTGAAAGAATGTAATATCGTGTTGGAATAATATTTGAATGTTAGAATTATATAAATCATTATGTGCAAAAAAATTTAATTTTAAGGTAAATATGTAGAAATGCCCTCGCTCGTACCCTACAGGCTTGTTCAGACTAAGCCAGTAGTTTAGTCAAGTGGCGAGTTACTCGCCACTTGACTAAACTCGCCACTTGACTGGCCGAAAATCACTCGCACTACTTTCAAGGAGTACATTAAAAATGCCACGACATTTCCGCGCGTCTGCAAATGAACTCTGCTAAAACGGCGGGATGAGTGGAGGGGATTGCCACTCGCCCAAAAATTAGAACGAAGTGGATTGAATCGACTAAAGAACTGACTAACCCACTCTACTAAAATTATGGTGTTCGGACGCGTTTAGTAACTACTACTATACTCTCCACTCGACTAAAATACTCTACCAAAGCGAACGGGTCATAAGCGAAATTTACATTCCACGAAAATTATTTGTTGCCTTACAACCTAAACAACCAAAAAGTATCAGGGGATTTTATCTTTAAAATGTACTAATAACCAAATATATTTTCATACCTCAAAACATGGGACACGTGAACCTTTTCTAGGTTTGGGGGTGGCGGTGCCTGCCCTTGGAGCAGCAAGAATCTATCTGATTCGGAATGTAAAATGCATAATTTATATGAAATTATTTAACGGTCTGCCATTTCCATAGTGTACGCCTTTTGTCCGTCTCTTCACAGACATTGTTTGTATCAAGAATGCGACGAGTTTTCTATAAATTATGCCTGTCGCGTGATAATTTAATTTTTTTTTTGAACCAATGGGATTGCTTTATTTTGTTGATGAGAATCCGTATATCAACATCAAATATAATATTCATTTACTTTATTTTTTACTTTCACCCTCTCTTCTCAGAAGCAAACCCAAATATTTCTGTTAATGAAAAACGTTTCTATAAATAATGTTTTGTGCCTACACTTAAAATTTAATTTTCAGCACTGGGGGGTCGTCAAAAGCCTCGCCGCAAAGTGCTTCATTCCGGACGACGCCGGAGAATGATTTTTATTTTACGAAAAACTCAGACAAACTTTTGAATTTATTAATGATAAGCAAAAACCAGGTACCGGTTGACATTAATCGTGCTAAGTACTAAAATGGTTGTCGGCGATGTGTCCACTTCTGCGATTGCTAAAAAAAATACTAAGGATAAAAATATAAAACATACATAAATGAAAAGTTATCGAACTGTGAGTAAAGTTTTGAGAATGAAGGGAATGCAATATATTTCATCAAAGGATAAAGTCTTAAAGCTTGTGTAAAATTCATTTGGTAAGCAGTGTGAGCACCTTAAGGCCTGACTCCAGCGAGAAATGAACATGAAAAATGGCTTGAACAACTCGACTCAACGCAATGTTTATAAACATTGAAAACTTTAAGCCATTCGTGTTGATAACGGAGATAAATCGAATGAAATTTGGGGTTATGTCAACCGCGGGAGCCTAATACCTAATTATGACTTTAAATTGTAAATAAATACTGTCGTAATGGATGATTATTTCTTTCGTGAACTCACTTGTAAAAGTCGATTAATTTATAAATCGGTTTCAGAGACACGGAAGAAATTGATCAATTAAAATAGGTATTCTATTCCTAAGCACTGATAAATAAATACCTAATAAAAATTGAGGTAGGTAGTTAGGTCTAACTTGAAATCTGCGTGTTCTCCTTTATACTTCGTCTACAATTTTATCGCAAATTTATTTTATCAGAACTCGACTTTTGACATCTACTTTAATAATTACGCATTCGAAATTCTTAAATACTAACTTTAGGTCATAATGATCGATATTGGTCGGAAATCTTTCCTGATAAATAAACATCTATTAAAATATCTGTGTTTTCTCCCTGATGTAGCATCTCTTCTTCATTGGAACGCATTTTAACATTTATGTAAACGCTAAACGTCAAACGTCAAGTGTTTAGTGCGTACGCATGAACAGATCCTTACCACTTACCACAGGCCACTAGCAAAATTTTTGTGACCGCGCGAACTTCGCACCAATCTTTGAAACCATGTTTCAACAAACGGAGGAAACGGAAAACAAAAAATGTTTATTGCGTTGTTCAAGCGATTGTTTATGTTCATTTTTTGCTGGAGTCAAACCTTTATAAACACATTTTCGAAATTGGCAGTTGTAGTGTACGATTATTCTTGTAGTTTCAGCTTACTTCAATAGATGTCGATAGCATTGTTAGTGACGGTAATTTCAAATAATTTATCCCATCACTAGTATTTTTGTCTTCCATCACACATGAACTTTTCCGCAAATTTTAAATTTAGTAAAAATGAAAATTTGTGTGGAATGAGTCTTAGCATTTAATGCTTTCTATAAATTTGAAACTAAATTAACTGCGTATTTAATTTTATGGTTTTTTAATTGTAGAATTATTTATTATTGTTTCTGTAAGGCATTAACATATTAAGACATAACATTTTTATATAAAAAAATATTATGTTTCCTAACAATTGGTATTTTATGTACATGAAACCTTTTAACTCAAATGAATATTTTTGACGCACAGTATTTTTTTTTTAATTCAGTTAGTCATTATTGCAATTTGGCAATTTTTCAAGACGATGAAGGTAGACTGTAAAGTAAATAACACATATCAAAGGATTTACTGATAATTTATTTCAATATTAGGTACATAAAATTGATATCATCTGGGTCCCAAAACATTAAATATCATAGATAATTAGATATCACCATATTTTAAACAATTCTTTTAATCTATACATTCTATGTTTCAGGGCATGCATCTTTAAAAAAATATTTACTTAAACGATTTTTGAATGCATAATTTACCCAAAAAAATGATAACATCGTGTAATTTTTTGTTGACATTTTAACCTAAAATATTAAGATAGGCAATTATATTCAGAACACATTCTATGAGTAACTACAAGTAGGTTGGTGTGTGCTTCGTATTTCCATCCAAGCACTTAACAAAATTCTTGTAAAAGCGTCTGGAGGTCTGGAGACCGTTAATTAAAGTTAGGTGTGAATCCAAAAGAGCAAATTAAGCCAATCATTTAGGCAAAAAACTAATAATTGCAAATAATTTCAAACAGCAAAATAAGTGCCAAACCACAAATAGGTACCTTTGTTTTAAAAGAGCGTGGACGGTTTACTTATAGTTCTCATGAGCACTTAGGGCGTAGGCCCTCCTATTTAACCTCATTCCTTTAACAGTAACCCGGTCGCTTATATAAAGTTCACCAGAGTGTCACTGGATATGACTTTTGTTCCACAGTGTGTCTTCCCAGGTATCTGGTATTGGCAACATGGGTGAATTGAAGAGTCTTTTTACACTTCCTGCATATATTGGTGTTTTCCAATCCCAAAAACTGACTGGGTCTCCTGCGATTAACTGGTCTCCTACCAGTTGTCTCAATGAGTTTCTGCCCATATCAAGTAGTTGCCTGGTCCGTTTGAGAATTTTGGATTGCCGTATTCTGGGTGCCCTCTCCCATTCTTTTCAGTGTTGGAATTTGACCTACCTTTCGATATGATGTGACCCACCTTTCCACCACCATGTGAACCATCATAATTTGACGTGGCAAACTTTCCTTGCTATGAGGGAACGTTTTTAAGTTCGCAAAATGGGGGGTAAGGAGTGAAAATAAAAAAACAAAATTTTTTATGTTACCCTAATACATTTTTCGGATTTTTCCATTAACTTATGTATACCCTAAACAAAAAAAAAGATTTGTCCTTGTCTAAAAAATACGCCGAAATTGCACCTTTCACTTCTTCATCACTTGAAAACGTTTTTCCACGAAGCTCTTTTTTGAAGTTTGGAAATAGGTAATAATCACTGGGAGCCAGGTCAGGACTGTAGGGGGGTGTGGCAACATTTCGAAGCCCACCTTCTGCAGGGCAGCCATCGCAACACGGCTCTTGTGAACAGGTGCGTTGTCGTGCAGAAGGAGAATACCTCTGGTCAATTTTCTTCTTCTTTTCTCCTTTACAGCTTCCTTTAATTACCCTAGGATTAACGTGCAGTAATCTCCGGTTATGGAGACACCTCTATCTTTGTAATCGGTTATAACAGGATTCCTTCTGAGTCCCAAAACCCAGTCGCCAGGATTTTCCCAGCCGGTTGTGACACCTTAAACTCTTGGGTAGTGGTGTACCTTTCTAGTGCCACTGCATAGAGTCATGTTTAGACGTCGTCACGTTCATAATGATGAACCCAAGTTTCATCACCAGTAACAATTTGAGCCATCATTCCATATTTGTCTTCTCTACAGAGGTCCAAAAATGCACGAGAACACTCCACGCGCCATTGATTTTGAGGGGGCGCGACGTGAGCATTCTTGGCACCCATCATGCGCTGACTAGGGAATGCAATCTCGATTCGAGATCGCAAATTCGAGATCTCGTTAATTAAAATAAAATATTATATGAAATAAAACAAAAACATTTATTCTTTAATATTAGTTAGTAAATAATTAACATTTTTTTTTTAAATTATAATAATAAAAAGAAAAAATATAGCTTAAAGAGATTAGAAAGTAATTACGGGTGATTTTGAAAGTAACTTCTTGAAAAACAAAGTGTATTAAGGGTGCTATCTGCTAAACGGCATCTAATGTCCGTTGCAATGTAACCAGCTGCTGAAAATGCCCTCTCCGACTCAACACTGGTTGGCAGCAGCGTGACTAAGCAATTATATGCAAACTGCAAAAATCTCCCCCTTGTTCCTTTACACTCAAATAGATCCATTTATTTTTTATGACTGACTTTAATTTATCTAACTCTTGGATACACGCGAAAAATGACTTTTATATACTTTCAGAGTCCCTTCTAATTCCTCTTGAAGTGACGTAATAGTTTGTGCAGAAGCAGCATGTAAATTCAAAGCCTCTGCAATCATAGAAAGAGGCAAGTCATCTTCGTTTTCTGTGTTTGCTACTGTGGTATTAATCACGGTACCAGAAGTTGAGTCTGGTGTTTTTTGTTATTGTTTTTGGAGTGTTATGCCGTGTTTCGCTACCTCCTTCTTTAGCCAACGTTTCGGACAGCGATCTGCCCTGATGATGGACACTGTAACGCTGCCCGAAACGTTGGCTAAAGAAGGAGGTAGCGAAACACGGCTTAACACCCCAAAAACAATAACAAAAATACTTTTTGGCCGTGAAAACCTAAACATACTTGAGTCTGGTGGTTTACGAAGTAATCGTTTGATTGTATTTTTAATTTCTTTCCGTACGAGATATTTGCTAGGCAATTGGAAAGTTTCAAAGCCTTCCCATAGCTCCAAATCATTTTGATAATTATTCGGATTTTTTCAAATATAACAGCGCTGCAGTTGCATTTATGCGACGCTCGGAGATACGATTGTTCATCGAAGAGGCCAATTTTTCTGAGAGGAGTTTTTAGGTCTTTTAGCTTTCGAATCATGAAACGCATGGTATGTTCTGCACTTACTTGTGTCTGGTACTCCAATCATTTCTGCGAGATGTTTCTTCTTTCGTCGGGCATCTTTTAATATTAATTTTTTGACTTTTTAAATAATTTCCAGAATGTTCACTTCGATCGGCCTTCCTGGCCGTGGGTCGTCTTCAAGTGACTCACTGCCTTGTTTAAAGAGGGTATGCCATTTGAGAACCATACTTTCACTTGATCAAGCGTCCCCGTAAACGGATGACATCTCTTCCAGTATAGTCTGAACTGATTTTCCTTGCTTGGTAAGGAACTTTACAACAACGCTGAACTCGATTTTCTTCATATTCCACAGTTTCTTCACGATTGACTTGTTTGGTCGACCCATTCCGCGAACTTAAAAATGCACCTCGTAGTTTGTCAGACCGTTCATTTCCCCCAATACCTTTACGGCCTTGTACACAGATCAGGGTTGGTAAGTTTTTTAAAGAATAGTCCCGCATTCCACCACCAGTCTGGAGTTGCACAGGTACCTAATCCCGTCAAGGAGTTTGTGATGTAAAATATTCATGCGTATTTCTTTTATTTACCTACGCACATAATTTTATGAATTTAACTAATTGTGGGATATATTAAGACAAAATTACCAAACTATCAAAAGTATTTTATTATAATTAATTATTTAATAGTTTTTAAAATCATCGAAATGCGTATTTCTTTATTTAAAATTTTTGAGATATGATTTTTCAAGTTTACCAATGGTGTTAATTCGGAAGATAAATTTCTGACGTCTTTCTAATTTGTACATCAACATTTTTTTATCATATTTTTAAGAAAATTGACAATATTTGTTTTAAAAAAGCAATATCTTGTGATCTTTCACTGGTCTGCGCTAGTATAAAGTAATTAACTTGTGTAAAATAATTTATTTTGGTACGATTTGCGTAAGGTACCTCACTTTAATGTTACGTTATAATTAACATTAAGTAATCAAGCAAAATACATTATTCTGGACGTCAGATGTTTGAACTGTCTGGAGCCAGAGGAGTCAACATCTCCAATTTGGTTAGTATTGCGAGGCTGAAGAAAGTTGGGATGGGTGGATGAAGTAGATGAGAAAGATTGATAATTCTGTACCGGTACCCTAAAGGAAAGCTAAATAAATCAATGGCTAAGTCTGTGTGGTTTATCCTTTGAGGTACAGAATTAAGTATCTGGCTATTCGCGTCTGCTCAAAGGCTCAAACATTAAACCACTTGGATTTAATGTTTTTAATATTAATTAAGTAAATCAATCAAATTTAATTTTCCTCCACCGGGTCCCGAACTCTTGATCTCGCGGTCCGGAATCTCTTTGTTTACCGCCCTGCCGAAGGTTTCTTTACACCAAAGGTTCCCAAACTTTTTTCACGTAGACCACTTTCAAAATTTTGCTGGTCACGGTAGACCCCCTGCTGATACATTTCTACCACATTCCCAAAACTCGACACGCGTTGTTCAGAATATTGAATGGCGAGGTGTGGTCTGTCAAAATGGAGCAGTACCAGTACAAGATCTACGACTTTTTCAAATGGGGGCAATATGGACCAGTATTCGATTTACAACATTTTGAAATTATTTGTATTCATAAGTATGATATAACATACGGAAAAAGCGCCGCGGATGAAAAAAATTAAGTTATCTTTGCATGTTCTGAAATATCACGCGTTACAAACCAGTTACTATCGTGATAGTTGAATCTTACTCGTGCGGTGAGGGTTCTTAAAATCTTACACTTATGTTTTCTTTATAAGAACAAGATATGAAAAAAAAAAAAATTGAAACCGATGGTGCATCAAGTGTGTTAGGAAGGAATAATCGTACATTCAGACATGGCCCGCGGGCCGCCAAATGCCGATTGCTGGTGTAGGGTATTGTAACTATTCAGCTCCCATCGTCATTTAAATCATTACATAACTAACTACTATAAAACGTTTTTTTATAAGACAGGACACCGTTTATTTTTTCCATTTTTTCTCTCGGTGGTAAAGTTGGTTTAATGCAAAATAATTCTTTCTTAATACGATATTATCATTATTTATACCTAACACAGAACATGGAAAATAATTTTATAAAACTTCTCCTTTAATAAAAGATTTAGGACAGTTTCTGAAAATGTTAAATTTGACGATAGTTTTTGATTAGAATTGTGATATAAAGGTGCTTAAAGGTTAATTTTTTTTTACCATCCCTTGTGCTCTCTGTTAAAGTCTTCATAATGATACAGTCTTGTTTAACAGTTTTCACACCGATACAAAAATATTTACATACTACATCAAGTATCAATTCTCTACATTTTACCTAAATAACTTCAATACAACTTTAGGTTGAATCTTTATAAAGTTAGAACATTGTAAAGTTGGAGCTTTATTAAGTTGGAACTTTATTGCTGGAAATTTATCAAGATGGAAATTTCTTAAGTTGGAACTTTATTGCATTCCCAAACAAATATTACAAAAATAAAAAAAAACCTATTACATACACAACGTCATCATTACTTTGCTACATCCCTGGGTGAGATTTGGCCTCCTCCACAAATAACTATTCACGGGTCGTTCTTCTTTTTAACCTTCATAAAGTTGTCTCCACCAGTTAGTGGAGAAAAATTCAACAGAATTACCAATATTATTATTTTATAATTACTTTGAAATCTGTACTAAAGACGTAACGACCGTGTGCTTTTAAAAAAATATGTGTTTTTATTTTTTGTAGTAAAAATTACGTGACAGAGTTGTAACTCCTCTTGATAGAAGTGTATTTCATACAAATCACAGTTGTCTTCTTCTACCTCGACTTGCGTGTATTCTATAATGTTACAAAAAATGATATGACGACATAAAATATAATTATATATTTAAACTTCAAAAGGTATAATCTACCAAGTAACAGCGATTATTATTTTTAATGATATTTAATAAAATATTTTAAAAATTCTCAAAATCTTGTCTCGTACAATTTTTATATCGTACGACAACTCTGTCACGTGGGTTGTCATTCAAAATAGGTATACACGCAGCTTGTGTTTGTCTCCCCCAATCGACATTTTAGGCCTCCTTCCCCCCTTGATACAATTACCCCTCTGAGATCCAGAGATTCATTTATAGTAAAAACAAAATGTGACAGAGTG
Organism: Glyphotaelius pellucidus; assembly: GCA_936435175.1. NCBI lineage: Eukaryota > Metazoa > Arthropoda > Insecta > Trichoptera > Limnephilidae > Glyphotaelius > Glyphotaelius pellucidus. Next base: position 4,762,739 of record OW386558.1, read on the forward strand.
GTGGAAATGTGACACAGTGGTAAAAGTTGTGTAGGTTAAAAAGAAGAACAACCCACGTAATATATTATGTCTTAAAATTATATAATTTCAAAATATTTAAAAAAAATCACAAAGGTTTTCCGATATCTTTAAATAAATTATTTTCACAAACACGTGTTTCGAACTCGTAAAAGCTTTTAAGAAATACCTCGTTGATTTGTGAGTAGCACGATATTTTTATTTAGAAAATTTCTATTATTAAAATAATTCTCACAAACTAATGTTTTGAAGTGCTTCCAGTGCGAGCTCTTGGTAATGTCTTAACGCAAAACATATCAAATCTTTTCAAGCCTCAACAAAAAATGTGTCTCTTCTATAATATAACTAATACTATAACAATATCTTCTATAACAATACTATTAAAAACTTCTTTCTCGCTGAAAAAAGTTAAGACTGCCTTACAACTAAATATATAAAATGCAAGCTTCACTCAGACTGAACAAACTTATCCGAAATTCACCAGTTTTTTAATTTTTAGAATCATCGTTTTTCAAAGAGCACAAGGAAGCCTGGTAACTTTTGATTACTTCGTTTTTAGTTTTTTGATAGTTTGGGTCTACCATAAATGTAGACGCCCTTTGGTTGTCTTGCGTCATTTTAGAATTCTTCAATTTAGGCGAATGCGCAATCCTGTTTTTAACATTGTCACTAAAATCTGGCACCTTGTTTAAAACTTCACTCGGTGTATTATCACGATTTTCTGGAATTGTATCTTTAACGGAGTTGACTTTAAGACTACTAGCTCTAGAGAAGTTTCTATTTGATTGAGACTTGTGCTTAGAATTAAATAGGCCCATGTCGAATGATATTTTACCGTGTTTCTTTTTAATTGACAGGAAGTCGCTTTCGCTTCCATATTTTGTTTTGTCGTTTTTACTGGGCGTGTTAAAAGAAGTTGATTCTACGTTTTCTTTTTTGGTTTCACATTCACTGTCACTCAGTTTTTTAACCCTTTTTACAATACTGTTCTCACAAGGTTTATTGTTTGATTTGCTGCAATTGGTATGTTTGCAATCTTTTGCACAACTCTGACCATCTTCACTGTGCGATTTTGAAAAGCTGCAGTTCTCTCTTGCCTCAAGTATGTCGCACCCATCTTGAGTTCTTTGAGTGACCGCTGGAGCGCTGAAGTCTTCAACTTTTTCTTCCAGTGAGAACTCCTCTCCCATGGCGGTGGCGAGTTCTTTTTCCCATTCTTCTTCTTTTATTTGTCTCTCTAATTTTAATCTCTTCATTTCCCGTTTTTCTAATTCCATGTAACGGTTGTAGGTAATGAACTCTGGGATGATGTTTAGCATCTTTGCTTCGACTGTCGGTGAATTCTGCGAATCCTGAAATTTAAATAAACTTGTTCAATACTCCATGTCATTTATAAACTAGGTTATTTTTTGTGAAACCTTGTTTCGTAAAACTCATCTCTTCCATTTTCATCTACATATCTTTTTAGAGTTCTAAACATTTTAATAATACGTTAAAAGATGAAAGATACAAACTCTTATCTAAAGATGAAAGAAAAAACTTTTATCTTTAAGGTGCATCCACAATTTTATTTAATCGCAATGAAATGTTCTTAGAACTAAATAAAGATTTGTAGGTTTTTGTTTTATAAAAGTTTTTCGAAATTAACAACTAACCAATCAATCAAAAATTTGTTTTTTACCCATTCTTAGTGCTTCATTTATATCCATCCATCCAATCACATATTAATACACATAAGCCATACTTTTCTTTCGTGAATTATTTCAAGTATTTGATTCACATGGCAGTGCCACGCTTTCTGAAGCATCAACAACAGCGTTTTCAATTCTCTTGTATGTCAATAATGCTGGGGCCGCACCTGCGTGTACAGAAATGCTACTAGCATGAAGCTTCGTGACGATACTCGCAGGTGCGGCCCCAGCATAAGACGAATGGGATGAAAACATATTGTGACAAAATAATTTAAACAATAAAGGGTATCGCACCAAATCCAAGCTGCCGACTTGCATCTCCCGAATGGACTTCTGTTTGGCAAGTCTCTTCTTCTTTTTGTGAAGTGGTCTGGTCTCTACAATCATTTCCTCCAGTTCGAAGGTTGGGTCACAGTTCAGATGATCCTTGGGCGGACAGAAGTCTGGTTTGTAGCTCTTTTGAAATACCCTCTCATACTCTAATTTTGAAAGCGCTGGTATCTTTTTGAGTTCTTCCATAGATGAGCATCTTCCACCAGGACTGACGGACAGAAGCTGAAAAGACAAACATATCATTTGAGTTAGAACTTTGTAGAATAATGGTTGGAACAAATGTTGACGATAAATAGGAACGCTCTAGTTTTTGTAAGTTCGAACAACATAGACATCATCTAGTAGAGATACTTTTGATCAAACACCTGCGATTAAATGTATTTATGACAAACTTAATTCACTTCTAAGAAAATTTTGTAAAACTTATTTATGAGCAGTATAATCAAGATAAAATAAAATGTTAAGACAATAATTTGGAATCAGGTTCTCAAGAAATAATTAAATAATTAAATAATTTGAAGCTTGTCTTATAAGACGATTTCAAATTAATAATTTCTCATGAAAACAAATGGAAATTTTGTTTCATGGTTAATTTGTGTTTGAATGGAAAACATTACAAATTGTGGTGTATGCATTTCTGTCTGGGAATTCTAGGTATTTACAAATACGCGTGAGAACTGCTAGTAGTGCTTTTACAATGAAATGTGTTCTAATTAGTAGATTTGAATAGTAGTAGCAAGAAATGTAATTAGACTAATGAGTGCAAGAATTTCTGCGCTCTCTCAAAGAGCGCAAAATTTTGACAACAGCAAGGTGTTCTTTTGTAATTTATATAAATTAAGTAAATTTAGGTATAATAACCGATGTATGGTAAAACAATAAATGAGAATAGTACCCAAGCCCCGTTTGGAATATGCATCTTAAAAATGATGAAACTGAGAAATTTATCCTGATTATAAACAATAACAATAATATAGCAATGAGTCTACACTGCAAAATTGAATTCAAGTTGATTTTAGATTTAGAATATTGAGCTCAAAAACACTCTTCAAATTTTTCTGTTTCACTTAGTTGTAATTCTGCGCTAATCATAATTATCTCGGTAACGTAAAAAAATACAAGACGTGATGTTTTATTTAAGAAAAGTTTAAAATAATTTAAGATGATTTGCCAATCGTGAAATTTTTACATCTTTCAGTATTAAATTGTTAAATCACTAATAAAAAGCAAAAATAAAGTTGGCCCCCAGTGGAAGCCCTGAAGAAAATTCGCGAGTAGAGTTGTATGTGTTTAATATAAGTCTCAGTACACAAACTTGTAACTTGTTAACAATTTCAAATGTTTTCTTTTGATTTCAAGTTTTATGATTTCAGCTATTAAGCTTTTATTTCTTATCATATATCTTGCTGAAACAACTGCAAGAGACAGTAGATTTATCACGATAGTTTTGAAAATCAGTAAACTTGGCAATCTAAGACAAGAAGCATTAAGAGTAAAGAAATTGAAAATGAATATTCGTAGTTACCCTTTTGATGATATCCGCTAGTTGTTTATCTACTGCCGAAGGCATCCTCAGGGGAACAGAAAAAAGCTGCCTAACTTCTGCTACTCCGGTCTGCGAGTGAATATCGTATGGCCTCTCTCCCGTTACCATCTCGAAGGCTACTATCCCCAGGGACCACCAATCCACGGGAAAACTGGAAAAATAAAGGAATTTTAGGAAAGCTTAGAATTTTTAGATACCTCAGTTAAATCTCTTCAAACTTAAAAAAGTGTTTACCCATTACGTTTTTTTTTCATTGTCCTAAATTTGCTTGCAATAATACCCAAGTACTGAGTAACCTGAATATAATTGCATAGATAGGTACCAAAAAAGTATAGTTGCAAAATAATGCAAAAATTAATTTAATGGTAAATAAAAATAAATTACAATCAAAACACATAAACTTGTTGTAGACCACTTTTATTTTATTAACACTCTACCGGTTTCGGAAGCGCCCTTCCTTCGTCAGGAGAATATTATAACTAATCTAACACATGCAATATTGTCAAACATACAAATTTTAGGTGTGTGAGTGGGAGGTAAGCAAGGGAGTAGGGGTAATTGTGGGATTTCCGGGAAGAATGGAGCGGTTCACTGGAAATATTTTTAAAATGGGACTAAAACATAAATTAATTTGACTATTCAAATTAATTCTAGAATTATTATTTAGGGATTTTCTAATTTCAAGGGCTTCAAAATTATCTAATTTTTTGCTTTTATTGTTACGGTGAAGAATTTTAACCCCTGTATCCTTATTAAAAGTGTGATTCGATGATTTGTAAACTCTGAAAAATTATTATTATTTAAGCATCTTAAATATTCTGTGAGTCGAATTTTTATATTTCTAGTTGTCTTACCTATGTAGAAGAATGGACAATCATTGCAACATAGTTGGTAAATGCCTGAGTGGCTTAATTTATGATGGCTATCTTTATTTTTTTTACATTAACTCCACACAGGAGGCTTTTTTCGTGGCTAAAGGCCATAATATATCATAAACTTAGGTTTATATATATGGAGAAAAGCCTTCGATCAAAAATATGTATTTGATTTTCAGCTCCTATATTAAATGTTTTTCATTATTATAAATTTGTATTAAATAATGTTATGCACCATTTAAATTCAATAGATACAAACAAAAGGTAGATAGGTACCTACATCTAATTAATTTACTTTGAATGGTTTGCACGTTGCAAAGGGATCGTGCCTGGCCCTATTACGGAATTATTTGATTTCTAAAGGTGTATAGAACTGATTTAGGTCATAATTTTTAGAAGCCGACATGCCTTATCTTGCCTAACCCTTCATAATATTATTACTAACCGGGTTTGCCAGAGGTGATTATGTAATTTACGTTCACGTCATAGTTATTATACGAACATTAAACATAACACACACGTGTTTAATAAATTTGTGATAAATAATTCATATTTGTTTCAATATTTGCACAACACCTCTTAAATCATTAAATGTATTTCCAATATCGTTTATTGTTACCGGTTGGAAAAACAAATTACATTATGTTTAATAAATTTGTGATAGTTAATTTATATTTGTTTCAATATTTGCACAACGCTTCTTAAATCATTAAATGTATTTCCAATATCGTTTATTGTTACCGGTGGAAAAACAAATTACATTATGTTTAATAAATTTGTGATAGATTTGATTTGTTTAATTAATTTATATTTGTTTCAATATTTGCACAACACTTCTTAAATCATTAATGTATTTCCAAAATCGTTTATTGTTACCGGTTGGAAAAACAAATTACACTATGTTAAATAAATTTGTGATAATTAATTTATATTTGTTTCAATATTTGCACAACGCTTCTTAAATTATTAAATGTATTTCCAATATCGTTTATTGTTACCGGTCGGAAAAACAAATTACATTATGTTTAATAAATTTGTGATAGTTAATTTATATTTGTTTCAATATTTGCACAACGCTTCTTAAATCATTAATGTATTTCCAATATCGTTTATTTTTGCCGGTTGGAAAAACAAATTACACTATGTTTAATTAATTTATATTTGTTTCAATATTTGCACAACGCTTCTTAAATCATTATATGTATTTCCAATATCGTTTATTGTTACCGGTTGTAATATAAACAAATTGACTCGAGGTTACCTGTTTTATTATCTTCTTCTAACTGTGTAGTTAAATTATGTCCGACTTTGGCGGAATAATTATTACAGGCTTATTTTGTCGGTCCCCTTATGGCATCTGTAGAATTTTTTTGAATGCGGAAGTACATGGATATTCTGATATGTTCATCCAAGGCTGTAGTCAAATCCAGCTCTTTCATTTCTGATTTGTGGTGTTTCACGAGGCAGATATTGAAAGAATCTACCATTCTGGGTAGCTATTCCCGAGCAACGATCAATCGTTAATCGCCACGAGCCAGCTGCGAGCGAAAAATTCCTCGTCGTCGCGACCAACTTTTAATCAAAAGCAACTGCTCATAGAACTAGTTAGTTCTGATCAACAATAATGAGCGGAAAATTAGCCATTGTAATATGTAACCTTAAAACGACTTTATAACAATATTCGACGTCTTGCGGGTGCGAAAGTTCGCGCGGGAAAACGATAATACTAGATGTTGACAGCCAATTGCATAGACACGCAAATAAACAACCACTTGCTTCTCCGTTTCTACTGGTCTACCCCACTTGTTGTTGTGGCGAATGACTTTTGGCGTTTGGCGTCTAAAAATGTTCCGTCGACTGGCTCAAGAATAACCACGTCGACCAATGTACGTACTTTCGACGGCGATTGCGAGCGACGAGGGCTTGGAGAATAGCTACCCTGGAACGTGTGGCAGATACCTACCTATTCGTGTCTGAAGGTACTAAGATTTTATATGTTACTGGCGAGTACCCGGCATGCGTTGCTAGGCCACTTAATAAAGAAATTGTTTCTCCTTGCGAGTCCTTTCCCATTCGCACCGTTCCCCTTCCACCTCCCCTTCCACCTCCCCTTCCTCTCCTGCGTCCCCTACCCCTCTCGCGTTCCCACACCGTCTTCTCCGCCTTCCCTCTCCCCACTCCCATCGCTCTCTTTCCCCGTCCAGCGAACTCCCCTCCCGAGTTCCCCTCCCTCCCGAGTCCCCCTTTCCCTTCCCGGGTTCCCCTCCCTCCTCCTGCATTCCATACATTCATTCCAGGTACATTTAATTTTCAAACAGCTCGCGTGCCACCTATTGCAATTTTTGTTATACAAATTTCATAATGCCAGATCTTACCAGTATATATATGAAACCATCACTGGCAGGCACATATCCAATCCCCAAAGTTTCATGGCAACCGGATGAACTGTGAGCAACGCATAATTTCATGATGCCAGAACTCACTATTGTATAGAGTTAGAATTGCGGGCATGCGCACATCAAATCCTAAAAGTTTCATCGCAATCGGAGGAACGGTTTAGCAACGCATAGCGTACGTACATATACATATAGATAGAAGCAAACATATTTTAAATTTTATACATACAGATTATGTTCTGATCTTATCGTATCTCTGACTTCCTCACTTCCTTCAGTCTCATCCAACCTCAATTGGATTTGCCACACTCAAAATGGTTTGAAATTTTTGTTTATTACAAACAAACATTTTGTACATTAAAAAAGTTCGAACATAAAAAGAAAATATTGAGTGGAAGCAGAGTAAGTGTTATTTTTCTCCAGCTTAATGCTCGATGAAATTTAAATGAATTTAAGTGAAGCGGAAATGGTAGCATTTCAAAGTTGAGTATTTTAATTGGATTGGGCTCGGAGTGAAGCGAAGTCTGCAATTTGCCGCAGCTTGCACTAGAACAGATTGCAATTGGTGCAATGGTTAAGATAATATTCATTAATTCGTTTTAATGGAAATGCATTTCAGCCAAGTGGAGATTCAATTTTCGTACCTACATTAAATTACAATTCTGAATCACGAGTTTGAAATATCATGATTTTTTTCTTTTAAACGAGTTGATCGGGAAGTCTGGGGCTATTAAGGTGGCGCTTCCCCGCTCAAAAAGAAGAAGATGGAGAGATACGCAATTACGAATGTTGGACAGAGCGCGTTAATATTTTAAATGATAAAATTGAAGCGAAAATTGTGAAAATGCTTGATAAAACATGACTCGTTTAAAATAGAGCAAAAATCTCGTGAAAGTACCATTTAAAGAAACATTGTGGATTTTTATTTTCAGCTGTTTCGGTTTACAAGACCATTTTTAAACTGTGGCTTAATCCACTGTTAGGCGACTTACCTTGCGATTTTTTTTTCTATCGAGGGAATTTCATATAATTTGCGTTTTGGCGTGGAAAGTTTCTAGATAGTATCTTTAAAAATAACATATTTTTTTAAGAGCTTAAAAACTTTAAATGTTTAAGGGATACGTAAGAAATCGATAGAAATTCGTGTAGTGGCGCGGCGGTTTAAATAGGCCTTCTTTTGAATTTTAACCACGCAGGCTAATTTGTTCGCTTTTCGGAACAACTCATAAGTGTCATAGAAATTATTGTGTCTCCCTTACTATCGTAGTGAGAAATATGATCTAAACTGTATTAGAAAGAGAAAACACAACGCTTTACGTTTGAATCTAAAAGTTAACCACACAAGAATAAAAATGTATGCCTTTATGAAACCAAATTTTACGATCGCAATTTGGAAGAAAATTATGAAATTTGTCAAATTTTTTTATAAATATTTTTTCATGAAATGACAAAAAAGTGGGGCGATGATAAAGTTAAAAATATTTTTGTCTAATTAAATATGTTTGCGTTTTTTTGTTGTTAGGATTTTGCCGGTAGCAGATAATTCCACAGCCCTTCCACAGTTCACGTGGAACGTGTTCGGGGGTAAATACTGACTGCTATATGAAATGGGATGTACAGTGTACAAATAACTTATGTTTGTAAACGTCTATGGGCTTTTTGTGCGTGGGATTTATAAAATAAAATAATATTTCATGCCTACGAGAAATTTACAATTAATCCACTTATCTCTGTCTGAAGCCACTATCCAATATGGAATTAGTCCTTGGGGACATTCTTGTAAACCCATTATAATTTAAATCCAAACATTACAAAACTCCATTACATAAATGTTAATCTACAAGTACCAATGCACACTTATGACATGAATATGGCCCCAAGGGAAATTACTTTCCTAAAAAAAATTACTTGAATAAACCCCTGAGGGAAATTACTTTCTACAAAATAAATTAATGTGCAAGCCTCTTAATGTTTTACCTGTAAAATGATTATTATTGCGTGCTTCTGTCTGTCAACATGGTGTATTGTACGGTTCCTTGCACAGAGATCACGTTTACATAAACATAATAGAAGATTTACTCAAATTGAAGTAATGTTGAATACGAAAAGAACCATCAAATACGATGAAAGAACATATGATTTAGAATACAAAATATTAACTATACCACCAATGACTATTAAAACTGATACCATTTATACTGCCTTAGTCAAATATAATCTAAGAAAATGGCTATTAGAAACATATATGATTTATATCATAGGTTCACAACGCCACCTTGTGGACGTTTGAGACTTTCAGGGGGGCAGCAGAAGACCCAGAGAAAATTAGGAGGCGTTGAGATGGCACAGTGAAGGCGTGGGCGGGTAAAAAAATATGGTCTAAAAATTAAAAAAAAAACCGCTAATCACGTACGATTAGGTAAATTAAAAAATTGCTTAATTTTTGTTATTATATGTACTGAAATCATTTTTATCACATGTGTGAAAATTCACATATTTCGGTAGTTCGGAAGTGGATGGAAGTTGAAACGAAAGTTGACATTACATTAAGATCTACATCAAAATTGGATGACACGAAACTTTGTTTTTTTTATATAAAAAAAAAAAATATCAATTATTTTATTAATCGGAAATCATTTTTATTACATGTGCGATAATCCACATATTTCCGTAGTTCGGAAGTGGATGAAAATTCGACTGAATGACATCAAGAACTACATTAAATTGGATGATACGAAATTTTTATTTTTTAATTATATAATATTATCAGCCTACGTGTATTATTATTATTAAGAATTGACTCTATATCATGAATGCAAAATGGAAGGAGGTAGCAACCTGGTACTTAAAATGTAAAAAAATTACATTTTAACTTGCTAAACAAAAAATTGAATATATTTTTAATCAAATAATTGATGTGACAGTTGAGCCCCCTGTCAGTTGAGCCCCGTGACAGTTGAACCCCCCCCCCCCCTGTGTTGTGTTGCTAATACCGGTACGCGGATTAAAAAATGAACAACAAAAAAATTAAATATAAATGGAGATTTAGAAATTAACTTTTAGCATTTTTAAGGATGTCTGTCTCTCGTCGATTCCCCGCGGTGTGGTCGGCAATATTTTAACCATGCAAAATCTGCTACATAATTCATTTTTAGTTTTAGTGTTGGCTGATAAATTTTACATTTAAAATATATTATTCAAAATTCGCAGACCTTAGGCGTAAACTCGGCTGCCTCTATTCATATATGGAAATTATTTTTCGTAAAGTGATGGATTTTTGCTTGAACTAAGAATATTATTTAAATCCAAAGGATTCATTTTCTTTTGTAAAATGGAAAAGCAAAGAGAGCCTATTAAGACTTGTGGTCAGATTCGTGGAAGTAATATATTTAAAGTAAGTCCATTTGAATGGTGACATTGTTTCAAAATAGAGCTTATTTTTTTCCACCAAGCATCGAAAAGAATATCAGAACGATTAGTAAAAATATAGACATGAATTCGTTCGTGAAAAACAACAGAAGCCTTCGAATGGTGAGTGTAAGGATTATCTCTCCTTTTTTTCCTACTCTTTGTTGTGGTACAACCTTTGGCATAAAAACAATAATGTTACGAAATTCATAGCAATGAAAAACTTCAGTGACAGCCGTGTGTGGTTTATTTTTCTTACCAGTGGTCGCCCAATGGTCGAAATTCGACCATAATTGTAATGTTTTTTTTTATTGATTTAATGTATTTTTTAAGCATATTTAAAAAAAATATTAGCGTTGTGCACTCCTTCTCTACATAAACTATAAGTGTGCGAAATTTCATACCTTCCGTCCGCGCAATTTTCGTAAAAAGGGGTACAAAGTTTTTGCTTCACGTATTATTAATATACTGATGATGATGATGATGATTTCAATGACTTCAGTTTAGTTTAACTACTTTTAGCTGTAATGTGTTCTTTAAATTATGTTTAATTGAAAAACGGTTGAAAGCTCAATATATTAAGCGCTTAGAATCGGTGCATAGTGAAAGGTGATGCCTCCATCGTCCTGCTGAAGCTGAATGTGATTGCTTTGTGCCATCCATGTCCTCTAAATCCTAACGTCGCGAAATGTAAACAGATTTTTTCGTCTGAAATTTTAAAGAAATATTTTATTGTATCTCCTCATTTTCGTAAAACGTCGTTATGAACTATTGAATTTCGAGGTATGACCATTCATAAACGGGTTATAAAAACGACAAATTTTGCAGTTCGAGAAGTACCACAGATTCAATATTAATCTTTGGCGAAAGCTGGTGGTCAAAACATACAATCAAAACCAAAGTTTTGTTTTCACAAAAATTTGAATTGTTTGTGTAACAGATTTCGGAATCGTCACTTTGACAAAAAGTTTTAATTAAACGATAATGCTTCAAAATTATAAATAAATAAAGTTATAAACAAATTATAAATAAATAAATAAATAAAGCCGCGGCATTCCGCATTTCTACCGATTTATTACATTTTTTCCTTAAACACTTTAAGTTTTATAGCTCTAAAAAAATATATGGTATTCTTGAAGATAATTCTCCACGCCGAAATGGCAATTATTTGAAATTCCGTCTATAGAAAAAAATCGCAAAGTACACTTCGAAAACGATTATAAAAACTTTTTTTTCATTTATTTTACGAGTTTTATATATATGAAAAATATCCCATTTTTTTTAAATGCTATTTTAGAAAATCCCCACGAGATTTTTACTCTATTTTCACAATTTTCGCTTTAATATTATCGTTTTTAATATTAGCGTGCTATCTCTAACATTGGTATTTACATACCTCTTCATCGTCTTCTTTTTGAGCGTATATCGCACCATGTTAATGTTCAATTTTTTCCACAAAGATTTTCCTCGTATTTCGTTAAAATGTTCCTGCGTCGTTGAGTCGAACATAAATATTAAACTTGTGGCCATTATTTTTAGCACGCATCGGATCCTACCTACTTATTTTTTAGCAGCCGTGCGTACTAAATAGGTCAATGGATTTAATTCTTCTCAAGCCCATCTTCCATGGCTTTTGAAGTTGTGTCTACTAACAATTCTCCCATATTGCGTTCAAAAACTTACACATAATATTCGATTTCAAGAGCAAGCCAAGTAGATATTTTTGAAAATAAGTTTATAACTCACCTTTGTTAAGCATTATGGGCCTTACAAATAAACCTATTTTAAATTTTATATAACTTATAAACTACCATAAGTATGGTGAATTGTTCTTTGGATCTCACTCTAAAACGTTAATTATTATTAGACAAATACGTTAATTTGTCATATTTCTTGATACAAATTGATTTTTTTTGCATTTTTGTGATATTTCCTTTATCTTTTTATGAAATAAATTACTGTAACTTACAAACATTAACTATTTAATAATAATAATATATTGAAAAGAATCAATTGTATAAATAACGAGATTTTGTGGGATAACTAAACTTTAAGGCTGATTTTGTATTGAAAGAGATAGATATAAAAAAAGAAAAAAAGGCATGCTAACTTTAATTGCCTTCCTGGATAGGGGATGATTGAAATTTCTTATTAACTTCTCACTGAGAAGTTAATAAGAAATAAAAGACAAGCTTCTGTTTTGCAATAAATGTCAGATAAGAGTTCCTACATTAAAAATATAATTCGTAACGATTATAAAGACTGAACAATAAATAGTGTAATTTTTTAAATGAATGTATGGAATGCGAGAGGGGGTGGGGGTGAGGAGAAGGGGGGATAATTGATAAGTTCAACCGCTACAGTAATTTCCCGTAATACCATGTGAGCGAAGCCGCGGGGAAAAGCTAGTAATCTTATATTTGGAATTAAAACGTCATCGACGTCAAACCACGAAAATAAACCAACATTGAAAAAAAACACGTCCATACAAAAATCTGCTTCCTTCCTCTGACGACCGCTAAATGATGTAAAATTTTTTTTTAACTAAAACTGTGAAGTCGGTATTGTAGGTATGCTTTTCAAAACTTCGATGAACTACGCGCAGATGTCCATAGATGCCACTACAAGTCAAATATTTTAATTAAATATGACGGCGTTTGAATGATAGCTTTGTACGAAACGTTTCGGCCATACTCTTCTGAGCATGTTTTCGCTTCGCCGAACCGTTTCGTCCATACTCCTGGAGAGGTTAATTTTGATTATAAGTTCGTAAAAGGTTACAGGTATTACACCAAAAAGGTAGTGTGAAATCACTCCTAATCACTGTAATATTTTCCACAATTTTTTCATCACTCTTCGATGCATAATTCATGATCTGCTTCACTGTTGAAATGCTTTGCCTTTGCTCAAGAGGAGATGTTGAATTTTGTCCTTTAGACGACGCGACGCGGCGTTGTGTGTTATACACGAGGGTGACGAGTTGTTTGAACAACCCTTATTTACATATTATCAGCCCCTAAATCTAAAGGCACCGAGGGATCATTAAAGAAACCTCATTTTAAAAAGGAATTTCCTGCGGAAGTAAATGAGACCTTAGGGTTTTCCTGGTTGGCACTTTTTAATCAGTATTTTCATAAACATTAAATTAGGAATTCAGTACAGATTAATGGCAGGGATTTTTTTACAATGTTATAAAATATTCTATCCTCAATGGATTACAACAGAATACAAAATGTACTGCTAATGTTTTTATTAAATTTAGTACAAAATACTAGACTGTGCCAATTATGGTTGCCCCTCTGCTGGCTTTACCAAGACACTACTAATTTATTAACTGATACTCGCTAATTCGCTGCACCATTATTGCCTTCGATTTGCCATTTCTGGCCGCGTCACTGATGGTTTTTTTTGATACTGGATGCACAACTAATGCCTTTACTAGAACTGCTTGCACAATTATTGGTAAAAACGTTGGTGTCTTCGCCAGTGCTGATTGCACCAACATTGTTTACACCACTAACGGCTTTTCTAATACTGATTGCTCAACCATTGGCTTGGGTAGTAGTTGCACTCATTATAGACTAGCTTTTCCCCGCGGCTTCGCTCGCATGGTATTACGGGAATTTACTGTAGCGGTTGAACTTATCAATTATTCCCCCTCCTCCCCACCCCCACCCCCTCCTGCATTCCAGACATTCATTCCCTTACATTCAGTTTTCAAACATCTCGCCTGCCACCTAAATTTCATAAAGCTAAAGCTCACAGAAAAAAGAATTATCCAATTTTGTTCATTCGTTCGGAATTTATGCGCTTACAAACATTTCGGATGTTTATTTTTAATTAAATATTTAGAAGTTTGTTAATATAATAAAAAAATACACTTTCTATTATTCAGTCTTTATAATCGTAAAGAATTATATTTTTAATGTAGGAACTCTTCTGACATTTATTGCAAAACAGAAGCGTGTCCAAAAAACACAAAACATATTCTAATATTTGAATTTTCTGGAGCTGTAGCTGACCAGGGAGCTGAGTACTTACCAGCTTAGAGCCCACAAATATATCAACATCGTTTCCATGGAAACGATTTTTTTCTGACGTTAGCAAAAACTCGCCTTTGGTAGCGACAGAAAACGTATAACAAATATAATATATTAATATTTATAATTTCATAACGCCAGAGCTTGCCATCATATACAGAATATAGTCTGCGCATATAATTTAGCTTTATATTGGTGAAAGAATTATTAAAGTCTTTATATTGTGTTATGCGTGAAAAGGTCATAAACAAACTCGAGCAGTTTCGCATTTATAATATTAGTATGGATATATATTTTTTCAAACAAAAATGCTCACCAGCACCTTAATTTAAGACAATTAATGTGTCCGACCATGAAAGACCTGAGTGGTTAAACATAAAGTTGTTAATCAAAAGACGGTCTGTTTTGATGCAAATTTGAGATAAATTCACCCTCTAAACGGCAATTATATACTCTCAAATTCACACCTTTAATGAAAGTTTGAATGACGGAATCGGATAACTCCGTCTTACAAGTGACGAATCAAATTTCGTCTCTCGTAAATTTTAACAATTAAGTTAAGGTTATTAAAGAGTTGTGCATCCAAAGACAAAGAAAGCGTTGACTGATGTCGGTCCAAGAAATAGGAGTGGAAGAAGGGGAGAATTACAGGGTAGATCCACGAGTCCTACGAGTTCATAAGGCACCCTGGCATGGACGGTCAAGACCGAGACGGAGGTGGTGGTGGAACACCAAAAACGCGTTCTCAGTGGATGAAGAAGTGACAGTTGGATACGCGCCATAAAACATATTTAAATAGATTTGGGCATTAATTTCTTTTAAATTAATAATTTATGCTATGGGACCATGGGGGCGCCATCTATGGTGGTTGTATTACATTGAATTTACCTATGTGACATTATAATTCAGTGTATTCATGCATTTTCTTACCTCTGTGGAGCAGGCAATTACTTCCGACGTGAGTGTTTGTGAAAGCCAAGAGATGTCAGTCCTAGTCAAATCATTATCAAATAATTCACCCATAATTGAATTATTGTTGTAGCTAAGATTTTGGCACGTATTATTAATTTGCAAATCTTTATTCATTGTTTGAACTTCCTTCCTGTGATAAACACATGTTGAGATTGTGCACTTACCGCCTAGGCAAAAATCAATATTTTGAATGAAAACTAGTGTCGTTTTGTGCTGGACCTCGTGCAAGAGCTGCATTCTAGGAGTGAGTATTGTTTTGTTTTCACTTAGGATTTTGGAATTGCTGTGTAGACTGTTTTGTGTCACATAGGGAAGAGTTCAACTTTCCTTAATTTACATAGGGTAGTATTCCCTCGTGTCTGGGGCTATTTACACGCCCCTACAACAGTTGAGTTCCAGAAAGTGACCAGTGGCCAAAAATAATTTTAAAAAAGCCGTACGATTACCCCACCATTAAAATATTTCAAAAATTTAAAGTCTCTTCGTTTCATAATATTTATAAAAAAAGCTAAGCTCTTTTTTCGAACAGCAATTGAACAAATAATATCCTTGGCTCTACGTCTATCCCGCGCTGTTGCACCACCACAGCCCAGCAATTCTATAAATAAATTGGAGGGTTTAAAGAATTACACTTGAAATTAAGATTGGAAACAAATTATAAACAAAAGTTCAATTAAACCATAAGACTGAGGATTTTGATTTAAATTATCTACGTCACTTTGAAATGATTTGAGGCGTATAGAAGGGGAACAATAAAGATTGATTATTGAGACCAATTTCAAACACCCTTTCTGAGCTAAATTGTGTTCATCAGGACAAAACTGAGATATCATTTTTTAACCAGGTACAGTTATTTTTTCATTAAACAACGCAGAGTGTAATAAGAAGTGAATGGTAAAAGAAGTCGGGGACGCCCGAAGAAGGCGTGTCATGTTCAAGTTAATCAAATATTTGAGTCGGGCAAGAGTCAAAATAACAGAAGAGTATTTATTATTATGCTTTTGAAAGGATCAATGTTAAGAGCTGAATAAAATGTTGATTTTTTATTTATTTATGACTTAAGGTAGTAATCTACTCTAGATTTTTTTTTTTTTTCATATTTCATTAGTTTAGATATTCAAAAATATCTCAGTAAAAGGATTTTTCAAAATTTGAATTATTTTAAAATTTATTGCCAATTTAGTTCGCCCGGTTAATATGAAATATAACTTGAATCTAAATAGAGCAATACTTCAACAGCGTTTTTCTCAAAACTACTTTTTTCGAAACGTGTGTCACAAAATCTCGAGTTCTAAATCTCGGATCCGTTCCGATTTTCTTGAAATTTGGCATTTTTGTGATATTTTTATATAATCCTCTGTGGTAGGAACCAACAAAAAAAAAGTTTTTAATTTTTACGATTTTTAAAAATTTGGCAAAGTTAAAAATAACTGAAAAAATCTTTTTTTTAACAGCCGCCATTTCGTGAGAATTTTTTTCTCATTTTTCTTGGTTCCTACCAAAATGACATTTGTACTAATAAAAAATCTACCTATTTTATTCTTCAAATGACCAGAAGGTTTTGAAATCTCAAAATATAAATTAATATATTTTAGAAAAACGTAAGGCTAAAATATTAATGGTTTTTTTTTATCGACCCCCCAAAAACGCCCGAAAAGTGGGCTGCTAGACTAGAATACCCCTTAAATCAAATCAAAATAAATAAAAATAAAATAAAAACAGAGGGGTTGTTAATGGAATCGTCAATGTCTGCTCCACATTTTACCATTTTGTTAAACAAACAGGAAATAATACATTTTAAATTTTAATCTCTAAAACAATTATTTGGGTTAGTGGGTTTTCATCTAAGAGCGGAAACATGCCCCAAGTTGTTTACGACGCAGCCTGTTTTCAATTTATTTTATGTGGTGGCTTCATTCGCCTCGCAAGAAGCTTTCGACGTCGTTAACTGGCACAAACTTCTAATGTGTTGTCGGGTTTCTACGCAAAACTGCCTAGAACTTGAATAAGTTTGCTATGTGAACATACCTAATTTGAATGCACAATCTGTCTCTGTCAACGGTACACGACTTTGCGGAGGCTTCGAGAGTGGAGGTTATATACAGGACCAGATAAACGAATGCAGTGAATTATTCAATATAAAGTGAAGCCTCAATTACTTGAGCGAGTTTACAAGCTACTAGTCAGCGAATTTAATAGCGAACAAATCGGCGAGTGCGATTGTGATGATGACACATAAAACGTTCCACTCGCTCGGTAGCGAACTAGCCAGCGAAAAGCTGAGCTTTTTTATTGTCCGTATTCTTGATGCAAACAAACAGTAGGTAATTGTAAAAATTTATGTGTTTTGATTTTTTTTAATGTTTTTGTTGCTCGTAGGTATATTGTACCAACGAGTTCTCTAAAGTCATCCTAGTAAAATTGCATTAGATATATTCTTATTTATTCTATTGAGTTTATGCTTTATTTATATATTTTTATGGTTATACTGTTGTTATAAATGAAATTTGTTCTGTACATGTAAAAGCCCAATAGGGCGTCAATAAATAAAATAACGACTCCCGCGCGAACTAATTCTGCCGACATTTTGTAGGAGATATTCGCAGCTAGCTCACCGCTAGTAGCTGTTTGCCGGCTACTTAACAGATTGCAACGAATAATCCAGATCAAGCAGTAGTTTGACAGTTACAAAAGCTGCTGTTCGCGGGCCGCCATTTTGCCATCCGCCGTACACGCTAGCGTGTAACGAACAAAGTTGACCGCCTTTCTTCTTTTAATCAGTTAGTTAGCTAGTAATACGATTACACTGAGCGAGTTTACTAGCAGATAGTGAATTCGCCGGCTAGTGGTTTGTAAACGCGCTTAATCTAATCGAGACTTTAGAGACTGCATTGATAAAATATTATATATTACTAGCTCAGATCCATAAAAAATCAAGGGGTATTATAACTGTTGGATTTGTGAAGCTAAAAGTATTCTAAAAAAATAAATTTACATTGGAAAAGAAGAAATTAACCTTTTGAATTGCGTACGAAAATTACCCATGATACTATCCAATGATATTGAACAAATGCTAGACACGCTGCATTCTTATTTTTATCGAAAAAAATGTAACATCGCTTGTGAAAAGGAGAGCTATTCAAAGAATATAATATGTAAATGAATAAAATAGCCTAGTTCAGTAAATTCACGAGCTTAAGATACGTTACTGAAACCAGTAATGTATCTGCATTATTTTAGTTCATCTAAGCATCTGTCAAACATTTGAACAAACGAAACACATATTTCGTATGAAGAATTATTAAAATAATGTTGTTACCTACTCTATTTATTGCCTGATATTGTGTGATTTATAATACTTTAAAAATTAAAAGTTAATTCTTTTTGCAGTAGCTTCACGGAGGAGACCCTGATATATATATATATATATATATATATATATATATTTGCGTGAAAATAGCTAGACGTAAAATATGGCGAATACTTTATTCAAAAACTTTTAGGAATTCAAAATATAGCGAATACTTTATTCAAAAACTTTTAGGAATTCGTAGTGTTTAAAAGCATCCATTAAGTTTTGTAAAAATTGGACAGCAAATTTCGTAGCTAGTTTTCCCACATAATAATTTATTTCTATGAAATGTTTGCAAACTAACTATTCCGATAGTAGTTGTCAGCGTCATTTCAAAACCAGTCTAACTTAATTGTATTAATTATGAATAGGGGTATTATTTCAATAGAAAACCTAATCTTTTTCACATACAAAGTTGAAGTATACCCCAAGGCTTTCTGTGTGGACCCATTGAAAAAGAATAAAGAACAGCAACAATTAAAGGACGGATTTCAATAAATTTTGGTTAGCTCTTGTGATCGTTTTATACTAATTGTTACACTGTCGCTCTTCCGCAAGATTAAAACAAAAATAAATTACAAAATTCCTGGAGTATAAGGATCGAGGAATGAAATAACCGATTTTTTTCACAGAAGACCACTTTCAATGAAACTTGCTTGGAACACTGAATATCATTTCCTAGATAACCCTAAATTTAGTGAGCAATTTTATTAATGATTGTTTTAATTTGTTTCCGATTATATGCTATTGATAGGTTCGGCAAATCAGCATTAAGTTATCATGATAAACACATGGTTGAGGCTGATTTTATCCTCGTTAATTAATTCAACCTTCTTCTCTTTTCGTGTCATCTCCTATTGCAGGTTGGCTATTATCTTAAAATTCTCTCTTCTTACGCTGTCTTTTGGCCCTAATGCATCTTCCATTATTTTTCCACGGAATTATCGGTTGGATACTCTTAATTTTGTTGCTCCTGATGACGTGACCAATACGTTCGCGTATTTTTATTGCACTTAGCATTTTTCAAACGGTGTGGCATCGAGAATTTGCTCTCCTTATTTTTTTCTTAAGCCATGTGTTCTGGTGCTATATTCCTCGGACTACCTCGTAGGAACAAGTGGTTGATTAGTTACTCATGTCTGTATATTGAGCCTAGTTCCTAGCTTACTAGACTGATGAAGGTTGGCTTTAAAATATCTCTTCTGTGAATTGATATCATCGGTTTACTAAAGAAAAAATATCACGGCACAGGAAAGTCCATATTGTAAAAGAAAGGCGGTAAATTTTTAAACTGAAAATGTTTTGTTTTGTCGGTGGCTCGTCTCATGCTTTAATAGAATCGTGTTTGTCCATAATTTTCAATTTAAATTCAAATTTTTATTTGGGTTAGCGCCAGAGTTATTGTTTGCATAGTAAATAGATTTTTGTTTATTCGGCAATTAATATTATTGGCTTGGAAAATAATAAGATATTTTCTGTAGAGAAAAGTGCTCAGAAAGACCATTCCCTAAAATTTGGCAAGACCGTTCTACCGCGAGAAGGGCTGTCAGATTTGTGTGATTTTCTAGGGCTGTTATTTGCTTTTTCTATCGGTCGATGTTAAAATTTCAGCTGTGAGTTGTCACGTATTTTAGTTTGGGTCGTTTTAAGCATGAATTCCTGTAAGTATGCATGATCATTTATTCATTTAACAGCTGTAGAAAATAACACAAATCTTACAGCACTTCTCGCGGGAGAACGATCTCAAATTTTAGGGAATAGCCTTTGAGATTTAACATCACATCATTTTATCGATTTCAACAGTTAAGTTGATTGTTCAGCAGTGACGGTTCAAGCCATTTTTTGATGGTGAAGATTGTCATATTTTTAAGTGACTTTGATTCCGATAAATGCTAAATAAAAAAAAATTTGTCTCACTTTAAATCATTTTAAATTTGCCCTTAAATTTCTGTTATTATTCATGGTACGAGTAAACCCTTAAGAAAACAAGGGTTTGATAATTAATTTCGGCCATGTTTTCCACGTGAACTTGAATGATTTTATAGATAAAATGTTTCTCGTTACGACGATTATTCCACGAAGAATATCTTGCAAGATTAGGTACAACATTGAAAATCTTCGAATGACTAAAGGACGCGTTAAACCAGCATACCATTAACTTGAACTGAAACGAACGGTTCAATCATTTTTCACAGGGGGTTTTAAAACCTTATTCCCGGCTCCATAAAACTCGTATAAAAAGACAAATGTGCAGTTTTATCGAAATCAGAAAAAAATCCCTGAATGCACTCAAACCCTTAACCCTTTTGACTTTAAAAATATATTTTCCAACGATGGTTGAATTTCCCACTTTAAATATGCTACAGATGTCTTTTTTTAAAGTGGTAGTAAACACAAATACTATTTCGGAAACAAGATAAAATTATCTTTGAGATAATCGTATTTAATATCAACATTGATTTCTAAACGATACAATATCAAACATGAAAATGTTAACAAAAAAACTTGCCTGAAATATTTTGACTCAAAACTTCCATGATTTTTATGGAATACTTTGGTTTTGATGGAATATTTCGAAAACACATTCCTTTTATTTAGGGAATTAGCGAGAAACTGTGTAAGGCTGATGTAGCATAATGAGTAAGATTAAGAAAGGGACTCTCAGATGGTTTGGGCATGTAGAGCGAATGAACGAAGAAAGTAGTGTAAGAAGAATATATGACGCAAATGTGAATGGTAGAAGAAGTCGGGGACGC
The DNA here is from genome assembly GCA_936435175.1 of Glyphotaelius pellucidus. NCBI lineage: Eukaryota > Metazoa > Arthropoda > Insecta > Trichoptera > Limnephilidae > Glyphotaelius > Glyphotaelius pellucidus. Next base: position 4,784,126 of record OW386558.1, read on the forward strand.
CCAAGGAAGACATGGCACGATCAAGTGAATCAGATACTTGAGTCGGGCTATGTCAAAAGTCAGAATAATAGAATGTGAGTGAAGCAAAGAGAGTGTGCCAGGACCGTGTTGCTTGGCGGTCCGTTCTCTCTGCCTACCACTGCGGGGAAACGGCGTGATGGTTAGTTAATTAGTTAGTTAGCGAGAAGCTGTGCCTTCACTTTTTATTTTGAAATGGAAAATCGCTTCAAATTGGAAATCACACACTTTGATAAAATTTGCATTACAGAAATAAAAAAATCACTGTTGTGAAATTTGTCGAGAGATATTTGCTCTGTTTTAAATAAGTCAGGCTTTATTAAATATTTTAACTTGCATTTTTATAAGCCTTCCTCTTACAATCGTATTTACAATTCTCCATTTAAAACCAACTTCTTCTTCGCTTCGAACGCATACTACAGATTCTAAAACGAACTACATAATATTTTAAATAAAGCAATACCTTAGTAAACACCACTTTTATTTTTATGCGCCGACCGGGTTTTGCTGCCACCGTAGCTTCATATGAACAAACAAATACTAATTATTTGAAGTTAAGACCTAGAATTGTTCGCATGTTTTTTGTAGATTACATTATTTGACTTCAAGCCCTTGATTTGTGCTTTGTGATTGCAGAACTAGATTTAAATCCAGGGTTAATTTTTTACCTCTTACTTATATCTTTATTTGTCAAATCGTTATACAAATTCAATTATGTTTAAATCGCGACCATTAAAAAAACCATTATCCAATTATTTTACACGACATGGTATTTTATAATGCAAATGAAGCCATAACAATATAATTTTATGTGATTAGTCTATAAATCCGTCAATTAAAAAGGGTTATTAAATTCCATTAACTCGAACACAATATTAGGGGCACGAATGTTTGAACTATTGTTCTTTTTTAAATGAATATTTAACCGCACGAATAATGGACCGGGTATAGCCCCGGGAATCATTTATTGGACGACTAACACCTCTGCTATTGCCATGTGGTTCGCTACGTTTGGTGACTTAGCACGGGTGCTCGGGTTGCGTTTGGCCACCAACTGCATGGCGTGCCGAATCGGGAGAGATCTGGTTGAGGGAGACCCTTTGACGTCTCCAGCTGTCTCTCTCGACTCATTGTCTTGCACCGTAGCGGGAGGGGTGGATTCAGACGGCCATCACTTTTGGACTCACTGACCGCTAGATTACTACCCACACCTCGCACCTTTTCCTTCCCAGAACTTCCTCCCCTACCTTAAATTAAAAAAAACCCTCCACACAGCATCCCCAAGAATAATAAAGGCTCCTAGGGATATTATTAACCTCAGGGCCTCTTGTGTGAAAGTTTTTATTTCATGGGTTCAGGCACACGAAAATATTTTTTTTTCTTTTTTAGTGTTCAGTTTCACAATGGTTTCGTGTTGAAGATAATATTGTCTAGCGTCATGTATTAATATAATATACTAATAAAGTAAATTGGACGTAAGTCCGTTAATAAATAATAAATAAATAAATTACCCTCTCCCTCCTGCCTTCCCTGCCTGCCGCTAAAATACATGAAATATAAACATTTTATTTTACACCAATTTTATAACGCCAGAGCTTACCATTAAATTTAGCCAATAACCTTTCCGTGCGTGCGCACAACAAATCATCAAATTTTCATCGCAATCTGATAAACGGTATGGCAGCGCAAAAAATACGAACAAACAAACAGATTTCGAGTTTTAAATATAAGAATATAATATGAAAATAAGTGTGTACCTATAACCGACGCACGCATCAGCTGCACAATCAAAGATCTCCGGGCTCATGTATGGCTTGGTTCCCGACATACTAGAGGCAAGTTCCCTCTCTCCCAGCTGGGTGGCTATGTTGAAATCCGTGACGTGAGCATGACCTGTAAAAATAATGATTTATTAAAAATATTTTCGAATGGCATGGATAGGTATCCACTGGAGACACGCTTAAGGGTCCACTATTCGAATTTCGACCGATTTCTTACATATCTCTATTTGAAGTTTTTAAGCTCTTAAAAAAATATATGTTATTTTTGAAGATAATATCTCGGTACGTTCCACGCCGAAACGCAAATTATATGAAATTCCCTCGATAGAAAAAAATCGCAAAGCATGCTCCGAAAATTATTTAAAACAAGTCTATTTCTTTTATTTTACAAGTTATATTTGTGAAAAAATTCACAATGTTTCTTTAAATGATACTTAAGATACGTTATACGAGATTTTTGCTCTATTTTAAACGAGTCATGTTTTATTAAGCTTTTTCGCCATTTTTGCTGCGAATTCATTACTTAAAATATTAGCGCGCTCTGTCCAACATTCGTAATTACACATCTCTCCATCTTCTTCTTTTTCAGCCGAATAGCGCCGCCTTAAGGCACAGTCGATGGCACAATAACTTAACACTAACTTCGAAATGTTTACTAAAAAATTACAAAAATGATAGCTCCTCACAGGAGGCCCTGGGAAACATCATTCCCCTCAGGGGCTTTGTCAATTTTGGGGATGCTGTGTGGAAGGTCTTTTTAGTAAAAGAAGGAGAGGAAGATCTGGGAATGAAAGGGCTATTCGGGGTGGAAATGAATCAGTGTGTCCAGGAGTGACGGACGTATGAATTCGCCTCTCTCGCTGCGGTGCAAGGCGATTTTCTTACAGAGTACGGTTAAAGAAGTCAAAGGGACTCCTTCAACAATGCTCTCCCGATCCTGCCCCGATGTAGCAGGCGAGCAGACCCATCCACCGCCAATACCCGGACAAACCTCACCCCATGATCCCGGGAACTCTTGTTAAGTTACCAAACGTAGCGAACCACTTGGGATGGCTTATAGCAGAGGTATTAGTTATCCAATAAATGGTTCCCGGGGCGGCGGTACCCATACTCGCCTCCCAAATTGAAAGTTTAAATACACCTAAACAGAACGTTAATATTATAATCCACGATGAAAAATGTGACGATGTAAATCATAAACAACACGATCCTATTTGTATTGTAATCAAGTCTTCTTCTGAAACTAAATATCTCGGTGTGATCACTGATCATAATCCAAAGACGAACAGCCACATTATTAAATCATGTACTCCTCAATGTTATATTATCTTGAAAACAAGCTTTTGGGTCCTAGTGATTAAGGACCTGGTAGAGTGAATAGAGAAATGAATACATCCATATTTGTTAGTTTAAGAAATATTTTAAATGTAAAAATATTTAAAAATGCGTACTTTGTCTTAGTTAACTCTTTGCCTTTCCACGGCATTATAGGTTGGGGAGGATCTTACGAAAACTTTCTGAACGCGGTAAAAGTTTCACAAAGAATCATCACAAAAGTCGTCCAAAATTCTACCCTTTTAACAAATTCTAGTACCAAATAACGTCGAAGACATATTTAAGTAAGATTTTATTTTTAAAACGTATAAAGTAAAAATATTAAAAATAATCAATAATTCCACAAACTCATGAGAAAAGGAAATCAATTTCTAATTTTAACACAAATCCATTCAATTTTAAAAGTTTTAAAAAAGTTCAATAATCTTCCTTTTGAATTGTATATCTACCAATCAGAACAAATAAATACAACTCTAGTCTCCTTCAACGGAAGCAATCTTCCGAACGGGTCGTCCATTGATATGCTTGGTGTAACTATAAGTGACCAGCTCAGATGAGGCCGCCTCAGAGGGGCCCTATCGAAGCCAGAGTAAAGTTAGCCTCTCAAAAACTGGGCGTACTGTACAGGGCCCGCAGATATTTAATAGTACACAACTGCTAACCCTGTACAAATCACAAGTGCCCCCCACGGATGAATTTTGCAGCTACCTCTGGTCTGGAGCTCCAAAGTACTTGAAAAGTACCCTCGACTCTGTGCAGAAACGGGCGGTCCGTTTGATAGATTTCCTAACTTAACAAACGGATTGCAATATTTAGAGCACAGGCGTCGGGGGGAAATGCTATCCTATTGTTCTACCGGTATTTAAATGGAAGATGCTCCGAGGAACTAGCGTCATTGTTCCCCTCGGCACCGGTGCGTAGTCGGGAAACACGCCAAATGCGTGCCCAACAAATGTACACGGTTAATATTAGTCACATGAGAACGGGTCGTTTCTACGACTCGTTCTTGAGTTCAACAGCTCGGCTGTGGAACGATTTGCCGGCCTCTTTGTTTCCTCCCTCCTACAACATGGGTCTTTTCAAGACCCATGTTCATTCTTTCCCCTCCTCAGAAACACCCTCCACACAGCATCTTCAAAGATGACATTTTCCCTGAGGGAAATTATTTTCCTCAGGGCCTCATGTGTTGAGTCAAAGTAAAAAAAAAATGTATTTTTATGACCACTATGCTTGACTACGGTTCTAGATATTATTGTTAAGTCACTTATTATAAAAAAATTACAGATACCTAGCAAAGTTATAAATAAGCTCATATTCTCAGCGGTTGAATAATGTTTTTTTAAAATTATAAATTAGCTCCGATTCTCAGAGGTTGAATAAATCTTCAAATTTAGACCTTTTGGATTTTTCAAAAGTTGTTCGAAAGTGCCAACCGAGTTTCCAATTATTCTCGAAAGATCTTAGCAAGGAATATGCAAACAACTTTGTGAAACTTTAGTTGTGTTGACCTAGAAAAATACCGCAGAACGAAAAGTTTCACGCTGTCAAAGTGTTTTATTTGTCAATTTTTAAGTGAGACAAACAGATTGATTCTTATTCATTCTCGCAATATTGATTCAGCGATCTTGCACTTTTTTGGTGTTTACTTCGCTACGGAGATCTTCAATATTTAAGTGCTCCACAACCTTTATTAATACATTGCAAAATACGGTTCTTAGAAGGCTTCCATGGCATAAAACAAATAAAATTAACATTGATGTTAAAAAAAACCCACTCAAAGGATCCAAATAAATTCCGAAGTTTTTCTAATGGCAGGAATATTACAGACGCCGTTTTATGGGAAGAAAAAGAACCTATCATAAGATTATTTTCCTTTCTTCATTATTTTACGTGATTACATACAAAACAGGGTGCTTTGAAATATGCCAGGAATGGCAGATAAATAATTGTTTTTTTTTTTGACAAATGTAAAAATTTCATTCATGAAATAATAACGAAATTATTAGTGTCCGATCGAAACAGGACTTTCTACCGAAACCGAAACCGAATCTTCGGTGTCTGTCTTCAGCCTTAAAACAAACCATATTGGGATGGAACTTAAAACATACCGTATTGAAATATATACCAACTCGATATTTGGGTACTGTAAGTAGTCCTGCTGAAGTGAGGTAGTAGGACTGTAGCATCAATTCTCGAAGAGTTGACGATCAATTCTCGATCAATGGCACATCCAGTTACATCTCGAGCTATACCGGTTGGGGAGTGCTTCATAATTTGATTCCCCTCCATCGCAAGCTCGATGCACTCATCATTTTGCTAAGCTCTTAAGAGCAACCCCTTCTGGTGTAAGCATTTAGGACTTTGATCAAACGGGCAAAAACAAAATGACTATGCCCTTTCCACATTTATAATACACGAGCTACCATATAAGACACCGACTATTTTCGGTTTTTTATTATTTTTTATGTGAAGCCGCTCAAGAATTCAAACTAACCAGAGGCGTTTTCGTGAGTTTAAAGAGTTGGGGAGAAGAAAGAAGGAGTAACAGGAATGTGCGAAGTTTTTGGCAATTTAGATTTTTTCTCAAAAATAGCTCGGATTGTATCAAGTCAAGGGGCATACCACTTTGCCGCGCAGATGGCGGAGGGTTTATACAAAAAAAAATTCATTCGTAATGCCGTGATCACATGTATTTGCTTTCCCACAGTTATAAGTAATTCCAATTAATGAGTAATTTGTAATTTTGGTTTAAATAACTTAAAATTAATAAGAACTAGCTTTGCCTGTTGCAGAGGCAACCAAGGGGTTAAACACTACGCGATTTGACGTGTGAACGCGGATGAAGCGAGGAGTGTGTGTTAAATAAAATAGGTGAAGAAAAAAACGATGTTTGTAATTTGTTACCCGTAACGTATAATTTACTGTTGCAAAGACTCCTACCATTGTGCCACTTTGGTCGCCGACACTTTTAAAACGTCCCAGGAGCTTACCGCTCAATTCAGTACTGAACCAATCCAGCCGCCCGACTCAGGGCGTTCAGTTTTTCATTTAATTTAAATTAGAAAAACCAATAGAGCCTAAAAGGGTCCTCGTAACTTAAAATTAATAAGAATTATATAAACGTGAAAACATAAAAAAGAGATTGACTAATATGACGGTTTTTCAGTAGATGGCATTGACGAAATTGGTAAACGCACGTCCCGGATAGACGAGAGGTTCTGGGTTCGAGTCCCAGTTGCGACCATTATCATTTTCTGTTTTTATGTGTCTTGTTCTCTTTCATATTTTCGTATTTTCGTTTAGATTATTATTGTTATCTTCTTCTTTGATGATATAAAAACGATGTTTTCACAAGTGTTACTCTTAATTAAACTGCCTAATTATCTATTTTTCGGCTGTTCAATTTGGGAGACGGATATGGGTACCGCCACCCCGGGAACCATTTATTGGATAACCAACACCTCTGCCATATGTCATCCTAAGTGGTTGGCTATGTTTGGTGACTTAGCGGGGGGTACCCGGGTTCATGGGGTGAGGTTTGTCTGGGTCTTAGCGGCGGATGAGTCTGCTCACCAGCTGCTTGGCGGGCCTTTTCCAGCCGTAATCTCTCGGAAAATTGCCTTGCACCGCAGTGGGAGGGATGGGTTCATGCGTCCGTCACTTCTGGACACACTGATCCCCAGATTCCTATCCATAACACCCTGTTCCTTCCCAGAACTTTCTCTCATTCCTTTCCTGAAAAGACCCTCCACACAACATCCTCAAAGATGACATAGGCCATGATGGGAATTAGTTTCCTCAGACCTCATGTGTGGAGCTAATGTAAAAAATATCTAAAAAAAGAAATATCTTAAGAAAATATTGTAAGAGCGAACAGACCTAAAAACAAAGACTCTTTTAACCTCTTTGGCTAAAGTTGGAATCGTTCTAGAATGTCTTGTTATTACACTTCTTACTAACACAAAATGCGTAGGATTACACTTGAATCTATTATTACTTAGTGTTTTTCAAGCACTATTATTTCTTACCTTAAAAGACAAATAATGAAATTGAATTTTATGGGTTTGGTACACAAGAATTTTCCACTCTGGCAGCACATAATAAGAGAGCCTTTTATATTTGCAAGGAATTCGAAATTTTTCAATAATACCTCAAACCCATTTCATGCTACTCATATCATCTCAGCAGTCGTTTGCAATTCCCCGGCGGTCAAAGGTCTCGGTAAACGAATTTCTCTTCAAAACTTGACCCTTTTTTACATTTATTTACCCATTCTTCACATTACAAGGCCTCACTCTGCTCACATCCTTTACTTTGGCGTCTCAGGACCCTTCCCGACAACCTTTTTGGGGTTGATTTATGTAAATATTCGCATCGCGGTCAAGTTTAAGAATTTATTACCGCTGAGGTGAATCTGAAATAAAACTTTAGAGAACTTTGTATTTTCGTGGAATATAAGAAATTCTTTGCAAACGACAAGATATATTCAAAGGGACGTTTTTGGTGAGACATTTTAATTAAAAGCTGTGAAGATCTTGCGAGAGGCTTTAAAGCATGTTTGATTGAAAAATACCTACCTGGGTCCTGAAATTTTTATCACGGTAAATATTATTAGCATGCTGCCAGAATGGATCTCCAAAATAACTTATTTGAATAAAGTAGGTATTGGTTCTTGGTGTTTTAGTTAGGTACCAAAACAGTGTTTTAAAAATAGGTCAGTATGTTAATATAATTTTAAAATCTTAGAAAAGTTTGAGTCATGTTTTAATTAATTAAACCTATGAATAATTTGTGTTGTATATATTACTGGAGAAAATTAAGTGACAATTTAAAAACAATCACTTCTTCAAATTTTGCAAATTCACTTTGTGGCACCATTTTATTAATGAAATAATTAAAAACACTTTGTTTTTACCACAATAAACTTTATTTTAAAGTTAACATGTTTCAAGAACGATGTTCTCTTCATCAGGACATAAAATGTACTAAAACTAAATTAAAGAACATTTGAGATGTCTAAATAGCAATAATTATTCGGAATTTGCTAACCATCTAATTGAATTTAACCATTCATTTGATATAAATACTGGTTTTAAAATTTTACACACTAATGTCAGTGGTACAGTTTTTTTTTTGTTATTGTTTTTGGGGTGTTATGCCGTGTTTCGCTAACTCCTTCTTTAGCCAACGTTTCGGACAGCGTTACAGTGTCCATCATCAGGGCAGATGATGGACACTGTAACCAATACCTGTACTAATAAACTGTACCACTGTAACCAAAAACAATAACAAAAATACTTTTTGGCCGTGAAAACCTAAAAACATACCTTTGCTTTGTTTTGTTTTTCCAGAATTTTGCATCGTGTTTAGTTAGTGTCTACACGTTTCAAAGGATTTATGCTTCCTATTTCGATGGCAATATGCATTCCACGTAAAACATTGCAATATATCTTAAGTAGACTCCAAACAGAAATCAGACGATAAATATTTTGAAAGAGCTTTGATCACGGAAATCACTACCCGACGTTAAGAGGGATTTGAATTCAATCTATAAAAAAACTTTAGTGTTTTAGCGACAACTGAAAAAATAACTAAACTTGTGATTTTTTCTACCTCACACAAAAATAATTTCAACAGGTAGTCAAAACAAGTTCATTTACATTCAATCATTTGCCCAACGTGTTCCTTATTTTATACTATCAACATGTTTCGTGAACTGTGTTGATAGTAAAAAATAAATAAAGTGATGTTAACTAAGTTATTTTCTTTTAATAAATAAATAATGACATCACAAAGTAACAACCTTTTAGAAGAAGTTTTCTTCGAAAAATTAATATTTGCTTTCTCTTCTTCTAGTGCTAGCATTATAGGAAATACATTTTTATATACTAGTTCTGACACCCGATTTCACCAGTTCTGTATCAATTCTGTACCAAATATTTATCTTTGTGAAAATGATTTAAGACATTTCAACACTTTGACTTCGGGTCGTATTGTTCGTCAGATATGAGAATTTTTAAAAGCTTTATAAAAAGATAGATAAATAGACCTAACGATAAATGTTAATATTAGATGCTTTTACCAAGAAATTCGGAATAAAGGTGGATTTCATCCCGCCAAAGCAAGCGGTAAGGAAGATTTCGAAATATCTTCCCACATTATTATTTTCTGGTAAGGGTAAGTAGGCAACTTTTCATATCAAAGAAATATTATTAGAATGATAATCCAATTTCCCAGAAGGGAAAATATAATCATGATTTGGGATCGTAACATTAAATGGTTTTATCAAACAATTACATTACAGCAGACTCTCGATTTACTTCGATTCGATAACCGGATACCGGTTTTTTTTATACTACACATGTGAGGCCCTGAATAAAATAATTTTCCTAAGGGTCTGTCGTCTTTGTGGATTCTTTTTTGAGGGTCTTTTTAGGGAATGAAGGAGAGGAAGTTCTGGTAAGAAAAAGGCATCATGGGTCATGGGTGGCTCACTGGGTCCAAGAGTGAGTAAGAATCCATCAGTCCCACTGCGATGCAAGACATTAGGTCAGAGAGTACGGCTGGAGAGATCAAAAGACCTCCCTCAACTAATCGGGTTTCTCCCGATCCGGCCCGCTACGATTGTGCGTCAGAAGCACCAAGACCTGGATAAACCCGGGCACTCCTGTTAGAGGTATTTTAACAACATGATGGATAAGGTTAGTTTAAATATGGCAGGACGTGATTATGGTGAGTTTTGACACACTGATACTCAGATTACTACCCACCCCTCATACCCTTTTCCCTCCCAGAACTTTTTCTCCTTCATTTCTCAAAAACACTCTCCACACAGCATCCTCTAAGATTACATGACATGAGGGAAATTATTTTCTTCAGGGCCTCCTGTGTGGAGCTAATGTCAAAAAAGCGCAGACGCGGTACTCAGCCGGCTTCACCGACATTAACTTAATGGCACTATTTAAAATACCTAGGATCACTTTGCTGCCAATTTTACCAAATTTTACCTTATTTGTGAGTAATTAAGTAGAAGTTTACAATTTTTAATACTTTTTTTTATAAATCCTACGAATATGTGAAAATCGACAAAAGATAGGTGCATTCATTGCCTATGTAGAACTGTAATCAGTTTGAATGTCTCAATATTAAAATTCGGAAGAATGATTTTTTTTTAATTTGGGCGGAAAATATTTAAAAAGATTAACAAAAATGTCGAACAATCGGAGAAAAAAGTTTTAAATTGCGCTGTCGCTCCAGTGGAATGTATTATTCAATTCTATCGTCGAATGGAGTCACACCAATAAACTAGGATTTAATATTAAGAAATGCTCCATTATGTGCTACAACAAGGCAAACAAAACGATTTATTATAACTACAAAATGTCTTTTTCATCTCTTCAGCACATTATTGTTTCGAGAGATATGAGAGTCACATTTGATACGCACCTAACATTTCACGTCCACATAGAAACGATTTGCAGCAAAGCTTTAAGAATGCTAGGATTTGTGCTAAGCAACTCCAGACATTTTTGCAGCTCGGCCGCGATTCGCGTGCTCTACTATAGTTTAGTACGTAGCATTTTGGAAAGTGGTTCAGTAGTATGGGGACCAATGGATTTGACTTACTTTCAAATGATAGAGAGAGTACAAAAGAAGTTTCTGAGATATTTATATCTTAGAGACTTCGGTTATTATCCCTGGTTATATCCATCAGATTGCTGGGTATTTATAGCCTCGCCGATAGAAGAAAAACTGCTTTGCTGACAACAGCATATAAAGTTCTAAACGGTAATATTTTTATTCCCGATATAATACAAAATTTTGAGTTTTATGTCCCCGACAACTTCACAAGAGCGCGCAGACAGAACTTTTGTTGTTCCAAGATGCAGAACTAACTTACCATTAGTAATGCCGCTCGGAAAAATGATTCTATTACTTAATTACCTGTCCCCTGAAATCGATATTTTTCAACTAAATATTAAAAAATTTCAAAACGCTATTATTACTTTATAAAATAAAATGTTTGTTTGTAATTGGTTTTGTTAACTGTAAATGTACATTTGAAATAAAATAAATAAAAGCATATGCCTAGTTACAGGACTCACAGAATGACTCTTCAGTTTATTCGGTTTTTTTCATTCAGGAAAATCGAGGGACTTCTGTACATGGCCAAGAAACGTGCAAACATACCCCATGAATACAAAAGGCTCTATTATGAAATCTTTTATGAGCAGTATTATCTTAGGATATGGAAACATATCCGGAATTTTTCCACGGAACGTCGTTCGAAGATTATTGAGTTAACATAAAATTTTATACGGGAAAACATTTTTCATGAATTTTCTGATAAAGTAGCATTTTTCCAGAAAACGTTTTAACGACGCTTCCGCGGAATAACGTTTTTAAAATGCATGGAAATCTGAGTAATTCAATCTCCTTTTGCCGTACTAGCAAATCTTATCAAAAGAATGTAATAAAAATATGAGTTGTGATGTTACGAAATAATTAGGTAGCTATTTTTTGCTGCGATCCATTTGCCAAGTGCTTTTACTTCAAAGACCAATATCCAATTTGATAGTAAGGCTTATTTATTTATAAAATTAACGCCATTCGGCTTTTACATAATAACATAGATAAGCTATAGCAACAATATGAAAAAAAAAGCTCAAGTGAGCTTGAAGCATATTTATGCGATTTGAGGGTATGTCGAAGGACCATGAATGATGCGTTTTTTTTGTGAGAAAGGTGTGTGTAAGACTACTGCACAAGTAGATAATAAGCACAAGGAAAGGAGAAAAGGACTTGTGGTGCTGGAACTTTCTTCAATCCTGGCTGGTTTATCGTGCACTTTTATGATTATATTTTTCGCGGTATGCGGTGTTTATGCGGCGCAGGTTGATTAATGACTGACTTGGGTAAATCAAAATTGGCAGGTATAAAGGGATGGTTAGGAAGGAATATGTGACAATACTAACTACAAGTACAGGGTCATGGTGTATAGATGTGTGTATGTAGGTACGTGTAGCTGTGTATTGTGTAAATGCCCAACCAGAGTTTGTATATTTAAATATAACAATAGCGCAACAATGAAAAAATATATTTAAATATTTGCAAATAACTTAACTTAAGAGGTACGTTGAAAATGTTTAATGGTAGGTAAATAATAAGTAAAATATATTGCAAGCTAAGAAACAAGCTTTATTTCTAATGAAACAATAAAATTAAGAAAATCTCTGACAAAATAATAAGAATAGCCACTATTGTAAGATAGTACCAAAATTTGTAAGTTGGTAACAATAATTTTTTTTTTTAAATTTAAATATTTTTTTTTTATAAAAATATATATTTTTCAATTTTTTATGAGAAAAACTCTCTTTTAATAACTTTTGAAGGTTATTCCCATCAACGTAATATATCATTGAAGAAGAAGATAACACTTATAATCTAAATGAAAATATGAAAGAAAACAAGACACAGAAAAACAGAAAAAAAACAATGGTCGCAACTGGGACTCGAACCCAGACCAGAATATGGAAAAAGAACTAGTTGAAGATAATATTAATGATTCTAAATATTTGAAATATGAGATTGACAAATATGACGGTTTGACAGAAGGTGGCAATAGCGAAATTGGAAAACGCGCCGTCCAGGTAAGACGAGAGGTCTGGGTTCGAGTCCCAGTTGCGACCATTGTTTTTTTTCTGTTTTTCTGTGTCTTGTTTTCTTTCATATTTTCATTTAGATTATAAGTGTTATCTTCTTCTTCAATGATATATATTTTTTTTTAACCATTAACAATTTAAATCTTTGTATGCCAATGGGTTAAAAAGGGCTTTCTTGCATGATGTGAGCTAAAAACCACGATTAAAAATAATCGCTTTTTTATTTATTAATTTTATTTTAGTAATTTACACATCAAAGCTTACAAATTACTTATTAAGAATATCTTATATCCCATGTTTTCTCTTGCTTAATGTGGCTCTTATAATAATTGCTCCATCCTTCATTTTTTGCTTCTTTTTCCTTTCCCTTTTGCAAGTGTTGTTTTTGTATTATTTTTTATAATTCAAGAGTTTTTCGTAATATTATTTATCGTAAGTGCCTATCATTGGTTGTTTATTCTTCAGAATTCTCATTAAAGAGAAAATAAAATAATTTTGGTTTGAAAATTTGATCGTTTTGAAATATTTTAGAATTTTTAAATAAATATTGCAAGTAGAACTGAAGTTTTTTATATGACTTTTTATCAGCCAAGTAAAAAAGTAATTATCAGATCTTAAGGCGGCACTCTTCGGCTGAAAAAGAAGAAGATGGAGAGATATGTAATTACGAATGTTGAACAGAGCGCGCTAATATTTTAAGTCATAAAATAGCAGCGAAAATTGCAAAAAAGCCTAATAAAACATGACTCGTTTAAAATAGAGCAAAAATCTGGTGGAACGTATCTTGAGAATCATTTAAAGAAACATTGTGAATTTTTTCACAAATATAACTTGTAAAATAAAAGAAATAGATTTGTTTTAAATAATTTTCGGAGCTTGCTTTGCGATTTTTTTCTGTCGAGGGAATTTCATATAATTTGCGTTTCGGCGTGGAACGTGTCTAGATATTATCTTCAAAAATAAAATATATTTTTTTAAGAGCTTAAAAACTTCAAATGTTTAAGGGAGATATGTAAAAAATCGGTCGGAATTCGAATAGTGGACCCTTAACCAATATCAGACCTGTAAAAACTACTATAGAGTTCAAAATCTCCTGCTTACAAATCTCTCTTCGGCAATGGTTTTATTGCATAATGTGAGAAATTGAATTCTTTAGAAAATTTTTTTTTTTTTTAAAAAGAAAGACAAACATTCCCGGGTTACGAATAACCCAACAATGTTTGAAAATCTCCTACTACCACCACAGAAAGCCGAAAATGTTGCTTGTGTTGTGATGGAGGACTTAACCAGCCGAGGAATCGAACACGGGACGCCCGGGTGGGACCCAAACGCGATGTCCACTCAACCACTGACCGGTCGCAAATGACTTGCTTATTTGTGCCTAAACTTTGCAAAATAAAATAAAACCCATTTTAGGGCAGTATTTCTCTTACACAAATCAAAACAGGCGGCTGGTGTTTTTCGGGAATTTCATCCTTATCGTCATTTACAAAAGGAGTGGTAATGTTATGTGGCCTTAAATTGTTAAAAAATAATCGTTTATGCAAATTTTTTTCAAGTAACAAAAATCATCTAGTTTGTATTGTCAAAAAGGTTTACCCTTGAATTTAAATAAAATCAGATAGTAGTACCTATTATCTAAACTGGCAACTGCGGACCACAATATTGATCAGGACCCGAGGAGAGAAATTTCACACTGGTGCCCATAAGTTAGTGTGAAATAGGGCGTGGAGAACCGGATAAAAGGAAAAGGTTTCAAGGCCACCAGGCAGCAGTTGGTTTAAAAATTATTCGGAGAGTCTAAACTCACATTATTTGAATGGTACGGAGGGCCGAAATATATTTTTTCTAGAATCGAATCCTAGTGAGGCTCAAAAATTGAGTATTTGCAAGCCGTTAATGAAATTTTTTCAAACCTTTTTAACATATTTTTATGTGAAACTGTAGAATCGTTTCAACAGCCTGCAGCCAACAGCATGTTCTGTGATGTCTGAAGGAAGAGAAAAGAAATAGATTTGGAAGTACCTAGCCAATCAGATCTGGTGCCAAGCCATGGGTTTAGCTGCAAAATTAATGGCACAAAGAACAAGGAAAGTTTAGAGAAGTCGTAGAAAAAGTTTCAGGCCCAAGGATAAAAGATTGCATGAATTAGCACCGTGCCATTATTTCGCAATTTTTCGCTTTTATCTCATCACCTATTTTTCCGTTGTTGAATAATTGGCAAAGGAAAACCTCAATTATGGCAGCACTTTCACCGGAGTTAGCACCATCCTAATATTTAATTTGGGAATTATGTTAAAATTCAGGTAGGAATTGTTTCAAAGAAGAATAAAAAAAAATTCGCGGATACTCGAAATATATAAAGCCTCGGTTACACTGGGCAATAACATCGCTGCTATTTGAATCGTGGCGTCGAGATCGCTTGAATTTGCAGGTTTTAAAACACGTCAATTTTTTTGATCCCGATAAACGTTCGATTTGTTGTTCAAGTTGTTGGCCTAGTTAACGGTTTTTACCGCTATGGTTAAAGTAAATTACGGGACCAAAAGTAGATAAATGCATTGTCTTCGAAGTAATCAAACAGGTATCAAATTTAATCTGTAATGATTTTTAAAATAACAGTTGTATGTAATATAGGTATAATATATGTATTACGAAGTATAATTTTTGCTAAAAGCATATATTGAATTGTTTACTTTAGCCAGAATTATCAAAAAGTTCCATAGAGTTAGTTCCACTACTCTTTTTCCCTCTTTTCTAAATTGAGCGCATTCTTTTCACGTAGTCTTTGCGACCCTGCTCTTAAATAAATGAGGATTACGAGAAAAGTGCTACATTCTTATAATGTTAAAAAATTAACAGTAAAACCGTCATTTTACAGTTTAATTATATTTACGTGTTATAGGTACCAATATCATTAAATCAAAGCCAGATTGCGTTGCTACGCCACTTAATAAAGAAATTGTTTCTCCCTGCGTGTCCTTTCCCATTCGTCCCCTTCCGCCTACCCATTCTCTCCCGCGTCCCCTTCCCCTCTTGCGTTTCCACTCCGCCTTCCCTCTCCCCACTCCCTTCGCCTCTTTCTCCGTCCCGCGAACCCCCCTCCCAAGTTCCCCTCCTCCCTCCCGAATTTGCCTCCCCCCTCTGGCGAAACTCCCTCCTGAGTTCCCCTCCCCCCTACCGACCTCCCTCCGCCCTCGCGGGTTTCCCTCCTCCCTCCTGCGTTCCATGCATTCATTCCCGGCACATTCTCTTTGAGTAGCTCGCGTGCTACCATTGCAATTTTTTATACAAATTTCATAATGCCAGAGCTCACCAGTATATAAAAAAATCATCGCTGGCAGGCACACGTCAAATCCCTAAAATTTCATCGCAATCGGTTGAACTGTTTGCAACGCATAATTTCATGATGCCAGAACTCACTCTTGTATATAGTGAGAATTGCGGGCATGCGCACATCAAATCCCCAAAGTTATATCGCAATCGGATGAATGGTTTAGAAAAGCATGGCATACATACATACATTGACAGAAGCAAACATATTTTCATTTTTATATATACCGAAAAGAATACTATTTTTTTAAACAGAAAAATAATAATTTTATTTTTAATTTGAATACTACGACCTCAACTAACCAAATAACGTATTTTTTGAAAGATTTTCATAGGTTACCTCCTCATAAAAATATTTGATCAGACTATCAAACTTAACTTTTTGGCGTCGTAAACTGAAGATAATTCGGCCACGTGTTCGTCGCTTTGAATCGTCTGACATTTCAAATCGCTAGTTGCTTGTTGTTTGTTACGTGTGAGTTATTCATTGGTTTGATGTATTTTTCGACATGTGGGACTACCTCGCAGATTAAGCAGCTCCGTGTGATTGTCTCCTTGCAGCTACAATAACATAAGATAGCAGCGTTGTAACCGCTTTGTGTGACCGAGACTTAAGATGAAGCCGCGCGAAATGATGCAAAATCATACAAAATCATCTGTTTTTGTTTTCTTTTCGTTGTAAGCCTAGAAAAAAATAAAGTATTAAGTCTATAAAAAAACACTTTCAAGTGCAAACTCTCCTACTTACAAACTCTTTTGCGGGTATAATTCTTTTTGTTTAATTTAGCAGATTTTGTTTCTTTTATAATAATCGCAAAAAAATGATATTGACGCCCGATATTCACAAAATAAAATAAAATATTCATTTTCGCGTTGTTATTTCACAATACGGCCGGCAGACGATCAATTTGGATTCTCAAAGTGAACCTTATGCGCCTCCGTACATGGAGCTACTTACAAACTGTTCGAGCCTGATGCGCGTAGCACGCGCACCGCTCGTGGGTACCCGCCATACAATTTTGCTGGTGTTCGTACACGGCGCTGCGCGACGGATGTCAGGTTGAAGTCGGTAGCGCGCTAACGACGGTGCTGGTAGCGCGCTACGCGTTGTAGCATTCGTGTCTGCTACTTTCGTTTGACGTTTGACAGAAATGGCGTCTGAACATGAAAGTAATGTTAGATTTGTTCTGGAAGTGAATAAAAATGCGTGTTTACATAACTTTACATTACCAGAATACGCAAGAAAGGATTTAGTGAAGAAGGCATAGATTAATGTTGGAAAAAAAGTCATTTGACATCGTTCGACATCGTGTTAACTCCACGGCTGCACGTGAAAAATGATCAAGTTCAGTATAATTCGGGTAGTGTCGTGTACGGAAACCAGCTTTAAAAAGTAGTACATCTGCAGGGTACTTGTGGTTGTGTCACTATCACGTAGTTTGTAAGTATCTCCATGAACGGAGGGCCTATGTCGTCCAGCTAAGAACTACTGACTTGCCACATCCATTTTATATCAGTACGACCCCGGCCGGAGCGGGGAATAGACGTATAGGCTCCGCGTAGCTTGTTTCCGTGAAATCAATTTTAAATTTCTTTGTTATTACAATAAATAATGCGTAAAAAAGGAGTTAATGTTTTTTACAGGCCTTTAAGAAATTAAACTGTAAAAAAAATCTCAAATATCTTCTGCAACCTTTCCAAAAGCTTTTTCTCAAGATTTTTTAAACTCCTCTCAGAGAGAGGTGTGAATTCCGATTTCGATTTTTTCCTGGACTATTGGATCACCTTAAATAAGTAGAGTACCTTTGTGTATTTTAGCTCCGTGGCTACGTTGAAGGTATTTGCTTTCTTTGTTTTGTCATTTCGGTGTCAGGCCTCAAGAGTGAAAAATATTGTCAAACCCACAATAGGGTCTAAGAAATGACGTAGGTTGGAACATAATGCTTTTTGTGGGGTTAGTCTCGAGGGTCTAGGTTTCAATCAAACGGACCAGTCCTAAAATGAAACGAAAAATAAAAAAAATACTTCATTGCGAAAGTAACACTTTTATTTTTCCTTTGACTTCGCTCAATGCCTGAAAACATCGAGGAAAATAGTTTCTACTCGTACATTGATACCAGAAGACTAATATTTTGTTTGATTCTAAGGTTTTAAAAACCTTAAATTTTTGTATTAATTTATTTGAGAGTTAAAGCATAAGAAAACATTCTATTTTATTTTCTAAAATGCAAAATCCATTACCTACTAATTTTCATGAGCTTGTGCCTAGTTTGGTGGTCATAAGTACTAAATTAATATCACTGATTAAATCATATTTTATTAAATATTACGTTGTTAAGAGAATGTTTATTTTATTGAAAATTTTGAAATAAGTATTTGTGTTGACTGCGGCCAACGTTTTTAAACTAATTTGCTCCGAAGAGCGCTAATAAAAAAACTGCACGAATAGCTCACTAAATAATGGACTTTTACCACGAAAGTGTTTTCTCTTGGGGTAAGAATAACCTCGTCGAATTTAATGTTTCAAAGACCCAATCATGTCTGATTATGTCTAAAAGGGATCGAAATGAAAATCTAGTCCCCTTCAACGGAAGCAATCTCCCGAACAGGCCTTCCATAGATATGCTTGGTGTAACTCTAAGTGACCAACTCAGGCACGGGGGCTCCATCGAAGCCAGAATTAAGTTAGCCTCTCAGAAACTGGGCATACTGTACAGGGCCCGCAGATACTTTAATAGTACACAACTGAACAAATCGCAAGTTCGCCCCACGGTTGAATTTGGCAGCCACCTCTGGTCTGGAGCCCCAAAATATCTAAAAAAAAACCTCGACTCCGTGCACAAACGGGCGGTCCGTTTGATAGATTCTCCTAACTTAACAGACGGATTGTAATATAATACAATCAGACATACTGAATCCTTGACAAAATTCAAACAAGACGTAAAGAAATGGATTGTTAGTATTGGACGCCACACTACTGCAAACATCTGTAAAGTAAATCATTAATAGACAGTAAACAATTTGCATACGACCTAATCCATCTATACTAATATTATAAAGAGGAAGGATTTGATTGTTTGTTTGTTTGTTTGTTTGTTTGTTTGTTTGTTTGCATCGAATAGGCTCCGAAACTACTGAACCGATTTGAAAAATTCTTTCACCGTTGGGAAGCTACACTATTCCCGGGTAACATAGGCTATATTATATTTAAAAAAAAATTAGGGATCCTTACTAAAACTCCAATAATGTAACCCAAGGTGTAAAAAAATTACCTAAAATATTCTTTACATCGCGTGCGCTGCAAAAACTGTTGATGATAGAATAAAATAATGTACTACGACTTTGTAGAACACATCATTATCTACAAAAAATGTCGCGTCAGCGTATGTCTAACTATTATAGTTACGCCACAATAAGTGTTCTTTTATTTTAAAAATTTAATTGAAATGCCGCCGCTAGAAAAGACTCTTTATATGTATCTTGATATTAATTCTTATCAAAATAAATTATTTTATATTCGAGACTGTTTCAATGTCTTTATATAACTTTTTGAATTATTCAATTCGGACATCCCATTCAAAAGATATCACAAGTTTAAAAATGTAAGTATTATACGATGTAAGCGTCACTGGGGTTCGGGCCGTACGGGCCGTACGGGAGGACACCAACAAACAATCAAGTCTTTCCTATCTTACACATAAAAATCAAAATTTGTTTGTTCGTATTTTATGCGCTGCCATACCGTTCATCCGATCGCGATGAAACTTTGGTGATTTGTTGTGCGCACGCCCGCAAAGGATATAGGCTATTTATAATGGTAAGTTCTGGCGTTATTAAATTTGTATAAATGAAAATGTGCGTATTTCATATATTTTAGTGGCAAGGAGGAAAGGCAGGGGGGAGGGGAATGGGGGAGGTGGAGTACGTGGGTGGGAAGACGAGGGATGGGAAGGCGGGGAAGGTAGAAGGGAAACGCGAAAGGGGAAAGGGACTCGGGAGGTGAACGGGGACGCACGGGAAAGGACATTCAAGGAGAATCAATTGATTTCTTTGCATTGCAACGCAAGCCGTGCTTTGTGCTTTGAGTTTTAGCTTTAAGCTTTGAGCTTTGATTCTTGAGCTTTAAGCTTTGAACTTTATGCAACGCGAAACGCGAAAGGGGAAAGGGACTCGGGAGGTGAACGGGGACGCACGGGAAAGGACATTCAAGGAGACAATTGATTTCTTTGCATTGCAACGCAAACCGTGCTTTGTGCTTTGAGTTTTAGCTTTAAGCTTTAAAATTTAAGCTTTGAGCTTTGATTCTTGAGCTTTAAGCTTTGAACTTTATGCATTCAACGTTAATCTTTACGTGTTGAGCTTTAAGCTTTGAACTTTAAGAATTGATATTGAATTTTGAGTATTGAGCTTTGTGCTTTGAGATTTGTGTTTTGAGGTTTAACTTTGAAATATGAGCTTTAAGCTTTGTGCTTTGAGATTTGTGTTTTGAGTTTTAACTTTGAGCTTTATTTTAAGCTTTGTGCTTTGTGTTTTAAGCTTTAAGCTTTGAACTTAGTTTAGAGCTTTGATATTAAGCTTAAACTTTGGCCTTTAAACTTTGAACTTTTGCTCTAAGCTTGAGCTTTAAAATTGAGCTTTAAGCTTTGAGTTTAATATTTGAGCTTTATGCTTTCGGATTAAGCTTTGAGCTTTGCGCAAAGCATAAGGCTTAATGCTAAAAGCTTAAAGCTTAAAACTTACAGCTTTAAGCTCAAAGCTTAAAGCTCAAAGCTCAAAGCTCAAAGCTTGAAGCTCAGAGCTTGTGCTCACAGCTTAAAGCTCAAAACTTAAAACTCAAAGCTTTAATCTCAAAGTTTTAAGCTCGAAGCTTTAAACTCAAAGCTTTAAGCTCAAAGCTTTGATCACAAAACTTAAAGCTCAAAACTTAAAGCTCTAAACTTAAATTCAAAGCTTAAAGCTGAAAGCTTGAAGCTCAAAGCTTAAAGCTCAAGTCTTAAATCTCAAAGCTTAAAGCTCAAAACTTAAATCTCAAAGCTTAAAGCTCACAGCTTGAAGCTCAAAGCTTAAAGCTCAAAGCTTAAAGCT
This sequence comes from Glyphotaelius pellucidus, assembly GCA_936435175.1. Lineage (NCBI taxonomy): Eukaryota > Metazoa > Arthropoda > Insecta > Trichoptera > Limnephilidae > Glyphotaelius > Glyphotaelius pellucidus. The sequence continues at coordinate 4,805,340 of OW386558.1, forward strand.
CAAAGCTGAAGGTTAAAGCTCAAAGCTTAACCCTTCAAAAATTTTAAAGCTCCAAGCCTGAAGCTGAAAGTTTAAAGCTCAAAGCTTAACCCTTCAAAAATTTGGCGTATTTTGTTAAAAGGTAAAAATGTTTCTATATATATCGACTTTGCAATAAAAATTCAAATAAATGGAATATTTGTAAACGTATCCAAAAACTAAATAGGTACTGGTTTTGAAAGGTGATGAAATACGCTTAAATAAATGGTATTATTAGAAATTACAAAAACATTTTTTAAATACAAAATTCTTTTATGTAAACTTTTAAAGAATTTAAAAATGCTCAACTGACATTTTTGATATTAAAATTACTGATCTATAGAAAATGTGTTTGTTTCTGTCTATGTGTGTGAGATGTTTTGCGTTACTAAACCGTTCATCCGATTGCGATGAAACTTTGGGGATTTGATGTGCGCATGCCCGCGATGGTTTATATTTACGATAGTGAGTTTTGGCATCGCTATCATACATTGCTAACCGTTCGTCCGATTGCGATAAAACTTTGGGGATTTGATGTGTGTATGCCCGCGATGTTTTCTATACGTGTATAGTGACATCATCTGGGACGAATGGGAAAGGGTAAGTAGAGCGATTTTTTTCTTTATTAAGTGGCATGGCGTATGCCAGGAGCTCGCTATTGTATTTAAACGCCTGTGTCAGAATTTGGTAAATTGAATTATGTAATAGAAAGTACCTACCCTAAAATTCTAAATCTATACTAATATTATAAATGCGAAACTGCGTGTATTTGTTTGTTACGCTTTCACGCATAAACTAATAAACCAATAAACCGATATAATATAGGCTATATGTAAAGGTTAGTTCTGGCGTTACGAAATAATTAATATTAAAATATTAAATTTATTTTACGTTTTCTGTCGAAAAAGGCGAGTTATTGCTAACGTCAGAAGAAAAACAAAACAAATCGTTGCCGTGAAAACCATGTTGATATATATTTTAATTCAGTCATCGTAGTTAATATTTATCTCTAAAAAATGAATCGCCGAAATGCATTTACGCGCATGACTTTCGAACGACTGCACCAAATTGGATTTTACTACTGGTGAGCTCTGGCATTATGAAATATGCAAAAGGTGGCATGCGAGCTGTTTGAAAACTGAATGTAACGGGAAAGAATGTATGAAATGCGGGAGGGGGACTCGGATTGGGGGTTTGCGGGAGGGGGAGGAGGAAAACCCGGGAGGGGGAGGGAAATCTGGGAGGGGAAACCTGGGAGTGGGGGAGGGAAGGTGGAGGAGGCGGAGTGGGAACGCGAGAGGGGAAGAGGACGCGGGAGAGGAAGGGGAGGCGGAAGGGGAACGGGACGAATGGGAAAGGACACGCAGGAGAAAACAATTTATTTATTAAATGGCATGGCAACGCATGCCGGGTACCAGCTAGTGTAAAATAATTTAAAAATAGAATTATGTCAAATTAATTAATCAATCCCATAAAAAGATTTGACAGGATTTACTATACATCATCATTTACTGTACATCATCTCTTCCTACATTTACATACCTCTCTTTAAAGTATTTACCCACACTTCCAATCACCTTCCCATTTTTTAGTATTCAATTGAATTTGTATGTAACTTAAAATATTCCTGTAATTTTAAATATGTACCTCTAAGCCTGTCTCAACACAAGTAAATCCTAGTGAGACAGGCATCAATTAAACCCTATGTAAAACCCTATGCTTATAGATTAATAAAATAAAAAAAATAAAAAAAATATTTAGAGCACAGGCGTCAGGTGGGAATGCTGTCCTTGTTATACCAGTATTACAATGGAAGATGCTCCGAGGAACAAGCGTCATTGATCCCCTCAGCACCGGTGCATAGTCGGGAAACACACCAAACACACCAAACACGCGCCCAAAATTTTTACACGGTTGACATAGTCACATGATTTCTATGACTCGTTCTTGAGTTCAACAGCTGGGCTGTGGAACGATTTGCCGGCCTCTGTGTTTCCTCCCTCCTACAACATGGGCCTCTTCGAAACCCATGTTCACTCCTTCCTCTCCTCAAAAACACCCTCCACACAGCATCTTCAAAGATGACATAGGCCCTGAGGGAAGTTATTTTCCTCAGGGCCTCCTGTGTGGAGTTAATGTAAAAAAGCATGTTATTTTAATGGATAAATAGTGTCTTAATTATTTCACATGAAAACTAACTTCAACAAGCGTTTCTGTAACAAGAGTTCAAAATGACAAAGAATATTACTAACGATGGTTTGAAAGGGAGATATGTTAATACGAATGTGATAGAGGCAGTGCGCTAATAATTAATATTTAAAAAAAAAAAACACGAATGTTGTGAAAATATACATATATAAAAATTAATTTTTGTTTGCTTGCTTGCTTATATGTGTGTTTGTTCCTTATGCATTGCTAAACCATTCATCCGATTACGATGAAACTTTGGGGATTTGATGTGCGCCTGCTCGCAATGGTTTCTGTGTATAAAAGTGAGCTTTCGAATTAAGATGAAACTTTGGGGATTTGATGTGCGAATGCCCGCGATGGTTTCTGTAATAGTGAGCTCTGGTGTCACGAAATTATTTTCTACACCATTCGTCTTGTGATGAAACTTTAGTGAGTTGTTGTGCGTACGCTCGCAATGGTTTCTTTGTATAGTGATGAGCTCTGGCGTTATGAAATTGTTTCCTGAGTTATTCATCCGATTGCGATGAATCTTGAAGTGTTGTTGTGAGCACGCCAGCGAAGGCTTCTATAAATAATGATGAGCTCTGTCTCTATGAAATTTGTTTAAAAAAAATTGCACTAGGTGGCACCCGAGCTGTTTGAAAACTGGATGGACCGGGACTGAATGTATGGAACGCGGGAGGGGGGAGATGAACGTGGGAGGGAGGTTCGCGGAACCGTGGAAGCGGGAGAGGGGAGAAGGGAGGGAGAAAGCGTAGAAGGTGGATTGATAAGGTCTGAGAAGAACGGGACGCAGGAGAAGAGAGGGAGGCGGAAGGGAACAAGACGAAGAGAACAGGATACGCAGGGAGAAACAATTTAGTTTTTATGTTGCATTGCAACGCATGCCAGGAACTCGGTAGTATTAAATAAAACACGACTTATTTAACATAGTGCAAAATCTCTCGACATTTAATTTAAATGGCGTATAAAAAAATGTAAATTTTTTCATACTGTGTTAAATATTTTTTAATATTTTTCCATGCGTACTTTGCGATTTTTTATCTCTCGAGTGAATTTCACATAATTACTTCCTGAACTCGGCATCTGAGAATCTGAGTAGAGATTATCTATAAAAATTACTTATATTTTTGACGGCTGAAAAACTCTCGCCCTTACTAAAAAGACGCCTTTTGCGTATTATATGTTGACGGCCTACGTAGTCCAGCGGTAAGGCTCTTGACTAGCATTCCGAAGGTCGCGGGATCGAAACCCGGCGCGGCAAATAAATTTTATTTGATTAATTTGTATTATTTCACAATTTATTCATTTAAAATAATAAGTAGTAGATATATTTGCGGCACGTTCCAGAGTGGAAGATATTCTCAGTATCGCCCTGGTGTAAGACCACAATTCAGAATTGAAAAGTTCCTTGAAATGGCTTTGGGCGTGTTTGGTGACCATACCAGAATAGCCAGATACTTCTCTCCTTCCTCTTCCCCATCTCCTTCCCCTCCCCTCACTACCTGCAGCCTCACAACATACCCCTATTGGGGATGCCATAGTCTCACTGGCTGAGGACGGGAGCAGTTGAGACTCTTGTTAGGTATACATATTTAAAAAAACATCTCTGAAAAATAATTATAATTAATGTGGTAATAAATCATTTGTGTAAAATTTAAAACACGTTTATTGGTAAGGGGGTTAGTGTTGGGAAGTATGTTATAGGTATGTCGGTTGAAATTAGGAATGCAGGAGCTTAGGACTCCAATTACAACCTAACGTGTAGATGGTATAATTTGGTTTCGTTGCAAAAAGGTGTTTAAATTATCCCATTATTTATTTACCTTTAACTCTGCAGTGATGGGTAACAAAAATAGCCACCTTTAACTCTCCAAGTACTCCCTTGGGTCTGCTAACATAATAAGGAAAGAGCGGTTCGAATGAGAAAAGATAAAAAGGAATTCTCACCCCATGAACGGTGGCGAGACCTTTCCGGACAATTAGGGGTTAATAGTTAATAGTCTCTGAGCAATAACCACTACTTTGTCTGTATGTCCTAATATACGTACGAAAGAGGGGTATTTTTTCAAAACAGACTAATTCCAATATTTACTAAGTTTGACCCGTGATTGGAATACTTTCCCAAAAACACATACACTACGCAATACGGTTTTGCGAAAGTTTCCATAGAAAAATAACTTTTAATATAACTTTTTTTGCAAACTTAATTCAATTTGGTAGGTGGATATGGGTACTGCCGCCCCGAGAACCATTTATTGATTAACAAACACCTCTGCCACAGGTCATCCCAAGTGGTTCGATGCGATTGGTGCCTTAGCAGGGGTTTCCGGGCTCACGGGGTGAGGTTTGTCCAGGACTTGGCGGGGGCTTCTACCCACCAACAAGATGATATTTCGGATCGGGAGAGAATGGTCGAGGGAGTCCCTTTGACTTCTCCAGCTGTACTCTCTCGGAACATTGCCTTATACCGCAGCTGGAGGGATGGACTCATACGTTCGTTACTCCTGGATACACTGACCTCCAGATTCCTACCCAACCCTCATACCTTTTTCCTTCCCAGTATAACTTACTACCATTCCTTTCCTTAAAAAGACCATCCGCATAGCGTCTCCTAAGAAGAGAGAAATTATTTTCCTCAGGGCCTCCTGTGTGGAGCAAATGTAAAAAATATATAAATATGTATACATGTATGGATGACTGTTCCTTACGCGTTGCTAAACCATTCATCCGATGGCGATGAAACTATGGGGATTTTCTAGTAATAGTATAATAATACATAGATAATATCTACATATCGCACATCCCATAGAAAAGCGTCGAAAGAAATAATTTTCTTTTTAACGTTTTATCTCTGAAAAATAAAGTGATTGTATTATCTATGCACCTTGATAACTGTATTTAAGTTAGATCACTTCATAGCCGCAAGATGTCGCTAGTATCTCTTTTCGACGGGACCGGATTTTCTTAATGCATTCATTTGTTTTCGCTGGCAAATTATATTTTGTGACTTAAGACTCTTTTTTACAACGTGCGATATTTCCACCACTTATCGGTCAACCTGAATAGGATTTTGTTTTATTTTATCACTGACTGGTGACTTTGACTCCGCGTACCAAATAACGCACTGCACTTTTTGTTGAACGGTCAACATCGTACTGAACGGCGGCAGTCGTTGGCGCGCCCACGGCCGACCTTAGCTAGTGCGCATAGCAAGGTCACGCCACCTCAAAAAAAAACTTATCTTTGTTCACCAGCTAGCGTTTATCCTTAAGGGTTTCGGTGCTATAATTTTTTAAAATTTTGGCATTATTTTTCGATTGCCAGTACAGGCAAATCAACTTTTTATACAATATGTAGCCAAGTTTTGTACACAAATGAAACTTTTTAAAAAATTCAAGGAAGTGGAAAGGAAGGGAAGAAAGGGAGGAAAGGAAGTTCAAACTATTGTTTACGTGGAGGACTAATAAAATACCTACATTACAAAACATATCGTAACGTTATCACTCTTTTTTTCCCACCCTTACGAAAACATCCTACGCCTAAAATGGTTTAATAACAATCAGAAAATACAAGGCTTCTGTTATTTTTGTGATACGCCTGTATGAGAGACAGATCCATTCATTATTTTGCCAGATCACGAGCTTCCTTTGTTTGCAGAGACTATGCACAAGGCCCTTTGAATAATACAGTGATGAAAGGAATAAATTTTGGATGTCTCCTGTCGTCGAGGCTGGTAGAGTGAAGGCATTTCCGCTTTATGAGCAAATTGGGACGTCGCTTGGGATATTTATTTTGTGGCAGCGATATATAAATATTTAAAAATTTTCATTTATGCGGGTCCTCTTCACAACTAGTTTGATACTTCAGCATTAAATAGCGCACATTTATGAACAGAAGACCTCGCGTCTAAAAAAGTGTGTTTCTGATTATATCTTACTTACCAAACCAAAAGTTCCGTTAAAGTCGTAAAATTTGTAAGTAAGTACAATTTAATAAAAAAACATTAATATGTATATTTTTTTAACTTTACGAGTAAAGCCTCAAATTGTAATATTTAATTAAATGAAGACAATATTAGCGAAACTCAATCAAAAATCTGAAAACAGAAAAAGATATTTGCACCTCTGGGACTCGAACCCAGGACCTTTCGCTTTCCGGGCGAATGCGCTAACCACTGCGCAAAGGTGTCAATATTCGATTCGGTCATCTTTAACTGAATCATACTTCGACTAAGAACCACCCACATTATCTACATTTTCTTAACGCATATTTTATTGGCTGTTATCTTTATGTATAATTGCAAGATTCAAATCCGAACTAAATGCTATCCCGGATTCGAGTCCCAGAGGTGCAAATATCTTTTTCTGATTTTTCTGTTTCCAGATTTTTGAATGAGTTTCGCTAACAGTGTCTTCACTTGATTAAATATTTTAATAGGTTAGTACTGTCATGTTGATTATTCTGATTTGACAGCACGTAGTAGAAACCACGATCATGCGAATTCTGGCGTGGTAAAGAGGTAGCATCCAATAAGGCCACCATTTTAAACCGGAACCGGAACGTAACAAACAAATTTACAGACATACGAAATGTCAAATGGTTGAGATAAAACAAATTTGAATAATTTACAGATAGATAAAATTCCAAATGGACACACTGGTATGAAAACCGCTTGGACGGTGCAGTATATTTTTCGCCTTAATTTAGTATAATTTAATAATCAGAAAATCAGAGTGCTAAGAAAGATTACTATTAAGGATCAAAACCTTGAGTGTTTCTTGAAATGATTTTAGCTGTGTTTAGAGACCAAATCTGAATAACTAAGTCACACAACATTCACTAATTCGATTGCCACAATCCCACTGGCTCCGGGATGTTGTGAATCTAGCGAGGTAATCACATAAAAATATACTTTATTTATTTATTGACGCCCTTTTCTGAGGCTTTTACAAATTAATATCTATCTTATCTTTTTCTTATTTCTTTTTCCAATAAAGCAAATTTATTTTTTGGTACCATTTTTTTTTCAAAATTAAAATAATTTTATTTATTTTTACCACTTAATGTCTTTAAAACCGACATTTTTTTTTTAAAAAGAAAGACAAACATTTCCAGGTTACGAATAACTCAACAATGTTTGAAAATCTCATACTACCACTACATAAAGCCGAAAATGTTGCTTGTTTCCAAAGCGATGGGTTCTTCAGGGTTTCTTTAGAGGTTACCAAAAAATAATTGTAAATAAACTTAGCGGTGTCAATGGAAAGGTAGGAATGGGAAGGGGTAAGGGGGGAGGGGAAAGGGGAATGGGGAAGGAGGAATGAGGAAGGTGGAAGGGGGAAGGGGGGGTGGGGAAGGGGGGAGGGGGAAGGGGGAATGGGGAATGGGGAATGGGGAAGGGGGAAGGGGGAAGGGAAGGTTCCTTTCGGTAGGAATGGGAAGGGGGGTAATTGTGTCCTCGTTTACCCCCCATCCCATTCCTACCGAAAGGAAAAGGTTCAATAGAGGACTACCTTTACATTGACACCGCTAAGTTTATTTATAATTAGTTTTTGGTTAACCCTGAGGAAGAGAGCATCGCTCTCGAAACACGTCGGTATTGTAGATATTAAAAGTGGTAAAAACAAAAAAATTCTTTTAATTTGGAATTATTTATTATTTTGACGGCTTCCATGGACGGAGCAAGGCTCTAGACTAGCGATCCGGAGATTGCGAGGTCAAATCCCGGCGTGTGCAAATCAATATTATTTGGTTAATTTGTGTTTTCACAATTTATTAATTAAAAATAATACAAGTTATCTTTGGAGTACCTTCCAGAGTAGAAGAAATTCTGAATATCGCGCTGGTGTAAGAACACCACTTAGAATTGAAATTTTGCTTGAAAAGGTTTTAACCGTTAAAGAGTCCCGACTGCTCCCGACCGTCTGGAGCCAGTGGTCTCACTGGCATTGTGGCATTCCTAATTATAATACGTCTAGAATCATTCCAAGTATCACTTCACTTCTGAAAGCTGGTCTTACACAAGGGCGACACTGAGAGTCTTCTTCCATTCTGAAATGTGCCGCAAATAAGCCTATTGTTATTTTAAATGAATAAATTGTGAAAACACAAATGTATCAAATAAAATTTACTTGCGCACGCCGGGATTTGAACCCGCGATCTCTGATAGCGGTCGATAGCCTTGACCCGATCTGAGTAGCCAGGTACAGCCTCATCTTTCTCTGCTGCTTCTCCTTCACTTCCTCACTTATTATACTTATACCCCAATTCTGGTGCCACAGGCTCACTGGCTCCAGGCGTAGAAAGTAGTTGGGACTCTTGTGCGGTATTCGAATAAAAAAAATACGAATGTGCTTTAGACTTTAGACAACACGACTGAAGTTAAACTTCTATGAGAGGAAGAGAGAAAAAAATGTGCGCGCGTACTGCTCTCTCTTGCTCCTTCAGTGTGATACAGACATTAGGCCTGTAATGTGTCTTAGATGTACGAAACATACCTGGCTGTGAGAGAAAGAGAGAAAGAAAATGTGTGCTCGCACCTCTCTCTTGCCCCTACATTAACATACGAAACGTAACTCTCTCTCTTTTTCTATCTTCACAAACTTATATCTCCCTCTCAACTTCCGTTCGCCTCGTTTTCGCAACGCTCTCGTCACGCATTCACCAGCTTACTCCCCAAGTCAAGCGTGCGTAAAGAAGTTTTACTTAAAAAAAACGAGTGTGCTTTAGACCACACGACTGAAGTAAAACTTCTTTATGCTTCGTTCGCCTCGCCCTATCACACTTTTCGTAAAGCTCTCATCACGCATTCACCAGCTTACTCCCAAAATCAAGCATGCGTAAAGAAGTTTTACTTCAAAACAATATGTAACCATCTATATTTTTTTCCAAACCTTTTCCTTAGCTCAGCTCTTAGTTTGGGAGCATCTGGTACAAAGTTAAAATGATTCCGAAAATTCTTAAATAAGTAATTTTATCCACAGAAGTACCCATCTTAGAGAAATCTTCAATTCTTTCAGCTAGACCAAAGTTTATTTTGTATTTCACTCTCTAACAGAATAATTGAAGAGGTTTTCAGAGTAACTGGGTAATTAATTCAGACCTTAATGATTCTGAGGGAATTTAAATTTCGCCTTTGAGATATCAAGTAAAGGCACTGCGAAGCCTGTTACTATCATCTGTTGCCTAAACAAGTGTACAATGTTTAATCTTAAAATACGCTTCAAAAGAGATTTGGTTAATTAGTATTTTGACATTAAATTAGCTATTCAGAGAGCCTGCCGTTAATTATTTGAAGATATCTTATTGAAAATCGCTATTTAAATTCAATCACAATTCTGTAAATGAAATTGTAACGAATTTACATTTGAAATTATTATATTTCTCGATGTTTGTTTGTAACGATGTTAAGACGTACGCTTGTACCTTTCATTATAACGCACTAGAATGAGATACGAAGTCGTATCGAAGTTTCTAAAATGTAATTTTTCATAGTAAAAATGTCGTATCTTTTGATGGTAAAAAAGTAAGTAATCACATAAGTTCCTTGAACACTCTAAGATTTTAATATGTTAAAAAATATAAGTTGTTTTTGATGATAAATAAATTATATTGTATAAAAATATAATTATTGTATAAAATCGTTAACTATCAGTTGGATAGCCCTGATATATTAAAGTTGATTCACTTTCATATACCTACAATAAGATCAAGGTTCCCTAGTTTGTTTTATTGTGACAACTATATGTCGGTATCAGGCTCCAATTCATTTGTAAATAGATAACACACCATTGGAAATTTTTATGCCAATGTGGCTGATATTTTTAATACTTCCATACTGAAATATAAGGTTGTACTGATCGAACATTTCAGCCAATTATACGTTAACGAGGTCACTACATAATGATTTTTTGATATTATTGTTTATTTTTAATGCCTGTATAATGTACTATGACTGTAATTAAATATACACAAGCTTGTAAATGGCACTTTGTGCCGTAAATTTTAAATAATCTCTATCCATGGGCTGAGTCAAAAAGTAATTATTTGAAATTCATTCGATATAAAGAAATCGCAAAGTTTGCTCCAAAATTTATAAAAAAACAATTAAGATGTACAAATCGCAAGTGCGCCCCACAGTTGAATTTGGCAGCCACCTCTGGTCTGGAGCCCCAAAACACCTGAAAAAAACCCTTGACTCTGTGCAGAAACGGGCGGTCCGTTTGAAAGATTCTCCTAATTTAACAAACGGATTGCAATCTTTAGAGCACAGGCGCCAGGTGGGAATGCTGTCCTTGTTCTACCGGTATTACAATGGAAGATGCTCCGAAGAACTAGCGTCATTGATCCCCTCGGCACCGGTGCATAGTCGGGAAACACGCCAAACGCGCGCTCAACATTTGTACACGGTTGACATTAGTCACATGAGAACGGGTCGTTTCTACGACTCGTTCTTGAGTTCAACAGCTCGGCTGTGGAACGATTTGCCAGCCTCTGTGTTTCCTCCCTCCTACAACATGGGTCTCTTCAAGACCCATGTTCACTCCTTCCTCTCCTCAAAAACACCCTCCACACAGCATCTTCAAAGGTGACACAGGCCCTGAGGGAAATTATTTTCCTCAGGGCCTCCTGTGTGGAGTTAATGTAAAAAAAATAAGATGTGTTATTTAACATGTTATAGGTGTGGAAAGATTCACAGTGTTTCTTTAATAGCTACTAAAGATCTTTCTCGAGAGATTTTCTTTCTGTGTTAAACGAGCCGTGTTTTAGTAAATACTTTCAGAATTTTAATTTTTTCATAAGAACTCCCTCTACACGTGTTTACATATCTCCCTTTCAAACCATCTCATTTTTTATTTCTGAACGCCTACTGAGGAACCAGAAATATAGATTTTTAATAGTAACACTCTGGTAGTTCAAGTAGTGAATGGTAGAAAAATTGAAATTCCTGAGAAAATATTGGTAAATAAATGTTGGGAGGTGCCTGAATTTTGTCGTGGTTGAAGTCACTAAGCGTAGCTAAGCCATTTCCAAAAACGTTTTTTCATTCGACCTGAAAGACATCAAGGCTATAAAGAGACAAAGGGAGCAGTACCCGTTGTAAAAGGTAGGCTGTTGTATGGTAGATAGTTGTTACAATAATATGGTAGATACCTACTGATTTGTCTAATATTCATCGATGTAATGACATACCGTTGACTATAAATTGTTATTAACGTCCGTTGACTATAATTTGTTATTAAACTGGACTAATCTCGTAAATTTATCAGATCGCAGAAAAATCTGTGATCTATTAATATTATACAAAATAATTCACTCGGTCTTGGATTTGTTATTAAACTGGACTAATCTCGTAAATTTATCAGATCGCAGAAAAATCTGTGATCTATTAATATTATACAAAATAATTCACTCGGTCTTGGATACCCCTGATTTAATAGAACTAATACGATTTCATTGCCCTGGTCGCGCTAACAATAGACTGACTCTACCGTTCTACTATAATAACACACATACATTATCACATTATTACTCACCAATCAGTCGATTACACATTTTGGGAAATGAATATGCTAACATCGGCGACATTTATTTCTTAAAATTAGCGCAATATAAATATGCACTCAAAAATTATTTTTCCATAATGTAACTTTATATACGCAATATGGACATGTTGAAATGAAATGATGATATTTCTCATTGTTCTTTTTTTTTTTATTTTTTGTTGTGATACACAAAATAATTGTATGTTATTTTTAGGTTTCAGTTTTTAAGTTTTTTATTTTTTCCATAATGTAACTTTATATACGCAATATGGACATGTTGAAATGAAATGATGATATTTCTCATTTTTATTTCTTGTTATTTTTTGTTGTAATACACAAAATAATTGTATGTTATTTTTAAGTTTAAAACTACTATTATGTAATGATATTATTCTTCTTACTTTTGTACTCTATTGTATTTTATTTATTTTTTTTATTTGACAAATTTTATTAATTTGCGAGTACCTACTCGCGAAACTCGGTCGAATGCATTGTATTCTGTTACCAATTCCGCTAATAATTATTTTATAAACTCTCCTATCCAAAGACTCCATTTACTCGGAAATAAATACAACTCAATCGACATTTATCGTCACCAATCTGTCTAAATTCAAACTCAGTATATTAGAATATTTAAAATAAAGCCATAAATGTGTTAAAACACCAATTCAATTGCACCTTTATCAAATTATTAATTATCGCAAAACATGAAATATGTGAATAATAAAGGTAGCTAAATAAGAACACATTTAACAACAATCCTCTCGTATTAACTAACTTATTATAACTAACTCACATTTTACTTATATTTCTATTTAAATCTTGGTGCCCTAGCAATAATAATATATTAATGATTAAATTAAAATCGATGGTCTCTTCATGTTCACAATAAAAACAAAATTTAATACTTATGTATAAAAAGATTACCTTAGTACTTACCTTTTTATCCTCTCTCTTTTGTATTAATATTATCTTGTACTTTTTGTACCATAATTTGTACTATTTTTTTTACTTTTTTACTATCACACTATACACTTGTTGAACTCATCTGTATAACTTTTCAAGATATTACAACTCATGTATTTTTTATTTAATTTTTTCTATGTGTAGGTACTATTTATCGCTGCGTTAATTTTGCTGAATTCTTGAAAAACTTGCTTTCGAACAATTTATTCATGATCAAGTTAATAATAAAATCAACATAGTAAATACCTACACGTTCCTCAATAACTACTTCTAAAGTATCTTAAGCACTCTTCTGTTTTACCATTATTACACTATGTAAACTTTTTAACTCCTTTGTACAATTTTAATGATAACGAAACTACGTACCTATGTTCATATTAAACCTGTTTGTATCCTTAAATTACAGTTTATAATGTTATATACTTCATGCTTACAATTATACTCCTGAATAACATGTGTAACTTTAATAATGTGATTCTGTAAAAGCCTTCAAGGCGTGTATGAATAAATAAAAATAAAATAAAATAAAAAAATATGTTTATTTATAAAAGGCAGTATAGCCGTTTATGTATTTAAAAAAAATATATAAATACTTTATTTTATTTATTTGCAAAAACAGCATAAAATCATAATTGCAAAAGCGATAAGAAAAGATACATAATAATTACATTTACAGTTAAAGTAATACATTTAGTTAAAACATAAGTGTTATTTCACGCTTAACATTGATGTCGGACATGTGGAAAATTTCCACATTTCTTGCAAGGCAGTTAATTAACCTAGTGAGTCTTCCCAGGGGCATCACCATTAGTTAGTTCTGCACCTGGGAAGAATCAAAAGCCTTTGTTGGCGACCTCGCGTGAAATTATCGGGGACATAGAATCCTATTTCAGCCAGAATATCTGGTGCCGAAATAAAACCATTTAGAAGCTTGTAAGCCATCAGCAGTAATGCGACATCTCTTCTGGAATAAAGGCTGCAGATACCCAACATTCCCGAGATAAATGCTGTTGGAAACAGCCATGGGCAAAAACCTAACTCTCTCATATAGAGGTATCGTATAAATTTATTTTGTATTTTTTCAACCATTAGTACATAGACGAATTAAGACATAATAATTTAGGTTTTGCAGCACAAAATGATACTGATAAAAAATTTGAGATTCATCGATTTGGTTTGATTGTGTAATTGAGATTTGAGAATACTATTCAACGCTTTATGCAATTGTAAAACATGTGGGAAGTTAACATTGCAGCCGAAAGAAATAAGCTAAAATTTACCACAATAATGCATATCGCCAACTTTCCGCCTACCGAGAAGCTGCAGCACTATGGAAATGTTCCTGGAAGTGGAGTGTACTCTTTCAGAGCACTTCTCCGCCACCGCGCGGGAAGCTTATGGTGTAATCAATCCAAGAATACCATCATCACTGACATGACTGCCTGGATGGAGTCTCCGCTGATGGCCTGATAGGAGCCGAGAGACTGCCATATTAATATCTCCATGAACAACTATTTGCAAAAAACTAGTTAAAATTCTTTTCTACACGTTTTGATTTCGTTTTCTTTGGAATGCATTGCATTGCACTACCCCTGTTTGCCTTCTGGAAAAATTTATTAGTATCATATCGAAGTTTGTTCATTCACTATTCGATTCAAAAATATAATTTTTTATTGTTTATTTCAATACCTGTAACATGGGCGTTAATTATCACAATTCGCATCTCAAAAAAAAAAATAGTATTCCGCCACGTAGGTACTTTGTATCCGTATTTTCTTCATTTCATCCCCTCTCTACATCCCACGGTTTTCAACAATATTCCACAAATAAATAGATATTACGACGTAGATTGCATCCTTGGTTTCAGCCAGTTGAAAATTTTGGGCCGTACCACACATAAAATTAGCGTTCAACTCTAGTAGAATAAGTACGCACTTGAGTCAGGAGGTGGTAAATTAATTTCTTGCAGTTTTGGATTTGCATGGGTACCTCCACCCCAGGTACATTGTATAACCAACACCTCTGCCATAGATCACTCTAAGTGGTTCGCTACATTTAGTAACATAGGGGGGGTGCCCGGGTTCAAGGGGCTTAGTCCGGGTCAATGATATTGAAATACTAAAGAGGTATGATATGAAGCCGCGTGACTGTCAGCGGACTACTACCTAATGGGAGGAGTTTGCATACGGAAAGAATTTGTTAATTTAGTTGATTTTTTTAAGTTGTGAAATAGGATTGGTTAACAATATAGTTTGAATACGGTAAGAATTCGTTCATTATTCACGTTTATTTAGTTTACCGTTCATTTAGTTTATTCGTTAATTATTCGTTCATTTAATTTATTCGTTAATTGGAAGCACAATCCCACCCAGTAAAAACTGCGACCAACACATCTCTTATATTTCATTATCTTTGGTCCAGGTCATGGCGGTTTTTTTTTAATGTGAAGAGTACCAGCTGCTCTCGTTTCGAGCCAGTGAGACTATGGTATCCCCGATTGGGGTATATTGTGAGGTCGAAGGTAGTGGGGAAGGGAAGGAGGTGGGTGAGAGGAAGGTAGGGAAGTAGGTGGCTATTCAGATTGATCACCAAACACGGCTAAAGCAACAAGCAACGTTTTAATTCTGAATGGTGGTCTTACATCAGGGCGACACTGCAGGTCTATTGCGAGAGACTGGTTGAGGAACATCTTTTGACCTCTCCAGCTAGACTCTCTCTCTCTGCCTTGCACCCCGGTGGGAGGGATGGATTCATACATCCTTCATTCCAGGAGACACTGACCTTAAGTTTCCTAACCACCGCTCATATCTTTTTTCCTTCCCAGAACTTCGTTTCCTCAAAAACCATACACTCAGCATTTCCAAAGATGACATAGGCCGTAAGGGGAATTATGTTCCTCCTTATGTGGAGCTAACGTAAGAAAAACATTTTTTTTTGCCCTTATTTCCATCAAAACAAATTTTTGTTTTACGTGTGGGTGGGTTCTGATTTGGGTGAAGTGATGTTCATCATTCTATGCAATAATCCTTAAAATACTGGCTGTATGGTGAAAGGAATGAAAATAAATTGCCGCATTTGCTAGAAAAATGCTTTATGGGCCTGACGCCCCTCTTCGCTGCTCAAATGGTAGGTGATTTTCGGTTTTATCAGCTCGAAAATCTCACTTTGTTTTGACGTGTAAAAATAGGCCCTGTTTTCAACATGGTGTTACAAAATTTTAGTAATAAGAAAAATTTACTTTTATATATTTCCTTCATTGCGTAATTTGTCTATGTCGTCTTTGTGCGTGCTGTATGGGAGATCTTTTTGAGCAGAGAAAGCAGTCTTGAAGGGACCCTTGTTGTAGGAAAGATAAAACACAGGCCTGCTAATCATTTTGTAGCCGACTTCCTGAACTTAATGATGAAATGTAGAACCGATCCGTTTTCAAACTGACATTGTGAGAAAAATGTCAATAGTGCACAAATGTTTGGCGTGTTCCCGACTGTGCACCGGTGCCGAAGGGATCAATGATGCTATTTCCTTGGAGCATCTTTCATTGAAATGCCAGTAGAACAATTACAGCAATCCCAAATGACGCCCGTAAATTAAAGATTGCAATCCATTTATTGTTTGAATAAATATATATATATATATATTTTTTATGAATACCGCACAAGAGTCGCAACTGCTCCCGTCTGGAGCCAGTGAGACTATGGCATCCCCAATCGGGATATGTTAGGAGGCTGAAGGTAGTGAGGAGGGGAAGGAGATAGGGAAGAGGAAGGTGGGGAAGTACCTGGCTATTCAGATCTGGTCACTAAACACGGCTAAAGCCATTTCAAGCAACGTTTCAATTCTGAATGGTGGTCTTTCACCAGGGCGATAATGAGAGTATCTTCCACTCTGGAACGTGCTGCAAATATATTATATATTATTTTAAATGAATAAATTGTGATATAACACAAATTCAAATAAAATTTATTTGCCACGCCGGGATTCGATCCCGCGACCTTCGGACAGCAGGTCAAGAGCCTTATCGCAAAACGATATTGAACGGACCGCCCGTTTTTGAGCAAAGTAAAAGTTTTTTATGTATTTTGGGGCTCCAGGTCGGAGGTGGCTGCCGAAATCAAACATGGGTCGCATTTGTGATGTGCATAGTGTTAGCAGTTGTGACCAAAATATTTTTGGTAAGTTCTTGTGTTGACATATCTTTTTCTTTTGTGTTGATGTGTCGTTTCAGTCACACACTTTATGTAAAAATATAGTGAGTCAACATTTTGACGGTCTCGAAGAACAGTGTTGGATGTGCAATTGAATTTTGCAGTTTAGCAGTAGAGCTGTCTTTTTGCATTTTTACTATTTTTGAGATCAAAAAAGATAGTGTTGTTTGAAATTTAGCATTTCATTTATTTCATGCAAAATTCCGAACGTACAGACTTTTAAATAAATAAGATAAGTCAATCACAGTCCTTTCTAAGCAAGAAATCACAATCACCATCCTACAAATTACTCAGCAATCAACTCACACCAACATCAAGCCACTTTACAATCAAGATATCCACCCTCACAATACTCGAAATAGCAATAAAATCCGCGTACATCAAACACATACTACAAAATACGGGATAAAATCTCGGAACTACATTGCCTATACAATATATAATTCGCTTCCAGATATGTTATTTACAAGGGAATCCAGCAAAATAAAAAAATTCAGAGAATTGATTTAAAAGAATATTTTTTAAGTGCGTTTAAGGATGAAACTATGTAATTTTCTTGTCATGTTCAATTGTGTCTTGTTTCCCTTTCTCTTCTTTTCTTTTTAATTTAGTTGTAATCATCCATATTTGTATAAACCTGTTCCTTTTTTCTTTAATTGTTTTCTATTGTGTTGTATGTTCGTTCTACTTAACCTGTCTTTTATTTTTTCGTTTATATTGTATGTGAAATTAATATTTTTTATATCTTAGTTTCTATGAAAAATTGTTATTTCCTCCCACTTATGAATTGCATGTTCCTCCTGTCCTAAAATGAGTTCTGTAACTCATCGGAATTGCCCTGGCAAGAAATAAAAACAATAAAAATAAGCCAATAAATAAGTCAACAGAACAATTTTTAATTTTTGGCAGATCCGATATTATTCCTTGGGACCGTCGATTTTCGAGAAACTACCATTTTAGAAACAATAGATTAAAAAAAATGCTTCCAACATTTTTGAGAATATTCATTCAGTTATCTTAGCACCAGACGATTGATCTTTGCACCAACATTTAACAATTTACGCCAATTTTCTGAAAAGTTTCGGTAATTCACAATCATTAGCAAAAAGTTATTTATTTATTTAAAGCCCGTAGGGCTTTCACAAACAAGTACAACAATAGGTCTAATGTATTCACATAAACATTACAAACATAACAGTTTATATACCTACATTCATCGCATTCCAACTATAGTTTGCATTCTCCAATACAACGTTCACACAGTAACAAATACTTTAACAATATGGATGTATCTGATGACTATTTGAACTTGGTAAACTTCAAACGCTGGATGTGCCAACTATTTCTATCTTTTTCATAAACTAATGTGAACAACAATCTTAAATATTTTTGATTTGGAGGATATTGGCAGATTATCTATTTTAATTTTATTTTACATTCTGTATTACTTACTTAGTGTCAATTGTTATATTTTATATAACCGGCATACTTCAAACCGGCGGAGTGCGAATAGCGGAATTGGAATAGGAATTAATGCGGATATGTTAATGCGGCAAGGGTCGATTAATGACTGACTTGGGTAAAGCAAAAATGACAGGTATATGGGGATGGGTAGGAAGATAAAGACAATATTAACTACAAGTACAGGGTCATGATGTATAGATATATGTATGTAGGTATGTGTAGCTTTGTATTGTGTAAATGCCCAACCATAACCTATAATTTGTTTCTTATACTTTATGTTACCTGTTTTGTCAACTCTTTATTTTCATTGTAATTAAAAAAAATACTGCATTATATGATAAAGCCCTTTAAAGGTGTTTACACTTATTGTACAACTTGTTTTGCAATATTGTCGAACTAAATATATATGAAACACAGGAGTACATTATGTTTCCCACGTTTTGAATTTGTCTCGTAAGCGTATTATATTGCGACGTCGAAGAAAAATTGATATAATAATATGGAAGGTAGTGTTTTATCTAATCTATACCGATGTAAACACATAGCTAAATTATTAGCATAATTAGACTAGGCTATTAGCATAATAACTAGACTATTAGCATAATTTATTTTGGTTAGGTTAATTTAAATACTACAGATGTTTATATTTCAATGAAATTGGGAATGCTTATTACATTATTGCTAAGATAGATACAATGTGGTATTAAGAAAACTGTGAATTATTTTATGATGACCTAAGAGATCAATCGATTTCCTCCATTATCGTTAAACAATAATTCTCTCTAACCGTGCTTTTGAAAACATTTATAAAAATTAATATCATATTATTAATTGCAATTCATTGAAACATTTGAACCACAAAAATATATAAATAAAAAAGAAAAATGCTTTTTTTCTTAACGGTTTTTTACGCCCCTCATTAATATTATTACTAGTAATATGAAAATAGGTAACACATCAAAAATTGTAAAAAATTCCATTTTTTATTTATTTCTACTAAATAATAGTACAAAAAAACATTTATTTTTACCACGCCAAACCAAAGGTTACAATACCACTTTTTAAAAGAATCTACAGGAAATTTCACAAAATACCATCGCACGAAGGTACCTACAAGAACAATATCCGATCGGAAAGTCGTTTACCAAAACGTTGTTGACAGGCCTGTTAGGAAACATTCATTTCCGCTTTACTTCTTCAAAATAAACACGACAATCGCAATATCCTTTGTAAAGGAAGCAATTAGGTACACACGGCATTCGTTTACCGGGGGAAATTGCACCGAACCCAACTATATCTTTTAGACTTAGTTTTACCTTACATTATTTGTGATGATTTTTACTGTTTTCTCCCACTGCTCTGTCACCACGGGACTGACTCACTTTCTATATTCCACAGTGTTTACTTACCGTGTAGTGTCTACGCAAATGCAATTTTTTTTTGTAAATACCTCACAAGTGTCTCAGCTGCTCCCGTCTGGAGCCAGTGAACATATGGCATCCTCAATTTTGGTAAGTTGTAAGGATGGAGGTAGGTAGGGAGGGGAAGGAGATGGGGAGAAGGAAGGTAGGAAAGTACCTGGATTCAGATCTGGTCACCAAACATGGCTAAAGCCATTTCAAACAATGTTTCAATTCTGAATGGTGCTCTTATACCAAGGCGATACTGAGAGAATCTTCCACTCTGAAACGTGCCGCATGTACGGTATTTATTACTTTAAATGAATTAATTGTAAAATAACACAAATTAATCAAATAAAATTTATTTGCCCACGCCGGGATTCGTATTGCGAGTCAAGAGCCTTGCCGCTAGACCATGCCGGCCGACTATATTATGGCCTATAATGTTTATTTATAATAATAAATATCTTAAATGAGATGTCATCGGCGGCGCGCCGCATGGATTTGATGTTTATATAAAACTACAGCTTTAGTTCGAGATTAAAGAAATTTTTCACACTTGACTCTCAAAAGAAGAGTAAGGTCACTATCTAAAAAATGTTAGGAAAAAAATATTTTAAAAACCCGTAAAACGCCGGGGACTTAATCTAGTATATATTTGTAAAGCCGGAACTATTTATTATTAGTGTAAAGTGCAAAAACTTTAGAACGGTGATATCTTACAAAAACAATTTGCAATAGTATATACTCGTTCCTCTTGAGTAATACAGAGGGAAATTTGACTGTATCTAGAAATGTCATTTACATTTAGCTACGAACCTGTAAATTCAATTTTACTGTCGTACTGTCGTACAACAAAACTTTTCATTTTTAGTTAGACAATTAAAAATGAGAAAAAAGAAGACAGTTTGCTGACTTAATATGTTTATACAAAATTATACACGATAAGCTTCAAACCACTCATTGTCTGAGCAATATTCATATTAAAGTTTCTAATAGACGTAATTTAAGGAGTCATAAAATATTCCATTTTGAATTATTTAATAACAATATCGCATACTTCAATCCTCTCTCTCGAATGTGTCATCTATATAATACCATTGAATATGACCATATATATATATATCGATGCAAACAATCTCACATATTTCAAAAAACAAATTATCAAACTCCTACCATGACACTTCGTGGAGAACAGTTACGTAGCTGCTTTATTGTCATACCCTTTCTTTCTTTTTTTCTTTTTATCTGCAGGGTATTATATTTGACACAACTATGTTTTATATTTTTATTTATTTATTTATTAAAATATATAGATGTACATAAAAACATAAACTGCACATCTCACTAGGGCATTCCTGTATCGAGATGTGCAGTTTTACAATAAAAATAAAAATAAAAAACAATAATCGAATAAAAATAAAAAACATACATATAAATTCACAAGAAGCACTAAATATAGTTTACTCAAATATTAATTACAGCTGGGCGGTATGCTCATATTGCTCTTAGTTGGCCACAATAATATTCTACTGTAAACTAAACATGTTCAAGGTACCTGCAGTGGCTTAACAAATGCATTCATAGGGTGACCATACCGTCAGTAACAGTAGATTTACGAGTATTAACAAAAAATAAATAAAAATAAAGGTAGATAAATAATAATAGATAAATAATAAAAAGTAAATAATAATAAACAAGTATGTAATACATGTATATAGATTATGTAATAAATATAATATAGTAAGTAATAAATATAATATAATAAGAATAAATATAATATAGTAGGTAAATAAATGTAAGTAAATTAAATACATAATATAAAATATAATTATGAATAAACAATAATAAACTATTTAGTAATCGTAAGAAAGTAAATAAAAAATAAACATAAATTAAGTAAATACATAATAATTATGAGTAAATAATAATAAACAATTATGTATTATAGTGAGTAAATAATTATACAAAAGTTAATTTGATAATAACAATGAGTAAATTCAAAAGTATACAGCAGTAAGAAATAACAATAAGTAGTAATGTACACACAGTAATCAAATATGGATTGTATCGATTATAGCTTAATTCCATGCTGATTTATGACAAAAACGACAACATGGGTAATCCAAAACCATCACTCTCAGTTAGTATACATATTTTGACCGTTTTTTTGAATATATTTAACGTACCAATAGTTTTGATTTTTTCACTAAGCATGTTATAAAGCAATGGAGCTTTATATGAAAAACTTCTTTGTCCAAAGGATGTTCTGGTATATACTGGTTGATACATTAAAGAAGAACACATTCTAGTGTTGCGCACTTGTTGAGATCTTTTTGCAGCAATAATGTTGTTAAAAAATTTACAGAGAGCCTGTATTATGTACAACTGCCTTACTGTCATAATTTTGCTTTCGCTATACAATAACTGTGATGGATACATAAAACTTCTCTTATACATTATTTTTTAAATTAATTTTTGTGCAATATTTAAAGGCTCTAAAATAGTCTTGTAACAAGAGCCCCAACAAATAACATTATACGAAAGCATTGATTGAACAAGAGCATAATATACAGTTTTTAGTGTTACTTTGTCCAATATATTTCTTAGAGTCTTGAAGATGTAGGCTAGCTTTCTTATTTTGTTTGTTAATATAGCAATATGATTATTCCATTTTAAATTTTTATCAATTATTAAGCCAAGATATTTGATACTATCCACTCTTTCCAAAGATTGACAATTACACTCCTGCACGCAACAATGTATTTTTAAAGAACGGTCCAAAGATGGTTGATTTACAGAAGAAATACTAAAAGTGATATATTTAGTTTTGTTCATATTTAAGGTTAACAAGTTTTGATCAAGCCAATTTTTTACTGCCCTTAATCCTATCTCGCACTTAACATACGTTTCATCCCATGTATCACCAGCAAATACCAAAACAGTGTCATCAGCAAATACAATTGAAGAACCAGAAAACGGCAGTTTACAGAGGTCATTTATATATAACAAAAATAAAATTGGACCCAGAACACTACCCTGAGGAACACCGTATACAATTGATTTGTTTGAACTAAAGTAATCATTAATCATTACTCTCTGTGTTCTATCTTCAAGATAAGTTCTGAACCAATTTAAAGTTTTATCACCAATACCCATTGAGCTGAGTTTTTTTAAGAGTAAACCGTGGGAGACGGTATCAAATGCCTTAGACAAGTCTAAAAAGACAGCCATTGCTTTTTTGCCAATATCGAGAGCTTCTACGACTGTGGTGATCATTTTTAATGCAGCATCACTAGTTCCCATGTTTTCTCGGAAGCCAAACTGGTTATCTGAGAGAATTTCATATCTTTTTACAAAAGACATCAACCTAATTTTAGCTAATTTCTCTATTATTTTTGATAAGGTGTTTAGCAGGGAGATAGGTCGATAGTTATTGACATCTGTGTTATCCCCTCCTTTAAATAAAGGAATGACTTTGGCATTTTTGCAGTGATTAGGAAACAAGCCGTTATCAAAGCTAACATTTACAATGTGTGTAATAGGTATAACTAGTTCAGAAGCATTTTGTTTGTAGACCATTGCACTTATACTATCATTTCCACTTGAAAAACCTGATTTTAGCTCATTAATCACCTTTAGAACTTCATTGCAATTTGTTGGATTGAATTCGAAACAGGCATTTTGCATAGATTGTGTTGGATTGCAATTTTCGATTAAACATTCTTCACTGGTATTATTTACACTGCACAAAAGATTAGCAAAATTTTGACCTATATCACTGAAAAAATCATTTACATGGTTAGTAATGAGTGTTGGATTATCATTAATAGATACAATGTTATTATTTATTTTCAGTTTATTTATGGAAACCGATTCCTTTTGCATATCCAATGCTTGTTTTATTATTTTCCATTCTTGCTTTATGTTTCCTTTATATTTCATTATGATTATCATTATTTCTGTTATCACTACAAGCATTTCCGTCTAGTATAAACTTAACATTAATTTCTCATGCTGTGAACATTTCTAATTGGAGTTTTAATATCTATGTAATATACCATTGGCAATTCTAGTATTGCAATAATTGTTAACACTCTGTAAATGTTTCAAAGAAAAAATAAATATATAAACTTTCAATGTTTCAAAAAAAAATTTATCTAATATTATTTTTGAACTCGGGCGACGCCCAAAAGAAACATAAGTGACGACACGACAATTTTGATGCTTGTTACTACTATGTCACCTTATACAATAATTTGTTAAAACAAGGGAAATGAACGACTGCTAGAAGTATCTAACTACTGTTTCCCAAAGAAGAAGCAGAAAATTAAGATTAAAAAAGCCCTATCCTATTTTACCAACGAAATCATTTATTAAATTGCCTTTAAGCCCCACGTAACTGGTAGTATCTGGTTCAACATTGCAAACGTTGATATATATAAAATGTAATAGTCTTTTTGGTGTCTTTAATCCTCACAAGTTCAACGGAGAAAATTGCTATGGGTTCATCGACAATTTTGACTTAACAAGCGTTTTGTAAGAAAATTTTCTAAGTGATAGGTAATTTATTTTGAATGGTTTTATATGTGGCTAAAGTTTTCCCGATCGTGTATTTCCGTATCATTCAAATACGCAAAGAAACCGGCCATAGAATTCGTGAAAACGAATTGATTTTCAAATAGCTAAGGCTAGTTTTGGCAACGTTTCTATTTCGAATCGAGATACTGAGTGTATCTATAATTCGTATCAACATTGACAGTTTTACATCAACTGGGATAATGCTTTATTGTGCCCACACTGTACAACAACATCAACATCAACGCTATCTTGCGAAAAAAAATTTTTTTTATTTTTACTGTTTTTCTAAAATTATGGGTGTAAAATTAAATTTGTGGTTATTTAATAAATTCATTCAATATTTAATTGCTAAAAAATCACTTTGTAAACACCATTTATTTACCAAAATTATCTACATGTTTCAAAACCAAAGGTTTCTTCGTCAGCATAAGATTAACATTTAAGATTCACAAAAGACAAAAAGGTTTAGTCAAATAAGAACTATAGACAAAAAATATTACAGGAAATGGTGACTAATCACTTTAAACTACCATGAAAAACAATTATATGAAACAAAATGTAAAAATTATTTTAGAAAATGCAAATATTGCATTTATGTAAAAAAAAGGTTGTCTGTAAAGTCAGCTTATGGACAATAATTTTACGTGATAACGTCATATAATAACGGTAGAGTGGAAGAGAGATATATGCGCCACAAGCCGAACGCTTAGGCCGAACGGTTGTTCCGCACTCTTGCTTGCACGCTCGGCTCAGAACGCGACAATGAGTCATGCTTTTTCGTGAATGCAGCCGGAGTTCATCGATTTATAAGACGGTATCACGTCAAAAACTTTAAAATAAACAAAATTAATCAACTTGTCTAAATAGCAAAAATGATTTATTATAAAGTTCAGTTTTAATATAAAAACAACCTAAGAAACTACTTTACTCTAGAATTAAAATTTACTGATGTCTTTCCAATAAAAATAAAAAGTTCCAATCGTTGCAAATTAACTTATACACCCCAGATTTATTAAAAAAAACACCTTTGTTATTTGATACATTCTTTTATTAGTATTAAAAGCTGGTTGGATTTTTATACATTTATATACTTAGTTCTTATTTGTCTTTTGTTATTTTAATTAATGTTAATCTTCCTGTCGCGAAAACCTTTCGTTTTGAAAAATGTAGATAATTTCGATTAAATAAATGTTGTTTTCCAGGTGATTTTTTTTTTCATTTCATTAAAAATGTTGACATAAAGTGAAATTACAAATATTGAGGAAGTCATTTATTGTTGTCAAGTTCATTTTGATACTGCCTTCAGAAGGCGAAACAGCTGTCACGCCTAACAATAATTACAATTCAATATTGTTTATTTATCTATCACTAACCAAGCATTATTTTCTACGAAGTTTGCAAATATTCCTACCATGATTACGAAATCAGCTCAACTTTTCTAGTGGAAAGAGAATAATAATGAAAAAATTTTTTTTCAGCAAATTAATAAAATTTTAAACGATTGGTGTTATTTTATGTAACAAATATCTAAAAAATAAACATTTTCACAGAGCAAAAACGTCAATGATTATTTCAATGGAGTACCATTACAAATCAGCATCACCGATAAATGGTTTATGTAATTGAATAATTAAACCTGAACTAATAAGACAACCAATCTGACCAACAATTCTGTTCAAATTAATAATTGGGATTTATTGGATTTAAAGTACATCGTTCATAGAGCTTTACATCTGGGAGGCGGGTATGGAACCATTCATAGTATGGTGACCGGAGAACCTAAACTGAAATCAACTCAAACTCCTTTGAAAAGTCTTTTAAAGTGAAGTAAAAAATATATTGAGAATTGGTCAAATATGTAGGTTAGGTAATGGGCTATTTTAATTTTTTTTTCATCGCTTTTAATGACTTTTCAAAGAGGTGTTGAGTAAACTTGATTCTGAGTTGGCGTGGAACCTCATTGAATAATCAGCACTTCTGCCATAGGTCACCCCAAGTTGTTCGCAATGTTTGATGATCGTGCCCCGGTTCATTGGATTAGGTTTGTCTGGGTTTTGGCAGAGGATGCGTCTGCCCACTGACTGCGTGGCGGACCGGATCGAGAAAGGCCGGTTAAAGGAGACCTTTTGAACTTTACAGCCGGACTCTCTCGGAACGAAAGTGTGAGGGACAAATTCACCAATCATATCTTTTTCCTTCCCATAAGTTTATCTCCTTACTTTCCCCACAAATATCCTCCACGCACCATCCCCAAAGATAACACAGAAAAAATTATCGATTTGAAAAATTTAATATCGTAGTTTGACATAAAATAGTACGCAAAAAGTAGAACAGTTTCGGGTACACGATTAAATAACGTTGCAAGCTTAAAATTGGGATCAATAAAGCTTTTTATTTACTGGGGCGCTTTTTGCCACAATATGGCACTATTTAAAATACCTCGGATTGCTTTGCTGCCAATTTTGGCAAATTTCCCTTATTTGTAAGTAATTAAGTAGAAGTTACGATTTTATAATATTTTTTTTATGAATCCTACGAATATGTAATAATCGGCAAAAGATTGTTGAATTTATTGGTTATATAGACAGTTTACTGTGATCAGTTTGTATGTCTTTATATTAAAATTCGGAGGTATGATTTTTTTTTAATTTGGGCGGAAAATATTCAAAATTACAACCAAAAAAATGTATGGTAATCAGAGAAAAAAGTTTTAAATTGCGCTGTCGCTCCAGTGGATCAAAGCGAGATATGCCGATGCTTCAGAAAGTTAAGATACCCATATGTAAAGTTGGAAATATAAACGGCAAGGATCTCAAATCATCGGAATTAGTACTATCAGAATTATTAATCCGTAATCGCAATGGTAAATTGGATGATAAAGAAACGTACGATTCTGTAATGTTCTCTCATTACAAACAAGTAAATCTAATAAACTTTATTGAGGCAAAAGAGTTATCAACCTTGTTTGAAAAGCTATTCAAAACTAAGGCATCCATATCCAAAATTGAAAACTCGTTATAAAGTTCCATAGTCGAAGCCCTCTTGATAAATGAACTCGTTTAGTTTGAAATGATTTTAATTCAGCACTAACGATTCAAAACGAAGTGCGCGGTTTTACAAAAGCTCTCAAAGTTTTACAAAATATGAAGAGAAAAACCGATAAATTTGAAATGACTGAAGAATATTACGGGGAACTAACTGTTAACGTTTTATATATAAATGGTGATCTCTTTTCTATATTGATCGTTTTGAGTAATTCGTAGAACTTCATTTAATTTTTTTAAATTTATAAAACATATTTTTATGTTTAACTTAAGGGGAATATAAAAGCTAGAAATATTTCGATTCTCAAGCCTGCAAAATTAAAAATCAAGTGCCTTATTTGCACGAGGCAAGTAAGCGAAAAAGTGTTTTTTTATTTATTTTGTGCATAATTTTATAAGTATGAAAAAAGTTAGAACATACAAAAACTCAAAAATAGTCTAAGCCATAAAAAGGTATTTTTTAAAAAATTGTTTCTTATATTTCTTCATAGATAAGTCATGCACAAACATTTTTTTTAGTGGTTGACGCTTATATTTTTTGTTATGTAATTAATAATTTTATTAATATTCCAATACATAGAAAAGCTAGTTAAAGCTTCAATTTATCCGTAGCATATTATTTGATGTTCATAATGTAAACCGATTCGTCTTAAAGATTAATCTAAATAGGATTTCACGTATAGCTTCATCTTAATGAGTAAAACCTTAAATTATAAAATTTTATTTAAATGAAGACAGTATTGACAAAATTTTTGTTTTCAGATTCTTTTTACAGATTTTTGATTGAGTTTCGCTAATATTCTTCTATGCTCTGGTTTTCTCAGCAGCTGAGCTACTGTGCTCCAGTATGGGCTAGAAGTGCCCACACTTCCATGGTCGACGTTCAGCTTAATGACACAAAGCGAACCATCAGCGGAACTTTAAAATCTACCTCTTTCCCTTGGTTCCCCGTACTTACAAACATAACCCAGCCAAATATCAGGTAAGAGATTGCAAAGACTCTTCCGATCACCTCTCACCCCAGAAGATAGGTTAAAGCTTGAGTGGCAATCGCCCAACTCGTACAAGACCCTACTAAGAGAGCCTGGGTTCTCATCTCGCAAACTCTGGTCCGTCATCAATAGGATAAGGTGCTCCCATAGCCGTTGTGCCCAAATAATGTATAGATGGGGCCTTAAAGAGTCGGATGTGTGAATGCGGTGCGGTGCAGACCACCGAACATGTGATCAACGAATGCCCGCTCCATTCATTCCCCGGCGGGATTGATGAGGTCCACAGGGCAACGCCTGAGGCCCTAGACCGGCTCGCAGACCACCCCCCACCAAACGAAAGAAGAATTTTTTTTTAAGTTTTCTTTAATCATTAAAATGTTTGTTACATGAATTTTATGATTTTTCGACCACCATGCCAGGCACACGTGTTGTGGTGGTCGAACCGTCGAGGTCGGTCAATGAGCTAATATTCTTCATTTAAAATATTAAATTTGAGCTTTTACTCATAAAGTTAAAAATAAAAATAAATATTCATCCTAGACTTGCTAAAAAGTCAACAGATGTCGTATATCTCAAAAACTGGGCGTACTGCACAGGGCCCGCACATACTTTAACAGTACACAACTGCTAACCCTGTACAAATCACAAGTGCGCCCTACGGTTGAATTTGGCAGCCACCTCTGGTTTGGAGCCCCAAAATAACTGAAAAAAACCCTCGATTCTGTGCGGGCGGTCCGTTTGATAGATTCTCCTAACTTAACAAAAGAATTGCAATCTTTAGAGCATAGGCGTCGGGTGGGAATGCTATCCTTGTTCTTTCGGTGTTTCAATGGAAGGTGCTCCGAGGAACTAGCGTCATTGATCCCTTCGGCACCGGTGCATAGTCGGAAAACACGCCAAACGCGTGCCCAACATATGTACACGATTGACATTTGTCACATGAGAACGGTCTTATGTTCAACAGCTTGCCTGTGGAACGATTTGCCGGCCTCTGTGTTTCCTCCTTCTACAACATGAGTCTCTTGAAGACCAAATTTCATTCCTTCCTATCCTCAAAAAGACCCGTCCCAACACAGCATCCCAGATGACATACGCCCATACGCCTCAGGAAATTATTTTCCTCAGGGCCTTCTGTGTAGAGTTATCGTAAATAAATATACATTTAAAATAAAAAAGGATAAAATTTATCAAAGATACTTTCTAGATAGCACTATCAGAGATAAAACGTAAAATAGAAAATTTTGACTTACGACATTTTTCTATGGGACGTGCGATATTTGTAGGTTGCTTCATTTTGCGCTTTGATAAAGTATTCAATATTATTCGATTTTTCTATTCTATAGAAACATTACTGGATCGGCGTTCTGATCTGATTACGCGACTGGGTTTATGCGATTCACAAGGGTCCCCTCTCTCATTTCCCTCATTTCCAGCTGGCGTCCGTCTGGGATGGAATAAATCCACATTGTGCATTTGAAAGCTTTTAAAAGGATTCGACTGAATTGAACACGATACGAAACGAGGCATAATAAAATTTCAATCTTTACGAAACTTAAGTTTTCATCCGGAAATACGATTGAATATATTTAGTGATACTTTATTTGTTACGCGATATACCTAGCACTTAATAGAAAATACATAATCGTGTACAAAACCTTTGTGTCATCACAATACCTTACCGGAAAGAAACCAAATTGGACAAACACATTTAAAGCGTCTGAAAGGGCACTTCAAAATTGGCTTAAAATCAACTCGCATACCCTTAATACAAAATTAATATTTTCCCACCTCCCAAAACAATTTGGGAGGCGGGAATGTGTACCGCCGCCGCGGTAACCTTTATTGGATAACCAACAGCTCTGCCATAGGTCACCCCAAGTGGTTCACTAAGTTTGGTGATTAGCAGCGGTGCCCGGGTTCACGGGGTGAGGTTTGTCTAGGTCTTGGAGGTGGAGGACCAGGACACACGGAAGGTGTTAGGTTTTAGGTCATTGGGTAATGCGTTGTATTGCGTATGAGCGACGCATTGTAAGGAGTTAATTCCAAATTTAGTGGTGTGAGTATGTGATGAAAGGTGTATTTGATTTTGTGATCATGTTTTGTGCTAAAGTTAAAGGCTGGTTTGGTGTTGGTGTGTGAGGAGTGTTGAATTATTTGTAAGATGGCAGTGGTGATGCTATATTTTGGGGGAATCGTAAAAGGAAGTATTTGTGTCAGTGAGTTTATATTTTGACGTGAGTCCCATGGTAGATGGTATATATTCATTATAACCATCTTTATCTCTATTTTTACTTACCATATATTCTATGTTACGTGCTTTGTGTCAACTCTTATATTTGGTGTTATCTATATTTTCTTTCTTATATTTTATGTTATCTTTAGTTTGTTTCTTATATTTTATGTTATTTCCTATATTTTATCAAAAACATGTACTGAACTATGTAAAAGCCCTATGGGCGTTTAAATAAATAAATAAACAAAGAAATTATGGCTCTATTTTTGATGACTTGTATTTTGGATATTTGTTTCTTAGTAATGGTGCCCCAGATACTAACCAAATAACTTGGGGGAGAGTGGATCATAGCATAATATGTGGCACGCAGTAGACGTATTCCGGGAAAGGACTCAACTATAATGTACTCGTGGTTCAGGAGCAGGGACCATATGATGAAATAAAAGACTCTTTGACCAAATTATGATAAAATATATCCCCTTAACTTAAGCTAGGTTGGATATTATTCGAACTGATATATGATTTTTATAATCAAATAAATGGACTTTAAATTATACGCATTACCAAAATTATGACCCCCGCAAGGTGGTAGCTATAAATATTGTTACATTTAAATTCACCCCATTCCACGGTTATCTCGTAAAAACATGGATTGTGGATTTATCTTGGAAGTATTTTTGGGGTGGATTGAATATTTTCGCCACGTGGAAAAAATTGCGATTCGGAGAAATTCACATCAATTCGTTATTTTATTGCTTTCAAAATGTTGGTTTTAAAATAAAATATTATTATAAAAAGAACTTTTTTTTTTGCTTTTGGCGGTATACCTCAAGGCTTGCATTTGAGGTCATTCTATTCTTCTTTTTTGTAAATGGAAATATTTTTGAATACTTTCAGATCAAATCAATAAGACATGTTTAAAAACTATCAGATAATTAATTATCGGTCAATTATTTATGTTCTTGTTAGATTATATTATTACTGTCTTGAAGAAGGTTAGTTATAAGTTATAACTGAAACGAGGTGACTATTTGCCTCTCTGGTCGATGGGTTAGGCTTTCGCCTAGCAATCCGAAGGCAGTGGGTTCCAATTTCATTGTCCGCGAGTTAATTTTATTTGATTGATTCGTGTTATTTCACCTGATTGTCCAATACGCGGCACGTTCCAGATTGAAAAATACTCTCAGTATCGTTCTGCTTAGTATCGCTCTGGCTACCATCATTTACACTTGAAATATTGCTTGAAATGGCTTAACCGTGTTTGGTGACTAGCTCTGAATATCCAAGAACTTCTCCATCTTCCTCCTCCCTATCTTCTTCCCTTACCCACCACCTTCAGCCTCACAACCTACAACAAATGTTTATATCTTTTTGCTTTCATTTTTATTTTTCTTTGTCTTCCGTCTTATCGCAATTGTTCACCCATCAGAAAGAAACGGTGATAAACCAGACAAAATTCCCCGAGAAAAACAGAAATTCCTCTAAACTTATGCCGGCTTGTTAGGATGTCTCGGAATATTTAGAATTCCTTGAAAAGGCATCCAATTTGCGTGGATTCTGCGCTCATCCTTCGGTTGCGAACTTAAATTGGAAAAATTTTCAGAACTACTTTACCTTTAAAGTGAAGAATTTCGAAAAAACTTTTTGGTCTGAGCTTGATCCGGGAGTGATTTGTGGCTTATAGTTCTGCCAACAATTGCTCTGGTAAAACGGATCATGAAAAATGCGCTTCCAGTGCCTTCATTCTATATTGTAATATCAACAGGGTAACTTTGAAATTAGAGTTGTTGGGAAATTGTATTATTTATTAAGTTATTTTATTTTAGGTAAATCAACAGTTTACAACTTGATTAATTTACACAAGTTTAATTTACCTATCTGAAAAACCAATTATAGATTTCCTCATTTTACTATTACATTATGTATCTATAAAATAAAAAGTAATCTTACAATAGGTAAGAGAAATAACATAATTACAACAAGAGGCAGTACATAATATAGGTCGTTCCATAATATATCATACAGTTTTGTACTCATTAACACATTTTTAATAGATTTTTTTATATTTATTTTCATCACAATTGAAGGCAAGCATTTTTTTTTTAATTTGTATTGCAGTGTTTTTCTTTAAAAATATTACATGAAGGTATATGCCGTGTAGGTACTTTGAAATCGATTCTTTTCAATAATTCAGGACAGTCGGTAATATTGTTTACGATTTTAAATAGCAACATTGCATCTGAGAATTGTATACGTACACTCAATGTATCAATTTTAAAAAATTTTGTTGCATCCAAATAATTATTAAATCGATTGTGTGGTTTATACGAAATGTATTTTATGAATTTTTTCTGAATCGATTCAATTTTGTTTATATGTAATGCATAAAATGGGGACCACACAGTTGACGCAAACTCTAGATGGCTTCGTACATTTGTAAAGTAAAGTTGTTTGATAATTACAATGTTTGTGATTTCTTTTGTATTTCTTACGATGAAACCAAGCTTTTTAGCTGATAAGATGTTAATTATTCTGAAAAATCGGTTGTTGTATATTTATTCTGATAAGTTGGTTAAATCGTGGCTTTGTGTGTTGGCAACCGTAATAGTTATATTTTGAAAATAAGAAAATGGCTAATCATTTTTTATGTATTTATTCACGAAACGGAATGATTTACCAAAATACAAACCTGAATTTGTAGTATGGTAAATCAAAGAATAAAACCCCTTTGAGATGTATTCAATAAATATTTCTTGTAAATATTTAAAGTATCTTTATTGATACAGCATAACTATTTAACCACATTTTCTCGGTTCGTTTTCCAATAAAAATATGAGTGTTTTTCTTCTTAATTCGGTCGACTGACTGCTAAAGGAAGAAAAACAATTAATTTGCTTCTAGTTCCCTTTGTCAATACATACGCTTCTGTTAACTTTGAACAGTAAAATACATATTTGCAATTCTTTCAGAGTAAGAACAAAGCTAAAGAATTCTTCTGGGAATCTGTTTCTGATTCTTGAAGTAGATTTTTACTGCATAAAGGTAAGATTAGTTTTTAATTTGAAAGCAGATAAATAAAATGTATTATTTAGGTCATTTAGTGCAACGTGCAAATTCAAGTTCGTGTAAAGTTGCTTTGTCAGGAAAATTTATTCATATTTCAACCAATTTCAAATGTTTTACTTTGACAAATAGACTAACCAGAGCATCTTTGTTTCATTAGTTACGAAGAAAACTGTTTGGTGAAAGCAGAAATTTAATGGTGGACTATTATCTGAATAGAATTGAAACGTTGCTCAAAATGAAGGAGGCTACGTAATTGGTTGAGATCGATCTGAAATTCTTGAATTCCGAACCACTTTGCTGAATTAAAGTTCACAATTGAATTTAAGCATTTCCTTTGCCGCACAACATTCCACATCGTTTGATAAGTATATTGGCCCAAATTGAACTGTGCCCGTGTAAATTAGCAAATATCCTTTGGAAGCAAACCTCAGTAGGAAGTAATTTTCGTAGGGATAATTGATAAGTGCAAGCGCTACAGAAATTTCCCGTAATACCATGCGAGCAAAGCCGCGGGGAAAGGCTAGTATTATATATGTCTGATTACGTCTAAAAGGAATCGAAATAAAAATCTAGTCTCCTTCAACGGAAGCAATCTTCCAAACAGACCCTCTATTGATATGCTTGGTGTAACTATACGTGATCAGCTCAGGTATGGGGGCTCCATCGAAGCCAGAGTAAAGTAAGTGTCTCAAAAACTGGGCGTACTGTACAGGGCCCGCAGGTAATTTAATAGTACACAACTGCTAACCATGTACAAATCGCAAGTGCGCCCCACGGTTTAATTTGGAAGCCACCTCTGGTCTGGAGCTCCAAAATACCTGAAAAATACCCTCGACTCTGTGCAGAAACGGGCGGTCCGTTTGATAGTCTCCCGCCTTAACGAACGGCATGCAATCTTTAGAACACAGGCGTCGGGTGGGAATGCTGTCCATGTTCTACCGGTATTTCAATGGAAGATGTTCTGAGGAACTATCGTCATTGATCCCTTCGGCACCGGTGTATAGTCGGGAGACGCGCCAAACGCGCGCCTAGCATATGTGCACGGTTGACATTTGTCACGTGAGAACGGGTCGTTTTTTCGAC
Organism: Glyphotaelius pellucidus; assembly: GCA_936435175.1. Taxonomy (NCBI): domain Eukaryota; kingdom Metazoa; phylum Arthropoda; class Insecta; order Trichoptera; family Limnephilidae; genus Glyphotaelius; species Glyphotaelius pellucidus. The sequence goes on from OW386558.1 coordinate 4,840,130, forward strand.
TTGTTCTTGAGTTCAACAGCCCCACTATCGAACGATTTGCCGGCTTCTGTGTTTCCTTCTTCCTACAACATCGGTCTCTTCAAGACCAATGTTCATTCCTTCCTCTCCTCAAAAAGACCCTCCACACAGCATCCCAGATGACATAGGCCCTGAAAGAAATTATTTTCCTCAGGGCCTACTGTGTGGAGTTCATGTCAAAATAAATTATTGTACGTTTTCCGTCGCTAACAAAAGCGAGTTATTGCTAACGTCAGAAAACAAATCGTTGCCGTGGAAACCATGTTGATATATTTGCGGGAAATCGTAGTTAATATATATCTATATAAATAAAAATGAATCTCCGAAATGTTTGTGCGCGCTTAACTTCCGAACGACTGCCCCAACTAGTGAGTTCTGGCATTATGAAATTTAGGCGGCACGCGACCTGTTTGAAAACTGAATGTACCGAGAATGAATGTATGGAATGCGGGATGGGGGAGGGTGGCGGGGGAAAGGAGAAGGGAGGAGGAGGGGGGAGGGGTCGGGAATAATTGATAAGTGCAAGCCCTACAGTAATTTCCTCCTAATACCATTCGAGCGAAGCCGCGGGTAAGAGCTATTAATTAATAAATCTAAACGATTCATTTAATTGTAAAATGTGCAGGTAAAATAAACAAAAAATACGGTATTTAGTTTCCCAATACCTAAAAATCACAAACGGATAGGTAACCAAGACACTATCTAGGTTACAAATATTATGTTCGGGTAGATTTTGTAATCACCCCTAATTATTTTGGCTGAATAGCAGCTAAAATAATTAGGGAATAATTTTAGTAAGTTTGAAGTTGACATACGAGATCGACAAACAAATAGGCCATGAGGGAAATTATTTGCCTCAACGCTTCTTGTTTGAAGCTAATACAAAAAATTGAAAGCTTTGTTAAATGTGACTGCTTAATTTCATAAAAGAGAGTACCATTTCCTGTGAAATTCAATTTATTTTTTGTATTGTAACCTTTCGGGTTTGTACAAAAAATGAGAAAATTTCATTTTTAAATGGAATCTTTCCAAGTAAATCAAATTTGACACTTTCTTTAAAGCCAATGAACTAAATTGACATTACGCTGAAGTGTAAATTTTCTAAAAATTATGAATTAAAATGACTACATCTTAGGATAGAATAATTGGATTCATATAATTGGATTCTGTATAATATATATCAACATCGTTCAATCGATTTCTGGAACAGAAACTTGAACTGGGAATTGAAAATTGAACTTCTCCGAAATCAATACGGTTCTAGTGACTCACAAAAGTGGAACCACTTAAGAAAGAAGATATCTAATACAACATTAAAGCAAATTGGTTTAGTAAATGTAATTGTATTTTGTAATAGATCTTGAAAATGAGCACAGATTTTCAAACAAAATCGGGTGTTCCCAAGTTAACAAAACTTGTGTCAGATATTAAAAAGCACCCTTTTTAGACTAACTTCATTCGCAAGAGACGTTCACGTTATTTTTTTCTGGCCGAACCATTGAAAATTGTGGAAAAATTGTCTCTTTTTTGACAGTCAGAAGGATATTTGAACGCCTTAGTTTTTGGTAGAATTAATTTTGTGAGCTGGATATATTTACAGCAGTGAAATAGGTTACATTATGGGAGACGGATGTGGGTACCGCCATCCCGGGAACCATTTATAGGATGATCCACACCCCTGCCGTAGGTCAAAACCAAGTGGTTCTCAAAGTGTGGTGACTTATTAGAGGTTCTCGGGTTCGAGAAGAGAGGTTTATCTAGGTCTTGATGGCGTTTGCCCTAGTACTGGGTGGCGAGCGGATCGGAAGAGACCGGTTGAGGGAGACCTAAGCTAATCTCTCCTGCCGGACTCTCTCGACCCCATCTCTTTGGGAGGGATGGATTCGCCCGTCACTGCTTGGCACATTGACTCCTAGATTCCTTACCCTTTTCCTTCCCAACTTTCCTTTCCTACACTGATGTCCCAGTATCCTCAAAGATGACAGACAGTAAGAGGAATTTATTTTTACGTCCGTCATTCATGGACACTGACATATGCCTATCCTTCTCTCATACCTTTTTCCTTCCCTCCATCCTTTCTCTAAAAATACCGTCCATACAACATCGAAAAATTGTTTTTCCTAAGGGCCTCCTGGGTGGAGCTAGTGTTAAAAATCACTACGCAAGGGCTCGTCGTTTAAGAGAAAAAAGCACTTTTCTGACACATAATTGCTGTTAAGCTGTGACACCGTACAAGAATGCAAATTACCCAAAACGTGTGGGAATCTAACAAAAAATTCGATGGAAATTGGGTGGCGAAAAAAGAGGTAAAAGTTAAGAAATACCTAGCTCTTTGATACCAATCAAATATTGTGCTTCGTAGTTGATATTTGAGTAAATAGTCTTAAAATCAAATAGAAGAGCTTTGCACAAGGACATCTCCAACAAAACAAGAACCCTTTATTGCATTTATCTTTCCTTACTCGTTCAATATGCAACTGCAAACTTTCATTTTATTAAAACTCAAGTCTTTGTTCTATAGACGAACATGTAATGATTTTCAGAAGCAAACATATTTTTATTTGCGCAAGTATATTTTTCTTTAGAATTCTTATCCCCGTTACTCAGTTTCAACCATTTCTGAACTTTTGATTAATTTTCTTTCTTCAACTTTAGCTTAATAACTTTTTTATTCGTGGCGAAATGTTTATATTTTATTTCCAGCAATTGCATTTTTAAGAATTAATTGGTTTTTTGTTATAAAGAAACTTTTCGTTAAACCGTTCAAAATCTTTTTTATTTAATTTACGTTTAAAAAAGTTTGTATGTCAGATAGTTTCACAAATTTGTGAATTTGCTAATCCTACTCTCTCTCTCTCTCCTTTTCTCTTTTACCCCAAAGTTTCATCGCAATCGGATGAATGGTTTAGCAACGCATAGCATACATACGTACATAGACAGGAACAGACATATTTTCATTTTTATATATTTGTTATTATTTTATACCCTCGATTTAGATTTATTCCCACTTCGTTGTGCAGACTTGGTCTGGGAGTGGATATTTGAATTTAGTTTCTTATGTGCTAGTGTTTTAATATATTCGTTACACGAATAACACGTGTTATTCGTGTAAATTGGTGGTTTCGTAAATGTGAATTAATGATACATCTTTTATTTTAATCTGCAATCACACCTACTATCTTATGTCATAGATCGCGACGTCCTCATTTTTCGCCAACATATATAGTGTAGCACTGTAAGCTAGATTTTTAGAGACAGACAAATGTCAACCGTGTACGTATGTCGGGCACGCGTTTGGCGTGTTTCCCGACTACGCACCGGTACCGAAGGGATCAATAACGCTAGTGCCTCGGAGCATCTTCCATTGAAACACCGGTAGAACAAGCAGAGCATTCCCACCCGACGCCTGTGCTCTAAATATTGCAATCCGTCTGTTAAGACGGGAGAATCAATCAAACAGACCGCCCTTTTCTGCACAGAGTCGAGGGTATTTTTCAGGTATTTTGAAGCTCCAGACCAGAGGTCGCTGACAAATTCAACCGTGGGGCACACTTGTGATTTGTACAGGGTTAGCAGTTGTGAGAGGCTAACTTAACTCTGGCTTCGATGAGCACCCATATCTGAGCTGGTCACTTAGAGTTACACCAAGCATATCAATGGAGGGCCTGTTCGGAAGATTGCTTCCGTTGAAGGAGACTAGTTTTTCTTTTCGATCCCTTTTAGACGTAATCAGACATGATTGGGTCTTTGAAACATTAAATTCAACGAGATTATTTTTACCCTCTCATGTAACCGTCCATTCTTTGCTTCAAAGCCCTCCGAGCCGTTGGAGTTTGTGAGCCCTTTGGAGGCCTAAGTAATAATATTGACCTTAAGTTAGTAATAATGTTGATAAATGTTACATACCTTCTTCGTCTAGTAAGATGTTGTCAGGTTTGATGTCCCTGTAAAAGAAATTATAACATTAAAAACAATTTTCACACAACATGCACAGTGGTGCCGAAACAATAACCGAATGATATTGTCTTTGGCCAATGTCATGGAAAAAGAAAGAGGAATGCAAATTTAGGCTATTCATTTACCTTGATTTTAACAATCGGTATGTATTACGTACAATAATCAGCGTAAACATTATATGACCAAGATTTTTCCATGATATGTTTTTAATTGAGATATTGAAAGAAGGGTAAATGCCGGTAACTCCATAAATGGAGGACTGAATGCCGTTGGCGTTAATAAAAAACTGTCAAAAGAAGCCAAGATAGCAGTCCACAATGGAGTCCTGGTACCTACCCTGATGTATGGCAGTGAGGCACGGAACTGGCAGAGGAAGGATGAAAGTAAACTGTTGAGGCGTATGTGTGGTAAAACCATGTATGATTGTGTGAGAAATGTGGAGATCCGCAAAGAATGCAAGGCTGATGTAAGCATAATGAGTGAGATTAAGAAAGGGACCCTCAGATGGTTTGGGCATGTAGAGCAAATGAACGAAGAGAGTAGTGTAAGAAGAATATATGTATGATGCAAATGTGAATGGTAGAAGAAGTCCGAGACGCCCGAGGAAGACATGGCACGATCAAGTGAATCATATACTTGAGTCGGGCCATGTCAAAAGTCAGAATAATAGAATAGTATGTATGAGACGATGTACGAATATGAGTGAAGCAAAGATTGTGTACCAAGACCGAGTTGTTTGGCGGTCTATCCTCTCTGCCTACCCCTGCGGGGAAACGGCGATGGTTAGTTAATTAGTTAGTTAGAATTTAGTTGAGATATTTGGAATACCTGCAAATGAGTTTAATTTGTGAATCATTCATTAATTGTACCCGCCGCGGCTACAGATTGAAGCTGTGTTGTAAAAAAATTTGTTGAAGTTTATCATATTTATAAGTGCCCAGCGGCTACCTTGGCAAAGAGAAGACACAAGGCGAGTCTGAGGCCTTCCTTTGCAACATTTCCTCATTAGCAAATATCAGACAATTGTATTATTTGTTTTGTTTAATGCAATCCGCAGCAAACGAAAAGTTTTCAATAATTATTACTACTTGGTTGCAGATAAATAATTTTGAGATTCCCTTGCTTCTTACTTGTACAGCGTAAAACTGGTGAATTAAAAAGTAATGATTTAGTTAACCACCTCTTTAAGGCTTAACGTTTGGAATTCAATTCCAAAATATTATTGATTACAAAAAATGTACGATACAAAGTATTTAGTTTATAGGTACATCCTATTTCTTACAAAAAACCCAATAATCAATAAGTAAAAATAACTATATACAGGTTTTTAAGGTTCCTACTTGACAAAGCCGTGATACCTGGCATCGATTTAGGATCATAGATACAATATATTAATGTTTGGAACGAAAAATGTGAATGAAGTTTTGGCTTCCGGCGACATTTTTTAATGGACGGTTTTTTATTGGACATTTTTTTACTGGACAATTTTTTACTGGACAGTTTTTTACTGGACAGTTTTTTACTGGACAGTTTTTTACTGGACAGTTTTTTACTGGACAGTTTTTTACTGGACAATTTTTTACTGGACAGTTTTTTACTGGACGGTTTTTACTGGAGAGTTTTTACTTGACAGTTTTTACTGGACAGTTTTTTAATGGATAGTTTTTTACAAGACATTTTTTAAGTTGACAGTTTTTCACTGGACATTTTTTTACTGGACTGTTTTTTACTGGACTGTTTTTTACTGGACAGTTGGGATCCGTGTGGGGGGTTGGGCTGTTACTCGGCCGAGTGACCAGTGAAGACATGTAAAAGATTTTTTGTTGTTGAGTGATTTGGAAAAAAAAATGCCACCAGGGAGCAAATATGCATTGCATTTTTTAATCGTAATAATGTCACCAATCACTGGTTAAAGTATATCAAATAGGTCCCTTAAAATCTTCTTCCTTACTCTGAACATTAAAATGTGTAAATATACTTAAATCGCGAGTTTAAATTTAGTATTGATGCGGGGTGATTAATTTTTTTGGTATTTTGGAATTTTAAAACAAATTATTTTGTTAATTAAATAAACATATAGTTGAGAATAAGGTGGGTTAAAGGGGTCTACGGGCGGGTTTTCTAAACAAGTTTGAAAAACTATTCGAAAACTTTCGATACTGTCGGAATGCACAAATACATTCAAACGCCTCCGTAAGTACTATAAGGTTGGGGACACTCACGTAATTGAAAAAACCTTTTATTCATTTAACAGTTCACTTGGTGAAGCATGCAATGTATATCTTTATTACATGGTTTTACGTTTGACAAAAAGTGAACTGTCACTGAAAATTTCTAATGGTTGAAAATGTATAATTTTATTTTATATCGATAAAATTATTTCCAAAAGTTGTTAGTAAGGAAGTAAAAGACACTTTTTATTTATTTGCGGATAGCAAGATTTTATATATTTTTTTAATTAAAAGTTTGTTCACTGCTATCACTAGGCGATCTACATTACAAAGAATAAAAACCAGGTTTTTAAATGAAATTTCTATGACTAACACAAACGTTGGAATGAGAAAAAAAAACAGTGGCTTATGAAACACTTGATTAAATTTCTGAATTTAATTAATTGCGCTGAAACTTTCCATAACCATGATGGCGAGACCGAACCAAGTTGTGCGCCAGTCTTGTCTTCTGGCAAAGTTAAAAATACTTTTGTGATAATGTTTACCTTAAAAATGCACTTAGCATACTAAAAACAATCATATTACAGAGGCTGCTTTTAAAATTTTCACTGCTACGGTACGGCTATAGCAACGGCTCGCGGCGTTTCATTTCTTTAGAAGGGAGATGTATGATAATGATTGCATTTTTCATTTGGTGAAGCAGACAAACGTACACTGTACGTACAGCTCTTTTTTACACACTATTACTAGAAGTCTGTAAGAAAGTTTATTATTATTATTTTTTTAACATTAACTCCACACAGGAGGCCCTGAGGAAAATAATTTCCCTCAGGGCCTATGTCATCTTTGAAGATGCTGAGTGGAGGGTGTTTTGAGAAGAGGAAGAAATGAACATGGGTCTTGAAGAGACCCATGTTATAGGAGAAAGAAAACACAGAGGCCAGCAAATCGTTCCACAGCCGAGCTGTTGAACTCAAGAACGAGTCGTAGAAACGACCCGTTCTCATGTGACTAATGTCAACGGTGTACAAATGTTGAGCGCGTGTTTGGCGTGTTTCCTGAGTATGCACCGGTGCCAAGGGGATCAACGGAGCAACGTTCCTCGGAGCATCTTCCATTGTAATACCGGTAGCAAGGACAGCATTCCCACCTGACGCCTGTGCTCTAAAGATTGCAATCCGTTTGTTAAGTTAGGAGAATCTATCAAACGGACCGCCCATTTCTGCAAAGAGTCGAGGTTTTTTTTAGATATTTTGGGGCTCCAGACCAGAGGTGGCTGCCAAATTCAAATTCATTATTGTGATAAAGAAAGAACGTTAAATTCTTTTTATGCCACTGCCGTTGACTTTTGTGTGTAAGGCGTTAATTATGTTGGCAATAAAATAATATGCCACAAAATAATTTTGGGTGGATTTCATTATAATATAATTTCGGTCCCTGATAAAAACATGTCTTTTGATACTTTGACGTATTGCTCCTTGGGACCATAAATTTTTTTTTTTTAAATATATTTTTTTTTTTTATTTAAAGGAAAAATAACTTGATTTACATTATATTTATTTATACGTAAACAATCGATGTATATGTTTCGTGAATAAAGTTCACATTATCTAGAGTAAACAATCTTAAGTACAAAAGTTAAAAATAAATACAGATCATCAGACTTTTATTAGAATTACTGATTACAGTGTCGAAATTAGAAGTGAAAAAAGTCAGTTTAGTTGGAAAATTTTCAAAAGATCGTTTTAAATTTTTTTGTGTATATATTATATCTGCTTTGCATATTTATTATATACTAGCTTTTCCCCGCGGCTTCGCTCGCATGGTATTACGGAAAATTACTGTAGCGCTTGCACTTATCAATTATCTCCCCCCCATCCCACCCCCATCCCCTCCCGCATTTCTTATATTCATTCCCTTACATCAAGTTTTTATACATCTCGCCTACCACCTAAATTTCATAATGCTATAGCTCAAAGAAAAAAAGGATTACTTATCCAATTTTGTTCATTCGTTCGGAATTTATGCGCTTACAAACATTTCGGATGTTTATTTTTATTTAAATATTTGGAAGTTCGTTAATATAATAAAAAAATACTCTATTTATCATTCAGTCTTTATAATCGTTACGAATTATATTTTTAATATAGGAACTCTCATCTGACATTTATTCCAAGCTTGTCCAAAAAAAAAACGAATTCTAATAATTGAATTTTCTGCAGTAGTAGCTGACCAGTTGACTGAGTACCTACCAGCATAGAGCCCAAAAATATATCAACATTGTTTCCATGGAAAAGATTTTTTTCTGACGTTAGCAAAAACACACTTTTGTTAGCGACAGAAAACGTATAACAAATATAATATATTAATATTTATAATTTCATAACGCCAGAGCTTACCATCATATACAACCTGTAGTCTGCGCATATAATTGAGCTTTATATTGGTGAAAGAATTATTAAAGTCTTTATATTGTGTTATGCGTGAAAAGGTCATAAAAAAACTCGAGCAGTTTCGCATTTATAATATTAGTATGGATGTTTAAATTGATCATCATATTCATATATATTAAGATGTGTTAACATGCCTTTTGTGCTACGAGGACTGGTTTTATAGTTGAATCGCGTGAGCTTCCCCATCCGATAAAACCATATTGTAGACGAGATTGTGCTAATGCGTAATAAATTTTAATTAGTTGATTCAAATCTAAAGCGTTGCTTATTCCTTTGAAAAGAAAAGTTTTTTTTTTTAATTTTTCGGTCACATTTTCTACTTGGGAGTTCTATTTTAAGTTTTGATCAATAATTATTCCAAAATATTTTATCGCTTGTACTTCATTCAATTAATAACAATAATTTTTGGATGATTTCTATAGCGCCATTTTTGTGAGAAAATCACCTCAAGGGTGCTTGAATTATGGGCAGTTGATAGGAATTTCTTTAAACATATTTTATGAATTATTATGTTTGTTTGTATTGATTTATGAATTATTATGTTTGTTTGTATTGATTTATGAATTATTATGTTTGTTTTTAATTATTATGTTTGTTTGTTAGTTTCTTGTTTGTTTGTTGCGGATTTTGGATTTAACGTATTTAGTTTTTGTGTCATTTAATGCTAGTGAATTTGAATCACTCAAGTCATTGTTTTACCCGCCCTTCTTCAGCTTTTTCCAATACAGCCTCCCATGACTTTCCATGGAAGAGAAATGCTGTATCATCTGCAAAACAAATGACTGAACCATGAAAGTTTAGATCACAAAGATCATTAATGTATATCAGGAATAAAATCGACCCAAATAGAGTGCCTTGCGGAACTCCGTATTGGATTTGTATTGGCATTATTTGCGTTATTTTTGTCAGTTTTAGTGCTTTCATAATGTCGTGTTGTTAATTTATTTTATTTTCGTAAAAATATGGGTTATTTCGGATAAATTATTTTTTGTTCGCTTAAGTAATAATATTTCAATAAAAGTAATGTTATTTAATGACATAAATAAGTTAATATTTTTTTTCATAGCTAATAAGTTTGTAAATAAATACCAAATTCGGATTTCAACGTTTAAATTATGCAAAAATTGTGTCCAAAATGTCAGGTCTTTCTGATTACTCTTGTGGAATAATTATTAGAAAATTAAAATTTTATGAACGAGAAAAAGTGAGATGACAGTTTTCTTCCAAATTTAATAATTAAAGGACGCGTTATTTTTAATTTCTCTACATTTTGATTAAAAATATTTTTGGTAAGTTTTTAAATAAAATTATTCCGTTTTTGAATTTAATATCGCAATTTTTAAACACGAAAGTATATTTCAGATAAAAAAATCTAAAAGGTAAATTTGTTTAGTTTTTATAAAAATATTTGTTTTTACGATATCTAAAAAAAATAAGAAATATATAAGTCATTTAAAATACGATGGAAAAATTTCAATATTCGTTCAGAAATTATAAATAAAATAAACAAATACAATTAATAAACAACCCTCTCCGGCTGTGCAAGCAATGTATTATGTCTTTCCATGAACAATTTTTGGTCATTTTTTAATAAATAATGTCGCTTATCAATTGAGTAAAATTTTCACGGCGTTTTTTAGTAGGACTAAGTGTTCAATAAAATATGCTGTAAATCGGTATTAATTCAATTGTAAATAATAAAGTGAGAACTTGAGTTGCAAGAAATCACATCAAAGTTATGCCAGGGTAGGCCTGACAGCAGTAATCGGATTTTGTTTTATTTTAGCTTATTTTCTAAAATAACATTTTTTTTAATACTGTTGTTTTTTTATTCTTCGATTTTAATTTTATATAAAAGTTTTTTCTTTGTTTTTTTTTGTTAATATTTTTACAATTTTTTATTTTTTTTATTAGTTGAAGTGTTCATCCTTATTTCTGTCCAAAACAAAAACACACGAATCTGCAAATTTTCTTTCAATAATAAAATTCCATTATTTGTTAAGTTTCCAGCCAAAGCTCGTAGAAAATGCATTTAACAAGGTTAAATCATATAGGCCTTCTTAGAAAAAAAAAATTCGACGTGGTGAAAACACTGCCACTAGTATTGCAGATAATTCAAATCTCCCAGTGGAACATAGACTTCAAGCTACGTCACGAGTTTTTAGCCAATCACCGCTCTACTCCTTCGACGAACTAAACGCATTTTATGCGAACCTTGGTTATTGTGGATGAGGAAAGGAAGTGCTATTAATGACATTCCTAAAGAAGGCGTATTCTAATTTCGAAACGAAACACACGCAATCATTATATTCGTACCTGCTACACGTTAACGCGAAATACGGGCCGTATCAATAATTACTCGATGGACTAGTGCCAATTGGAACGTAAACGATCGATGGCTGTAGGTACGGCTGGTTCCTTTATAAGTTCACCAATTAATTACGTGGCACGCTTGTCAAATTTCCATCCCGCATAGCTGGAGTATGAAATGGAAATTCATATTCACATCAGCTTGAGTTATGCACCCATTTTAATTGAATTTGAGCGTATGGCGGAATGACGAATTTGATGGATGATTGCAAATGCACATATATTTATTTATTAAATATTTTTTATTTTTTTATTTTTATTTATTTATTTTTTTTTAACAATAATAATTACATTTATAATATAATTACCTAGGTATACATAAGAATTAATTTTTTGGTTCTACTACTCCATAAATTGAGCTCTAGGAGCTCGTGTTTATGGGAGGAGTATTTAAACGCATAAAAAAAAAAAAATATTGTTCTGAAAAGTGTGAATACAATGATCAAAGACTTAAATGTCTTGAATGAAATAAATATACAAATACTTTTTGACATAGATATAAAAATAAAAAAACAATAACAATAATACATTTTTTTAATTAGATGTTAATTAGTTAAGGGTACAATATATCATTATCCAATTTCAGGGACTTAATTTGATTTTTAAATTGTTCATATTTCATTGTTTCTGTTACATTTATTTTGTTTTTGGATAATAATATATTGTACCATCTCACACCTAAATATAAATAGTGGTGTTGAGCCGTGGTCGTTTTAAGCATAGGAATGGCTATTAAGCCATTAGTTTTGAATCTATTGCTTATGCTATCTGAGGGATGAATTTTTTGGATGAAATATTCTTTGTAGATTTGATATAATGCGTTTCTCTTATACAATTCTGTGATAGTTGGCACATTAAATTCTCGAAATATCTTTAAAGTAGGGAAGTCATATGGTTTCCTAAGGATGATTTTAATAATTATTCTTTGTATTATAATTATGGGCTGTAAGGAAATCTTAAAGGCCCCTCCCCAACCAATAATGCCGTACTGTAATAAGGACTGAATTAGCGCATAATAGACAATTTTGATAGTTTTCTTGTTTAAAATGTTTCGTATGTTGTAGAATACATAGATAAGTTTTCTTATTCTTTCCACAGTGAGATCTATGTGATCTTTCCATTTAACATTTTTATCTATTAAGATTCCAAGATATTTTACATTAGATTTATGATTTAGCTTAGCGCAGTCCGTATTACATGTACCGTCATTTGCACAATTTTTGGAATGGATTATTATGTTAATTAAATTAATTGGCACATCTTCTTGAAGAGAAAATGGAATATAGTATGTTTTTTCTGTGTTGAGTGATAATAAATTGTTATCGAACCATTTTTTTAATAACCTTCATGTCCTGATTGGCTGCATTTGTAATATCGTTCCACGTCTTTTTTTCGATAATTATTGCAGTGTCGTCAGCAAAAGATATAAGTTTACCATTAAGTGTTAATTTAAACATTTGGTTAACGTAAATTATAAATAAAATCGGTCCAATAACACCAATATAGATATATAGGTGTACTGAGGTGTTATATAAATTACATATCGGTACAGAATTTATTTAAAATTGCAATCTCACCAAAGAAGAAGCTAGTTCTTGTGCTTGATGAGCGAGTTACACTAATTATAACGGAAATAGAATAACATTATGCAATAGGTAAGTATATTATAGGAACAATTGAAACTTCTGGATCATCTTTAAGTGTAGGTGTACATATACAGGATAGGGTTACATACTAAAATATTGAGCACTTAAGAGAAATTCGAAAAATCTAAATAAAAATAAACATTTCATGGTTGAAATACGATCCAGCATTTCGAATTTCGGTAAATGTTAACAAAATAAGGACACGCTTAATATGGACTTTTCATTACAAAAACACCTAGTATCAGTTAGTTAATAATGGGAAGTAAGTATTTCAGTTTCCGGAATTGCAAAATTCACTCTCGACTGGCAGACAGAAGGTCACGGGATCGAATCCCCGCGTGGCAAATAAAATTTATTGATTAATTTGTGTAATTTCGCAGTTAATTTTAGTAAACAACTAGCTGGTACCCGGCATGCGTTGCCATGCCATTTAATAAATAAATTGTTTTCTCCTGCGTGTCCTTTCCCATTCATCCCGTTCCCCTTCCGCCTCCCCTTCCTCTCCCGCGTCCTCTTCCCCTCTCGCGTTCCCATCCAACCTCCTCCACCTTCCCTCCCCCCTCATAGGTTCCCCCTCCCAGATTCCCCTCCCCCTCCCGGGTTTCCCTCCTCCCCCTACCGCGAACCCCCTACCCAAGTCCCCCTCCCGCATTTCATACATTATTTCCCGGTACATTCAGTTTTCAAACAGCTCGCATGCCACCTTTTGCATATTTCATAATGCCAGAGCTCACCAGTAGTAAAATTTAATTTGGTGCAGTCGTTCGGAAGTCATGCGCGTAAATAAGTTTCGGCGATTCATTTTTTAGAGATACATATAAACTACGATGACTGAATTAAAAAATATATGTCAACATGGTTTTCACGGCAACAATTTGTTTTGCTTTTCTTCTGACAATTTTCAACTAGCAATAACTCACCTTTTTCGACAGAAAACGTTAAATAAATATAATGTTTTAATATTTATAATTTTGTGACGCCAGAACTTACCATTATATATAGCCTATATTACTCGCATATAATGTAGCTTTCTATTGGTGAAAAAATTTCTAAGATTGGTTTATTAGTTGATGCGTGAAAGCGTAACAAACAAATACACGCAGTTTCGCATTCATAATTTCAGGGTAAGTACTTTCTATTACATAATTCAATTTACCAAATTCTGACACAGGCATTTAAATACAATAGCGAGTTCCCGGCGTATGCTATGCCACTTAATAAAGAAAAAAATTCGCTCTACTTACTCCCATTCGTCCCAGATGATGCCAGAACTCACTATACACGTATAGAAACCATCGCGGGCATGCACACATCAAATCCCAAAAGTTTTATCGCAATCGGATGAACGGTTAGCAATGTATGACAGCGATGCCAAAACTCACTATCGTATATATAAACCATCGCGGGCATGCGCACATCAAATCCCCAAAGTTTCATCGCGATCGGATGAACGGTTTAGCAACGCAAAACATCTCACGCACATAGACAGAAACCAACACATTTTCTATAGATCAGTAATTTTAATATCAAAAATGTCAGTTGAGCATTTTTAAAATTTTTTAAAGTTTACATTAAAAAAAATTGTATTTAAAAAATGTTTTTGTAATTTCTAATAATACCATTTATTTCAGCGTATTTCATCACCTTTCAAAACCAGTACCTATTTAGTTTTTGGATACGTTTACAAATATTCCATTTATTTTAATTTTTATTGCAAAGTCGATATATATCGAAACATTTTTACCTTTTGACAAAATACGCCAAATTTTTGAAGGGTTAAGCTTCGAGCTTTAAGCTTTGAGATTTGGCCTTGAGCTTTAAGTTCTGAGCTTAAAGCTTTGAATTTAAGTTTAGAGCTTTAAGCTTTGAGCTTTTAGCTTTAAGATTTGAGCTTCAAGCTCCGAGCTTCAAGCTTTAAGCTTTAAGTTTTAAGCTTTTAGCACTAAGCCTTATGCTTTGCGCAAAGCTCAAAGCTTAAAGCCGAAAGCATAAAGCTCAAATCTTAAACTCGAAGCTTAAAGCTCAAGCTTAAAGCAAAAGTTCAAAGTTTGAAGGTCAAAGTTTAAGCCTAATATCAAAGCTCGAAACTTAAGTTCAAAGCTTAAAGCTTAAAACTCAAAGCACAAAGCTTAAAAATAAAGCTCAAAACTCAAAGGTAAAGCTCAAAACACAAATCTCAAAGCACAAAGCTTAAAGCTCAAAGCTCAAAGTTAAAGCTCAAAACACAAATCTCAAAGTACAAAGATCAATACTCAAAATTCAATTTCAAATCTTAAAGTTCGAAGCTTAAAGCTCAACATGTAAAGCTTTACGTTGAATGCATAAAGTTCAAAGCTTTAAGCTCAAGAATCAAACGGCTTGCGTTGCAATGCAAGTAAATCTATTGATTCTCCTTGAATGTCCTTTCCCGTCCGTCCCCTTTCACCTCCCGAGTTCCCTTCCCCTTTCGCGTTTCCCTTCTACCTTCCCCGCCTTCCCATACCTCGTCTTTCCAGCCACGTACCCCACCTCCCCCGTTCCCCTCCCCCCTCCCTTTCCTCCTTGTCGCTAAAATATATGAAATACGCACATTTTCATTTATACAAATTTAATAACGCCAGAACTTACCATTGTAAATAGCCTATATCCTTTGCGGGCGTGCGCACAACAAATCACCAAAGTTTCATCGCAATCGGATGAACGGTATGGCAGCGCATAAAATACGAACAAACATATTTTGATTTTTATATATAAGATAGGAAAGATTTGATTGTTTGTTGGTGTCCTCCCGTACGGCCCGTATCCCAGTGACGCTTACATCGTATAATACTTACATTTTTAAACTCGTGATATCTTTTGAATGGGATGTCCGAATTGAATAATTCAAAAAGTTATATAAAAGCATTAAAGCAGTCTCGAATATAAAATAATTTATTTTGATAAGAATTAATATCAAGATACAAATAAAGAGTCTTTTCTAGCGGCGGCATTTCAATTAAATATTTAAAATAAAAGGACACTTATTGTGGTATAACTATAATAGTTAGACATATGCTGTCGAGATATATTTTGTAGATAATGATGTGTTCTGCAAAGTTGTAGTACATTTTTTTATTCTATCATCAATAGTTTTCGCAGCGCACGCGATGTAAAGAATATTTTAGGTAATTTTTTTACACCTTGGGTTACATTATTGAAGTTTTAGTAAGGATCCCCATTTTTTAAAAAATATATTATAGCCTATGTTACCCGGAAATAGTGAAGCTTCTCAACAGTGAAAGAATTTTTCAAATCGGTTCAGTAGTTTCGGAGCCTATTCGATGCAAACAAACAAACAAACAAACAAACAATCAATCAACTCCTTCCTCTTTATAATATTAGTATAGATAATTAATAATGAAATAATGAATAATGAAACATGATCACGCCTTTATTAAGCTAGAGGTATATCTCCGCCGCGTCTTTCTGTCTGTCTGTTCGCGATAAACTCAAAAACATCTGAAAGAATTTTCGTGCGGTTTTCACCAAAAGAAAGCGTAATTCATGAGGAAGGTTTAAGTATATAATTCGTCAAGGTTTTGTGTAAATGGTTGATATGTATAAAGGAGAATATCTGTATGGGCGAGTGGGCTGGCAAGCGGGCGGTGTGGATTAGTTTTGTACGCAAATCTACAGTTTTAAGGCGAGGCTGATGAAATTTTGCACGCGTAATCTTCAAAACAAGAAGAAGGTCACTGTTTATGTTTGATTTCTAAAACTCTGTGGAAAGTTCGGGCATCACCGGGGACTTCAGCCATAGTTGATAAAATATTTCTCACAGCGAACTCTTCCTTGTCGGTGTTGTATCGAGATTTAACACGTCTATAAATATTTCCGTGACCTGCCTTAAAGATTTTTAATTCTTTGAATTCAAAATACAAAATTCACCCGTTCGCACAATTTGTGCTAAATTGAATAAATTCCGAGCCCTTCAATTAAAACATTAATTAGAAATGGGGGTTTTGCGTGTTAAATAAGGCTGCAATTTTAAGGCTGTAAAATGAATTCCTGGAAACCTTAAAGGTTTTCCAGACTAGAGGTTACCTACCTCTAAGAACACGAAGTGTTAAAAAAATCTTTACATTTAAGGAGTGTGCGTGATGTACATAATTTTATAGAAGTAGGTTTTATAGAAATATACGACGGTAAGATTTTGCTGATCACTGAATGCATTAAAATACGTTTTTACCTCAAGTCATGCCACGTTTCTCAAAATCTAAATTTATTACCAAAAAAAAAAAATCAGACAAAAGTAAATTTTGTTTTTTTGGATATGAAATACCGCACAAGAGTCCCAATTGCTCCCGTCTGGAGCCAGTGAGACTATGGCATACCCAATTGGGGTATGTTGTGAGGCTGAAGGTAGTGGGGAGGGGAAGGAGACAGGAAAGAGGAAGGTTTGGAAGTACCTGGCTATTCAGATCTGGTCACTAAGCACGGCTTAAGCCATTTCAAGCAACGCTTCAATTCTGAATGGTGGTCTTACACCAGGGCGATACTCATAGTATCTTCCACTCTGGAACGTGTCGCAAATATACTTTATATTTTTTTTAATGAATAAATTGTGAAATAACACACATAAATCAAATAAAATTTATTTGCGCACGCCGGGTTCGAACCGGCGACCTTCGGATTGTGAGTCAAGAGTCTTACCGCGGGACCACGAAGGCCATCACGGAGGTACAAGGAATTCCAAAATACATAAAGATTCACGAACGTCCGCACATATTTTGGGCCATTTAAAGATCAAATTTTGTCGTCCTTTTGAACATTCATTTTATCCACTTGGACAATTTCGATATTATGTGAGGACATTTTATAATGTTATACCATATTTCTATCATAAGTTATCAAATTTTAACCAAAAAACACAGTGATTTACCATATTTTTACTGCATTATACGATGTACGCCATCTATCAAACACCATATAAATTAATCATAGAGCAAATTGAAATTTTTAAAAAATATGCCTCACTAAAAAGATTGGCACAAACGTATTTTTTTTGTCTCCTAGTTAGAATAGTATTTTTTTTTTATTTCAACAAAAGTACATTACTGTAACCAATTAAAAAAAAAAATAAGTTAAGGTACCTACTATCTTTAAAGAAAATGTCATCCAAATGTTGGTAACTTTGAGGGAAACAAAAATACAAAATAAACCGGTGTGCTCTTGTTGACGTATTATATAAATGTCTTTAAATAACATTGCGTACAAAAACATTCTATAACACTTTTAATTTTGAAACCAAAAAATCTTCGATGGATTCCAACCTTGGAGAAGGTACTTGCATTTTATACTACGACCCAATTTTTGATAAAAGTACCAATTCTTATACTTTATCAAAGATTTAAGTAAAACGCAAAAAAACACAGCTTAACACCACTTTGTACCTTATTTATGCCGGGTGGAGATGAAAAAATCGATATTTTTAAATTTTTAAGCTATAATATTTGTTTTTTTTTTTTCTGAAAATCTGTGTACGTGAACAGACAAATCTACCGATGTGATTTGGTTACGAATTCAAGAAATCTTCAAAAGATGTCACCACTTCCGTTAGCAGATCGCATGGGGACGTGCCCCAGGCAGGCATAAATAAGTGCTACGAATTTGTGAATTTGTTTAGTTTCTCTCCGGATATGGAAGAATTGACGGTAATACTCAGATGTGTCAAGCGGCTGTACATTGCAAATAACGTCATTGCCTGATCTGGTTACTTTTGCTAGATCAGATTGCTGGACAGTGGATCCGAGGAACGGAATGTTTTTGGAACCAGTTCCTATTGGATTTATGAAATGGTCACCAACCCGCGGAGCGGGTTTTTAACTCTAGTTTAGTATGAATTTTTAGTTTTTATCATCCAGAGAGTCATCTCCCGCAATATTTTAATATTGTGACTAATATGATACGTACTTCTTCATTTCAGCTTTCCGCGATCTCCGTTGCGTAAAGGTCTTTAACCTTATTGGATTTACGTCAGGGACGAAAAATATACAAAGGGATTTTTCAAAATAATATAATATACAGGTTGTTCCGTAAGCGGCGAATAACCTTTACACCGAGGTTATTCGCCGGAAAACCACAAGGCCGTAAGGAAAATTCAATATCATGTTTTCTGATTTTCGATATAATTGGGCTTTTTGAAATTTTATAAAATTGACAGCCTTGCTCACTCTCATCGGTGCCATGGACATAAATGAAGGAAATTTCTAAGTCTATTTTTTTAAATATGAGAGTAACAGTGTGGCAAACGTTCAAGCTAGTGGATTTAGCGAACATACATTATTTATTATGAAGAAATTGCTGTAAATAAAATAACTTCTTGGTTCAGTGGTATCATTAATATGATTTTATTTTATTTTGGAAAACCAACAGTTTTCATTGCAGTCATTAGATTTATCATTATATTGAACGTGATCGATTTATTTGTTCATCTTACATTTAAAGATGATATAATTTTCATAAAATCCTTATCACATCAGTACCGCACAAAGGATATTATCATATCACATCACACTATGAACCATTTTAAGGGGGGGAGTAAGGTTTTAAAACTCATTTAAAATTTTTTTTTTTCTAAATGTACAACATGTCGAGAGTTTTGTGTCAAGATCAGCATTTCAAGCGACCGGCCCTCTTGCTCTTCAAGTATATTTCGAGTATATAAAAACTTAAATCGATTTTCTCACAAATAAATTGTTAAAGTTTGTGAACATCATAACTCAAAATTTACTAAACCGATCTTTTTGAAATTTTGTACACTATTTAAACACACGAATCAACAGGTAGTGACGGAGAGTTTTTTTTTTCCAATTTTTTTTTTCCATTTTATAATAACAAATTCACCGAAAATTTTGGCAAAAATCGCATTTTTGACTTGAATATGCTGCAAAAAAAAAACATAAAATAACGCTTCGTCACTACGAAGAGGAAGTACCTGGCTATTCAGATCTGGTCACTAAGCACGGCTAAAGCCATTTCAAGCAACGTTTCAATTCTAAATGGTGGCCTTACACCAGGGCAATACTGAGAGTATCTTCCACTCTGGAATATGCCGCAAATATACTATATATTATTTTAAAATAATAAATAGTAAAATAACACAAATTAATCAAATAAAATTTATTTGCCACGCCGGGATTTGATCCCGCGACTTTCGGCATACGAGTCAAGAGCCTTACCGCTGGACTATGCCGGCCGTCACATATATATAAAAATCTAAATATATTTAATTAAATGAAAACACTATGAGCGAAACTCAATCGAAAATCTGGAAACAGAAAAATCAGAAAAAAATATATTGGCACCTCTGGGACTCGAACCCACAGTATCTTCATTTAATTAAATATTAAAATTTGAGTTTTTACTCATAAAAGTTAAAATAATAAAAAAAACAATAATAATCAAAATATTCAATTTTTTTATAAGAAAAACTCTCTTTTTTTATAACTTTTTGAAGGTTATTCCCATCAACGTAATATATCATTAAAGAAGAAGATAACACTTATAATCTAAATGAAAATATGAAAGAGAACAAGACACAGAAAAATAGAAAAAGACAATGGTCGCAACTGGGACTCGAACCCAGACTTCTCGTCTAACCGTTTGCGACCATTGTCTTTTTCTATTTTTCTGAGTCTTGTTCTCTTTCATATTTTCATTTAGATTATAAGTGTTATCTTCTTCTTCAATGATATCAAAATATACGTTTGCTTCTGTCTACGCACATGAGATGTTGTGCGTTGCTAAACCATTCATCCGATTGCGATGAAATTTTGGGGATTTGATGTGTGCATGCCCGCGATGTTTCCTACATATATAGTTAGTTCTGGCATCATGAAATTATTGGTTGCTAATCGTTCATTCGATTGCGAGGATACTTTGGTTAGTTGTTGTGAGCATACCCGCGAAGGTTTCAAAATGTCCTGGAAGCATAATAATGAATAAATGCGAATAAGACAGCTAAAATAAACGCTTCGATTTTATGTTTGAAATCAAAGAAAAATCTTTAATGAATCATGACCACCAGCTTGAACCGAAAATGGAACGTAAAAACAAATTTAAACAAAGATGAAATGCAAATCAATCGAATTAAAACATGGCTTTGCTACGCTCAATCAATAAATATGTACTTACCTTAAAAGGTTCTTAAATTGTGGTAACCTGAAAAAACGTAGCCAATGTAATTACTTAGAAGGTACCTACCATAATGGCCTCAAGTATTTTCGTAAATTTAAATTTGGAAAGGTACTTTAATCGTGGTAACTTAAACAAATTTAAAACTCTCATTTCTTTTTTTCAATTACATTAAAACTCAATACATCTTTACACTTGATAAATAAAATAACAGTTTAATTTTAATGTACCCCGTTTTCAATTAACCAATGAATTAAGAAAATTTTCATTTGAAAAGCGTTTAGTCAATTTGTACAAAACTAACCGTGATAAATACAGTTCCTTTTTCCCGCGGAAGACAAACTTAATTTGACATAAAAAGTCATAATGAATAGTCATAATTTTTAATTGGAACAAGGTTAGTCCAAAATATTCATGTTTTACCGGTCGCACAAGCTCTTGAAATTATTTTTTGTTACACTCCGAGCTCCATGGAAAGAAATTTGTCTTTTAAAGCAAAAACAAGTGATTTATTTTTCTTGCATAAATAATTACGGCGCAGCGTCTTGTTGTTTGGACAAAAGGTTTATAAACGGGGAAGTAAAGAATTCTTTAATTAATTAAATGACTTACGACGACCTTTGTGGCTGGCTTGTAGGCAAATAAAGAAGTTATCAAAGAAAGCCAACACTTTGTGGCTTGGCATTATTCAGAATGAAACATGTTCTTTGCTTAAAACCACTTTATTTTGATTTCTATTTGTCGACCGTTGTCGGTTGAACAGAACCTTTTTCAGGACAATAAACATATAAATAAATATAAATCAAAATAAATTAAAATTAGAATACATAGCTCACACAAAATATAATCAACTACCCAACGAGATCAAACGTGCAAGTCAATGTAAAAAGACCCAAACTAACATGCTCAAACTTCATCTTATTAATGACTATCTGAAATAATAATGTTGTGTATGTCCCGATCATATGTCCATTTAATACATACAGCTATATGTTTCATGTAATGCGTATCATTCCCGCAATGAGTTTATTAACTCCTGGGAGTACAATGCTTTATATAATGTACTATATTCTGTATTGTATACTTTTGATAAATAAATAAATAAATAAAATAAAGTGGTTTAAGCAAAGAACTTGTTTCATTCTAAATAAAGAAGTAATTATTGGTTTGATAAACAAAATCGTGTTCACGGATAGTAAAATACAAAAAAAGAACTAAGCAAGAAAAAATACAAAAATTATGCATTGTACACGGTTTCTGAAAAATTATGCATTGTACACGGTTTCTGAAAAATTATGCATTGTACACGGTTTCTGAAAAATTATGCATTGTACACGGTTTCTGAAAAATTATGCATTGTACACGGTTTCTGAAAAATTATGCATTGTACACGGTTTTTGAAAAATTATGCATTGTACACGGTTTCTGAAAAATTATAATACTCGCACAAGTGGGAAACTATTAAATCTTCTTCTTTATTTATTGTATAATTCATAGTAATTTTATAAACTATCACACCCCGTAATATTATTAAAAAAAAAATAAAACTTTTTTTTCTTTTCATCATTATTAGTATTATTACCAACCTACAAATATTGGTTCTATTTTACAAAAGTGGCTATTCTTACTATGTTGTTCACAGATTTTCTTAATTTTATTGTTAATTGGAAATAAGGTTTGTTTTCTAACTTGTTATATATTTTACTTATTATTAACCTAGCATTTAACATTTTCAACGTACCTCTTAAGTTAAATTATTTGCATGTAAATCATGTTTCAATAAATTTTTTCATTGTTGCAATATTGTAATATTTAAATATACAAGCTCACTTGAGCTGTCTTTTTCATGTTGTTGCTATACCTTACCTTTGTTATTATGTAAAAGCCGAATGGGATTAATATTACAAATAAATAAATAAAACTTCACATTTGGACTCGATTTTGTGGTAAGCATTACTTTTCGAGAAAATCGAGTTCGTGGTAGGATTTTTGGGCCAAATTTGAAAAAAAAACGGTCACTTATGTCAGCTAATTACTGTCCAATATATGCTATTTAATATGTTAATATGCGTCGAACAAACGTGACTCAAAAAGTTTTTTATAGCTTCAGTTGCCGAAAAAAAGGAAAGAGGAAAAATATCCAAATGTTTAAATCGAAAAAATTGAAGTATCTTTATATAAGTAGATCCATTAGTGGTTGGGCATTTACACAATACACAGATACACGTACCTTCATACATTCCTCTACACATCATGACCCTGTTCTTGTAGTTAGTATTGTCACATATTTCTTCCTAACCATCCCTTTATACCTGCCAATTTTGCTTTACCCAAGTCAGTCATCAATCGACCCTCGCTGCACAAACATCTATACGGCATTCCGTATCCCACGTACCGCATACCGCATATCTCTCACCGCATACCACACATCGCATACCGTGACTAATATAGTCATTTAAGTGCACAATAAACCAGCCAGGATTGAAGAAAGTTCCAGCACAGTAAGTCCTTTTCTCCTTTCCTTGTGCATATTGTCTGTATTGTGCAGTGGTCTTTACACCCATTTCACACATAAAACACGCATCACTCAAGGTCCTTCGACACTTCGGCGGTCCGTTTGATAGATTCTCCTAATTTAACTAACGGATTGCAATCTTTAGAGCACAGGCGCCAGGTGGGAATGCTGTCCTTGTTCTACCGGTATTACAATGGAAGATGCTCCGAGGAACTAGCGTCATTGATCCCCTCGGCACCAGTGCATAGTCGGAAAACACGCCAAACGCGCGCTCAACATTTGTACACGGTTGACATTAGTCACATGAGAACGGGTCGTTTCTACGACTCGTTCTTGAGTTCAACAGCTCGGCTGTGGAACGATTTGCCGGCCTCTGTGTTTCCTCCCTCCTACAATATGGGTCTCTTCAAGACCCATGTTCACTCCTTCCTCTCCTCAAAAACACCCTCCACACAGCATCCTCAAAGATGACATAGGCCCTGAGGGAAATTATTTTTTCCTCAGGGCCTCCTGTGTGGAGTTAATGTAAAAAAAAAAAGAAAAAAAAATACCCTCAAAACCGCATAAAAAACGCTTCAACTGGTTTCTCACTTGTACAACGAGTTTTCGGGCATCTTGAAGGCACCTTATAAAATATATAGTTGTACCTACAACACTTTTAGAAAGTGGAAAATAGCAACGGAGATGGTAAAGATGAGGAGAGCACCATGGAGAAGAAAACAAAATTATTTTGTCAACTCCGGTCAGTCAACTTTTGAGAAAATAATTTTGTACAAGAGCATCTGATCAAAAGCCTCAACTAACATCCTGAAAGGATTTTAATGATTCTAAAATATTTTATGATTTCGTTGCAAGATTTGTAATCCACGTTGAATTGTTCAAATTTGAAGAATATGATAAATCGCTCCTGAATTCCTCCCAATAGATTGACATAATATGATTTTAACTTGCAACAATAACTCGGATTCCAACTCCAAGTGTGGGCTAAAATCTAAATTGAAAAGAATCAAATAAGTTCTTATGTTGTTAAAAAATAAGTAGTTATATCATAATACTGGCATAGGTACTACAGAATAGTTTTTGAAATGTACTAAAATATGTATTTATTTTTTTGACGGGATAACGTCTTATAAATCGATGAACGCCGGCTGCACTCATGAAAAAGCATGACTCATTATCACGTTCCGCCTGAGCCGGGCGTGCAAGCGAGAGCGCGGAACAAGCAATAAAGACGCACGATCGGCCTAAGCGTTCGGCTTGTGACTGTAAAATTCTATGTAAAAGTTTTTTTATGACGTTATCACATAAAATTCTCGCCCGTAAACCGACTTTACAGACAACCAATTTTTTTTGTTTATTAATTTACAAGAATTTTTTTTTTAACATTACTAAGGATAAAATTACGCAAAGTTAAACAATAATTCATTATTATTCTACTTCTCCATCAGTTGAGCTTAGGGGCTCGTGTTTATGGGAGTAGTATTTACATGCTTGCAAAAGAATGATGTCCAATGAAATATGTAAACAACGATCAAAGCCTTATGAAATAATAAATAATATTTCCTCAGGTTCCGGAAATATTCTTTATTCCCAGTAGCTTGTGGATAATCCTTTTATTTCAAACGTTTTTATTCCATATTAGTGCCTTTATATAATCTGATAACAAAAGACAGAACGTGACTAAGCTTGCGAAAAATAACATTTTTTATTAGTTTTCAGAATTCAGCGAAAAATAATAGGAACCTTTGCAATAACAAGTCAAGTGAATCACTTTGTCTCAATTGTAAGAATTGTGAGCTTTTCACGTTTTTCTTTAAAACAAAAAAAAATATTTTTTTTTCCGATTTCGCTAAACAAACGTTTTATCAATTATCATTGCAAATAACCATAGTTTTGAAAAAATACACGGATAATATTTTTCATATAACGGAAAACGTTTATGTAACTTAGAAGCCTTAGATATAAAAGAAATCTCTTATTTATAATGAGCCCATTTTCAATAAATAATAAATATTATCTTATATTCCTATCCTATGCCGCGTCCGCACGCTTGGCACTGGCCGCAAACTCCAAATCCTTACAAACGTTTGGCTTGATTTTGGAATTCAAACGTCGCCATCCGCACGCTTGCGAGTGCATTTGTTTGTTCTGAAGAGGCAAGCATTACGGGCAATTAGGTTGTTGCATCGGCCATAACATTTTGGCTTAAGTTATTTTTATTATAAATACAAGAAAACAATGAAAAAAAAAGAAAAATACGACAAAGGTGGATGTTAAAATATCATAAAAAACATCCATGGTAATAGAGAATTCCAGTCCAAGTTTTTTTTTTTTTTTTTTATGAATTATGACCTTCTAACTTAAATAACTGCATATTTATTTTTATTTTATAGTTAGTTTTAATAGTTAAAATAAATGTCAAAGTTTTAATTTTTCAAGATCCCCCGAAAACCACCGAATCTAGTGTGACGTCATCATGACTAACCGAAGTATGAATCTTGTAGGTAATTGGAATCAGCTGTTCGACTCCCGCCATTTTGAATTTCAGCATTGGAGCGTTTTCATAGACATTACTGGGCAATATGATCGTTTTTTGTACAGTTAATGTTTTTGAATATTTTTAATAATATAGACAAACTAATAGAGATACTTTATTTTTGAAACTGAATTATTTAAGCCTAAATAATGTTTCAATAAAAACAAAAACTATTATATGTCCAATTCTCTATAAACCAATAACATGGAATGCCGAACGGCTTGCGTCTTCATTTCTATTGATTTCTATACAACTTTGACCCAGGTGACGCGGCGCGGTGACGTCACGCCGCCAAAATCCAGCAATAGGGTGTTTTAATGACACGTTTTAAAATGGACTTTTTAATATTTTTTTAAAAACTCGACGTTAAATATTATGTAATAAAACTTATATTTTCAGACGCAGCGTATATTGGTCTATATGAACAAATTTTTTTAAAGCCATAATATTTTTCACTGGAGTTCCTTATCATGAAATTATTTTATTATGGCTAGGTATACTTACTGCACATACGAGACTGAGTGGGCACAAAAGTGCAGATGCGTCGCAAGCGCTTGCGGCAAATTCCCTTTAATTTGTGACAGAAAACAAACACTCGATCGGATCGTGCGGACGCGGCTTTAGATATATTACCTGTTCATGTCCGTTCTCTTTCCTCCCCCCACTCTTCATTAATCTCTAGCCACGCCCCCCTCTCCTACCACAATACTTGGAAAACATTATACTCACCCACTGTTTAGCAATTATCAAGTCATTATATATGTTTGCCCTGGGGAAGGAACGTTCATTCTGAAACCGATCGGCGTTAATAAATTAATAAATGCTTCTAACAAAGATTTTTTTTTTCATTTAAAATGGATAACCACAAAGTTATGGCTATATTCAAAAGTAAAAAAAATCTTTCACGTGTCACCATTGGCCACTCAGCCGAGTAAGAACTTGTTCCCATTTCCGTTTAAATAACGGACGACAAAAATCCAGACGCCGGACGTCATGTTCACAACTCCGTTTAAAAAACGGAACGATAAAAAACTGGATGACCACGTAAACGCTGCATGCGTATTTCCTCGTGACTTTTGTAGCTTTTACCGTTCATTCTGAAACCGGTTAAAATAAATGGTTCTAGCAAATAAATATTTTTCCATTTAGGTATTTAAAATGGATAACTTCACAGTTTTAGAAACATTCAAAAGTAAAAAAATCTTCCACGTATCACCAATGGTCACTCAGCCGACTAAAAGTCTGTTCTCATTTCCGTTTAAATAACGGATGGCCAAAAACTGGACGTCGGACGTCCTATTTACATTTTCATTTAAATCGGATGACTACACAGACGCTGCGAGTATGTTTCCTCGCGACTGAGAGCGGGCGGGTTGTGGGCGGGGTACAGTGGGGCTCACACCGGAACGATTAGCCGGGAAGTGTGAACAGCTTCATACTAACCCATTAACGACCGAGCTGCAACACGATTTTTTAACGGCTATCCTTCCGACAAAACGAGCCGGATTCATTTTTTAATTGTGGCCTCTAGAGCCCATTCACATTTCTTTTTGAAACACGGATTTTAAACGTTTTATTTAAAAATCGGATGCTCTAGTAGATATAAAGATAAGATAGAGCTGGTCACACACGTCCGACTCGATTAAAACACGGATTCGGTACTTTTTGTCGGATGGGTAGCACGCGCAGCGCGTCCGTTTAAAAATCGTGTCGGAACTCACTCGCTCATTGGTTTGTATGAAACTGTTCACACTTGCCGACTAGTCGTTCCGGCGTGAGTTCCACTAGTCACAAAGAAACATGCATGCAGCGTTTACGTGGTCATCCAATTTTTCATCTTTACGTTTTTGAATAGGGTTCTGAACAGGGCGTCCGACTTCCGGTTTTTGTCAACCGTTTTTTAAATAGAAGTGAATGACCGCCCGCACCCTTTAATATTTCTTATTTTATGTTTTAAGTTGAAAAAAAAAACATTAAAAATGTCCAGAAAATTATAAATTAAAACCAATATTTCATTTACACACTGTTTACTTCAAATAATGTCAAGAATCATGTAGATCAATTACGTCCTTTAACACCCAGATGTAACTAATAAAATAAAATAAAGTTTTCCTAATCGTTTAGCTAAAGTTTTTAAAATTTAATTTGCACTATAAAAATGTACCTTTAGTTTGATTATAAACCCGACACCTCACAGTTCAATCGTCCACCACTTTACCAGGAATGTAACCCTACGATTTTTTTATTACCAAATAATATTTTTTATTTCCAAAAACAGAGAGAAACAAAAAGGTAATTACCTAATGGATTTTTCTGGTTGTGTTAAATTATTCAGCATTCCGTTTGTTCTATTCCACGTATTGCATTGATTGTATTAATATTTCAATGGTGTAAAAATTTTCAGTTTATAAACATTTTCCTACCTATTTTTACAACAACCGAAAGGCAGCGCCGGGTGGAGAATATTAAATGAGAAATCATGCCAGAGTATTTTCTGTGGAATTTTTCCCAAACACTGAAAAATTATTCTAACAAATGCTTCTTTGAAATTGGTACGTGATAAATTTTTGATCCTGATTATTCTAAAAGCCGAAAAAGTTCTGGTAAACTTTGAAAACACGGAAAAAATGGAATATTTTATAAATTGGGAAATGTAGGAACTGATACTATTAATTTGTATTTTAGTCACGTACTCCATAATAGAAATACTTGCGTCTTGTTGAATAAATAGTTTAACCTAAGAGTTTTACATTTTTGGAGGCGAGTATGGGTACCGCTGTCCCGGAAACCATTTATTGGATAACCAACACCTCAGTCACAGGTCACTCCAAGTGGTTCACTACGTTTGGTGACTTAGTAGGGGTGCCCGGGTTCTTGGGGTGAAGTTTGTCTGAGTCTTGGCGGCGGGTGCGTCTGCCCACCAGCTGCTTGGCAGGCCGGGTTTGGGTAAGAATGGTTGACTCCCTTTGACTTCTCCAGCCGTAATCTCTCGGAACCGCCCTACACCGCAGTGGGAGTCACTCCCGGACACACTGACCCCCAGATTCCTACCCACCCCTTATACCCTTTTCCTTCCCAGAATTACCTCTCCTTTTTTCCCAAAAATAACCTCTTTACACTATCCCCAAAGATGACATAGGCCCTGAGTGGAATTATTTTCCTCAGGGCCTCCTGTGTGGAGCTAATGTAAAAAAAATCATTCACGCCTCAATCTATTTTGTCAGAGGGTCAAAATATTTCCGTTTAGCAATAAAATCCAAATAAATGGAATATTTCTGAATGTATCCGAAAACTAGAAACTGTTTTGGAAAAGCGCTTTAAAGTTTTATAATTTTAAATACACATTGTACTTATTCGTTTCATCATGCAAACAGAAAAATGTTTCAATTTTTTTTTTAGTTTGATTACAAATTTTGGTCTTAAGACTCAGCATCCCGAATTTCTATCAATGTTGTGAATTTGTTCATATGCACAACATTGATAGAAATTCGGGATGCTGAGTCCTCACGATAGCATTGAAAGAATCACTATGAATTTGTTCATATGCACAACATTGATAGAAATTCGGGATGCTGAGTCCTCACGATAGCATTGAAAGAATCACTGTGAATTTGTTCATATGCACAACATTGATAGAAATTCGGGATGCTGAGTCCTCACGATAGCATTGAAAGAATCACTGTGAATTTGTTCATATGCACAACATTGATAGAAATTCGGGATGCTGAGTCCTCACGATAGCATTGAAAGAATCACTGTGAATTTGTTCATATGCACAACATTGATAGAAATTCGGGATGCTGAGTCCTCACGATAGCATTGAAAGAATCACTGTGAATTTGTTCATATGCACAACATTGATAGAAATTCGGGATGCTGAGTCCTCACGATAGCATTGAAAGAATTGATTCTTTCAATGCTATCGTGAGGACTCAGCATCCCGAATTTCTATCAATGTTGTGCATATGAACAAATTCACAGTGATTCTTTCAATGCTATCGTGAGGACTCAGCATCCCGAATTTCTGTCAATGTTGTGCATATGAACAAATTCACAGTGATTCTTTCAATGCTTTCGTCTGAAGACTGAAGATCAATATTTAAATATTTAGAAATAAAATTATTTATTTTGAAAGATTGTTACAGATTACTAGATTTTAGAACAATTTTTGTTTTTGCAAAGTGATAAAAAAAAATCAATATAAAGGTACTGAACCGGTATAGGTATTGGAAATACGCAACCGGGTACTGACCCATATTTATAAAGACCACGACCGTCATTTTGACGGCTGATTACTTTTCTCAAATGTGGAGGACGGTGTGGGTACCGCCGGCACGGAAACCACTAATTGGATAAGCAATTCCTCTGCCAAAGGACACCCCCAAGTGATTCGCTGCGTTTAATGACTTAGCAGGGGATGCTCGGATTCATTGGGTGAGATTTGTCTGTTTGAGGTCTAAGTAATACGTTTGCCCGTTTGCGAATACGATTGCCCACCTACTGCTTAGCGGACCGGGTTGGTAGACACTGGTTAAGGGAGATCTAATCTAGATCTCTCCAGCATGACTCTCTCGACCCGTCGTATTTTTATAGTCACATTACTTTGGCCAACCGTCAAAATGACGGCTATGGACTTTCTAGTGTTAAATCGTTTTCCACAAAATTTTCGCTCTATTTTAAACGAGTTGTGTTTTATTAAACATTTTCTCAATTTTTGTGAGTAAAACGGCTACTAACTGATTACAAAGATTTTTTAAATGTAACTCTTTTCATTTAATCTACCATTTTTTAATTAAATTCATAATCCTCAGGGAAGCGACCAAATAAAAACCCCATTGCCTAGGAAGCTTAATGTCCTGTTTTATGAAGCAATTTACTTTTTGCGAGAGAATTAATCCTCAGCGAGTTATTTCATTAATTGATGGCATGGTATTTTTTTAAACCGGAGTTTTTGTTGTGTTGATGTTTATCAGTTTTTTTTAAATTTTATTTTTTTTTAATTCATCTTTTTGAACTTATGCAAATTAATGTAAATGAATGCAAATTTAAAAAAAAGAAATATACCAACTTTCTGACATCCGATCGAGCTGAAATTTGGTATTCTATAAATTTGGTGGCACGCACACATATACACACAAACTCACGCATTTATCCAAAATTGGCTACTAGCCGGCCCAACATAGAAATAGATATATAATTAAAATACTAATATTATAAACGCGAAAGTTTGTATGATGTTTGGGTGTTTGTTACTCTTTCACGCAAAAACTACCGAATTGATTTGAATGAAACTTTACAATAATACAGCTCATACATCAGAGTATATATAATGGTAAGTTCTGAAGTTGTGAAATTTGTGTAAATGAAAATGTGTGTATTTCATATATTTCAGCGGCAGGGAAGAAAGGCAGGGAGAAGGGGAACGGGGAGGTGAGGTTTGCGGAGAGTGCAGAGACGAGGGAGGGGAAAGGCGGGGATGGTGGAAGGGAACGGGAATGCACGGGTAAAGGACATGCAAGGAGAACCAATTTTTTTCTTTGAATGGCATTGCAACGCACGCTGAGGACCAGCTGGTATATAATAAAAATAGATTTATTATTGAAAAAAAACCTTCCGGTTTTAAAGGATTGATTTTTTTACTTTAATGAATGCATGAATATGGCTTGTCATCGTCGGTATTTTTTTGTTGTTTGATTAACGGCGGCAATTAATTGGTCTTTTTTCACTTTGTTTTTTTTTTTCCTGCAGAGAAAATTCGTACGAACTATTAAAGCTGTGCCACACACAGCTATAAAAGATAAAGATCGTCGCATGCCAAATAACGCATATACAGTCCCATCAGACCCATCACACCTAAGCGGTTTACGCGCAGATCAACCATAGACAAAACAGATCTTACGCCGTAACCGCTACTCACGCGATATGCAAAAAGGGTTCCACGCCAACTGAGAATAAAGCCAACTCAAAACCTCTTTGAAAGGTCATTAAAAGCTAAGAAACAAATGATTTTAAACCAATTTTTTTTTTCATCACTTTTAATGAATTTTCTGAGGTGGTTCTGAATTGGTTTCATTCCGAGTTGTCCGGTCGCCACAAAAAATTATGCAGCCCCCTCTGGCGGTAAACAGGAGAGGGGGTCATTTTAATTACATAGCTGCCTAAACGGGCGGATGACAGCTGTCAAATTGACAGATTCAGTACAAAGAAATGGTATGTCGTGGTAACTCCCTAATTCATCTGACCCCCTCTCCTACCATAGGAAGAAATATTTGATAGTGTAGGTAGAGTGACGGTACAAAACATAAGCGCTCGCGGTTCAACAGATATCTGCTGGAGCTTTTATAGCTAGCTGTGTGTGTCACCTACATTATAACGATATAATCTTCTTCTCAAGTCAGTTCTTCATTGCTGAGGATCGTGATCCCTACTCCAATATCCAAGGCTCTTCCACTCCTCTCGGTCCTGCTCCGTTTGGAGAAGAGCAGACACCAACGTACCAGACGCCAATGACACCCTAGCACATTGGTGATCTTCCACTTTGCTAGTGATTATGAGTTTTTCCAAGTTGGGGTCCTCAGTTTGACGAAGAGTGTAGGCAGTTGAAAGCATATTGTGGATGCCTAGGTATTCCAGAATGAACGTATTTTTAATCACACCGACGTCTAATAAAAAATATTCTGAATGAACTTTATTGTGACAAAATGTATCTCACAAATGCACTTCGCTGTGAGCATCGTAACTGTGGTTAGATTACACTACATCCCAGTGGCATATAAGTTAAAAGTCATCTACAATAATGCTTATCTACAGAGATATTGCAGCACCGCAGAAATGTTCCAGGGGGAGCGGGGGCACTCTTTCAGAACACTTCTCCGCCATCGCAAGAGAAGCTAATGGCGGAGAACGCTAATCCAAAAAAAACATCATCACTGCCACGGCTCTCTAAAGACTGGAGGCGATGCAAGCTTTCTCCGTAAACGACATTTACATAAATTATAATTAAATTTTTTTACTCCTTTTTGTTTTTATTGTACGCGTTGTTATTTGAATACTTCGTCTACTTTATTAGGTACTCTAAAATAATATGAAATGTATTGCATTGCACTCCCCATAATTATCTTCTAAATATTATTATTATTTAAATCAATAAACTAGCGCATTTGTGTGTATCTATACTAATATTAGAAATGCGAAACTGCTCGAGTTTGTTTGTTACGCTTTCACGCATTAACCAATAAAAAGATTTTAAAAATTCTTTCTTCAATAGAAAGCTATATTATTTGCGAGGACTGTAGACTTTATACAATGGTAAGCTCTGGCGTTATGAAATTATAAATATTAATTTATCATATTTGTTATACGTTTTCTCTCGCTAACTAAAGCGAGTTTTTGCTAACGTCAGAAAAAAAAATCGTTTCCATGGAAACCATGTTGATATATTTGTGGGCTCTATGCTGGTAGGTACTCAGCTCTCTACCTACTGGTCGGCTGCTGCTCCAGAAAATTCAAATATTAGAATATGTTTTGTGTTTTTTGGACAAGCTTATGTTTTGGAATAAATGTCAGATGAGAGTTCCTACATTAAGAATATAATTCGTAACGATTATAAAGACTGAATAATAAATAGTGTAATTTATTATTATATTTACAAACTTCCAAATATTTAAATAAAAATAAACATCTGAAATGTTTGTAAGCGCAAAAATTCCGAACGAATGAACAAAATTGAATATATTTTTTTCTTTGAGCATTATGAAATTTAGGTGGCAGGCGAGATGTTTCAAAACCGAATGTAAGGGAGTACATGTATGGAATGCGGGAAGGGGTGGGGGTAGGGGGAGGGGGAATAATTGATAAGTGCAAGCACTACAGTAATTTCCCGTAATACCACGCGAGCGAAGCCGCGGGGAAAAGCTAGTTAATAATAAAATGGAATTTCTTATTTTATTAAATTTTTCACAATTGAAAACTTATCTCTGTAAAAGCTTTAAAGTTATCGTATCTAGCCTTAACATATATATTTTTTAGCAGGGGCATATTTTCTGAGGAGAATACTTTATATTTTGATATTTGAGAATGTTAATAGATTGCGAAGAGTGATTTTAATTTAAAAGTAAGCTTTATAGAGATAAATATAAATCTATTCAAATTGTTCTTTTGCTGTTTGTTTATTAGTAGATGAAAAACAGACTTTGTTTAAGCCCGGAGCATGCAAATAGCCCAAAACTATACGGGAATTCTACCCTTAAAATTATTTAAAGGAATTGACAGCGTAAATATCCCAAAAATTATAATCACATAAATTTCCAAATTACATATATAAGTGGCTCTAACCTATAAGCAATGTCTTCTTGCAAAGAATGGCACTTAAAACTTTCAGTTGGCCTCTTAACTTCCACATAAAGGGCACCTCTCACAAATTACAATAAGTTTCTTGACAGCAAAGTAATATTCCAAGTCCACCCGACGGAAGAAAATTCACAAAGATAATAGCAGGTCATTTAATATCACGTGACAATAAAAAACATAATTAAAATTTCTGTTTAAACGGACATCAGAATGCCATCGATGATGCATTTTAAAAAGCTCTAAATATTAAAGGTAACTTAAAACACAAAGATGAAGGAAAACCATCTTTGAGATATGAAAATAATTTAGAATTATTTAATATTGTAAATGCGAAACTGCGGGTGTTTGTTTGTTACGTTTTCACGCATTAACCAATAAACCGATCATAAAAATTCTTTCACCAATAGAAAGTAACATTATATGCAAATAATATCGGCTGTACATAATGGTGAGTTCTGACATTGTGAAATTTATTAATATATTATATTTATTATACGTTTTCTGTCGCTAACAATATCGAGTTATTGCTAACGTCAGAAAACAAATCGTTGTCGTGGAAACGACGAGGATATAAATAAAAATGAATCTCCGAAATGTTTGTACGCGCATAATTTCCGAACGACTGCACAAAATTGGATGATTTTTTTATTCTTTGAACTCTGGCATTATTAAATTTAGGTGGCACGCGAGCTGTTTGAAAACTGAATGTACCGGGAATGAATTTGTGGAATACGGGAGGGGGATAATTGGTAAGTGCAAGGGCTTTAGTAATTTCCCTCTAACAACATGCGAGCGAAGCCGCGAATAAAAGCTTAAATAATAAATCCGAAAAACTCAAAGAAATACATATTATGGTGCTAAACCAGTCATTTTTTGGTTCATAAATTTTAGGTAGGTTTAGTCCTTCACTGTCCAATTTAAAAAAGCTAAATTAATTCTAAGAAGCAGTGTGTAAATTTCTGTTGATAATTAATTCGGGTTTCAATTTTGCTTCGGTGAAAAAAAAAATACTTAAGCTAATGAAAAGAATATTTTGTTTCCGGTAAGTCGAAAACGGTTTTCATTTCTTGACCCCAAGGCCCAAGGGGATGACAGATTTTCCGCATTTGACGATTCAAATAATCTAAAAATCTATTTCTTTTTTCACAAGTTTCTGATAATTTAGGCATCTATGAAGTCAAACCACCATTAAAAGTAGTTTTTTTTCCTCGTGTACTAGCTAGGTTTTATTCTCCGCTCCCTCATGGATTGGTAATGCGGGCAATGGAAGTACATACGTAACATATTAATTGTTTTTGTTTTTAATTCGTAAAACTCCATTTAAATTATAAAATTTTATTAAAACTAAATTCAATTATTTTATTACCAAGTTCTGCAAGTATTTTAGTATGTATTTTGCTACAGCTATTTTGGTTTACAAAACCATTTTCGAATGTGGTTAATCCACTGTTAGATGACTTATTTGTACGATTTTCAATGTCATTTTTTAAAGGTGTCTATATTGATTTATTATTATAATAAAATTTTATAATTTTATTAAAATAAAATTATCAAATTTATTTTTAATTAAATTTAAAAAAAAATACCTACGTAACACCTATCCTGTGCCGCACCGATCCATGTAGGGGTGCGAATACACCCGGTTATTATCGATTCCTTACCGACTCTTCAAATATTTCTATGACTTTTACCTGCTGAGGTAATTATTGCAGAAAAAAATTAATATATATGTAAAAAGTGTACGACAATGAAAAAATGTTCTCATTTTGAAAATTTTGAAGTTTTTTTTATTTAAAACTAGCTAGTTTCCGGCATGCGTTGCAATGCCACTTAAATAAAGAAATGGTTATCGTTACGTATCCTATCCCATTCGTTACCATTCCCGTTTCCCTTCCGCCTCATTCTTCCCTCCTCCCCTTCCCTGCTAAAAAATATGAAGTACATCGATTTTTAAACAACTCGCGCGCCACATATTGCAATACTCAACGCCAAAGCTCACCGTATATATTTCTATTTATATATGTATATATAAGCCTTCACGGGCGTGCGCACAACAGAGTTTCATCGTAATCGGATGAAAAATATTGAAAAAAAAATCATTACGCCAGAGCTCACTTTTATATATAGAAACCATTGCGGGCATGCACATAACAAATAACCAAAGTTTCATCGCAATTGGATGAATGGTTTAGGTACGGCATAAGGAACAAACAAAAAACATTTATTTTTATGTAGATTAACAATGAGGTACCGCGGTATGAGATATATAACTCATTAAAATCGTGCTATTAATCTCATAATCCTGACTTGTCAAAAAGGGAATATTGATAATAAGTTCACGACATTCCCTTGCAAAACACGGGTCTTTTTAATTCACTTAGTGCAACACGAGTAATTTAGTACAACTGGAAACCGACATATCCCGTTCAGAGCCAGCATGCTTAACTTAATGCTGTGAGGTGTTCAATTTTGGTATCCTGTAAAATGGTGGGAATTTATATTCAAACGTGGCACGATGGTGAGAAATGGCGTACTTACTATTGGCAAGAAGCGACGCGACGGGGAGAAACAGTAAAGCTTTGCAGGATTGGTAGCTTTACGACACACTGTTTTTTTAGGCACATTTTTACTTAAAAAAAAAATCGAACAATATTTGTGCATCTTTTTGACGTTAAAGTACGACTTAAAGCTCGAAATATAAATTTTTCTACGTTTTATACCTACCCACGCTTTATATAAATAATATAATTCACGTAACGATGTTATAATACTCCCTGAAGCCCGTAGTTTTTTAGTACACCGTTAAAGGGAAAACGTTATGTCGAGTCAATAGCTTTAAAGATCTTGGTATCGTCTTTGATCCCAAACTGACATTTTCCGATCACATATCACGGCTCACTCCAGCATGCTACAAACTCCTGGGTTTTATCATCAGAATATGTAAGCAATTTGATGACCCAGATGCAATGATAGCCATGTCCGATGGCGTCATAAGAAGTAAGCTAGAGTATGCTAATGGTGTGTGGACTCCGTACCAGACTAAATATATTAATATGCTGGAACAAATCCAGAAAAAAATCCTTAAGAATGTCTATATGCGAATGCATGGAACTTATCCGAGGTTCATGCACCATATAGAGTTACTTGAGGCAACAAATATATTTAATTTGGAAACTAGACATTGTGCAAATCTTGCAATTCTTAGTTTTAACATAAACCATAACTATATTGACAGTCCATTCCTCTTGGAATGCTACAGTTTATACGTGCTTGAAAACTTCAGCCGTAGTCGTCAACACGACTTGTTCAATATACCATACGGCAGAACAGACGTTCTGGCACAGCATAGCATGACAAGAGGAACGGTACCGTTGAACGAAATATCGAAAACACTAGATACAACTTTTCTTTAGATAGCCTTAAGATTTTTTTGAAAAAATTATCATTTTCTTAGGTGTTAAGATTGTCAAAATGAGAAAAACGTACGATAATCTGTTTTACAATTAAAAAAAAATAAATTTAAAAAAAACACAAAGAGAGTGGCTATGGGTTTTTATACATATCCACAGTTTTATCTGAAATAGATGAAATTTTGTGTGCTTGACTTTAAGAACAATAGAAAGGTCAAGGTTATCACGAGATTAAAAAAAAAACCACTCCAACCCCCCATTTCATCCTTTTACGCAGAACTTTGATACTTTTTGATGAAATTTCGGACTCTTGGCGTTTAAAATACATCTGATTTTTTAAAAACGTGGACTTCAGCTAATAACATATTGATTTCTGGTATTAATTTAAATATAATTTCTTTTTATAAATAATTATGTATGTAACATATTTACTTAATGTCCCAGGGTATCGCTCACAGTAGCGCTCGCTCTGATGAAAGACAAACGTACAGAATTGAAACGTTGGTTGAAATAGTATTAGTGGAAGATACTCTCAGTATCGTCCTGGTGTAAGACCACCATTCAGAAGCGAAACGTTGCTTAAAATGGCTTTAGCTGTGTTTGGTGACCAGATCTGAATAGCCAGGTAACTTCCCACCTTCCTCCTCCCCATCTCCTTCCCCTCCCCACTACCTTCAGCCTCACAACATACCCCAATTGGGGATGCCTTAGTCTCACTGGCTCCAGACGAAAGCAGTTGGGACTCTTGTGCGGTATTCATATATAAAAAAGGCGTGTTTGGTGGCCATGTATGAACAACCACTCACTTCCCCACCTTCGTTGAAATAACGGTAGAACAGTGACCGCATACCTACCCTGTCGCCTGTGTTTAAAGATTGGAATCCGTTTTTGAGATGGGGAAATCTTTACAACGGACCACTCGTTTCTGTACAGAGTCAAGGGTTTGTTTTCAAGTACAAATGTCGTGACTCGAGTCCAGAAGTGGATACAAATTCAACAGTGGGACGTACTTGCAATTTGTACTGGGTCAGCACTTGTGTACTAATTATCTAAGAGCTCTGTACAGTACGTCCAGCTTCTGAAAGGCTCTTTACTCTGGCTTCGATGGAGCCCCGTGCCTGAGCTAGTTACTTAGATTTCCACAAAGTTCACCAATGGAAGGCATGTTGGGCAATTTGGTAGGAGAGGCTAATAACGAACAGAAGACCATAAAACACAAAGAGTTTTCCAGAAGTGCCAATTAAAATCTACATAAATAATGATAATAATAATCTTACCTGTGAATGATCCTTTTACTGTGAAGGTAGTCAAGAGCTGTGCCAAGCTCATATACCATCAGGAGAACTGACTCCTTAGAGAAGGCCACCTGGTGTTGGATGTGGTAGCGCAGGTCACCACCGAGGAGGAGGTCAGACACCATAAATAGGTCTTCCTCATCTGTTAAAATAAAAATTTATGAATTTTTGCTACTTTTCACAAACACTGTTATGGCGTCTCATTATTGCATAAAACTAATTTTGTTTTGAATTTGTTCGCTCTCGCTGAAAAGAGAAATCAGGTAAATGAAAATGGAGAGATTTCAAAACTATTGTTAACCTTCAGTGACTGTATTTGTTGGCTTTGCGAAGTTGGAACTTTTATTGGATTCATTATTGGACAGCCACTTTTTAAAAAGTGAGTAGCCAGTACGCGATTAATAAAACTTTATTTAAAACAAACTAGTTTGCAAACACGACAACGTTGCACCAATATTTGCAAACATTTAATAGATTGTATAATGAATATATTTCTAACATAATTAATAGGCTACCATCGTACGCATCTAAAAAGATTGTATGGTTTTAAAAAAACATAAATATTGTGCTTTAATTTTTATTTAACATTATTTAATAATATTTATTTATTTATCGTTATTTGTTTTTGGGGTGTTATGCCGTGTTGCGCTACCTCCTTCTTTAGCCAAGGTTTCGGACAGCGTTACAGTGCACATAACAATACCAATTACCAACCAATACCAATAACAATTCCACATCTGCCCTGATGATGGATACTGTAACGCTGTCCGAAACGTTGGCTAAAGAAGGAGGTAGCGCAACACGGCATAACACCCCAAAAACAAATAACGAAAATAATTTTGGCCGTGAAAATCTAAAAACTTATCTTATTTAACATTATCCATACTAATATTATAAATGCGAAACTGCTCGAGTTTGTTTATGACCTTTTCACGCATAACACAATATAAAGACTTTAATAATTCTTTCACCAATAGAAAGCTAAATTATATGCGCAGACTACAGGTTGTATATGATGGTAAGCTCTGGCGTTATGAAATTATAAATATTAATATATTATATTTGTTATACGTTTTCTGTCGCTAACAAAAGCGAGTTTTTGCTAACGTCAGAAAAAAATCTTTTCCATAGAAACAATGTTGATATATTTTTGGGCTCTATGCTGGTAGGTACTCAGTCTACTGGTCAGCTACTACTGCAGAAAATTCAAATATTAGAATTCGTTTTTTTTTTGGACAGCTTGGAATAAATGTCAGATGAGAGTTCTTAAATTAAAAATATTATTCGTAACGATTATAAAGACTGAACGATAAATAGAGTATTTTTTATTATATTTACGAACATCCAAATACTTAAATAAAAATAAACATCTGAAATGTTTGTAAGCGCATAAATTCCGAACGGATGAACAATATTGGAAAAGTAATTCTTTTTTTCTTTGAGCTATAGCATTATGAAATTTAGGTGGTAGGCGAGATGTTTGAAAACTGAATGTAAGGGAATGAATATATGGAATGCGGGAGGGGATGGGGGTGGGGGTGGGGGGGAGGGGGGGGAGATAATTGATAAGTGCAAGCGCTACAGTAATTTCCCGTAATACCATGCGAGCGAAGCCGCGGGGAAAAGCTAGTTACTAATAATGCTTGTCCTGTTTTTGACCTATTGATAATTTGCGTATATCAAAGACAAAAGCAAAGACCCAGAAGTCACCAGCACGGTTTAGCAATGTTTTAAAACTTAATTAAATTTAGATAAAATTACGGTAGGCACAACGAACATCCCTTCTAATACGGCAGCACTAACAAAAGAATTAAATTATAAGAAATTTTCCAAAGATTTTGAGATCCATTGGAAAGTCTGTCGAGCAAAAACTCAATCCATTATCGACGTTATAATTTACTGAACGCTTTTATTACCAAATGATGGATTGACTTCGAAGACCAAATTAACCATTCATCTCCATCAAAGTAATTAGGTCTACTTGACAGGGTGCGTTGTTGGATCCTTAATTGTAATTTAATCAGGGAAGCAGTGCCTTTACAGTACCCTGATTTATTTTCTTGAAGGTTCTAATTTTGGAGGTTCCTTCTAAAGAAAATCTTGCAAATATATTTCAAAATTTGACTTCCTGCCGTCGAAAGCTTTGGGAAATAGGAAACAAAGAAATGCTATTAAAATTTTGGAATTTTGCATGATTTTTGGGGTTCAGGAAATTGAGGAAATCTGAGAAAGATATTCTGGCCTCGGAATTGCGGCAAAAGGAAACAAAATTGAAAAATCGTATCCATTCAAAGCTTCTCAGAATCATTGCTTTAGTGGCAGAGATCCGTAAAGTAATTCGTAATATGTTTAATTTATTTATTTTATAAGCGCAATTTAAAATTGAGCCTAAATAAACAGAGAGCACTTTCTGTACCTTCTTTCACGGTATAAGCTACTCTCAGTATCTTTATGGTGGCGTGAATGTGAAATTGAGCGGTATTACTATAAATGTACATATAAACAATATTTCTGTAAAAACAAGAATTTTTTCTTACAATATTGATTTTTCAAAGTCTTTCATTTTTTGTTTGATTAAAAGTTATTTTTTTTGCTTAGTTTGAAGAAGTAATATTTTTTGGTTTGACCGAGGTTTGAGCCTTTTTACCCAGTGATCGGAATCAACTAGGCTACCGACCAGGCCAAATTGGGAAATGGTAAGATCGACATGTATTTCGTATAAATTAATTAATTAATAGTGATAATTAATCAATTTAATTTATTATATATAATTTTTAGAATTTCGGAAAAATGCTTATATGTCCGCGTGTCTGTGCGTGATTGCCGCCAAGTTGAAATAATGCATTTCCATCAACATCTGATGAGCTTCAGCTAGGTCGGATGTCGGAAAGTAGGTCAATTTTCACTTCATTCAAACTCCATTAAATCAAGAAAAGAAAAGTGCGATTTCAAAAAGTAAATATGATTAAATACGTCAATTTGAATAATATAACTCCGACGATTCTTAACACCGATTCATTTTCAGTAGCTAGATATCAAACACGGAAAATAATAAAAATCCTTTTTTTTCCACTGGTGGTTTTTTTGTGATGAATGTGTTTTATAAAAATATCACAGAATTCCTGCTCTAAGAAGCACCGAACCGGTGAACAGAGCCTTTAATACCCTAGAGCCCCTAGCCAAATAATAAGGGTTGTGGCAAATCTCCCAGACCGTAAGTCGAGAAACCATATATCCACTATATTAGATGCAAAAGAAATAATGAGGATTTATTGTACAGCAGACCTTAACGTATAGGGTTGAAAAATAAGAGGGATAAAATTTTTATAGAACAGGTTTTCCCAGAAATGTCACCTTCATACCATTATTAAAAATTGAATTTTTAAAAATATTGTGTGCGGAGAAAAGTGTTCCTAACTTCTTACAGAGAGCTTAAGTCCATGATAAGCCCGGTAAGTGTGGCTTCTATAAAGATAAGATTCCTAAGCAAATAGATTCGTAAGTAAGTAGGTACATTAATTACATACTCGTACATAATTAATAAACAAGACGATTTTATATTTCAAGAAAGATTCTTCGCCGAACCCAACGATTCCATCCCGTCACAACAATCCGACCAACCTGTCGTCTAAATTTTCGCCTTGCGTCAACTGATTCAATTTTCGTAGTAACTTGATGTTTTTGCAAAATTTAAAATAAAACGGCCACCATCTTGAAACGGAACCGGAACGTAACAAATAAATTTATAAACAAAAGCCAAATAGTCGAGTTGAAATAGGACTTCGCCATTCAGTCAATTTTGTATCTCGTCTAAGAATTAAAGACCGTTCTAATTTAAAAAATCAGTAAGAATTTATATTTTCAAAAAAATCAAATGATATTTTATGTACATATCCCCACTATTTTCCGACGAAGTCCCCGTTATGATCTATGCACTTGGTGAGCCGTGGCACTAGGTCCTTAACTCCCTTATCGCAGAACACCTAAATATGCTATCGCCACTCTCTCCGCGTCCTAGTCAGTCTTCAAAGTTTTTCCGGCCAATGCTGCTTCAGAAAGAAAAATATGCAATTCATGCCATCCATTGCATTTTTGATTCTGGGGTTTGGTGCTAAGCCTTGCTTCAACCCAAAATTTTTTTTCCTTGGTTGGAAAAACCAAAAAAAGAGATCCGAGCGCTTTCCTGACGATTTTGCTCTTCGGCATTTTGGGAACCCAACGAATGCATACACAACTTGCACACGCCATTTTTCCCAGAAAATCATATGTATGGTAGACTTGTTATATTTTATTTTGTTTTTATTTTAATTTATTTTATTTTATTTTATTTGGAAGACCAACAATTTACATTAATATCAGAGCATAATAGTAATTGAGTCACAATAATTGTACCATTTACAGGTTTCTGCAAGTGATTCGACAGATAATAAAAATTATATTACAAGAAACATTATAACAAGTTATTTAGGTGGGAATAGGGAGGGGGTAGGATGGGGGGGGGGTAGGTTAAGCTGAGGTATAGTAATAAAAATATGCGAAGCAAGAAA
Source organism: Glyphotaelius pellucidus (assembly GCA_936435175.1). Classification (NCBI taxonomy): domain Eukaryota; kingdom Metazoa; phylum Arthropoda; class Insecta; order Trichoptera; family Limnephilidae; genus Glyphotaelius; species Glyphotaelius pellucidus. Next base: position 4,883,551 of record OW386558.1, read on the forward strand.
TAAAAATTTAAAATTAAAAAAAAGAAGTTCATAGGGTGAAGGTTGCATTAGATGGATGTGTATAATTATTGTTATTGTGAAGTATCGAGAGACCGCCTGTGTGATTTTAAAGAGTGTGGTGCAGAGTTAAAAATGTCGAATTGTCTTTAGTGTGTGTTGAAAGTGTTGGATGCGCGATAAATGAAAGAATTCTGCTTAGAATTAGTGTTGCACCGAGGGAGGATAAGTATCATGTCTGATCTGGTTCGTTTGTTGGGAACTCGTATCTGAATCCGTTGTAGGAGTTCTGGGCAATCTACGACGGATCTGGCTATTTTTTGTAGAAATAGTACATCAGCCGAGCTTCTTCGATTTTCCAAAGATAGTATATTGAAATACGCCGCTGAATCTTGGTGATTTAGGTGGATGCGATAGCTTGATGACTTATTGACGTCTGGGATCAAAGCTGCGATCGTACAAACTTCAACAGGGTGTACTCCCTCTCTCCCTATAAGCGATCAATTAAGCGCACCTCGCAGGCGGCGGGCTTTGACAGCGGAGCGTCGATCGCAAACGGATGCAAAGACCGCACTGAAGCAGCTACCAAGCCGGATCACAGCTCATTTTTTAGGGAAAAATCTACACGCTAATAATGTCAACGTCGCCGAAAATAAGGAACGGTCTTTAATTCTTGGTACGTGTGGTTATTTCTCTTGCATTTACGGCCATAAATATGTAGTTTAATATTTGACTTACGATGAAAGCGCTGGAACGGAAACCGGTCATAGCTTGCGAAATACGATATACAGACAGAAGTACAAGAGTGCCACTACAAAAAGGATAATATCGTTATATTTTTGTAGGTAACAGATACCAATTGGACAAACGAAAATCAGCATCATGTGGATCAATTTTGCAGATATTATTACTTGCCAATTAGGTAGCTACATTTTTGTTTTCGATCATGTTTTCCTACTATGACAACACAAATAATATAAAAAATTAATAGAGCAGAGTGGAAGATACTCTCAATATCACCCTGGTATGAGACCACTATTCAAAATTGAAACATTGCTTCAAATGGCTTCATTCGTGTGTGGTGACCAAATCTGAATAGCCAGATACTTCCCCATCTTCACTTCCTTCAAAAAAAATTACGTTTATATTTGGGCAACGTGTCTGTCTTACATACAAAAAAAAAATTAAAACAAAACAAAAAAAAATAAATCTTTTCAATTTTATTATTATTTTAATGCAATAATTTTTTATAATTATTTTATAGATAACTCAATGGTTTGTATCAGTCACACTTATCTACCGCATTGTTTGTAAGTAGGTATAGTGCATCAATATATATATAATATTCATACATTAATATTCCTACATTAATATAATACTCATACATTACATAAATGTACTTGTAAAAAAGCCTTTAAAGGGAGTAGTTAATTTTTTTTATATGTGAATACCGCTCAAGAGTCCCAACTGCTTCCGTCTGGAACCAGTGAGACTATGGCATCCCCAATTGAGGTACGTTGTGAGGCTGAAGGTAGTGGGGAGGGGAAAGAGATGGGGAAGAGGAAGGTGAGAAGTTCTTGGCTATTCAGATCTGGTCACCAAACACGGCTAAAGCCATTTCAAGCAACGTTTCAATTCTGAACGGTGGTCTTACACCAAAGCGATACTGAGAGTATCTTCCAGTCTGTAACGTGCCGCAAATACACTATATATTATTTTAAATGAATAAATTGTGAAAAAACACAAATAAATCAAATAAAATTTATTTGCCATGCCGGGATTCGATCCCGCGACCTTCGGAATGCGAGTCAAGAGCCTTACCGCTGGACTACGCTGGCCGTCAAAAAATAAAAGAGTCACGTTTTTTCAAAAGCCTACACCACTAATATAATGCATCACTGACACCTGTGATGGTCCCACCCCGCTGCTAGGTTTTTTTCACACCCCCTTTCCTTTTCTCTCTTCATCGTTGAGATCTCCGATCGGAAGGTTCAGCTACGCCGTTTTCCTGATCTCATTTTCCCAACCCCTGTGATGCGAAACACAGTAAAACAAGGTTGTTCTGGGAAATCTTACAATAAACCCTTTACTTCACGTTGTGATTGATTTTTGCTTCGAAGCCTCCAGATTATTTGGAGTAGGAATTTAATGTATTTACTCTTTTTCGTGGTAACTTTCGACTCTTTAAAAGGCGTGGAAGAATTTTTTCTGTTGTCTTCTCAAACGCATGAAGGATACGCCCTGTCTAACTGCCCTACACTACCGATGCCTATGGCCCTAACTGTATACTCGAGTCCCCGTTCCCCGCTATAGTGATCCTTTTGGCACCTACTCTATTAAGGCTGGTTAAGCTATCCTCTTGTCCTATTTTGCGCTAGTAAAATTTAACTGTACGTCTAAAGGTCAGTTAGTAAATCACGAAGAAGGAACCTAGCTCACGTAACGGTCGGTCCTGTGGACAATTAAATGGCAATACAAGTTCATCATTTGTTTTAGTTTAAATGTACGTACCTAGAGGTGCCCCTCTATGGCCGAGTAGGCTGCTCCCGCGACTCCCAATCTGAAATACCTATCCTATGCATAACCGTTAGAAATATTGTTATTGTTAGTAGCACCAATTTACGGCAGAACTAGGGAATCTTAAGGAAGTGATAAAAGGAAAGGCAGGAGAATTTCTTTGCAAACTAGTATTGGCTCCTCCGCTAACCAAGTTGACCGAGTGGGCAGTTCTCCGGACACAACTATCCCGCCAATGCATGTCTGAGCTATACCCCGGTATCTGGCGGATCTCTTCGACGATCACCCTGACATACCCGGACTCACTCATGCCAGAGGAAGAACAGCAGGCTTTCAAACCGTTCCCAGTCAACTCCAATACGCATAACGCCTCCAGAGACTACTTTACTGGCTCTAAAAGGGGTATTTCCATTTCGTCCCTTATCATGACTCTATTCGCGGGCAAGTGGCGCGAAGCTGTGAGGCAGACCGTTAAAGCCGACCGTCTTCGCCTTTCCACCTCCAATAGTTGACATAAGGCGCACTTTGTGGGCATTACGTTTACTTTTGGGTTGACACAGATAAGAGAATGCAACAACGTTACAGAATTTTCCCGCAAGATGCCTTGTTAACGGTCTCCTCCACTCAACCCTGCAGGCTTCCCGCGATGTCTAAGGTCAAACGCCTCCGTCAGCGAATCGTGTCCATGACATACAATTCGGCATCCCTGGTACATAACCTTTCGCGCCCGTTCGCTCGACACGATCCCGCGAAAGGGAATGACCTCCGACATAGGGCGTGACCCGCCCAGTCTGTGGCTGGTACCTCTCTCCTCTCGTAACATGGTAATGTTGGAAAATCCTTACTATTTGACATACGTATTCCACTTACGTATAGTCTCAGTACCGTCGTACACATTCCTCAAACGTGAAAATTTAATTCACGCAATACAACAGGTAGAAATTTCGCAGATAAACAGGTTGATATAATGTTATACATGCATAGAATCGTGAATCTGGTTCTCACGCCCTCCTCCTGTCGAAGTCTGCGCCAAACTGTCAGCCAACACCTTCAATTGGGTAAATTGTACCCTCAAAATTTCGTCAATTCGATTGGGTGTACCTTCGTAGTCTTATCGCCTCTGCGTCCGTAGGTACCTGTAAGAACCATTTTTTGCTGCTGTTCCGTTCCTAGCATCCAGCTGTTAGGCGACGGTTCGGGTGGCTGGACCCGAGTGATAACGGCGAAGAGAAAAAAAAAAAACCCTGACCGACACGCACACTTATAGTAAACAATAGTTCAATTGGCTGCTTCGTTCTTGCGGTCAGCATGTCCTGTAATTTAAATTATGGAGTTGTAATTCGACTTACCGAGAGTGATTGATAACTGTACCCTTTATCCTAGCGGGAATACACGCTCGTTGTGATTTTGGATCTGCACCTGTTATAACCTGTGGGAAGACAAAGAAACCCTCTCCCCCTCCCTACGCCCATTCTTCACCGTCTGTTATGATATGTCCGGAAATCTATACTCTGTCATCTGTAGTTATCATTTTTAGTTATAGCTTCCATCAAGCGGTATATTTATTATTAAAACCCAAATTAATCTACGTAAAGTTTATACAATTATTTTTTGAAACGTTATTCCGTTATGGTTTGATTAGCCCTTCCACCTCCCTAATAATGAGTTATCTCTTTATTTATTTTATTTATTTATAGTTGATTAATTTGATTATTACACGTAGAAAAGAAGATTACGTGATTTTATCCACTATCGTTTAACAATTTATCACCGCGATTATTGTAACCACACCTTATCACTGAATTTACGCTTTTTGAGCAGCTATTTGTCTATTATTAAGTTAGTTTTACCTCTTCATATTTCCGCAATTTGGGTAAAGTATAATATTATTAACCGACTCCTACACCCTACAGCTTAATTTTACTAAGTAAATCACGAATTTTTATAAAAATATAATTTTACTAAGCGATTATAACACTGAATTTAATCCGATAAACTAACTTTATTTTTAATTACGGTAACTTCAACTATGTGCTTCTTCATTATTACGTAGCGTTGCAATAATTCACGAGCTTGTATTAATTTTATTATTCACCAACTTCTGATTGATGGATCGAACTTCCCTTTAACAAAACTTACAACTATCTGTTTTCACTTAGGTTAATTCACTCTTTCTGCTAGAGGTTTAGAACACTGACTGTCCCGTTATCAAAAAAAACTGCCTATTTAAAACGAAAATCTCCCATCAATCAAAATAAGTTCATGCAATTTTGAGTCGTATTTACTAGCTCGTCACCCACCACTCTCGCTTCATGCCTCTTCCTGCCTTCTACGTTTGTCACCGTCCCAACCCTTGAAATCGGGGTCCCAGCCATCTCGGTCTAGCAAAATAAAACAGGGGTGGACCACGCGCTCGACTCAAGCTTGTCATAGGACATTTTCTCCCACTCAAAATAAATGTATTACATCGCACTACCCCTGCATACATTTTGGAATAATCCATTATTATTATCATTATTTTATAACCTAACGCGTAGGAATTTTATCCTACGCATTATTCTACGAACAATATGTATTCTCCCTTGTTTTTCCGTATTTGTGAGTGTTTAGGCCTTATACTCTGACAAACTCTCTCTTTAAACAAATAGCAACGCCCGTAAGGCTTTCCCCAGTATTAAATTCACATTTTCATTGATTTCGATTTTCATTTATGGCCAGTTATCACCACCATGGCCTAATCTGTCCCTGTTATTTGCATCTCTACTAAGTAACCTCCCACATCTCATCGTCCCGTTCTCTCGAAAAAGGTGATAACTGTCAAAATGATTTGTTGATCTCTCCAAAAATCACACTCGAATTTGTAAATAAATTTAGAATTAGACAGGCCGTTAAATTTTATGCATTTGGCTAATTACTTTTTCCACTATTTTGTACGTAACCTAGAGTGGTGATTCCAGCTTAATGACCTCTTCAAAGAGCCAAAATCATGTTACCTGTCAATCTCTTAGAACGTCACTTAGACATTCCACATGTCGCTCCTAATAACTGAAACGCAAAAGTTCATAATTAACCCAAAATCTACTTCCTGAACGACCCTTTTCAAAATCTCAATAGAGTCTCGGTCCCGAATTTCGACAGTTATCAATTTCTTATTTTTGGTCATCATAAAGTGAGTTATGATCAAATTCATAAGGGCTCGCATTCCATACTATGGATTTAGTGAGAACTCTCCGCTCCTCGGACCAGATAAACGTTAACCCCGCCTCTCTCTCGCTATTCGTTGTGTTCAAAATAATTGTTGATTTATCATTTCCAATTTGTCCAACGTTTTACATTTCCGATAGTCTAGCACCTCCCACGCGATAATTAACCCGTATTTTATTACAGCCTCCTTCAATTTCGTTTTCAAACACACCCAACAGAGGTGAGTAATATGATCGAATTTAAATATTTAAAAAAAAATTTCCTCGTCTACTTGTTCAAACAACACTGAACCATTACACACCATTGCCATTCGCTATGGAATATTGTTGACATTTCTTCCAAAATTCGTAACCACTGGATGATAAAACTTACATTTTTGTTGCCAGCCCTTTTTACTACTTTTTTTTACTAATAAGTACCTCACAACCGTTGGCGTCGGATCGGCTACGAGGTGAAGGCATTTATGTTTTTGTTTAACCCTATAAATCGGTTCTGTATTGGGTACATTTATAAAATTAAAATGTTTGAAGCAAGTAGAAAAACGTGCACTAAGTATGAATATTTCAAAAATAAAGCTTTACGTGGCTTTGAAAAATCCTGCAAACTCTTTGAAATAATAATAAAAAAAAATGATTTTGAATCAATGTGTTTCTGAATATAAATGATAAGTAACTTGGATTAGCCAAAAATGATATGCAGCCATGCGGAGTTCAACAGTCGGTCACTCAAGGACACCCTGACTTCCAGATTCCTACCCACCCGTAATACCCTTTTCCTTTCCAGAAATTTCTCTCCTTCCTTTCTTAAAATGACCCTCCACACAGCATCCTCAAAGATGATAGACCCTGACGAGAATTATTTTCTCCAGGATCTTCTGTGTGGTTTTAATATACAAAAAGGACCTACTGACACTGCTCACTAACAGCACCGTTCTTAACGGGGACCCATTGAAAGTTTGTGGGGATCTACCATATACATCGAACGATTTTTGGTAGTCCCGATTTTTCCTGATTTTTATAATAATAAAAGTCTTTAATTCTTGGACCACCATTATATATGATTTGCACTATGTTATTATTGGATTATCCATAAACAAAGCACATAGTATAAATTCTTCGAAATATTATATCTTTGCAGACACAACGAGGGTTAAACTGAGATATTCCTTTGGGATTCGATCGTAAAAGATTACAATACTGGAAGAAAACGACAGGCAAAGAAGTTATTTATTTAGGGTGATTCCATTAGGCAAACCGAATAATAAATTTGTTGCCCAAGGATATTCAGAAGAGAGGGTTTACGGCTTTTAACCTTTTAGCTTCACTGAGCCACATTGAGTAAAAAAAATAATTACTGTCTTGTCATTGTGTAACATAATGTAGTTATTAATTACGTTTAATTTAACCACTTGAGCGCTTTTTGCCACAATATGGCACTATTTAAAATACCTCGGATTGCTTTGCTGCCAATTTTGGCAAATTTTCCCTGATTTGTACGTAATTAAGTAGAAGTTAACGATTTTATAATATTTTTTTTATTAATCCTACGAATATGTGATAGTCGATATAAGATAGATGAATTTATTGGCTATATAGAACTTTATTCAGTTCGTATTTCTGCGCATTAAAATTCGGGGGTATGATTTTTTTAATGCACGCGGAAAATATTCAAAACGGTCACCGAAAAAGTTCGAGCAAACGCAGAAAAAAGTCTTAAAATGTGCTGTCGCTTCGGTGGTTAATTCAAAATAAATGTAAGCAGCATGCATACTCACACTGAGAGATCTATGACTTTTACTTGTTTTCTTGAATCAATGTATGAATGTGGAGGAAACTTGGTCGGATCAGTCAAACCATTTTTTCTTTTAAGTTTTAAAAACATTTAAAATAGATGTATTACGGTAAAAAACTTTATTTTTGACGTAAGAACGTCTTATAAATCGATGAACACCGGCTGCATGCTTAAAAAAGCATGACTCATTGTCACGTTCCGCCTGAGCCGAGCGGGCGAACAAGCGATAGAGAAGAACGATCGGCCTAGGCGTTTGGCGAGAGCGCAGAACAAGCGATAGAGAGGCACGATCGGCCTAAGCGTTTGGCTTAAGCGTTCGGCTCGTGACTTTATCACCTAAAATTATCGCCGGTAAACCGACTTTACAGACAACCAAATTTTATTTACGGGTTGATTTTTTTCTTGACTTAAGTTACTACGGATTAAATTATCTGCAAGTACCAACGCATACAATCAGCTTGAGGTTGGCTAACATAAAGATGGATACGTTTACTGGAGCTCTATTTTACGGACGCGAATTAAAAATATAGGTCTAACATGTAAGTTTTACGACTACTCCCTCAAGTAATTTATTTTACAAAAATAATGGCGTAGACGAAAATTTTATGAAACCGGTGCAATATTTATTTTACGTTGTTTGTTTAACCCCTCAAGCCAGTTAGTTTGCTTTTAGAACAACTTATATAAATCTCATATAAATAGATGTCTCCCTTACCTTCTTAGTGAGAAATATGATATACACGGTTTTAGAAAGCAAAAACACCACGCTTTATACTGAAATCGAAAAGTTAACCAAAAATTGCAATTTGAAATAAAATTTAGAAACTTCGGTTTTTTTTTAATTAATTATTTCTACGTCGAACGACAAAAGAGGGAGGTGACAATAATGTTTAAAGTACATGTGTTTATTAAAATATGTGTGTGTTTTTAGTTTTTTTCGTTATCGGTCATTTTAGTTAGAAAAAAATTGTTTTTTTGTAAAGTCGGTTTACAGAAGATAATTTTACGTGATAACGTCTTAAAATAACGATAGACTGGAAGAGAGATAGATGCGTCATAAGCCGAACGCTTGTTCCGCACTCTCGCTTGCAGCTCGGCTCAGGCGGAACGTGACAATGAGTCATGCTTTTTCGTGAGTGCAGCCGGCGTTCATCGATTTATAAGACGTTATCACGTCAAAAACGTACGTATCCTCCAACTCACACGGTGTCGAACAACGCGTTGGCGACCTGAAGACCCGTGGTCTTCATTGCCACTGATAATGACCCTCATCACGCAACACCAATGGGCATCAACAAAACATACGTAAATAGATTGAAACGAAACTTCGCAAATGTCTTATCCATGGTAAACAACTTAAAACGTACATAAAATTAATAAATAATCATTGTACTTACACAGTAATTCGGGTTTTAAACATTCTAAACTAAAATACGCAACATCTCACATCGGCTCACGTAACCCATAGAATAAGTAATTGAAAATTATAGAAAATCATACAAATTCGTCAGCCGATTCCGTATCTAGGATCTTTCCCGTATCCACAAAAGATACGGAATCGCTCCTTGGGGATCTCATTTCTACAGCGTTAAGTCTACTTTCATCCTACCGCAATTTTGGTATAAATATTATTAGATAGTTTCTGCTCATGGAAAAAACTAGATAATAAGGCGATTTCTAGTTCTACGCAACCAATAGGCGGTCTTACCCCTTACACCAAACTGAATGAAAGATAAAAGTGGAGCTCTAAAAGCCCATGATTTCGGTACCTTCAATTTGCCTACGTGCTTCAATTGCCAAGAAGAGAACAGTAGGAATTTTGTTCACTGCATAAATAACGTTTTAACATAGAAAACCGCTTAGGTTAAAAGCGGAGGTTCCCAATCTGTGTGAAATACTTGAAATAAAATTTTATTAACAAAATAATTCATCTTTCATTAGGGCATTATTAATCATTGCCAGAATTATAAAAGTTCTCTCATTCTGAAATTCGACTTTTGGTGATATTCAGATGCCGACATTAAATCCCGGCAATAGAAAAAACCTCGCGAAGAATTATTTGATAATCTTTGTATATGAAAATCAAAATATGCTTGCTTGGGTTTATTTATTTCAGTTTATGAGATGTCTACGCATACGTATATTATTTTCTGTTTTAACCTTTTGTAATGTAACTTTTAAACCACTGTAAACAAACAGTGAATATGTAGTTTTTTAGTTATAAATAAAGCAAATTTTGTTCAATAAAGATATATAAAATTGTTCGGGCAAATCTGTACCTACTCCCATCTATCCCTCACGTCTTACCTACCTATCCTGTTACATCCATCTTGCTATTGTCACCGGTTCAAGTTTGACTCCTAACCGTGAAATCAGTACAATTTCAACACCGCGCGGATTGGCAGCCCAAATACTTGGTCTCGTCGCTTATAGTCAAAACCCGGATCCGCGCAAAATACGTGCTTTCCACCGCGAGTTATCTTGAGTGCATGAAGTGTGGGACCCAGGACGTCACCAACAAGGTAGGGTTTCATCTTGTTTTCGGTGGACATCCCATTTTTTCCCCTTCATCCCTTTTTCCATTCCAACAGTGATAGGTGGAGATTCCGAACTCCGCGGTAGAAAGTAACAGGCTTCCAATCAGCTATCGAAACAAAAATAATTATCATTTATTGCAAAGGAAGTGTTTGAAATGTTTTCTAAATACCTTCTTTCTATCCTCGCGAAGGTTTCTGAATTATTACAACCACATGACAATACATTTGAAGGTATAGGTCCCGAGAAAAACAAATTCCCTCCGGGCCAATGTCATTTTATAGGATGTTGTGTAAAGGGTTTTTAAAAGAAAGGAAGAAGATGACATAGGCCTTGAGGAAAATTATTTTCCTCAGGGCCTCCTGTGTGGAGTTAATGTAAAAAAAAGAAGAGGAGTTCTGGGAAGAAAATAGATATGAAGGGTAGGTAGTGTGTCCAGGACTTGAATCCATCCCTTCAACTGCGGTGCAAGGCGAAGAGTCGAGGAATTCTGGCTGGAGAGGTCAAAAGACCTCCTCAACCAGTCTGTCTCGATCCAGCCCATCACGCTGCAGGAGGGCAGACACATCGATCGCCAAGACCTCGACAAACCTCACCCCATGAACCTACGCACCCGGGCACTAAGCCACTAAACATAGCGAACCATTTGGGGTGACCTATGGCAGAGGTGTTGGTTATCCAATAAATGGTTCCTGGGAAGGCGGTACCCGTAACCGCCTCCTAAAACGCAGTGACTAGAAAAGTTAATTTCGAAAGTTTAAAGGCAATGATCTTATGACGAAAGCATGGAACCTTTCCTATGTTCATGCACCACACGGACTTACTTGAGTAAACTGATTCTGTGAGTCTAGAAACTAGGCGGAAAGCAATCTTGCTATTCTGTCTTTCAAAATTCGGAACAATTTCATCGATAGACCAATTTTCTCGATAGAGCATGATTTATATGTTCCAGACCACTAAAGCCGAAGTCGACATCATGATTTAGTTAAAGTACCGAGTGGCAGAACAAACGTCTTTGCAAAGCATAGCATGACGAGGGGAGTGGTGCTGTTAAACAAACTTTCCAACCATTTGGATGCACGTTGACTGTTCTGTACGTGCCTTAAAACTATTATTGAAGAGTCACCTGCCTAAATGCTGATATGGTTACTTAATTGTACTGTAATTGGAATAATTCTGTTGTACTATAATAATTTAATTGCCGGCAACCCGGGCGTTTATTGAAATAAAATATCGTATTCAAACAAGTACGTAACACGCCTCACTAGACAGTGTCTGTTCTGAGACGGGGGGATAAATAAAGTATTCATAATAAATTCCCCCAGCAAAGTAAATATTCATACATAAGATAAAACCATGTTCTTCCACAAGTTAGCACTACTATTCTATTATAATGAAGAAGGTTATTAGGTTTTCAGAATCTAGTTACGTTGCTATGATGGCAGCAATTTTTCCTTAATTTAAAATTGGGCCCTTCTAAGCGCCGTTGGTGAAACACTTGAAATAATTTGGTATTGTTTGGTTCTGAAACAGTTTTTTAAAAACAAAACTTAATCCACATTCCTCTATTCCTTCCATCATGTAATCCATTCTCTTCTTCCTTTCCTCAAAATCTCCACCAGGAAAAGAAGATGTGCTTACCTACATGATGAACAATATTGACACCCAAGTGTGCACTACCCACTTGTTATCAGTTGCATTTCGGAAGTGATATGGTTCACAACTCGTTCTCGTAAAATATCGCAAGTAGTCGCAAATAATCGCAGTTTTTCGTTTCTTTTTTGGTAAAATAATAGTGTCGGGCATAAAATCTATGTTGTGCAATATATGTGATAACAGAAACGACACGGAGCAGCCTTCAGAAGCCGTAAAGGTAGGAGATTTCCTGTCATACCGATTCTCCTTCGATCTGCCTTCAAAACACGATATATGGTCTATTTCGTTTACAAAAGGGATTTACAGTCCGCAATCTCGTGTCGTGGCATTTGGCTGCGACATTTTTTTGTTCCTTCTAACCGGATAAATGTTGGTTGTTAGACATTGTGTTTTGAAGTACAGATCATTCCATTCGTTGACCTTTTTCCGGTTTTTATGAAGCTGTTTCAGAATTACACATTCGATCGTGAATATTGATTAAATTTAAATTGGTATTATTTAAGTCGTTGGGCGGCTTAACATTTTGAAATCGTTGATAGTGGGGTACTTTACGTACGCCGCTACTTGCCGCTACGTGGTAGGTAGTTGGTATTATACTATACCTACACGCATTATCGTGTCGTGTCGGTAAGCAGATCGTGGATTGTTGTCGCATTTGACAGCTGTTATCACAGAAAACATTTTGTTTACAAGTTGCGTTGACATTTAGTTAGTGTTATTATTCTGTTTGGTTTAAAAAATATTCATAATGGCGGCAATTAATATTAAATACAAATTGGCGCTATTAGATATGGAAAGTGTTCGTTCGTCGGCTATCAAAGCCGTCACATCTTCAAATTCTATTGACAAACATATTTTCAGAGCTCGTTATGCCGATATATCTAACATTAGAGAAAATTTCGTCGCTTCACATATTTCAATTGAATCAAATAAAAAGGATGACGCGGAAATTAAAGTATTACAGGAAAAGTATACTGAAATCCAAAACATGTATTACGAGATTCAATCATATTATTCTCAATTATTTCCGGAAGTTTCGAAAAATGAATCGGATCATTTAATGGCCAATAATAATGTTTCGTTGCCAAAATTAAAATTGATTATTTTTTCTGGAATATCAACAGATTGGACAAATTACATAAATACCTTTAATTCGTTGATCGATTCTAATAATGCTTTAAATTCTGTTCAAAAAATGCATTATTTAATAAGTAGTCTATCAGGTGAGGCATTGACACACGTTAAACATTTACCGATTTCTGAAGAAAATTATTTTGTGGCATATAAAATTTTAAAGGAAAGATATGAAAACATACGCTTGATCGCTGATAAACATGTTGAATTAATTCTATCGATTCAACCTGTAAAAGTTCAAGATAATCTTCGGCAATTTATTTCAATTTTGAAAGAAAATATTGCTGCGTTAGAAGCTTTAAATTTCCCAGTTCGAGAATGGAGCTTTCTTTTGTTACATATTGTATTGCGTAAATTAACAAAAGAATTACGTATTGATTTTGAAATTCAACACAGTTCGGAGAATATTCCAACGTTTGATCACTTGTTAAAATACTTAGATGGACAGTGCTTAGCAAAAGAAATGGCACTTGGAGTTTTTCCTGAAAACCAGTTACAGGCTCATAAAGGTCAATCTAAATCGTATAATGCGAAACATCGATCAAGCAATAATATTAATGCGTTTGTATCAAACATTGAAATCAAGTGTATTCTGTGTAAATCGCCACACTCACTGCACAAGTGTGAAAAATTCTTACGCCTTACTCCAAAGGATAGGTACTTGTGTGCAAAGGAAAATAATTTATGTCTCAATTGTTTAGTGCAAGGAAAACACAACGCAAAAAATTGTCAGTCGCGTTTCACCTGTAGAGAATGTCAATCGAGACATCACACATAATTACATTTTCCAAAAAAAATCGTGGAAAATTCAGACCAGCAAGAAAATTCGTCGGAGCCTTTGGCGTTGACAACATTCTACAATAAAACCAACAAAACGGTTCTTTTGTCTACAGCTTATGTGGAAGTTTTAGATAAAAATGGAGTGTTCCAGAAAATGCGTGTTATTCTAGATAGCGCCAGTCAAGGAAACTTCATATCGGAAAATTGTGTCAAAAAATTGGGTTTTACTCGTTTTAAGAAAAAACCACTCACCGTGATAGGTATTGGAAATACTCCTACAATTAATTCTAACGGATTAATAAAAACACAATTTCGTCCTGTCGATTCGAAGGAATCTGGTATTTTGACAGATTTCGTTGTTTTAAATAACATTTGTTCGAATATGCCATCAAATCGTATCGTCGATCATCATTGGGAACACATCGTAGGTCTCAAATTGGGAGATCCAACATTTTACATACCATCAGCCATTGACATACTGCTTGGAAGTGATATTTTTGCGTCATTATTATGCTCAGGAAAAGTGATGGGCAAAGAAAATGAGCCCATAGCCATAGAAACTAAATTGGGTTGGATTTTGATGGGAAATGTTGGACCATCAAATCATTGTATAAATTCATTCTTCACGTCAATGGAGGAAAATATTGATGAAAAGCTTAAATGTTTTTGGGAAATTGAAAATGTTCCACTTTTGAAGAAAATTCAATCGCCTGATGAAATTCGTTGTGAAAAATTATACACTGAAAGTACCTACCGTAACCAAGACGGGAGATACGTCGTATCGTTGCCATTTAAGGAAAGCCCGGAAAAATTGGGAAACTCATATGACATAGCATTGTCACGCTTCAAGCATTTAGAAAGGAGATTGAATAGAGATTCTGATCTCAAATCCCAATATATTTCGTTCATGAGGGAATACTCAATATTAGGGCACATGATGGAAGTGCCACCTCAATCACCAATTATTGGTAATTATTTCATACCCCATCATGGAATAATCAAAGAAACCAGTTCTACAACTCGTTTAAGGGTCGTTTTTGATGCCAGTACCAAATCGTCTTCGGGTACGTCATTGAACGACATACTTTTGGTCGGTCCTAAATTACAAAGAGACATTGTTGAATTAATGTGTAATTTTCGAATACACAAAATTGTTTTTACAGCTGACATTCGTCAAATGTATAGGCAAATACTTGTGGATGAGAAATCTCGCCGTTATCAACATATTTTGTGGAGGGAATCATCGGATCATCCTGTGAAGCAATTTGAATTACAAACAGTAACATATGGCACGTCATGCGCACCATACTTATCGATTCGCACACTTCATAAATTAGCCAATGATGGAAAATTGAATTTTCCAACGGCTGCTAGGACATTAATTGAAGATACTTATGTAGATGATATTATGAGTGGTGCGCAAACTTTGGAAAGCGCTCGACATTGTATAGTGGAATTAATTGCATTACTTCAAAAAGGTTGTTTTGAATTGAGAAAATGGTCTAGTAACCATCCTGAAATACTGGAAGACATTCCTGTCAGCTATCGGGAAGTACCCTTAAGTTTTGAGTCGGATACTGACAAGAAAAACCTTAATATTTTAGGTATTCAATGGATACCGTCGCTTGATCAATTTACATATAAAATTTATAATGTTTTTAGTGACCACTGTACCAAACGTATAATTTTATCGACAATTGCACGTCTATATGATCCATTAGGTTTTATTAATCCTGTCGTTTTTATTGCTAAATGCTATATGCAAAACTTATGGAAAATTCAAATTGGATGGGACGAAGAAATCCCTTCGGACATGAATTTGAAATGGAAGAAATATATAAAAGAGCTTCCATCACTTGCCAATTTAAAAATTGATCGATATCTCGCAACTTCTCCAACCAGTCGGTGCATCCTTGTTGGGTTTGCGGACGCCTCGGAAAGAGGATATTGTGGAATTGTTTATTTGGTTGTGATTAATAACACAGAAATATCCAGCCATATTTTATTAGCAAAATCCCGTGTTGCCCCCGTAAAGATAACATCGATCCCGCGACTGGAATTGTTGGGAGCAGTTTTATTGGCAAATTTGTTGACTTATTGTCAAGAAGTATATAAAGATAGACTTCAAATTGAAAAGACTGTCGCGTTCACCGATTCAACTATTGTATTGGCATGGTTGAAGACACCTTCTTTTCTATTGCAAACTTTTATCGCAAATCGTGTTGAAACAATAATACAAAATATACCTTATGAACATTGGTATCACATTTCATCGCAAGAAAATCCTGCTGATTTGGGTTCGCGAGGAGTTTTTCCCAGTGAAATCGCTGGCGCTTCGTTATGGTGGAAGGGACCTAACTTTATATCAACACCTTTGGAGGAATGGTTATTTGTTAGGCCTCCAAATATCTCCGTGGACCAGTTACCAGAGTATAAGTCGAAAAATTTAATTTCTCTATCGACGAATGTGTCAACGACTGACGAAGAGTTTTTATTGAAATTTTCATCATTATCGAAATTACTGCGTGTTATATGTTGGTGCCGTCGATTTATCAATAGATTACGTTCGGAATCGATTATCAATTTCAATGGTTTATCCCCACTTTCGTTAAAAGAAAATAATTTAGCCTTGCAATGTTGCATTAAGCTTGTTCAAGCAATTTATTTTCAACAAGATATGAACAATATCTCTTCCCATCGTATGTGCTCAACGCCGCTTCAAAAACTCGCTCCATTTATTGACGCAAATGGTGTTTTGAGAGTCGGTGGTCGAATTCGCCTTGCACAGATTTCAGAAAATGCTCGACATCCTATTATTTTACCGAAGCAATGTCATTTGACATCTTTAATAATTGATTATTACCATAGCATGTACCTTCATCCAGGTCCTCGTGCACTCCAATCCATAATATCATTAAAATATTGGATAATTTCGGCTAGGAACGTAATTCGACATCGATTGAGTAAATGCATTTCTTGTTTTAAAAATAACCCGCGTGGTAGTTTCCCGTTGATGGGTAACTTACCCGCTTCCCGTTTTCGAGAAGGTCGTCCATTTTTAAATGTCGGAACAGATTACGGAGGTCCTTTTTTGGTGCGTGAAAGTAGACGTCGCCGCGCAAAAACTTATAAGGCCTATTTATGTCTTTACGTTTGTTTATCGACCAAAGCCGTTCATCTTGAATTAGTTTCAGATCTATCTACTGAAGCGTTTGTGGCAGCATTAGATAGATTCATCTCTAGACGCGGTATATGCCAAAATATCTATAGCGATTGCGCCACCAATTTTACTGGGACTAACAGATATCATACTGGCCTTTCTAAATTCATACGTGAATCTGAAAACACTGACAAACTTGTTGATGCAACTGTCGCTCGTTCAATTACTTGGCATTTTTCTCCGCCCTCCGCACCCCATTTCAATGGAGTGTCGGAGGCTGGTATTAAGTCAACTAAACACCATTTGAAGAGGGTTGTGGGAGATCAAATCCTCACCTTCGAAGAATTAACTACTGTTCTGACTCGTATCGAAGCCATTTTAAATTCGCGACCAATTGGAGCGCTGTCGTCGGATCCATCCGAATTGAACCCGTTAACTCCTGCACATTTTTTAATTGGGGCTCCTCTTGTTTCTGTTGTTGAAGAAAATTTTGTGGATGTACCAATGAATCATTTATCGCGTTGGCAACTATTGAAACAGATGTCCCAACATTTTTGGAATCGCTGGCGGAAAGAATATCTACATACTCTTCAACAACGAAACAAGTGGGCAACGTCAACACCTAATTTGAAAATTGACGATCTAGTCATGATAGATGATTCGCAAGCAACCCCAATGCGATGGCCTGTGGGGAGGGTGGTTGAATTATTCCCCGGCGCCGATGGAGTGGTTCGTGTCGCTACTGTAAGAACCCCTCAGGGCATTTTTAAGCGGCCCGTGGTCAAATTGTATAGGCTACCCATCGATTAAATAGTTTAAACTTTTTTTGTCTTGTTCAATTCCTAGGTTAATTAGTTATTTGCTTTCGTTTTTAGTTGCTTTCTTTCGTATATAGTTGTTGAGAAAATATCATATTTCCTCAAGGTCGGCGGAATGTTTGGTTCTGAAACAGTTTTTTAAAAACAAAACTTAATCCACATTCCTCTATTCCTTCCATCATGTAATCCATTCTCTTCTTCCTTTCCTCAAAATCTCCACCAGGAAAAGAAGATGTGCTTACCTACATGATGAACAATATTGACACCCAAGTGTGCACTACCCACTTGTTATCAGTTGCATTTCGGAAGTGATATGGTTCACAACTCGTTCTCGTAAAATATCGCAAGTAGTCGCAAATAATCGCAGTTTTTCGTTTCTTTTTTGGTAAAATAATAGTGTCGGGTATAAAATCTATGTTGTGCAATATATGTGATAACAGAAACGACACGGAGCAGCCTTCAGAAGCCGTAAAGGTAGGAGATTTCCTGTCATACCGATTCTCCTTCGATCTGCCTTCAAAACACGATATATGGTCTATTTCGTTTACAAAAGGGATTTACAGTCCGCAATCTCGTGTCGTGGCATTTGGCTGCGACAGGTATCATCCTTGAAAATTATAAAGCAATTATAATTATGACTACCTATTTATTTCTATTCTATCGTATTTTGTTAAGTATGTTTTTGTTGGAAATAATAACAAAAAAAATAAAATTAAATTTAAAAAAAAAATAATTGTAATTTGTAGCATGCCGTAACTAGATTTTAAGGAACAACTAACTCCTCCGAAGTAATTTGTATATATTATTTTGTTGAGTTAAAGTTCGTCTGGTCGAATTTCCTCAAGGTTTGGAAGTCCGTGACTTAAAGCAATATCTGTTTGTATTTTATTTTCATTGCCTTGGTTCCTGAATCCCTCAGATGTTTCCAATGTCAGGCTTTAGAATGATACTTTCGAACTAAAATCAACATGGCGCCTGCTGAATAGCCAAATTGTGGCTTTCGTAGAATAAAAACCTTTTCGGAAAATATAAATTCGCTACAATTTCGAAGGAATCTGAAAATTCAAGTTTGGTGGTGATTCGAATACTGTGATAAATTAATTACATCGAGCAAAATTATAGGTAACCATATTTTTAAATTTTTTTTTTTAAATGTATACCACCAAGAGTCCCCAACTGCTTCCTTCTGGAGCCAGTAAGACTAAGGCATACTCAATTGGGGTATTTTGTGAGGCTGAAAGTAGTGGAGAGGGGAAAGAAATGCGAAAGAAGAAGGTGGGGAAGTACCTGGCTATTCAGATCTAGTCGCCAAACATGGCTAAAGCCATTTTAAGCGACGTTTCAATTCTGAATGGTGGTCTTACACCAGGGCGATACTGAGAACTTCCACTCTGGAACGTGCCGCAAATATACCATATATAATTTTTAATGAATTAATTGTGAAATATCACAAATTAGTCAAATAAAATGTATTTACGCACGCCGAGTTCGAACCCGCGACCTTCAGTTCGTGAGTCGAGAGTCTTACCTCGGTTTTCTAATTAACGTTCACTTCATGTCGTTGTTAGAGTGGGCATAAATAGGTATCTACTTGTTCACAATTTGTGAGGTGGGTTTAGGTACCGCTGCCCCGGGAACCATTTATTGGATAACCAACACCTCTGCCACGGGTGACCCCAAGTTTTGCTTTTGGTGACTTTGCAGGGGTGCCTAAATTCATGGTATGAGGTTTGTCCGGTCTGTCCGCGGACGCGTCTGCCCTCCAACTGCCTCGTATTTGAAGATGTTGTGTGGAGGTACTTTTTGAGAAGACTTTTTCAGCTAAGAATGGTCTTAGAAACGATGCGTTTTCATGTGACAAATGTTGGTTGCGCTTAACGTCGGCAAACAAGCCAATAGGTATAGAAGCTAGTTTCTAGGAGCATCTTCCATTGAAATACGGGGAGAACAAGGACAGCATTTCTACTGGGGCCTGTGCACTAACGATTGCAATCCGTTAGATGGGCGAATCTACGTGACAAGCCGTATCGGCAAAACCGGTTGAGGGAAACGGTTTTGATCTATCTAGCAGGCCACATGCACCGCAGTGAGAAGGTTGGGTTCATACCTTTTATACCCATCTCTAATACCTTTTTCCTTCACAGAACTTCCTCTCCTTTGTTTTCTAAAAAGACCCCCCACACACCATCCCCAAAGGTAACACAGGCCTTGAGGGGAATAATTTTCCTCAGGGCCTCCTGTGTGGAGCTAAAATAAGAAAAAAATATATTTTTTTAAATGTTTGTGATGTTTAGACAAATTAACTGTGTAAACATCACGGAACTACCACGCAGTGTGGTTGGAAATGAGGATGAACTGCCACACAACACTCTCTTGACACTCATCCTTGTCCTATTAACATTCATACACCGTTCTTAGGCGTCCACGACTTTATCCATTTACCTTTGTAAGCAAGCATTAAGTATTCCATTATTAATTAACCTTTTATCACGGAATCTAATTCTCAGAATTAAAACCGTATTATAAATGCCGCCGGCGTTTTACACGAATTAAGTCCGATTAAATAATGTTAATCTCTGGGATATAAAACGGGTTTAACTAATCAAGGATCAAAAGAAAAGATATTTAAATAATAATAATTTGACGTTTCGATTTTGAGTGGTGGTCGTTCATCAAGACGATACTGAAAATATCTACCACTCTGGAATATGCCGAAAATACGTTATAATGCAGTAACGCAAATTATTAGTCTAGATGCAAGAATTGAAGGTATTTTTCAAGTGCAATGAAAAAAAAACAATAATATTTTTGTAGCCATTATTAAACCAAATATTAACTAATGTTTGAAGAATACATTAAAAAATATCAAAAAAAAAATAAAAAAAATAACAGGGTGTTGAAGTGGGGGGTCTCAAAAAAATGGTGAGCCCTGGTTGACACGATTGCAACCCTCCTAGTAATCTGAAAAAAAAACCTTTTTAATTCTTTATCCAAACAAAGGCCCGTACTGGAAAAGGCAAAGGAAAAGTCGAAAAAAATTTATTCGCAAAATGGCGGCTTTCTGAAATAAACTGACATTTTTTTACCAGTATTTTTGACTTTTCCGAATTTTTTAAAATAGTTAAGATTGAAATTTTATTACGAGTACTGCTTTCATAGGGGCAATAATGTAATGTATACAGAAGGCTTACACCAAATTTCAAGAAAATTGCTTTCGTATAACTAGACATATCATGTCAACCGTCTCAAAAAAAGTAGTTTGGAGAAAAATGCGTTTTAAGTTTTGTTCTAATTAGATTTTAGTTATTCTGTGTAAACCGCGACACTAAAATGGCTCTCACTTTATAAAATAACTAGCTTCTCCTCGCGGCTTCGCTCGCATGGTATTACGGGAAATTACTGTAGCGCTTGCACTTATCGATTATCCCCCTCCCGCATTCTATATATGCATTCCCTTACATTCAGTTTTCAAACATCTCGCCTACCACCTAAATTTCATAATGCTTCTAGCTCAAAGAAAAAAATATTTAATTATCCAATTTTGTTCATTCGTTCGGAATTTATGCGCTTACAAATATTTCGGATGTTTATTTTTATTTAAATATTTCGAAGTTTGTAAATATAATAAAAAATTACACTATTTATTATTCAGTCTTTATAATCGTTGCGAATTATATTTTTAATGTAGGAACTTTCATCTGACATTTATTCCAAGCTTGTCAAAAAAAAAACAAAACATTTTCTAATATTTGAATTTTCTGTAGCAGTACCTGACCAGGGGGCTGAGTACCTACCGGCTTAGAGCCATCAATTATTTTCTTCAATTGTCTTCGCATATAATTTAGCTTTCTATTGGTGAATGAATTTTTAAAGTCTTTTTATTGGTTAAAGCGTGAAAGCGTCATAAACAAACTCGAGCAGTTTCGCATTTATAATATTACTAGCTTTTCCCCGCGGCTTCGCTCGCATGGTATTACGGGAAATTACTGTAGCGGTTGAACTTATCAATTATACACCCTCCTCCCCACCCCCACCCCCTCCCGAATTCCATACATTCAGTTTTCAAACATCCCGTCTGCCACCTAAATTTCATAAAGCTATAGCTCAAAGAAAAAAAGAATTATCCAATTTTGTTCATTCGTTCGGAATTTATGCGCTTACAAACATTTCGGGTGTTTATTTTTAATTAAATATTTGAAAGTTTGTGAATACAATAAAAAATTATACTATTTATTCAGTTCATTTATTCAGTCTTTATAATCGTTACGAATTATATTTTTAATGTAGGAACTGATATTTATTCCAAAACAGAAGCTTGTCGAAAAAAATAAAACATATTCTAATATTTGAATTTTCTGAAGCAGTAGCAATCGTTTCCATGGAAACGATTTTTTTCTGACGTTAGCAAAAATTTGCTTTAGTTAGCGACAGAAAACGTATAACAAATATAATATATTAATATTTATAATTTCATTACGCCAAAGCTTACCATCATATACAAAATATAGTCTGCGCATATAATTTAGCTTTCTATTGGTGAATGAATTTTTAAAGTCTTTATATTGTGTTATGCGTGAAAAGGTCATAAACAAACTCGAGCAGTTTCGCATTTATAATATTAGTATGGAAGTATGGATAGTAAGTATAGTATAGTATAGTATAGTATAGTATAGTATAGTATAGTATCTAGTATATAGTATAGTATGGATTCCTATTATTCAAAACATTTTTTTCAATTTTTTTATTTTTATTTAAGTTACCACACTGAATGACTTTAAATGGAGTTTCCTAAAAACTTAACTTCTATTTATGGGTTTACACAAACACGAAAGCTTAATTCAGTAAATTACTTTATTTATTTCATTATCACATAAATCGGAATCTAGACAAGACCTGTTTGATGACTTAGCAATGGTGCCCGGGTTTGTAGGGTGAGGTTTGTCCGGGTCTTGTTGGCGGATGAGTCTGCCCACCTGCTGCGTGGCATGCCGGATCAGGAGAGAATGGTTGAGGGAGTCCCTTTGACTTCTCCAGCCGTACTCTCTCGGAACATCGTATTGCACCGCAGTTGTGCAGATGGATCCATACGTCCCTCACTCCTAGAAGACACACTGATCCCCAGATTCCACTCACCCCTCATACCCTTTTTCTTCTCAGAACTTTCTCCCTTTCCTTTCCTAAAAAGACCCTCCACACAGCATCCCTAAAGATGACATAGTCCCCGAGGGGAATTTTTTTCCTCAGGGCCTCCTATGTGGAGCTATCAAAAAAAAAATTGTGTAAATTTCAAACCCTCCCTCTACAGACGACCACATGGATTTAGTATATTTTAAGTTTGGAATGCCAGAGGAAGACATGGCGTTACCAAGCAGATCAGGGGTCATTTTAAGAGTGCATTCACTATAAGATCTTAGATCCATGCTTAACATCCCTTTCCATTTTTGCGTCAACCTGCATAAACTTGAGGAAGGTCACTTTCCTTCGCATACGCGTATCATAGACCTCCTCTGCCTGAAGGTCAAAGGTTTCACCCCAGAAGAACGGCTCTTGGGAGATCAAGCCCCCTACATCTATTTGATATACAGCCAACGTAACTAATCCATCAGCCTCCTTCTCAGTGGCGGATTTACCATAAGGCCAAGTAGGCCCGGGCCTAGGGCGGTCAGATATTAGGGGCGGCCAATCGTGACAAAAAAGTCAATGATGATGAAGAAATAAACGGTCGCGAAATGATAACAAAAGAACGGTCGTGAAAATTTCAGAATCACTATTTTTTTGTCAATAATTGATACATTGTCAGAAGAACTCAAAAAACGACAGGATGCTCATAAATTACGTTACAATTTTATTACTAACTTGACAAACTAAGCGCGTCTGAAGTCGAAGAAAAGGCCAAAGCATTGCAATTTGTTTATTCTATTGACTTAGCCGACAATTTTTCAGAAGAATGTCTCCATTTTCGTGATAACTGCAGTGTAAGAAATGAATATCGAAACAGTGCTGTCAGTTTGTTGAAATGGTTACGAACTGAAGGTTTTCAAACCATATACCCAAACGTGGATATTGCTCTTCATATGTGTACTCCCGTCAGTAACTGTTCGAGAACGATCGTTTTCTTGTTTGCGACGAGTTAAAAATTATTTACGCACAACAATAACGGAGCAAAGGTTGAACGATCTTGCTTTGCTTAACATAGAAGCAGATTTTTAAGAAAATTGGATTGCAAAGATTTAAATAATGATTTTGCTGCACTTTGTTGTGATAATGATTGTGAAACACTTAATATATAATGTATTAGAATACACCTCGAGTTAAATTAGTAAAATAAAACCTAAAACCGTATTAAATGCTTTCTTTAAATGTGCAATTATGTAAACTTAATTCTGAATCAATTTCGATAAAAATTGGCATAAAGTAGATTCATTATGTAGTCTATATGATGGGTACTGAGAAAGGGGCGGCTGGTACTTACTACATGGCCTAGGGCCTAGGGCGGCCAAGACTGCAAATCCGCCACTGCCTGCGCCAGTATCTGCTTAAAGCTATCGATCTCAGGTAGCTCTGGTTTAATTTAATATTACCTTACATCGGATGTTAGTAAAGTTACAGTAAGTAATAATAATGTAAAATTACTCTTACATTTTATCAATGTTTTACAGTACGCACTTTGGTATTTTATAGAAAAAGAAAGCCAGTTCAGCAAAATGGAAGATTTTTATGGCCGCTTGCACAAAACATTGCAAGTATGTTAAATAAATAATGCACAGGAACTGCTAGTATGTGCTAGTTCTCACGTACGTCTATAAACATGGTCTATCACTTCAAACGTTGTAAAGGAAATTGCTAT
The DNA here is from genome assembly GCA_936435175.1 of Glyphotaelius pellucidus. NCBI lineage: Eukaryota > Metazoa > Arthropoda > Insecta > Trichoptera > Limnephilidae > Glyphotaelius > Glyphotaelius pellucidus. Next base: position 4,907,990 of record OW386558.1, read on the forward strand.
TGTACCAAAACCGTGTTGCCGGTTCTCACGATATCAAGGAGAAATAATAATAAGTCAATTAGGAGAAAGACAAAGGAAACTAACGTTAGAGACACATTCTCTTCACGTAAGTAAAACTAACGAGACAACCACTACGACTAACATATGACTAAAGAAACTCCAATACTTGGAAAAAGAAAACGAGGTAGTTCAAAGATGAAATTGGCAAGAAATTAAAGAAAACTGCTGGCCTCGTATGGGCTAGAGTCTTAAAGAAAAATCAAATTTGAAATTTTAATTTGAGGGAAGCCTATTTTTTTATACGATTACCGCATAAGAGTCCCGTCTGGAGCCAGTGAGACTATGGCATCTCTAATTGGGGTATCTTGAGAGGCTGATAGTAGTGGGAGGGGAATGAGATGGGGGAGAGGAAGGTGGGAAGAACCTGGCTATTCAGATCTGGTCACCAAACACGGCCAAAGTCATTTCAAGCAACGTTTCAATTCTGAATGGTGGTTTTACACCAGGGCGATACTGAGAGTATCTTCCTGGAATCTTATCTGAAACGTGTCTCAATGGTACTATATATTATTTGAAATTAATAAATTGTGAAATAACACATATTAATCAAATAAAATTTATTTGCCACGCCGGGATTCGATCTCGTGACCTTCGGAATGCGAGTCAAGAGCCTTACCGCTGGACTACGCCGGCCGTCAAAACGGCCTATGTTTCTTGTTTAAATTTCTGTCAGAAAATTCCACGAAGCTAACCAAATGTTTCAGCTAAACGTTCAACATTTTTATAATGAATTTTAACTCTTACACGAGGCTACACAATATAACTCGCGTCATTAATATAACTCGTTGTTTTTTTAGGTAGCATTCATATTTATTAATTGTAAGATTGACCGATGACACATGTTATGAAAACTTTAGAGCTGCTAACTTTATAATAAAAATGGGATGAAATTTCAATCCAGCGTTTTTGCTGGTACCTACATTGATTCTCTGGTGTATGTCATCGGTCATAGGATTATTACAAACTGTTTACCGGGATATACATCGTAAAATGTATGCCAATTAAGCTAATAATTTCTGCATTTCAAAGTGGGTCGTCAAAAACCTAATCCGTCAATTTATCGGTCATTGCACATTGTCAAAAAATGCACAGTCAACCACACAACATCATAATTAATGGATCTTACAATTTTATTTTCAATGAAAAGATTACCTACTTTTGTTTGTGACAGTATTATTTTTTTATTAATTTTTATATTGGTATGTTTTTAGGTTTTCACGGCCAAAAAGTATTTTTGTTATTGTTTTTGGGGTGTTATGCCGTGTTTCGCTACCTCCTTCTTTAGCCAACGTTTCGGACAGCGTTACAGTGTCCATCATCAGGGCAGATGAGTAAATGATATTGGTGAGAGTGTTTACTTATGTGTGTCGAAGCGATACCGTGCTGCCAGCTCCATTTCTCTACGAGCTGGTGTTAGAAAAAATTCAACATGGTTTTTTGCGTTTAGCTTTGGTGTAGCCGTCAATTACTGGATACCAAGAACTATTGAGCTTAGCTCCGTCGTCTCTGTTAATATTGATGGGGTTTTTATGGATTTCAATTGCCTCCGTAATTAGGCGTGCTCTGTAAGTTTTGGGTCTTCCCAGGACTTCAGGAACAAATCCAAAGTAATGGCCGGTTTCGATTAAGTGCTCGGCGATTGCCGATTTGTCAGGGTGGCCAAGTTTACAAGCACGAAAGTGTTCCGAAATCCTTTTGGAGATCGTCCGCTCTGTCTGGCCTACATAGACTTTGTCACATCCGGAACAGCTGAGTTTATATACTCCATCTGTTTCCAGAGGAAACTTAGTCTTTGCCGACCTCAGTAGGTCTTGGATTTTTGTCGTGGTTCCAAAGACCGTCTTGATGTTCTCTTTTCTCAACAGCCTGGCAATTCTGTCTGTTACATTATGGACGTAAGGCAGGAAAGCGCAGCTTTTTGACTCTTGTTCACCCCTGTCTTCGTTTCGTGCTGATTTGGCTCTTATGATTTGCCTTGTCTGCCTTGCTGGGTAGCCGTTACGCTCCAGTGCATCGGTGAGTTTGGTCAGTTCTAATCCGAGTTTTGGCTCCTCACATATTCTGGTCGCTCGGGTTACCAAAGTATGGATGAGACCTCTCTTCTGAGCGGGGTGATGATGCGAATCAGCGTGGAGATACCTATTTGTATGTGTTGGTTTCCTATAAACTGTGTGTCCTAGGCTACCATCCTCTTTTCGCATCACCTCCACATCCAGAAAAGGCAGGACTTTTTGGTTATTTTCCAGTTCCATCGTGAATTTAATTTTGCTGTGTAGTGAGTTGAGATGGTCCAGGAATTCATTCAGTTTCTCTGTTCCGTGAGGCCAGATGGCGAAGACATCATCGACATAGCGCCACCATACTTTAGGAACAGCCGAAGCTGTGTCGAGTGCCACTTCTTCAAACTTCTCCATAAAAAAGTTGGCTAGAACTGGCGACAATGGACTGCCCATCGCGACTCCCTCCACTTGCTCGAAAAGTTCACCCTGAAAAGCAAAATAACCTGTTTTGAGGCAGTGTTCAAAAAGTTTGCAAATGTCATCCTCATAAATCTCCCTGAGCAAAGTCATGGAGTCTTCTAGAGGAACGTTTGTAAAAAGAGACACTACATCAAAACTGACAAGGATATCTCTTTCATCAGTCTTTACCTTCTTGAGCTTACTGATTAGATCTGTGGAATCCTTAATCCAAGATTCAGTTTTCCCAGTTTGCATCTGCAACAATCTCGATAGGTATTGGGAAAGTTTGTACGTCGGTGCACCAATAGCACTGACAATCGGTCGCATTGGGATATCCTTTTTGTGGATTTTCGGAAGACCGTATAGGGCAAAATTAAATTCACGATGGAACTGGAAAATAACCAAAAAGTCCTGCCTTTTCTGGATGTGGAGGTGATGCGAAAAGAGGATGGTAGCCTAGGACACACAGTTTATAGGAAACCAACACATACAAATAGGTATCTCCACGCTGATTCGCATCATCACCCCGCTCAGAAGAGAGGTCTCATCCATACTTTGGTAACCCGAGCGACCAGAATATGTGAGGAGCCAAAACTCGGATTAGAACTGACCAAACTCACCGATGCACTGGAGCGTAACGGCTACCCAGCAAGGCAGACAAGGCAAATCATAAGAGCCAAATCAGCACGAAACGAAGACAGGGGTGAACAAGAGTCAAAAGGCTGCGCTTTCCTGCCTTACGTCCATAATGTAACAGACAGAATTGCCAGGCTGTTGAGAAAAGAGAACATCAAGACGGTCTTTGGAACCACGACAAAAATCCAAGACCTACTGAGGTCGGCAAAGACTAAGTTTCCTCTGGAAACAGATGGAGTATATAAACTCAGCTGTTCCGGATGTGACAAAGTCTATGTAGGCCAGACAGAGCGGACGATCTCCAAAAGGATTTCGGAACACTTTCGTGCTTGTAAACTTGGCCACCCTGACAAATCGGCAATCGCCGAGCACTTAATCGAAACCGGCCATTACTTTGGATTTGTTCCTGAAGTCCTGGGAAGACCCAAAACTTACAGAGCACGCCTAATTACGGAGGCAATTGAAATCCATAAAAACCCCATCAATATTAACAGAGACGACGGAGCTAAGCTCAATAGTTCTTGGTATCCAGTAATTGACGGCTACACCAAAGCTAAACGCAAAAAACCATGTTGAATTTTTTCTAACACCAGCTCGTAGAGAAATGGAGCTGGCAGCACGGTATCGCTTCGACACACATAAGTAAACACTCTCACCAATATCATTTACTCATCTGCCCTGATGATGGACACTGTAACCCTGTCCGAAACGTTGGCTAAAGAAGGAGGTAGCAAAACACGGCATAACACCCCAAAAACAATAACAAAAATTTTTATATTATTTGCTTTAATTTTTATTTTGGTTAACTTAATTTTTTTTAATCATTTGAACTAGTATTGCATATTTAAGTGTATTATATTAGAGACACTACTGAAAACCGGGTAAATTTCGTGACATTCATGTTTCAATTTCAGTGACAATTTCAACGAATGTAATAAAAATTCATGATCTCTCGATTCTAAAGGAATTCCACGACTCAAATTAATACATCTCAAAAATTTGTGTTGGACTATTTTAATGATATGAACGTGTTTATAAAAGAGAGGAGACCAAATTGTTGAATAATATTCCAGAATGCTTCCAACAAGGTTCCATTTGAGGTATCGTAAAAATTTCTATCTATTGTATCGTCCCCATATCTGAGATCCATTATTGAGAATGCTACGCACTAAGCTAAAGTAAAGCAGCTTTATAACTGGAAGGTTAGTCAATTCCTTTGAATTGTGTGTGACAAAACCCAGCATCTTTGTAGCTGATTTACAGATCTTTTCAATGTGAGCATGAGATGTTAAAGAATGCAATCTTGAAGAACAGGATTTAATATTAAGATCATCAAAAAGATAATAATTTTAAAATAAAATCACCGACACACCCAGGAGCAAATTTTAGTATATTTTCCTTTCTAGATTAAATTGTAAAGCGGATCTTCAAAAAACTATCCCAGCGGTAACATCATTCCAGCTGCAAAATAGATTCTGCAACTGTGAATGAAACGAGGAGGAGCACGATAATATTAAACGTTGCATTTCTCAACTTCCTCGGTTCCAATCATTCGCTTTCAAACTGTCTGCCGCTCCAAGACATAATATGATGTTTTCCTGGTACCAGCTGCCTTAATGCCGGTGTTAAAACCGTAATAAAGCGACTGAGCAAGCCAGATTGCTCCGGAACTTGAATGCTTTGCATAACACCAAAGTCTGCGTGCAATAATGTCTTTGAATATGGGAGCGAATATTTCGAAGGAATGTGGGTATCTACACAAAATATTAACATACTGTGACATGAGCCATTACTTTGATGTGTTCTGAGAAGGGATCGTCTGGCCTCTCACAAAAAATATAATTTTAGTTTAAAATGAAATAACACGTTACGAATTATCATGTTTCGTTTTAAGGGTGAATTTTTCAAGGAGTCTTCCAGTGTCATCATCTAGGTAGATTATCTAAACACTAGCTCAAGGGGGAAGAAGCGTAGTACGTCATGGTATAGTACACGCCAAACTTTAATGCCGCCCTGAACGTGATTCGATCGATTCTCATGCAGGTATGTGACTTTACAATGACCGTAAGCGACAGAAAAAGATTCGTAAAACATACGTATGACAGAGAAAGGCATCGGCGGGGAGGGGAGGCCTGCTGCTTTTCTGTCTTTTAACTCGTCTATTGGTATTAAAGTTTTTCATTTATCAACATCAATTATAATTGCAATTAGAATCGTAAATCTATTTACATTTATTTTTTATTTATTTTGTAAATATTGCACAAGAGTCCCAATTACTTCGGTCTGGAGCGAGTGAGATTACGGTATCCCCAAATTAGGGTATGTTGTGAAGCTGATGGTAGTAGGGAGGGGAAGTATCTGGATATACAGATCTGGTCACCAACACAGCTAAAGCCGTTTCAAGCAACGTTTCATTTCTGAATGGTGGTCTTACACCAGGGCAATATTGAGAGTATCCTCCATTCTGGATCATTCCGTAAAATACGATATATTTAAATGAATTAATAATTGTATAAATAACACAAATTAATCAAATAAAAATTATTTGCCCACGCCGGAATTCGATTTCGCGACCTTCGCGATTGCGAGACAAGAGCCGTACTCCGCGAACGTGGAGGCCGATCTTACGGTATCTTACAAAGTCTTACGATACGAATTTTGTGTATTTTTCACAGCAAATGCTCAATTATTTTGTAAGAAAACAGTGACAACAAATCTTAATCTAAATCTCACATTGTAATTCATAACATACTCTGGTTGCATTTTAGGATTGCTTCGAAAATTATAATATATTTTTATCTTTCGTCCGACATCTTTGGTTATACGTTCATAATTAATTAAAACTTACCCGTTGTTAAGGGTCCACTATTCCAATTTCGACCGATTTCTTACATATCTCCCTTAAACATTTGAAGTTAATAATAATAATAAATTTATGTGATATAAAAAGCATAAGGAAATAAATAGCATTATGTCAAATCTCTAAACCTTTTAAAATAATAGAATTCATAATTTTATTTTTAACCTTAATCATAAAAATATTTTTATAAATTTTTCCAAACTTTCTTTCAGATCTTTTGGAGCGTATCTGATTCTTTTAAATTAGGAAACGAAAGCATGAAAAGCTTTTTCTCTGAAAACTAAAGCGTTATCCATTCCTTTTACATTTACTTAGAGAATTTAAAAAATAACTGAATTACAAAAAAACTATGTTACGAATTTATTAGGCACTCTGTAAAATCTGCAGGACGTAACCTGTAACTTTATAAAAATAAAATAATCTGTTTGACAAAAAGCCTAAATGTTGGAATGGTTACTGAAAAAAAAATTGTTGATAAATGTTATATTTTTTAAGTTTGACTCAGTTCCAAGATAGAAGCCATGTAGGAAGGGTTTTTTTAACCACTGAAAAAAATACATTCAAATTGTTACCAAATGAAGTCAGATTAAGATAATTTCAAATCGACAGAAACAATAATTGGCAAAGCTAGCTGGACGATTTTTTTAATAAAAACTTGTTGTCGTAACGGAGAATGTACCAAAATCAAAATTGGTTGGAATTTATTAATAATAAGTGTGAATACTGGTGTATGTCTATGTATTTTTCAAGAAAGTATGGAATTAAATGACGATCTTATTATTTTTTTCTGTTAAGTCTCTTAACCTTAAATTTATAATATAGAAACACCACTTATTTAATAGAAATTATCAACATATTTCAAAACCAATGGTTTCTTCGTGATAAAATTAAAAATAATTTAATTGTATCCTGAACTACACCAATATTTTAATCCCAGCTTCAATAATAAAAGTATTGCTACTACAGCAAATCTTCTAAAGTAAATATTCGTAACTATTTGCAATATCATCAATTAACTAATACAATGATGCATAGGTTTGTTCAATTAAAAAAAAAACATTTTTATTTAATTAAATGAAGATATTATGAGCGAAACTCAATCGAAAATCTGGAAACAGAAAAATCAGAAAAAGATATTGGCACCTCTGGGACACGAACCCAGGACCTCCCTACTTTCCGGGTTGGGGCTCTTATCCACTGAGCTAAGGTGTCGATATCCAATTCAGTCACTTTTTTTTTTTAACTGTACCATACTTCGACTAAGAACCACCCATATTATCTTCATTTTTCTTACCGCATATTTTTTTTTTTTTTTTTTTTTTTTTTTTTCTTTCTTTGCCAACCTGGAAAGTAGGGAGGTCCTGGGTTCGTGTCCCAGAGGTGCCAATATCTTTTTCTGATTTTTCTGTTTCTTGATTTTCGATTGAGTTTCGCTCATAATGTCTTCATTTAATTAAATATTACAGTTTGAGGTTTTACTCATAAAGTTAAAATAATAAATAATAAAAACATTTTTAGCTACCATTTGCAAGCTTGGTTAGGATCACTTGATTGTGAAATACAGTTAATCTTTAGTCTATTTTTCAAGTTTTTAAATTTTATCTTAAAGTTCAACAATAATTTTTCGTATCTTTCGGACCATTATTCTCAAAACTTTTGCAATTTCTGCTTTCTAATGCATAAATCTTCCGTTTTGTTGTATAATCTTCATGAATTTACTGTTATGTATTTAAAATTTAAGCACAAAAATATTTTTAACAAAATAGCAGAAAATGTTTGAATGGTGAGCCTTAGGCTAATGAAATATGCACTGATTCATTTGACTGAAGAAACAAAAACCCGCCCTTTAAATTATAACGTGATGTAATGTAGAAAATATACATTTCTTCGCGGATAGTGTTTTTTTTAAAGAAAAGCAAACTGTAGGAACTACGATGTAAATAATGATTTTTCAATGTAAACACTTAATCTATGGCAATATTGGCGCACGAGTTCAAAACGTTCATGCCGCTGAGCGAAAATCTGTGGCGCTCATTGCGTGCCAGCCATCAGCTTCAATCAGTTCGTAAAATCATAGTAGCTACATTTTAATTCTGTGTTACAAACTTCTGATAAAAGCGCCACGTGTGTGATAAAAATGTTACAATAAACGTTATCATCTTTTGAACAATCAATCTTTCATTTTGTATTAGAATCATATAATCCCACGCTACTATCTACACACACAATAGCCACGTCAATCGCTATACTTCGCTATAAAACATTCCCGGGTTAGGAATAACCTGATTATATTTGAAAATCTCTTAATACCACCACAAAACAAATAAGTATGTTAGAGGGTAAGCGGAAAACGTTGCTTATGTCGTGATGAAAGACTTAACTAGCCGAAGAATCGAACATGCTACGCCTGAGTGGGACCCAAACGCGATGCCAACTAAGCAACTGACTTTTTTTTGATGCCGAAGGAGTTAGAGCTGATGCTCTAACTCCTTCAGCCAACGTTTCGTACAGCATCAGTGCAGATGGTAACAGGCAGTGTTCATAATTAGGACAGATGTGTCCCACATCTGCACTGATGATGAATGGTGTAACGCTGTCCAAAACGTTGGCTAAATAAGGAGGTAGCACAACACGGCATAACGCTCCAAAAATACATAAAGAAAATACTTTTGGCAGTGAAACTCTTAAATCATAATCATGACTGGTCAAAATTGGGCAAAGGTGTTGCATTTCCATATTTTTGTGCATTTTTAAATTTGAGCTTTTAATATTTCCTTTACAACTTTCATAAACGGCAAGTTTTCTACTTCCTAAAATATGTCTTCATAAAAAAGGTCGTTAGATACTAAAGTAAAAAGTAATAAATAAAAAAACAAAACTTTCTGACACTTTTAATAGGTTTTGAAGCTAGAAGCACCATGATTTTCCAACCACTGAGATTACTTGAATTTAGAACATAAAAGTTCAAAAAGTTCCATAAAGGTTGTCATATTGAAACATATAACAAACTCTGTTTTTATACGGTGTCCAGAAACTTATAGTACAATAAAAAAATTGGTGAATCTACATTACATTTGAAATCGGTTTTGTGGTGTAACTTTTATTTGAGAAGAGCTTTCATTTTCGAATAAATCGAGACCGAAGTTAATTTTTATGTCAAACTTAAAATAATCGGTAGTGAGAGGGTTATTATCAGTAGTTTATGTCTAATACTTCGAAGCGTTTACCGGTTCAAAAGTTTTTTAATCCCATCACTTAAGAAGAAAATTCAGGATTTAAAAAAAAAATATATTGAAATACTCAGATCAAAAGATTGTTTTTAGATTCTCTTTGTGACGTTTTTAGAATCAATATTTTCCGTTCATTCTACAGGTTTACAGAGATTGTATATAATTAATAGAAATACCAACTTGCAGAAGATTAGTACCTTATATGGTAAATTATCGTTGAAAGCACTTAATGCATTTGAACAATGATAGATTTATTTACAAATGGCTTTGACCTATATGACTACCTGAAAAGAAAATTTAAAAAAAACACTGAAAAACAACTAAATTTTAAAATCAAAAACTAAATCTCTATGTTTTAGACTAAACATTTCGATTTTACTTATTCATCGCCTAGGTGTAGATAAAAAAAGCCAAATCAAATATTTGATAAACTTTAAACAATTTTTTTAAGCCGATCATGTACAATATTTTAACGGCAAGGTACTGTTTTCTTTAATCTTAAATTTAAATAACTTATATCCAGTGTAGATCCTTGTATAAACACAGATATTTTACTTAAGAATTCTCAGGAATTAATTATAATTGAGCCTCAAGCAAAACCACCGGCAAAGGTGTTTTCTCAAGCTATGCAATTTCGTATATTTTCTTTGCACAACGAGCGTACCGACACACCTGCAGAGTGCCGTCAGCACGATATAATTAGACAATAGTCGTGAATTTCACAAATCAATACGACTTTCACACGGACGGAATTACACGTGGAAGAGAGTAACATAAGGACACAATTACACGTACTAATTTGAAACTTAAACGAAATCTGTTTTTTTTTTAAGTTTTGAAGTTTAATCAGTGCGCGCAAAATAAATTTTATTTTGGAAAAAATCTTAAGTTTGGTAAGGTTAACTTTTTTTTTAAATTACGTAATAGCAATAAGTGTAATTCTTTCCATGGGTAGATATTTTATTACATTGTTGATTCCGTAATTTAGTCATGTAACCCAGCAAAATACATCTTCCGAATTATAGTAGCTATGTTTAGATGACTGAAAAATTATTTAACGAACAAAATTTATCTTTTTATGAATACCGGATGGGTGTAAAGTCCCAACTGGCCAGAGATAAGGTAACATGGCATCCCCAAACAGGGTTGGTCGTGAGGCTGAAGGGAGTGGGGAGAAGGAAACAGTAAAAAAAGAACTTTGGAAAGTACCTGGCATTTAATGTGAGGTAAATTTAATAAGGTTAATTTAGGAGGCGGGTATGGGTACTGCCGCCCCAGGAATCATTTATTGGATAATCAATACCTCTGCAATTGGTCACCCCTAGTGGCGTATATACGTTTGGTAAGCCCTGCGGGTTTCCTCAGGGCTCCCGTGAGGAGCTAATGTTAAACAAAACTTTAAATGTTAAGGCGTTGCTTCCCCGCTCAAAAAGAAGAAGATGTAGAGATATGTTATTACGAATGTAATTACAAATAGAGCGCGCCAATATTTTAAATGATAAAATTGCAGCAAAAATTGTGAAAATGTTTAATAAAACGTGACTCGTTTAAAATAGAGCAAAAATCTCGTGGAAGGTATCTTAAATATCATTTAAAGAAACATTGTGATTTTTTTCACAATTATTACTTGTAAAATAATAGAAATAGAGTTATTTTTAATAATTTTCGGAGCATAGTTTGAATTTTATATAATTTGCGTTTCGGCGTGGAACATATCTAGATATTATCTTCACAAATAACATCTATTTTTTTAAGAGTTTAAAAACTTAAAATGTTTAGCGGCGGTTTAATGGCATTTCTATAACTTTTCGAAGAATCGATTGGTGGTTTTGATCGGGAAAAGATTATAAGAAATGAATATCTAAATAGTTTAAAAAATATTATTGTGTTGTTCACTGTCCTTTCACAGTCCCTTCATTATCTCGACCCTTCAAAATAAATCGCAGATTTTCACACGAAAGGGCATAGAAAAGGATTCCAAATAAACCCTTATTAATTTACTTCCAAGGTAAATCTAATTTCCACAATTTCCATTCCTCGCTTATTCAGGAAACTTTAGTTCGTTGGTGGGGGTTTTGTTTAGAATATTTATTAAGGGTTTTCTTTGACATAAAGCAACACCACATTTAATTAAAATAACTTTTTGGTAAAGGGCAGTTAATGAATAATATTTACCATCGGAATTGGAAAATGTGAATTTGTTTTCTGAAAATTAAAAAATTACATTATCAAAAATTTCATATGATAAATTCTAAATTTTTTTACTTCGTCGGGTATTCTTGGCTGAATAATCAAAGTTAACTTTCATGGAGCCAGTTGGACTGATACCAAAGATATTGAAATGTAAGGAGATATGCTATGACGTCCGCCCGACTGTCACCGGAACTATTACCTATAGCGAATAGTTTGGATATCGAATTTAGTGGATTTTTCGAAGTTGTGCAGTGATATTAGTTAACATCATAGTTTGCATACGGAAAGAATTCGTTCATTAGGTTGATTTTTTGAACGTGTGCAGTAGTATTGGTTAAAAATATCGGAGGAAGTCTCGCCCAGTAAAAATTGCCGATAGCCCATTTCCTTATATTTCAATATCTTTGACTGAGACTAAAGGGTGTATAAAAGAAAAATAGGGAAGATGAAGATAACGAAAGGACTGCCTTTTAATATCTGGTCACAAAATATGGCTGAAGCCATTTTATGCATTTAAAGCTTGATTGTACTTCTATTAATTATTTAAGTTGACAAAGGCCTAAGGAAAATATTTTTCGTCGGGGTCTTTGTCATCTTTGGAGATACTGTGCAGTGGGTCTTTTTAAGAAAAGCAAGAATAGAAAGTTCTGGAAAGGAAAAGGGTAAGAGAGATAGGTTAGAATCTGGGCGTTAGTGTGTCTAAGAGTGACGGATGGAGAGGTCTCGCACCCGGCCTTTTCCGATCAGGCCCACCATCCTTTTGGTGGGCCTCTGCCGCAAAGACCTGAACCCCATGAACCCGTCAGCCCCACCGAACATAGCGAACCATTTGCGGTTACCTATAACAGAGGTGTTGGTTATCCAATGAATGGTTCCCATAGCGGTGATACCCATACCCGCTTCCCAAATTGCCAAATCTGTAACGCCCATGGGCCTTTTATATTGTGTAGGTACGCGAAATGTTTACAATCTTTTACACCAGGGTGGTACATAAACCATGGTTTCATAAAATAATTACTTACAATATATTGGTTTACAAAATGATAAAATTTAAAAAAAATTATAAAAAATATTAATAATAAACAGAAATTATCAGAAAAAATATTTTGACGTCAAAAAAGGCTTATTGAATTGTAAACATTGATTTTGTTTTGTACAAAAAGTCGATATCATTTGTTTATTCATTTGCTAAGGAATGCAGGGAAAGAATTGGCGAGTTTGCTACATAATTTGTTTGTGGACGGTGGTATTGAAATCTGTCCTTATACCCAGTGCGACGATTAGGTAATCTTAAATTGACTAGACCCAGGAGTTCATAACAACAGTCGAGCTCCGAATTTACTATTTAAAAAAAGAAGCATTGGTCGTATATCCTTCGCCGATTCTCAGGCGCCTGTATTTTTAAGGCTGTTATAGAAAGTGTAATTAATTTGTTCTAAGGGACACTATCATTACTAAACGGGATTCTACTAATATTGCCTTCCATTCTGGAACACGCTGCGGATGTTATATGAAAGGACCTACATTTTCTTATGATAATAATATTATGATTTCAATAGCCTGTTAATTAACTCTGGCAAAACATTTTTTCAAGTCTGTGCAATGCGCGAACCGGGATCCCGGGCACCCGTGACCTCTGTCTTCAATTAAAAAACGTGTATATTATGCTATGGCAGAGCCGTGAAAAATCAAAAATATGTACAAAAAATAGTTTTTTCGGGATTGTCTTTCAAAGTTAGAAATTTACCCACCGAATGAAATAGTGAAAACTCAGGGCCTATGTCACCTTTGAATATGCTGTGTGAAGGATCGGAGGATCTTTTTGAGGAGAGGAAGGAGTGAACATGGGTCTTGAAGAGACCCATGTTGTAGGAGGGATGAAACACAGAGGCCGGCAAATCGTTCCACAGCCGAGCTGTTGAACTCAAGAACGAGTCATAGAAACGACCCGTTCTCACGTGACTAATGTCAACCGTGTACAAATGTTGAGCGCGCGTTTGGCGTGTTTCCCGTCTACGTACCGGTGCCGAGGAGATCAATGACGCTACAGAGACGCTACGCTTTCTGCACAGAGTCAAGGGAGTCACGTCTATCTAAACTTAAAAAAATGTAATTCACGTCATATTCAGACCAAAAAAAACAAACAATGGAGCACGTATCCAGACACTACGTAGATAGCATTTGGTTCAGGTTTGAATAAAATTAAATCTTAAATCTCAAATTATTTTAAATTTCAAATTAAATAAAAAAATTTAAATTTTTGTCTCCAGATTTTCGATTGAGTTTTGATAATGTAGTCATAATTTAATTAAATTTTACAAATTGAGGTTCTACTCGTAAAGTTTAAAATAGAAATAAATGTTCACCCTAGACTTGCAGAAAAGTCAAAAGATGTTGCATATTAAAAATAAAATGGATTTAAATTTCCCCAGACACTATCTAGATGGCACTTAGTTTTGAATCTTGCAATCATACATAAAGATATCAGCCAATAAAATATGCGTTAAGACAATATTGATAGTTCTTAATCGAAGTATCACACAGTTAAAAATGACCGAATCGGATAGAGGCACCTCAGTGCTTAGAGCTGAGGCCCGGAAAGCCGAAGGTCCTGGATTCGAATCCCAGAGGTGCCAACATATTTTTTTGATTTTCTTTATTTAATAAAATATAACAATTTAAGGTTTTACTCAAAAAGTGAAAAATAAATAAATAAATCTATTTCGAATAGAGAATTTTTAATCATAAAATAATAATGGTACCTACTTATCGCTAAATTATAAGTTCATTGAACTTGAATAATGTTTCGCATTTCACACGAATATTTCGAATTACTTACCCATTTACCAACAACCGAAAATAGTATATTTAATATTTTATACCCTTGTCTCACACACAGTTATATCAAACCAAAGAAGCTTTTTTAGAAATAATGCCTTTGTAAATCTTTTCTCTGGCTCTATCAGCTTTACCACCCACCACCTCTTTCAAAGCTAACGTGGAAGAGAAAACAAACGACTCATTGCTTTAAGGCTCTCTTACGAAGCCTTAACGCAGTTAGGATCCTCGAGTTCATTTTACGTAAGACTGCAAGTCGTTATCATTGTCTCAGTGGGATTTTCTTTCTTGGATTTATTTTATTTCTTTCTTTCTCAAACCATTGATCCGCTAAACCTTGTATAGGAAAGGCGTAATGTGTTTCCGATCTAATGGTCTCCATTAGAACCCGCTGTCTAATCCTTTCTGAAAACCTTTCCATTATCTTAATGGACTAGTTTTCTCAGTGTGAAACTTTTATCTAAGAAAGGAGGAAATTTAGCGAGGATAACGAGAACTTGAGATTGGTTTGCCGCGGGTTCCAAAGACAAAGACTTTTCATTTTAAAGGTTGTCTTTTTCGTGTGAGGAACATCATTTTTTACGGCCTGCACTGTTAGCGTCAGCGTGCGTGCTGATGCTATCGGCAGGGTTGGAGAAAGCTCCCACATATTTAATACAAATTAGTTGCTGTATCTGCCCCAAATAAAAACTAGCTCAGGTTCGGTGCAAGCAGGGTTTCTTTTAACCTCAAGGCTAGTGCTTGTGGTTCGGAACTTCACGCTTCTCCATCCCCCCAGGGCCTCTCTCGACAAGCAAAACACGGTAGGTTATCACATAAATAGTTTATTCAATTCTAAGAGACACAATAATACATAAGAGGAACGATCCTAGCTGAAAGTTAGTTTGAACGTCAGTCTCTGCTCTCTACACGCGTGGTTAGGGCTAAAACATTATTTGCACACAAAGGGTAACATGGTAATTGACTCACGTTTGGTTTATGGGCCAACAGCGGCTTTACGCGCTTGTTCTCCCGGTCTCAGCAGCGTCCATGCGGACACCGGAAGTGCACAACCGGCGAAACTGAACTTGTGTCGCACATGTTCGCGCGGGACGTGGGCCCGGGAAGCTCGCTTGCTGAAGACTGTGTGGGCTTGCCGGCGAGATGCTCTAGCGTCTCGTCCGTGGGTCGCGGGAGGGGTGATGCGCCTGCGCATTACCGTCCCGTGGTGCAACAGTATTTTAGGGCTCGATTCGCTGACTGTCGAAACATGACGGTACTTAAGACTCGATTCCTTATTCTTGTAACGTAACACTTCCCCCCTCGCCGCAATAAAAGCGACGTGGCAATGGAGCTGTAGGGCTAATAAATCCTCTTACCCTTTCAGCACTTGTGCCAAAAACATTTAAGAGAAACGAGGAGAGAGAGAGAGAGAGAGAGAGAGAGAAATTCCTAGCTGGAGAATAGTTATGAACAGAACACAAAAGAGATGATACATGGTGTAACAAGGAATTGTCAATAAATGTATATAAAGGCAGTGGCATACATAAATACAGTTGCAAAGAACAAGGATCTGTTGAAGAAAGGTACAAGGGTTATGCAGTGATAGAAAAAAAAACTCTAAAATTGTATCATTGGTCTGTGAGCTAATGTTTGCGAACGTGGTTTGCGTAGGATGTCTGGGGTGGTTGAACGTTTCACTGAAGTTACAAGGTTACTTTGTCACAGTAACCTGGCCCATTTGAGATTACACTCAAGGGACACTAGGGCCTTTAAGAAAATACGAGGAAGAGAACACATGATGAGGCTTCTAGGTGGTGTGGAGAGTTCTACCTGTCACAGAGGTCGAAAGGGTAACTGCTTCCGGATCCTGTGGGTGAGCCAGTACGAAACCATTGAAGTATTGGAGAGTGGAATCGTAATTGGTGGTTGGTACACTGGTTTTTGTATGTAGTGGGATTGTTTTGTGAACAATCGTTGGTATTGTTATTTGCGCAAGGGCACAGGAGCATCAGCACAATGGCAGTAGGGCATTTGCATTATGCAGCAGGAACATTTGCATAATGGCAGCAGAAACATTTGCACAAGGGCAACAGGAACATTTGTATTATGCAGCAGGAATATTTGCATAATGGCAGCAGAGCATTTGCATTATGCAGCAGGAACATTTGCATAATGGCAGCAGGAACATTTGCACAAGGGCAACAGGAACATTTGTATTATGCAGCAGGAATATTTGCATAATGGCAGCAGAGCATTTGCATTATGCAGCAGGAACATTTGCATAATGGCAGCAGAGCATTTGCACAAGGGCAACAGGAACATTTGTATTATGCAGCAGGAACATTTGCATAATGGCAGCAGGAACATTTGCACAAGGGCAACAGGAACAGGAACCAACCTAGAGCTGGCGTGCTCGGGTTTGTTTTGAGTGTCGGTTCTTTGTGGTGATACAATTCGCAACTACACGCACGACTCACACTAGGTTATGTTAGATGCGGTCGGGTGCTTTTGGTACGCAGGGATTGAAGGCAAGGGACCTCCGTGACGGTAGCGAGGGCAGCATGAAGAGGCGCAGATGTAGATAGGGTGCAGAGCTGCTGGTTTTTTTTTTTAAAATCCGGCAAAAATTATTATTAGAACAAAATTCTTGAAGTTTACCTGCCTAGTAGACCAATGATGAAAAAAGTTTGGAGAGAAACAAGTGTGCATGTTGAGAAAAAGTTGGATTTGTTTGGCGTGTAGAGAGAGAGACGGAGAGAGAGCTAACTAAATGTGGCTAATTCCTAATACATGTTACAAAGGTACGTATTCAAGGACAGGTTCTGTGTAACCCCTTTTGGTTTTTTTTTCTTTACCAAATACATTTCCAAGAATACGTGGTTGAGGGATTGTACGTATAACAAAATTCCCCATTCGAAAGAAGTTGGTCTTCCATGACCTATGCTCACGTCTATACGGTAGCATTTTTTCTACTTTCGAAAAACAAAACATTGCGTACAAGATTAGTTATAACAAAGTGGGAAAGGAGTAGGAAGTTGAAAGGATCCGCGTATGAAGATTGTCCCATTTGACAAACGAAACGCCAAGTGCGTAACGCATATATCCCCATTCACGGATAATTTCGAGGAAGGGGGAGGGTGATAATTGGGAACATTTGAACGAAGAAAACCGCTGGGGACTCGGCTATTTCCGAAATTCGACCTCTGGGTGGAGGTGAAACAAGGTCTACAGCAGTCATCCTGGCACATTACAATAATGACAACTGGGAAAGGAGTAGGAAGTTGAAAGGATCCGCGTATGAAGATTGTCCCATTTGACAAACGAAACGCCAAGTGCGTAACGCATATATCCCCATTCACGGATAATTTCGAGGAAGGGGAGGGGTGATAGTTGGGAACATTTGAACGAAGAAAACTGCTGGGGACTCGGCTATTTCCGAAATTCGACCTCTGGGTGGAGGTGAAACAAGGTCTACAGCAGTCATCCTGGCACATTACAATAATGTTTGGTAGTGTTGGACAAAAGAATACACTGACATAAAAGTCTAATCCTCTACGTGTATTGGGCAGAAGATTAGAGGTCGTTTTATTCTCCTACTTGTTTGCGAGAAATGACAGACCCTTGCTCAAATCTCACAAACCTGGGGATTTTCTTTGTTCGTCTCCCAGACAACGAGTTAGGTGTTTTTGTGTCCATCAACTTAACTCCCACGACACGATGCCCCATAATCATGAGTGAAGCGTATGATTAGTCCTTTTGAGATAGTAGATAGTTCCTGGGTTCTTGTGACAGGAAGTCCACGGGCATATTAATGATTACAAAAAAGGGGTGTGGACTACATTGAGTAGTTCACACATAAAGGTTTGATATTATTTCGTTCGCACGATTCATGGTGAGTATTATAACGTCTTCACGTATAGCGTACAAGATTGCAAAATCAAAAGATTTGCAAGTAAGTTTTATAACGTCTTCACGGATAACAATGAACGAATTACAACTGGGTTGCCCAGTATTGAAGGGAGGTGCAAAAGACTAGGTATTTATGACATTACTGACAAAAACCCACAGAGTAATTATAACGGGCTCCCCGTATCGCATTTAGTAGATATTCTGAGATTCCCATCTATGACGGCAGATTTTATAAGGTTCCCACCTATGATGGCAACAAAGGTTAACGTTCATATAAAGGTACCTATTCAATACAGACGGCGAGACATACTGATGTACTTAGTACAACAATACCGTAGCATAATAAATCCATATTAGCGTACGTTAAAGACTTGCACAAAGGCAAAAACATATTTGAAGATCTGGCCAAGATTTTATACTTCAACAATTAAGGGACAAAAAAATTCTGGCGTGCTGATGGAATGTGAATTTCATCTAAGCTTACCGCAAAAGAGATCCTTTGTGGTACAACCCTTTTGGTTACGCACAGAGTATCGTATCGTGATGGTACAACTTTTGTTGTACTTACACGTACGATCGTAGCAACAATACAAGACATGCGCTTATCGTTGTTTGACAAGGAAAATTATTTACATTGGTCCGATTTGAGTGTTTAAGACCTTCTAGGTTTTACTTACTTAAACAGACTGCGATGAACACACTTTGGTGTTATGCACAGAGTATCGTATCGTGATGGTACAACTTTTAGTTGTACTTACACGTACGATGGTAGCAACAATACAAGACATGCGCTTATCGTTGTTTGACAAGGAAAATTATTTACATTGATCCGATTTGAGTGTTTAAGACCTTTTAGGTTTTACTTACTTAAACAGACTGCGATGGACACACCTTGGTGTTATGAAAATTATAATAATGGGATGGGTTGTTCACAGGGTGGTTCACTTGGAGACCTGGCTTCTTGTTGTGACCTCGTACTTTGCACGTGATAAGTCACAACAAGGCAACCCCAAAATTTCAGTTTGAGCAGTTGAGACCCAGGGTGACTCAATGTTGCTGAAATGTTGTAAAAAAATTTATCGTTAATGAAGAGGCACGTTGAAAGTTGTCCCTTTTATAACGATACTTTCCAGACTCCACATCCAGTTCTGGGGAGAGCTAGAGCAATTTGGGTTATTTATTGAGCGCCATTCTATTTTCTTAAAAAACAGAAAAAAACTTAGAACGGGTAGCAAACATCTGATACCGCCGTGGGTTTACACAGGTTTGCTTACCTAATTTAACTACATATGACATAAGGGTTAGATGCACTTTGGCGGATGCTATCGGCAGGGTTGGAGAAAGCTCCCACATATTTAATACAAATTAGTTGCTGTATCTGCCCCAAATAAAAACTAGCTCAGGTTCGGTGCAAGCAGGGTTTCTTTTAACCTCAAGGCTAGTGCTTGTGGTTCGGAACTTCACGCTTCTCCATCCCCCCAGGGCCTCTCTCGACAAGCAAAACACGGTAGGTTATCACATAAATAGTTTATTCAATTCTAGGAGACACAATAATACATAAGAGGAACGATCCTAGCTGAAAGTTAGTTTGAACGTCAGTCTCTGCTCTCTACACGCGTGGTTAGGGCTAAAACATTATTTGCACACAAAGGGTAACATGGTAATTGACTCACGTTTGGTTTATGGGCCAACAGCGGCTTTACGCGCTTGTTCTCCCGGTCTCAGCAGCGTCCATGCGGACACCGGAAGTGCACAACCGGCGAAACTGAACTTGTGTCGCACATGTTCGCGCGGGACGTGGGCCCGGGAAGCTCGCTTGCTGAAGACTGTGTGGGCTTGCCGGCGAGATGCTCTAGCGTCTCGTCCGTGGGTCGCGGGAGGGGTGATGCGCCTGCGCATTACCGTCCCGTGGTGCAACAGTATTTTAGGGCTCGATTCGCTGACTGTCGAAACATGACGGTACTTAAGACTCGATTCCTTATTCTTGTAACGTAACAGCACTTCACAGAAGCAAATAAGCACATTCACTTGAGGCATATTAACATTTTCTGTAGTATTCCTCCAAAGTTAAAACACTAAACATCACATGTTAGCATAAAATGTGTTTCCTTAGTCGTCGAAAAAATATGTTTTTTTTTACGTGAGCTCCACACAGGAGGCCCTGAGGAAAATAATTCGCCTCAGGGCCTATGTCATCTTTGGGGATGCTGTGTGGAGGGTTTTTTAAGGAAAGGAAGGGGAGGAGAATTCTGGGAAGGAAAAGGGTTTAAGGGGTGGGTAGGAATCTGGGGTCAAGGGCGGATCCACCATTGTGGGCACGGTGGGCATGCCCACAACCCTCATAGACTTGTAACGTCACCCTTTCACGGTCTATTGAGATCTATAGGCTAAAAAGTGGTTCAGATGTACCTACCGCCTATTCATTAACGATAGTGAAATAACTGTTATAAATGAATACTGACTGGATGACCAAATGGAAAATAAAATATGAAAACAATTCGGCCATACCCGATTCGGTAGCTCATCTCATTGAAGCATGCGACCAAGCTTTGTAACCTAACATAAAAATTTTCTTTCTAATACTGGCAAATACCTGGCAACTCTCCCAGTTAGCGTAGCTACCGCAGAGAGATCGTTTTCTAATCTTCGCAGAATAAAATCTTAGTTGCGTGCCTCAATGGCGCAGGAAAGATTATCCGGACTAGCTCTCCTAAATATACACAAATACGTGAACCTGGATATCGATGAAATTATCAACGTTTTCGCGAAAAAGAAACGTAAGCTTGAATTTGTAATTTAAGTAAGCACCTAAATAAAGGTTTTTAATGTTAAATGTTTCCCATCGTTTAATTTAATTTTATATCTTTTGAAGATGTAAAAAAAATTATCAAAATCGATTAGTAGTTGTAATGGCATTGGTAGCCTAACTAAGTCTCGCCTGGTGCATCTCACTTGCTGGTCATACTTACGACTTCTGAGACAGCAAGATACTTATGTACCCAGTCTAGTGTCTCTATATTGGCTACTGGCTACTAGAAAAAACAAAAAAATAATAACTTTTTGATTGAAATTGGTTTGTAATTTAATCGAAACTGTTTGACTATTTAATTGGATGAAATCGGGTCTGACTTCCTCCAATGATTATTTCCATTCCTATAGCCAAAGTCCTGAAGCGCGAAAATAGGAAATAATCAAATTCAAAAGTCGTTCATGAGTCATGATTTTTCATAAGCGAGTTCGTACTCCGACTCGCACTAGTCCGATTTTCAGGTGGCTGTGACCACAACCTTTTTTGAGGGCTGGATCCGCGCATGTCTGGGGTTCAGTGTGTTCTGGTCATCCGCCTTCAAGACCTAGACAAACCTCACCCCAAGAACTCGGGCACCCCTGCTTATCGCCAAACGAGGCGAACTACTTAGGGTGACCTATGGCAGAGGTGTTGGTTATCCAATAGAGGTTCCCGGGCGGCGGTACCCATTCCCGCCTCCCAAATTGTAAATTTATTATATTTCAAAAATTTATGTGTTTTTATAATTTTTGTTATGGTACCGATTTTAATCGCTTAAAATGTCTGTAGCCAAAAGAAAAAAAATTAAAAATTCCTTTAAATGCAGTTAATTTTTATAATTTTTGAGATCTTGGAGAGCATATTTTATTTTTTGTTATAATAAATATTTATTATATCTATAAAAATTGGCAGTGTGCTGTGTCTATCTCACTAGAAACTCCTGTGTTGATAAAGATGTAGCTTATATCAGAAATTCAAAAAGCAATACAATGTGACGTCTTAAATAAAAAAACAATCAGCTTTGTTCCATTGGAAATTTGTATACTTAAAAATTGGTTTTCTTATAATCCTACTTATAAAATCGGATCAATGGCGGTAACACTTACTCCTCCCCAGGCTATAATTCCGTACTTGAAGATTGTCATAGTGCAAAGTAAATTGATTTCAAACAATTAGAGTCAAGACAATGCGATTTATAAAATAAAAGACAATCAGCATTGTCCCATTGGAAATGTAAACTTAAAAATTGTTTTTCTAATAGAGCCTACTTATAAATCTTAAATTTCTTTGGCAAAAAGTTGTTTTAGCGAAAGCGGTAAGTACGAAATTGTGCCCTATGGTAGGAGTTGGAATTTGCGGCTCGCGAGCCGAATGCATCTCCTTGCATAGGCATCTCCGGCTCTTCAGACTTCAATTGCAATTTCACCTCTAATCTAATTAACCAGCCTTATGAGATGGAGCTGCCGACCGATTATTTTTTTGCATTCCGAACACAAAACTGGTTTAATTTTATAAGAAATCTATGTGCGAGTTTGTTTGTAGAAACATTTAAACGGGCAGAAGTGTGATATTACAGTAAAAATGTAGATAACATAAAGCAAATCGTAATTATCGTTCCACCACATTTTTCCACCACTTGGAAATTGATTGAAATTGAAAAAAAAAAATTCTAATAATCCGAAAGCTATTTTCGTAAATGAAAAAAAAATCACTCGTGACTCTTAGATACCATTTAGAACTAACGACCTTCATGCAGTAATTGGGGAAACTCTAAAAGGGGATCAAAAAACAACCATTAACATTTTCTGTCATTTTACTCGGAAATCAGTAAGGGCATCATCACAGGTAATAAAAATAAAAGAAAAACAATTTTTCATCATAAGTACCTATCTAGAAATGACATAAATTTATCGACTGTAAGTGGTTTAACCACATTTTGATAATACCTTCGGAAAGCGAAACAGCTGTCACGTATAATAATAATTACGTAGCGGAGTAATTAAACCGTATTAACAAATAAAAGAAATGAAATTGAAATGGTGTCCTACGAATTAAAATTGATAACAATTAATATATATTAAAAAGCCTGTATTTTATTTCTAAATTTTATAACTGAAGAATAAATCAGTAAAACGTTTGAAAAAAAAATTAAACATTTATACATAAATTTCGGATTAAAAGCAGAAGGTTTTAAACCAAAAGGTTTCATACATTTAAAAAAAACCACCAGTAATGGACAGATAATATTAAAAGACTTCAAATTTAGCAACCAACATGGGTCTTAAAATGGTTAAAACTGGTTTCCTTCCTTCGCATCCTTGAAGAAGTACGTTTAAAGGTATAAACCCATTTTACAATATCCTTTCTTTGTTGACCCAGCTGAAACGAATTTCCTCATTGCTCCGAGGGTTGCACCGTATACTGTCGTTTGAGTAGGTAGACGATAGAAAAGGTTCCTTTATTTTCTTTTCTAGGGCGCAGAGTAGAACGCCGGAGAGACTTTCATGACCATTTTCATTCTCTTTTATTCTACAACATGAACTTCCATTATAAACCTTTGTCAAGATAAATAAATATACCAGTTTTTAATAATAACGCTGAACATGAATTATGCAAAACGCAAAAAAAATTGCACGTAGCGGTAAATGTTTTTGAACTTGCAAACAGGTATGTTTTTAGGTTTTCACGGCCAAAAAGTATTTTTGTTATTGTTTTTGGGGTGTTATGCCGTGTTTCGCTACCTACTTCTTTAGCCAACGTTTCGGACAGCGTTACAGTGTCCATCATCAGGGCATGTAACGCTGTCCGAAACGTTGGTTAAAGAAGGAGGTAGCAAAACACGGCATAACACCCCAAAAACAATAACAAAAAAAATATTATTAGACAGTTAAGATACGGTTTTAAACGATCCCGCGACCTTCAGAAGGTGAGTGAAGAGCCTTACCTCTCGTCTACGGATGAGTTGTTTGCAAGTTTTTTTTATTTTATTTTTGAGTTGTTTTGTCCTTTAAGGTCATTATCAAACTGTTTTTAGGCTACGTGAGAAATAAACAAACCAAAAGCAATAAATTAACTGTTCATTTTGCCATACAGCTTACTTGTTAATTAAATTTAACAACATATTATAATCAACCACAATACAGCAATTATGTACATTTGGTTTGAAATACTTCACTTATTTATTCGCGTATAAAAATATTTATTTACTCAAAGCCGCCAGCGACACTGTTTGTACGAAAATCGGCAAAAACACATACACATTTTGAAGATGCTTAGATCAAGGCCACAATATTGTTTTTGTTTTCTATCGGCCACGGAGAGCAAAAACATTATGACCCTGCCCCGCTGTTTTTGTTTTTGTCGGATATTTTGAAAATATTTTGTCGCTAGACCCGACTTAATACTATTACAACGTAAACAATGCTTATCGACAGATACAAAATTTACGTACTTGATTTCCGAAAGACATCTCATTAGGCTGATACTGTTAGCATCTACCCACTTGAGACGCAAATGTACTTCATTAATAAAAATAACATTTTCGTAAACCAGCGAGTCAAGGAACTTACCGTTCTATTACGGAGATCATTGAATTATGATGTCAAGCATTTAGTTTGTCGAGCCTTACAAACTTGACCTTTCAAATATCCTTAGAAGCATTGATTAATAAATAAACGTAAGTCTTCAAAAAAAAACTCGGGACTGTTAGCGAATAGTTGCTCGAATTCAACTTTTAATTTGGAAATACAAATAAAATTGAGAAAAGAGAAACATGCGAAACGGAAATATCGAAAAGGGAGTAAATATCAAACAGAATCCAGAAATCCTTCCTAGACATTGTCGTTGTTGAAAGCAAGTTAGTTGAAGTTCATAAACCCTTCTCAGAATTTTAATATGTTATCCATTGATTGAAAATAAACAAGATGACCAATTATTGCTAAGTTTAAAAACTAAATTATTCAACCCTTGGTTCAACCCACTATTCAACGGAAGCAATCTTTCAAACAGGCCCTTCATTGATATGCTTGGTGTAACTATAAGTGACCAGCTCAGGTATGGGGGCTCCATCGAAGCCAGAGTAAAGTTAGCCTCTCAAAAACTGGGCCCAGGGCCCACAACTGCTAACTCTGTACAAATCACAAGTGCGTCCCACGGATGAATTTACAGCTACCTCTGGTCTGGAGCTCCAAAATACCTGAAGAGTACCCTCGACTCTGTGCAGAAACGAGCGGTCCGTTTGATAGATTCTCCCATCTTAACAGACGGGTTGCAATCTTTAGATCAGATGCGTCGGGTGGGAATGCCGTCCTTGTACTACCGGTATTACAATGGAAGATGCTCCGAGGAACTTGCATCATTGATTCTTCGGCACCGGTGCGTAATCGGGAGACACGCCAAACACTTGCCCAACGTATGTACTTGTACATGGTTGACATTTGTCACATGAGAACGGGTCGCTTCATCGACTCGTTTTTGTGATCAACAACTCGGCTGTGGAACGATTTGCTGGCCTCTGTATTTCCTTCTTTCTCTCTGGGTCTGGGTCAACATGGGTCTCTTCAAGACCAATATTAAATATCTTACAATAATCATTTACAATATTCTACTTGCACGCATTTTATAATGACTTGAATAAAATCTTCGATCTTCACGATTCGAAAATGTTATCAAAAGAAAATAGTAACGTATGATTTTTTGATAATAAAATAAACAAATCCGCATTTTTAGCTCGTGATCTCAATATATAAGTGTTCGGTCGACGATTTTCTTTATTTTAATTGTATAAGATTCCACACTGATTTTATTTTTATCTAATTTATATACAAATCAAAATATGTTAGGGATTAATGAGATGTCTATGTAACGCTAAATTAAGCACAGGAAATGTTTGAAACTTTCAAAATACCTTCTTTAAGCCCCCGCGAGCGAAGGATTCTGGATTATTACAACCACATGGCAATACATCTGAAAAGTTTTTTAAACAGCACAAAAATTCTTGCAAAATTGTCAAATATTTGAGAATGACATTTTGCAAAATTATGAATGCTAAATCAAAATTCGATTTTAAAAACCCTTTAAATTAAAAAAATAATTTGATGTACTTACTTACATAATAATTTGAATAGAATCGAGAATTAAAGATATTTTAAATAGTTGCCAAATTTGATTGATTGTTCTTATTATTTAATTGTACTTGTATTATACAAAAATGAATATTTGTAATACATGAAAAATTAAAAGTTGAATTGAAAAAAATGTAATAGGTGGTACGCGAGCTGTTTGACAACTGAATGTACTGAATGAATCTACTGAAGGGAACGGGGATGCACGGGAAAACATGCAGGTTTATGGCATTGCAACGCGTGCCGGGAACCAGCTAGTTAATAAATAAACATTGGGAGTTCTATTCCGTTGACTTTAACGTTTTGCATTGATAGCTTCATTTCTCGGTGCAGCAAAATATCGTTTAATTATTGCAGAAATATTTTTGCACAAAGGTTCAACATATGTAATTTATTTAATTGTTTTTTTTTTAATCTGTCTGATCCTACGGTAGATAATAAATTCATATTTAAAAAAATAAAACATTTATTCTCTCCATTTCAGAATTTTGACGGACATTAATTACATTGCTTACATATTTTTGCTGATTTTGGGCTATTTTTTACGCATCCATAAAAAAAAATTATGTCCGGTCTTTTCGGTTTATAAAAAAATTAAACGATCTTGAGGATTGAAATTTTCAAAAAACGCCAAGGTTTCAAAATACAATTTAAAAAATGGTAAAAAGGTGATACAAGTGACCGGTTGAGAATATTTAAAACTAGCTGACCCGGCCACGCGTTGTTGTGGCTAACGAAACACAAAGCAATCTGCAGGATGGTTACTCAACCTTAATAACCAAGTGTTATTAACGCACACCGCCATCTGTTAATTTGGGTAAAAATAAAATCCACACCGCCCGCTTGCCAGCCCGCTCCTCCACCACATACAGACATTCTCCTTTAATTTCATAACTCAACCAATTCACACAAAACCTTGATAAATTACATACTTAAAACATTCTCATGAATAACTCTATCTGTCGGTGAAAACTGCATGAAGATCCGTTCAGTAGTTATTATAGTATAGTTTATCGCAAACAGATAGACAGACGCGGCGGAGGACTTTAATTTATAATATGTAGAAATGTGTGAAACAAGAAATATAAAGAAAAAATAATGGAAGTACAGTACAACAATTCATATCGAACGCTTTTTGGGTTGTCCTGGTACTGCAGTGTCACCGAGATATTTGAAGAAGTGCGCGTTCCCGGATTCCGAGCACTAACGAAAAAACAGATCACCAACTACAGAATGCGACTAGCCTCGAGCCATAATAGTCTTGTGATGGCAGCATTCTACTTCTAGCAGGGTCCCATCTACAAACGATGGAGTCACTTCCTGATGACATAGATATAAAACAAAAAGTGTTTTCTAATACTCTTCTTTTATTTATATATAATTATTATTTTCTTTTACCATGTAATTTTTTTTTCTTCTCATCTTGCAATATTTTTACTTGATATATTATATATGTATAATATGGAACTCGTGGGACTGCACCACCCTCCCCGAGATCTGGAATAAACGACAAAAAAGTAAAACCATAATTGGTCCCAGTGGCTTACAGTTATCAAAAGTAGTAGCTATCAAACCCAAAAGTAAAATAATTAAGAAATAATAAAAAATGTACTGCAAAAAAAAGGTGATGACGTCATAGTTTGAATTTCTTAGTAATAGAGAGCTATTTTTGTACCATCAGCATTTTAGGATAGATAGATAACAAATGCATTATCGCTTTGTGTTTCAACAAACTTCAACAATTTTAAAGCGC
The DNA here is from genome assembly GCA_936435175.1 of Glyphotaelius pellucidus. NCBI lineage: Eukaryota > Metazoa > Arthropoda > Insecta > Trichoptera > Limnephilidae > Glyphotaelius > Glyphotaelius pellucidus. Next base: position 4,935,821 of record OW386558.1, read on the forward strand.
TCTTATTGCTGAATGCCAATCAAGAAAAAAATGTAAAACTCTTAATAATAACCAAACAATAATTTTAACATTTTTTGCTGTCAATTTGCACTGTCCTATCTTGTTAAGCGCTGAGTCAACCCATTGAGATCTATTTCAGTACTTTTATCATGATAATGTATCTAAGTACACCCACATGATAAAAGTTTTGTTTTTAGGGCCGATTCTACAAATTCCAAACCAAAATAAAGTTCTCAGTTAACCCAAGGATATAAAAAAAAAACAATCTGTTTCGTTACAAGCAAACACCACGAAGAACTCAGTGTACACTGTAAAAATATTACCAACAATAGTGACACAGCTGTGCCAAATGTATTTGAGATGGATAGATCTAATGTGTATATTGATGAGTTTTATTGGGTCAGGCATTTTCCGATGTATTTTAATTTGTATGGCGTTGTTTTTGAATAGTACATTTTAGGTTTGTTTGTTTGTTTGGTCATTGTTGAGTTGTCCGGTCATCGTACATTGTATAAACCGTGTGGGAAATGTTGAATCGCTGCTAGTTAGGCCATTCGTACACGAAGGTACTTACAAGCGACTCGATAAATAAGGAGATAGCGTAACACGGCATAATACCCCAAAAAAGCACGTGAATATAATTATTATTAAAAATTGATAATAAACCGACTACTACCAAATTTTTTCAAAAGTAAAATTATTTTAATACATAAATTTCCATTGCTTGCCTTTTTTATAATAAAAATTGTTAACCTTTTTATGATTATGTAAAATAAAATAAAAAATATAAAATGCCGAGGTAAAAATAATTTAGTAAAAAAAAAGAGAATAAAGAATGACTTAAAATATAATTGCCTTTTTAATATTGTACCCAAAGAATAAAAACCTGACTAGAAAAAAACTAGGCCACTGTTTCATTATATTAATATATTTCTCAGACTAAGCCTTTTATATTTGATGAAATGGGGTTGAAGGCTGCATCCTTTCTACGTTTACGTTCAATTTAAAGCTACGTTAATGCTCATCAAAATTTTAGATTTCTTATGTATCTAAACAGAAAAATATGTAATCCGTGTTTTTGTTTGTTTTTGAAGGAAAAATGCCTGAAGCAATTAAATTCATCTTGAAGTCAATTATGAATAATTATAAGGTAACGCCGCAAAAAGTCGAGAGCTTTAACATCTCACAATCGATTTCTTGTAAAAGGAATTATTTTTATGCGGCGTTACTTCAAAGTGAAATGTTTGATAGAATGAACGCCAACTCAAATAATATAATTGATTTTCTCGGAAGAAATACCTAAAAAGTATTAGGAGGTATAAGCTTTCACAGTTTGTTGGCAATCATATTGCGGTTGTATTTAATTATAACTTGTAAAACATAACTTAACCAAAAAAAATATAATGATAAAGTAATCGAATACTCCATTCTCTTTTTAAAGAATTTGGCATTCTCAGACTATAAAAATATTACCATTTGTTATTTCGGCTACTGGAATTATACTAAGCTCTTTCATTCAAAATTAGGCTTATTAGATTTGTCGTAGAATCTTTATATAAAAATGCAAAAATCAGTCATTTTAAATACATGTAGAATTTCAAAATTTTAAAATATATATATTGAGGGATCAGTAGGATTCCCCTCTCTGATATGAAAATATCTGGAGTCGGTGAATTATTTTCACATTTGGTCTCTGGCAGGTTGACATGTTGTTCTTGTATTGTTTTGTATTTATTATACTTCTATAGAACACTTGCAAAGCGTGGATTGACTAGATGATGATTTTGGAAAAGTGTGTGGAAGGGTTTAGTTTTTCCTGTGGGGAAGATTTAACTCGGACATAAAGTCATAAAAAAAGCATATAAACCAAACAGTTTTGGTTCAACCTAAAACTTCTTCTTCTAAAAGTTCTATTATTAAGAGTTCATTTCTATTATTAATATTTCATTTAAATCTTGAAATCTTTTTATTGATGTATCTTGAGTTTTTTACATATCTTTTGTTGTTAGTTGCAATATTATTATTAACTTACTCTAATGATGACTTATACTTAACATAATTCTACAAACTTCACCAATCACAAGAGCCTTGTCTCTTTATGGTGAGGAAAGACTATTACTATATTCATTTTACAACTCTGTTTAACATGTAAAAAAATGAATCCTTATTATAAAAACAAACAAATATTAAATAAACATAAAAAAAATTTAAAGTTTTATAGTCAGGTGAATTTTTATGGTGAATTTTCACGTGAATTTTTACTTGTCAATATGATTTAATGAAATCCTGAGGAAGATTGAGGCTGAACCTAAACTGGTTGGTTTATATATAGGTATCCAAAATAAATTTATTTTTATTAAAAATATACACATCATAAGCTCCATGGAGTATTAAATACCTTCTTATAATATAGTTTTATCTTTAATTGACAGCCCTACTTTGTTGGAACTAATTTGCATTAACATACCTGCCAGACAAACTCGTAGCAATGATATTTTTAAATGCAACAATAAACTCAATGCTAATTACTCTATTTACTTATCAATTCCAAGAATTCATAACCTTGCGAATAAATACTGCGAATTTATAGATATATTTAATGTTGATAGTTTTGATTGTTTCAAAAGTCAACTTATCTCAATTTTATCTGCTAATAATTAACTTTTATTATTTTTTTGTTCTTTTCATAAAATCTTTTCTCATCCAAACTTTAACAGTAAAATATAAACTTATTTTATTATATTTTTTCTGTTCTATTTGTAGTAATAAACAGATGAAATTGTTTGTTTATACCCTAATACTAACAAGCTCTTATACATTACACTTATTTTAGGTCTTTTTATTAATAATATGTATAAATATTTTAAGCTGATTTGTATTAGTTTTTTTGTATCGTACTATTTCATTTCTTTTAATTTATATTATTATTTTCTATACCTAACGAGTTGATGGCATTCTTATTTATTCAGTTTTCTTGATTATGTAACACATGTAATTAATATTGTAAATAAAAATTTCCGTCTATTCATATAAAAGCCCACTAGGGCGTTAATAAATATAAATAAATAAATAAATTATTTCTTCAAAATAGGCATATTTACTTTGGGGTGTCATCATTAATTTTATGAAAAACAAATACCTTTGTATAACATGCCAGATAATATCCAACCAGCTTTTTACGCCAATAACAAATTAAAAAATTATATATTAAATAACAAGGACAAAGGTGTGTTTTTGAACAAATCTGGGGTTTATAAATTAATTTTTAATGATTGTAACTTTTTTTATATTGGGAAGACTTCTAGAAATTTTAACATTAGAGTTAAGGAACATCTAAGATGTTTAAATAATAATAATTATTCAGAATTTGCAAACCACATTTTGGAAACAGGTCATTCTTTTGATATTAATAAAGCTTTAAAAATTTTACACACTAACACAACGGGTATACAATTAGATAATTTAGAAATTTTAGAAATTAGAAAAAGTGTTAATAGTAAATTAAATATTATAAATAACCAAACGTTTTTTAAAAATAGCCATCTTTTAAATTTATTTTCGTATTAATACTTATATTTATAATAATTTATTTTGTTATTTAGACTTCTTGTTTTCCTTTTAAAAGATTTTTTATTATGTTAATGTAATTTTTTACCCATTCTAAAATAATTTTTATATTTTATTTTATATAATTGTTTTTTATGATATATTTTAGGTAATTAATCACCTCTCCTTTCTAATATTTTGTCTATGTTCTAATTAGTCTATACTTGTTTGTCTTTTGTTATTTATTATTGACTTATTATCCTGACGAAGAAAACATAGTTTTCGAAACATGTTGATATTGTTAATAAAATAGTGGTGTTATACAAAGATATTTGTTTTTCATAAAAAAAAAAAAAAATTATCATTACATTGGCATAATACAACATACATTAGCAGAATAATACACATGACAGGTTCGGAAGAGTACAGTGTACAGAGCATATTCTGTGTTACTCAATTTCTAGTTACTCGGGGGAATAAATATCTCTCTTGACTGTCTCTACAGGTGTTCCAGGGGAAACGCCGATTAATTAATGGTATTTAAAGGCACAAAAAATGGATTGGTGGCTTACTGTGTCATTAGTGACGGCTAAACGTTGTCCGAACTCCAAGAGGTCGTACAGGATGGTCCAAAGTCCAAAGTCCAAAGTTCATTTTAGTAAGTGATCGACTCGCGCGGCAAACAAAGGCTGCGTCCATTTTGGATGCCAACAACGCCTTCACCATCCGACGGGAACGGTTCACACGGAACGTGCTGACGCCGCGCGGGGAAGATTTGTGAGTCCCCCGTTCGATAGGTTTGTGGCGTCTCAAATTGTCACCAGAAAGGCTATTCTCTAAAATTTGTGAAAAGAGATCGTTCTCCCGCAAGAAGTGCTGTCAGATTTATGTGATTTTCTACAGCTGTTAAATGAATAATTATTCATACTTGCAGGAATTCGTGTTTAAAACGACCCAAACTAAAATACGTCACAGCTCACAGCTGAAATTTTGACATCGGCCGATAGAAAAAGCAAATAATAGCCATAGAGAGCCACTTCTTGCTGGAGATCGATCTCTTATCACAGATTTTAAGAAATAGCCTTTCAGGTCTACCGGGCGGCAAATTGAATGTTCGCGCGGGAATTAAAAAAAAAACTAAGATTTCTGCTCCGTAACAATCGTTTACTCCATATTTCTAGCCTCAATTACTCATACAACACAAGTGCTTCAATTTTATTTTAATTGTTAACATTTTAGCAGGTTAAACACCCCTGAGTAGTTTCATAAAATAGAGCCTCATTGCTGCGATATGATTTAAAATTTAGTTATGTGTGTATTGTATTTATATTTTACTAAATGTAATGTTTCGATCTACAACCTCTATCATTGTCAAGGAGTGTATTTCTCTGCGTATCTACATAAATATAGATCATAATCTCGTAAGAATGAAAGAGTTTATTTTATTTGCCTCTGTTGAGTTTAGTTAACTTAAATTTACGTTAATCGATTTCTCATGAGGTACATAAATGTTACAAGTAGTCGTGGGACCATTTACATATATTATATAGATTTATTTGCAAGAACTCCTCAATGTTTTTAACACTATTTGCGCACATAAAACAAGTCAATAAGATCATAAATTAAAAGACGAAAATAAATAACACCCCTTTACAACCGCCCCATTTGAGATTGAAAATTTCTCTCGAAGTTTTAAAGTTTTTCTTCCAAAAGATATTAAATTTCTTAAAAATAAATTATGTTGATAAATTGATTTCGCATTTCTATTTTTCGAAAAATTATATTGAAATAACTTCACTGTTCTTTGTGATTTTTTTTTTAATCAAATATTGGATAATATTGCGGGGAAAACGATAACGGTGAAAGGGGATGTGAGCAGAAAGAGAAAATAGAAATCTTGAGCCCATGTTTGTTCGTGAGATTGAAATAATATTTTTTTTGCTGCGTGTTTTGAGATTTAATTTGATATTTAATGAAATTTACGTGAATAAGGTGAAAGTAAGTACAAATTAAAAAAAAAAACAGTATTAAAACATTCCTGCAAATTTGGTCATGTCTACCAAATTGTTACAGACTTGGTCACTCACAGATACGTTTTACTATCGGAGGTGATCGGAGTTGTTAATAAAATAACAAATAATTATTAGTAAAAAGTAGACATAATATAAAAAAATAAATAAAAATAAAAAAAATAAAGGGGGTCCCAAAATTAATGCAAGACTTGAATTGAATAGAAAACACAGTTTTTAGTCATTAGATTGTTATTTTTTTATTGAATCATAAAGTACGTAGGATATAGTTGTTTATGAAATAACACATCGGGCAAATGGCCTCCACGGCTTTGCTGGCATATACACACTCTTTTGTTGAAATTTTCCATTACCATTCTGGATATATGTGGCTGAATTTCGTTGATGCAGCGTTTAATTTCCTCCTACAGTGTACGAGTGGTTGTGGGCTTGTTGACATAGACCTTTGACTTCAAATAAATAATAAAAAGAAATCCAATGGTATTAAATCACACGATCTTGGAGGCCAATTCCGATCACCGCGAAACGAGAGAGAACACGACCAAAAAATGTCTAATGCAATAATTGAATTGTTTCACGGGCTGTATATATCATGTAACGCTCCATTATTATTAACCCTAAACTCTCAGCTGTCAAATTTAATTTTTTTAAGGGATGCCAACAATTTACTGCACAAATGGCGGCAAATTTAAATCTTGCTTTAATTTTGGGACACTCTTTATTTAATCGTTGAAAACAAACGAAATCAAACAAAGATGTGAAACAGAAACAACAGAAATACGTAACTAACTAACTAACCATCACGCCGTTTCCCCGCAGGGGTAGGCAGAGAGGACGGACCGCCAAACAACTCGTTCTTGGCACACACTCCTTGTCTCGTTTACATTCATACATCTTCTTATACAAGCTCTTTTATTATTCTGATTCTTAACATGGCCCAACTCAACTATCTGATTCACTTGATATTATTACTTGGTCGTGCCATGTCTTTCTTGGACGTCCTCAACTTCTTATACGATTCACATTTGCATCATATATTCTCCTTAAACTCCTTTTCTCGTTAATTTGCTCTACTTGCCTAAACCATCTGATCGTCTCTTTCTTAATTTTACTCATTACGCTCAATCAGCCTTACATTCTTTGCCAATCTCCACGTTCCTCAAACGATCGTACACGGTTTTACCACACATTCGCCTTAGGGATCTCATGTCTACAGTATTCAGTCTACTTTCAACCCTCCTCTGATAGTTCCATGCCTCACTGCCATACATCAGGGTAGGTACCAGCACTCAATTATGGACGGCTGGCTTCCCTTCTTTGGACAGTTTTAGCCCTCCATTAATGGAGTTACAGAAATATGTTGAAAATATGTTTAAAATTGAACCCAGGACGTCTTCCTTGCCCGAGAAGCGCTGTAAGCATTGAGCAATTTCGACCATGTCAACGAACGTCATTTTTAAATATATTAAAACGTGATAAGTAAATTCACTTTTACATTTTCGCAGTACACGCTTCTTGTTACTTTATTTACGTTTTGTGTTGTGTTATTTTTTGTTTTAGTTTCCATATTTAGGTTTTTTCTTATTTTGCTTAACGTTCCTACAATCATTAAGGACGGGTTGTTTCAAAAAATTTGATGAATTCATCAAATGTTTGAAGTTAATTTTCGCGTTCTGTGTTATTTGAAACAAGCCGTCCTAACTGTTTTAATTTTTAAATATTTCAGATTCTCAACTTGTATCCAAATAAGTTTACATAAATTACGATATAACATAATTATATTTAATAACAAGCCATTGTAATTTTCGTAAGTTTAATCGCGTCTTTAAATTTAATTTTGAGGGTTCTCTCAATTAATTACTTTAATGTAATTATTGCCTCTATAATCTGTTGTACAAATTGCGTTCGCCGTAAAGTTATACTTCGTGTAAATATTGAGTGTCATCATTTTCTAAGACTCGTTAGTTCATCATAGTTTTCTGAGAAAACTGAATAATTTAGGGGACTTTCGAAGGTTAATTAAAGTTACATAATTAAATTAAGGTAACAAAATGATTAAGTAATTAAATCAAATGTTTGTACGTGTACTTTTAAAATATTTCTTTTCACCTCAAAGACGCATTAATATCAAAAATAGCAATAAATAATGGGTATGATTCCGGTTTATTGATAGAACTACTTACTTATATTCTAATCCAAAGTTAAAAGTATTAATAATCAACTAGCAGTAGAAAACCCGCTCCGCAGGTTTTTGCTGCTTGGCCCCGCGGAAGGATTTAGTTCGGCTTCGCCCAATTTAAGTGTTCATAGGGTGAGGTTTGTCTAGGTCTTGGAGGCGGATGACCAGGACACGCTGAACCCCAAATTCCTACCCACCCTTTAAACCCTTTTCCTTCCCAGAACTCTTCTCTCCTTCCTCTCCTTATAAAAACCCTCCACACAGCATCCCCAAAGATGACATAAGCCTGAGGGAAATTGTTTTCCTCAGGGCCTCCTATGTGGAGTTCATGTAAAAAAAAATAATAAACATTAATTTGATAAATTCGATAGAAACCGGTTCCGAAAATAGCTGGTTCCTCGGATCCAATGACAGCTAATCACCGACACAAGTAACTGCGACAGGCAATGACGTCATGTATAATATACAGACGCGTGGTATTATTATTCAAAACTGCCAGAAACAATAATAATTATACTATCGCCAATCTCTCCGCATCAGGAGAGATACATAAAATTACAAATCCGTAGTACTTAATTACTGCTTTTGGCATTGCATTAATTCGGTTTTATTACTAAAGTACATTTGTATACAAAATCCACGTATGAAACGGTTTTGCGTGAGGCGCGGCTTCAGAGTTGCATTCTTACCCCTTAAATTTCAACTTTTCAGTCTCTAGCCTATCAATACCGTTTGATGGCGTCATATTTTATTCATAATTTTTTTTCTTCCTGCAGTGAAATAACCTTCATTCTAAATTACCACCGGCGCGATTCATTTCGAGATATAAGGACGACTAATTTAGATACTCGGGAAAGTATAAATGAGATTGTATTGATTGTATTTACATCGGGAAATAACACGGAATGTCGATATAAATATAAATATTGAGGATCATCTTAGATTCTTAAATAATAACGGCTTTTTGGAAATCGCTAACCATATTATTTGTAAAAAAAAACACCTTCAGTCAAAGTACCGGTGCTAAAATTCCTTTTAGGAATTGCTAGGAGGCTAGGATTAGAACGAGGCAATTACTCATATAATGAAATCGAACAAACTCTAAACCTTGCTCCTTTAGAAGACCGTCGGGAAAAATCTGATCTCATTTGTTTCTTCAAAATTATCAACTATATTATTGACTCACCTACATTATTACATCTCATCTCATTCAAAATACCTTCTCGTAGACTCAGAAATAAAGAACTGCTCTTCCTCAATCAACACTCGACAAAATACGGTTGTAATTCAGCACTATCCAGAATGTGTGGAATGGTCAACTCACGTCAACTTGATTTTTTTGGCATATGCCTAAATGATTTTTGTCGCTCAATAATAATTGAAGATATTTCGTATTACTTTATTTTTAGCAAAGTCTTGAATTGTCTTGAAACTTCTATTTCACTTCTATTTTCTTACGTTTTACCTGTTTGTCTTTGCTTTCATATACCACCCTTTATTCTTGTAATGTACATTTCCAAAATTTTGTGTTACTTGGTTGTAAATTGGACGTTAGTCCGTTAATAAATAATAAATAAATAATGGCAACAGAATATGTGATTTAGAAGCACTCGGAATAAAGAAAGCCGTCATATTCTTCATAATCAATTAAAAGTTTCCATTAGCCCAATAACAGATTTATTGCCCGTAAAATCTTAAGTTTACCGATAATGCTCGTATGACCACGCTATATTCTCGTGACTTGGCCTATTTAAGCATATCCCTTGCCATATATTCCCAATGGAAGAATATGTAGAGTAATTTGCTGAAATAAGCCAGGCCATGAGAGCATAGCGCAAATGTGTCTGCCAAGCTTTGTCTTTCTAATATGGTAAATCTTTTTACGTACATGATGTTTGTCTTTCTTTCTGTTATTAAGTTTTATTATTACTACTTATTTGGTCTCAGTTTTTGATGTATATATATATGCACACATTGGCCGCAAGTAGCTCAAGAGAGATAAATGGAATTCTTTAGAGGAGGCCTTCACCTTCGCCTGAGAGAGGGGTTCTTGCAAACGAATAACTTTATATCCCATATTACATTTTTTTAAAAAGATTGTATATAGCATTAATTATACTTTTTAAAACTCTGTAAGATACCTATTTGCAAGAAATAAAAAGCTTTTTATTGTTATTTTTATTATTATGCACACAAAATGTGTTTTTGATTAGTTTAATTTGAACTCTTTTGATGCTTTTGTTAAGCAAAACCGGTCAGTATTGATAAATTAAATAAATTTCGTGGTTAAAAACAAAGTAATTGTCTTATTCAATAGTTTTTGAATGTGACATTAAATTACATTTTTTACGTGAATACCACAAAACTAGTTTTTGTTAGGGACATCTACCTCGTCTGAACTGTACAAAGGCAGGTGAACGAAATAAATTACCCGGTTGGGTGATGTTTTGAGATGGGATGAGTATTGTCCGAATTTTTAATGCTGTTTTCGGAGGAAATTGCAAAATATCGATAGCTCATTTCACATAATGCATAGATACATGCCTTTTATAGAAAAACGGTTCGGAGAGAAGACCTGTTTTCATGCTGAATTAAACAACTAAACTCGTCCCATCGAGATCTCGTAAGGATGTCAGCGACGTTCATCCTCTTCCTTCTCACACTTGTTATCTTGTTTGAAAACGAAAAAATTTGGAACTCCTAGAGCAATGACGTCACTTACGAACTCTCGCTGGGACCAGTATACTATTGACAAGTGTGAAGATTAACTATGATTGTGATAGATTAACTACAATTTGCCAATGATTCTTTTATAACTTGCTATTTCTGACTTTTCCACTGCCTTATTGTGTATTTTTTTCCTTTTTCTTTTTACTTGTATTACCTGTAAAACAGACTCAGCATGACTTAAACTATTTAAAACTAACTAAAGTCCCCGACGCGGCTTTGCCCGGGCTTCATGCAGAGTTTTTTGAAATCAGATAAGGATAATAATTTTTTTCTTATTTTGAACGCCAAGTCTGCAAAATTTCATCAGGTCTTACCGAAAATTTGCTTTAAAGGGTTGGAATAGGGAGTGAGGACGCTTTTTTGACAACCCATGTTCCTTTTGTTTCGTAAAAATAAAACTGTGATTAGTATAAAAATCGAATCCAAGCCGCCTGCCACACAAAATTTTCTTTACATATTATATTAACATTATTTATTTCACCACAATAGTAGAGTAATTTGGAGTTCAACAACTTTACAATTTCTAATGACCTTACTTCATCCGTTTGTCATCGTCTACTTGAGCATGCAGCAAAATGCAACAATCAAACTATAAAGGTTAAAAAAACTTTCTCCTGAACTTGAGTGTTGTCACTTTATAAAAAAAGTCTAGGTGAGAAGTTTTTGTTAAGTTCAGAAAGTTCTCAAACAGAGTCTGGAAAGTTGGAGAATTTTGTATTTAATTTTTGTTTAATTGTGTCCCGTCAAATTGCACTAAACTTAGATATTGGCAGACAGTAACAATTTAAAGTTGTTCCACTCCTCCCTGTGTAACACCAATCCTTCCCCTACCACTGTACCTGCCTATCTCTGAGACCATCAGAGACAGGCAGGTAGAGACTTGAAGGCAGTGATGAAATCTCTTACGCTCTTTCTTTATTTGTTGTTTAACATATAATCCTCATCTGTAACGTAATTCAACTTACATGTTTAATTTACAGATGATGGTGGTGTGGCGTTCATACATTATTATTCCGCCACTCAAAGAAATCGCTAGAAAGATCTGCACGCCGCTACGTATTTGTTTACGTTTTGCGCAGAGCCGGCTAAGTACCGTCTACTTACTTATGCACGTATCGGCGGCAGGCCCAGCGAGTACATTGCCTCATAAATAATAATTTCGCCACCTTCACGAAAGGTCGAGACTCGAGCGTGCATCTACGAACACAGTGATGAGTACATTCTAGCACCTTCCAGCGCAGCGACTCGCAACCAACGCGGATGCCTTTTATTTCTCCCTCCGTCTCTATCGACACTCGGAGTCCGTTCCCTCACTGGTGACCCCGACGGGATTACCTTGACGGAGTCCGTTCCCTCAGTGGAGATCAACCGAAACCGGTTGATGTGTATAAATCATTGTTTACCACACCACTATAATATAGTGGTTTTAAACAAATAACATTTTTAATTTGGCTTTGAAATTTGAAGAATTGTTCAAATTCACCCGTTCACAATTTTGATACAACTGGTTCGTAATCTTATTATATTTTCATAATATAAATATTGACGCCTGCAGTAACAAGAATGTGACTTTTTTATACATTTCATAGTAGATAAATAATTATAGTTAGTCAGTAATGTGCGCGTCTGAAAATACACCGCATGATTATTGTTCAATTTAATTTTCAAAATTAGTAGATTCATGTTTTACCTTAGCCATTAAAACCTTAACCATAATAACCGTTTTTCTTCACACAGTAGAGCAATTTCTGTAGGCTTCTGTTTTATCATCTTCACCATTTTTCCATTGTTTTTTCAATACTTAAAATTCTTCCTTTTAAATTGGCTCTTCATGGTACAACAGCTTGTGACCGAAGAATCATACAAAATTTTTTTTTTATAAAAAGAAAGGATGGAATAAAATAATGGATTGACACGCCAAGACAGTGCTCTTTATTGAACAAATAAAGAACAGAATCCTTGTTTCATTCACAATCATGTAAAGTCTCAAACAAACTCTTCTGTTTTTCTGATTCTCGATTGTAATTCTGTACATTTTCAAGTTTATTATTAAAAAAAGACAGTGGTGGGCAGGAATTCGAATGTCAAAACTTTTCGCCAACTAGCGACTGCTTTAATCATCAGAACTCAAAGCGCTTTTAAGTGGATTGAGCAATTTACTAGTAAGCAACACTTTGGCGTTCTAATACCGGTTGCAGAAAAATCAAAAGCTTAGATTTTGTTAAATAATACTGTTATATTGAATAAAATTTTCTTGATATGCTTTGCGTTACAAAATCTTGACGATGAACTTAAAAATGAATACATAAAGAAAAATATACGTAATGTTTTTCTGTATCAAAAGTCAACTTAATATTTTTATTCGCTTTTCCACTGTCAGTTAAGAGATAAAATTTAAAACAAAATAATTGTTTTTTAAGTTTAAAGGACTAAGTAATTACTAAGTTATTAAGCCTGAAAGAGTACCTGGCCTCACTTCTTTCCGCCAATTAATCAAATTAGAACAGGACACTTAAGAGCATTACTTTTGTTCCTATTTATCAGCAGAGCCTTCAACTCTAAGATGAAGTGGAACTTTTATTTAATAAGCACCCCGGTAAAAGCACTTATGAGAGTTTAACACTAACCAAAGTGAAATAAGGCCTAGATGAGTATTATATGAGGTTGGTCATTGCTGTGTGGAAAATAACACCCTAATATGAAGAGAGAAGCGCAAAACGGACCTCCTCATTTGTAATTCGAACATACACTGCCTTACTATTATTTAGTACACTACATCTCAGGGATCTCGTTTTAACTACAATTAATCTAGTGTTATCCTTTTCATACTAGTTACACGCCGAACGCGCGCCCAACATTTTTGCATTATTGACATTAGTTTTTATTTAATTAAATGAAGACACTATGAGCGAAACTCAACCGAAAATCTGAAAACAAAAAAATCAGAAAAAGATATTGGCACCTCTGAGACTCGAACCCAGGACCTCTCTCTTTCGGACCAAACTGACAGTCTTTTTCTGGTACCAATTGATTTTCGAAGACGTGTATTTTTTTCTTCACTGATGTTACATTCAATAATGCTGTGAAACTCGTCAAATTTAACTTCACCCTTACGGAAGTACGCAGAGAATCGTCCGTCATCAGATTCTAGTTCCTTTCCTTGAGTATGGAACTCTCTAAATATTTGTCTCTGTTTATTAACGTCGTGAATCCATCCAAAATCTTCTTCTCTCTTTTTTTATCCACTGAAGAGACCACGCGAAATACATAAATTTGCCGCGATTGCTAGATATTTCCAGAGTTTTTTTTTTTATTTCCCATTTTTTTTAATGTTTGCTAACATTAAAAAAATTATACCTACGATTGTTATCAAAGAGACATACAACTTATTTTAGTGTTATATAGCCAATGAAATAAACTATATTTTATCATTTATTTCATATTTGTAGAATTTATAAAATAACATATTAAAAAACCGTTAAATTTATAACCGCGCGAATCCTGCGTGTTTCCTCCTGAAACTCGGTGAAAGGTACTTATTCGAGTCAACATAGAATATGTTCAATTTCTGAATGTTGTCTGTGTTATACTTGATAATGAAAGGTGAATATCTATGGAAAGGGACTTAATTTTAACCGGCAACATGTGATCAGAAATTCTTTTTTAAATTTTGTTTTTTTTTTTAAATTTATTTTTAACATCTTTCTAAAATAGTCTACGAAGTTCGGATTTGCATTATCTATGGTGACTATAGATAAAACATTTCAATATCTTAGAGTTTAATAAAATGACTGGCCATGAAAATGTTTTAAATAATTACAATAAATATTTTGCGAATGGTAGGAAAATATGGTCCAATTTCGGAAAGCTATCAATCGCAGAAAAATAAAAGTGGTCCATTGTTTTACCATAATCGCTCCAGTGGATTTATTTTTCTTTTTACGAAAATGTCCATTAAAATATAATAATCTTGACAATCCCCAAATTCGCTTTTAGAATCGCACGACTTGACAAAAATATGAAATACGTCTGCTGGGAAGTTAATCACATGTACACAACTTACGCGTCTGCGCGCTACGTACATAATAACCAGAAGCCAATTGACACGTATGGTCACATGCGAAGCGTACGTAGAACTAGTGTGCACGTAGACCTGAGATATTGCGTGTATTGCGTGCGTGGGCCCAGTGGATCTACCGCACGTGCGCGGTCTATTGATCCCCATCTCTGATTGTTTGCTTGTAAGTTTCGCAACACTGCCTTTACTCCAGAAGGACGTTCCCGGTTTTCTTTGTCGTAGCGGTCAGGAATTTTTTAATATTACATTTTTTAATTATTTTTATATTGTAAGGTGGTTTTGTGAACGAAATAGTGTGTGCCAGGACGCTTGTGAAGCGTACCAACTTCTCTGCCTACCCTTGAAGATAATCAACCTTGTGCTAAGTTGGTAAGTTTTTTTAATCAATTTACTATTTTGATATACTGGGCCTTACCAGAATTTTATTTCAGTGTTCTCAATTTTATTAAGGTACAATTTTTCAAAGGCCACGCGCAAGTGCCCACCTTGTTAATTGCTCCGTGCTTCGTTGAAATTCTCTTTCCACTAAAGACATGGAAATAATGCTCTTAACCAAAATGTTTCCAAGAATTGACACCATAATTCGTTTGTGACGCAAATAATAATTTATAAAGTTTTATAAGTAATATTGAATAACGTGGTATATTTTTTTATTGATTTAGAAGATAGTATTGGCAAAGTGTCATTTTTATGTTTTTTTTTAAAGAAATATGAACATTCCCGCGTTATGTATAGAGCAACAATGTTTAAAAATCTCCAACTTCCACCACACTAAGCGGAAAATGTTGCTCGTGTCGTGATGGAGATGTGAAGACTTAGCCAGCCGAAGAATCGGCCACGCGACGCCCAGGTGGGACTCAAATACGATGCCCACTCAGCCACTGACCGGTCAGTTATTTCAAGTTATTCAAGAATGCGCCTAAAGAACTTGCTTGCTTTTTGCTGATGATCTCAAACTGCTCATAATGATATGCGGCATTCAAGATTGTTTTAAATTACAACTTAATTTAGACGCAATATCTTCACGGGCAGATGAGAATAAACTTTTCTTTAATGTAAAAAATGTGTCTCTATGACGTATACGATTAAATTTGATTATAAACTAGATGATTAAATACTGTCATCAGTGAAATCCATAAGGGACTTTGGAGTTACATTTGATCCCAAACTTACTTTTTCAGATCATATAGTGAGTGATACATGAGAATGCATGGTGAATACCCGCGATTTATGCATCGTCTGGATTTGCTCTCTGAAACGCGCTACGAAAGTCTCCAATCTATAAGAAATAAGATCCTTATAGTAACAGATTTTAAAAGTATAAACTATTAATAACATTGACAGCCCATACCTCTTTGAATGCTATAAACTGTTAGTACCGAACAACTACCGCCAGGGTAGTCATCACGCTTTGCTCTCTTTTCCACACGGCAGAACAGACCTTCTGGCTCAGCACAGCATGACAAAAGGTATGGTGCCGCTAAATGATATCTCTAGGTCCCTTGACATTATCAACCAGCCTTGAAGGTTTTAAGAGCAATTTTAGGCAGGAACTCTAAAATATATATTATTGTAATTTTTTTCGTTTAAAGTTATGTACATCTTACGCGCATTGTAATAGGATTGTATTAATCCATAATGCACAAAAAAAAATCTCAATTTTTATTTTAAAATCCCCTTAGAGAAAATCAAAACTTTTTAACTAAAAACCATAAAACCACCCACTTGAGAATCGGCTTAAGGACAAGCAAACTAAGCTTCTTTTTTAAAATTCGGAATTCGAATGTTGCGAACTCCGAAGTCAAATCAATTTAATAGTACCTACTCGACGCATACGGCATGAGGGCCTTTTTCAATGTCACCATCCGCAAACAATTCAAGCAAACCTGCTTCTTCAAATTCGCCTACATTTTTTTTTTTTTTTACATGACCTCCACACAGGAGGCCCTGAGGAAAATAATTTCCCTCAGGCCCTATGTCATCTTTGGGGATGCTGTGTGGAGGGTTTTTTAAGCAAAGGAAGGGAAGGAGAGTTCTGGGAAGGAAAAGGGTTTAGGGGCGGGTAGGAAACTGGGGTTCAGTGTGTCCTGGTCATCCGCCTCCAAGACCTAGACAAACCTCACCCCATGAACCCGGGCACTCCTGCTAAATCACCAAACATAGCGAACCACTTGGGGTGACCTATGGCAGAGGTGTTGGTAATCCAATAAAGGTTCCCGGGGCGGCGGTACCCATTCCCGCCTCCCAAATTGAAAACATAATTTAAGCAAACGAAAATACCAAATAATGTTAACGATATTTAAATGTAACAAATTCGAATGTAACGATTTTTAAAACCAAATTAACTTTTTAATGTCAATTTCTGTTTTTTTATTGTTATTGTAAATATTTTTATTTTATTTTATTCATCTCTAAACCACCGATAAGATATTGATTTTCTAACGAATTTTTATTTCTAATCATTTTGTAAAATATTGTAAATATTTCAATGTACCCAATATAAAAGCCTCTTTGGTGTATAAAAGAGAAAATAAATAAAATGCATTTAATTATTGAAAATTCTTTTCAGACTTCTTGTAAGCGTTAGAAATTTTTGAAATTTAATTACAAATTATATATACAGATGAGTGATAACCAATTGAAATTTTCGCAAAACTTTGTTCTATTTATGTATTCCCGGTAATCCGCTCTTCTTCCTCCTTACACCATTTACTCAACCTTTCTCCTCCTGTTTCTTCGTACTTCAATACTTGAGTAGACGCTAATTCTTTCTGAAGTGTTATAACTTTTCACCTCACGAGAGATGGGTTCTTACGAAACCGAGGGCAGTAGTTGAAATAAAGACTTGAATTTGAACAAAGGAATTGTATTTAAAATAAGTATTTACAGGGTAAGTACCTACCAATAACTGCCTTCCATTAATAGGCAGCTTTTAAGAAAATTATTTAAGATCATTAGTGGATTAATACCTTTAGAAAATTGTCTCATCATTACAAATAATGGCAATTTTTTATTGTTGAGTACAGACAATAAAAAACTGTGACAATTCATGGCGGACAAAACAGACGCCACGCCCAAAAATAATAAGTAAAGAGTGTTATTATAAAATTGGTCTGTTGGTCTCTATTTATCGACACGAGATAACGTACTCTCAAATATCATAATTTGTAACTAAAGGAATACATAAAATAAAACTCAACGTATCCCTAGAGATAATATAGTAATGTAATTGTTGTTTTTAAATATTAGCTTCACACAGGAGATTCTCATGAAAATAATTCCTCTCAGAGCCCCTGTAATTTTGGAATTGTTGGCTTTTTTTAGGAAAAGTTGGAGGGAAAGGAAAAACATCTATGAAGGGGTTAGTAAGGTCAGTGTGCCCAGGAGTGATGAATATATGAATCCATGCTGCCCACCGCCGTGCAAGACGGTGCTCCGATAGAGTTCTGCTGGAGAGGTTATAAGGACTTCCTCAACCAGTCTCCACGGATCTGGCCTGCCATACAGTTGGTGCCAAGACCCGGACAACTCACTCAGACTCACCTTATGAACCTAGGGACCCCTGATACGCTACCAAACGTAGCGAACCACTTGGGTGACCTGTAGTCAATTAAAATTACTAATAATTTAAAATAGAACTATATGTGGTTGCCATCGAAATAAAATTTTCAGTATATTTTTTATTTGCTTATTTTCACTACCTACATCTTGCTTCAAGGTAAAATATGAAGTGTCCCCAGGTGCTACACCGTGGTGAAATTGTGGTTACCTTGAAAAAGTTTGCCGATGATTGCTAATTAGTAGTAACCTAATTAGTGACTGGCTTAAAAATTATTATGGTCGTATTTTTTTCTATTGCCTTTAAAAGTCTGAAGTCTGGTATTGTGCCATCTGGTTGGAAAAAAGCGGTCATCCATCCTATTCCAAAGAAGGGTGATCGCTCCAACCCGGCCAACTACCGCCCCATAGCGATCACATCAGTTTTGTCCAAGGTGATGGAACGTGTGATCAACGACAAACTGCTCACATATCTCGAGAAGAACAAAATCATTAACGACCGTCAATACGCATTCCAGCGGAACCGCTCGTGCGGTGATCTTCTCGCATATGTGACGCATGTTTGGGGGCGGTGCCTGGAACGTTTCGGTGAGACCCAAACGGTCGCACTGGACATTTCCAAGGCCTTTGACCGGGTTTGGCATCGAGGACTTGTCAACAAACTGCCATCTTACGGACTTCCCGTATCCCTGTGTACGTGGATTGCCGACTTTTTGAGGGAGAGGTCAATTCAGACGGTTGTTGATGGTTTCACCTCTTCCTCGCATCCAATAAATGCTGGCGTCCCACAGGGATCGGTTCTGTCCCCGACTTTGTTTTTGTTGCACATCAACGACCTTTTGTCATGTGCACCAATTCATTGTTACGCGGATGACAGTACAGTCCATGACAGCTTTTCATTTGACAAGCCCCCAAAGGGCACACAAACTCCAACGGCTCGGAGGGCTTTGAAGCAAAGAATGGATGGTTACCTCGAGAGTGTTTTCTCTTGGGGTAAGAATAACCTCGTCGAATTCAATGTTTCAAACACCCAATCGTGTCTGATTACGTCTAAAAGGGATCGAAATGAAAATCTAGTCTCCTTCAACGGAAGCAATCTTCCGAACAGACCTTCCATTGATATGCTTGTTGTAACTATAAGTGACCAGCTCAGGTATGGGGGCTCCATCGAAGCCAGAGTAAAGTTAGCTTCTCAAAAACTGGGCGTACTGTACAGGGCCCGCAGATACTTTAATAGTACACAACTGCTTACCCTGTACAAATCGCAAGTGCGCCCCACGGTTGAATTTGGCGGCCACCTCTGGTCTGGAGCTCCAAAATACTTGAAAAATACCCTCGACTCTGTGCGAAACGGGCGGTCCGTTTGATAGATTCTCCCATCTTAACGGATGGGTTGCAATCTTTAGAGCACAGGCGCCGGGTGGGAATGCTATCCATGTTCTACCGGTATTTCAATGGAAGATGCTCTGAGGAACTAGCGTCATTGATCCCTTCGGCACCGGTGCATAGTCGGGAGACACGCCAAACGCGCGCCCAACATATGTACACGGTTGACATTTGTCACATGAGAACGGGTCGTTTTTTCGACTCGTTCTTGAGTTCAACAGCTCGGCTATGGAACGATTTGCCGGCATCTGTGTTTCCTCCTTCCTACAACATGGGTCTCTTCAAGACCAATGTTCATTCCTTCCTCTCCTCAAAAAGACCCTTCACACAGCATCCCAGATGACGTAGGCCCTGAGGGGAATTATTTTCCTCAAGGCCTCCTGTGTGGAGTTAATTTAAAAAAAAAAAGTAAAAATATGTACAAAGCTTCTTGGATTACGTCACCTTCAATGGAATTAATTAATAATTTACCTCCAATGGAAACAATAAATACCAAAGAGTTGTATCTAATTGTATTCAAGGTACAACACATTCCTTTTCTGACGAAACACGTTAATTTTATATGCGCTTACAAAATTTAACAATTACACGATAAACGAAAATTCATGTAATATTTGTAAATACTTCTAAAAAGTATGTCAAATTAAATATTTCAATATAATTCACCATTATTGTAGGTACAGCATTATCTAAAGGGTCTTTCGTTAAGCGCTTCTTTTCTTTAAATTTAAATAAAATAAAGTCTGTGTGAGATATCACTGAAATTTTTTATTCGTTTGAAAGGCCTATCGATGCCATTATGTGAAATATAACGTCGTTCAGATGTCCGCCGCGGCTTCTCTGGGTGGCGCGCATCTGAAATATCCAATTTTCCATGACTCTGGCGCATAAATCAGGCTGTTGGCTTATGTTGGCTTTGAGGGCCGCTGTGGTTTGTGGCTTATTCGCCACAATTACCACGCCACAATCGCCACCCTTATTCGAAAAAGTTTAACGGGGTCGAATCGCACGATCTCGGTGGCCCGTTCATCATTAAACAATTTTATCATTTGCACCTGTTGTTGAACGCTATTTACGTCCATGGTGACTTGGCAAAAGAGACTGAATAAATCACAGCCAACTTGACAGATGTCACTTCAAAAATATGGCTTCAATTTGCAAAGTTCGGAAGTCCCTTTATAGAACAAAAATTTATAAAATAAATAATATGGTTAAAAAAACTGTAGTTAAAAAATACTGTTGGCGCGGTAGGCGCGGTAAATACGGTAGGCGCGCAGAT
Organism: Glyphotaelius pellucidus; assembly: GCA_936435175.1. Classification (NCBI taxonomy): domain Eukaryota; kingdom Metazoa; phylum Arthropoda; class Insecta; order Trichoptera; family Limnephilidae; genus Glyphotaelius; species Glyphotaelius pellucidus. The sequence continues at coordinate 4,956,607 of OW386558.1, forward strand.
GGCACCATCTCACAATGGTTAGTGTCGGAACTAAATGTCTACTCTGAGCAAACGGCGCCTAAGGGTCTCGACGTGGTGTCTGCGTAATCCAAATAGGTACGTCACAAAGGTAATAAGGTAGGTTATGCTGCTTGTTGGAAGTTGAATTGTGTGGGCACTTGAATATTTTAATGCACGAACCACAGGCACTCGCAATAGTTTTTGTTTTAATTTACTTCTACAACGACGATATTAATCGATTGGTGAGTCAGGTAATTTAGAACGATAATCACAGTAAGAAAATAACATTAGGAAATGGCGATAAGGCAGCAATATCGTAGTTCGCATAATGTAATGTTATCGATGAGATTGATAATGATCCAAACGTCCAAATTCGACTGCCGACGGCTATCCGCCGGGGTACCGGGTATAATGTAGGGATGGTTGTTGTTAGGAACTTTCTGGAAAGAAGAGAATAAAGGAAGCGTCAACTCACTACAGACTGGGATGATAATGTCCATATAAATTCCACATAAAATGTTCCAACTGTGCACAGATTGTATGGTCACTGAAGAAGGCTTTTAGTTAACTGAAGAAGGCTTTTAGTTAACTCGTAATTTATCATTTGATACAAATAGAATGCACACTGTCACTTAATCATGGAAATAATGCTCATTCGTTGAAGGTTGCCACTGCACTGCTTTACATGTGTAGGTAGAGGGAGGTAGGTAGGAGTTTTGGGAAAGAACAGTTATATTCCAGACATTTGTAGGTATACAACGTGCGAATTCGATAAGTTTGAATTCTTGCCAAACTATCGGGGAAGCAGAACATAGCAGAAGCCTATTTGGCGCGACAATATAAATGTATTTTCAGCGAACATACGAATTTAAACCTTACATCATAACTTTGACTTCTGTACTGCTTTCTAAGTAGGAAGTTGTTCATTTTGACTTAATATATTAAACTAAGATTAATAACGAAATTAAAACCAGCCTCTGCGGTATTCTTAACTCGCCCTGCCGCCGGTAGCCGTGAGCTTCCAGTGTAAAGCTTTTCCGAGTTTTACTCGTACATAAGATCTTCAGTTTAACTTTCAGTGGCTTAATACTGGGAAACGGAAAACTTTATTCAATGAAGAAAGACGAGATTCAAAATTCATTTTGTAATTAATAACCATGTTTTACGTACGCATATATCTTACGACGTTCAGTTTAAAAACTACAGAAAAGATCTTTCAGGATGTCGACCAGTTTCAGCAGATTTTTGCACTCTTTAGATCTAAACTACTATAAAAAACTACTTTTAAGATCATATAGATAGATATAGCAATATCAAGCCATCTCGCCAGCGCGGTCTGCTTCTAGTATGTTGATCTCAGGCTCGTTACAAATCGATCGTCCACTGATTAGACGAACATCGAAGAAAAATCGAAATTTGAGTTGAGTATGCAGTTATATGTAAACTAGCTTTTCCCCGCAGCTTCGCTCGCATGTTATTACGGTAAATTACTGTAGCGCTTGCACTTATCAATTATCCCCCCTCCCCCCCACCCCATCCCCTTCCGCATTCCATACATTCACTCCTTTACATTCAATTTGCAAACATATCGCCTGCCACCTAAATTTCATAATGCTATAGCTCAAAGAAAAAAAGAATTATCCAATTTTGTTCATTCGTTCGGAATTTATGTGCTTACAAACATTTCAAATATTTATTTTTATTTAAATATTTGGAAGTTTGTAAATATAATAAAAAATTACACTATTTTTTATTCAGTCTTTATAATCGTTACGAATTGTATTTGAATGTAGGAACTCTCATCTGACATTTATTCCAAAACATAAGTTTGTCCAAAAAAACAAAACATATTCTAATATTTGAATTTTCTGGAGCAGTAACCGACCAGTAGGTAGGGGGCTGAGTACTTACCTGCATAGAGCCCACAAATATATCAACATCGTTTCCATGGAAACGTTTTTTTTTCTGACGTTAGCAAAAACTCGCTTTCGTTAGCGACAGAAAACGTTTAACAAACATAATATATTAATATTTATGATTTCATAACGCCAGAGCTATCCATCATATACAGCTTATAGTCTTCGCGTATAATTTAGCTTTCTATTGGTGAAAGAATTTTTAAAGTCTTTCACCAATAGAAATGGTGAAAGCGAAGCAAAAAAAAAAACTCCAGCAATTTCGCATTTATAATATTAATATGGATGTGTTCCCTCTATCTGGTGCAATACACAGATTACACATAAACACCACCAAATCTATTATTACGTAGAAAAGATTGTCGCAAATTAAACAAAATTTAGATGTTTTCTGGGTCCCTAATAAGATATTTAAAAATATCACAGTAGTCATCTCCCGGTGTACATTTTATTTTACAGCATATTTATTGTGTAAAACACAGACACATGTAAATAACAGTTGATTCATAATGTGCTCACTATATGTCATTCCTCATTTTCTCTAGTATTAGGACATGTCTGACTAATCAACTGGATGATTGATTTGATCCTCTATTCAATGTCAAAGTATCACTTCTTCTGATATTTATGTAAAACACAGAAAATGAATCAGTATATCAATCTGTGATAATTCGAGAATTTATTTAATACCTCCCTTACTAAGGTAATCAAGCTATTCGCACATAATTATTTACAGCTGTTACCCACGCGATACGAACACTCGTCTTAATATATAAAAGGGATTGTTTCTTTGTTTGTCCCGCATGCATTCCTATACCATTCATCCGATTGTGATGAAACTTTGGTGATTGTTATGAACATGCCAGTGAAGGTTTCTGTATATTATGGCGGAACAACCTTACACTTATTAAAAACAAAATTTTATCGAATGGTATCACCGCGAGTCGCCGACAGGCTGAGTGGATGAGATTGCAAATTTATTCCATCGCTCACGTCTTTCGGCTTCAGCCATTTTAAACATTTCCTCCAGTGTACTCTAGTTGTGTCAAATTTTATTTTGTACTTCTTCTTTCGTATGGTGGGGGGGTCAGAGAGAGACATCTAGGTCTGCGAGCTAGTCTAGGGCCTCAGGCGGTGCCCTGTGGACCTCATCAATCCCGCCGGGGAATGAATGGAGCGGGCATTCGTTGACCACATGTTTGGTGGTCTGCACCTCACCGCATTCACACATCTCCGGCTCTTTAAGGCCCCATTTATACATCATATGGGCACAACGGCTATGGGAGCACCTTATCCTGTTGATGGCGGACCAGAGTTTGTGAGGCAATGAGAACCCAGGCTGTCTCTCAGTGGGGTCTTGTACGAGATGGGCATTTTTCACCTTGGCCGATTGCCACTCAAGCTTCCACCTATCTTTTGGTGTGAGAGGTGAATGGAAAAGATTTTGTACTAAGTTTTATTGTTAATAAATTTGACCGCATAAAAGGGAATTATTATTTAACAAAGTTCTCCTTACACACGATCGCAACCACAGTGATAGTAAAGGCTGCTAGCTGTCAATCCAAGGCAAGATTAAATATACAATTCACCAATACAAACACTTTTCCTAAAATATTATGGTAAAATATTATGGCTTTATGAAACTTTTTTCTATACCATTCAGCTGATTGCTGTGTAACTTTGATTTTAACTGATTTGTTCTACGAACGTCCGCTTAGGTTCTATTATTTATTTATTTATTATTTATTAACGGACTTACGTCCAATTTACGACCAAGTGACACGAAATTTTAGAAAATGTACATTACAAGAATAAAGGATGGTATATAAGAGCAAAGACAAACAGATAAAACATAAGAAAATAGAAGTGAAATAGAAGTGTCAAGTCAAGTCAAGACTTTGCTAAAAATAGAGTAATATAAAATATCTTCAATTGTTTAGTGAGCGACAAAAATCATTTAGACTTTTGCCAAAAAAATCAAGGTCTTGACGTGAGTTGACCATTCTACACATTCTGGATAGTGGTGAATTATAACCATAATTTGTCGAGGATTGAGGAAAAGCAGTTCTTTATTTCTGATTCTACGAGAAGGTATGTTGAATGAGATGATTTGTTATAATGTAAGTCAATATTATAGATTCAATAGATAGAGTCAAAAATAAAAGTATAATAAAGATTCTATACATATAATGGTGAGCTCTTGCGTTATACAAATAAAATACTTGGCGTGCGTATTTCACATGGTTTAGCGGCAGGGAGGGATGACGTGAAGGGGGAGAGGAACGATGGGAAGGTGGAAGGGGAACAGGGATTCAGGGACGCACGAGAAAGGACATACATGAAAGGGGTGATGGAAGGGTAGGGGATGAGAGAAGGATTGCCAAAAAAACGTATGTAGTGGTTATACATGTACGCACCAGACGGAAAAACAAAAAATATTGTACATCAAAAACACCTTAATAAACAGAATTCAAACACATAGACTTTCCTTCTGAAGTTTAATTGCAGCGCATGCCGGATACTCGCTAGTAAATTATGAATGTAATTTTTTTACATTTTCAATTTCATGGGAAATTATTTAAACGGGCAAATAGTTGTCATAGGGTATCAAAAAAGGTAATATCATTTCCTATAATGAATAATGCAAAGATATCTTAAACGTTGACCAAACGAAGAAGAAACGCAACATGACACCATAAGTAGAATAATATTTTCACTAGCAGCTAAAAACCTGCTCCTGCGGGCGGCTTTTGGTTTGGCTTCGCCCAGTTAGTGTTGGTGACATTTATAAATCTAATAGGAACTGGTTTCAAAAATAGTAATAGTAGTAGATCCACTTTCGTCGAGTGATAGTCACCGGTACATGCAATGACGTCATATCTAATATATAGCTGCTCGATACAACCATGTATTACCGTCAATCTGTCCATATCCGGAGAGACACTACATATTAACAAATTCGTAGCACTTATATCTAGGGATGAAACGTTCCCATCCGACCTGCTGACGAAAGTGGTGACTTGTGATGAATTCATAACTGAATTACAGTGGTAGCTTTGTTTGAAATTTTACATACACAGATGTTATTTGTGGCGCAACGAGTACGTCGTGGCGTCAACATGCTCTCAAAACTGGGAATTGAGATTCAACCACGCAGACACGGACGTATTAATACTATTCGACAAGCAGGTAAAAATCCGCTTCCGCGAGAAAACTGTCGTATGATAGCTTCAAAAGTTCTAATTGAATTTTACAGATGGCAGCACTTCTGTTTGTATCTAGTACGTGGAGCGAGTGTGTACGGTAGACGCTATCGTATTAATAAAGTAGATTATAAGAATCTTGACTACGTGTACTTTAAAACAATCTAGTAAATATTAAAGGGTCGAAAATCTACATACTAAAGTTGTAAGGAACGTCACTGTGTTTGCATAAGCCCTAAAGCACGTCTTACGTAAGTATGAAATTATAATTAATCCGGCTTTACTCTGTTACTATGTTAGTAGCTGGAAGGGAAATGATGAAGTTGGCTAAGCACTTTCCACAAGCTCAATTCAAACTGACGTAATTATTAATATTTTGCCGTTTTAATGAAAACTGCAGAGAGAACTAAAGAAAATTTCAAAAAGGAAAATAATTTCGATAAACACAATAAGGTAGTGTATACGACGGATATTTTAATTTTTTCTAAAGATGTTTCATAATTAATGTTCGTTGTCGTGTTATATTCTCATTTGAAGGAGAGTTAGTGACCTATTAAATTCACAGCAGCCTGTTAAAAGTATTTTTTTTAAATCGATTGCAGTGATAAAATCAATGGTAGGTTCAATTTTTTATAAGAAAAACTCTCTTTTTATAACTTTTGAAGGTTCTCATCAATGTAATATGTCATTGAAGAAGAAGATAACAATAATAATCTAAACGAAAATATGAAAGAGAACAAGACACAGAAAAATAGAAAAAGACAATGGTCGCGAATGGGACTCTAACCCAGACCTTTCGTCTAATCGGGAAGTGCGCGTTAACCAATTCGCAACTGCCACCTTCTATCAAACCGTCATATTTGTCAATCCCATATTTAAATTTTTTAGAATTAACAACATTATCAGGCAACTACCCTTTTTTTATTGGAAACAATCATTCTAAGAATTGGTTTGTAACCTGGATAGCGTCTCGGATAAATAAATCCGACTTTATTCATATGGAATTATTGACTTTATATAAAAGTCTAAACGAATATTCAATTTTTTATAAGAAAAACTTTCTTTTTATAATTTTTGAACTTTTTATACCGTTTTATGCCCATCAATGTAATATATAATTGAAGATGAAGATAACAAAAATTATCTAAACGAAAATATGAAAGAGAACAAGACACAGAAAAATAGAAAAACCGGGACAATATGACAATAATATGTAAAAAAGATTTAGTTGAAGATAATATTGTTGATTTAAAAAAAATTAAATATGAGATTGACAAATATGACGGTTTGAAAGAAAGCGGCAATAGCGAAATTGGTTAACGCGCACCTCCCGGTTAGACGAGAGGTCTGGGTTCGAGTCCCAGTTGCAACCATTGTCTTTTTCTATTGTTTTGTGTCTTGTTCTCTTTCATATTTTCGTTTAGATAATTAAGCTTAGTTCACACCTAGCTATATATCTGCGAGCAGATATCTGTTGATTCGCGAGCGCTTATCTTTTGTCCTTTCACACAAGGCTATCAAATATTTCTTCCTGTGGTAGGAGAGGGGGTCAGTCGAATTAGGGAGCGGCAACGGAACGCATATTTTTTGTTCTGAAATCTGTCAACTTGACATCTGTCATCCACGGGTCTAGGCAGCTCCGTAATTACAATGACCCCCTCTTCTGTTTTAAGTCGGAGAGGGGGAAACTTATATCTAGTATATTCCCTTCTAAAACTTTTATAATATATTTTACTACTTACTAAAATTTGGACTTCTAAGTTTACGAAATATAGAAAAAAATAAAATACGGGGCCTAGCGGGTAAATATTTTAAAGACGCCGACCCACTTAGTTAGTCCTTAGTCCTGCTCACTTAAAACTTTAGAACAGTTCTTACAAAAAGTTTTATCGTTCAATGAACGTTGAACAGAGCATTAAGAATTTTCCTTGGCCCTTCAGCTAAAATTTTAATTCCTTAAAATTTGGTGACGTTAAAATAAACGAAAAAAAACGCAAAGTTTTCTTGGAGTTTAAATAACTGTATTTGTACGTAGGTATGTAACCACCTAAAGATAAATAATATTCAACCTAACATAACCTAACCCAACTTAATCCAACCTTTACCAACCTAACCCAACCTAACCCAGCTTAATCTAGCCCTAAATAGTCCTAAATAGCCTTATCTCATCTGTCAATAACCCAATCTGCACTAGTTTATCGATGACAAAGTATTTTGTTAAGTGACTAAGGTACCATACTTGTGAAATTAGTTACTAATAATTTTTATCTCGGTTGTAACTTATAACTTCGGTTCAATGAATTCTAGAAATTTTTATTTCAATTGCATTTTCCAAAATTGGAACTGATTTATTAAGAATCACACTTCGCATGAAAGTTTACGGGTCTGCGTTAGTTATTCATATACATAATACAAAACATTACGTTCATCCTAAAACAAGTCAAAGCTGTGAAAAACTACATCTTATTTCGCAACTACTTTGCCGATGAGTATCTTTACGAAGTATAAAATGAAGTCGCTCCCGCTGTCTGTACGCTTATACCTTTTAAACTACTAAACGGATTTTCATGCTGTTTTCATCAACAGATAGAGTGATTCAAGAGGAAGGTTTGTATATAAAATAAATGCATATTGTTTTAGAGAAAAGCCGAGAAATTCAAAGATTCGATTCATGCAGCGGGCAGTCGGCTGGCAAGCGGGCGGTGTGGATTTGATATGTATGCAGAATAGCAGATGGCGTTGGTTATAAAGGTTGGGTAATGGCGTTGTGTTGCGTTAACCACAGCAACGTGTGGCCGGGTCTGCTAGTAAGTCATAAGGTTTCATGTTTCAACACAGGTTATTTAAAAAAATAGTATATACATTGATAAATAAGTTACATTCTCGTATCAGTCATTTTGCACACAAGATCACGCCTTTGGGCAAAAATCATGGATGATTGATGAATTAATATTCTAAAATTGTTTGTTGTAACATTATAAGTTATAACGTTTCAACAAACAATTTTCAGAACACAGAATATTACAGAATGTATGTAAAAGAAATAAAAAATTTAAATGGATTTCTACAAATTAATCGTGATAACAAAAAATACGTTTCCGCCCTAGTTGATGTTATGTTAGATCGGTTTGAGAATTCCTAATCAATGCCTCTAACCATTTATTCATACCTCATCTCATTACACGAGACCAGAATCATCATTTTAGTTCGTAAGATATTTACTGGGAAACGTTGCTATTCTAGGGATCAAGTTTTCGAAAGTGTACCTAGAGTTAATAATTCAAAGCAAGGAATTTGATGAAAGGATAGTTACCTAGACAATTTTGTGTTTCGCCACTGGGAATTTACGACGTCCTCTGTATTGCTGTTGAGACAATATCTCTTGCTTCTTGGTATTTCGTTTCCTGGTCACGTTTTAAAAAGCAAAAAACAAAGTTTTTTTGGTATGTTTTTAGGTTTTCACGGCCAAAAAGTATTTTTTTTATTGTTTTTGGGGTGTTATGCCGTGTTTCGCTAACTCCTTCTTTAGCCAACGTTTCGGACAGCGTTACAGTGTCCGAAACGTTGGCTAAAGAAGAAGTTAGCGAAACACGGAATAACACCCCAAAAACAATAACAAAAAAAAAAAAGTTTTTTTGATTTAAAAAAATAGGAATATTCGCAATTTTAGGTAAAGATTTGTTAACAACGTTGTTTGCGCCAATCAATGTTTTTTTTTGCTTAAGATTTAGTACTGGAAAACTGCTTATACCTTTACTCAGTTCCTACCACCAAGTACCTACCTTTCTACCTTTCCACCAAGTACCTACCCATCCCACGCCAAGACAAAACAAAATTAAACGTTCGATTTCCGCATTCCTTTGTTTTTCTTCACTTGTTGAAAATGCACCCGATTCGAGTGTTCGGTAAAACTTGTGCATCTTACTTGATTGGAAGTAACGCAATCAGTTCAATTTGGAAACTTATTATTATACCCGCCGCAGCTGCAGATGTAACCGCGTTTACTACTGTTATAAGTGAACTATTATAAAGACAAAAGGAGAATTGTTAAAAGGACCACAGAACCAGCGGCAAATGTCTATTCGAAAGTGAACTCGGTAAGTCTTGGCTATACCTTTCCTTTCCTTTCCTTTGAGTAGTTTTTCAGTAATTGTTGTTTTAGATTCGCATCGCACTCGCCTGCAAACAAAAGGAATTGATTTGCGCAACCAAACGTTTTACATGTTTTACAAGAAAATGAAACTTCTTTGTTATAATTATTTTTTGTCAAATTTCGTTTGATTTTCAGAACAGAGTCAATCTATCCATAATGCTTAGCAATAATTATGACCCGATTGGTACAAGACAACGTTACACAGTGCTACGAGGCTGAGCCCATACAACAGAAAGCCATTATGCTGGGGTATAATGGCTTTCTCATGGCTTTCTATCTTGGTTAGGCACAAACTAGAGCGGTTTACACGACGCTAGGTTATTTCAAGCCAGTATTTTGCTATAAAAAAGGTAACCACTTGTCCGTCTATAGGAAAAAAATGAAAAACTCACGTAGGAGATCACAAGAATGAAACAATTGCTTCGGAAACTAGTGTCTAGTTGCATTATATGAATAACTAGAAGAGTTGCTAGGAAAACTTATAAAGAAAAAGCCTACAGCGCGACTTCATCGTAAATTAGCCAATAATGTATTTGCTTCAGGTGGTTTCACGAAACTCAACACAAAGCCACGATAGTAACTTCAGCGGTGGGGATGGGCGCTGCTGGCTCAAATAATAGAACATGCTATTAAACAGTCCTGGCTTGCGGGGTCAATAATTTCCTCATCAGCTTACTAGGTTAAAAAAAAAGCTAGTTCTGTCTTCGTGTAGCTAGAGTTACTAGCTTACCAAGTAACTAGCACTAGCTGCTATCATGGCTTGAAATACTAAAACCTTTTCACAGTACCAGTGCTTTAATTTTGTACCTCGGAAGTGCACTTCGGCAAAAAAAAAGTTAAACGACGCACTGGCTAAAAAAATTAAAACATATTTTCTTTTCTTGGTATTTTGCAAACTTTCGTGTTAAACAAATCTCTCTATGTACATATTTTCTTAAAATTCCTCTCTAAGCACCTAATGTTAGCTAAACAAGTCATTTTTATTATAACTACCCTTCAAAGTTAGTCGTTAATGAAAAACGCAAACGTGTTGATTACTCAAAATAACAAATGTTTTTCAATCAAAATGTTGATTTTTTTTACATTAACTCCACACAAGAGGCCCTGAGGAAAATAATTTCCCTCAGAGCCTATGTCATCTTTGAAGATGCTGTGTGGAGGGTGTTTTTGAGGAGAGGTAGGAGTGGACATGGGTCTTGAAGAGGCCCATGTTGAAGAAGGGAGGAAACACAGAGGCCGGCAAATCGTTCCACAGCCGAGCTGTGGAACGATTAAAAAAAAAAAAAAAAAAATTAATTAAAATTATTATTATTGTTATTATTATTGAATGACCTGTAATTGTTTGTATTAGTGAAAGGCTTATTGTAACTATTGGGGAACGAATTAATTTTTTTAAAGTTACTGGGCTTATTTTGAGTGTCAACTAATTTTGGAATTGCTGTGTATGTTGAGCCTTCAGTGTACGACTCGAGTTTAGCAGCGCACCTCGTAAGTTCCTCAAACGAACAAAAGTCTCTGGATGACATCAAATTAGCATACATAGGCAACAATGCTTTCATGGCTACCCGCAAAAGTTTAACCTCTGGAATTTTGCAATCCAATTTATTGTTAAGTGCTTTAAGTCTCAAAGTGAATTCCAAAACTGACATTCCCTTTGGCTGTTTATAATTTAGAATCTCATTTTCCAGATCTAATTGCCTATCCTGTCCCTCGAATTGTTTTATTAATAGGCTGGATAGGTCATCCCATTTTAAGTCTGGACTATAAATTGACCTATACCATAGAAGTGCTAACCCGTCTAAAATTTCACTGAAACATTTAACTAAGTCTTTATGAGAAATGTTGCGTGTCCTACAACGCTCTTCGACCAAAAGCAGAAAATCTCTTACGCAGCTTTTACCATCGTACTTGACATCCCAATTTGTAAGCCCCCGCGATGATGAGTCTTTATAAATAACCTTGGTATGTTTAATAACCGTGACCTTCTCCTCTGTTTCATTGTCAGAATCTAGATCCGAATCACTTTCCTCCATAACCACATCTAATGATTTCTTCATAGTTTTGTTAAAGGCGCGCGCTTGCGAACGCAACGCTTGGGCGGTGCCCTCCGGTTCGATGGATTGTGAAGTTAATTCCTTTATAAGTTCATCCTTGGATGCATTATTTACATTTGGAATCGGAGTAGACATTGTAACTGTAATGTGATAAGCTTGACACGAAAGCAGAATTGAAAAGAAAGAGAAGAAAATAAAATAAATATAATTTATTCTTTGTTTTTGATGTTGTTGTTATTGTTATTGCTGTTATTGTACGTTGTAGTTGTACGTTGTTGTTGTTATTGCTATATATATATATATATATTTTTTTTTTTAATGTGTATGTTGCCCATTTAAATGAATATTTTTTAGTTTATTCAAATCAATATGTAAGTAGCCCATTGAAATAAAAAAAATTAAATTAATATGTAAGTAGCTCAAAAAAAAAAAAAATCTTTTTTTTTTTCACTTAAATTTCTATGTAAGTAGCCCATTTAAATGAAAATTTAAAACGTCAGTCAGACATTAGTAAATAAACAATTTACAAGTATAATTTATAGTAGGTTTTGACAGAGCTTTATACAAATTTTCCACTCGAAGCAAAAACGAATTACCCGCATTGTCATTAAAATCTCAGTAAATATCTTAAATATTTGAATAATCTTTAATAATTATCCTCCATTCCTATTTAAACACATAATAAATAGATTGAAAACACAACAGTGTTTTGACGTATGCCGAAGTCATAGGTAAAATGTAACGAGAAACCGTCATAGACAATCCGAGGTATTCTTAGAACAGCTAGCATTGATTGGTTCCAGACAGAAAAAAAAAAAAATTATAGAGCTCTACTTAGCACATTGTCCATAGTCTATGACCGATTTCTATGCTTTCAAACAATAACAATGAAAATGACAATTCATTTTAGGTTACAGAAGGTAAGGATTTCAGGTCCTATGCATAACTGTGTGGTATTGGAAAAACAATAAATACGAGATTAATCATTTATAAGGTGCCCACAATATAATTACGCATAGTATCCCTTTACGAATTCCCGCCGGTAATAGTGCCAGTGAATTGAAATAATGACATTTGTTGTTATTTCCAATCACCGTCACTGCAATCATAGGTTATGACCGCGACCAAGTTTAATAAATACAAACGAAATTAAGACCTCCACTGAACAGATGAAAAATAATTTTTGGGCATTATACATTACAGGGCGAAGAAAACATTTTCAGGAATGCTATAAATCGGGACCAGCCCCACGTTGGGCGCCATATTGTTACACTTTAAGGGTAACAAACTCAAGAACGAGTCGTAGAAACGACCCGTTCTCATGTGACTTATGTCAACCGTGTACAAATGTTGGGCGCGTGTTTCCCGACTATGCACTGGTGCCGAAGGGATCAATGACGCTAGCTCCTCGGAGCATCTTCCATTGTAATACCGGTAGAACAAGGACAGCATTCCCACCTGACGCCTATGCTCTAAAGATTGCAATCCGTTTGTTAGGAGAATCTATCAAACGAAACGCCCGTTTCTGCACAGGGTCGAGGGTTTTAATAGGTATTTTGGGGCTCCAGACCAGAGGTGGCTGCCAAATCCAACCGTGGGGCGCACTTGTGATTTGTACAGGATTAGTAGTTGAATACTCACAAGAATATGTTTATCTAAATTAAATAAGTACCCTATTAGTAAGTTCCCAATTAAAAGTTAGCCTCAAAATACTCGGAAGCTTTTAAAGCTTCCAAGCGACGTTCGAGGCTAAATTGATGATCCATCGAATACAATTCTAATTTTTTTTCAGAATGCTTCATAAATTATGGAATTTTCGTATTCTTTCCGAGAAATCAAGTTGAACTTGAAAGTTTACTATTTATATTTGGTGCTTTAACTTATATATTTAAACATAATTACAATTTCAAGAGGTTTACAAGTTTTAGGAAGTGGTTCGAAACGAGTTTGATGAATGCTTACATTATAAAAGAAATCTTTGATAAATTTACTTTAATTGTTGAATTACAACTGTTATTGGACAATACGCAGCAAAGTAGTTTTCTTTATTTTGTGCTTTGGAAATGGGAAATAATTTGTAATCAAAGTGTAATTTTGTTTCTTTAGCAAGTGTTTGAAATTTATTAAAGAATTTTTGTCAAATTTTTCAGAACGTTAGATAATAATTTTTGCAAACTGCATAAAAATACATAGAATGGTTGTGCACTTAAAAAAATTGCCTTTATCTCATTTGCGACAGTAAAATCCCACTTGCTCTGACTAATGTTGTTTTTTAAAGGCATGCATTTTATAAGATTCTTAATTTTTTTATTTCATAATTTTAATATTGATTTAATTACAGTAATGACGTACTGCCCATCTTGCTAGGTTTGAAACGTGTCTCTTGAAATGGTAATTTACAGAGTGGTTGTTAGTTCTTGTTTTCACAATTTTGTGAAAACGGATTAAAATAAAATAGTTTTTTTTTAAATTATAAATTTCAAGTATGAATGTAGGTGATTAAGACCAAACGAGAATAATTTTGAAGCAATTAAATTTGTTCTTGACGAGAAGGCGTAGTGATAAATGATAAGAAAAAATGAAGGCATATAAACGGTGGGCTTAAATGTAAATATGTTGTGAAATACTTCTGATGGATATGTTTATAGGAGGGAATCATTGATAAGTGTGAACAAACAATTATCTTGCTTTTTAACTATATCTGCCTTACCACCTACCTATGCTTCAAATATTTTAACATTATTATACAGCAGAGTGTGCGTCTAATTCAGTATTTGAGTAATGTAATTTTTTTACATGATTCATTAAACTCGTTTGCTGAAAGTAGAAAACGATAAAAATCTAACATTATTTACCACTCCGACCCCTAACTTTAGGACAATATATCAACAGAAGGAGTTAAAAAGCTTGTTTTCAAGCTAACGCCTATGTTCCCATAGAAATGGTTATAACTCCGTTTTTGTTCTAGTAAAAACGTTAAAACAAAATGGAGAAAATTTCTAACAAACCACGCTTTACATCTCTATTCAAAGTTGTCCATATAAATAGATAAAAAAATCTAATTTTGTAGAAACAGTTTTCACCCACCAAGACGCGTACGCGCCGTTAGACTTAGTTATTTTTTTATTAAATATTTTTGTATGAAATGGTAAAAAAATTACATTCAAAATTGTTTTAAATACACTCGTCTAATAGAATAGGTGTTTTTTTTACGTTTACCGTGATTTAGTACAGTTTTCACATAAACATATCACTGGAGTCATTTTTACAAATTTTATGTGTGCATCCTAAATAATATTTATTTGTAATAATACAAATTAAAAGCGTGTATTATCACCTTTCAAAACGAGTTCTTAATATTTGGCTACGTTCAAAAAAAAATAATTTTTTGAGCCTTAATTGCGAAACGGATATAACAAAAAAAAATTATAAATCTGACAGTTCGTTTGAGACAAAAAACTTGAACAAAGGCGATAGACCGTAGTGGTGAAACAATGGTCGTAAACAAAGTGGTTTTATTATCAAAAATGTTTGTCTGGTTTCTACGTGTTAAAAGTTTTATAAAATGTATTGGGCGTGAAATTGCATCATAATTAAAACTTTAAAAATTTAATTTAAGTGTATTAGTAAAAACACTCACCTTGGAAGCTAAACCAAATATTGACGAGGAAGGGATGCTCCAACTGCGTGAGGAGTTCCACTTCCCTCAGAACATTTCTCAGTGCATCCCTTTCTGTGCAGGCTGCCTTGTTCATATACTTCATGGCGAACATCTGCTTGCTGTCCTTCTTCTGGACAATGCAGACCTGGTGAAAATGGAATAAACCAATTAATGGACTGATCTTGAGATGATTTTTCACAAAAACGGCGCTATATAAATCATCAAAGTATTATTATTGTATTTCTGATTCTTAGGCTGGAAATAGAGTTTGACAATGCCTACAGAAGGCGAAACAGCTGTCACGTGTAATAATAATTTCATAGCAGAACTTAACATTATAAATAAACCAAATGTAATAATATTATTGAATATATAAAAGAATTAAATATTAAAATGAATTTTCAAAATTAAACTTGATAAAAATAAATACAAAAAATACTTAATTTTTTTACATTAGCTCCATACCTAATGCCCGATGGCCCTGATGCCTGGATCATACGTACCGAGATGGGCGGGACAGTGCTCGCTACGTGGTGATGTGTTTACACGTACCGAGCACTCGGCCGAGAGCGCTGTCTCGCTCATCTACTCGGTACGTGTGATCCAGGCATGAGGAAAATAATTTCCCTCAGGGCCTATGTCATCTTTCGGAATGCTGTGTGGAGCATCTTTTTAAGGAAGGGAAGGATAGGAAGTTTGGTGAAGGAAAAAGGTAAGAGGGGTGGGTATGAATCTGGGGGTCTGTGTGACCAGGAATGATGAACGTTTGAACCATCCAACTGCGGTGAATGGCAATGGGTCGAGAGAGTCTGGCTGAAAAAGTCAAAAGCCCTCATTCAACCAGCCTCTCTGGCACCCGGGCACCCCTGCCAAGTCACCAAACGTAGCGAACCACTTGAATTGACCTATGGCAGAGGTGTTGGTTATCCAATAAATGATTCCTGGGGCGGCGGTACCCATACCTGTCTCCCATGTAAACGCTGACGATATTCAAGACAATGATAATAATTACAACAACATAACATTGTAAAGTATTTTTAATTTATAACTCACAAGTGGCCAGTCTGAAGTTGCAAGGCCGACAGATAATATGTTGCCTTCCGGGGGATGTTTTATAAAATCAATGCGGTACGGTCATTGTTGTTTCAGCTTGGGGTAAGATTATTAAGATCCATTGGAAAATTCAATTTTTAATCGCTAGACTTAATAATAATATAAAATAGTATGATACATTAGTAAAACAAGTCTTGTTCTCTATCTTTCCTTTTAAACATATAATAAATAATTATAACAAATTATTTAATATTATAATTATTGTCATGATTAAGCTTGATCCAAGTGAAACCGGTTGGTCTCAAGTTGAATAAATTTCGCGATTTAAACGCAAAGTTCTTTTTTGATTCAAATTTTCACTTCTGATTTGGAACACTTGAAAACTGAAAAAACTGTTAACGCGAGTTTTGTGTTCTACGGTAGGTGCTGCAAAGAGCTAACCAGCGCAGCATACCCAAAGAGTGGAACAGATTGGAAAAATAACAAAAAATAGTTCTTTTAGGAAAACGTAACATGAATCAATTCGCTTTTCGAACACAGCAACTGCAAAAATTTCAAATATGCTTATAACATTATCGCAGAATCGAAGGCAATTTTCAAAGAAATGGAATAACAGCTATTATGCAGAAAGGCAAAAATAAAGCCCGCTATTAAATTTGCATCTGCTGAAAGTAAAATTTCGCTACCAATACATCTCAGTTCAAGAAAACAACAAGTCATGTTCACAAGGTTGCCAGCAATATAATCCACAATCTAGAAAGTCTAAAAATAACGAGGTTTGTAAGAAGAATGATTTTACGGCGAAAGTAGTCCAAAGTCATGGTAATCATTCAAATATTGGTTTCGAAATCACAAAATTATGCAAATGAAATCCTTGAATATAGAGCAGGTGGAAGAGTTATAGCTGATTAGGACATTGGCAAATGGAAGACATTTCGTCGAATTAGTTCTTAATTTATTGTTCAAACGACCATTAGCAAATTTTACTGTAGGAGATTTTCTTTCATTATTTCAATGAAACATTGTGATACGTGTAAGATGAAGCCATTTCCGACAAAGATTACTTAAGCCGTAAATGTTTATTATGCAATGATCGAGAATTTAGAGACGAATTGCCTGGAGGATATATTCATTCAGCTACGAACCGGTTTGTTTATCTGAGATCCGATGGAACAACAAGAACCCGATTAAAGACTTTACTATATTTTATATGAATACCTAGTATCTAATGCTTCTCCTTTTTTTATCTTTTTAATTTTTATTTTTTTATTTATTCATAATAACATATGTAATTATACTCTATATGGGATGTGTGGGATTGCACTCCCCTCCCCACATCACATAAAACTATTTTTATTATTATGTTTCGTCTACTTATTACGAACATTATTTAAAAGATGACATGCCTTTATGATCTCGCTTTTAAGTTATTTGCGGTGCCATAGTATTAAATCGATTTCACTCAGGCTGGCCGTTAAAATAAAACAGGGAATATTTCTTTTTGAAATTGCCGATTTCTGGGATTAAATTCGGGACAGGTGCGTGGGCCGGTGGAAGGGATTATTGCCAGTTTTCCGCTTGAGGTTTGACGAGGGAAGATGTCAGACGGTTAGTTTTTTCTGAAGAAATCAGAAAGCAGCCAACCAGTGGCGGCTCTTGACTCTTGGGTGTGCTAAGGTGCTAATATTTAAAATATAGCATCATGGATGTTGTCGTATGCGAAAAACAAATTTTTTTTTCGGCTACAACAACTTCAATAATGCCATTTTTTTTAATATCAGCACTCTAGCACACCAAAAAGTCACGAGCCAACATGTAAGACGCTAAATGTCTAAAAACAC